>CM059557.1:72774502-75177002 GCA_030386875.1 Morinoia aosen
CTAGAGTGAAGATACCTCCACCGGCTCCATTCGATCCCACGAAAGAAAGGGTGGACGAACTTTTGCAACGCTTCTGCAGCCACACAAAAGCAATGGGAGTTACTGAATTCGAAGCTGTTGTCATGGTCCATAATTTGCTCACACCGAAGGAACGTCGACTCGTCGATATCCTGCCCGCAGTGGATCGCTCCAAGCTTCCTGAAATCAAATTGCTTCTACTAGATGCTCATAAAGTCATACCGGCAAAACTACGCGCCAGAAGAAGGCGAAAATAGGTCACGTTATCTACGGCGCCTAGAACAAGCCTTCGACGTTTGGTTAAAAGGATGCAACATCGAAGCCAAATATGAGGCTCTTCGTGACTTTCTTCTCGTGAACTGAGCTTATTCAAGCGTCCCCCCTTCCTAGCTACTCAATTGCGTGACAGGAGTGGTAACACAGTCGCAATCCTAGGAGAGCAGGGTGGTAGCTTCTTACAAGCTAGACCACATACATCACTCCACCAGCATTGTAAGGGTCGCACAGACATCAACGACGGATGCTAGCTCTCTAGCACAAAATGCACCATTAGCAACAGAGCGACGATCGACATTCCCTGTACGAGCGCCTAGCCCTCCAGCAAGATCACTTAACTCCATCAACAACACTCGAGGAACGCCACCAATAACTTCTAACTCACGTGGTGGTCCCACCAGCTTAAGATCGGCTAATACTTCGCAGCGTGAGGAACAACGAGGACCTTCCACTGGATTTTACAGCACTTTCCATGTACCTTTCCATGTACCGATCGCATCCCAGTAATGAGTGCCGCCAATTACAGAGGAGGCAAGGTGACAGCCACAGTAATGGAGCAGCCCCTGCAAGCTCTCCTATCTCCAGTACTAGAGCTCGAGTAAACAATTCAGCAACACATGAAAAAGTAGATCAATACGACGGTATTCCCCCAGTCACAAGTAATCACATCGCCTCGAACAAGCTGATCGATTTAGGACAGCTGAAACTTTCCCTGGCACCGTGAACCAACAACCCGTTCAAGTACTACAAGATGGAGAAGCAACAGCGGCGGTTTTCGTCAAGAAGGCTCTCGTCCCAGCTGACGCCTTAAAGAAGGAAATTACCGTTCGACTGGCCAACAATCCTTCTTTCGAGGTGTCTTTCGAAAAACAGATGACCGACCATGAGGAGCAACCGGTTACTGCAGAAGTGTCTCACGTTATCACAAGGGCAGCAGCAAAAGTGATGAAAAACCTCCCTGCCGCACCAAGCACTGTCGATATGTTGCAACACAACAAAGAAGACTTCAAGAAATTACAGCGGGAGTGTAAAACATTCCACTTTTTGGTCGAGAGAGTTGACAATGGCAAAGAAGAAATGTACAAGGATGGCACAGTCATTACCTATGAACTCCCATGACGGCATTCTGCATCGGAAAACCTTTCGATATGGTTAGGAAACCCATTAACTTGCAGTACCTGCAAGCGTGCGCCCACAAATCTTAGAAATGGCTCACGACAATCCAATTGCAGGCCACTATTCCCAAAAGACGATTCAGGCCCGACTAGAACGAGATTTCAACTGGCCGTCCCTAGCAAAAGATGTGGTCCAAATCACCGTCCAATACTGTCACTCCTGTCATACCTGCCAGACGCATGCCCCATCTCGACCTAAAAAGGCACCAATCTCAATCCCACCGATTACCACTCCATTCTCTGCGCTCAGTGTTGATTTGGTAGGCCCATTGCAACCAGCTTCGGTACTTGTTACCGAAAAATTCTCACCGTGGTGAACCAAGCACAACTTGAAAGCAACTGAAACTTGAAAGCAACTGAAACTTGAAGCAACTTGAACCAAGCAACTTGAAACGCAGACGCAGCCACGCTCAGACATTTAGATGCAGAAACGGTCGCCCATGAGCTACTCGAAATCTGCAGCAGAGTTGGTTTCCCTCACACGCTAACGAGCAACAACGGCACCCAGTTCACAGTCGCAACCTTCGAAGCTTTTCTGAAACTCGAAGGTATCCAGCACCGATTGACTCCACTATACCATGCCCCATCGAAGTGCATAGTCGAACGCTTCAATGGTACACTCAGAGTCATGTTGTGGAAATTAGCCATAGAACAAGGACGAGACTGGGAGCTGTATCTGCCTTCCCCCCTTTTTGTTTATCGAGACGCTCCTCAGGCCTCAACCAGGTATTCCCCTTTCGAACTTATCTAAGGTCATCCCGTTTCGTGAACTTTAACCGTAATGAAAGAATGCTAGACAGATGGAAGCTAACAAAGCGACACGAGCACTGCTCAGTATCTAATGGAAATAAAGCACCGATTGAAAGAAATATGTAAAATCGCTCGAAAAAATTTAAACAGGAGCTAAGAGAAAACCGCTAAGTTCTTCAACCTGCGTACCAAAATGCGAACCCCATAGCAAGGAGATGAAGTCCTAGTGTTCTTGCCCGACTCTCGCAAAAAGCTACTAATGACTTGGAAAAGGCCCTATACAGTAAAAACACGCTTGGGAACCTATACCTATACATTAGACGGGGATGGGAACAACAAAGTTTACCACATCAACCTTCTGCGCCAGTACCACGACCGTGAGCAGCAAAGTTCCGCCTCACCAAGCGAGAGCGATCTTAAAGGAAGGGAACGAGAGAGTTGAGGAAGTTTTTTGCAGCGGTTTACCTGGCCCCAGAACCTTCCTGCGAAGAAGGAGAGCTCGACCGGAAAGAACCAGAGATACCGTCACCCGTCAAAGAAACCATTGAAGACTGCCTCATCTCCTCTACGTTGACTACAACACAGCTCTCGGAGCTCCGGGAACTACTTAGAGAATATCGCGATCTCTTCACAGATACTCCAGGAAGAACCTGCACGTCTGTTCATGAAATAAAATTGAAGTATCCTACCAGTTTTCGACTTCAACATTCGTATCCACTTCCCCTAGCGCTTGAGCCTGAACTGCAGTCAAGTTTAGAGAAATGGATGCAGATAGAAATCGTGACGCCATCCACATCTCCTTCCTGTTCGCCGCTCTTTGCCGTCCGTTAGAAAGACGGTGCCCACCGATTCTGTCTGGACTGCAGGCACCTCAACCGCCAGACAGTATTCGATGCTGAGCCAATAGCAGACACCACTCCTATTTTCGCCTATTTACCTGGCAAAACAAACAACAAAATGGGTCTGACCAGTGGATATTGGCAGGTACCATTACACCCTGAGGCCCGCCAATACACCGCCTTCAAAACTAGGTGTGGCCTCCATGAATTCAACGTCATGCGGCATGACGTTGAATTCATGGGCATGACTAGGGTAATTACCCTGGGCATGACTAGGGTAATTATCCTAGGAGTGGAAGCACTGGTCAAGCCAGTCTGGTCAGCAGCGGTTCTTTTGCAACGCCACTGCGACGATCACAGGCACCATGGTAACGCAAGGTCTGTACTAGGCTTAAGGCATTATAGCAGGTTGTCGGCTTGTATGGAGCGGGTGGAAGACTGTTGAATGCGATTGCGATCTAGAGTTTCTACATTGATATCATATCATGTGGGAGAGTAGAGAATGAGGTGAGTGATTGGTTCCCAGTTGTAACAGGCGTGAGACAGGAATGTGTGATGTCGCCGTGGTTGTTGTCTGGATGGTGTTGCCACCTTTTCACAACACTCTCGCTTTCACTTCTTATGGATGGTGTTGTAAGAGAAGTGAAAGCGAGAGTGTTGTGAAAAGGTGCGCAGTTGGTGGGACCAAATGGTACGAATTGGGAAGTGTGTCAGCTGTTGCTTGCAAATGATACAGCGCTTGTGGCTGATTTAGTGGAAAACTGCGGAGACTGGTTTCAGAGTTTAGTAGAGTGTGCGAAAGGCGTGAGTTGAGAGTAATTGTTAATAAAAGCAAGGTAATGAGATGTTCAGGAGGTGGAGTGTTTTGAAAATTGGATGTGAGGATGAATGGTGAAGTGTTAGAGGTGGTAGAACATTTTAGGTGCCTCGGGTCGGACGTGGCTGTGAATGATAGTTTAAAAGTAGAAGTGAGACATCGAGTGAGTGAAGGCTGCAAGACAATGGGTGCAATTAGGATAGTTTTTGAATGCAGGAGTATGAGTACAAGTGCTGAAAGAGGACTATTTGAGAGCTTAATCATGCCAGTTTTGCTGTATGAAGCTGAGTCTTGTGATATGAGAGCAGCTGAGAGGAAGAAGCTGGATGTGTTTGAGATGAATTACTTGAGGAGCATGTTTGGTGTTACAAGAAGAAATAGGATTAGGAATAAGTTGGTTAGGGAGCAGACGGGTGTGGTCAAAAAGATGAGTAGATGGGTGGATGAAAGAGTGCTTGGTTGGTTTGGGCATGTTGAAAAAATGAGTGTTGAGCGGCTGGTGAAAAAGATTTATAAGTCGGAAGTGAGTGGTATTAGAGCGGGAAGAAGGCCACGGATAAGTTGGATAGATTGGGTAAAACGTGCATTGTATGAGAGGAGTCTGACTGTGGACGTGGCGAGAGGGATGATTGCAGACAGAAGTGAGTGAAAAGTATACGGATTTAATTATAATTATTTGTCGCGGTCAGTGGATGCATGCCGTCATGTGATGGGGTATATGGTGTGTCCTATCATGTGCGTGGGAGGTTGCACATAAATGAAGCGGTCGAGGTAAACCAGCTATGGCTACCGAGCCCTACTCTGGAAAAGGGTTGTACTGGGCTGCTATTAGTCCGGGCAGTTCTAATGCGGCCTGCGCTGCCTCCTTTGCCTCCTAGTGACTAAGAATGATTGATTGTGGCTTACTGTCGGCTACCCTCTCGTAAGGAGGAAAAGCCTGGTATATGTATGTACATTGTTTTTGAAGTTTGGTCAAGCGAAAAGGTATTGAAACTAATTGAATATTATCATGCTTCTAGTTGTCTTCGCGAGGTGTGAAATTGCGAAGGCCCATGGCATCTTTCAGTCTAAATTTATTTATAAATGAAATACCGAACCTAGGCCCTTCTGCAAACACTACACGATTCCACCAACGTTAACGTTTTCACGCCCTTCCACTTGCAATTAGGGCTAAGCAGGAACTCACTCCGCACAAAGCAATGTCTTCCATGATGTGCTGACATTGACTATACGAGAAATTCAAATCGTAGTGTGGACGCTAGACAAGACAAAAAGCGGTGTCTATAGACGGTCTATTTGTAGACCAGGTCTATAGACAAATCGCGCATCATGTCTACAAGTGAGTACATACTTGCCTTTAGAGAGGGTCGCAAGACCACTGCTCTTAACCCTTAGCCTCCCGATGGGAACTCCAGTTATCACATGGCTAGTGCTTCAAGTTCAGGGAAATTGAGAAAATTTCAGGATAATTCAATCAGTAGGGAAATAATTTGAAGTAAATGACAAATTTAGGGGAAGTAATAATATTCCGGCAACTATTTTTTAGACACTCCAGAAGTTTGACACGTGCGATTTGTTATTGATATCCACTCAGTGTAAGCTTCATGGTCTATGCAATACATTTAATATATTTTTTTTTCAACTTGAGCAAGTTTTTCATACGTACATGTATTTACAAATAAAATTAAGTAGAAACCAAATTGATATTTTTCTCAGATTTTTCTGCCATTTTTTGGCATCAAAGCACTCATTTTTAGAGCATAATTTTTTTCAATTTAACACTTTGACCACGGAGTGGGACAAATGTGTACCACTAGGTAAATTGTTCATATACACACCAATGTAAATGTATAAAATTTCAAACCATTTTGCAGCCTTTTTTAAAGAAACTTTATCATACCATGAAAATATCTTTCAGCTCTTACATTTTGGACATTTCTTACGAAGGACGGAAATTTATTCAACCAAAAACCTCGATTTTACCAATCTGTTTTTTACAACTTAACCAAATCAACTTTACAACTCGCGCAATCGTAGTCAACGTGTTAAAATAGAAGTAAGCACCTGCTCATGAAAAAAAATGCCAATGCAATTTTGCTGATATTCCAGAGTAATGACTAAAATCACCTTAGGAAATTTTTTCCTTAGCAGAGTATTGGGAAGGAAAGGGTTAAAACAACTGCAGACCTCAATGAACACATACAATGCCCAGTTTACACAAAAACTGTTCATCGGGAGCTCCACATATTCTGAATTTTACAGAAGAGCTACAATAATTAGAAAACCTCTGCTCTCAATGATAAATGAGCCGAAGTGCTTAGTGTGATGTAGAGACCACAAGAATTGGTCGGTCCGTCGAGCTGTGGAAAAATGTGATTTTCTCTGACGAATCATCGTTTACCGAAAGAAGCCTTTAATCAAGAGAAGAGGTAGACCGAATATTCGCATTCGTATGTAGACCTGCGAATATTTTGTGAATATTTAGGCAATTTCTTCCATATTCCATTGACTGCTGCTGTTAGAACAGCGATCACGTTACAGCTGGGCCGGCTGTATATGCCATCACCGATGCACGTCACGTTTGATGTCATATGTGACCTGACAATTCTGTGCAATTATTACCAATTCACACTGCAGGCAGTGATTCCACTCCTAGGGTAATTACACTATTCTAGGGTAATCAGACCCCTCCTAGGGTACAGTCTAGGGTAGAGGGAAAAAATGCAGATTCTAGGGTAAAATTGATTTTTTTCAAATTTGGTTCGTAAAAAACATGAGAAAACATGAAGGCTGTCAATAACTACAGTTGAATAACCTAAATAAGAATTAAATGAGCAGAAGGTATTAATTCAAAGATGGATCTGATGGACATTTGATTCGTAAATATAACACAAGTTAGCGCGTTCAACTGAACAAGTTGTGGTTCTTTTCGCAATGTGCGGCGTGCAGTTTCTTAACAAGCTTGCGTACGACGATTGCTCGAGCAGCAAGATACCCTCACACTTTGTTGAGTTGTCGTTTTGCGATCCAACTCAGATAAAGGTTATGATAGCCAATGCTTTCATCAACAAGCTAACCATCGCTTATATGAAGTTTTTATATTATAATTTGGGGAAGTTAAATGCATCAAATACTTTGTTTCTGTCTGACTCTCCGAAATTTAAATCTTCAACCTTGGGTCAAAAATTTGTAGCTTTAATAGGCGCTTTTGTTCGGATTTTATAAGAGTTGCTTTTGTGAAGAATGCGATCATTTCTTTGCTGAATCCATACCATCCAACATTCACTAGTGCTTTAGTGCTAATAGGTGAAAAAGCAACACACAACATTTATATCATAGCAACTGAAACGATGTCAGAGATAACTGGTATTATGCACTTCACAAGCGAAAGTGTTTTTTCCTATTGGTAGACGTTTCTCGGTTGAATCAGTTTCACAAATCTAAAAACGGTTTTCCGTCGAGGATCCTGAGCATGATTTCGTACGCTGTCTAAATCCGCTTAATGCCCAACACCGACTGCAAAATCTTTGTCTTATAATTATAAGTTAGACGAAATTTCCCCAATGGAGAAGTTTGTCGACAATAAATTTCTCGAAGAAGAGTGTCGAAAACATTACTTGGATGAACAATCGACACCAGTCATGTCAGCCGTTGATCACTGGGAAACAGCGCTTAACAGCCGTAAAAATCTTTGTGGGCTACTATGCTATCCAAATCTTACCACTATAATTTGAACGTTGGTGCCCCTCCCATTTTTATAAGCATTCGTTGATTAAGGGTTGCATCGTTGATCTGAGCGATTTTGGTCTTAATGATCAATTTTTTTCTTTGCTGAAAAAGGGTACTTAGGTAGTGGGCTATTGTGTTCTAAAATTTTGTGGGACTACCGGCTCTGAAACTGCCCCCAAGAGGGGTCTGAAAGGGGGATGAAGGGGGTCAGAAATCATGAATTTTTAACCCCTGTATCAAAAGAAAACAGAAAATAAAATGAAAAATCTGGCTTCAATAGTTTGTTAAAAATGTTTCAAGCATTTTAAAACTGTCTTTGGTTTTGCTTTATCATGAAAATTTCTTGACTTATTGTAACTTTTTTAAATATCCGAACCAAATAACATAAAAAACGAATATTTCCCATTTTCTAAAAAATAGCACCAAAATCGAAAAAAGTACCTGAGTGAAAATATGTTTATTTAGATAATTTAAATGCACTTGGAAAATTTCAAAATAATCGGTCCCCAAATAAAAATTTACCATGTTTGCACAAAAATAATGAGAGTTAAATGTGTTTCATTCGTGTAATTTATACACGTGATATGTTTCTCACAGTAAAAATATGGAATTACGCATGCATAGTATTGTAGATGGTAATACAACGTGAACAAAGCATTCAATTAAAAAAAAGCGTTAAATCATATTTCACCACAAAATTCGTGTTTTTCGCCTATTTCGTGAAAATCATATTTTTCCATCTAAAAATGAATATAATACAATGAGTTTCCACGCAAGAAAAATAAATATTTTTGTATTCCTTGTAATATTTCCAATATTCTTACAGATTGATTTTTCAAATGTTGACATTCATTTTTTTTGTCATTCTACAAAACCGAAAATTTTGTATGTTTTAGATATTGACAGAGAATTAAATATTTAAATAAAACGAAAAAAATGGAAAATTCGGCTCTGTTACTTTTTTACAAAGATTCTAAAACTGCCAATAGTTTTGTTCTATCATGAAAACTCATTGACTTCTATTCCTTTGAAATTTCCGGTAGTGCAGCATAAAAAATTGATATTGCCCATTTTCTTCAAAACTAAGGCTAAGATCAAAAAGTTACACAATTGAAATGTGTTTCTCTTTATTAATTACACCAAATTTCGGATCAATCGGTTCAAAAACGCAAAATGGCTCTGGTGACGCTCTTAATTTGACCAAAACTTTTCAAAGAACCAGTTTGAAGAATGAAACCGAGTGTGGTCTGATGCATGCAGTGTATTCACTGCATCTAATGTACCAATTGAATTCAAATTTAATTAGGGCTATTAATGAAGTGAAAAATAATGCTATGCGCACAGAATCTTCAGCAATGCCAACACATTAGGAACTCAAAATGCAAAAAGCGTGATAAAATTATTATGTTGTAGATTGTAGTTTGTACTAGGTATTTCCAGAGCTTTACTTTTTGTGTGAGTAATATAGCTTCCTGGAGATTAGAAATTATTCGTATAAAGATCTAAGGCTATAATTAAAAACGTACATACAGTTCATCCACTTTTCATTTGTTTTGGATCGGCCAAAAGACTCAATACAGAAGCGGAAAAAGATTTGGCATTGGTCTGCATTTTTCATCCCGAAATCTTTTACTTTTTTATAAGAGTTATTATTTATGTATTGTGAACACTTGTTATGTAAGCCTAGACTTCTATTTTGTAGGCCAAAGAGCTTTGTGTATTTGTTTGAGTTGTTTATCGATCCACATCCGATATATATTTTGTAATTTTAATGAAATGATTTATTTTTATACACATTTCCAAAACAAAGGTGTTCAGATAAATCATTCATTAATTAACATATCCCCAGGAACTCTAGAAAACTATCAATGGGACTTAAATAAAGGCAAAGCCAGTACTATTATCAAAGCCTATACGGTACTTATTAGATTCCTCTCATTTATATTTTCTAGGGTAATCAAGGATCATTATATGGTAAAATACATGTCAGCCTAGAGTACAAAGATTGATGAAAGTGGAAGGCCTGAATGCAGGCCAGTCTGCGAGACCTTTAGTCGAGTTTGGTTATTTACGTGCTCTTCTCTGCCCTGTCATCTGTTATCACATGCGATCGTGTTTATTATTCTTTGCAACTGCTGCGAAATGGCACCTACATCCAGTCTAGTTTGGGATTAATTTGAAAGTATTTTTAGCGACAATGCGCAGTGTAGACTTTGTGATGGTAAATATTCTAAGAAAGGAAGAATAACATCCGGGCTGAGAAACTCCCTGATCAGCAAGCACCCAAAATAATTCAAGTCTATGAGTAAGGAAGAAGAAAAAAGAAGAGATTGTAAAAAGAGGAAAGCATCACCAATACCAGCATTAAAAATTAAACATAACTCTGGAAACCTGCTAAGAAAGACAAAAATGTGTGATACCAACTATAAAAAAACAAAAAGAATGACGAAAAATAGCAGAAATGCTAGTAACGGATGATCTTCCTTTTCTCGTGTGGAAGATTTTGGTTTTCTACGATTCATGAAAGAAGTGGAGCCATCATACCCACTGCATCAAGGAAGGTACTACAGAGGCCACATTTGTGAAAAAAGTGTACAGCTGCGTGAAAGCTAAACTTTCTCAAACAATCAGCAATGTTGAACATTCAGCGAAGTTAGCTTTTACCACCGACGAATGGTCGGATACTCAATCAGGAGTTTCTCTGTTATCTCTGACATGTCAAGCTAGAAAAAAGGAGTTCAAGCGTCACAGTTATGTTTTGTGTTCTGAACCACTCACTGAACGACAACGGGTGTCTATCTGAGTCAAGTATTTAACTTATTCATGGATAAATGGAACATTTTATCAGACCATGTTCACTGCGTGATGAGAGACACTGGTGCCGACATGAAAAAAGCTCTCTTTCTTTCCGGCGTAAATAAGATAAACTGCATCAGTCATCAACTGCACCTTACCGTTGAAAATGGCTCGATATCTGAAAAATGAGTCACTAAAGTCCTTTCCAAATGTAGGTCAATTGCAACTCACTTTAATCATTCAACCATGGCCCAAGAAGAAATGAAAAAAATACAGGTCAAAAAGAAAATCTCAACAACTCTCAGTAATGTACGACGTTCCAATCCGTTCGGATAGTACTCTGCAAATGATGATAATGATAAAAGACCTTAATGAATCTCTCTGTTTGTATGCTAGTTCCAGCGAGACAATCAGAGCATTGGCCAATCAAGACAATAATATTCTGACTAGATGTATAACTGTCCTCCAGCCCTTTGAAGACATCACGCAGAAAATCTGCAAGGAGTCCACGTCATTTGCTGATATCATACCACTCATCCCTACATTGAAGAAAATATTAACATCATCAGCCATAGACAGTAAAAAAATTGAAGGGATGAGAAATACGTTACTCACAGAAATAAACAAAAGGTTGGAATTCACAGAAAAAAATGACTTGTATGCCAAATCTACTTTTCTAGAGACGAGGTATAAAACAAAATATTTCAGTTCACTGGCTCTCACAAACAGTGTCGAAGACAGCGTCACTTGAAAACGTGAGGAAATTTAAGAACTCAGATGTGACTCTAAACCTGGCAAAGCAAAACAAACTTAATCAAAGACGTCATGCAATGGTCAAAAACCATCTACCAGCACCTCTGTCACCGATACCATCAATGCCCAGTCTGAAATTTATCGTCTAACCGACGATAATTTACGTCTGAGTTTACCGGTAATTATAATCTTTTTTTTCCTATAAACCAAAGATATACTGTCGGATTTAGTATCGTGAATGTCTCATATTATCGTCCGATTAACGTTAAATTACCGGTTTTTATCGTAAATTTTGTACGAAGACCGACGATCTTAACCGGTTGGTTACCAGTAGTTAAACTGTTATTATTGTCGGTCTTCGTTCAAAAAATTACGATAATTACCGGTAATTTAACGTTAAAAATGGCTACTCTAACCACTATATTCCGAAAGATTCATAAGCAGTGCAATGATTTTTCCCAAAAATAGCGAATTGCTCCTAAAAACAATAAGCCACACCTCGTGAAATGCATCTGTCCAATTACCGCGAATTTAAAGACTGCACAAAAATTACCGATATTACTTATTTAAATTCAACAAATTTGTTCAATACTGTCTTTATATTTCGTCAAGTTTTTTACATATTGCGATAATTGAACAGATTAGTCTTACAGGATGAGGCCTGTTGTAACAAGTAACAATGCATTTTTAGAAAAAATAGTTGCGATGCTGATGAATGCTACAGCTAGAGTGCTCAAATTGTCATCTTCATCGTAGAACACGAGACTATTACGATATGTCTCACAGTACAATAAAAGGTTATTCCGAATAGCCACTGATTTATAAATAGGTTGAAACATTACAGATGTTCAAAATATATTTTTATTTCATTTTCAACAACCGTCATATGACTATTGAAATAAATTCTTATAAAAATATTTTCGGCACGCAAAGAATTACATCACAGGTTGTTCGTAAGATTCATCACTGCAAACACTACGAATATAACTTTTTTAATAAACTTCCACCACAAAAGGACTCATCAAGCAGCCGATTACTAAAATTTTCTTACCAATTTTAAATTAAATATGCACACCTACATTCTTGAAAAAATCCCCACAAAATTTAGGTAGAACATATTATCGTATATGTTAACAAGAAGCTCACTTTACTTATTGTATATTTAGTCCATATGTAATTTTGTCCCTTTTATTGACAGCTTGTAAGCTATTTTGTTGTCAGAGTAATTTAATTTACCCATCTATGAGAAATGATCAACACGTCAGAATGGAATATCAAGTTAGGCAAAGTATATTGCAGGAGTAAGTTCGCTTATGGCAATTTCATTGGATTCCCTGGATGGCTCTCTTACCAAAAACTGTACGATATCAGCGCTGGTACTTACAACATTTAGATTTCTCTTATATTTCACTGAATGTTCCACAAAGCATAGATTTATAATGATTTTTCAAAGAAATATTACAGCTCTTACAATAACTGCAGTTGGGATTATTATTCCATTTCATGTAAGTTTTTAATTCGGGTACACTGAGCCAGTCATCTCTATCTGACTGTGTATAGAACTTCCGTTTTCTAGAAGATGATTCCGTTTGGTCATTCATTAGGGGAACAGTATCAGCATTCCGAAGCGAAAATAATATCTCTAAAATAAACAAATATTTACAGAAGTCTAATCAACCAAAAGAAAAACTTAGTTGTCATCGCTGTAAAACTTCAGCTCCTAAAATGTAAAGTAAATATTCAAATTAGAAAAATGCTGATTGCGTAACAGCATGTTACAAAGTTAGCTTTTGTAACGTAAATAAATTATGGCAATACAAATAAATAAAAATAATAATAATTATAGTTGCTTTGGAAGAATGCAATTATGAGTGTTGAATGCATAAACGATAGCATCTCAAGCCAAGAGAGAAACAAGTTAAATCTCAAGAATATCTCAACCATGACGCTCCAAATTTGAATATGCGACTCTATAAGTGTAAAACCACTGGTTAATAAGTCACCACGGTATGAGAAACAAAGACTAGGCTTGCCGCACATTTTTAGCATCTCTTAAATTTATTGTACACAAGTAACTACTCTTCAAAAACACATCTGCGTTCTGCTTCCTTTGCCTAAGAAAACACATTAAAAAATATCAGAATTCACAATTTAATACAGAGGAGTAATTACCAAATTTTGAACGCACAATTTATGTTAATGAAGGAACTGTTGACTGCGGAGTATTCGCTCAGTGAAAGGAAGCTATAGCAACAGTCACAAAGTCACTGACAGCCTTTGATTCCTTTAATTGAGCGAACTCTTCGATTCTCGAGCCTGAGCTGTGAGTTGAGACTGTTCATTGTTCCGATGTGAATCTTGTTGTAAGTCTAACAAGTTCGATCCAAGTTCCAACTTCGTGAAATTGCCTCTCATTTGTTGTTAAGGAGATATTTTCTTTTCTGCGTTATGACATTTTCACTCGAATAACCATACTAGGTTTCACAATATTTTCATGCAAATAATATTTAGATAAATTCCCCTAAATTTAGTCGATTTCACGAGAGTTTCCCTCATTCCCCCAGACAACTACCGTTCCCCCACATTTAAGAAAAATCCGCATCAGTGGTAGCCCTGGTCGCCTCTGAGTTTTTCCAGCCTTAAGGTTGGCAGCGACGACACGCATGGAGAACGGGTGGGAGGCATTAGATCGAGGGTTTAGGGGGTTTTTGAAGAGGCGGGGAGGGAGAAAGGGCGTTGCCCCGGGAAAGCACCCTCCATCTAAATCCAGCTTAAGGGATGAGTATCATAACCTGATGTCGACGGAGCTAGCAAATCAGGCGACTGAGAGTCGGTCGGTCAAAGAAAACGATGAAGAAGCAAGTAGACTTTGAGGAAGTGTACTGGTTTCCTGTCGTCGTCTCTGAGCCAGCCCAATCGTTGAGAAGACGCAGGACCTCTTGGATGGCTGACGCCTTTAGTTTCTTATCTTCATCATACCCGACTGCAGCTAAAGCATCTGATAAATTGGAATATATTAGTAAATATTAACTGTGCAAATGAAAATAAAATAAACTACCATTTTCCGAATAACTGTATTCCAACAACCACTGGATATGGAGCAAGCCAGGCTAGCTCTACTTGTGATCGCAACATTTGGCCCATCTAGCTTTGGCTGCAATCAGGGAACAAGTAGATTAACCTAACTCTGGATACAACACTTGATATCGGTAACCTACTGGACAGCTGGGCGTTAAATTATTGACAATTAATTTTTTATAGGTAACTTTGAACCCATTTGGCTTGTTAAATTTGAATCAAATTATGTTGTGTGGATAAAACATATTTATATTAACACGTAACATTGAGGAATGATGTCCATTCTAGTTCAAGTATATCGATGGATAATCAATTCTTGAACGAAATAACAGATTATTCATAATAGCACTAAATAATCGACTCAACCAATGCAATGCTAATACGTTTTCAAACGTTGCAACGGATCTGCCAGTATTTGTTACAAAAAATTTGTATCAATAAATCCATTTATTTGAATTACTATAACGAAAGATAATTATTAGTTGGTTTAAGCCTTCATACCAGCAGAAAAATAAATGCGATCCGAAGAGAGGAAAGAGGAAGGCACCATATAGTATGGAGTTAACGGAACGCAGAATCTATGCAGATGGGGGCATAAAAACAATTAGTTGAGTAAGAACTTCATTAAGATAGATCGAAGTTCAAGAAGAAAGTAGCAGGTGCTGAAAAACAGAACAGCAGTGAACCGAAAAAAGAAGGTCCTTGACATAACAAAAGAATTATAGTTCGACAAACAGAAGGTCAAACTAGCTCTTAGCTGGGGCCCTCACATTTTCCCCCTGGGAGAGCTAATTCCCATATATCCAATAGTCGTATCCCCCGGAGGGGTATTACTATTACGGAATGCTATATAAGATATTAGTTAGACAACATGCTACTTTGAGCCTCCCCAACCGCTAAAAAGAGCGTTTCGACGAGAGGAAGGAGGGAGGCACCATTTAGTATGGAGATAAGGGAACACGGAATCTATGCAGAAGGGGCATGGAAACTAAGCTGAGAAAGAAGTTAACAAACATATAAAATTCGAAGAAGACTAAAGTAGGTGCAGAAAAACAGGACAACAGTGAACCAAAAATTGGCGGTCCTTTACATAACAGAAAGATTCTATTTCAACAAAAAAAGGCCTTCATTACTCTCAGCTCGGGCCCTCACACATTTCCCCCTGGGAGTGCTAATTCTCATAAATACAATAGTTGTATCCCCCTGAGGTGAAACATATTACTTAATGAACGAAAAGAACTGTATGAGCTTACACAAACCTTATATTAACTGACAGTTGGAATGCTCCTTGAAAGTGATATTCGTCAGTTGACGAGTTTGTCCTAACCCAGAGAAAGACATTTCCAAGGCCACACCAACGTCATGACGTCATGATAAACTGGTGACGTGCAGACTGACGCCCACACATCGCTGACGCTCCGTCATTTAGAAATTAAAGAGAGAATGTAATTGTGTGTGATAATTCGAAATCAAATGGGCACCCCATTCTGAGAACTGCCTAATTGCAAAGAAAATGAAGCTTTGCTTTTAAAAACCTTTACCACACCGTATCATACTGAATAATGAACGACCAAGACTTTAAGACACCTAATTAGGATCGAGATTCATGCCGCTTCTACCTCCGCAGGAAAATTTTCATGAAGTGTTAAGTTCTAAATAAACGGTGGATATTCCGGTCAATCCAGCCTATGTGCAATAATTCCTAGCCTCTGAGGGTAGGTACTGCAAAGAGAGCCATCACAGCGTACAATGTGCTATTCATTCTGGTAATGAAAAGTTTTATGTGTGCAATCACTGACCAACTTCATATTTTCACAGTATTTTTCAATAACTTTATCATTGTTGCCTACTGAATGCAGTGGGAAACTGGTATCCTTGATATCATTTTTGTAATGAGTTTTTATGTCTATCTTTATTCATAAAAATATCAGAAATTCCAAATTCATTCCAGACGCAATATTCCTGGGAAGTAATTTCTGGTTTCAAATGTACAGTGTTATATGTTCCTCATTAGAAGGAAATTCATCTTGAAAATTTATATTTACACAGAAACATCGAATCAATTCAAACAAACATCATTATGTAGGATGTCTCCTGATATTTCATTTTCAAATTTTACTACTTTTTGCGACCTTCAACAGCAAAGAATGACTTCCTAATTTTTACATAATGAATATTGTCCAAATGTCCAGAATGTGAAAAATCATCATATAATGAATAGTTTCAGTTAACACTTTGACTGCGACTACCAAATATTGAGGTCAATGCCAAACTCGAATTTAAAGTCAATTGTAGTGAACTATTGTGAAAATACCAAACATGAAATAGATCGTACCTTTATTTAGCTTTGATTAAGTATTTATGAAAATTGAATTTGCGACTACTGGTCGGTCAGTAGTATTATGAAAATTAACTCCGTGTACCACCGGTGGCGCAATAAAATGTTAATAATACACGCAATAACAAGGGTTCATAAAAATTTCAAGGTGATTAATGCATAAAATACTAAATTAAAAACTTATTACTAAATGAAGGATCCAACGCAAAATTGCAAAAAATAACCAAATTTTTTAAGTATCCCTCCCCAAAAAGACCCTAAAAAATGTTTGGCAAAGACCAAACATTTGTTGGTCAAATGTTTGGCTTAACATCTTTCACCAATGAGAGCAACAGCTCATCATTTGCCAAAAAAAAATAAACTGACTGGAAACTAGTAGACACCGCGGAATTGCCCAATCCCCTAAAGGAATATTTCCCATAAACTGCAGCAAATATCTGATTCTGGGAGAAATGAAATTTTCAAAATCTTCAAACTCTATATACATATGTACTTTACTTTCAATTTTTAGTGAATTATCCCACTTCACACTTATTACAATCCTGACAGGTAAAGTAGACCCCTGAGGCAAACTTCACTACTCCTTACTTCCTTTTTGCTACTTTTCAATTTTTTTACTTTTTACTGCTTTACTACCTAGTTAACACCCTGTTATGGGAATGAAAGAAATGTCTCATAAGAAACATAAGGCATTAGTACTGAATCATAAGAATTAAATTCTTCACAATTCATCATGACAGGTCTTAGTTTACTTGAGGTATCAGCAGAGGCTTCATTGGAAGAATTGCATGGAAAGAACTTTTTTCTCTTGCTTCAGACTCAAGCAAATCTAGAGGGATTTCACTCACTGAGTTTCCAAAGTTTCATTGATTGACTCTATGCTGTTATCAATGGGAGTATCACACATTGAATTTTGACTGTTGAATGAAATAGTTTTACTGAACATGTATAAGCATTTATCAGGAAGTGACTAAGAATTAAATGGAACTAAGAGCTGTTCCCTTCATTTGCATTATTGGATGATTCTGAAATTACTTAACCATTAAAACAAGGTTTGGAGACAGCTAGGACCAAGTACATCAGGGCAAGTGTGAAAAACTAGATTATTTCTTTTCCAACTTTTCAATGTTACATAATCATTCCAGAGCATCACGGTAAGAACAGTAGTAAGAAATTCAAAGAACATACTTTGATTGAACCACTGTCAATAGTTGGAAAATTCTCTACATCTGTAGTCTATAAAAAGCAATATTTTGATGTACAAGCATCATCTTCCGGCTGAAATATATATAAAAAAAATTCGAATCACATTGATAAAATGCAAATCTATTACTCAAACCTACATCAGACAGAGGGATAAGTTTGAAAATGACAGCACTAGAAAATGATTAGAAGTAAAATTTGTACCACAAAAATAAGTGAGGTTAGATTACATCTTTCTATCTTTAATTTAAAAAACTCAATTTTTATCTAAAAATGCTCAGGTTTTATACAAACAAGGTCACATTTAATTTAAAAAAAACTCAAGTTTAATTCAAAAAACCTCAAGTTCAATTCAAAAAACCTCAAGTTCAATTTAAAAAACCTCAAGTTCAATTTCAAAAACCTCAAGTTCAATTTTAAAAAACATCCAGATCAATTTAAAAAAGCTCATGTTCAATTTAAAGGACTCAATTTTGATATAAAAAAGGTCAAGTTTAATTTATAAAAGGTCAAGTACATAGGTATAGGTGAACAACTTTAAAAATATAAGCTTTCCAAAATTTTCCTTGATCTGTTTTAAAATATACTTGACATTTTTAAAATTAAACTTAATCTGTTTTGAATTAAACTTGAGCTTATTTAAAATGAAATTGAGCTTTTTACAATTAAAATAAAAAGGTGTAGATAACAGTATTGATCTAGGTATAACACTACAAATATGCTAATACTCTTACCTAATCTTAATACAGTAGTACATATTGCTGTGGTACAAATTTAGTTTCTAGTCATTTTCTTGTGCTGTCATTTCCAACATAATTTCTTTGTCTGATGTAGCTTTGAGTATTCGATTTGCATTTTATCAATGACTGAAAAAATTTTCTGAATAATTTTAGCCTGAACATGTTTGTGCATTGGAACATCGCATTTTACAGACCACAGAGTTAGAGAACTTTTTAACAACTGACATTGTTTCAATACAAAGATGCTGAGTTATTTTATCACTACTTTAACACATGATAAACTAAAATGATTTGGTAAAGTTGAAAATTATGACAAACTAAATCAAATTTATCATTAGATTTAGCATAATCTTCTGAATTAATTATGATGATGACATTTCACTATTGCTTCTACTGCACAAGCAATCAAGAACATAATTTGAATTTCTGCAAAAACACTGTAGATAGGTTGTGGGATGTTAGCAAAGGCATATCAGAAAGTAACTATCAGTACAAAGGAGTGGGTGTGAGAAAATATTCAATTTAATTTTTCCCCAAAGATATTGCTCGTGTCCATTTAAAGTTTGATTCAGAAATACACCACACCTCATCTCTGAAAACATAGTCGATGTGACTCGGAACAGAATTTGTAATATCAACACATATGTTAAAACAAGATCTTACCACCTTCATCAGTTTTGACTGTTGTATGCAGTTGGAAACTGCTGTCTTTGATGACTTATCTGTAATAACTTTTTATGTCTAAAAATGCAATAAAAATAAAGAAAATCTCCATACACAAATAATTTTCAAAAACAAATATATTACTAGAAGGTAATATCTTGAAGTGATTACACAAGGTTATACTTTCCTTCAAAAGGAAAGTCAATTTGAAAATTTACATTTACACTCAAACTAACCCAAATAATAATTATACCAACATAATGAAAATTGTATGAACCAATAAGATACATTACCTTTGAATTCAATGAGTGAGCATTGAATGCTTCACATTTCATCAAGATAGGCCTTCCAGAGCTGGACTCAATGATAATATTTCTAGGCTATTATACCTAGTTATCAATAAATTTTTAGGTCAATGTGAAGTTTCATGCAATCACGGAAATTGATAATGATATTCCAAACAATCACTAAAGGAACCCATTCAAGAACGTTTTTCAAGAACGACATTCTGCTCGCTGATGCGTTATTTTCGAATTATTGAACTTTGAAGTTTGCCGTCGCGCGCCCAAGGAAGCGAGCGTAATTTAATTAAAAACGGAAGCTAACCCCCTATTACAAACGTAAAAAGGTTGGGTCGTGAGGGGTAGCCACAGTTCTTTTAGTGAAAAGTATAAATAAAGCTTCTAAACCACCCATTAGGGTGACGACCGCAATCTTGTTTACATCGGGTCTAACATGGCGACCACCATGGGCGCCGCCATCTTGGACCCGATGTCAACAAGATTGCGGTCGTCACCCTAATGGGTGGGTTAGAATCTTTATTTATAATTTTCACTAGAAGAACTGTGCCTCCCCCTCACGACCCAACCTCTTTACGTTTGTAATAGCTTCCGTTATTAAATAAATTACGTTTCACGCGCTCGCTTCCTTTGGCGCCAAGGCCAACTTCAAAGTTCAATTATTCGAAAATAACGCATCAGCGAGCAGAATGTCATTCATGTAAAACGTTCTGAAATGTGTTCCTTTAGTGATTCCTGGGATCGGCATTATTATTTTCCGTGATTACATGAAACTTCACATTGACCAATTTTTAGTCTGTAAAACACAAAAAAATAACTTAAAATACCAACATTATGGAAATTAGATCTTGGTCCACATATTATTAGCTATGAAACAATGTCAATGTTTAGGCCTTAATACTTTGAAGCAATTCAAACAGTAAACAGTACCAACGCTCAAACGTGGAGCACCGCAATGAACAACAACGAGCATGTGATACCTTAACATTACGTTAAGCTCAAATGCTAGTTTGAAATCACGAAGGTTCCAATAATTTTTTTATGTTGTTTAACTAATTTATAAATATTTTATTAATAAAAGCAGTGAATTTATATACGTAGGCTTGTATTTTTTTATACCTTTGTTTTAATCACTTCACATAAAATTATTTTGCTTGAAAATAGGTCAATTAGGTTTAGGTTTGTTCTAATACGAGCGTGATAAACAATTTTACTCTCGTATTCTAAGTCTTTTAAAACGAGAAATATTTCAAAGCCCGAGTTACAAAATGAGTAGAGCCTGAAATACATTTAGCTCATTGGAATCAAAATATAACAGTACATGAATGAGATATTCAGTAGGAATGTTCATATTTTATATATATATACCATTATAGTCACCGGTAGGCCGCAGCCAAGTCGGCAGAGAAACGGTTTTGTGGAAACAACAGAAATTTCTTGAGAAACCTGCCCGCAGAGCAGTCAAAAGACGTAAGTTTACGACTTGTAACCTTTGAAAGAATGCACCTACTGACTTTAATAGAAATAGGTGCAATGATTCAATGATGAGCTAATAGAAAATGCTTCACTTATTCGTTTGAGAGTAATTTGAGTGTATTCTTTCAAAAGTTACGAATGGTAAACTTTAGTCTTTTGACGGCGCGCGGGTCGGCAAGGTTTATCAAAGCATTTTAGTAACTTTCATCGAACTGTTTGAATCTTGTTTATATTGGGCTGATAGAAAATGCTTTGCTCTTACGTTTGAGAGTAATTTGAAGCCAATAGGTGCATTCTTTCAAAAGTTACGACTGGTAAACTTTAGTCTTTTGACTGCGCGTTCAAGAAATTTCTGTAGTTTCCACAAATCCGTTTCTGTACCGTCTCAACTGCGGCCTGCCGGTATTATAGTCCTACATTTTTTAACTTCACAGTTTCACTTGTAATATAAAGTATAAAGAGTTGAAATTAAAACATTTGAAATTGAATTCAAAACATTTGAAGCCTTAGTTAAAGAATTTGAACTTCATATTACAATGTATAAAATTGAAATGTATTAATATCAAAAACATTACATGTTAAAATCCAATTAAAATATTAAAGCCTCGAATTAAAGTTTTCACTTTCCCAATAAAAGAATCAAAGCTCAAATTAAATCATGTGAAGCTTACGTAAACTAATTCATGCAATGTCATTGAACACGAGTAATACATAACATAACATTATCTGAATTGTCCTTGATTAAACTTTGACATGGGCTACCTATCATTGCCGTTAATTCCAAATTATGAAGTATGGTCTGAAAAACAACCGTAGTTTTACCGCCGTATTTCCTCGGTAGGAATGAGAGTCAGAAATCGATGGTAAATAACGATAATCATCGTCGGCGGGCATATTTAGCTTCTAAAATTACCGTTGATCACCGGTAATATATACAGGGTCGGAATACTTCAATAAACTATAAAACCTATGATAATTACCGTTACGTCGATGATAAAATTCGGACTGGGTGCTACTCTTTCTTCAAGCTGGGACGATGAAGACGACCAGCTACGCCAACAGACATTAGCAGCACCGTTTCATAAAAAAACGGATATCCACTGATAAAGATCATACGAATTGGTGGAAGATGCACGCGGATATTTAACATGATCTTTCTAAATTAGCAAGGTCGTTTCTTACTTGTCCACCAACCAGCGTTGCAATTGAGCGCCTTTTTAGCGTGCCGGCCTTGTTTACGACGGAAAACGAAGCAGCCTGACCGATGAAAGAGCAGAAAAAATGCAATTTTTGAAATTAAACCTTACAATAATACCATTCAACTATTAAAAATCTACTAAATAATCCTCCTTCATATGGCGGTGATTGGGGAAAGAGGTTGGTGAGCTGCATGTAAGTCGTAAGAGTGGGTCCTCGTCCCACATCCTGGAAACCTAGAAGATTGTGATTCTAACAATGCAATTTTCTATGGCTAAACTCTTACAATGAAACAATGAATTTCAATAGTACAGGCCCCAGTACTCCAAACTTCAAATAAATTGTCAAATTACTTGAGTTTTGTAACATCGAGTAACATTCGCGAATATCAAAACAATATACTCGCACTCGCGAATGTTGAAAAACAGACATTTGACCCTCTACTAATCCAGACTGTCTTCACCCAACCGAAAAACATGGCGGGGGTTCTGTGATGGTCTGGGGGGCTCTTTCTTGGAAATCCGCAGGGCCAATTATTTCTTTTCATGGAGGAATTAACAGTCGAGACTATTTAGGAATTTTGGGCGACCAAGTTCATCCTATGGTTCGAACACTGTTTTCGCAGTGGAACGGCATCTTTCAAGATGCCCCAATCCACAAACCTAGAATTGTTAAAGAATTGCACGAGGAACATTCTAATGAAGTTGAGTATCTCTTCTGGCTACCGCAATACCCAGACCTCAAACTTTTGAGCATTTATGGTCGGTTTTAGAATTTCAAGTAGGAAGTCGACTTCTGCCACCATCGTCTCTAAGAGAACTGGAGGGTGTTTTAATTGAAGAATGAGCTAAGTTCCTTTGGAAACAATGTACAATTTATGAATAAACACCTCGGAGAACTGAGGCTGTAATTGCCTCAAAAGGTGGACCTACACCATATTAAAAATTTTTTTTTTAATTTCCCCAGGGGTTTCCATTATTTTTTAGACCCCTGTATATACAGGGTGTTTCAAAATTCGAGGGACAAACTTCGAAAGGTTGTATAGGAAGGCAAACTAAACTGTTTTTACTCTATCAGCGGGTATCCGAAAACGTCACCTTTTCGAGATACAAGGTGTACAGAAGTATTGTCTGAGGCAGTTGAACACAAGAAGAACCGGAATAATTTATTAATACCATTTTACAGCAGCTGCTCAAAGTGCCTTCCGCCAACGTCGATGCACAACTGACACCGGTGAGCACAGGACTGTCGCACACGTTCGAAGATTCCGGGCATTGCAGCAATATCTGCAGAAGCAACAACGATTCTCGCGACTAGGTCTTCTTCGGAGTCAGCTGGGGCGTCGTACGCAAGGCTCTTCATACGTCCCCAAAAAAAAAAAAATCTAACGGAGTCAGATCGGGAGATCTTGATGGCCAAGAGACAGGACCACCACGACCGATCTATCGATGAGGAAAGCGGCCAGTTTAGTAATCCCTCACTTCCTTCAAGATATGTGCAGGCGCTCCATCGCGTTGGAACCACATTCGTTGACGAATGGCCAAAGGAACATCTTCCAGTAACAGTGGCAATAATTATTGTTCTGGTAAAAAAAAATCTGTAATTCCGCCCGTTTAATCGTTCAGGCATGATGTATGGTCCGATCACGTAGTCATCAACAATGCCTGCCCAAACATTGACACGGTAACGTTGTTGAAAACCATTCTCGCGGCGGATGTGTGGATAAACTTGTCGCCATTCATAGGCGTTTTGTAAATTAAACATTACCGCTCGACTGAATGTTGCTTCATCTGAAAACAATGTCGATACCGTAGTGCGGTGGACGTGAGGGTTCGTGGAAAAGGGGGCTGTCTTCTGTGCAGCTTCCTTTTTCCGGGGCGTTAGTTTTTCCGCGCAGCTCCTCTTCCTGAGGTTCGTGTGGGTACCGCCTATGCCGTAATTAGTCCGCTAGGACAACAGAAGTAATTTCTGTTTGTGCCGAACTACGACGGTACCGCTGGAGTGGGGTTTGTGAGGTAACTGCCTGCGCCATAATTAGTCCGCTAGGGCAACAAAAGTAAGATTCTGTGCTGAACTAGGGCGATACCGCTAGGATGCGGTTTGTGTGGATACCGCCTACGCCGTATTAGTCCGCTAGGGCAGCAAGAGTAGTTCCTGTTTGTACCGAACTACAGCGGTACCGTTAGGGTGCGGTGTGTGTGGGTACCGCCTACGCCGTAATTAGTCCGTTAGGGCAACAGGAGAAGTTCCTGTTTGTGCTGAACTACGGCGGTACCGGTAGGAAGACGAGCAACTCTCTGCGCGGTATTCAGTCCGTTAGGGCTCCTCAGGAAATTCCCTGATACGCCGAACTGAGACAGCGTCTTCCTTTTCGACAAACTATGCGGAATAGTTTGTCCTCCCGAGGATGTTCCTTCAGCCCCTTTTAGGCGAGGTTTCGTATTAGACTGAAGCATGTATCAAAAAGGAGAAAGGAAAACTCTTTTTACCTCAGGGTGTCAATTGTTTCTTGCAGAATCTCTTTGCAGTGTCTCTTACATAGACAGATACATTTCAGCAAAGAACATGATTTATTTACTTATTGCGAAAATAGCGTACATAGACATGAGTTACTGCATAACACGATACAACACGCAAAATTACATTTAAAATGTTTGTGCCAATCAGCTAAGTAATCAATCTTATGTTCGGGTAATGAAATATAATACAATGAAACTTAAGGGCTAAA
Source organism: Morinoia aosen (assembly GCA_030386875.1). NCBI lineage: Eukaryota > Metazoa > Arthropoda > Malacostraca > Amphipoda > Talitridae > Morinoia > Morinoia aosen. The sequence goes on from CM059557.1 coordinate 72,799,378, forward strand.
TAAAGTAAATACACAGGCGCTCCATCGGCGCAGAAGAACAGACTTAGGCCCGGACAGGGAACTGAACACATAAAGAAAATACTTAAGATAATGGGTAACTATATCAAACTGGACTCGACACCACCTGCTGCCTGACACGATCGGGGGAGGGGTGTCTCTGCTACGATAGCCGAGACAGGAAATCAGCAAGGTGGTTGTCGACTCCTGAAAGGTGTTCTGCTCGGAACCTAAAAAGGCTGAAATACAAAGCCGAGCGTTTCAATCGGGGATTCAACTTGTCTGCCTGTTGCAAGTAAAGGAGCGGTCAATGGTCGGTCTGTAACACAAATTCTCGTCCATACAGGTAGACCTCAAACTTATGTAGAGCCCAATAGATCCTTTGCGCTTTTTTTTCACTGGTAGAATAGTTTATTTCTGGTCCTCTCAGTCGACGTGAAGCATATGCTACCGGCGCGTAGTGACGGAAGTCTCGTTTGCTTGGCTGGAGGAGAGCCGCTCCAAGTCCAGTTTGAGAGGCAACTGTCCGTAGAATGAAAGGACATCTGGGGTCTGGTAACTGTAAGACCGGTCTCTTGAGTAACGCTGTCTTCAAACTTTCGAACAGGTCTTCTGTTGTATCGGTCTAAGGTATCTGTTCTGGAGGGCTCTTCTTTAGGAAATCATGGAGTTTAGAAGTCAGTTGGGAGTAGTTAGGAATGTATTGTTGGTAGTACCCAACTGTACCGAGAAAGCTTTGGAGCTCCCGTTTTGTTTTTGGGAAGGTAACTGATTTTAAGGCTTCGACTCGGGTCCCCAGAGGCTGGATCTGATTACTGCTCAGTTGATGGAATGGAGGCTGTCAAATCCGAATTTGCACTTGGACGGCTTCGCTTTAAGGCCATGTCGAGAAAGAGCTTCGAACAGTTTAGCCAATGCAGCGCAGTGGTCTTCCCAGGTAGTCGAGGCAATTAAGATGTCATCCATGTAGACCTCGGTATCTTGCAGTCCTGCAGTGACTTGACGTATAAGAGGGGACGAAGTGGCTGGATGGAGCATTTGCTAGGCCGAAAGGTATGACGTTGAATTCATAGAGGCCGGACCTAGTTTTGAAGGCGGTGTAATGGCGGGACTAAGGGTGTAGAGGTACCTGCCAATATCCACCGGTCAGATCCATTTTTCTGAAGATTTTTTGCCAGCTAAATTAGTGAAAATATCAGTGGTGTCTGCTATTGGCTCAGCATCGTATACTGTCTGGCTGTTGAGGTGCCTGCAGTCCAGATAAAATCGATGGGTTCCGTCTTTCTTCTGGACGGCAAGGAGTGGTGAATAGTAAGGTGATGTGGATGGCGTCACGATTCCCATCCTCATCCACTTCTCTTAACTTGACTGCAGTTCAGGCTCCAGCGCTAGGGGAAGTGGATGCGAATGTTGAAGTCGGAAACTGGAAGGATCCTTCAATTTTATTTCATGAACAGCCGTGCTGGTTCTTCCGTGAGTATCTATGAAGAGATCGCGATATTCTCCAAGTAGTTCCTGGAGTTCTGAGCGTTGTGTTGTAGTCAACGTAGGGGAGATGAGGCAGTCTTTAATGGTTTCTCCGACGGGTGACGGTATCTCTGGTGCTTACCGGTCGAGCTCTTCTTCCTCGCAGGTAGGTTCTAGGGCGAGGCCAACCATTGCAAAAGCTTCCTCTACACTCTCGTCGTCCTCCTCATGATCCCTCTCGCTTGGAGAGGCAGAAGTTTGTTGCTCCCGGTCGTGGTACTGGCGAAGGAGGTTGATGTGATAAACTTTGTTGTTTCCATCCACATCCAATGTATAGGTATAGGTTCCCAGGCGGGATTTTACCGTATAGGGACCTTTTCAAGTCATAAGTAGCTTTTTCCGAGGGTCGGACAGAAATACGAGGACTTTATCTATTTGCTTTAGAGTCCGCATCTTGGTACGTTTACGTGGTCTAATTTCCGCAACATGACTTTGAGTGTACCATTGAAGCGTTCGACAATGCCGTTCAATTCAGCATGGTATAATGGAGTCAATCGGTGCTGGATACCGACGAGTTTCAGGAAAGCTTCGAAGGTTGCGGCTGTTAACTGAGTGCCGTTGTCGCTCGTTAGCGTGTGAGGGAAACCAACTCTGCTGTAGATTTCGAGTAGCTCTTGAGCGACCGTCCCTGCATCTATATGTCTGAGCGGGTCTGCGTCTGCGTACCGAGTTGTTTGGTCCATCACGGTGAGAATGTATCGGTGACCACGTGCCGAAGCTAGTTGCAATGGGCCTACCAGGTCAACACTGATTGCGGAGAATGGAGTGGTGATCGGTGGGGTTGAGATTGGTGCATTTCTTGATCGAGAAGGAGCGGGCGTCTGGCAGTTGTGACAGGAGTGACAGTATTGGACCTCATATTTTGCTAGGGACGGCCAGTAGAAATCTCGTTCTAGTCGAGCCTGAGTCTTCTTTTGGGAATAATGGCCAGCAAGTGGATTGTCGTGAGCCATTTCCCAGAATTGTGGGCGCATGCTTACAGGTGCTACAAGTTGATGGGTTTCCTAACCGTCTCGTAACGTTTTCCGATGCAGAATGCCGTCATGGTGTTCATAGGTATTGACTCTGCCATCCTTGTGCGATTCTTCTTTGCCAGCGTCAACTTTCTTGAATAAAAACTGCAATGTTTTACACTCACGCTGTAATTTATTGAAGTCTTCTTTGTTTTGCTGCAACATATCGACAGTGCTTGGTGCGGCAGGGGGATTTTCGACCGTTTTTGCTGCTGCTCTTGTGATAACTTGAGAGACTTCTGCAGTAACTGGTTGCTCTTCATGGTCGGTCATCGGTTCTTCGAAAGACGTGGTCCCGGGAACTCGGCCGAGGATGACATCGTGGAAGAGCTCTTCCATGGCTACGGCTGTCACCTCTCCGTGGTAGTAGGGGCAAACGAGAGAGACCCGGAAGAGAGGCGCCTCGAAAGAATGATTCTTGGCCAGTCGAACGGTAATTTCTTTCTTCAAAATGGCGTCAGCTGGGACGAGAGCCTTCTTGACGAAGACCGCCGTTGCTCCTCCATCGAGTAGTACTTGGACGGGTTGTTGGTTCACTGTGCCAGACATGTTTTCAGCTGTCCCAATTCGATCAGCTTGTTCGAGGCGATGTGATTACATGCGACTGGGGGAATATCATCGTATTCATCTGCTTCTTCATGCGTTGTTAGATTGTTTACTCGAGCTGTAGTTTTGGAGGTAGGTTGGCTTGCATGGGTTGCTCCATTACTGTGGCCATCACTTTGTCTCCTCTGTAATTGACGGAACTCATCACTGGAATGTGATCGGTTGAGGCCATGGAAAGTGCAGTAAAATCCAGTGTAAGGTCCTCGTTGTCCCTCGCGCTGCGGTCTGTTGATAGATCTTGAACTTGTGGGAACATCAATAGTGTTGGAAGTTCTTGGTGGCGTTCCTCGAGAGTTGTTGCTGGAGTTGGGTGATCTTGCTGGAGTGCTCGGGGCTCGTAAAGGGAATTTCGAGCGTCGCTCTGGTGCCAATGATGCTTTGAGTGCTGGAGGGCCCGCATCCATCGTTGATGTCAGTGTGCGACCCTTACACAGCTGATGGAGCGAAGTATGAGGTCTTGCTTGTAAGAAGCTATCACCCTGCTCTCCTAGGCTTGCGACTGTGTTACCACCCCTGTCTCGTAATTGAGTAGCGAGGAAAGGAGGCAAGCTTGAATAAGCTTGGTCAATATTAAATAATGAAGGCATCTACGGATGCTTTATTTCCAATCAAGCCTGATACATATCACCTTGTACATTGGATTTTCAAATGCCTTATAACTAAAACCAGGTCGCCATGACGCTTTCCCCCAGTCAAGACCGGTACCCATTACAGAAACCTTGGTAGAATGAGGTATTGTGCTTGGAAATTTTCTCCTATACCCAACAGAGAAAATCGCCACCAGCGCCGGGGCTCGAACCCGGGTTGGCCGCACGGCGGCAGATCCTCTAGCCGCACGGCTATGGCGAGCAAAGGTGCCATAGTATCTGTGCTTCATCAAGAAGAAGGTCACGAAGAATCTCATAGTTGGCTTCGATGTTGCATCCTTTTAACCAAGCGCCCAATGCTTGTTCTAGTCGCCGTAAGTAACGTGACATTTTGTTTCCTTCTTCCGGCTTCAATTCGTAGTAGTTAGCTCGTAGTTTAGCCGGAGGGACTTTTTGAGCATCTAGTAGAAGCAATTCGATTTCAGGAAGCTTGAAGCGATCTGCTGCGGGCAGGGTATCGATGAGTCGACGTTCCTTCGGTGTGATCAAATTATGGAGCATGACAACAGCATCGACTTCAGTATATCCCATTGCTGTTGTGTGACTGCAGAAGCGTTGCAAAAATTCGTCCATCCTTTCTTTCGTGGGATCGAATGGAGCAGGTGGAGGTATCTTCACTCTAGCATTTTGAGGAGCGATTTAGATTTGAGCATCGAGTTTTCTGAGTCTGAGCTAATGGTCTCGTTGTGCTGTTTCTCGTTCAGCGTCTCGTTCCGCTGCTCGTTCTGTGGCTTCTCGTTCAGCTGCTGGTTCTGCGGCTTCTCGTTCCGCTTCTCGTTCCGCTGCTCGTTCTGCGGCTTCTCGTTCCGCGGCTTCTCGTTGTGCTGCGGCTTCTCGTTACGCGGCTTCTCGTTATCCTGCGGCTTCTGCTTCTTCCAAATGCCTCAGGCGGCTGGTAAATTTTTCTATGTACTCCGCATCGGTGGGATTGAGGCCGAGGGCTTCGACGTATTCTCGACCTTGAGCGACAAGGTTCATCTTGTTTTAATGATGCGGTGTCCGAGTAGTTGAGTAGAACCCAGAAATCACAGGCAACGTTGGTAGTCGCGCGAAGCTTCTGGGTCCCTGTTCGGGCGCCAGAATATGTCGATATCGTCGTGCGGTCGACGTGAGGGTTCGTGGAAAAGGGGCTGTCTTCTGTGCAGCTACGTTTTTCCGGGGCGCTAGCTTTTCCGCGCAGCTGCCCTTCTTGAGGTTCGTGTGGGTACCGCCTACGCCGTAATTAGTCCGCTAGGGCAACAGAAGTAATTTCTGTTTTTACCGAACTACGGCGGTACCGCTAGAATGGGGTTTGTGTGGGTCGTAATTACGTCGTAATTAGTCCGCTAGGGCAACAGGAGTAGTTCTTGTTTGAGCCAAACTACGGCGGTACCGTTAGGGTGCAGTTTGTGGGGGTACCGCCTTCGTCGTAATTAGTCCGCTAGGGCAACAGGAGTAGTTCCTGTTTGTGCCAAACTACGACGGTACCGTTAAGCCCCGTCTACACTATCAAACTTTTCGTCAGTCATGAATACATCAAAACGCGAACAAAAACACGACTTTTCCTAATCGTGTCCAAAGGTCCAGACTACGTGTTCGTTGGTGTGAAGTTGTTCGCGAACAATATGTAAACAAACAAGACTGCTTCCCAAGTAAGTTTTAGACAATTAATGCATATAATTGTTAAATTCAATTTGTTGAGAGTTATTGACCATAATTTATGTGCGGGCATGTGTGAACAGAAAATATTGAGAATCGCAAATAAATTATGCGAACATTTCGAATGCTATGTGGTACCGATGGGATCAGCTGATATAATTCTACCTTTTTCAATGCTCTTCAAAAAGTTAAATTTTTTAATTTAAGCTTAAAACTTTAAATAATGTTTCTACTCTGTCTATAGAATGTTTGTTTTCTATTTTGTGACCGATATTTTCTAAAAGAGGTCAGAAATTCTCATATTTTTAATTTTTGTCAAAAGACATCCTACAATATTCGAAATGATTTGCCAAAGCTATTAAATTTTTTCTGTTATAGAAGCCCAACAATTCGTTTTAAATATTTGAAATTTAGCTTCTACATTTTGTTTGTGTCCTAAACTATATGCAGTATTCATATTTTGTGTGCACATTTTTGAAGCGTCCATTGCTCAGCCAAGCACACCAGAATGTATTACGTTTAATCAGAAATAAGGTTATGACTTGGTGCAATAACAGAGCTGAATATAATACGTGCACTGTGTTTTTGCTATACTGTTTGGTCGTGGGTGCTACTTGAATTGATGAACTCATGCTCAAGAAGGTAGTGGTGTGCAAAGTGCATATATATATATATATATCAATTGTTCTCGTACTTGATTGTAACCTTCTAAGATTAGAACTATACTGAAACCAAACTACACCTTTTTCACTTCAAATTAATCTAAGTCAAGTTCAAATTAATCCGAGTCAAGTTCAAATTAGTCCATGTCAAGTTCAAATTAATCCGAGTCAAGCTCAAATTAATCCAAGTCAAGTTCAAATTAATCCAAGTCAAGTTCAAATTAATCCAACCCTCAGTTAAGTTAAAAATGACATAACAATTTGTGAATTTGTGTTTTTTTGTGATAAATATGTATCTATTGGATGTGATGAGCAAAACTTGTTTCAAGGATTTATTTACACTCATAGGTATTTATATACGAGAAATTCCATTTTACCACATATATGAAATCAAATACATGCAAGTACAAAAAATTATCATTGGACGATATGTAGATTTCATCAGTTCAATATTTATTTACCGTTCAATATACAATACTTTAAAGACTTCAATAACATTTATAATTTTCATTTTGTGAATATTTAGGCCTTGAAAGCATTATGCATCCAATTGTGAACAAAAAAATAAAGTCAGTGTTAAAGTTAGAAACATTGTTTCTTGTATTATTAATGTGTATTGTAAATGGATCCTACATTTCTTCACAATGACTAACACGGAATTAGCATGGATGGCAACATTTTTATTGCTAATGCAGGAATGTATCTGGGTAGTAATGTACAAAAATAAATTGTAATTAAACGGAATCGTGCATTTAGTACTCAGCGAATCACATTTGTATATTTCTTTTAAAGATTAAATCTGCGTATCGTTCAATGATAACCATTTGTATTTGCATGTATTGATTTCATAGATGTGATAAAGTGCACTTTCACGTATATAAATGTCTATGAGTGTAAATAAATCCTCGAAACCAGTTTTGCATATAGCATCCAATAGATACATATTTAACATAAAAAACTCATATTAACAAATTATTATGTCATTTCATAACTCAACTGAGGGTTGGATTAATTTGAACTTGACACGGATTAATTTGAACTTGACTCGGATTAATTTGAATTTGACTTGGATTAATTTGAACTTGACTTGGATTTAATTGAACTTGACTTTGATTAAATTGAACTTGACTTGTATTAATTTGAACTTGACTCGGATTAATTTGAACTTGACTCGGATTAAATTGAACTTGACTTAGATTAATTTAAAGTGAAAAAGGTGTAGTTCCATTATTTGTGAACTTCCAGGTGCATGAGCTAAGTGTATTTTTTGTGATATCTTAATGCAGGGATAGTAGGGGGCTAACCACTGTTGTCTTCCAGTAATATTGTACACATCTCATGAAATGATAGTGCATAAGCCATTGAAAAATGGTGTGGTGAACTTCCATCTTTAATTCCCTCTGTTGGACTCTATTACAGACTCCACAACCTCTAGCAAAGTGGGAATCAGCAGCCAGTGATTTCTTCCTGAAGTAGAACTTCCCATACAACTTCTCAAATTTCATGAACTCATACTGTAGAGTTTGCATGCCACTTTAGTGTCACAATGATGGAGTGAGGAAAGAGAGCTCCTTGGGCTGGCGGCAGCGGTGGGCGCCGCGACTGTGTGCTGCACCGTGATGGGGTTGATGATCTGTGATGTTGTGCTGCCGTGCCGTGGAGGCTAGACTGCTGCTGCATCCTAGAGCGATCATAAGCTATATTGGCCGCCTCGACTACCTACATTGGCAATGCACAGATAGCGTCTCCGTGAACTTTCTGTAGACGACCGCAACGGTACCAGAGACTTCAAAACCAGTTCGCTTTTGAGGTGGGTCGCAGTGAAGTGTAACGTTGGGTTCGGTCGACCAATTCTTTTGAGAATTTTCAATCAAAAATGTCCATCCATTCTATCCCTTTCCATAATTTCAATGTTGGTTAGACTGGAGTTTGGGGTCTTCAATGAGAAGGGATTGGGCTTTATGTACACATATTAGAATGCCAAGAATTATCATTTTGAAAACTTTCTGGTTGTTCAAACTACTCTTATTATTGTAATAATCTTTTGATTTTAAGGGAGCTATGATTCGATCTGAGAGGTATTTTGCAAAGTAAACGCTGCTATAGTATCGTTAATGTATTAATTCATATACAGCTAAAATATTGCTAAGTGTTGAATTTCTGAAAACTAACAGTACTTCTGATGTCAGTTATAAAGCATTTGAAAAACTAATGTGCATGAAGATATGATAGGGGTGAAAGAAAGTATTTGGACACCAGTGCATTATAATTTGGTTGTATTGTAAAATCATGAATCATTTACACCAGTAGAGAATTACGCCAGTCGTTGAAAGCCAAACCAGGAAGATTTGGCAGCGCAGGACAGAACAACGGCTGGCCCACCGGCACAAACGAAAGGAAGGTCGAGCTTGGGCTGTGAACAAACATTAACGTCAAACAAGGTCCCAAGGAAATGGATAATTTCAAGCGGAGAGGAGTTAGGTTTATAATTCAAGAGAAGCGTAATTTTTTGGGTACTGTTAGTTTTCAGAAATTCAACACTTAACAATATTTTAGCTGTATATAAATTAATACATTAACGATACTATAGCAGCGTTTACTTTGCAAAATACCTCTCAGATCGAATCATAGCTCCCTTAAAACCAAAAGATTATTACAATAATAAGAGTAGTTTGAACAACCCGAAGGTTTTCAAAATGATAATTCTTGGCATTCTAATATGTGTACATAAAGCCCAAACCCTTCTCATTGAAGACCCCCACACTCCAGTCCAACCAACATTGAAATTATGGAAAGGGATAGAATGGATGGACATTTTTGATTGAAAATTCTCAAAAGAATTGGTCGACCGAACCCAACTTTACACTTCACTGCGACCCACCTCAGAAGCGAACTGGTTTTGAAGTCTCTGGTACCGTTGCGGTCGTCTACAGAAAGTTCACGGAGACGCTATCTGTGCATTGCCAATGTAGGTAGTCGAGGCGGCCAATATAGCTTACGATCGCTCTAGGACGCAGCAGCAGTCTAGCCTCCACGGCACGGCAGCACAACATCACAGATCATCAACCCCATCACGGTGCAGCACACAGTCGCGGCGCCCACCGCTGCCGCCAGCCCAAGAAGCTCTCTTTCCTCACTCCATCATTGTGACACTAAAGTGGCATGCAAACTCTACAGTATGAGTTCATGAAATTTGAGAAGTTGTATGGGAAGTTCTACTTCAGGAAGAAATCACTGGCTGCTGATTCCCACTTTGCTAGAGGTTGTGGAGTCTGTAATAGAGTCCAACAGAGGGAATTACAGATGGAAGTTCACCACACCATTTTTCAATGGCTTATGCACTATCATTTCATGAGATGTGTACAATATTACTGGAAGAAAACAGTGGTTAGCCCCCTACTATCCCTGCATTAAGATATCACAAAAAATACACTTAGCTCATGCACCTGGAAGTTCACAAATAATGGAACTACACCTTTTTCACTTTAAATTAATCTAAGTCAAGTTCAATTTAATCCGAGTCAAGTTCAAATTAATCCGAGTCAAGTTCAAATTAATACAAGTCAAGTTCAATTTAATCAAAGTCAAGTTCAATTTAATCCAAGTCAAGTTCAAATTAATCCAAGTCAAATTCAAATTAATCCGAGTCAAGTTCAAATTAATCCGAGTCAAGTTTAAATTAATCCAACCCTCAGTTGAGTTACGAAATGACATAATAATTTGTTAATATGAGTTTTTTATGTTAAATATGTATCTATTGGATGTTATATGCAAAACTGGTTTCGAGGATTTATTTACACTCATAGACATTTGTATACGTGAAAGTGCACTTTATCACATCTATGAAATCAATACATGCAAATACAAATGGTTATCATTGAACGATACGCAGATTTAATCTTTAAAAGATATATACAAATGTGATTCGCTGAGTACTAAATGCACGATTCCGTTTAATTACAATTTATTTTTGTACATTACTACCCAGATACATTCCTGCATTAGCAATAAAAATGTTGCCGTCCATTCTAATTCCATGTTAGTCATTGTGAAGAAATGTAGGATCCATTTACAATACACAATAATAATACAAGAAACAATGTTTCTAACTTTAACACTGATTTTATTTTTTGTTCACAATTGGATGCATAATGCTTTCAAGGCCTAAATATTCACAAAATGAATATTATAAATGTTATTGAAGTCTTTAAAGTATTGTATATTGAACGGTAAATAAATATTGAACTGATGCAATCTACATATCGTACAATGATAATTTTTTGTACTTGCATGTATTTGATTTCATATATGTGGTAAAGTGGAATTTATCGTATATAAATATCTATGAGTGTAAATAAATCCTTGAAACAAGTTTGGCTCATCACATCCAATAGATACATATTTATCACAAAAAACACAAATTCACAAATTATTATGTCATTTTTAACTTATCTGAGGGTTGGATTAATTTGAACTTGACTTGGATTAATTTGAACTTGACTTGGATTAAATTGAACTTGACTTGGATTAATTTGAACTTGACTTGGATTAATTTGAACTTTACTTGGATTAATTTGAGATTGACTCGGATTAATTTGAACTTGGCTTGGATTAATTTGAACTTGACTCGGATTAACTTGAACTTGACTTTGTTTAATTTGAAGTGAAAAAGGTGTAGTTTGGTTTCAGTATAGTTCTAATCGTAGAAGGTTACAATCAAGTACGAGAACAATTGATATATATATATATGTACTTTGCACACCACTACCTTCTTGAGCATGAGTTCATCAATTCAAGTAGCACCCAAGACCAAACAGTATAGCAAAAACACAGTGCACGTATTATATTCAGCTCTGTTATTGCACCAAGTCATAACCTTATTTCTGATGAAACGTAATACATTCTGGTGTGCTTGGCTGAGCAATGGACGCTTCAAAAATGTGCACACAAAATATGAATACTGCATATAGTTTAGGACACAAACAAAATGTAGAAGCTAAATTTCAAATATTTAAAACGAGTTGTTGGGCTTATATAACAGAAAAAATTTAATAGCTTTGGCAAATCATTTCGAATATTGTAGGATGTCTTTTGACAAAAATTGAAAATATGAGAATTTCTGACCTCTTTTAGAAAATATCGGTCACAAAATAGAAAACAAACATTCTATAGACAGAGTAGAAACATTATTTAAAGTTTTAAGCTTAAATTAAAAAATTTTAACTTATTGAAGAGGATTGAAAAAGGTAGAATTATATCAGCTGATCCCATCGGTACCACATAGCATTCGAAATGTTCGCATAATTTATTAGCGATTCTCAATATTTTCTGTTCACACATGCCCGCACATAAATTATGGTCAATAACTCTAAACAAATTGAATTTAACAATTATATGCATTAACTGTCTAAAACTTACTTGGGAAGCAGTCTTGTTTGTTTACACATTGTTCGCGAACAACTTCACACCAACGAACACGTAGTCTGGACCTCTGGACACGATTAGGAAAAGTCGTGTTTTTGTTCGCGTTTTGGTGTATTCATGACTGTCGAAAAGTTTGATAGTGTAGACGGGGCTTAACGGTACCGTCGTAGTTCGGCACAAACAGGAACTACTCCTCTTGCCCTAGCGGACTAATTACGGCGAAGGCGGTACCTCCATAAACTGCACCCTAACGGTACCGCCGTAGTTCGGCTCAAACAAGAACTACTCCTGTTGCCCTAGCGGACTAATTACGACGTTATTACGACCCACACAAACCCCATTCTAGTGGTACCGCCGTAGTTCGGTAAAAACAGAAATTACTTCTGTTCCCCTAGCGGACTAATTACGGCGTGTGCAGTACCCACACGAACCTCAAGAAGTGCAGCTGCGCGGAAAAGCTAGCGCCCCGGAAAAACGTAGCTGCACAGAAGACAGCCCCTTTTCCACGAATCCTCACGTCGACCGCACGACGATATCGACATATTCTGGCGCCCAAACAGGGACTCAGAAGCTTCGCGCGACTACCAACGTTGCCTGTGATTTCTGGGTTCTACTCAACTACTCGGACACCGCATCAATAAATTTACATATGTGTAGAGTTTAAGTATTTTTATGAAAATGCATTGGAAAACTCTTCTCATTCATGTTTCTCTTTGCATTTTTAAAAACTGCATGCTGGGACTTGTTAGGCTTCTAAAAATTTTAAGTGCTTTTGCTTGTGGCTCCAAAAGTGAATTGCTTTAATTTGAGCTTTTTCCAAAATTATGATAATAGCTAATTCTTTTTGAATGTGGCTTAACATCCTTTGCTTTGGGTAATGTATTGTTTTCATTTGATATATCATGAATGTGGCTCTAGTGGAAGTTGGATAAATCAGCTGTTCTAATTGTCGAGAATCTGTTAAGAATAATCAATTTTGAGAATTAAAAATGAGGATTTAGGGAAAAATTTTAATTGTGTGTAATAAATTTGGGGCTTACTTAGAAATATCTCAGAAAATCCCAGCAGTACGGGAGGGTCGCTTCAACATGTATGTTTTTATGCCTGTATGTTTTCTTTTGACTCAGCAATGTTAGGAGGCCGCGATAAGATGCGAGAGCCCAAACGATGTCTGTTTACATTGTGTGTTGTTTCTGGAGGGGTCTATTTTGTGGTGTTCGCAGTTTTTTTCATTCGGGCGAGCCCTTGGAAACTTGAGACGTTCTGAAAAATGCCTACCCATGTGCAAAACAAAGTCGCCTTGTAGTCACACATAAATCGAGACACTCAGGCCGAGAGAGACGGCAAACCAACGGACGTTTTCGAAGGAGCTGAGTGTGAGAATGCGGTACTACCAATTAGAAAAGATGGAGGCGGGCGCTTCAAGGTTCCTAAGATTCTTATAGGTCGAATGTGAGAGAGGGGACAACCCTCGAGAAAATACGCGGGGCAGCTGGAGAACCTTGAAGGTAGTTCTGCAGTCAACGCCGGAGCGCGAAGTAAAGGAGATAAAACGCGGGTGTGTTCGCTGTAACAAACGTGCTCAAAGATATAATGAAAAGTGGTTATTTGATATGTTGAAAATTTATACTAAAGGCGTCGCTATAATGTAATTCAAAATTCATACATTTTCTCGTTTTACTTTCAGAAGAAGTGAAGCAAAATCCAACCAGCGTGAAAATAAATTAATGCAACATTTAGCTGCAACGTCTCGGGGCGGGTAAGAGATACACAGGTTCTAAAAAATATATATATATATATATATTTTGTTAAAATAAATATTAGTGAAATTTATTGGCACTCAGTGAAGTAAAAATTTGAGATATTTGAGGGAACGTCATTGACATGCTTAAAAAGTAACAAGTTAAAATTTATCTTGACAGGTGGGACGGAGTCATATGTCTGAGGATTGATCAGCTCGAATGAAAGGAAATCGACGTGTGAATATACTGAAGCGGAATAAGCAAAACAACGTCATCACTAGACATTTTCTGAACAGTGAATAAGATAGGCCTTTGAACTGAAGCGAGTCGCGGACGAATGTTTGTGGTTGAAGTGACCATTGCCCACTGTGCTGCTGGAATAACTGAGATAGAAATAGGACAGGATAGATGAATTCTCATGTGTAACTCTTGTAAACTTTGCGGCGGCCGGCCAGCCAATATTTCAGTATAATTGTGTGATGTAAGTCATTTGACGTATGCTATTTGATTCCATTACTTAGTTGGCATTATTCCTAACACCATTCATTGTGTGTACGCTCATTAATGTTAGTATGACGTATAGCTGGAAATTATAAATGTTAAGCATAGTTTATCCTGTGTATCATGCCCCACAATATCAGAAGCGATAAACCGTAATTCCACGGAGGGCGCTCAGAAAATGCGCTACGTAAGTGGGTCAGCGATCACCGGTGAGTACCTTTTCTTTTTAGTATATGTACTGTAATGTCAATTATTGTCCATGAATTTTTGTGTCGTATATGTATCCCTTGGAGGTGTGCCATTCCTCAATTCCGAGAGCCGGATCTTCCTGGTAATGAAATGTTAACAAGGAGGTGAAGGGCCAATTTCTCGTGACATCGCAATTTGGTAAGATCAATACGATCGCTTTGCAATTTTGTGAATTTGTGGGTATAGTGTAACAGTTACATTGTATATTTTTTGTTTGGTTATTTCATGTGCAAAACGTACAGAAATTCAGTAGAGGTACATAACTCGCAAGGTGATGATTTTCTGTGTTCCGGTGCCAGAAGCCAGCAAGCGCACTATCATATAGCTAAGGAAAGTTAAAGTGTTTATAAAAGTGATAAGATTCAGTTTAGAAAATTCTAGTGTGCTCACACGATTAATTCAAAGTTTCAGTGAAATTCCACAGTGAGTAAGTTTTAAAAACTTATTTGAGTGATCGCAAAATTTTGAGTTTTTGGAAAAATTGAATTGGAGAAGATCGACACTATGCCTGCGCGCGGGAGAAGGAACAACGCCCGCAGAAATGAGCCAGCAACGCCACCACAGCCCGAAGAGGAAGCAGTTAACATGCCCGTGGTAACCAGTTGAGTGGGAGCCATAGGGGCCAAATTCAGGAGGGGCGATGATGTGGGGGAACATATGGCAAGGTTGAAATTTTTGACTGGTAATCTGAATAACAGCGAGCAGGTGAATGCATTCTTCCTATGCCTAGGTCCACAAGAGGCAAAGGAATGCAATCAAATAATTGGTACACTAACGAACCTACGAGAAGCAGAAACCTGGCTGCGCTCTTACGCCGACCAAGTTGAACATCCGACTCAAGCGCTGTTTGAAATAGTAACCAAGAAGCAAACAAGCCGGGAGGGAGTTTCAGAGTACCTGACGCGCCTGGAAAGGCTGTACAACGAGAATTATCTAGAACATCCGGAACGAGTTATTATAGATTTGATGAGGCTCGGATTAAGGGATGATATCACGCGACCCTTCCGAAGTGATGCGCGACCTACGACAGTACAAGAATTGAGGGACATGGCAATCGAAGTGGAAAATCGACGAATAGTACCAGTACCAAGGGAAACGACAGAGAGGAGGGAACCGGAGAGAGAGAGAGCGCCGCGGAGCGAGAGGAGGCCACAGCATGAGACTGCACGTGTCGGCCACACGATGCGGCATTCGCCACAGCGGCAAAGAGGCCACCGCAATGAAGCGCCACACTGGAAGGAAAGGAACAGACAGACATGACACTCTCCTTATCATCGAAGAGGAAATTATGAAGTGCCATACTGGAGCGAAAGAGGCAGACTTAGGAGTCATCAGCACCAAATTTACCACGCAAGAGAACCACTGCCGCATCCGGAAGTACCACCTGCACCTGCAGTGGACTTAGCACAGTATAGAGCAGTGCCACCGCCGTGCGTCAACTGTGGAAAATTTGGGCACCTAAGAGCTGATTGCAGAGTGCAACATTTTGCAGGACAGCCGAAAAACGGAATAGGAGACCGTTAGCTCCGATAATAAATCCCAGCGTAATACTCCAAGTGAATGGTGCACCTGTAACCGCACTTCTTGATACCGGAGCAAATATATGCTTGGTGAAAGAGCGTGTGGTTGCGGGGATTAAAAATGCTGGTGTAAAAGGAACATCGACTGCATTAAAAACAGTTGGAGAGGAACCCGTACCGGTGCTGGTAAAGATTAATGTGCCAATTAAAGTTAACGGTCAGAAAATTGTTCAGAGATGTTTTGTTGTGCGGGAAAATGCATTCCCAGGAGACCTGCTAATAGGAGTGGAAGTAATGAACAAAGTCAACGCAAAGCTAGACTTCGGAAAACGTAGGGCATCATTCTTTGGCACTTACGTGAACATGTTTTCAGCACCAGGACACGCTTCTCCGAAAATTCTGTGTGTAACGCGGGAAGAAACATCAGTCACTCTGGCTGAGGACATCACAGTGAAGCCTCGCGCGCAAACCATGGTGAAGTGCCGAGCAGATAGCAAGTTTGATGAGAAGGAAGTAATTTTAGAGCCTAGAATTAGGTGGGCGCCTTACGTCGGAGCCACCGCTGCAAAGGTACAAAACTCGACAAGGCAACTTCGAGTTCTCTAGGCTACCTATGGGACTCAAGTGCTCAACATCAGTGTACCAGAGAGTAATTTGTCATGTTCTGAAAAGGCAACTTAGAAAATTCACCGCCATTTACTTGGACGATGTGTGCGTCAGCTCTATGACTTTTGAGAGTCACCTAGAAAATTTAAGGGAAGTGTTGCACGAGTTTCAATGTGCCGGAGTAAAAATAGGCTTAGACAAGTGCAAATTTGCGCAAAAACAATTGAAGTACCTAGGATATTACATCAGTCGTGAGGGACTTATTCCAGATCCCAAGAACGTGGACGCGATGCAGAATTACCCTAGGCCGACGACCGCACGCAAAGTCCGATTCTTCGTCGCTGCACTGAACTTCTACCCGCGGTTCATTCCGCATTTCGCTACAAAAGCTGCACCCCTTAATGCGCTGACTAAGAGGGGGCAAAAATTCCAGTGGAAGAAAGAACACGAGCAAGCCTTCTGTAAACTTAAGCAGCTCATGATAGAAGCTCCAGTTCTGAAGAAGCCTTCTCTAAATGAGACGTATTACTTGAGCTGTGATGCCTCAAATGAAGGCGCTGGCGCGGTCCTGGCACAAAAATGTAATGGTAAGGAACAACCGATTGGATACTTCAGCAAAAGATTCAATGATGCTGAAAAACGTTATGCAATTACGGAGCGGGAAGGATTAGCAGTGGTAGCCGCTGTAAATCACTTTTCACCTTACCTGTATGGTAATAAATTTGTTGTAATTACTGATCACACGGCGCTCAAATATTTGTTCCAAGGTGAAAACACCAAGAACAACAGAATTATGAGATGGGCCCCAACACTCACAGTATGATTTTGAGGTAATTCATCGCCCAGGAGCTCAGAACGTGGTACCCGACGCGTTGTCGAGAAACATTGCGAACAACAACGAAGAAGAAAATCAAGACGACAGAGTCCCCAAAACAGTGTTCGTCACGACGATGATAGACGAAGCACCCAATGTACAAGAGGCGGAAAGTAGTTTGCAGAAAGAAAATGTGAGAGCAGAACAATTGAAGGACCCTGTTTGGGGGCCTGTGCTGAGGTATCTTGAAGGTGACAAATTAGGGAACGCTCCAAGTCTCGCTCTGAAATCCGAAATCTTCACCGACGGAGGCATATTGTATTTCAGAAAGGCGCAACGAAAGCCTAATAGAACAAGCCACTTGATCGTTGTGCCAGACGCTCTGAGAGAAGCAGCAATAACGTTAGCGCATGATAGCACAATCGGTGCACACCAAGGTCGTGCTAAAACGTGGAAGAAGCTCATGGAATTCGGGTACTGGATTAACATGGCGCGTGACGTTAACAAGTACGTCGATTCGTGCATGCAATGTCAGAAACGTAAGATCAACAATCGCATTTGTGTTAGTATGGGTTCATTCCCTGAAATTGACAAGCCTCTGGACAGAATAGGCGTTGATTTAAACGCTCATCTCAGACAGGGGCACCGAGTTCACGTCAGCTTTATTCAGAAATGTGTGTGAAAAATTGAAAATAAAATACTACAACACTTCAGCATATCATCCCCAATCAAACGGAATGACGGAACGGCAGAATCAGAACATAAAAGTGATTTTGTCACATCTTGCCGCCAGCGATCAGTTATCATGGCCTGATGCACTTCCTTGGGCGTGCCTGGCACTGAACACCAGCTACCAGAGCTTCATTGAAGAAATTCCATTCTATTTATTCTTTGGTAGGGACGCTGAAATTCCTGTTGTTGACTGGCTGAAAACACCTCGCATGGATTATTCTTTAGGAGAGAATTACAGTGCAGATATTAGCGCCCGGCTCCACAATGCGTTCAAAATCGTAAAAGCCAAGTCCAAAGCGTCGCACGACAAGTCCGTGCAAATGAAGGAAAGAGGTGTGAAAAACAACCAGGTGCAGATCGGAGACCTCGTTTTATTACATAATCCGACAGGAAAAGCCGAAGCTGCAAACGCGTGGCCAACGGACTGGATTGGACCGTTCCGAATCATTAAAAAGAACGACACAAATGCCACCATCAAAGCACTGTATGGTAACCGTCAAGAAAGGGTTCACTTGGACAGATTGAAACGTGCTCATTTAAGAGGCGAGGCTTTTCCCGGCACGTCGGACGTCGCAGCTGAGCCGGGGAATGGAAACGAATATGAAACAATTGATAGTGAAGATGAAGAGCTGAGAACAGAAAACCACGTGAACGAGAGAGCGGCGTTCAAAGAGCGGCGGAGCTACAATCTACGTTCTAGGTGTAGGTGAATCGTCGGCCAAAACAATGATCAGCTGCAATGAATTAAGTTCATGAATTTTTTTGATTTTTCAGGATGTTTCCTTCGTGTGTAATTTTAGATGTGTTCTTCAATAGGAAGGCGTGTTCGAGTTTCGTAGTATCGTAGTTTGCACTCGCAAGAGTGAGATGTGTTCTTCGGTAGTTGTATGTGTTACTAGCTGTGGGTGAATTTGAATTTCTGCTCACGAGCGATCTTGTTGGAAAACGAGAGGCTTGTCGGAGTGTTCTAATCTCACGCTGTACTTAAAATTTCATTTCTATTGTTGCTAAGAGAAGAGAAATTGAGCTTTTCGTTAGTTTGCAGTCGTGTGCTTCTCAAAAGGAATGCTATGTGACTTTTCGTAGTATGCTTTCATTTCTCGCTAGCTCCTTGTTAAGCGTACGCGCTTAATACGAAATAACGCTAACGAATTAATTAGTTTAATCTGAGAGTGCTTAGGCTGAGGTTATCTCAGGCTTGCTAATTTTATCAATACCTTAGACCGTTCATTTTCGTAACGGGGAAAATATGTTTAGCGCCAGATTAAAAGTTGGGTATTCTTTCGTGCTGTAGTGTTGAATGTCCTGACTTTGTGTCTTTCTCTTGCCCTGAAAGAATATCGTAAAACACGGTATTCCGGAAGGAATTATTCTTATCTTACCATGTAGAGTGTAGTACATTTCTTTTTCAGACTTAAGGAATTAATTTCTAGGGAGATTAGCGTAGGAAGTACGTCAGCACAAAACAGGCCAGAACATTGCATAACACGAATGAGTCTCGGATAAGCAACAAAATTACGGAAGAATCACGTGGAGCACGAGTCATTATTCACATGAACGAAGAACAGAGAGCAGCGACACGACATAGGGGATTCATCGCACTTGTATTGGAAGTATTTGACTGTAGAACAAATTCTAGCGTTGCATTGGGAAACAACGAAGATGTATGTGAGGCTGGAATTTCGCATCATGCTTAAGAGAGAAAGCGGAGAGCACAAGTAATTAGCTCGGAGCCGCTTGCGGTTGAGTTGTAGCAGGAGAGTTTGCACCATGTTCAGAAGAATGCGGAGGACACCAGTAATTGCCTAAGTCGCCCGTGGTTAGGCTGGCGAAGAGGACATCGTTAGTGAACAGCCGAGCCAGGAAGGATTTCTCGACTAATTAGCACTCGATACTTCGAAGTGGAAAGCACCACAGAGCGATGCAGCACCAGCATGAGGAAGGAAGGAGAAGCGAAAATAATGAAGATAATAGTCTAGGGTACCTTAAAAATGCTTTTATACAGTGGGCACTCAAATGAAACAATAACAATGCTTTTATATGATTGAGTGTTGAGACTTACTTAAGTACTTTGGAATTTGCGTCGTAACATTTATGCCTAGTAAGGCATTCCTGAAATTCGAATGCAAGTTTCCTGTGAATTTGTTTACTAGGCAAATTATCACATTGGAATATTGAAGCTGCATTTTAGGCATCTCTATTTATACGTGAAATAAAAAATTTAAAAAAAAGAGATTACGTCGGATGTACTTTGAATGAGGCGTACGATCATCGAAGAATATTAACCCACGGAATTCTCGCACAAATAAGAGTGTTTACTCGGAGAAAATAAAATATCATCTCGTGTCTAGCAGAATTTCTACGTCGATTTCGAGGAATACTGAGATTCTGCGTCAATATAAAGGAATACTGAGATTCTACGTCGATATCAAAGAGTACTGAGAGGCATTCTACAGGAAACCAGCGTGCACTACGCAGGATTGTGCCTCGGGATTCTTCAGGATTACTCCGTAGGATTCGGAACCCTATCGCGAATGGAAACTGTAGTGAATGAAATTTATCGACGCTTCGACTCGTATTTATCGACAGATCAATATAACTTACTGACGTGCCGATTTGCCTGATCAACGAATCGACGTTCATTAGTAATCTGCCGATTAAAAGTTTGAGTTTGAATAAACGTCATAAAATATATGTGAAACATTGCACTTAACATGATTTGGTGGTAATTTGAATCGTAATAATGATCCATCTTACAGAACGCAATCGTGCAGTTAATGTGGTGTATAGAAATTTTATACGAGCCTGGATATTGGGCTCGCAATACTTCATCCCGAAATTGAGTTACCTTCCATCAAGGCGTGTGTGAAGCTATAAAATGCCAAAGGAGAGGCATGGAAGAAAAGCAAATTCCGTCAGCTATACCAGAGGAGTCAACATCGAATCGTCAACAACAGAGTCAAGGACTTGGACAACAGAACATGCAAGCGTGAATTGAAATCTACGAGACATTAAGTCATCAATACTGTAGGATGTTTGAGAATGTAGGAGATGTAACCTTAATACTTTGTGAATGTTATTAGGGGTGAACACTCAAAAGCTTTATGACGAACTTCACTTCGGTTGAACACAACACAATATATCAGGCCGTGCTAATTGTAATGAATAAGATTCTTAATTATAATGTACCCTGTTTGTTGCGGAATTAATTTAAGAATGTAATAGGCTTAAGTAGAAGTTATCATGTGTGTCTTATGTTGGCTTCAGACTGCAGTGATCAGTATTCAATAAATAGCTGAAAGCTAATTCAAAAAAAAAAAATTGTCAGGCCAATTTTTTTTAACTATAGGTCGGCGGTCTGTCGAGAATCTGTTGAGAATAATCAATTTTGCGAATTCAAAATGAGGATTTAGGGAAAATTTTAATTGTGTGTAATAAATTTTGGGCTTACTTAGTAATATCTCAGAAAATCCCAGCAGTACGGGAGGGTCGCTTCAACATGTATGTTTTTATGCCTGTATGTTTTCTTTTGACTCAGCAATGTTAGGAGGCCGCGATATGATGCGAGAGCCCAAACGATGTCTGTTTACGTTGTGTGTTGTTTCTGGAGGGGTCTATTTTGTGGTGTTAGCAGTTTTTTTCATTCGGGCGAGCCCTTGGAAATTTGAGACGTTCTGAAAAATGCCTACCCATGTGCAAAAAAAAGTCGCCTTGTAGTCACACATAAATCGAGACACTCAGGCCGAGAGAGACGGCAAACCAACGGTCGTTTTCGAAGGAGCTGAGCGTGAGAATGCGGTACTACCAATTAGAAAAGATGGAGGTGGGCGCTTCAAGGTTCCTAAGATTCTTATAGGTCGAATGTGAGAGAGGGGACAACCCTCGAGAAAATACGCGGGGCAGCTGAGGAACCTTGAAGGTAGTTCTGCAGTCAACGCCGGAGCGCGAAGTAAAAGAGATAAAACGCGGGTGTGTTCGCTGTAACAAACGTGCTCAAAGATATAATGAAAAGTGGTTATTGGATATGTTGAAAATTTATACTAAAGGCGGCGCTATAAGGTAATTCAAAATTCATACATTTTCTCGTTTTACTTTCAGAAGAAGTAAAGCAAAATCCAACCAGCGTGGAAATAAATTAATGCAACATTTAGCTGCAACGTCTCGGGGCGGGTAAGAGATACACAGGTTCTAAAAATATATATATATATATATATTTCGTTAAAATAAATATTAGTGAAATTTATTGGCACTCAGTGAAGTAAAAATTTGAGATATTTGAGGGAACGTCATTGACATGCTTAAAAAGTAACAAGTTAAAATTTATCTTGACAGGTGGGACGGAGTCATATGTCTGAGGATTGATCAGCTCGAATGAATGGAAATCGACGTGTGAATATACTGAAGCGGAATAAGCAAAACAACGTCATCACTAGACATTTTCTGAACAGTGAATAAGGTAGGCCTTTGAACTGAAGCGAGTCGCGGACGAATGTTTGTGGTTGAAGTGACCATTGCCCACTGTGCTGCTGGAATAACTGAGATAGAAATAGGACAGGATAGATGAATTCTCATGTGTAACTCTTGTAAACTTAGCGGCGGCCGGCCAGCCAACATTTCAGTATAATTGTGTGATGTAAGTCATTTGACGTATGCTATTTGATTCCATTACTTAATTGGCATTATTCCTAACACCATTCATTGTGTGTACGCTCATTAATGTTAGTATGACGTATAGCTGGAAATTATAAATGTTAAGCATAGTTTATCCTGTGTATCATGCCCCACAATATCAGAAGCGATAAACCGTAATACCACGGAGGGCGCTCAGAAAATGCGCTACGTAAGTGGGTCAGCGATCAAAAGGTACTCCTTACTCGGTGAGTACCTTTTCTTTTTAGTATATGTACTGTAATGTCAATTATTGTCCATGAATTTTTGTGTCGTATATGTATCCCTTGGAGGTGTGCCATTCCTCAATTCCGAGAGCCGGATCTTTCTGTTAATGAAATGTTAACAAGGAGGTGAAGGGCCAATTTCTTGTGACATAATCTATTACGTCTCAAATTTAATTCAAAAGATTTCTGTTGTCTATCTACAAAAATTAATTCATCCAACATGCCATTCTTAAACGTAAAGTGTATGCCATAGTATAGGCATCAATTATCATTATATTGAATTGATGTTTGTTTGTGCAGACTTTGCTGTAATAGTAATAACTAACATTTGGGGCTGTTTCTTAACTGTCATGTGCCATAGGCACAGTCAGTGAAATTAAATCAAATGTTTTATCCTTTTTTGTGTATTTTTCAGATAGTTTTCAAACATTTTGCTCCTTTGCATGAAAAACGTTTGTGTAGGAGAATCAATTACAGAATTTTTTTTTAAATGAAACCTAAGGCAGTTTTCTTGCCTCTGTAGTGCTTCAGAGCATTTCTTGAGCAGTGGTGACTCAATGTCACTAGGTGTCTTTACTATGGAACTGCAGAGTTGGGTCTTCAGAATCTTCAACAATGGTTAGTATATCATTTCATCGTAAAATTTTCCTTCCTAACTTCATTCATTACTATTGAGATTAGTATGTGTGAAAGCATTATTCATAAAATATAGTCCATACGTATTTAGTTTTCATGGCATATTACAATAAAAAATGAAGGAGTGCAAAAGTGTAAATTGAAATTAATTTTTCCATTTATTTCTGAACTAAAATTTTAGTAATTCAACAAGCCAGCATGCTATGCAGGTTGTAAATTAGATACATTTTTTCTTAATCAATATTATTTGTTACAAATACTATTGGAAATGATTATCAACTTTTAACATCCTGTGACAGTTCCAGTGCTTTAGCTTTGGCAGAATTCTGGATGTGTCACATCTCTCCACAGAAACTACTTTGATGTGCTTCATCTATGCTTGATTGAAATTTTACAAAATTAAAATTTAATTTGCTCCACCATGTTACTCTAATATAACAAGTTGTTTATAATTATTTAGAGTTTCTATCATTTTTAGAAAGCCACCCTATGGTTAATAAGCTAATTATTTTCTTCTCTTCCATCAGGTTGAGATGCCCATTGCCACCCGAGTCCTTCAGTCCATTGCCACCCAAGAAACAATTGAAATCATTGAAGACTATCCACGGGCCTTCCTCGAATTGGTTATATTCCCTACAGGTCGTTACAAAGGCCCTGCCTTCAAGTTCAAGCACCTATGAATCCCTACCACCATCACTGTGGTCCTTTTCTCTGGTGATCCTCTTCTCCCAACACAAGTCTCTAAACAGACTTGTGTTGGGTATGTTTTTGGTTAGACTCTTCATGAATTGAAAAGTGAATGTTAAGAATTTTTAAGAGAATGAAGCAAGATGCCTTCTCTTCATTCTGTCATAATGATTTGGTTGTTGTGAAAATTTTGTTGATTATAATTCCACAAAGGAAATTTTTCAACTGATGAACATAAGCCATTCATATTCGTATAGTAAATAATTTTGTTGTCATCAGCATCCTGATGCGCTTAAACGAAATGTACGTAAGTATTAACTTTGGTAGTACAGATGTAAATCAATTGTGTACGTATTATTAAAAATTGTTTCCTGCAATGATTAAAATGATGTTGAGATAATGAAATGAGTGAAGCGCTGGATTGATGAAATTTTAGTTTTTTTATACGTGGCTAATGATGTGCTTGACCAGTAATTACAAATTATACTTTTGGTATGCTACATTATATGCTAGTTATAATTTTTTTATGCCCAGTTATGATTATTTAACAATACAATACCAAAGGGTATTTAAACATTGCTTTAATATACTTTTTATATTAGTCACCGACAAGACAAATTATCTGTATTAGATATGTGGTATATAAATGCCATAATTCTAAGAAATATTTTTCCATTGAGCTAAATGTTACCCAATTATTTACCAGAATGCCAGTTATGTTGTATAGTGATGATTTACGCTGCATTTGTGACCATACAGGAGACGTAGAAATTGAGCACGTGTGTAACTTAATTCAAGCTGAAGTAAACCCTACAATTTGATACCCGAGAATTGGTCAAGGCTGCAATAAAAATCCATCGAAGTGCACGTCAAGTTCAGCATGATAGTCTATACTAGTTCGCTCTACGCAGTGTCGTTACTTTGCGTTCAAAGTATAAGATGAGGGTGTAGTTAAGGGATGCACATCTTTATTCAAATTTTTCCATTGAGCTGAATGTGCACTAATTATTTACCAGAATGTCAGTTATGTTGTATAGTGATGATTGTCATAAAAAATATTTATTTGCCATATACTTTTCATCAGTTTCATTTCAGAATTAGATGGCTTGCGGTTGACTACTGATTACAGAACTATGTTATTATTGTTAGTGGATTTTAAAACATTGTCCAAACCTTGTGTACGTGTCTGTACGTTATGATCCCTACTTTATTCCTCTCTTTGGAACGCCTTTGTTGTGGTTAAGGAGGCTCAAAGTACCATATGTTCGTTTCTTTGGTAATGAAAATAGTGCAAGGTATTGGGAACAGCAAACATTTAATCAAAGCTGAAAAAAACATTAAAAACTTATGAAAAACCGTAGGAATAGTTTAAAAATTATATCTTTAGTGCTGAATTATTTTTAGATAGCACTGCATTTTGTTCAATTATAGTTTTTGTCAATGGATAAGATATTCAAGATCTGTGAATTCAGCAAGTCACCTTTGTAAATTTTTACCATTCAAGGTATCTGTATAACTTGTTTCTGGTGCCTCAACCTTTGACTTACCGTTTTTATTCATGCTGTAATTTTCATTGTAAATATTGAATAAAATAAATCCACACACTTACTCCTTAAGAAGACCTGTTCTATGTTCACTTTTATCCATATGTTAATCAGTTTTATGAAAATGCATTCTTTACCTAATATGGTTGTAGTTTATGGGCCTACAAAATTGTATTCAGAATAGGTTTATCATCTTCTTGGTGACTGATCTATGACATGCATGTTTGGGATAATACATAAAAATATTCCTCTGGCTTACAAGATTTTACAAAATTCAACGGTTAAGAATGCACCCTTCATGGGAAGGTGCATATTTTTGGAATCTCAGCACCATGTTGTGATTTCTCCCCGTTGGGGAAGAGAGAACTCCGATACACCCAACCCATTTCTGACACCTGGGTTGGGTGTATCGGAGTTCTGGTGAGTTCAAATAGTTCTGGTGTATCACTGGAACTGTCACAGGATGATAAAAGTTGATAATAATTTCCAATAGTATTTGTAACAAATAATATTGATTAAGAAAAAATGTATCCAATTTACAACCTGCATAGCATGCTGGCTTGTTGAATTACCAAAATTTTAGTTCAGAAATAAATGGAAAAATTAATTTCAATTTACACTTTTGCACTCCTTTATTTTTTATTGTTATATGCCATGAAAACTAAATACGTATGGACTATATTTTTTAAATAATGCTTTCACACATACTAATCTCAATAGTTATGAATGAAGTTAGGAAGGAAAATTTTACGATGAAATGATATACTAACCATTGTTGAAGATTCTGAAGACCCAGCTCTGCAGTTCCATAGTAAAGACACCTAGTGACATTGAGTCACCACTGCTCAAGAAATGCTCTGAAGCACTACAGAGGCAAGAAAACTGCCTTAGGTTTCATTTAAAAAAAAAATTCTATAATCGATTCTCCTACACAAACGTCTTTTATGCAAAGGAGCAAAATGTTTGAAAACTATCTGAAAAATACACAAAAAAGGATAAAACATTTGATTTAATTTCACTGACTGTGCCTATGGCACATGACAGTTAAGAAACAGCCCCAAATGTTAATTATTACTATTACAGCAAAGTCTGCACAAACAAACATCAATTCAATATAATGATAATTGATGCCTATACTATAGCATACACTTTACGATTAAGAATGGCATGTTGGATGAAATAATTTTTGTAGATAGACAACAGAAATCTTTTGAATTAAATTTGAGACGTAATAGATTAGAACAGATGATTTATCCAACTTCCAATAGAGCCACATTCATGATATATCAAATGAAAACAATACATTACCCAAAGCAAAGGATGTTAAGCCAGATTCAAAAAGAATTAGCTATTATCATAATTTTGGAAAAAGCTTAAATTAAAGCAATTCACTGTTGGAGCCACAAGCAAAAGCAGTTAAAATTTTTAGAAGCCAAGTCCCAGCATGCAGTGTTTAAAAATGCAAAGAGAAACATGAATGAGAAGAGTTTTCCAATGCATTTTCATAAAAATATTTAAACTCTACACATATGTAAATGACTATACATACAGCTATAACTTTTTTACCGACTAATTGGGTCAACAGGGCCGGTAAATTTTTAAAATAAGTTGCAATTATGCTTATTTAAAACTACAACTATAAGTTTGTGAAAGATTGGGTATATGTTGAGGATGAACTGGGAATCGATATTTGATTTTTCGGTGCCTAATCATAGTTAATTAGATCGAAATAAAAAGTTTTCTTCTATGCACTTTCAGTCGTAAATAAATATTTTACGAGCTATAGCGGTGAATTAGTTACCGCAACTCAAGTATTTGCAGCGGGAAGTAATTCAACGAGCCCGGCGAATGGCAACTCTGCAATGGAGTCCCGCTTCCGGCTATCTCGTTAACAAAGACAAAACTAAACCTACCACGCTAACTCGTAAAATATTCATTTGACGAAAAAAGTGTATAAAAGAAAAGTAGTTTTTTCGATGTTATTACCATGACTAAAGAAACAAAAATTCGAGAATCAATTAGTAGCTGTTCATCCGAGCGCATTCGTCATCATAGACGAAACTAAACCTACCGCTAGAATTCGTAAAATACTCATTTACGACGGAAAGTGCATGAAAGAAAATTTGTTTATTTCGATCGAATTCACTATGTTTAGGATTCTAAAAGTGGAAAATCGATTCCCGGTTAATCCTCAACATTTACCTAAGATTGTATATTTCTCCCTGATAATTCTTTCGTAAAACAATTTCTAATCTGGGGACTTGTTTCTAATGTAAGCATCAGGCTATGAGGGAAATGAAGTATTTTATAAAAAATGAAAAATTACCAAAAAATACAATATATAAAGGCCACATATTGCGCAAATGAATTTTTGGGGCAATTTTATCACCATATTAGTAGCTACCATTGTTGAAATGCTTCAGAAATATATCCAAAATTTCATTTAGATGTCAAAATTACTAAACTTTTATAATTTTATGCATGTTCAGCTTCAGTTCAGATAGTTAATATATCAATCATATTCACATCAATTAAATCCAAACCTGCTTACTTATTCAGCCATGTCTGAATAAAGTGAAATAACAACGTAACGAACTTCATTTTGGTAAATATATGTCCGTGCCACCCTACAACTAACTTAATTTGCACCAGAAACTTAATTAAATCGGTAAAATAGGAAAAAAGACATAGAAACCAAGTAATTCACTCGCAAAACCACTTTCCACAATACATAAACAAGCTAGTGTTCGCGATTTGATGGAAAGTTTGTGTTCGTGTTCTCCAACACGACGGAAAACACAAACATACCGAAATATGCGAACTTTTCATCTGTGTTCGTGTTCGCGGACTGCCGAAAAACACGAACTTCGGGCAAAAGTTTGATGGTGTGGACGGGCCTTTAGGAAGACGAGCAACTGTCTGTGCCGTAATCAGTCCGTCAGGACTCCTCAGGAAAGTACCTGATTCGCCGTACTGCGACAGCGTCTTCCGTTTCGACAAACTATGCGAAATAGTTTGTCCTCCCGAGTTGGTACCTTAAACCCCTTTTAGGGCGAGGTCTCGTATTAGACTACTACCTATATCGAATAGGAGAAAGGAAAACAGTTTTTTCCTCAGGATGTGAGTTACTTGTTGCATAGTCTCTTTGCAGTGCCTCTTACATACACAGATACATTTCAGCAAAGAAAATTATTTATTTAATTTTTGCAAAAATAGCGTACATAGACATGAGTTACTGCATAACACGATACAACACGCAAAATTACATCTAAAATGTTTGTGCCAATCAGCTAAGTAATCAATCTAATGTTCGAGTAATGAAATACAATACAATGAAACTTAAGGGCTAACTAAAGTAAATACACTGCTGCTCCATGTGCGCAGAACAGACTTAGGCCCTCTACAGGGAACTGAACACATCAAGAAAATACTTAAGATAATGGGTAACTATATCAAACTGGACTCGACACCACCTGCTGCCTGACAAGCAATAAATTCGTTGAAAAGCTTTTGTTCTCTAACTGCCTATCTACAATCCACTGGGCGAATTACGCGCCATCAAGAATCCTTGAACTCTCTCGAAGTGGAATGGATGAAGCTGATTCTCATTCAACATCCGCCATACTGTTGTTGTTACCCCAATACTGTTGTTACCCCATAACTCTTTCTACAGCACGTGTGCTCGCACGTTGTTTCTACTCAAAACGTCATAGGACTTCATTTTTTATTTCCGCATCTCGCATGTGGGGGCGGCCAGCATCCGGTCAATGTACACCACGGTATACATAAGACAGGTAAGTCCACTTCAAAGGGAACAGCTTCTCGCAACCGTTAGACAAGCCAGACAATGAACGTTTGAGCTGATGACGTTACCACACCCATACCACGTGACCCACACCACACTCGCGGGAGCGATGCACTTGCTGCTGTGCGTATAATTGCACCATGGCAAGAACTGCCGGGTTTCCGCACATACGTAATGACAAATTTAAAATCGTCTGGAAACTTTGATACTGAAAAACGATGATAATCTCGTACGCAATGCTTAATAGCAACGTAAAAATTAAAATTTGTGTCCATACTGAGCAAAAAATTCATATTTATCAATACAAAGCTTCGTTTCCGACTTGCACCTCATTGCAATTCTCAAACTCAAATGTTTCTTTCGCGTGATTAAAAGGATAACTCAAATGAAAATCCACATAATGTTACTATATATTCCAGAAAAAACACTAAGTTCATCGTTTTTCAACGGAAATTTATCCTGTATATACCACAGAATGAAATTACGCTGGCAAACGATGCTTTCCGCTTCAAGAAACTCTTCAATTCTGATAGAGAACTGGTCGAACGATATATCAAAGAAAGCAGGTTTAGTCATTTTACAATATCCACCCTTTTTTAAGGACATTAATTTTAGACTTTATATATATATATATATATATATATATAATATATATATATATATAGACCTCTTATAAATTGTAAAAATAGGCTCACGAAGTACTAACCATCTGTACAAATCTTTCTCTTGAATCTTTTTCATAATCTGCTGTGTTCTCTTAAGCTTACCTACCGATTTGTTCAGACGATTTTTGAATAACCACCGCTACATCAGATTGCGTTAAAAACAATGTGTTATAAAGATTGTTACCTTTCAAATTGCCCTATATCCATGATCGACGTCTAAATATTTAAAAATTGTGAATGAGTAACGTAGAACTTAAAGCGTAGCTGCTCTTAAGTGACTACCGGAATATTGGCAGAATTGCTCTAGTCATTCAAGCAGCCAGACTTTACCCAATGAAAATCCCTCAATACAGGAAAACATGCATTTAGCTGAGTTTTATTACATTGGGAAAAGTAGCCTCACATCCGTATTTGTTTGATGAGTACATTAGTGTAGCAATTTAGTATTGAACACTACGTCCTTTTATAAATAAATATTTGTACTGAGTGTTCTTCAACTCGATGCACCTACTTCAACCATATGCAGAAAAACGCAAATAAAACGATTTTCACGAGTGACAAAAACCTCACAACGCCTTCGTTTTCGTAAAATGATGACATGAAATAATTTTAGATTCCCGTAGGAAGAGCCTAAAGCGCGTAAGAATTTCGATTTTACTCGCTTGCTGCATGGTAAACCTAATCCAAAGTGAACCAAAAATTATTTCAGGTAATAATTCTTCGGAAACGAAGGAGTCTTGAGATTTTGTCACTCATGGAAATCGTTTCTTTGCATTTTTCTGTACATGGTGAAAATATGTGCATCGAATTACAAATCACCCTGTATATACAAACATATACAGCACACATCCTATGATAAGCAGCTTGCTCCGTTTAATTATTATATGAATGAATAATGAATCGCTTAGAAGTGACGAAACTCATTTCCTTTCCTATTCGACGTAACAAATTATAAGACTTCAGTTGTAACCAGACGCTCGAAACGTACAGTTCACATTTTGTGAAATCAATCCTGCAGAATTGAAACATCTTAGATATACCTTTCCGCTATTACATCAAGAACAACGTGACGATAACTCTCGAACAAATAATGATAAAACTGGAAAAACAACTCGCCAATTGCCATACATATACAGGGAAGGCCAAAAGTAAATGAGCCTTTTAATTTGCTAATAACAAAAAACTATGAACGCTAGGGAGTTGAAACTTTTTTATTTGAAAGAATCACATTTTATCGTTTATCCACACTAGGTTTTGAAAATGTTCAAATGACCGCCACGGCTATTTTGACATATTAGAGCTATTCTCTTAGTCGTTTCCATTACGCTCCTTATTGAATCTGTTGAAAATTGAACTATTTCATAATGAATGCTGTTTTTAAGTTCATGTAAATTTTTCGGATTTCTTACATATACTCGTGATATACGGGAGCCCCACAATAAGAAGTCGCATGGGGACAAATCTGAAGAACGAGTTGGACAAGGGACGTTACCAAATCGTGAAATCAAGCGATTTACAAAGCACTCTCCCAACAATGTCATAATTTATCTAGCTGTTAATAACAATAGTCTTGATAAACCATAAACATTTTATTCTTTCAAATAAATCAAGGTTCAACTTCGTTGCCTTCATAGTTTTACTTTTATTGGCAAATTAGAAGAGTCAGTTACTTCTGCGAACCCTTAATAACCGAGAGACAATTAGCATGGGCTGGACAGTTGTGGAACACTTAATTAACAGCTATTCATCAGACATCAGAAATTGCGGGGGAAAAATCCTAGAAGAAAAGTTGAAAACTTATTACGTACGCAATAGAGTAAAAATGAACTGTCTTGAAGCCTACAAAGCCCAAGTGAGTGATTTAGAATTGATAT
The DNA here is from genome assembly GCA_030386875.1 of Morinoia aosen. Classification (NCBI taxonomy): domain Eukaryota; kingdom Metazoa; phylum Arthropoda; class Malacostraca; order Amphipoda; family Talitridae; genus Morinoia; species Morinoia aosen. The sequence continues at coordinate 72,831,162 of CM059557.1, forward strand.
TGGAAAATTAATGTCGACGATTTGCGCAACGTTGATTCGAAATCAGATGTTGGTTGAAGACTTCCTAACCGCAACAAATAAATCCGAAATAGAGAAATGAAAAATGCACTGTTAAATATGGAATTAAAGGAAACGCATAATCTGTGCACAAGGCGCATAGAAACTGAACGTTGAGAAAGAAGTTCATGAACCAAGATAAAAGTTAAATGAAAAAGTAGTAGGAGCTCAAAAACAGGACAGCAGTGCCCATGAAACGATTTTTCATACCATGACAAAAAAAAACTTCATTTCAACAAGAAAAGCCTACTTAACTCTCAATTCGGGACCTCACATACGAGGGTGAGTCAAAAAGTTCTCAGCAAAAGTCATAGTTTTGAACTGAACAGAAGTACAAGTTTTTACGAGTTGAAACATATCCTTATAGCATCCTTGATAACTTACAGCTGTCTCATCAGCCTATGTCAGGTCAGCATCGAGAGAGGTTGCATCTCAAAATAGTAATTTTCAACCTTTCAAATGGCAAATTTTGACATCAGAGCTAACATCAAATTTTTAAGGGGATCTTCTACCCTGGACTACCCTTTGACTACCAAATTTTATAAATCTTTTTTCACATTTTTATCGCAACTAGGTGAACAAAAATGCATACAGATGTGTAAAATTGAATTCCAAACACATTCGCATCTATAAAATTTTTCGATCTTCGCAAAAAAAATTAATTCGCTATTATTAGAAAAATATATACTTGCGCAAAACACTACTCACTCTATAATTTTCAACCTAGAAGCGTGGTTTCGACCTCATTCGAAACGAAAGGGCTGTAGGAACGCCGTGCGAAGAATTTTTTTGATTTTCGAACTAGAAAAAAGTTATAGTTACACATATCCAACATGTGAAAAAAAATGAAAAAAATTCATTTTTTTCACAAAAAAATTCAATTTAATATTCACATAAAATTTTGCTTCGCTACGCTGTTCTTACTATCAAACCGCATCGAATGAGACCAAAATCACGCTTCTACATTGAAAATTGTAGAAGATGTGTGGTTTTCCGCAGAAAAAAAATATATATATTTGTGTTTGCCCAATAACTTATTTTCTATCGCGAATTTCGAAATTTTTCATGACATCAAATGTGTTTAGAATTCAATTTTGCAAATCATTATTCATTTTAATTTACCTAGTTGCAATAGAATCCTGTAATCTGGGATTAAAAAAAGTATATTGAATTTGTCTTTTAAATACACTTTTTTGACATATGTATCAATAATTTTTTTTCTAATCTGAAATTCAAAAAATCCTTCGTTACGGTCATGGTACAATCCTTCCGCGTAGAATGAGGCCAAAATCACGCCTCTACGCTGAAAATTATAGAGTGGGTAATGTTTCGCGCAAGTATATATATTTTTCTAACAATCGCGAAATGATTTTTTTTTGCGTAAATCGAAAATTTTATGGATGCAAATGTGTTTGAAATTAAATTTTACATCCACGTGTGAATTTTCGTTCCCATAAGTGCAATAGAAATGTGTACAGTGAAGTTTGAACGATGAGGTCGAGTCCAGGGCAGTGGATCTTGATGACGACCCACGAGGAGGAAGACTCACAACAGCAACAAATGAAGAAAACATCTTTCTTGTTCAGAACCTAGTGGAACAAGTTCCCCCCCCCCCCCCCTCTTCCCAATTTCAGGAAGGTATTTACAGGTGGAAACATAAATTTAAAAAGTGTATAAACAACAATGGAGCTTATGTAGAAAAATAAAAGTAATGAGTAAGAGAACTTTTTGACTACCCCTCGTATCCCCCCTGGGATAGCTTATTTCCTTTTGACACAGTAGTTGTGTCCCCATGATGATTGAATATATATTGGGTCCTAAGCCCCTTGACACCGATTAGTAATGTGAACCACTTAAAGTCTTCTCGTAGCTTAATAATTATAATAGAATTCTAAGAAAATTCTACATAATCGCATAATAGAATTCTAAGAAAAATTTGCCCCCCTTCATTTCAACAGAAGTGCTCCGTGTTTTCCATCATTGAAAATTGAAAGTTATAGTTAGATACACATTTGTAAAAATCTGCAATGCACTGCTGTACCCCAGAATACTTTGAGGACATGTGAATTAAATTCAACTAAATAAAGTAAACGCAATAATTTGTGTTTTGTTAAACGCTCTTGTAGCGCTGCAGGACTGTGCATGATGCACGGGTCATACCAGTCTTACCGAAATGGGACACTTCAAAGACCAAGTTTCATCGAGGGAAAAACTAAATTGTTCGTTATTTTGTCCCCTTTTCTTTCACACATGTCTTCCATAATGATCTACTCTGATTGATTGTACATTTCTACAATTCACAAAAAATTTGATGAGGGAGAATGTAATCTGCGAGCAACAAGTGATTGGCTTGGGACAGTTTGAATCGATTACTTCACGAAATGTCTTTCCGAAACCAGGCAAATGACTGATTTTTGCTTTACAAAACCAAGAACTGAATGAGTCCGTAAAAAGCAAAAACCTATTCCATTATAAAAAAGGGCTACCTAACCGTCAGCTCTGGATCTCATATGCTCCTTATTGGAGCACTAATTCACACAGATAAACTACTTGTATCCCCCCAGGGGTGCTTTTAAGTTCAAGTTGTTGTGGTAAAAATAATTTAGCGTTGAAGAATTCTTCCGTTTAAAATCAAATATATTTACATTTCCAAGCACGTACGGCCTTTCACTTTTTCTGGTTCAAAAATTTTTTCGTTTTTCTATACTTCCCTTGCATATAAATGGAGCCATTTCCTCTTTTTATCCCTATTTTTTCTTGTTAATGGGTTGAGGGTCCTTTAACTTCTGTTTCAGAACCTGAGAGGCAAAAAAAAAATTAGCGAACTCACAACAAAACAGCATTTCTGTGTTGTAGGTGCAATTCATCGTCACAGTGAGAGAAGTTGTAACTTGGAAGAGATGTCTTTGTGATTAAAGGAGACTTGTAGTGAGACCGAGATGAAGAGGATGACCATAAATTGCAAACCATGAAATGGTGAGCTGGACCAAAAATGTACACCAGGAAATGCATATGAATCCGAAATTCCCGGTAAACAAGCAGGAAAAAGGATGGGAATGAGATAGATTAGGTTAGATTATTATTGGTTTGTTTAAACCTCCCTATCCTCAACAAATGAGATCCAAAGAGAGGAAGGAAGAAGGCACCATTTAGTATGGAGTTAAAGGAACGCTGAATCTATGCAGAAAGGGCATAGAAACAGTAAGTTGAGAAAGAAGTTAATGAAACAAGATCAAAGTTGAAGTAGAAAGTAGTAGGTGCTGAAAAACAGGACAACAGTGAACCGAAAAAAGATGGTCATTTAACATAACCAAACATTCAATTTCAACAAAAAGAAGGCCTACTTAAATCTAAGCTCGGGCCCTCACATTGTCCCCATGGGAGCGCTAATTCCCATGGATACAAAAGTTGTCTCCCCCTGAAGGGGAATAAGAGGAGGGAGACATGGAAAGATAGAAAGAAAGGAAAAGGAAAGGAAAAGGACATACATCTTTCTAACAAACACTGTAGCAAGTTGACAGGAGTTATGTAATATGAAGCTTTTCATTACCAAAAAATTAACATAACATCATGAATAATAAGACACTTCTCTCAAAGCGAGCCTAGAATTTACGAAATATTTAATGTAACATCTCACATGTTAACTCAACGTAATTCGCATGAAATTCTAAATGTATAGATACAAACCATCACCTGAACCATGCTGAGCATCATTGTGCCATTTATTTTTCCATTCTGACTAGAGTTCAATCATCTTACCTTCACAAAGAAGTCCAAGGTGTCTCTCCCAGCTGCTTATCAGAGAGTCTTGCAATTGCAGGCAGAAGGGGTACGGATGAGAAACTCCACAGGGGTCTTCATATATCTCAAGGTGAAAACGAACATCTTGGAGTTTCTGCAGTAGACGAGCCTTGTGGTAAATGTTAAAACTTCCATTTTGCTCTTTGCGATGTCAGTATCCATTACTGCGAATCATGCATTAGAAAAATAAATATTGTCAAAAAGGGTCCCAGCTTTGAATATATTTGTGATATAATGTTGAAATTTTTATACAGAACAGGAGTCATTTTCTTTCTAACAGCATTTTTTCTGCCATTCCTTCTTTTTTGATGTCCTTTTCACCCTGATGGGGCATGAAAATAAATTCCTTTAACAAGACGGGTCATAAAATGCCTTGATATTTTCTGCCACTAGACATTCATCAAATTTCAGATCTGGTTGACCCAGGGTTCTGGACAGCTTCTATTAGTTCCTGATGGGGAAGTTGTAGAGATGCTTTAAAAAATTGAAGTTCTTCTAGTTACACATTCAGGAGTCACAGTAGTGAGGATGTCATAGTAACATCATGAACAGTCTGACAAGCTTCAATGCTTGCCAATTTTGAAGATTGAGAGGCTCTCTTTTAAGCTGCTTGTGGAGTTGAGCATGCTTACTTAGTTGCTCTCTGAGAAGTAGAATATTTTTGACACCCTGTGAATTACCTAACTTAGTTGACCATTATTTGAACAGGCAATGTAAACTCATGTACAACTGAAGTGGGTACATGGCATGATGCAGCATTTATTAAAGGTGAAACATTCCCAGGGCAGTGACTGGCAAGTAGCATACATTATTAACTTGACCACACTCCTCTTGTTGGACAATGGGAAAGGTTTAGACAAGGTACAGGAAGTTGGAAGAATCATCAATCATGACTAATATTATTTGTTCCTACGGCCGTAGTAACAAAATCTTGATACTACTGATACCAGAACTTAGTACAAGAATAAAATTAATTGAAATATAACAATAAACATACTACAGTAACAATGTGTAATAACTGCTCTGAGCATGCCTCTTGATTGAAGCATTTCTGTTTCAGCTGGGAAATTTATTTTTCCCTACTGTAAATTGGAAGCAAGGAGGGCTGAGATTAATTAAAGACTGCAAAAGCCTTACAAATCTTTTTCATTCACATAAATAGTAAGATGTATCCTCATGACCCATAAGATTGGTTTCCAGTGTTCCTCAATCACTCAATCCATTACTAAAGTGTTTCCATTCCAGCTTTTCATTTCATCTTGAGAGATTTTCAATAAACTACTCATATTCTCCCACTTTCCCCTACCCTAATTATATTTTAGAACATACATCTGACAGTCAATGTAAATGTAAAACTCATTTTCAACCATATATTCTGTCATTACTCTCTCTTTTGGGTATTTGAGAATGAGAGTACCATAATCGATTTTCCAATTTTTGCTGCCTGAACATAGTTAATATGTTGAAACACACAATTTTTCTTCTACGCACTTTCCGTCTAGCGGTATGTTAATTTTTGTCTTTGATGACTGGAATGCGCTCGAATAAACAGCTACTAATCGATTCATGAATTTTTGGTCCTTAAACAATGGTAACAACATAAAAATAAACTACTTTTCTACTATAAACTTTTAGCGGCGAATGAGTACTTTACGAGTTATAGCTGTAGGTATAGTTTCGTGTTCCATGCAGCAGAAACTGTTGTGCGCTTGAGCTGTTAGAGTACGTTTGGGTACTTTGAAATTTATCAATAGCAAACCCCGCGAAGCCTGACCCCACTACTAGGATCTTTTAGCTAATAACACAAAAAATGTTATCACCCAAAAACAACAAGTTATAGCGGTAAGTTAATTTTCGTCTTTAATGGCTGAAATGCGCTTGATCATTCGAGCGCATCAATAGGGAAAGTCCATTGTAGTCTTTCCCTCTGATCAATTTCCTTCCGCTTCAAACATCAGAGTTGCGGTAAGTAATTTACACCTATAACTCGATAACTACTCATTAGAGACGGGAAGTGCATGAAAGAATAATTGTTTATTTAGACCTAATTACGTATTTTTAGGCACCAAAAAGTGGAAAATTGATTATGGTTCTCTCCTTCACATTTACTCTCTCTGGTTTCAACCATCTATATAACATAGTCAATTGCTCTTTTCAACCCCTTTTTCTAGTATATCAGCTCAATATAGACAATTACTATCGGTGATTTTAAAAAATTGTCCCACTAAGATCAATCACCATATACATCATTCCTTCAATATAGCCACATTAAAATTCATACCCTTAGATATCTCTACAAGCCAGCTATATTACTGCATTCAAACATAAACTTGCATTTAAAATGCTCTTTATATATCAAAGGCTGTGTGGTTTTGATACTAATAACAACAAATATACATTTATAAGCTAACACATTTCAATATTTCTTATTATTAGCAAAACATCCCCACAACCTGGTTCTTTATTCTTTCTAAAAATCTCCTGCAATTGACAATTTAAATCAATACAACTTACTAAACATTTGGCACTTGTTCATCTAAAATTGTAGTTGTTAAGTTACCTTTATAATGAAACTTAAAATTAAAAATCTATGGCACATGCTATCTGCATAGAATTGTCATTTATTTGAATAATTAGTTTCTTATCAACACTTCTGGTTTTGGTAAATGTGTAGCGTTTGGTAGTAATAGATTCTCCAGTTGTTGGTGCCTATACATACTTAATTAGGTTAAAATAAACAAGTTCTCTTCTAAGCACTTTCCGTCGCAAATGAGTATTTAATGAGTTATAGCGGTAGGTTTAGTTTCGTCTATGATGACGAATGCGCTCAAATAAGCAGCTACTCATCGATTTTTGAATTTTTGTTGCTTGAATCACGGTAATAAAATAGTAACCAACTACTTTTCTTCTATACACTTTTGGCGACAAATGAGTATTTTACGAGTTAGAGCGGTAGGTTTAGTTTCGTTTTTGATGACTAGCGCGCTGGAAGCGAGACTCCATTGCAGTGTGGCCATCCGACGCGGTCGATGAACTACTTGCCGCTTCAATCACTTGAGATTCCTGGAACTAATTTACCGCTATAACTCGTAAAATACTTATTTACGACGGAAAATGTTTGAAGAAAACTTGCTTATTTCCATCAAACTCACTACGTTTAGGCACCCAAAAGTGAAAAATCGATTACTACCAAACGCTACACATTTACTCTGGTTTTTGTCAAAATCTGCATTTATTTAGTATAATCTAACTTTGTATAATTGTTGCAAAATTATTTTCTAGACTATTTTTCGCAATTTGGAGTGTGATACATGTCTTTCTGTTTAAATTGAATCTAATTATATTATTTTTACTATTACAAATCTACAAATTCAGCAATTCATTTAGAACTACAATTTGAAGTAATGTGATAATTGAGTCTTGTAACGCATAGGTGGAATTATTATTGATCAATTTTTCACAGTCTTTCCATCTTTGCCAAGTATCCAGATCATGATCAATAATTATAATTGAACTAATAAACAATTCTGGTTAATATCAATAATAGGTCACTCAATAAAGTGAAATTTTGAAGAAAAAAAAATGTCTGTCTATTTCATAAAAAAGAAATAGACAGACATTTATAATCGTTAAATTCAAGCAAATTAGCATGCCAGCTGACTAAAATATCATCTTCAACCACCCTTTTAATTGGCACTGATAATTACAATTTATAAAGAAATATTTTTAAACATAATTAATTAAGCACTTCTAATAAAAATCTGCCTGGCATTATTTTTTCCATTGTAGCGTAGCAACGTATTCAGAAAAACTTTCAACTAAATTATATTACCATAAATCCACAAACGATATGAAATGCCCCCCACAAATTTCCAATAAATTCACAGATAACGAACTTGTAATACAAATTTTCAATTTCACACCTTCCGCTTTCAAGCTACAGTGAATAATTAAGAGGCAATTAAATTACACCAGTTTCTAGATATACTTAGGTTTTGTTTTAAAATCTAGTCGAAATTTGGCCCGATTCAATGGCCGCCAAAGTGGTTTGTTGTTGTCCAACTTGTCGTACAGCTGACTCGATAATGTCTCATATTGTCGCCAGGTGGCGTATTTCTCTTTATCTGGGTTGCTATTCGTTCTACGCCCCTGACGTCACCACACCCAGGGCTCTTTCAAGAAATTACTTGAATGCTCTACCTGTCTTATGTATACCGGGGTAGAAGCGGACGGTAGGGAAAAGAGACAGTATCTCCACCCCAGTTTCGTGGGCTTCAGGTCCATCTGTAAGATATCATTAATGAGTATAGATCGAGATAAGTGAAGTAAGCCCTTGATTAGGTGCGAAGGGATTTGGTACTGTAATATTATATCAGAAATTTATTTGCGTCTTGTGAAATAACATTTACTGCAGTATTTCCTTCACAACAATGTAGGCGCTATCGGTTGAGCAGTGCTATAACTTTTTGTACCAGATATTAACGTATCTACTTACCGGCTTGTCATAAAATGAAAAATTTCAACTCACCCAGCTTCACAACGTGAATGGTGTATTTCAACACGTTCCCTGCGTATTGGGCCACATGTTTACCAAAGGTAAATTGCTCATTCACGTACCGTTGTAAATAAATGACATTTCATCTGTTTCACGGTCTTTTTAAAAAAACAACAGTTATCATAAGAGGTTGAATGTTATCGTACAATAGTATTTTTCATTTCAATTAGAAATGATGAAAAATTATTTGAGCAGTAAAGTCGATTTCCCCGGTTTGGTACTTAAAGACTAGCCAAATCAACTGTTGACAACCGCGGAAACGCAGGGAACGTGTTACAAATTTCACGGCTTATGCTTATTGCGAGCTGTCAGACGCGAACAAAGGAGTCGCACATATGATTTGGGGCTGCCATCCTTAATCCTTGTGCAAACGAAATGTGTCCTATCGCGCAATTTTTCTCTTTCAATAGTGTCTACGATACTTTCTGGAATTTCAAACTTTTTACCACTTTTACCACTTACCACTTACCACTTTTCAAACTTTACGATCAAATAATAAATCCGAGCGAAAAGAGTCCACGTAATTTTTCCATCCAACTGCGCCACTGATAGCCAAACAAGATGCTTAACGGTCCATAAAAATTTTTCCTAAGTCTTATTATTTTCACGAAGTTGAAGATTCGATCAAACTAGAGGTTACTAACACTCTAATGTTAAAGTATTCCGGGGTAAGGGAACACTGTACCATGGCTTTTACATTGTTTGTGACATTTTTATGAAGCATCGTTCGTGCATAGCGATCGAAATGTGACACTTAGCAGACCTGAATTTTTCTTGGGGTTCTTATTTATCTGCATACATGTTTTTTAACAACAGTTTCTCTCTCAATGGTTGAAGATTATTATTCAAGAATCTTGCCTGAATTAACTCAATCACCCATTTTAGGGCATCATTTGAGCGAATGTCATCGCTAACTCATTCCTACGATATATGAGCGAGATTATTCACGGTCACGTACAAATTTTTACATCTTCAATCAGGTAAAATCTTTTCATTTAGATTGCCGTCAGACGCGTTCTTGAAAGCGCCTTCGAAATTCATCCTAATTCATAGACCTATTTCCTGTAATAAATGTGTACAAAATTGAATCAAGAAACTTTAATTATATCGGACCTCACTAGCGTCATATGCTCTCTAAAATGTCTCAAACTACTGTTTTTCTACATGAACTAAATTACAAAAACTTTGGACCGCGGCGGGGGGTTGTACTATCAAAGGCTGACTGTGATAGCTGAGGACCGTCTATCAAATATCTCTTCAATGATCATTACAGAGGAGAAGGTTGCCTTACCTATATTAACGAGTTGAGCTAGCATCACGAGGTCCTACGCTACGCCTTGTACAACATCGAGTGATTACTTAAGTTCGCAAGCAATTATGCTCTGTATTTTTGAAGATGTCATTGAAAATTGGAAAAACTCACTCGAAAAACCATTTCTTAATTAGAAGTCAAAACTTAGCACGGGTTAGAAGGAAGACCTCGAAGAACTCTGAACGCGAACTAGAGCACTCGGTCCACCGAGAACCAATCAACTACCTGTATCTGTTTCAGAGAAATGGTAACTTGCAAATTTAGATAAAAGGAAGCACGTTCCCAATTATCGAAATTCGTCCCAATTTTATTCCTAAACTCGTACTTAACTCATTCATTATTTTGAAACGCATATACTCCCGTGCAAGTTGTCCGAATTCATTCTAGTGTGTGGCAGAATGACTTTATATTCCTCATTATTATCATATTCGTTGAATGATTTTCTGAAAGGTTTGAGAGCCCACAATATTTCTCAGAACAATACTTTTACGCACAGAAGGGTCCGAAATGAAACATGTGAAAATAATACAGTCGGGTGCGAACCTCAATTTCATGAAAGTTATCATTATTACATATAATCATTGCATGAATATGTCTGGATACATAAGCCAAATAAGATGACGTTCGCTCTAGATGATGTCCCGTTTGGAAATGGACTTGAATAAATTAACTAACCTCGCAACTATCTACAAAACTTATCGAAAGGAATATGCAGCGATGATTTGAAGAGAGATGCCTCACTAATTTAACAAACTAAGAGCTGAGAAATTGAATGAAAAACATACGCACATTTACCATGAAAGGATTACTGATTGGACGAGCAGCTGCGTATGCTCGGATCGTAGTCAACCAAGTTGACTCTCGAACATTATGGACCAGGGTGGAAAACAGGGCTGGATGCGTCTCCTAAAGCAGGGAAAACAAAAAATGTTTATCATTCAAAAACAATATCAATCTACTCTAATTCAAGGGGATGACGAGCATCAATATTAAAGCTTATTCGTGATAACTGATGTGAAGATCGATCACTCCGCGAAATTTATGGATAGAATCTATTTTGCAACATTCATTTCGGCAACAAAATTGGAGTATATACCGAAATACAGGATAAAAAATTTGGTAAACGCCCTTATAATAAAGCAGTCATTCTACAATCTTATACCATAGGGTTCCATAGGAAAATTTTGTCGCGGATCAGAAGTTGCTCTTAACGGTTTCAACAAATGTGAATTCAAGCTCTATTTAGGGAGGGTTGGTATCAAGCTATGAAATCTAGTTAAATCGTTATACGATTATCAGAATTTAAGCACCATGCTGAATATTTAACTTCCTAGATTTTACAAACTGAAACGTAAAAAAAAATTCCACGGTTTTACACCAATGATAGCAAAAAGCATATGTCCACGGGTTATGGTGCAAATAGTATATGGTGAAAGAAGTCCGTGCAGTTTAAGAAAATTAGTTTATTTAAAGTAAATTTAGTTTAGAAACGGTTGTGTAAGTCCAGGTTTATTGATTTTACGAGTTGCAATATTAAAAAATTACAATCGAGTTGTTATAGGTCCAGCCACCGAGCTTAGTTAACACTAATGATACTCGGTGGAAATTAGGAAGAGGCGATGGGGTGCAGGCTTTATTGGTTGAAGTAAATAGAATTGAAAAAACTAAGTAAACAAAGTAAACAAAAGTAAACAAAACCAAGTCCGATAAGTGAGCCTGAAAAACAAATCAAATAAAAAGTTACACACTATCAATATTTAGTTTCAGAAATTATACAGAGGAATTAAATATATTTACACACAGAAACTCGGGCCATACTCAATAGAAGTGTATGGAGTTACCCTTGGGTAACACTGCTCTGTAGCATCGGTAGCTCAATAATAGGAGCTAGGCAGAGAGAAAAACATCTAACAGTCACCAAACCTAACGTGAAGCCATAGGGCTCTACAGATATTTATTCTTGAAACAATACTGCAATTTAGAAAACAAAAATTATACGTTGGATAATCAGAAATCTTAAAGTATTCGGATGAGCTAACTAACACTAAGATTCGATAATATGAAAAATGAATAACAATTACACCAACGACTACACTTTCCAGAACTCCTAGACAAATTATCAAATAGTCACATGTCGGTCCTTCGCGACCGCCCGAGCAGCCCCCGCACACCCGCGGCACACAGCGACAACCCATAACAGATTAATAGGGTGCGATGGCAGGCATCTGTACGTAACCGCAGAGGCGGCTTCTCCGTTCACATAAACACTCATGAGGAACAACTATAATTAATATTTCGTAGAAATACGACAACCAATAATACATACGAAAAATAGAAACAGTACGAAATAAAATGAATGATAAATTTACAAGGAACAAAAGCATAATTAAAGTTCTTAACCCTATGTACCTCGCAGGCATCTACAAGAGGCAGGCTGGAAAAACAGCTCTATAACAGAGTGGATAGTTTCCTAGAGTAAATAGCAGGTGTTTCCGAGTTTAGGTTCGAACACCTTACAATGGATGAAGATAGGTTAGGTTATTTCAAGTATGACTGGGGTAAATTTGCACGATTTCAGGTTCACTTATTTTACAGATGGTAATATAAGATGGAGTAAACTCGAATAAATAATTTTTTAGGTTGACTGGTTCTGGTTCAGGTTCAAGTAAAATTTAATTGGTTAGAAAATATAAATAAACTAACCATAAATTTAATTACGGGACCTATAAGATATCATTATTCCCTGACTAGGGTTGACTAAGCTTCATTTTCAACGGCGGCTTAGTTTCCATATTAACTTGAACAACGTTGCATGATTTCCACTACTATAAGCTGAACATTTTTATACCATCTAAAATTACACCACACTACTGATATTACTTTCGAGAGGGCACTTATTTACGGCTATTCTGCTAACGCCAAAGTGCTTCTATCATCAAATCTGTTTAACTGATACTAGTTCAGTAGCTTACCCAGAGTGTTTATGACTCAGTCAGTGGAGCCGCTCAAAAATGAAAAGCAGCTTACTTGGTCCCTATTCCGCCAACCCGTTCTGCTCCTCTAACCAGTGGTGAACCGTCGGATCGTACCGATGAGGCATCGTCCGGGTAGAATTTGGTTACCATTCTTTAATTATATTGATGAAAAAGCACACATAATAATTGATATTCAGCTAAATCCTATGTTTTTGAAAGCTCGCAAGTCGTTATAATTCCGTAACAGTTTACTTCGGTAAGAAATAAGAATGCCTTCATTCCGCGATGAGATCAAATCCAACTGACACAACCCAGACACGGCCACTCATGGAAAAGGTTAATTGTACAGAAACCAAGTGACGTCCACAAACAACCCATTTATTTGAGGGCAAACAGATTAGGCTTGGCTAACAAACGCAAAACGACTCATTTGCTTAAATTATTGCTATACATTCGTACTAGAAATTTAGCCTAGTTTCTTTCTCTGCCAATGTTGCGCACAACATTTTCACCATACTTCACTCCTTATAGCAAAGGTCAACAATGCGCGAGTCATAACTATCCTTCGAGGACTTGGAGCACAAGAACATTCAAGGACAATCTCTGTAGTTTAGTTTAGATGGTAGTTTACGCTCCCCTGTCTGCAACAAAGGCAATCGAAAGAGGAAGGAGGAAAACACCATTTGGTTTGGAGATAAGGGAACACGGAATTTACGAACAAGTTGCATAGAAACAGTAACCTGAGAAAAAAGTTCATGAAACAATAAGTTGAAGACGTAGAAGGTGCTGAAAAACAGGACAGCAGTGAACCGAAAAAAGACGGTCCTTAACATAACAAAATCATTTCATTTTAAAAACGGCTCACCTAAACTTTTATCTCGGAACCTTAAATTTTTTTCGGAGGAAAATCTCTATAGCGCACTAGATTGATGCATGGACACCTGCACTCAGAGAAATCTTGACACATCTGGATGTGTTATCATGACACACTTAAGTGTGTCACCATGACAATCCTTCAAGTTGATCGAGAACGTAGACCAGCTTCCACCGATAAAACGTTGCCAAGGTTACCGTTGCTGAGTGTTTCCTCTCTAATTCATGCCAATTAATCTTTTTTAACGGCCACATTGAGTTCAAATGTGGTAATTATTGAATTTATGCTTATTTTGTGAGAGTTTTACTTCCTCCAACTCAGAATTGTGTAAACGGAAGAATTTTAAGCCCCTCAGGAGAATACAGCTGTTGTATCTATGAGAATTAGGGCTCTCGGGGGATATGTGAGGTTCCGAGCAAAAGGTCAGGTGGGCCTTCTTTTAGTTGAAATAAGGAATAGTTTTTATTTGTTTACGGGTCAATTTTTTCGGTTACTACTAAGCGGTTTTTCAGTATCCACATCTTTCCTCTTCACTCGTAATCTGGTTTTATGAATTTCTTTCTCAACTTCCCATTTCAATATGACTCGTGTATAAATTTGGCATCCCTTCAAGTCCATACTAATTAATGCATTCCTCTTTCCTTTCTTTGGAACGCCTGTATTGCGGTTAAAGAGGCTCAAAACATAATCTAATCTACTCTAATCTAATTTTCTCTGATTATCCCCGTTCCGGTCTCTGGTCCGGTCTCTGGTCCGGTCTCTGGTCCTATCTCTGGTCCGGTCTCTGGTCCTGTCTCTGGTCCGGTCTCTGGTCCTGTCTCTGGTCCGGTCTCTGGTCCGGTCTCTGGTCCGGTCTCTGGTCCTGTCTCTGGTCCGGTCTCTGGTCCGGTCTCTGGTCAGATCTCTGGTCCGGTCTCTGGTCTGATCTCTGGTCCGGTCTCTGGTCCGGTCTCTGGTCAGGTCTCTTGTCCGGTTTCTGATCAGGTCTCTGGTCAGGTCTCTGGTCCGGCCTCTGGTCAGGTCTCTGGTCAGGTCTCTGGTCTGGTCTCTTGTCCGGTTTCTGATCAGGTCTCTGGTCAGGTCTCTGGTCCGGTCTCTGGTCAGGTCTCTGGTCCGGTCTCTGGTCAGGTCTCTTGTCCGGTTTCTAATCAGGTCTCTGGTCAGGTCTCTGGTCCGGTCTCTGGTTCAGTCTCTGGTCCGGTCTCTGGTCTGATCTCTGTTTCGGTCTCTGGTCCGGTCTCTGGTCAGGTCTCTTGTCCGGTTTCTGATCAGGTCTCTGGTCAGGTCTCTGGTCCATTCTCTGGTCAGGTCTCTGGTCAGGTCTCTGGTCTGGTCTTTGGTCCGGTCTCTGGGCAGGTCTCTGGTCCGGTCTCTGGTCCGGTCTCTGGTCAGGTCTCTGGTCGGGTCTATGGTCAGGTCTTTGGTCTGGCTTGGTCACGTCTAATTTGTTCTGAGCACAGAATATTGAAGAATCATAAATTTTTCGGTTCATTCAACGTTGTCTTTTGTCCGTCCTGAATTTTGAAACCTTAATTTTCGTAAAATATGCCACAAAAATGAACACTATTTGCAGAAGATAGCTCAGTTTTTTTATTTAGCACAGAACCTAGTCGATGGAAGCTGCTAAAAAATAGCTACCGATCATAAACAAATATGTTATAAAAATTAATCATTCATTCGGAAAAATCGATCAATCGCCATTTCGATTAAATTAAAGTTGACGTACAATGTACTACAATTCTTTCACTCAGTTGGTCATCAAACTTATCGTTAAGCACAGAAGAGAAAGCTCATAATATGCTTGTAGGTGCTCAAGGAAAAGGTATTCCATCACTATTGAGATTAAGTTGATTGCATGATTTAGTCCCCTGATTCCTCGAGGAATACAAATATGGCTTATGACGATTCTCTTCTTTTAGTCGTGTATACCTGTAAGAAATGTATTCATCTTATATTTTATTTTTATTCATAGAAAGAGCATTTTTTCAACATATCTGTTATTTTAATGCTTTTAATTGCTAATAGCTTTGTATATATTTTTCTTTTCCAAAAAATATTGGTGCATCTGTTGGAGGGAGCGTATGACAGATTGGAAACATTTTATTGTCAAGCACTAGATTGCAGCCGACTAGATTTTTGGTTTCCATACCTAGTGATAGCTTCAGTGTGATTTATATGCGCTGATTAAACTGATTTCAGTAGGCTGGTGCCTTCGAAAAAACAGTTGGTTAAAGAAGTTTAAGGATTCGATGAATTACTCATTCAATGGTGCTTTGTGTCGTACGTCAGACACGAGCCAACCCAACATCCGCCAGTCACAGACTACGGCGAAAATTCTTAGGTGTGCCGCGGCTGCCGCCCGGAATCCCTTAACAAATGTTCTGAAAAACAGTTCAGTACCTTTCACGATGGTATGTGTGCTTCTTGTATGTGATGATTGCTTGTTCATAATTGTGAAAGAAAGAAAATTTAATTAGGCCTTGGAAGCATGCGTTTTTCTGGTGTTAAATGTGGCTAGAGCCAGTTTGTGTGTAGAACTGCAAAACCGTTCAAGGTTGAGAAGTGAGAATGGAATGTCAACTAGAACACAAAGTTGTGACTGAAGCTAACATGAGATTTGGAAGTGATGATTAATGTTCAGTCGAATAATTCTTTAGTGAATTCGATAAATCTGAAGGATATGTCAGTTATCGATTTCGTAAATTTCAATGTCTAAACATAGTTAATTTATTCGAAATAAACAAGTTTTCTTCTATGCACTTTCCGTCTCAAATGAGTATTTTATTAGTTATAGCAGTAAATGACTTACGGCAACTCCAGTATTTGAAGCGGCAGGTAATTCAAGGAGCACGTCGGACAGCAACACTGCAATGCGCACTCGCTTCCAGCGCGATCGTCATCAAAGACGAAACCAAACCTACCGCTATACCTCGTTAAATACTCATTTGACGAAAAAAGTGTATAGAAGAAAAGTCGTTTATTTCGATGTTATTACCATGATTCAAGCAACAAAAATTCGAAAATCGATGAGTAGCTGTTTATTCGAGCGCATTCGTCATCGAAGACGAAACTAAACCTACCGCTATCAATCGTAAAATACTCATTTGAGACGGAAAGTGCATAGAAAATAACATGCTTATTTTAATTAAATTAATTAGGTTCAGGCACCAAAAAGTGGAAAATCGATAACTGACATAACCTTCAGATTTGCCATGAATTCTACTAAGGAATTTGTTACTTTTTGCGCTAGAATATTGTTACTGGATATTTTTAAAATATCATGTGGCTGTTTGTTAGTGACAGTTGGGATTGTGGTAGATGAATAACAAAATATATTCCAAACATAATTTAGCTTTGAGCAAACATTTATATTGTTCATCATGAAATGATTCCATTAAAATTTAAAATTTTTATCACGCTATTTTATCAAATATTTTTCCCTTTTGAGTGCGAAATAGTTCACATTATTCTGACAGAAGTGAAATTTGGTAAATTTGATACCTATATGTATTCTGTGAAACATTATGGGTGAAGCTAAATATTGCGTACTATAGCTGTTCACAACATAATCTCAGCATTTCATAATTGCTGCATGTAGGTTTCAGCATAATTTATGTATAATTTCCAATGATCCTTGAAGAAAAAAAGTGTAACTGGTTAAATGTCTGGTTTTATTAGCAAGATTCCATACTCAACTTAGTAGGAATTCAAGGATATGCTTCTGATTCATGATCAACAATGGCAATTTGTAGCACATACAAATTAAAAACTTTCGCATTATGTGATTTTGCCAAACACACAAGGCTAAATGAAACTGTATAAGTAGATTTTTACTATTAATCAATGAAAAGTATCCTTTTCGCAATGTTACAACTTTTTCTCTTGTTCTACCACTGGCCTTCTATAACACGTAAACTTTATCATCCTTTAATTTGACTTTGTCAAAGTGATAGCCCAAATCTGAGGTTTTTTAACTTTGATTGGTGGAAAGAATATATACTTTTTGAATAACCAATGTAATTTTTCTAAAATTTGATATGTGGTTAATATTATTACTATTTCTTGATTCCATGTCATCAGATATTTATAAAACAGTTCTGTATTCCATCATAGATTGCCCATAATATCTTTCAAGCTGTTGTTGATTTAATGGGTGGGGTTGGCCAAAAGACTTATTTTAAAGCCTTTTGCTAGATTATTTAGTACGACTACAATACTTCAGTTGCCTACGAGTCAAATGTTTCAATGTTACAATATTGGTAATTATTTTGTTTTTTTGACTTTCAGAATTGTTGAAGCCTTGGTATACTTGCATACCAAATATGATCTGATTTTCTGCAGGGTTGCTATAAAAATATTTTTTGTTAGTAGCATAATGTCCCTGAAATTTTTGTGTCTTGCACAAAGTGAATATGCTTTTAATGAGATATGCAAAAATCTGCTTGAGATTCATGTCAGAAAGATATGGTCTGCACTTTCTGTACCAAGAAACATCTTTCAGTACATGGTGTGTATATTACCTGTTTTGTGGGCATGTTAAAATGATTATATCACAATCAAATGCTGTTCTGAAAAAGTTAAAGCACTTAATGAAATAAATATATTGTAACTTATCTAATTAATTTGTTATTTAAGTATTTCTCTGATGTTTTTCATAATTACCAATGTTAATATCCATTTTTGCTGGGAATAATTTGGTTGTATTTGTATTTTTTTCAAATTAATTCTGAAAACATTGCCATGGATTATTATGATACCACAAACGAGTATCTTTATGTTAACAAATTTCATAAACAAATGTGGATTTTGTATTAACTTCATAGAAATTAATTAATTTTTTCCAATTTTCGAATAACAAACTAAAATTGTTTTATTGCTGTCTTTCCTTTCAGAGCACACAGGGATATTTTAGGACGCATTCTGTTTTAATTCTTCCCTAATCAAGAACACTAACAAAACAAAAATATTGTATCACTATACTTTGTTCCATAGCATACACAGAGATATTTTGGGAAGCCATTATCTTTAATTCTTTCCTAATCAAGAACATTATCAATTGAAGATTGATAAAAAATTTTGATTCATTCATGTCCATGTATTCTCATTCTCCTCCACTTTGTAGAAGTTTTGGAAAATCAGGCTTACTACCTAGGCTCATTCTTTCATTATCACTGAAAGCAAAAAGGGTGGATGGTGATAAGCAAGCCACTTAGCACATTGCTAACTAAACACAAAAAGGCATACAATCAGAATTATTAGTGTTTTTATTATGTTATCCACATTCTCACCTCTTTTTTGTTTGTTCAGGTACCGTGACAAGTGGTCATCTATGACAGCCTTATTTACTGCCAACTACTTCTGTGTCACTGGCATGTTGCGAAAAGGTCTGCATCATTGAGGGACGTCAGTCATGATGGTCTAGCTAACTTGTTTCTGCTGCTTGTCAAAACGTGTCTTCAAAACCTTGTCAACTTTTTCTGCGAGGAGCAATGCTTGGTTTGAAATATTTGAAGGAACTCTTTTCAGAAAGGTGAGGAACCTCTAAGTGCTTCACAAATGTTGTTTGAATATTCAGACATCTTACTGGTGCTGATTGATTCATTTTTATCCTTTATGGCACAAAAATGGTAGAATTGTTGTTAAATAGTAGGATTCAGCAAACACGAAAGAAGCCGCTGCTGAAATAGCAGCTAGGATGTTTCTCCAAGTTCATTCTGCAGTTTAATGGGTGTTCATCCAGTTTCGCCTCAATTGGACAGATGTTTAACAACTGGTGAGGTCGCCAACTAAAGCTTAGGAAGTCTTTGTACAAATGAATTAGGATTTTTGTATGGTTGAGGAACATCGTTTCTCGGAATACTGTTGATCTTTTCAATTGTTACTCATTGCTATCTTCTTCCACTCTTATTATTTTGGTTTCTAAAGCTTCTTTCAATATTAGTGGTTTCAATGAAATTAATATCTTGTTATCATGAAGCCCTTTTCAATTGAATGGTTTTCATGCACAAGTTGTTAGGACACTCCATGTGCACAGATTCCCCGTTCCCTTCATTTCATTCTGAACAGCACCTTCTTTCAGATTTGTTGAAACCTTGTTTTAGTTTGAGAGGTTCAGATCAACTTGCATCCAAATTCATATCACATTTTGTTTTGTTCAGAGCAGAGTTTAAAATAGACAGTGGACTGATGAAGCTCGATAATTATTTATGAAAATTCATCTTCACTTGAGGTCAGGAAATCATTCGTAGCCTTATCACACATGGCCGAGTAAATTAGCAATATTTGGTAGCTAATGGGTGTTTTAGATTACACATTGGGGATTCAATTTCGAGTGAAATAATTAGTAAATCTATGCTGGATTTTTGAAGGTGTATGAGAATCTTTTTAAACTCAACCCTGGTTGCATTGCTACGTAGTTGAGTGGGCACCTTTAATAAATGGATACTTCACAAAATCACTGCTCAATAAAACTTGCTAGGTGTGAGCGAATTGAATTTCAGAATGAAAACCCTATCTCATTTGTTTCAGCACAGCACGCGCGTCAGGGCGCTCAGTGATCTCAACCTGTATTTCCGACAACCTCGGCAGTTGTCGTCCTCATCCTACCTCGTCTCAATCTGTTTAGGAGACTCGCCCAACAGTGCGTTCGACTTAGTAAGTTACAGCCAAGTAATCCAACGTACTGTTTCTATACGCAGAGGATCTATTGTGACGACACCTTTATACAGTGCATTGAACCGCGTTCTCGCTTAACGCGTTTCCTGCGGAGAACCCACCGGTGGTCACTCAGGGGATTTTCATAATGCTGCAGACCGACCTCCGGTCACTCACTCAATTTTTTCAATAGTTAATAGAAGCTAAAAAAAAGTAAGATCGAGTTAATGATTTTTATTTTCAATGTTTGTTACTGCAATTAACTTTAAATTTGCAATGAATAGTGAATTGCAGTTTAACTCAGAGCAGAAAACGTGTTGAACGAGTATAAAATTTTTCTAATGGTAGCCAAGAACTTTAAGTGTGATTGCCTATAGCGATTATTGTATTCATGTAAATGAAAATGGAATTATTCTTTTATTAGAGTGAGTTATTTAATGCGAATTTGATAATTTGATAAGAATTAATGCGTATGGATAAATAGGTACGGAATTTTTTTTCAGTATCAAATAGAATGAATATTTTTACTTTTGTGGTAGACTTGTTTAACTTTGCAAAGTTTCGGTTTCCTTATTTTTGCTGAAATGTGTGCGACAAAATTCGTAGCATTTGTTTGCAAGTTTCTTATTTACATAGAGACGTCCAAATTGGTGCTGAATAGCTTTAGTTTTTACTTCTTGTAGTTCTTTTGCTACCTGCTAAGAATATGAATCCCCTCAGGGGGATGCAGCTATTGTATCTATGGGAATTAGCGCTTCCAGGGGGAAAATGTGAGGGCCGAGCTAAAGGTTAGGTAGGCTTTCTTTTTGTTGAAATTGAATAGGTTTTGGTTTTGTTACGGACCATTTTTTCGGTTCACTGTTGTCCGTTTTTTTTTAGCCCCTACAACTTTCTTCTTTAACTTTGATCTTGTTTCATGAACTTCTTTCTCATCTTACTGATTCTATGCCCTTTCTGCATAGATTCCGCGTTCCCTTAACTCCATACTAAACGGTGCTTTCTTTCTTCCTCTCTTTGGATCGCATTTTCTGCTGCGGGTAGGGAGGCTAAAACTAACGACTAATCTAATCTGCTAAGAATATGAGTTCTAACAACAAAAATGTGTGCTATATTTGTATGCATTAATCAATTT
Source organism: Morinoia aosen (assembly GCA_030386875.1). Classification (NCBI taxonomy): domain Eukaryota; kingdom Metazoa; phylum Arthropoda; class Malacostraca; order Amphipoda; family Talitridae; genus Morinoia; species Morinoia aosen. The sequence continues at coordinate 72,852,522 of CM059557.1, forward strand.
TTATTTGTGTGCTACTACCGAATATAAAATCAGAACATAAAGGATAAAATCGTGAATTTTTTTCGTTTTCGAAATGAAATTGATGGTTTTTTTAAAGAAGATATAATAACTACCGTGTTATTTCTATGCGGAATATAATTAACACTTTTACAGCTAATGTAATTATTTCAGACCTTGATGGACGTGGTCGTGCATGAGCCTGTTTTTGATAAGTTCACAATTTGGTCCATAAACTGGAGCAATACTTTCTTAGTTTGATAAGTGAATGGGGATTCAAATTTTCACAACTATTGAATTTGGATGTACTAATTAAATATTATGAACTATTCGGAATGACATGACATTTGATTAATTTAAATGCCGTCGATTGAGTTGAGAATGATATTTTGATTGGTTTCGTTCCAGGAATATCAATGATTTAAAACCATTTAGATAGAGGTGTTATTAACATGAACTTTTCTAGTGCTGAGTTTTGTTCTTATTTAGTACTGAATTTTGTTTTGTTAATTTCACAATCAATTTATTAACATAACAAAACTTTCCAAGGATACTCAAAATTATTCATTAGATCCTCGTAAATTTATTATTGGTTCAAGTTTTTATGCAAGTCAGAGGATTTTCACCGAACGACCTCGGTATCGTTACCAATGGCGGTCAACACATCACGAATGTCGGCCTTATGACTCAGTGAAACCAATGAACATCGTTTGATGCAACGTTATGGAATTCCAGTTTTGCGTGGAATTTTTTTCATTTTATATAGTTCAAAAGGAACACGATTACTTTCATTTTATGTTTACATGAAATTTGAGGTTCCAAGTTCTAAATACAAGCTTCAATGTTTTCACTGTATCGAAACGTAAATTCTTACTTGAGATGTTGTTAACTTAGCAAGAATTTGAGCTCAATATGAAAATAAAAGTGATTATTAAAATTATTTTCGTTTGTTTGAACATTTCTGACTTCTTATAGAAAATATGTATGCAAATGTTAAATAATTTTATTTTCCACTTAACTTTTATACATATGTTAGTAATTAACTTGAGCTGTTTGAGCTGTGATCTGAGTCACAAACGTACAAACCTTTCAGTACACTACTTTAAAATAAATATTGCTAAAAATTTCCTCGAGTGAAAATGAAACTCTCACATTGTATTGGCTTAATTGTATGTAAATGAAAATTTCATTTTTCAGATGATAAGTGTTAAAAAATTATTCCACAGTTTCAGAATAGAGAGAATGTTTCCTAACGTTGTATGAGACCTTCACTTTTCGTAAAATAGAAGTAAATAAGATACTATTTCGTGTGATCTAATATTCTTTGATTTTTGTTAAAAACTGCGTAGAATTGTGCAAAAAATTCCAGTCACTAGGATTATCTGATTTTATAGCGCCCATTGCCTTGAATTGCGGTTAGTAATATGTAATGTTCTATTTTGTCGTATATCAAAATAGTGTTATTAAGCTGTATTGTCATAGTAATTTAATGAGAATTCTTATGTGCGATAATTATGGTAGAATTCTTTTGGCTGGTTCAACTCCAGAAAATATTTTCTTTATTGTAACGTAAGACTTTCTCTAACTTTGTGAGAACTCGTTATTTATGGACCTCAAAAATGACGAATAAAATATTTCCATCTTTTCGAAAGTTCTTGGATTTATTTGTGAACGTTCAAACAATCCTTGAAATATTTTATTCTTCACCTTCATTTTGTTACTTGTGTTAAAGTGAAAAACTAAATAAGCATTTTTAGGTTCTTTCTTGGATTAAAATGAAATCTTCCTGAATAGAGATAAATCGGGATTTCATTTGTGCGAGATAAGTGTGAAAATTTATTTTCTTTTTTCAAATTGAATTATTTTCATTCCAGTGAAAGACATGCTTAATTTTACGAGAACTTGGTTATTAAACTCAACGCAGAACTTAATTATTTTCGTCCGTTTGAGGATTTCTTGACTTACATGGAAATGTGCATACAGGTGTAAATACTTTTTTTATAAATGATTTTTTTATTTTATTCGTAAAATGAGATTTAAAATATTTCAGGCATTGTGATAAACTAGAATTTCATTTGTGCGTGATAACAGGTGTTGGAATTTTTCGTTTCAAAATGGAGAATTCTTGTGCTGAAGAGTTAGACCTTTACTTTCCAAGTTAAATGGGACTGAAAGGGGAAAATAAGATTGATTCTGATTGTTAGAATATTTCTCGATTATGCGGAAATGTGCTGACAAAAGTCGAATTATTTTGAACACTTCCAGTTCTAAGTAGATAAACACTCAGTGCTGAATTTTTTTCCACTTTTTTATTGCTTTGAATCCAACTATAAATATTCCGAGAATTAAAATGCAGGGAAAATGTGTCATTTCAGTGTTGAATAAAATGAGCAAACTGAACTGATGTTTTGATTTGAACAGATGAATGTAAAATGGGGTTATGCAGAAGCCTATGTTTAATTCGTGAAAGAATTTTTAGTCATCTGAAATGCAATTTAGCTTGAAATCAAGGCTTTCTTCATTTGGTAAGCGTTAAGGCGTTGAAACCGTCACAATTATTCGAATTCATATATCATGTTGAAATACATTTAACGCTGTTGTGAGGAGGAAAATTTTGTTGACGCTCTAAATTTATTTACAGATTTCAATTAATATGTTCAACTCAGCATAAATTCGTGAAGTTTCTCTTCACGACGTATGTTTCTCTACACGTATGAAATATTTTGTATGTTTTCTGTAAAATTACAGAATACGCTGGTTTTATAAGTAGTATATTTTTCCTGTGGAAATATTGTGATAATTTAAAATTTAATGGTCAATGTGTGGTACAACATAAGCCTCGAATGATTCATCATTTCTGTAAATATTCATTTTTCTTAATCCAGAGGCAAGACATAGGGGTATGGTAGGAGAAAGTTAAATCTATGTTTAGGCTCCGTAGATTTCCCCTAAGTGTGTCATGACTGCCCTAAGTGTGGCATGTAACACACTAAAGTGTGTCATGGCACCTCCACGACACACAATTGTGTGCAGTGTTTTGTGACAAACGTATGACACACTTAGGTGTGTCAAAATGACCCTATATTTTTTCTCAATGTGCGATTTATCAGTCGATTTATCAGTCAAGTTAGCTAAAACTGAACACTCCCGCTCAAACATACCATGCAACGACTGATCTAAGTTATTTAGTTACTAAATCTGCTAATATTTCATTGACTAGAGATAATGCAATGTGGTGATCAGGAAATACAATATCTAACATGAAACTTGAAAGGAAATTAATTGGTGAAGTATTACACTCCTGGGGCTTATTAGAGCAACTTCTGAGCAGCTGAAGTCATCTTTATTTCCTATTACGTAAGTTGTATCGATTGATCATGAAGGCAATGAGTACAATAAAAATTGAAAACGATGACACAATTATCATTGAATTCCATACATGTGTCGTAAATACAGGCTGCTGAAAGAAAACGACCCGTGAATTCGTGTTAATGCCGAAACCATAAACATTTCAATAGCGAAATTTCCCTCACTCATTCTTTTATATGAGTAGTTTAAAAACTTATTTCTAAACATGATTAAATTAGAATATTAGCTAGTTTAAGCCTCCCTATCCGCTGCAAAGGTGATCCAAAGAGAGGAAGGAGGAAAGCACTATTTAGTATGGAGTTAATGAAACGCGGAATCAGTGCAGATAGGGCATAGAAACAGAAAGTTGGGAAAGTTTATGAAACAAGATTTAAGTTGAAAACGAAAGTACTAGGCACTGAAAAACAGGACAGCACTGAATCGTAAAAAGATGGTTCTTAACATAATAAAACATTTCATTTCAACAAAAAGAAGCCCTACCTAACTCTCAGCTCGGGCCCGGGCACATTTTCCCTTGATATTTTTGAACAAATTACTTTTTCAAGAGCTTTAGCCCTACAATTTTGATTGACCAGCAGTGATTGGCTAATCAGATGTTTTCATTAGATGTGATCAACTAAAAGTTCTGTTCGTTACATTGTAACTTTTAGTTGATCACATCTAATTTCGTTATTTTATTCGTTTCATTGTAAGTGACCAATGGGAGATAAATAGAGTGAGTGTTATTTAATATTAACACTTTGACTGCAGCAGGTAAAACTGAAGTTTAATTTCCAACTCAAGTTTCAAGTCAACTGTATTAGGCGATGTTGAAAATAGCAAGCATTGAGTGGAGTGAGCCTTCATTTATTTTTGATGGAGTATTTTTTAAAAATTTAGTTAGTGACTATTGGTCGGTACGTAGCATTGATTGTGAAAATCCTCTCCGTGGCCACCGGTGGCACACGTTGCAGTCAAAGTGTTGAATAATGCCTTTGATTCGAGAACTTAATCCGTTACGGTTAGGAGAATGGATTATTTAGTTCCGACATGAAAGACGTGTCGAAACCAGAGGTTGCCAAAGCGCAAGTCAGCTAGCTGAAGCTGAAGTTTTTGCGTACTTATCCTTCGTGAATTTATATTCCAAGTCCATAGAAATGGCTCAAAAGTTATTTCCGTGTGTTGATATTTAAAATTCAATAGATAACCAATTAACGATGACTTAGGGAAAATGCGTGTAGCATAAAATTTCGAAATATCACGAAAAATCTGATTCAAACCCAAATAATGCAGTAGCTTGAATTTGTTTGCACGCTTTTTGCAGTTGATTACGCTCGCACTCTATGGGAACTAAGATGTCATGAACATGTTCATTCATAAATGTAGAAATATAAGAATACAGGCACCCACTTCACGAAGTCATAGGTCATTTTATGTTTCGTTTGGTTAAATCAGAATAATTAATCTCTATCTCATACCTGGCATGCGAACAAAATTTATTTGGCAACTATGTAAAAACAGGTCTGCCATAGATCGCTTGTTATACCAGTTCTTCAATTTTAACGTATAAACATTTTTATAGTATTTCAAATTATGTCAAAAATACATCCTGCACACAATAAGTAATAATAACTCGTTCGCGCGTCCATACTATGGATCGTCCCTTTGCTATCGCTGTGTTAAAGGCAAAGGTCACACTAATACTGGACAGAAGAAACGACGATCACTTTTGAAAGAATTTTACGGCATTTCAAGTTGTATCCAGCATTAGATTTACTCTTGGGTAATAAATTAAAGCATGGATAGATAATCTATTTTTGCCAATAAATAATCATCAGAGAATTTTTACATGTGCACTAGGATTTGATATTTTCCCCATTAAAAAAAACATCTGCGCATTCATTCTTAATAAAACGAATATCAAGTATCTAGAATATGTTCATTACAAGCATTATCTTAGGTCATTCAGCCACTGGTGGAAGCACGCAAACTGGTGGTTGACCCAATACTTTTATTGCAAGCAAATTATTCAGTTTGAAATTACATTTGTTCGACTAATAACTGGCATTTCAGCCGTGAAGTGCATCACATAGGTAAAGAAAAACTCGACCGTCAATCGTTCAGAAAACTAGAAACTTGGCGTTTGAAGAAGTGACTGAAAAAAGTTGACTAGCTTTCGACAAAATCGACGAACTTTCGACACATCCCTGATGAGCATGTGAGTGCGAGGAACCTAGGCTTCACAAATGTTTCAACACAGGAATACTGAGCACTAAACATTAACTCAACAATGAAGTCTACGAGACAAAATGTACATAAAACAAGAAAGAAATATCGAAATATGTATTCTAAAACATAGCTAATATGCAGTGGTTGCCGCGTGCGATAAAATGAGCGATAAACGATGATAGATAATTATCGGTGAGGTCAAACCTTTTATCGTTTATCGTTTATCGCAAAGTTTTCTAAAAAAATCGCTCATTCACTTACCGCTAGTCCCAAAAAATAAGGAATGATAAACGATAAATTCAAAGACGAATTTTGTAAAAATTAAAATAAATTGCACGGCGGCAATAGTCACAACAGCCCGCCTGACGTTTTCAGACCTGAAAAACTCCTGGATGCTGTCTTGAGGAGGGAGAGGAGGGAAGGAGAGTCTGACTCAGAGAGAGGTACTTATGTGGAATAAAACTTGTAGGCCATAGACTGGTTGCAGTGACGGTTTTTGTCTAGTTTAATTTATTTTCACTGTGGATAAATAGTTTGTATGCTTATTTTAATATTTCAACTAAATAAAGGTACTTATCATTTATCGCTTTTGTTATCGCAAGTAAAAAAATAATTATCGCTATCGTTTTACCGGTAATCGCTTACCGCAGGTCCGGTTTTGAAATTTTTCATCGTTTATTGTTTATCGCAGGTTGAAAAAAGGTATCGCGGCAACCACTGCTAATATGAACGAAAATGGTAACACAATTCACGGATCTGCTAACCTGCTCGTATTTCAGCATACAATTAACTTCCCAGGAATCTAATTAAATCTCAAAATAGTATCAAAGACAGAAATAACATCCGCGAACTTTTCATCCAAGGAATCAGACCTAGCTCATCTGAAATTCATCATTTGTAAATAATCATTTTATACATGATCACTTACTTCACGAATAATTTCGTTAATTTATCATATTCCTTTTTAAAATTATTTCGAGTAATTATCTTCAAATTTTTCTAATAAAATCTAACCCGTGCGCAGTGACCCGTCAAAAATATCCGATCGTGAAGTACGACTAGTGTTTGCGGTTATATGTAAGAAATAATTTACCTTTTTCCGAAAACCGATTTTGTGATAATCGTATCTGACATTGCCGTCATTACAAAATTAATTTTACTTACATTAACGCTTCCAATAGAACCCCACTCAAGCGTATTTGTACATCACGTATGAACCCGTGGTAACTTCAACAATGTAAAACATGCATTGAGCATGCTTTTAAGAAATATGCCAGCACCAATCTACACACCTGAATCAGATGCAATATGTGTTATAAAAAATTTAACCATCGTTTAACTGAATAACCTTCACCAGAAATGATTAGATTATAAATTAGTTTAGGCGTCTATAACAACAAAAATTATTTCCCTGAAAAATTACTTTCATCTTCAAGTATGGACTCATAAAGACAAATATGTTCATGGAGATCTATACACCCTGCTCATACAAATATTAAATCACAAAGAAATTTGGTGGGCCCAGATGTTAGTCGAAAATAAAAGTAATCGCCACTGAAAAAAGGTTAGTAGTAAGCAAAAAAAAACGATCCTTGAAAGAACAGAAGAATTCTATGTCTCAAAGAAAAAATTCCTATCATCTTTAGCTCGAGCCCTCGCGTTTCTGCAAATGAAATTGCTTCATCCTATAAATAAAAGCCCTACGAGAGAAACACCCTCCAGCAAATTCCACGAATACAGAAATCAGTGCATCCTGTTTTGATCGAATTCTTTTTTTCATCATGTGTCTGATTCAATTTATCCCTGTCATCTACTCGTCACTATTTGTTCCATACTATTCTCCAAATTTTCCTTCCCGTGTCGACCACATCCTTCTATATGATAAGGAGCCAGAGTGTGTCCATTTACCTTTAAAACACTGTACACAGCCTCACGGGGTTTTCAAGCACGGCCGCTCGAGCGTCTGAGGAGTGGGCGGTGACGCGCTTAGTCCGCCTTGCCGGAGTTGTGATGTAATAGATCAAAATCGCTGCACATCAACTGCGCAAAAGCAAGACTGAAGCCCATATTATACGGTGAACAAAACTGTGAACTTTTCGTCGCGGCATCGCTAGCTCTACCCATTTCCTCTGTTTCTGTCGCAACTCTGCGCTCTTTGCGCTGTTGCAGCGTACAAAACCGTCAACTTTTCTGATCGGTTTCTGCGCGATACTTGAGCATGTTCATGGAGACGCTGTGCCAGTAGTACCCCAGATCATATACATACTAGAAGATCCACAATTTATCACTAAGTGAGTTTGAGCCCTGTCGACAATGACGTAGGTGCAAATTGGCCAATGACGGAGCGAATAAATGGTCACGTGACTTTGTTTACATCTGGTTAGAGCTGCGACTGTTGCGACGTAGCTACAGAAGTAAAAATGGCTTTATGCGTACGCTTACAAAAGTGCTCGATGTTTGATTGAATTCAACAATATTGAAATGCAACGTTGAAGATAGATAATATATCCAAAATACCGAAGTGTTTGTGCAGAGCTTCTGTCGCTCACACCTTTAATCCATGTTGTCTCCCGTCAGAAATGCCAGAAATATTTTGAAATCTTAGCAGTTCCGCAAAGAGCTCTGCAAGACCAAGGTAATTTAAAACTTATCGTTGCATCATTTATCCCAATTAACCTAATGAATCAAAGCATCAATATTTAATAATGAGTTTCATATTACCCATTGTTTGGGGGAAAAAATATTTTGTTTAATTGACCCATAATAGCATGGAGTAAATAGAGGGAAAAATTTAAAAAGCTTCCACTTTTAATATCAATTATATAGGCCTAGCGGAATATAATATATGTACGCTGAAACTAAAATAAAGAAAACATTAGAAAACCCCAAAATTTAATTTGCATTAAGATTAGTATATCATATTTTTTTATGGGCTTAAGTCTCGCTGAGCGGCGAAGCCGCTCAGCGAGAATGAAAATATCGATTATAACTGGAATTTGATGCTGATTCCGAATATGCAATTTGTTTTGACCGCTCTCGATTTTTTCGATTTTTTCTATTTTTTTTTGGAAAGGCGGCTAGCAACAACTGAGGTGGTGCCCAAAGAATGCCATGTCCGTACAGGTTGGGTGGAACCCGGCCCTATCCGGTACTCAGGTCTTCAAGGCACGGTCTGACCATGTTGGGTCGAGAATGGCAGAGTTCGGATCATGAGGTGGTGCAGGCCAAAATATGCCAAGTCCGACCAGGTTGGGTCGAGAATGACAGAGTTCGGATCATGAGGTGGTGCAAGCCAAAGTATGCCAAGTCCGACCAGGTTGGGTCGAGAATGGCAGAGTTCGGGTCATGAGGTGGTGCAGGCCAAAAAAAACATTAAAAATGTATAAAAATTTAAAATTAAAAAAATCACAAAAAATCGAAAAAATCGAGAGCGGTCAAAACAAATTGCACATTCGGAATCAGCATCAAATTCCAGTTATAATCGATAGTTTCATTCTCGCTGAGCGGCTTCGCCGCTCAGCGAGACTTGTTCCTTTTTCATGTAAAGTTTAGTTACAAATGCAATTCTAAAAGTAATTATTTTAAAAATAAATCAATGCAAATTGAAATGTCTCGAATTTGCTATATTCCTTTAAATTGTATTTGCAGTAACTTGTTGTTTCATATTCAATGAGCACAACCAAAATACCTCAATAGTAGTTTTTTAAATAAGTGACTATTAAACACTTTGAATGTACATCCATTGTCCTTCACCCAAGTTCTTTCAATTTGCTGGCATGTAAATAATTGTTTGTCTCATTAATTGTCTTATTAATTTATAATTGTTTAGTTGAGTAAAAATGATGACTAGTTATAAGATTTTCATAAATAATTTATGCTTAGAAAATAGAGTAGTCATTATGTTATCATGATTTCACTGAATAACCCCGCATGATCCATTTCAAAAAATTGCATTGCTTTTAAATTCCAGTTATTTTTCTAGTGGTTATTCCTCGCATTACAATTGAAAAAATATCATGCAGGATTCTGCATTTATGTAGCCTTGTAGAGAAAAAATAGTGTACCCACTCTGACTTTACTTGGAAGTAAATTGAATGATTAGGTTTTGAGTATGCCGGCTTCCTATCCTTAATCTGGACACTTTAAAATGTGGCCTTTTATGCAATGAAAAGTAAACAAACAAGTTGTTCACAATAGGTGGTCATGCAGAGCTGGCCACAAAAGATGACCATAGAAAATTTATATAGGATTTGTCATAGCTAATTCAAGATGGAAATACAACCAATCGGTCTTTCTGAGAAATTTTGTTCAGAGTAAATGGAATTTCCATTATTATGAATTTTAGTCACAAGCTGAAATTTGACTAAATTTGAATATATATATATTCAATTAAAATTAATAAAGATGATTGAGATAAAGAATGTTCTAATTGAGATTGGTAAATTTACATATTGAAAAAGTGACGTGCATTTTCAAATCAGATCATGTTGAAATTGAAAATCTTATTAATTTATTGTACACCACTTTACCTAATTAAGAAATGTCACTTCTTAAAAATATGTAGGCAATGATGGGTAGTATTTAATTCATTTATATCTAAAATTTGTTGTATTTCAATGCGCTGAACAATGAACAGCATTTTGAAGGAAATTCTATATGTGATATTGTCACATGAGAAGCTGCAAATATTTTGTTTTAAAACATGCATAAGCATTGCACATTTTAGCCATAAGAGGACATGCAAGTCAATAACAGATTAATCAATTTTTATTTCTTGCATTATTAGATCTTTTTGTTTTCAGGTGTCAGCTGTGAAAAATTCATGTTTATCTGTACAATGGTTCACTAATACAAAGTTTAGGAGCTATGTAACATGATTATTTAGTTTAATTATTAGATATCATTAATTTGCATGTAATATACAAAAAGACTGATGGTGGAGTTAAAGAAAGTCCGGATTGAGAGTTTTTAATTGAACACAACGAAATATTGGTAACAACAGTAAACAGTCAAACGAATCAATAGGCAAGGAGTAGCACTGATCGGGCCCGAGTGCACAACACGCAGCTCTTGCCGCACGCCAGCGCCCACCGCTTGACTCGAAAGACCTAGACCCAACGGCCTGTAGGAAAAAAAAAACAAAGACTTGAGCCTATAAGGACATGAAATAACCCCGAACAACTTCAACCCCTACCGGACAGCTGATATATCGACTGCGGAATGACGTTCCAATTCTAGTTATAAGTTATACGTTATACGTTATACAGTTCCAGTTATACGTTATACGTCATACAGTTCCAGTTATACGTTATACGTCATACAATTCCAGTTATAAGTTATACGTTATACGTCATTCGTTATTAAGTTCCAGTTATAAGTTATACGTTATTCGTTATTAAGTTCCAGTTATGTTATACGTTATTTGTTATTATGTTCCAGTTATAAGTTATACGTTATTCGTTATTAAGTTCCAGTTATAAGTTATTATTCGAATGCGTGTGTGGCGTTGCACCCTAATTGACCAGAGCACGAAATTGATACGTTGACAGCAAATCACAATGGCCAACCAACCCACGTACCCCTCAGTGCTATCCAGTGCTTCGAAGTAAGACGGAGATGAGTAACACGGCCCTCGGTGAGTTAGGCTTCCATGGTCAGGTCACACGTCAGCGGGCGAAGAGGCGAAGAGGCGAACTCTGCTCCCTGACGGAGTGACCATTTCGCACCACACTCCACCACGGTCTTCCGGTGCCAAACTTCAGCAGTACCAACAGGCCCTCATTCGGTCAACCAAATGCTCCGCACAATACGCAGCCCTCGACGACGGCCACGCTGACCAGGATTGCAGGACAGCTGATCTAGTGACACTGTGCGAGGCGAAATCTGGGGCGAGACTGCAGAGGGTTGCATGGCAGGTGATTTATATAGACATGTCTATGTCGTAGTCACCTGACCAGAACAATTCACCGTTAACGCACAAATCGTGACTGGTCAACTCACTGAATAAAATTTCTTTGAGAGGTCGCCCTATTAATGAGGTGACCTATATGGATTTCCGCACACTCCCCGCCACAGGATTCGTTTCTTTCAACAAGAAGAAACGAATAAAGTATTAGTTTGATAAAATCATAAATGTTTAACGATAAACAGTTAAATGGCATCTCTTGATACCATAGACTGAATCTTGGCTCTAGCCGCAGTCGCAGCAGCCCGCCTAGGATGGGAAGCTGCCGAACTTTGTGGACTGCGTTCCTCCTCTACTCCCACGGGTTCAAGCGACCTAGCTCCAGCTACATTCCCCGGTAAAAGAAAGATCAGCGAGGTCGAGTGTCGATAAAATACTTCTCCAGTACCCTTTCTCACCCAAGCTGAGGTAACTTCACCCAACGTGTTCTTCTCCACCTTAGTGACCAAACCCAATGGGTAAGAGCTTTGTTTTATAAACTTATCTACCAGCAACACGACGTCGCCCGGATCCAGCATTCATTCATTCGTAGCCTGATAAATCAGATCTCCCAGAAATTCCGAATGGTAAAGATCTTTCAACTTTGTATGCAACTTTTCAACGTTTTGGTACGATTCCAGTATTTCCTTGTTCGATCTAGGTTTAAAATCCTGATCACTATCAGAATTCTGAAACTCAAGTACTACATTTGCGGACGGAAGCTCCCGCCCGTGAATCAAAACCTCCGGAGTGATTGGACTTTGGATGTCCACCTCATTAGATCTCAAAGCCTCCTTTGATGCAATTGGCCTTTTGTTAATTAAATGAACCGCTTTCGATATTAAAAATTGAAAATCAAACACTGAAATGATTCGCTTACCAATTGTTTTAAAAATAAGGCGCTTCGCAGCCTTTACGCACGACTCTACCAAAGCACCAAGTGCGCTATTTCCTTTACAATGTTGACTCATGGTAAGGTGAGTAATTCCATGCTCTTCAAGGTATATCGTAGTTTCGTGATCATCGAAAAACGATTTTATTGTATTAAACCCAGCCGATATTTGAGTACCCAAGTCTGCTATACAATTCTGAAATAACCTGTAGTCATAAACATGCAATTGAACTGCTTTAAGGAACTCATTCGTGTCGGCTGTTAAACAGACTTTCATATTAATTGCTCTGCTCCACAGGCATGTGATTACCAGCACCCAGACTTTGTGCTTCTCAGCGCCTATCCTTACCGTCCACGGGCCCATGTAGTCCAAGAAAACTGACAAGAAGGGATTCGCGGGCGGGTCAACACGAAAGTCTCGGTAAGCACTTTGGTTAATTTGTATGAGCTTAGCATTCAAACGTTTACAGACGATGCACTGGCTTGAGAACTTTCCGGACTGTTGAAAACGGATCTAAAAAATAGTAGTTATTCTTGAGCTCCCTAAGGACAGGGTAAATTCCTAAGTGTCCCACCTTAACGTGCACTTCATCCACTATCAGTTGTGTTAAAATACTATCTTTGTGCAACAAAATTGGATATTGACGCAAATCTTGCCGAGGAAACTTTGACTTGACTCTCAAAAGCCCATTCAAATCAGTGACATTATTCAACCGCCTCATCAACTGAGGAGTTTTGTTTACAGGCTGGCTAGGAGATTTCAGAAATTTGAAAATTTCTCCAAATTTGCGTTTCTGCTCGACTGAGATAATACGCGTCCGTGCTTGCAAGTAGAAGTTTTCGCGGCTAGGACAAGTTTTCTTAGCAACTTTGCATTTTAGTTTATCAATGAAGGTTAATACATTCCTAAAAACTTTTACTAAGTTTGTCAAAGAGAAAAACCTGTTAAAAGGTATCAAGTGACTCTTCCTCCAAATTCGCTAGGCAAGAACTTACTTCCAACTGGCCGTTTGACGTTAACCCCGCTCTATCTTCACAGGTAATCCCTCCACCGACAGCATCCCTAGAGTTGGAACCGTCCACCTGCGTGCTCATCAAATTAGGTAAGCAAATTGAGAACTCCAACGGATCGTCGTTTTGGCTGTCGCTAAGAAAGGCCGGGCCTGTAAAGTAGTTAGATTTTTAATTGATTTAGACTAGCCGGGCGGCTTACAAAATCTGCAGGATTTTCCCTGCCCTCCGTAAAATGAAAGGTCATGGGCGCATTATTACACACAGTCTCAATCTCCTCGAGTTTATTCATCGTGTAAACATTTCGTTTTTGCATCTTATCAAAATCTATTGAATAGGACTTTATCCAGTGAAGAGCTACTATGCTGTCTGTGTACACGTGCATAGAAACTATCTCTACCGGGGCCAGCGTAGACGCACCACTCAACTCCCCGTACCATCGGGCCAACGCACCCACCCCCCAGAGACAATGCTGTCAATTCTAGCACAGGCACAGTTTTACTTTTCAACTGTTTAGTCACTTTTTGATTTACATGAAAGTAAATTTAATTTGTTTTCGTTACATTCTTTTATATAAATGAAGTACCCGTACAACTGTCTCGATGCATCGGTAAATGCTATCAGCGAAAACTTCCCCTCTCTACCACCAACGGATCTAGGCACTGCGGGACATTGCGCAACATTGACCTGTCTAGTGATGCAGAGCCATTCTCTCATGAAGGACAAAGGCAGTTTAGCGTCCCAACCTAAAGTTTTATCCGATTGCAATTTATGCAGAAAGATTTTAGCTCTATTGAGCACTGGACTATACACATCGTAAACCTCATAAATCTCGTGTAACGTACGTAATATTTTCCGTTTTGTATCTGCCTTTACGTCTAACTTTATACTACAGGGCTTCAGCGTGTCATCGCGCCTATCCCAGTTCATACCCAAAAGCTTAACTTCCCTGGGCGCTTCTGCGCTACCGTCCCTTTCTATCTCCTCTTGGAGGCCTTGCTCGTTCGTCAAAAATTTCTGCAGAGGAAACTTGTACAGCTCAAATATTTGTGGGAGCACCGTATAGCACCACCGTAAGACCTCTGGGTTATTCGTGGAATATGCTCCATTATCCATATACATATTGTTGTAAAGAATTCGTTTGAAATCCCTCATTTCTGAGGTGTCGTTCTCGACATCCAAGATTAAAATTTTATAAAAAGCTAACATCAACATCGTAGGACTTGGCCTCAAACCAAAGGGTAACCGTACACTTTTGAAGCCTACCAGAGACAAGTCTCCCTCAAGGACGTTCTTAAACCACAAAAAACAGAGCCTGTGTCAAGGCATGCAGGATCGGCATAGGTTAGGTGGCGGGTAACAGAAAATCAATAGGGTCCTACTGTTTATTCAACAGTATAATTAACGTTTATATTGGGTTTACACCTAAAAGATAAATAATGAAGAGCGAATAACGACAATGCACACTAATTCTCAAGTACACAAATAGACGAGTTTGAAAGTGACGATTAATGGTTATACATCGAAAATCAGGCAACTCAAAATTTAGAAGAAGACAAAGATTCTAGAGCAGCTATTTTGAAGCAACTAAATGAAATCAGTTGTATGATAGCAGTTCTGAATTCGCGATATGGGTTAAGGCGCAGTCTTAACGATCTAGCCTGTTGAATAGAAGAATAGAATCTCTCAACAGGCGTCAATTACGACTAGCAGGAAAGCTAGATAATTCACCGAGAATAAAACTTCAAGACAATACAACACTTCATAATTTGCTATTTCACAGAGATTCATAAACATAGATTAAGTACATTTCACGATTAAACATTTCTATAATCACCTGAAGTGCGGGGCGGCAAGCGTATGGAGGTACAAAGCTACGAACTCCGAGGTAGAGATAAAGAAGTAGAATTTTATTGGAAGAATATTGGACCGTTGTCCTTACAATAGCTCCCCCCTCAAGAAAATTCTACTAATTCGAATGGGCATAATTCAATCAAGTACGAATACTTATTTCATCATATCTAACCTAGGTCGAACAAACAAAATTCATGAACTTATAATACATCAACGCCAACACTTTTTTACTTTTAACACGAAACAAACACTCAAACAAAGTCTAACTACTCTAATATAAAGGTACAGATGAAGATTGTTACGAACTCAAGACCTACTAAGGAGATCAGCTCCAAAATTATCTTTACCTGCAATGTACACAACTCTGAAACGATACGGCTGCAAGCCGAGGGCCCAGCGCATGGGGCGATCTTTGTTTCCTTTAAATTTATTTAGGTACACTAGAGGACGATGATCAACCTCTAAAATAAATTTTTTTCCCAAAAGATAGAACTTGAATCTATCTACGCCGAAGATAACAGCCAGACATTCACGCTCTATCGTTGAGTAGCGTTGCTCCCTGGGCAGCAACTTGCGACTAGCATACGCAACAGGATGAGGAACGCCAGCGCTGTACTGGAGTAGCACGGACCCGACGCCCACCTGCGACGCGTCGGTGCGGAGGACGAAGGGTTTCGACACGTCGGGCAGAGCAAGAATTGGGTCGCTCGACAGAAGATTCTTTATTACTTTGAAGTTTAGGAGCGCCACTTCACTCCAAACAAGGGGTTCTTTGGAGTTCTTTTTAAGCATATCGGTCATTGGCGCTATCAAGGTGGCTGCGTCCGGGATGAATTTGCGATAGAAAGATATCAGACCAAGCAGCGACCGTAAAGTCTTCTTAGTTGTTGGCGCAGCCATACCGAGGATTTTATCAATTTTGTCCGTCTTTGGCTTAATGAAATTTTCTTTAATTAGGAATCCAAGGTAAGTAACTTCACCAAAGCCGAAACGATATTTTCCCGGTTTTGCGGTAAGGCCATGCTGTCTCAAGCGTTTCAAAACGGACTCTAGAGTTACTAAGTGTTCTTGCCACTCTGCCGTGTGAATGTAGATATTGTCGAAATAAAAAGACACGTTCGGCAGGCCGTCGAGGACGATTCTCATGAGCGAGACATACGTAGCACACGCGCACACTGCTCCAAATGGCATTCTTGTGAATTCCATTAGTCCTCGATTAGTCTGAAACGCGGATAGTTTTTTGGCTCTCTCTGAGAGCTCTATTTGATAATACGCTTTAGTGATGTCAACTTCTGAAAAGTAGCGACAATTGGAGAACTTGTGAAGGTCTTCTTCCATCGTCCCGGTGGGCTCTGCGTTGAAGACGGTAACTGCGTTTATCTGACGAAAATCAACTGTCAGCCGGTACGAATTATCAGGTTTACGTACCATTACCACAGGTGAAGGAAATGACGACTTTGACGGCTGAATGACTCCAAGCTTAAGGAGCTCATCGACTTCCTTATCGAAGTGGGGCCGCAAGTGCACTTGAACTGGGTATAATTTCGGTCTAGAAGGATGCGCAACCGTTAGCTCAATGTCGTGAACCACAGTCCGAGTGCAACCTGGTAAATCCGAAAGAACATCAGCGTAGTTACTGCACAAACTTTTTACATCGTTGAACTTTTCATTGTCGAGATTAGGATTAATCGAGACGGTAGAGGCGGGACGACTTACAGGAAACTCTATATGCAAGTTAGTTTCGCAGGGCTCGGACTCTTCAATGACACAATTAGAAACGGAAACGCCGAATACTGATGAACCAGCGTATGTGGCAGCGCAGCTAACAGGTTCTCTTCTGTAATATCTCTTCAGAAGATTAACATGGAAGAGTTTATGCTGTCCGTTGACGTCAACAATGTAGTTTACTTTATTTCGCTTGGCTACTATTTTCCACGGGCCACTCTACAACAACAACAACAATTTTGTCTTGTCAGGAAGCAACAAAAGAACTTCGTCTCCCTCTACAAAGGAACGAGCTTGAGACTTCACATCGAAATAAGTTTTGTACTTTGCGGCGTTAGCCATCGAATTCTCGGCTGCAATTTTGGCAGATTCTTCTAACTTAGACTGTAACTCAATTACATATTGGTAAAGAGAACGTTCTTAAGATTTTAGGGAATTGTTCTCCCATAAATCACGAAGGACAGAAAGCGGGCCTCTAACCGGACGCCCGAAGAGAAGCTCAACAGCAGAATAACCTGACCGATCGCATGGAATTTCTCTAAGCGCGAATAAGACAGGAACAAGGTACCGGTGCCACTCTTTGGGCTTCTCTGCACACAACTTACGGAGAGAAGCCTTCAGAGTGGAGTGGCATCTTTCTATGCGACCGTTACCTTCATGGTGATAAGGCGAAGAGAATAGAGGCTTTACACCCAACAGCTTGTGCAACTCGCCCATTAGCTGGGATGTAAATTGTGCTCCTCTGTCGGAGAGGATTTCCTTAGGGATACCAACCCTGGCGAATATGCTTAGCAAAGCCTCGGCAACTGAAATAGAGTCTATGTTTTTAAAGGCACTGCTTCTGGGAAGCCTGTCGCAAAGTCAATTAATGTTAATACGTAACGATGACCCTCCGAGGAAGGGGGGTTCAAGGGGCCTACCAAATCCATGCTAACGCGACTGAAGGGCTCAGTGATAATTGGTAAGCTCATAAGAGGTGCGGGTTTGACACGATTGCGCGAAGAGGTTCGCTGGCAAACGTCACAAGAGCGACAGTAATTCCTAATGTGAACAGACATACTGGGCCAGAAAAAATTATCTCTAATGCGCCATTCGGTTTTACGATGCGAAAAGTGACCAGCCAAAGGGGATTGGTGTGCCAGTGACATCACAGCTGATCGGCAACTAGCAGGCACGACAAGAGAAAGTTTTCCTATCTTAGTTTTAAACTTTGAACTTACACATTTTCTAAAAATTAAGCCATTTTCTTTAATGTACACAAAAACTGACCCATCCCTAGATGTTGAAGTTTCATTGTTAGAAATTTTATCCCGGATCTCTTTGAGAGAATCGCACGCACCTTGCAATTCGGCAAATCTTTCGGGGCCGATATCAAGAGGTTCTAATTCTGGAACAACAAGAGGGTGAACATTCTGAGCTCGCTTAGATTCAGCTCGAGTGGTGACTGAACAAGCAACTTTACCCTGCCTCTGTGGAGATTCCGGTGGACTACTTTTACTAGAAGATTTGCATACAGTGTCGCAAACACCAGGGATGTTTCCCAAAAGAACAGAGCAAAACTTTATAGGGGCAACTACATAATTTACCCAGCCCTCGAAGTAGTCGCACCTTATGTAACACTTTGTTGTGGGAAAGAAACTTTCATTGCCCAAGAAATCATAAATAGGCACTTTATAATGAGAAAGTTCACAACCGGGGACGAGGTCGGAAGAAACAATCACCCCAGTACAACCCGTGTCGCGCAAGATATCGGCGACATACGCACCATTTACAGTACCGGTACACTTGTACTTTTTATGTATTGACTGGGCACAGTTTCCTCCTCCACTGGTCAGGGGCAACGCCAGCTGCTCCGACTTCAGGTCCCCAATACAAAAATTCACCGTGCGGTCGTTCCGGTGAGTAACAAACTGCATCCGCGAGTCGCCCGTTCCTCTAGGAAAACTCGCTGGATTTTGAGGACATCGGCTTCTCACGTGACCCAATTCACCACACGCGTGGCACTTCGGCGAAAAAGGTGGAGCTTTCCGGTACTGTTCAAAAGGCGGGACCCGTTCTGTCGTCTCAGGTGCTTGGGGCTTCACAACTTTTGGCTTCCCCGGCACAGGAGTTTTACCGTAAGCTTTGTGAGCCATGGCCCAGCCATGGGCCAACTCCACCATTGATTGCAAGGAGTTTACGTTTTTCTCCTTCACATATACACGAAGATCAGGCGGGAGCGAAGAGAGGAATTGATCCTGTAAGACGAAGGACCGCACACCTTCAAAAGTCTTCGGAACGTCGCAAGACTCGATCCAGAAGTCGAACAATCGACCAAGCCTGATGGCAAACTGTTCATAGGTATCGTCCTGAGACAGACGTGCAGATCGGAAATCCTGACGATAGCCCTCTGGGGATTCGCAGAACCCGGCTAAAAGAGCTTTTTTCAATGACGCATAATCTCCATTTATTTCGGGTGTCAGGGCGGCATATAAGTCGACTGCTCGCCCTGTCAACAAACTTCCTAAACGAGCGGCGTAAGAAGAGTCGTCGATTCTTAGCAAATTAGCAATACGCTCGAATCTTATGAAGAAGGAAGTGATATCGTCACCGTCTTTATAGACTGGTAACTTGGGCCGCTCGGGCAATTCCAGCGCAGGGGCATCAGGAAATGTGCGGACGCTGACCTCAGCCTCCAGTTTTCTCAACTGCAACTGATGATCCAGTCGGACCTTCTCTGCTTCAGCTTCGATTTTTGCTTTCTCGGCTTCAGCTTCGATACGGGTTTTCTCTATTTCCCGCTCCCGGTTCCGATCTTCCCTGGCTATGGCTTGTTGCGTCAACACAAACTCTGACAGTTTGGTGCCCTCAAGACCAAGACTTTGTCCTTGGGCCTTGAGTTCCTCGAGCAGCGCAGCCATGATTCATTGGCCGCTTCAGCATGAAACCACTTGACGGGAACAAAAATCGGTCGAGTAGCCAATGGAGGTGTAGAACCTCAACGCGTCAAGATGGAGGGCAGGTTAAGCCTCTACTTCCCGGCACACCGCTATTACCGCATTCGCAAATTCAGAACCGCTCAAAATAAGCTTTAGCAACAAAATCTAAACTTGACATTGACCATACCACCAAACCCCCTGGCAAGGTCGCCAGAATGTCAAGGCATGCAGGATCGGCATAGGTTAGGTGGCGGGAAACAGAAAATCAATAGGGTCCTACTGTTTATTCAACAGTATAATTAACGTTTATATTGGGTTTACACCTAAAAGATAAATAATGATGAGCGAATAACGACAATGCAAACTAATTCTCAAGTACACAAATAGACGAGTTTGGAAGTGACGATTAATGGTTATACATCGAAAATCAGGCAAGTACAAAATTTAGAAGAAGACAAAGATTCTAGAGCAGCTATTTTGAAGCAACTAAATGAAATCAGTTATACGATAGCAGTTCTGAATTCGCGATATGGGTTAAGGCGCAGTCTCAACGATCTAGCCTGTTGAATAGAAGAATAGAATCTCTTAACAGGCGTCAATTACGACTAGCAGGAAAGCTAGATAATTCACCGAGAATAAAACTTCAAGACAATACAACACTTCATAATTTGCTATTTCACAGAGATTCATAAACATAGATTAAGTACATTTCACGATTAAACATTTCTATATTCACCTGAAGTGCGGGGCGGCAAGCGTATGGAGGTACAAAGCTACGAACTCCGAGGTAGAGATAAAGAAGTAGAATTTTATTGGAAGAATATTGGACCGTTGTCCTTACAGCCTGGTCTGATCGGCAGGTCCCAATACAATGTTTAGAAATGCTTGTTTTATGTCAAATGTAAGTAGATATTTATCAAACCTATGAAAAATCAAAGCAGCATCAGGTTTCGCATTAAGACACGGGCCTGCCAACATGGCTTGATTATGGCTCACGGTATTTTTTGTTTTTTCAGACAAATTCGAAAGAAATACTACGCGGCATTTTGTGGTTTCATTTTTCATACGAAAAACTCCCATATGCGGCAAAAAGCTACATTGGGGATTATTTTGCATAAATTTTTCGAGGTTAGGTATTTTCTCAATAATGTTGTTACGTACTTGTTCCCTGAACACCGAATCGTACATTTCTAACTTTTCTTTATCGGAAACCAATTTTTTGTAATTAGATCGAAGAATTTGATTAGACAAGCTATAATTTTTTGCTAATCTATGAGATATTCTATGGTTCCACATCAGAGGCATTTTAAGCCTGCCATCCATCAGTCTCTCCGTACCCCGAAGGACATGCTCTACCAATTTAACATTCAATTCCGTTTGTTCCAGGTCGTCGGATTGGTTACCTCCCAAGACCTCGGTGCAACGTCCCTCCAGCAGAGCGCCCGAGGCTCCGCCGAGCCAGGATCTCGACGACAGGTCCTCTGGAGAGTCGGAACCGCTAGGACCCAGCTCGGCAGGCCCCGACGACGCCCCACCAAGTCCCTCGAGAGCACATGCCGAGTCCGATGGAGCAACAATCTCCCGATCTTTCGTGCTAACCTCCGTTTTTGAAGAAGGCAACAATTTTATATTTTTCCTCAAGTATTCTACATTTCCTGACAACAGAACCCCCACATTTGTCATCGTCATCGACAAACGTCATCGACTTTTATCTCAAAATTTTGAAATGCTGAAACAACTGTCCTCATTTCTCCAATAAACACATATGGATCGTCGTTCTCGAGTAGTCTGAGGCTAGCTAGTTTCTCAATTACGTTATACTTTCTGACGACCGAGGAAGCAAATGCTTAAAAAAGCAAGTCTTTCGCCGTTTCATATTTATGTTCCTGAACATCGAGCAAATCAACCAATATTTTCGGAGATCCTGACAACTGATTTCTCATGTAAATAAATTTTTCGTAAGACGTTAAGTTGTGTTTATCCAAAATGGCCTCAAAATTACTAAAGAATTTCTCCAAACTTTCGTTATCGCTATGATTAAACGTTGGAAGAGGAATATCAGGTAATTTCAATTTATGCCCAGTGCTCATACCTGCCAAGACAGACGCAGAGGCGTTAGCTGGAGTACTAGTATAGTTCCCACCCCCGGCCACCTCCAAAGACCCCGGCCACCTTTGCAAAAGAGCTAGAGACTGAAATATTAAATCCTAGTACGACTTCAACTCCTCCGTCTCCGACTGCAAAGCATCATCTGACGCACCACTGCGAATCAACGCATCAAAAATTTTCGCATCCATCTGCTTATACTCGGCACGTAAATCATTCACTTTAGTAATATTTAGTTGCCTTTGGCTCTCAGAATAGGTCCCAAATTCAGCACTAATTCTGTTGAAAGTTTTAGTTATTCTTTGCCTTACATATTGCCGTGTTTTAGTTAAAACCTTAATATCACAATCTGATCCCGCTCCAGAATCGCCACCAGGTGCTACACTAGTCATGACTGCTACTCCTGCAATTTACCAAATAAGTAGAAAATCAAATTGATAGAACAGTAAGTTGATAGAGAAAAAAAAAATAAGATCACCGAAGAGAAATTGGCCGCAATCTCCCCGTCTCACACTTACCTGAAATTACGCTACGCACCTACTGGCCACCATATACAAAAAGACTGATGGTGGAGTTAAAGAAAGTCCTGATAGAGAGTTTTTAATTGAACTCAACGAAATATTAGTAACAACAGTAAACAACAGTCAAACGAATCAATAGGCGAGGAGTAGCACTGATCGGGCCTGAGTGCACAACACGCAGCTCTTGCCGCACGCCAGCGCCCACCGCTTGACTCGAAAGACCTAGACCCAACGGCCTGTAGAAAAAAAACAAAGACTTGAGCCTATAAGGACATGAAATAACCCCGAACAACTTCAACCCCTACCGGACAGCTGATATATCGACTGCGGAATGACGTTCCAATTCTAGTTATAAGTTATACGTTATACAGTTCCAGTTATACGTTATACGTTATACAGTTCCAGTTATACGTTATACGTCATACAATTCCAGTTATAAGTTATACGTTATTCGTTATTTAGTTCCAGTTATAAGTTATACGTTATTCGTTATTAAGTTCCAATCAATCGACGTTATACGTTATTCGTTATTAAGTTCCGTTATTCGTTATACGTTATTCGTTATTAAGTTCCAGTTATAAGTTATACGTTATTCGTTATTAAGTTCCAGTTATAAGTTATTATTCGAATGCGTGTGTGGCGTTGCACCCTAATTGACCAGAGCACGAAATTGATACGTTGACAGCAAATCACAATGGCCAACCTACCCACGTACCCCTCAGTGCTATCCAGTGCTTCGAAGTAAGACGGAGAGGAGTAACACGGCCCTCGGTGAGTTAGGCTTCCATGGTCAGGTCACACGTCAGCGGGCGAAGAGGCGAAGAGGCGAAGAGGCGAAGAGGCGAAGAGGCGAAGAGGCGAAGAGGCGAACTCTGCTCCCTGACGGAGTGACCAATTCGCACCACACTCCACCACGGTCTTCCGGCGCCAAACTTCAGCAGTACCAACAGGCCCTCATTCAGTCAACCAAAATGCTCCGCAGAATACGCAGCCCTCGACGACGGCCACGCTGACCAAGATTGCAGGACAGCTGATCTAGTGACACTGTGCGAGGCGAAATCTGGGGCGAGACTCCAGAGGGTTGCATGGCAGGTGATTTATATAGACATGTCTATGTCGTAGTCACCTTACCAGAACAATTCACCGTTAACGCACAAATCGTGACTGGTCAACTCACTGAATAAATTTCCTTTGAGAGGTCGCCCTATTAATGAGGTGACCTATATGAATTTCCGCACATGTAAAGGGCTAAAAATACCTTATTTCTGATACCTCAAAGGCCTGGTTTTTATAATGGTGTGGGTTCTCATGAGGGGAAGAACACCCTGAGCCATACATTGTGTATGGAAAATTTACACGCATTGCAAGATTATTTATTGAATTTTCCAATAACCCTTCTCTTTTATTGTAAGTTATTGACAATAAGACCAACATAGGCTCAGCCCTATTTGTAGAAACTTGATTGTACTCTCATTTAATGCAGAAATGATCTGGTTGCAAAAATAGCAAGCAGAGTAAATGTTTTACTCTAAACTTGAGTATTACGTACTTGAAATTTGTGTTCATTCAAAAATCTGTATATGGAAAATGTATCTTTTTACAATTCAGTAAAGAAAATTCTGTTTCCGTTTGTTATACATTGTTTATTCTTGTGTTTTAGGAAGCCTGAAACAAGTTTCTAAATTGAAAAGTGATGAAGCTTTTGTTGCAGTATTAAGTGCAAAAAACTGCATTAGTTGAAATTTTTCTAGGTGGGTTAAAAACACAATTGAACACTGTTCTTCGATTCTACAAAGTATAAGCAAAAGAATGTGGTGTTTGCCTTCTTGAATGTGGTGTTTGAGCAGGAAGGAGAGACTGCATTGCCTGCCAGATATGCTAAAGATGACTATGGTTTGAGTTGTCTGGCTGGACATGAGTGTAATTTAATTATTGTAGATGTAATCAAAATTTTTCTACCACGTGCCTGGAGTTTGAGACACTGAATAAAATGAGTTTGTCGTGAACATTGGGTGGCAGTGCCCTGCCTTGCCTGAGGGTTTCTTTTTAGGTCTTGGTTACTCCTGTCATGTCGAACATTGGTGGTTTGTGGCATGAAGGACTGGTGGATCCTGTTTATCGGTCAAGTCTCAAAAACAAGAGCTGTCACTGTGCTGTTCTTGCATGACTCTTGTGTTTTTAGGGCATTTTAGGCTGTTACACAGATTTCAAGACAGTCGGCCATCACTTCCAAGTTTAAGTTGCATAACCCTATTGTCAGACATTTTTTACTTCTAAACAAAATACGACCAGTCTTTTAACCTGGGATAATTTGTCAGTTAAGAACATCTTTTTAAATGGTGTAATATAAATTAATTTTGAAAATAGGAGCCTAATGACTCTTATATTCCTGGAGATCCATATTGAATGGTACTTAGCCCAAATGAGTATATTACTCAATACTCTTCCCTTTTACTTGCTCTGTGAAAGCATGTAATGGTGGTGGAACCTTGAACACAGGAAAAATTAAGGTTGCTGGAAGTACTACTTATTGGGTTGTGTGTTTCAATTTTTTTTAAAGTGATATATCACTGTTCTTTATTTCTTCTTTCATTTCTCCATCAGCTGCTTGGTTGAATTTTCTGCTCCCGGTGTTGTGAGGCCTACCACTCCTGGTGCTGTGAGGCCTGCCACTTGTGCAGTTAGGCGTCCCACCAGTGACCAGCAAACAATGCTCTTGAGCTTCACGGAGGGTAACAACACAGGTTCATCATATTGAAATAACCTCTGAGTTCATCCTTCATTGAAGTGTCTGTGAAAAGTAGCAGGAAGTAATTTTTAAGTTCCAAGCCAGAATTGGACAGAGTAGGGTGAGTGATAACAGCGGAAGGCTCGAAAGACTACTGAAAAGTCATCACATAAATAATACTCTAAGGCCCAGCAGCATTCGTGTCACCGCACGAAGAAGGCCTGTGTGAGAGCACACATTGTGCAGAGACTTCCGCGTACATGTCCATATTCATTCCTCTCTTTGGAACACCTTTGTTTTGGTTAGGAAGGTTTAAACTAACTTATATAATAATTTACTATGCTTATGTTTTTAGAGTAAAGGCTGGCATGTGAAAGAATTTAAGTAGCTTCCATTGTGTGGGTTTACGGTACACCTTGAATACTGTTAACACCATTCTTATATTGACAAAATGCAGTAGGTATTTCGTCGCAAGGGCTGTTAGCTGTGAGTGCATCTTCCACGTAGCGTTTCTGAACAGGCTTGCGAGTGAGTAAGCATTTATTCATTTGTGCGATGATAGTATTTTTACTTCCGCCAACGTAGCACACGATCCCATCGATGTTCTACTGACCAGATCTTTTCCAGATAAGCCAAGCCACTATATGCAACACATAAGTTCGCCCACTTGTAAATTTCGAAATAATGCACCTATATCGACTTCAAATTACTCTCAAAAGCAGTATCAAAACTTTTTTAGCTTTAATCATTTAATGAAATATTATTTTTTTTGAGAATAATTTGAAGTCAATAGGAGCATTATTTTGAAAGTAACAAGTGAGTGAACTTATGTGCTGCATTAGTAGCGGGGCTTATTTGGAAAATATCCCACTGACCTGGGTGTTTATTTCATGATTCCATTGAATATACGTATTTGACTCCTGACAACTTCCGGAAGCTTCAGATAACTTTGCAAGCGACGCGACGACGTTACTGACGAGTTAATTCACTTGTAAAACCGTCGCGACGGGTTAATTAACGCGTTCAAAATTTTCAGTAACACGCGTAGAGCAAAACTCAAAGGTGTTATGCACCTGGACAACTCCTTGTATCATGGAAAACCTGCATGTTATTTTTAAGCAATTCATTTCCTCAAATACAACGTTGCTTGGACACTAGTAATTGATTTTTACCGTCTTCATTAATATAAGATAAAAATTACCAGATAAAAATTTTGCTGCATTGTATGTTGGCGCATGGATGAAACTTACGACATGTCATCTTTAGTTGTTAGCCTTGTGCGTTATAGTTCATTATTAATTGTTTCAATAAGAATAATAGCTTGAGAATTTATGCCACCACAAATCTTGTTCGAAATTATGTACTAAATCATTTGACAAAAATTGCTCCATATGTTAGAAATGTGCAATTATTCACCTAAAAATTTTCTAAAATATATCGCTTTCCCCTGATGACGGTCATGGCAAATGAGACGAAAACTTGATGAGACAAAGTGTTTCGTTACTCAAATAGAAAACATCGAAGTTCACGAAATGTTTTATGTTCTGTAAAAATTATCGTACTCCTACACAAAAGTCTGTAAGTTGCAAAAAAAACGCATGTAAAATGTTGTTAGATGCCAACTTGTAAACCCATGCCTTATCGTTTTCGAGAGCGTTCCTACGACATATTGGTGTTCGATTACGAATAAAAATTCAAGAAAATGTACTGCACTTTTTTATTATTTTACCGCATTCAGGACATGACTTTAACCTAATTGCGGGTGAGTCTCGATATATAAATTGCAGATTTGTACATGAATGCGCATTCACGTCTATGTATAGTGAATGAAATAATAACAAAATGTATTATCAATATAAATGGAATTTACTATTTTGGCTCTCACTATTCATACTACGCCCAGAAACGTTTATAAATTAAGCATGAAAATTTGACCGTCAATCCAAACGAGTATCAGAGTAAAGCCTGGATACGCAGCCAATTGAACGCCTTGGCACCAATGACGTCAACTGCGAGTCTTAGCTGCTAGAAGCTGATTGGTTGGCGTGCGTGTGTACATTTGTATGGAGCGGGCTTGGGGTCCACCGTAGTTTTGAAGTTCTTCTTATGTAAATGTTCAGTGACGCAATGTTAAGGTATCACATTGCTCGCTGTTGTTCATTGCGGTGCTCCACGTTTGAGCGTTGGTACTGTTTACTGTTTAGGAATTTAAAAACGAAGAATGCACTACATAATGAAATCATATTTATATTTAATTAAGATGCTACACTAACTATATATTCGAAACCAAGTCAATTCTATAAAACGTTTCGGAGACCAGCTCCATCTTCAGTTAACCGTCTGCAAGTAAAATGTAAAGAAAATCAGTCTTCTATACAAAACACAAGGGTACAATAAAATTTACAAGTGAATTTGTAATGGGTATGAACTATTGGCGCTATTAAGATCTGGTTTTTCTTTTGAGATAAAAAGAGATTCTAAAATACGTAGATCTAAGTCATTGGATGCTGTGCGTAAGATTGAAAAATTTTCCTCTGCTATTCGGTCACAACACTGCTCGCTGTGAAGGCGGATAGATGAATGAGGCGGTTGGGTCAAAGGTCTTCCGCTACGGTAGCTGACTCCACGGTGTTGGGCAATCCTAATATAGAATGGCAAAGTCGTCATGCCGACATAGCCAGATGTACACTGTACACAACTAAACTTATACACAATGGATGCCCGCATCCGTTTAGGAATCACGTCCTTGTAGCGAAAGAACGACCCAACTTTAAGTGAATTAACCGACACAATACACAGTTTTACAGCAGGAAAATGACGTTTAAAAAGAATTTCCAAATCTCGCGACATTTTATCAGTATAGTCTCCAAAATACGGGAAAACGCAATAAAGACGTTGCAATGGTTCTATCACGACATTTGTGACGGAGTATTTTTTAGCCAAAAATTTTTTAATATGAACATTGACAATAGACGTAGGGTGCCCATTTTTTTGTAAAAATTTTTGTAAAAAAGAAAACTCCATATGAAGATCAACGTAATTAGAACAAATATTGAAGGCACGATTTAACAAGGTTTTTATAGTATTGATTTTAAATCTATAGTTACAGAAGCTAAAAAAGCTTAAGCCCAAACCCGTGAATGTAGGTTTGCGATAGACAGATGAACTGAACTTATGGCCGCTTCTAGTAATTTTAGAATCCAAAAAAGATAAACAATTATTTGACTCCATTTCAATTGTGAATTTTATTGACGGGTGTTTAGAGTTTAAGTATTCTCTGAACAAAGGTGCATGACTAGGATCTCTAAACAGTAAAAACGTATCGTCAATATATCTGCGGTAGAATTCAGGCTTGAACTCTGTGGGACAATCAGCCAACCATTTTTCTTCCCAATGGCACATGAAAATATTGGCAAACGTAGGCCCCAGGGGAAGACCCATACCGAGACCCTCAACTTGCTTATACATCTTTCCTGCAAAAATAAACACAGAATTCAACACGGAAAGTTCAAGGAGGGTTTTAAAATGAGTTTTTCCTAGACCTAAAATCGTGTTTGTTGATGTTACAAAAAGGGTATTTATAATTATATTTATAGTTTCCGCTAATGGAATATTGGTGAACAAATTTTCCACATCAAATGAAGCCATTGTCATTACATTTGGATTCTGAAAAGAAGTAATCTCCCTAACGAACTGAGAAGAATTTTCCAACGTGTAAACATTCTTGGTTAAAGGACTTAATAAGGGTACCAAGAATCGAGCTAAATTGAAACTAGGCGTGTTACAAGCAGCAAAAATAGGCCGGAACTGAAACTTAGATGAAAAGTCTGGCTTGTGCACTTTCGGTAAACCGTACAATACTCCTGGACATGAACCAGACACGTACAACTTGGAATATATTTCAGATGACAAAACCTTCAAATTTTTTAGCTTCCGCAAAAAGTTATTAATTTTATCTTCAATTTGGAGAATAGTTTTTTCCCATGACTCGGTAATCAATTTAAATTTAGATGCATCAGATATTAAAGCTTCCATTTTGGTATTGTATACGGACTTATCAAGAATTACAATGCCTCTGCCTTTATCAGGTTTACATACTATAATTTTGTCATTGCGGCCCAATTCTTTCAGCGCAGATACATCGTTCTTCTTAAACACGGTTGAGAAAATTTTCTGCGGTTTAAAACTATAGAAGTAACGATGGGCTAAAGAACGTAAATCTTGCAAGAATCTCGTACGATCAGCACACTGTAAAGATTTACTCGAATATGCAAGTTTTTCGTAAGATAAGAAGTATTTGTAAAAGTCCAATTTAAAAATGGGTAAGCAGAAGTCGAGGCCAAAAGCTAAGAGTAATTTTGTACGTTCCGGTAACAATATTGCACTGTAGTTGAATATCACTTGGTTAGGATCACATGGGTTAATATCGTATTGCACACCAAGGTTTTCAAGTTTCCTATTATGCACCCTGAGAGTAGCTACTTTGAACTTTGCATCTTCCGACTGCCGAAAACCACGAACGCACAACGCGTCCAAGCGGGAGAAGAAAGCGCTAGCTTCAGCTTCAGCGGTTGCCACTTTTCCGGTCAAGTTACGCACAGCATCTCTTTTCTGTTGTAACTCCTGCATTAACAACTTATTCTGCCAGGACTTGTAGAAATGAGAGGTGTGGAGAGATCTTCTGTGGAGTTTAAACCGCAGAAACTTGGGCACCACACCAAATATTTTGCAACGTGTTAAAAATTCGACGTCTAAAGACGCCTTCATCAGTTTGCGAGATAAATCACAGTATTTCCGTAGTATCTTAAAACCATCTTCGCCGTATTTGTTTTTTATAAAGTCAGAGAAGTTGCTTTTCTTCAGGCGAATGATCATTAGGAATTTAAAAACGAAGAATGCACTACATAATGAAATCATATTTATATTTAATTAAGATGCTACACTAACTATATATTCGAAACCAAGTCAATTCTATAAAACGTTTCGGAGACCAGCTCCATCTTCAGTTAACCGTCTGCAAGTAAAATGTAAAGAAAATCAGTCTTCTATACAAAACACAAGGGTACAATAAAATTTACAAGTGAATTTGTAATGGGTATGAACTATTGGCGCTATTAAGATCTGGTTTTTCTTTTGAGATAAAAAGAGATTCTAAAATACGTAGATCTAAGTCATTGGATGCTGTGCGTAAGATTGAAAAATTTTCCTCTGCTATTCGGTCACAACACTGCTCGCTGTGAAGGCGGATAGATGAATGAGGCGGTTGGGTCAAAGGTCTTCCGCTACGGTAGCTGACTCCACGGTGTTGGGCAATCCTAATATAGAATGGCAAAGTCGTCATGCCGACATAGCCAGATGTACACTGTACACAACTAAACTTATACACAATGGATGCCCGCATCCGTTTAGGAATCACGTCCTTGTAGCGAAAGAACGACCCAACTTTAAGTGAATTAACCGACACAATACACAGTTTTACAGCAGGAAAATGACGTTTAAAAAGAATTTCCAAATCTCGCGACATTTTATCAGTATAGTCTCCAAAATACGGGAAAACGCAATAAAGACGTTGCAATGGTTCTATCACGACATTTGTGACGGAGTATTTTTTAGCCAAAAATTTTTTAATATGAACATTGACAATAGACGTAGGGTACCCATTTTTTTGTAAAAATTTTTGTAAAAAAGAAAACTCCATATGAAGATCAACGTAATTAGAACAAATATTGAAGGCACGATTTAACAAGGTTTTTATAGTATTGATTTTAAATCTATAGTTACAGAAGCTAAAAAAGCTTAAGCCCAAACCCGTGAATGTAGGTTTGCGATAGACAGATGAACTGAACTTATGGCCGCTTCTAGTAATTTTAGAATCCAAAAAAGATAAACAATTATTTGACTCCATTTCAATTGTGAATTTTATTGACGGGTGTTTAGAGTTTAAGTATTCTCTGAACAAAGGTGCATGACTAGGATCTCTAAACAGTAAAAACGTATCGTCAATATATCTGCGGTAGAATTCAGGCTTGAACTCTGTGGGACAATCAGCCAACCATTTTTCTTCCCAATGGCACATGAAAATATTGGCAAACGTAGGCCCCAGGGGAAGACCCATACCGAGACCCTCAACTTGCTTATACATCTTTCCTGCAAAAATAAACACAGAATTCAACACGGAAAGTTCAAGGAGGGTTTTAAAATGAGTTTTTCCTAGACCTAAAATCGTGTTTGTTGATGTTACAAAAAGGGTATTTATAATTATATTTATAGTTTCCGCTAATGGAATATCGTGGTTGGAGCAAAAAATACTCCGTCACAAATGTCGTGATAGAACCATTGCAACGTCTTTATTGCGTTTTCCCGTATTTTGGAGACTATACTGATAAAATGTCGCGAGATTTGGAAATTCTTTTTAAACGTCATTTTCCTGCTGTAAAACTGTGTATTGTGTCGGTTAATTCACTTAAAGTTGGGTCGTTCTTTCGCTACAAGGACGTGATTCCTAAACGGATGCGGGCATCCATTGTGTATAAGTTTAGTTGTGTACAGTGTACATCTGGCTATGTCGGCATGACGACTTTGCCATTCTACGAGGCCTGTCGAAAAAGTATCCGACTTTTGGCCAGAAAAAATACTTCAACAACCTGACGGGGTTGGGACCCTAATCCCCTTCAAAGTAGGCTCCTTGTGCTTCCACACACTTAGCCCACCGATCCTTCCACTGCCGGAAACACCTCTGGAAGTCTTCTTTTGGAATGGTGTTCAGCTCTGTCGTCGCGTTCCGCATTATCTCTTCTCTACTCTCAAAACGGGATCCTTTCAGTGGTGTCTTCAATTTTGGAAACAACCAGAAGTCGCAAGGAGCCAGGTCTGGAGAGTAGGGAGGTTGGCGAACGGTCGTAATTCCATGTTTGGCCAAGAAATTGCGGATCAAATGGGATGAATGTGCGGGCGCGTTGTCGTGATGCAAGTGCCAGTTGTTCGCAGTCCACATGTCTGGTCTTTTGCGCCGAACTGCATCACGAAGTCGCCGGAGAACATCCTGATAGTACTCCTTTGTCACTGTTTGTCCTTCCGGTGCGTATTCGTGATGCACAATTCCACGGACATCAAAGAAAACAGTCAGCATCGAAGGAGTCAAACAGGCAATGCGACGATGGAGCTGAACACCATTCTAAAAAAAAACTACCAGAGGTGTTTCCAGCAGTGGAAGGATCGGTGGGCTAAGTGTGTGCAAGCACAAGGGGCATACTTTGAAGGGGATTAGGGTCCCAACTCCGACAGGTATTCGAAATATTTTTTCTGGCCAAAGGTCGGATACTTTTTAGACAGGCCTCGTATATTAGGATTGCCCAACACCGTGGAGTCAGCTACCGTAGCGGAAGACCTTTGACCCAACCGCCTCATTCATCTATCCGCCTTCACAGCGAGCAGTGTTGTGACCGAATAGCAGAGGAAAATTTTTCAATCTTACGCACAGCATCCAATGACTTAGATCTACGTATTTTAGAATCTCTTTTTATCTCAAAAGAAAAACCAGATCTTAATAGCGCCAATAGTTCATACCCATTACAAATTCACTTGTAAATTTTATTGTACCCTTGTGTTTTGTATAGAAGACTGATTTTCTTTACATTTTACTTGCAGACGGTTAACTGAAGATGGAGCTGGTCTCCGAAACGTTTTATAGAATTGACTTGGTTTCGAATATATAGTTAGTGTAGCATCTTAATTAAATATAAATATGATTTCATTATGTAGTGCATTCTTCGTTTTTAAATTCCTAATGATCATTCGCCTGAAGAAAAGCAACTTCTCTGTTTACTGTTTGGATTGCTTCAAAGTATTAAGGTCTAAACATTGAAATGGTTTCATAGTTAATAATATGTGGACCAAGATCTAATTTCCATAATGTTGGTATTTTAAGTTATTTTGATGTGTTTTACTGGTAACGTGAGATTTAAAAAATATTCCCAGTGCATTCACCAGAAAAAAATGCTTTTTATACGTGCGTTTGTGTACACACATCAAAGTTACCATTAAAGTTGCTCTACTAAAATGAACATGGGTTAAGGTATAAAAAACTTACCTAAGTTGTTTGGTACCATTTAAATTACTATTATGATTTACTTCAGCTGCGTTTCTTAAAATAGTGTGGATGAAAGTGGGTGTATAACTGAATCAAGCTGCTGATTCATGCCTGCAAAATCGTGGTTGGAGCAAAATTTAAATTTAAAATATTTTTCTACATTCAGATTTATTTGTACTGATAGTTACTCTCTGGGAATTTTTTGGAAACTTACCACTGCCAATTTTGTTTGTGTTTTTGATGGGCAAATTATTTCCTGAGAGACTAAAATTTATTGATAACTATGTACAACAGCCTAAAAATATTACCATAGAGTCCAGCTCTGGAAGGCCTATCTTGATAAAATGTGAAGCATTCAATGCTCACTCATTGAATTCAAAGGTAATGTATCTCATTGGTTCATACAATTTTCATAATGTTGCTATAATAATTATTTGGATTAGTTTTAGTGTGAATGTAAATTTTCAAAGTGACTTTCCTTCTGAAGGAAAGTATAACTTTGTGTAATCACTAGAAGAAATTACTTTCTAGTAATACATTTGTTTGTGAAAAATATTTGTACACGCATATTTTCTTTATTCGTATTATCTTTTTAGACATAAAAAGTTATTACAGATAATGCATCAAAGAGCAGTTTCCAACTGCATGCAATTTTCAAAAATGATGAAGTTAGTAAGACCATGTTTTAACATATGTGGTGGCATTACAAATTCTATTCTGAGTCACCTCAGCTGTGTTTTTAGAGATAAGGTGTGGTGTATTTCTGAATCAAACTTTTAATGGACACCAGCAATATCTTTAGGGAAAAATTAAATTTAATATTTTCTCACACCCACACTCCAACTTATTCGAACTGATATTACTTCTGAAGTGCCTTTGCTAACATCCCACTACGTTTCTACGTATTTTTGAAAAATCTCAAATTATGTTCTTGATTGCTTGTGCAGTAGAAGCATTAGAGGAATGTTATGATCACAATTAATACAGAAGATTGTTCTAATCATATGGTGAATTTGAATTAGTTTGTCGTAATTTTCAACTTTACCAAATAATTTCAGTTCATCATATGTTTAAAGTAGTAATAAAACCACTAAGAATCTTTTTATTGAAACAATGTCAATTGTTAAAAAATTCTCTATCTCTGTAGTCTATAAAAAGCGACGTTCCAATGTACGAACATTGGAACAGGCTAAAATTATACAGAAAAATTTTTCAGTCATATTGATAATATGCAAATTTAATTCACAAAGCTACATCAGACAAAGTAATAATGTTGGAAATGACAGCAAAAGAAAAGGGCTAGAAACTAAATTTGTACCACAGCAATATGTACTACTGTAGTAAGATTAGGTAACAGTATTAACATATTTTTAGTATTACACCTAGAGCAATACTGTTACCTGCACCTTTTTATTTTACTTTTAAAAAGCTCAAGTTCATTTTAAATAAGCTCAAGTTTAATTCAAAACAGATAAAGTTTAATATTAAAAATGTCAATTATATTTTAACACAGATCAAGGTAAATTTTGAAAAGCTTATGTTTACAAAATTGTTTACCTATACCTATGTACTTGACCCTTTATAAATTAAACTTGACCTTTTTTACATCAAAATTGATTTCTTTCAAATTATTGAACTTGAGCTTTTTTAAATTGATCTTGATGTTTTTTAAAAATTGAACTTGATATTTTTACACTAACCTGAGCATTTTAAAATCAAACTTGAGCAGTTTTAAATTGAACTTGATCAGTTTTAAGTTGAACTTGAGCAGTTTTTAGGTCGAACTTGAGGTTTTTGAAATTGAACTCGAGGTTTTCAAATTGAACTTGAGGTTTTCAAATTGAACGTGAGGTTTTTCAAATTGAACTTGAGGTTTTTCAAATTGAACTTGAGGTATTTCAAATTGAATAAAGGTTTTTTAAATCGAACTTGAGGTTTTTGAAATTGAACTTGGGTTTCTCAAATTGAACGGGTTTTTTTAAGTTGAACTTGAGGTTTCTTAAATTGAACTTGAGTTTTTTAAATTGAACTGGAGGGTTTATAAATTGAACTTGAGGTTTTTTAAATTGAACTTGAGGTCTTTCAAATTGAACTTAAGGTTTTTTAAATTGAACTTGAGGTTTTTTAAATTGAACTTGAGGGTTTTTAAATTGAACTTGATGTTTTTTATATTGAACTTGAGGTTTTGAAATTAAACTTGACATTTTTTGAATTGAACCTAAGGGTTTTTAAATTGAACTTGAGGTTTTTTAAATTGAACTTGAGTTTTTTTGAATTGAACTAGAGATTTTTTTAATTGAACTAGAGGTTTTTTAAATTGAACTTGAGGTTTTTTAAATTGAACTTGAGGTTTTTCAAATTGAACTTGATGCTTTTTAAATTGAACTTCAGGTTTTTTAAAATGAACTTGAGGTTTTTCAAAGTAAACTTGAGGTTTTTGAAAGTAAACTTCAGGTTTTTTGAATTGAACTTGAGGTTTTTCAAATTGAATTTGAGGGTTTTTAAAATGTACTTAAGATTTTTTAAGGACACCGTCTGAGTAGAAAAAAGTCCGTTATTTACTGATGGATTTGTCTGAAATTGTCTCAGTAGGTGTGAAATCATGCAAAAATCATTTGTTACTTGGACAAAATTTTTGTATCTGCACTCGAGTTTTTTTATTTTCGAAAAATACGATACAATATTTTTTTTCAAAATCATTCTTCTTCTACAATTTTGAAGTTACAGAAACAGTACTTCGTTTTTAGATTGCTTATATGTCCATATAACCATTAGGACCAAGGAATTTTGATAACTTCTTTTTGTGTATTTTGGGAATTGAAAAAAATTGACCTTTTCTTCATTTGCTTTTTTATGTCGTGTGATTTTCAAAGTAATGGATGCATCGAACATTTGTAGCCCTTATGGATACACCTTTCTAAGCCCTATCGAATGGTATATAAACCATTCTTGTAGCTCTTGAATTGTGGAAGAAGATACAGTTGAGAACCCAGTTATCAAGTTTCCATAAAAACGGGTTTTTCACAAAAAAAAATTTTTTCTTCTTATCCTTTGAACTGCTGGGTTTTTTACAATGAACTCTTGAGCTTTTGTAGCTCTTTTCAAGTCCTTTCGATTGATATAATTTAAATTGCTGTAGCTCTGGAACTCTTTGAAAAAATATACATCAAAAGACAATACGTGTAATTCTTCTAAACAACCACTTTTTTTTATTTTTTCACTTTTCTTCAACCAAAATACGTTTTTTTCCAAGTCAACTCTTCTATTTGTAGCTCTTTTTAAGCCCTTTGGATTGGTGTGCTCGCTATAGCCGTAGCTATGATACTACAGCTGTCATCGAGCTATGAATGAAAGCTGCGGTATCATAGATACGGCAGAAGAGCTATATCCTGAAATTGTCAAAAATTATAAAAAAAATATTTACTCAGCATTAGAATGTTTCGTTTGAATAATGAAAGCACTTTGAGTAGCCCATGAACGAACTACACCTTTTTCGATTCAAGTTAAAATATCTGACATTCAAGTTAAAATATCTGACATTCAAGTTAAAACATCTGATTTTCAAGTTAAAATATCTGACTCTCAAGTTAAAATATCTGACTTTCAAGTTAAAATATCTGACTCTCAAATTTAAATATCTGACTTTCAAGTTAAAATATCTGACTTTAAAGTTAAAATATCTGACGTTCAAGTTAAAATATCTGACTTTCAAGTTAAAATATCTGACTTTAAAGTTAAAATATCTGACGTTCAAGTTAAAATATCTGACTTTCAAGTTAAAATATCTGACATACAATTCAAAATTTAATATGGATTACTTGAATAAAACTACATATTACTCTATATGTTCCTACATATATTTGCAGTTTTTTTGCATATACATAATCATAAATCATAAAAAAATTTGCAGTAGAACGGATTGTAAATATGATACCAACTACTGTGTGTAGCGTATATAAGAGCTCGAATTTTCTTTGCTGAATTATTTTCATTCTAACACCCATCATGACAATGGAAAAACTCGAAGTAAGCAACCTTCTCAGTGATTTGGAATCTGAAGATCAACATACAACACGAGGAGCGAAGAGAGGAACAACGCGTGGAAGATATAAAAGAAACACATACGAAAAACAAATGGTTTTGTCTGCAGCGGAAGATATCGACGGAAACTGGAGGGAAGTGGCCAACAATCATGGCGTACCAATAGCAACTGCATATGGTTGGATTCGAAAAATTGATAAGGAAGTTAACAAACACGGAGGTGCGATAAATACGAAGGTTGCACCCATACATGTGTAGAAAATGATTAGTTATCTTGAAGAAGATCCTCTTAATAATTTAGTAACAATCAAAAATAAATTATTGCAAGAAACAGGAGTATCAATAGCTACAAACACAGTGCATAGGCATCTTGACTGTCAACTTTATTCTGTGAAAAAAGCAAGATCGGAGCCATCAGAGATGAATTCCGAAAGTAACAAAAGAAAACGATCAGATTACGTGTCAAAAGCGTTGGATTTTATTGGGAACGGCAAAACGTTAGTGTACATCGATGAAACAAATTGCAATCTGTTCTTAAGAAGAAGTTGTGGAAGGTCCAAGAAGGGAACTCGTTGCAGTGTAAGATCTCCAACTTCGAAAGGCAAGAACGTCCACATCATAGCAGGGATCTCACAGACAGGGTTAACGTACTGGGAAAGAAGAAGAGGAAGTTATAAGAAAGAAGACTGCTGCGAATGGGTCAGAAGATTACTACGAACAGTGTCAGAGGCAATGGAAAATGTAGTA
Source organism: Morinoia aosen (assembly GCA_030386875.1). Taxonomy (NCBI): domain Eukaryota; kingdom Metazoa; phylum Arthropoda; class Malacostraca; order Amphipoda; family Talitridae; genus Morinoia; species Morinoia aosen. Next base: position 72,890,672 of record CM059557.1, read on the forward strand.
GTAGTTTGTGACAACGCTCCAACCCATGTTAATTTAGAAATGGTTGTGCAAGAGCAGGAATTTCAGGGAGCCGCACTTCTAAGACTTGCTCCTCACAGTGCTCCTCTTAATCCTATCGAGGAGTGTTGGAGCGTTGTTAAGTCAGAGGCAAAGAAACTGCTCAAACAACACGTGAAGATATTTTGAAACCTCCTCCTCCAGGCATGACCCAGACTGAACATCGGCTGCAACATTTGGAAGGAATAATAGATCAATCTATGAGGAAAATCACTCCCACTTTGTGTATGAAAACGTGTAACCATGTGCAAAAACACTATCCAGCAGTTTTGTTAATGCAAGATCTGAACATGGGTGACATTCCAACTGCATGAAATTATACATATATGTAGTTCTTAATAAATATATCGCATTCTTATTCAAAATCTATTAGATTATTTCATTTAAGGATTTATCAAAGAAATTATATTCATTCTTCTGTAGAGAATGCAATTTAAATGTATATGGAAATATTTTAAACATCTGGATATTTATACATAAAATAGATTGCATTAAAAAACTTCTGACGTGTTAAGGGAGCATATAAGACTTATTGTATTGAAGGAAAAAGAAAAGGAAAAAAAGGAAAACGATAAAGGCAAATAAAATATTGTAATAAGGACCATTACAAACTTATTATTGTATTACACTATATACATGTGTACTCGCCTTGTGTTTTTATATCCATGGAAGCATTTACGCATGTGAATACAAACCACTCCTATATTATGATTTATTTAGTCAATATAATTTAATGAGCAGTTAAATATTTTAAAGTTCATATTTTTAAATCGTTTTATTAAATATTTTATGGTGAATTTAAAATTTGTAACTTAAATGTCAGTTATTTAAACTTGAATGTTAGATATTTTAACTTGAACGTCAGATATTTTAACTTGAATGTCAAATATTTTAACTTGAAAGTCAGCTATTTTAACTTGAAAGTCAGATATTTTAACTTGAAAGTCAGATATTTTAACTTGAAAGTCAGATATTTTAACTTGAAAGTCAGATATTTTAACTTGAAAGTCAGATATTTTAACTTGAAAGTCAGATATTTTAACTTGAGAGTCAGATATTTTAACTTGAAAGTCAGATAGTTTAACTTGAATCGAAAAAGGTGTATATTGCAATTGCTGCAGAGAAACACGCTCAATTGACCTCCAATAATGAGGGGGGGGGGTTCAAGAGTCACGCCAACCCCATCGCTTTCCTCCCTCTGGTGGGTGTACCATTCGGAATAGACGTAAGCGGAAAGTACCAATGGAAGCGCAAGAAAATCCTCTGTAAGATGCATATAAAACAGAAAATCAGCACTTATCTCGATTTCTACCCAGACGGTGTCCTTAAATTAAATTTGAGGTTTTTTAAATTGAACTTGAGGTTTTTTTAAATTGGACTTGAGGTTTTCTAAATTGAAATAGAGGTTTTTTAAATTGAACTTGAGGTTTTTTAAATTGAACTTATGGTCTTTTAGAGTGAACTTGGGTTTTTTTAATTGAACTTGAGGTTTTTATAAATTGAACTTGAGGTTTTTTAAATTGAACTTGAATTTTTTTAAATTGAACTTGTGGTTTTTAAAATTAAATGTAACCTAGTTTAAATAAAACCTGAGCCTTTTTAGATAAAAATTGAGTTTTTTAAATTAAAGGTAGAAGTAGTTTTACCAGTACTTATTGCTGTGGTACAAATTTTTCTTTTAATCATTTTCTTGGGCTGTCATTTTCAGAATTATCACCCAGTCTTATGTAGCTTTGAGTATTAGTTTTACATTTTATCATTGTAACTGGAAGTTTTCTATATATATATTTTCAGCCAGAAGATAATGTTTGTTTATCAAAATATTCCTTTTTTGAGACTACAGAGTTAGTGAATTTTTCAACTATTGACAATGGATCAATAAAAATATGTTCTGTGAATTTCTTACTACTGTTCTTACCGTGATGTTCTGGAAAGATTTTGTAACGATGAAAAGTTGGAAAAGAAATAATCTAGTTTTTCACACTTGCCCTGATGTACTTGGTACTGTCTCCAAACCTTGTTTTAATGATTAATTAATATCAGAATCACCCAATGATTCATATGAAGGGAACAACTCTTAGTTCCCTTTAATTCTTAGTCACTTCCTGATAAATGATTTGACTTGTGCAGTAAATCCGTTTCATTCAACAGTCAAAATTCAATATAGGATTCTCCCATTGATGACAACCCAGAGTCAATCAATAAAACTTTGGAAAGGCAGTGAGTGAAATCCATCTAGATTTGCTTGAGTCTGAAACTATAGAAAAAAGTTCTTTTCATGCAACTCTGCCAATGAAGCCTCTGCGGATACCCCAAGTGAACGAGGACCTGTCATGCTGAAATGTGAAGTATTTAACTCTTACGATACAGTATTAATGCCTTATATTGCTTAGTGGACATTTCTTTCATTCCCATAACAGGGTGTCTACGAGGTAGTAAAATAGTTAAAAGTTAAAAAATTTGTAGAGTAACAAAAAAAAGTAAGGAGTAGTGAAGTTTGCCTCAGGGGTCTACTTTACCTGTCAGGGTTGTACAAAATTGTGAAGTGGGATAATTCACTGAAAATTGAAAGTAAAGTACAGATGTATATAGAGTTTGAAGATTTTCAAAATTTCATTTCTCCCAGAATCAGATATTTGCTGCAGTTTATGGGAAATATTCCTGTTTGAGGATTGGACAATTCCGTGGTGTCTGCTAGTTTCCAGTCAGTTTATTTTTTTTCAAATGATGAGCTCATGCTCTCATTGTTGAAAGATGTTAAGGCAGGGTCTTTGCTATACCTTTTTTAGGGTCCATTTGAGAAGGGGTTAAATAAAAATTTGGGTATTTTTGCCATTATGTGTTGGATGCTTCATTTCGTAATAAGTTTTTAATTTAGAATTTTATGCATTAATCACCTTGAAATTGTTTTGAACCCATGTTATTGCATGTATTGTTGACTCAAACTACTCATGATAGGATGATTTCTTACATCCTGGACATTTGGACAATATTCATTATGTAAAAATTAGACAGTCATTTTTTGCTGTTGAAAGTCGTAAAAAGTAGTAAAATTTGAAAATGGAATATCAGGAGGCACCCTGCATGATGTTTATGTTTGAATTGTTTTGATGTTTCTGTGTAAATATAAAGTTTCAAAATGAATTTCCTTCTAATATGGATAACAATATACATTTATAACTAGAAATTACTTTCCAGGAATACTGTGTGTAGAATAAATTTGGAAATTCTAATTTTGTTTATGAATAAGGACAGACATAAAAACTCATTACAAAAATGATATAAAAAATGCCAGTTTCCAACTGCTTCAGTAGGCATGAACGATAAAGTTATTGAAAAATAATGTTAAAATGTAAAGCTTGTCAGTGATTGCACACATAAAACTTTTCATTACCAGAATGAATAACACATATTACGCTGTAATAGCTCTCTTTGCAGTACCTACCCTCAGAGGCTAGAAATTGTTGCACAAAGGCTGGATTGACTGGCCTATCAACCGTTTATTTAGAACTTAACACTCCATGAAAATTTTCCTGCGGAAGTAAAGGCGGCATGATTCTCGATCCTACTTAGATACCTAAATGTCCTAGTCATTCATTATTCAGTATGATACAGTTCGGTAAAGGCTTTTGAAAACAGAGCTTCATTCTCTTTGCAATTAGGCAGTTCCCTGAATGAGCTGCGCATTTGATTTCGATTTATCCCGCATAATTACATTTTCTATTCAATTTCTAGATGACGGAGCCTCAGCGATGTGTGGGCGTCAGTCTGCACATCACCAGCTCATCATGACGTCATGACGGTGTTGTGGCCTCGGAAATATCCTACTCTGGGTTAGAACAAACTCGTCAACGGATGAAAATCTGTTTCAAGGAGCATTCCACCTGCCAGTTAATGTAAGGTTCGTGTATGCTCATACAGTTCTTTTCGTTCATTTACTAATATCTTTCCCTTCAGGAGGATACAAATATTGTATCTACGAGAATTAGCACTCCTATGGGGAAAATGTGTGAGGGCCCAAGCTGAGAGTTACGAAGGCTTTTTTTTGTTGGAATAGAATGTTTATGTTATGTTAAGGACCACCAGTTTTTGGTTCACTGTTGTCCTGTTTTTCTGGACGTACTACAGTCTTCTTCAACTTTTATCTTTTTTCATGAACTTCTTTCTTAGCTTACTGTTTCCACGCCCCTTCTGCATAGATTCTGCGTTCCCTTACAGGGTATCTACTAGGTAGTAAAGTAGTAAAAAGTAGTAAAAAGTAGTAAAATTTGGAAAGTAGTAAAAAAAAGTAGTAAAAAGTATAAAATTTGCCTCATGGTAGTAAAAAATTATCGAGTGGAATAATGCTCTAAAAATTTTAAGTAATGTTACATATTTATATAGAGTATGAAGATTTTTTTAAATTTATTTTTCCCATTATTAGAAATTTGCCTCGATTTATGGGAAATATTCCTGTACAGGTGGGATGTTATTTTAGGATTGGAGCACACAAAATCGAAAAAAGTTTCCAAAATTTTTGCGAACAACAGTAAAAACAGTTGACTTTTTCTTCTCATTCCGTTTGATCTGAAAGTTATCTAGTTGTTTTATGATGGAAGGTTCATTTGAGCCTTTTTATTATTAACAAATTATTGAGAGAAAACCATAAAATGGCTTTCGCTTTGATGCGGTAATCAAGGTTTTATAAATCGTATAAATTTAAATTTTACAAATGCAATACCAGTGGCGATGCATTGTTGAAAACACTTCTGTTAGTGCGCATTTACATTGAGATACAAGCTTAGGAACTTGTGATATCAGGGATTAGTGTTGAAAATAAAATAAGGATTTGAAAATTGTGCATTTATGATTATGAGGTCGACATTTAACATCTTTTATTCTTATGTCTCAAATATGCATTATACGATCTCAAGGAAATATGGAATAGCATAGCTACATATTTTCTTGTGGAAGCATATCAAGTAGCTTTGATTGAAATATGTTTGTTGAGTAAAACAATTTATATTGTATTGAGAATTACGACTCTTTTGAATTTAAAACATCTTGGGAACTTTTATTTTTAAATTTTATGAATTACCATTAACAACTAGCAAAAATTTTTAAATAGATAGTTGTACTTATCACTAAATAACTATTACATTTTATTGGATTTCATCTTTAGTAGATGCAGTTGCCCGTAAGATATACATATAGCATAGTTGGCATAATTGTTCTTTTTGTGCACTTGTTCCCCTCGGGAGGATACAACTATTGTTTCTATGGGAATTAGCGCTTCCAGGGGGAAAATGTGAGGGCCCGAGCTGAGAGTTAGGTAGGCCTTCTTTTTGTTGAAATAAAATGCTTTTGTTATGTTAAGGACCACCTTTTTTTGGTTCACTGCTGTCCTGTTCTTCAGCTCCTACTACTTTCTTCTTCAACTTTGCTCTTGTTTCATAATCTTTCATAACTTACTGTTTCTATGCCCTTTCTGCGTAGATTCCGCGTTTCCTTAACTCCATACTAAACGGTGCCTTCCTCCTTCCTCTCTTTGGATCGCATTTGTTGCTGGGTAGGAAAACTAAAACTAATGACTAATCTAATCTTTGTGCACTTGATACTCAAAAATTAAAATATTTTATTCACAAACGTAAGCACAGAAATAAAATTATTCTCAATTAGCTTTTAGAGTCCTGCTGCAATTTCAGATGAGCAAGTCGTGAATCAAACTTATTACATTTCAATTCCTCCTAATGAATAATGTTTAATTCAAAGTCATATATTTGACTGGTAAGGTCTTGATTATCATAAACTTAATGTAGCCTTCCAATTCTTATTCCAAGAAAAATTTACTCACACTCCAAGTTGTTGCGGCAGGATAGAAACATTACAATGACGTCAAAGGAACTTCTCCGCTGTTCATTTATACCCAGAAAGTGTTTTTTTGGACCTGAGCTTGATTGTGAGCAGTATTATCTTCCTGTGAAAAGACGAGTTTATCCTGTCCACTTCGATTTGGGGAAACAACGATTTACTGAAACTATAAATGTTTTTTTTTTAAATTACCGCTTTGTCAAGCTGAATTTTTTTTTCCAGTGACGTTAATTTATGTCCAAGTACAAAAAGAGTTATGCTATAAAATTATCTTTTAATACAATGTGTCATCATTTGAACGAGAGTTTAGTTCCTTTGAAATTTCTTTCGGCAGTCATGGCGATTCAGTTTCCTCCAGTATGTCGTCATAGCATGGAGATGCTCCATGTAATCAAAGTTCATTCTTCTAATAAATGTATACAGGAAAGCTACATGAAATTTGCATTTTCGTGATTGGTTCCGTAGTATAACATGTTCATAACCTATTTATTATTATTGATCGCAATTAGGATGCCGATTTAGATTTTGAGGGACGGTAGAAATAGTTTACGAACTCATATTTCCGAAGTGCCATAGTGTTTGGTCATAATGAAATTCCTTGATATTCTACCCTGCTGTAAAGGGATCTGACACTCCCCTGGTGTCTACTAGTTTCCAGTCAGTTTATTTTTTCCATATGATGAACTGTTTTCATCATAGTTGAAAGATGTTAAGACAAGGTCTTCGCCAAACTTTTGTTGGAGTCCATTTAGGACGGGACGCCCTAGGAATTTAGGTAACTTTTTTGCAGTAAAACTTTGGTTGCTCCCTTTAGTATTAAGTATTTTAAGTATTAAGAAACTTGGAACTTATTTTGAACCTTTGGTATTGCGTATATTATTGACTCAAATTACTCATTATAGGCCAATTACGCACCTCTAGACATTGGGACAACAATCATTGTGTAAATAAAGGTAGTAATTTTTTGCCATTGAAGGTAGTAAAAAGTAGTAAAACGTAGTAAAATTTGGAAATGAAATATCAGTAGTCACCATGCCTTATCTCCATACTAGATGGTGCCTTCCTCCTTCCTCTCATCGAAACGCTCTTTTTAGCGGTTGGGGCTTAAAATAACATGTTATCTAACTAATATCTTATATAACATTCCGTTATAGTAATACCCCTCCGGGGGATACGACTATCGTATCTATGGGAATTAACTCTCCCAGGGGGAAGTTTAGGACCCCAGCTAAGAGCTAGTTTGACCTTCTGTTTGTTGAACTATAATGTTTTTGTTATGTCAAGGACCTTCTTTTTTCGATTCACTGCTGTCCTGTTTTTCAGCACCTACTACTTTCTTCTTGATTTTCAATCTTTCTTCATAAAGTTCTTACTCAAATAATTTTTCCTGTGCCCTTTCTGCATAGATTCCATCTTCCCTTAACTCCATAATAAATGGTTTCTTCCTCTTTCTTCTCTTTGGATCTCATTTATTTTGCTGCGAATGCGAGGTCTTAAACTAACTAATAATTATCTTTCGTTATAGTAATGCAAATAAAGGGATTTATTGATACGAATTTTTTGTCACAAATACTGGCAGATCGGTTGCAACGTTTGAAAACGTATTAGCATTGCAGTGGGTAAAATTGATAATATAATGCTATTATGAATAATCTGTTTTGTTTTTTCGTTCTAAAATTGGTTATTCCTCAATATATTTGAGCATACCATGGACGTCAGTCCTCAATGTTACGTTTCAATATCAGTTTGTTTTATCCACACATCATTTGATTCAAATTTAAAAAGCCAAATGGGTTCAAAGTTTCCTATAAAAATGAATTATTAATAACCGAACGCCGAGCTGTCCAATAGGTTACCGATACCAAGTGTTGTATTCAGAGTTAGGTTAATCGACTTATTCTCTGATTGCAGCCAAAGCCAGATGGGCCAAATGTTGGGATCACAAGTACAGCTCGCCTGGCTTGCTCCGAACCCGGTAGTAGTTGGAACACAGTCATTCGGCAAATGGTTATTTATTTTATATTGTTTTCATTTGCACGGGTAATATTTACTAATGTATTCCAATTTATCAGATGCTTTAGCTGCAGTCGAGTGTGATGAAGATAAAAAACTTAAAGCGTCAGCCACCCAAGAGGTCCTGCGTCGTTGTAACGATTGGGCTGGGTCAGAGACGATGAATTGAATCAGAAAAGCCGCTGGCGGAAACTAGTACACTTCCTCAAAGTCAACTTGCTTCTTCATCGCTTACTTTGACCGCCTCTCAGTCGCCTCATATGCTAGTTCCGTCGACATCAGGTTATGATACTCCTCCCGTAAGCTGGGTTTAGACGGAGGGTGCTTTCCCCGTGGCAACGCCCTCTCTCCTTTCCCGCCTCTTCAAAAAACTGCTAAACCCTCGATCTAATGCCTCCCACCCGTTCTCCATGCGTGTCGTCACAGCCACCCTTCATGCTGAAAAAACTCAGGGGCGACTGACTTGGCAGTACGTTATTGGCAGTCTTAAGGGGACCATTTTATCCGATCGGTCCAGAAATGGTCAATGAACCGTAAATTTTGTTTCTATTAGACTTGCGTGTATGAAAAATTGCAGACAACTAGCTCTCTAGATTCCTAACAACTTTTCGTAAACAAGTTTTTTCCTGCGGACATAGAATATCATTTATTTTATGATAAAAAAGATATATATATAAACCATTCGTTTGAATTTCTCCGATATATATATAAACCATTCGTTTACATAGCTAGAGCAATGCGGTTCGTTGCATTTGAAATTAGGATGTACGCCCCACAACTGCACAGAGTCATTCTTTGAATTTGAATTCATTCCGAATTTATAAAAAAAATTTGGAAAAGGTATGTTCAAAGTTGTAATTTTAGGGTAAAAAGCCTACGGAAAAATTTTCACGTAATTTATTTTGAAAATCAACATCCGTACAGTTTTAGAGAACACATGTCACTTTCAAATGCAGCAAACCACATTGCTCTAGCTTTGTAAATTCCGGAGAAATTCAAACGAATGTCTGGATAGTTGAAATTGCTGAAAAACAATAGTTGAAGTTATAAAGTGTACGTAAAAAATGTCCCATAAAATTTTTCTAGAATAAAACCCGTAGCCATTTTACAGCATACATATAATTTAAAATGCAACAAACTGCATCAAAATAACTATGAAATTGGCGGAGTAATGTGCGTTTTAGTGTTGGCAACTTACGTATCATGGACGGGAGCGCCCGGCAAGAAGAGCTCACCTGCCAGGTGAACCCCCCCCCCCTCCCCCCTAGTCGAAGAGAGATACAGTCAGTAAATGTGATTTTTGGCAAGCCTCTTGGCGGCCAGAGCAAGAAGAAGATATTCTTTTCGAGCAACAGCTCTCTTCTTCGGAAGTCCCATGACTTCAAAGAAACAGAGTCAAAGACAAAGCAAGAGAGTGAGGTACAAAACCAAGAGTGAGTAGGAGTACACAAAGACAGCACTTTACTGCATGACGACTTCAGGAGCACTGATGTCATCTCACAGTCAGGCTGTCTCAGGGCTTCCACGCTCGTCAATCTTTGTACCCTAGGCTGGCATGTATTTTACCCTAGAATGCTCCTTGATTACCCTAGAAAATATAAATTAGGGCAATCTTATAATGACCGTACACTTTATAATAATAGTACTGGCTTTGCCTTTAACTAAGTCGCATTGAAAGCTTTTTTAACATTCATGGGAATATGTTGATTAAGGAATCATTTTTCTGAACACCTTGATTTTGAAAATGTGTATAAAATGACATTATTCCATTAAAATTACAAAATATATTTCAAATGCGGATCTATAAACATCTGAAACAAACACACAAAGCGCTGTGGCCGACAAAATTGAAGTCCAGGTTTACGTTACTAGTGTTCACAATACATAAAGAATAATTCTAAAAAACAAGTAAAAAAATTTGGGATGAAAAATGCAGACCTATGTAATATTTTTTCCGCTTCTTGTATCGAGTATTTTGACCGATCTAAAAAAATTAAGAAATAAATGAACTCTACGTACGTTGTTATGTATAGCCTTAGATCTTTAAGCTAATAATTTTTAATCTCCAGGAAACTATATTACTCACATAAAAAGTAAAGTTCTGGAAATACATAGTACAAACTAAAATCCACAACATAATAAAAATGTTTTCATGTTTTTCACACTATATGTTCCCAATGTATTGGCATTGCTGAAGGTTCTGTGCATATGCCATTTTTCACGTCATTAATAGCGCTACTGGAATTAGAATTAATTGGGACATTAGATACAGTAAATACACTGTATGCATCAAACCACTCACGGTTTCATTCTTCAAACTGGTTCTTTGAAAAGTTTTGGTCAAATTAAGGAGGTTATCTGAACGATTTTCTGTTTATGAACCGATTGATCCGAAATTTGGCTAGAATGTGTAATTTTTAAAAAGAAACACATCTCACCTGTGTAACTTTTCGATTTTAGCCTTAGTTTTTTAGAAAATGGGCAATATTAATTATTTATGCAAAGGAATACAAAGGAAAAAAATAAAAAATTTCAAAGGAATACAAGTCAACAAGTTTTCATGCTTGAACAAAACTAAGGGCAGTTTTTTAATCCTTGAAATATTTCTGACAAAGTAACAGAGCAGAATTTTCCATTTTTTTCTATTTTGTTTTTATATGTGATTTTCAATCACTGTTTAGAACATAAAACATTTTCAGTTTGGTGGAATGACAAAAAAATTGAATGTAAGCCTTTGAAAAATCAATGTTAGACTTTTGGAAATGTGACAAGGATTCCAAAACCATCTTTTTTTCTTGCATGAAAACTCATTGACTGCTATTCATTAATAGGTAGAAAATATTATTTCCACGACGCAGGCGAAAAACGAGAATTTTGTTCTGAAATGTGATATAACACTGATTGTTTTACTTTAATCCTTTGTTTACATTGTATTACCATCTACAAATACTATGCATGCGTAATTACATATTTTTACTGTGAAAAACACATTATATGTATAAATTACACGAATGAAATACATTTAACTCTCATTATATTTCTGCGGATACGGTAAACAAAACCAAAGACAGGTTTGGAATGCTTGAAACATTTCTGAAAAACTAGCGAAGCCAGATTTTCCATTTTCCATTTCCTTTTTTGTTTTCTTTTGATACTGGGTGTTAAAAATTTATGATTTTTGACCACCAACCCTATAGACCATTCTTGGGGGGGGATGTTTTAGTGCCATTAGACCCATGAAATTTTAGGGTGCAATAGCCCACTACCTAAGGATCCTTTCTCAGCAAAGAAAAATATTTATCATTAAGACCAAAATAGCTCAGATGACCCCCTTAATCAACGAAAGCATTTGAAAATGGGAGGAGCAACAACGTTTGAATTATAGTTGTAAGATTTGGCTAGCATGATAGCCCACAGGCATTTGTACGCCTAAGCGCTGTTTCCCAGTAATCAACGGCTGACATGACTGGTGTCGATTGTTCATCCAAGTGATAATGTTTTTGCCACACTTCATCAAGAAATTTTGGTAAATCTGAAGGATATGTCAGTTATCGATTTCGTAAATTTCAATGCCTAATCATAGTTAATTTAATTTAAATAAACAAGTTTTCTTCTACGCACTTTCCGTCTGAAATGAGTATTTTATTGGTTATTGCGGTAAATGACTTACCGCAACTTCAGTGTTTAAAGCGGCAAGTAATTCAAGGAGCACGTCGGACAGCATCACTGCAATGCGCACTCGCTTCCAGCGCGATCGTCATCAAAGACGAAACCAAACCTACCGCTATACCTCGTTAAATACTCATTTGACGAAAAAAGTGTATAGAAGAAAAGTTGTTTATTTCGATGTTATAACCATGATTCAAGCAACAAAAATTCAAAAATCGATGATTAGCTGTTTATTCGAGCGCATTCATCAAAGACGAAACTAAACCTACCGCTATAAATCGTAAAATACTCATTTGAGACAAATAGTGCATAGAAAAAAGTTTTTTTTTCATTAAATGAATTATGTTTAGGCGTTTCAATTTACGAAATAGATAACTGACATATCCTTCAGATTTACCGAAATTTTTCATCGACAAACTTTTCTATTGGGGAAATTTTGTCTAACATATAAAACAAAGATTTTGCATCGGTGTTGAGCATTAACCGGATTGAGACAGCGTACAAGGTCATGTTCAGGATCCTCGACGAAAAACCGTTTTTAGATATGTGAAACTTCTTCAACCAAGAAGCGCCTACAATTAGGAAAAAGCACTTTCTCTTTCGAAGTACATAATGCCAGTTATCTCTGACATCGTTTCAGTGGCTGTCATCCCAATGTTGTGTTTACCTTTTTCACCTACTGACCCTAAAGCACTATCCAGTCCGAAATTAATCGTCTGACCGACGATAAATTACGTCTGAACTTACCGGCAATTATCATCGTCTTTTTTCTATAATCGACGATATAGCGTCGGAATTAGTGTCGCGAATGTCTCATATTATCGTCCGATTAACGTTGAATTACCGGTTTTTATCGTAAATTTTGGACGAAGACAGACGATATTAACCAGTTAATTACCGGCAGGTAAACGGCTATTGTAGTCGGTCTTCGTTCAAAAATTACGATAATTACCGGTAACTAAACGGTAAAAATGGTCACTCTTACCGCTATATTCCAGGAGATTGATAAGCAGTGCAACGATTTTTCCCAAAAATTGCAAATTGCTCCCAAAAACATTAAGCCACACCTCATGAAACGCATCCGTCCAATTACCGTGAATTTGAAAACTTCACATATATTACCGAAATTACTTGTTTACATTCAACATATTGGTTTAACACTGTCTATGTATTTCATCAAGTTTCTTACAAATTGCGATAATTGAACAGATTAGTATTACAGGGTGTGGCCTATTGTAAGAAGTAGCAATGCATTATTAGAAAAAATAGCTGCGATGCAGACGAATGCCACAGTAAGAGGGCTCACATTGTCATCTTCATCGAAGAACACGAGACAATTACGATAAGTCTCACAGTACAATATATTCATCTCAAAACGCCAGATTTATAAATAGGTTAAAACATTACAGAAATGAGATTTTTCAACACATGTATTTATTTCATTTTCAACAGCCGTCATTTGACTATTAAAATAAGTTCTTACAAAAATATCTTCGGCACGCAAAGAATTCCATCACAGGTTGTTTGTAAGATTCACCACTGCAAACACTACGTATATAACCTTCATTTAAAATTAACCAACACCACAAACGGACTCGTCCAGCAACCGATTACTAAGAAAATTTTACCAATTTTAAATTAAATTTGCACCCTTCCATTCTTAGACATCAATATGCACCCTTAGACATAGTCATAGCTTAGACTATGACCAGCCCTCTCACATCTTACACATCAATTCAATTTAATGACTACACATCTTAGTCCTTTAAATAGGACGAGACGACAGGGCCCGCACTAATGCTATCGAGTCGCAAGTAGCAGAGGGCGGAATTATCCTCCACAGCCATACCTCTTCAGAAGAAGTTACCCTCCACCTCCCGCTGCTATGCGGCTCCAACGTTTGTACCTCTATAGGATTCTTAATTTACTAGATATTCACATCATAAACAAATGAACAACTCAAATTTTTCAAATGGAACTTTCCCATACAACTGGTGCTATTAGGCACAGAAATGTAATGTCGAGACATCCTGTTCGATTAAACGAAAATAAAATCCGTAGAAAAAATACAACACACTTTGGGTTCTTTTTGGTACCAAAAATAGATGAACAGATGCCACATCATATTAGTACGATCAGTAAGTGCTAGTATCGAATGAACGCGTTATTCGTGGATGATAATATTATTATCACATCCGTTTTTTGACATTCTTGCCACTGAAGTTTTCGTAATGCCGATCCTTCATGTTCAATAAAACAAAAATGAAATCCGAAGAAAAAAGCGATATACAGTGGGGTCCTTTTTTGGTACCAGAAATAGATGAACAAATCCGACATCAAGTTAGTACGATCAGTAAAGACTAGTTTCAAGACCCGATTTGATAATAGTTTAGTTTTAGCCTCCCTAGCCGCAACAAAAAAAAGGGTATTGAAGAGAGGAAAGAGGAAGGCACCATTTAGTATGGATAATAGGGATTTCGGAATCTATATAGAAGGGGCATAGAAACAGAAAGTTTAGAAAGAAGTTCATGAAACAAGACAAAAGTTGACGAAGAAAATAGTACGTGCTGAAAAACAGGACAGCAGTGGACCGAAAGAGGTCGTCCTTAACATAGCAAAAAAAAACTTTTAAGTCAATAAAAAGAAGGCCCACCTAACTCTTAGCTCAGGCCCTCACATCTTCCTCCTAGGAGCGCTAATTCCCATTGATACAATGATTGTATCCTCCGGAGGGAACGACTAGTTCCAAATGAACTCAATTCGTTGATGCATATGTTATTTCGGCATCCGTTTTTTGACATTACAGCCACAGAAATTTTTGTAATGCCGATAATACCTCATGTAATTAACCTGCAAAGTATTCCACGGAGGCCGGCACAAGAACGTCAACGCATTCGTGAAGAATTCAAGAATTACAGATATTAGTCACACAAATTATATCCAAGTCCTTTCACGTGTCATCCTGTGTTAATAATAGCATAACAGCGAAAATTTTGTGTTACGATTGTTCACAGGTACGTACTTTTCAATTAAATGAACAACTGACAGATACACCCTACTATTAAGACTGCAAAGTCAGTCGCAGTGTTGCCAACTCTATAGCTCACCAAGGAGCTAGATTTCTAACAGAAATCCGCTAGATAATTGTTGAATGACATATTTTTTTTAGACAGTAAATCACAAAAAATAATAAGTCAGCATAGCACGTAAACAGATTAAAAGTTACTTGCAAGTGTGGACTAAATTGATTAAATTATTATTATTATTATTATATAAGAAAGTTTTAGCCTCCCCTAACTGCACGACAAAGATGTTCTAAGAGAGGAAGGAGGAAGGCACCGTTTAGTATCAAGTTGAGGGAACGCAGAATCTATGCACAAGGTGCACAGAAACAGGAAGCTAAGAAAGAAGTTCATGAAAAAAGAAAAAGTTGAAGAAGAAAGTAGTCGGTGCTGAAAAACAGGACAGCAGTGAACCGAAAAAAAGGTCCGTAACAAAACAAAAACCTATTCTATTTCAACAAAAAGGAAGCCTACCTAACCTTTAGCTCAGGTCCTCACATAGTCACCCGGGAAGCGCTAATTCCCATAGATACAATACTTGTATCCCCCTGAGGGGGAATTGATTAAATAATAAAGTGTTTCTTCATCGGCGGTTGAGGGTGGCAATGCTAATAAAATTCATTGCTATGGGAGAAACGTGATTGAATGGATTGTTGCCTGCAGCATTGTTAGATTCAGTTACTTCTACCAAAAGTTCTGTCGGGGATTCAATATTCTTCTACTGTAACAAGCTCAGTTTGTTTCATGCTACTTCATTGCTTTTTATTTTTCGTATTGTAGTTATGGCAGAACAAGGCGCTTGCCTTTTAGCTGATTGAGGGAACTAATTATAGGTTTATTCAATAATAAAATTTACATTTCTTAGCGGAGCTTCTGCTCAAGCATTAGATACTAACCATTGAATTGAGTGGCACAAGCATCAGACCGAGTTGTGTCGAAACATCCTTTCTCAATGATTTGCTAAAATATCTCACCAGGTAATTTATTATCTGATGTATCAGTGCTTTCAGCAATTAGTGTGTTCAACTTTTCACATATATATCAGCACACAGTTTACTGACAAAATAAAGTCAAAGAACATTCACAAAAATTTCCCTGTACTTGCTGAAATGAAGTTTGATACCCGGTTCTGCTTTACAATCAGTATGCTGAGATATCAGCACACAGTTAACTTACAAAATGAAGTGCAAGAACATTCACAAAAAATTTCCTGTATTGGTGAAATGAAGTTTGATACCCTGTGCCGTTTTACAGTCAGTAAATGAACTGCAGCACACTCACGACAGATGGTCAGCAATCGCAGAGGAACTATATTCTGCGATATGCAAACATAATTTACCCTCGGTTGCACTCTGTAGCGTCTTCCTCAAAAGCTGAGATTTTCGACTGACGAACACTCCAGGCAACATGCGAAAAATTAATCGTGATTTTGGCTCATCAAATTTTTCAGGGCACACAATTTTGCGTTTATGGTACATTTACAATAGTCCCAAAATGCATTTGCATTGTAGGCAGCCTCTACATTCAGGAAAAGATTTCCAACTTTAACGGAAGTATCATGCTTAAGTACAAGTGATTACGCCGCACTCTCTACCCCACACGCTACTCACCACAACCAACACATGAATGGCTGCCGCTGGCATGGAATGATGTCGCCGAAAAAAACGTTACATGTACTGAACTTGACCGCTAGAAATTGTTACATCATTAGTTAAATACTTTTTTCTATAGGTATAAATAATTGCGCCTATTATAGGAAAGTAGGTAAATTAGAGCCAAACCGTACTTCCAATACTCTGGTTTTTCCGCCAGGAGCTAGATCGTGATTTTTAGGAGCTAGATGAAATCTCAATACACGAGAACTAGCTGGAAATCCGCTAAATTGGCAACACTGGTCAGTTGCCTTCGATTTTTTCCAGTATGAAGGTTGGCAGCGACAGCACGCATGGGAGACATTAGATCGTGGGTTAGGGTTTTTTTGAAGAGGCGGGGAGGGAGAAGGGGCGTTGCCCCGAGAAAAGCACCCTCCATCTAAACCCAGCAAGGAAGGAGCAACATGACCTGATGTCGACGGAGCTAGGCAAATAAGGGACTGAGAGGCGGTCAAAGTAAGCGATGAAGAAGCAAGTAGCCTTTGAGGAAGTGCACTGGTTTTGTCCGGCCACTTTTCTGATTCAATCCGCCGTCTCTGAGCCAGCTCAACCGTTGCAACGTCGCAGGACCCCCTGGATGGCTGACGCCTTCAGGTTCTTATCTTCATCATACCCGACTCCTGCTAATGCATCTGATGAATTGAAATATATTAGTAAATATCACCTGTGCAAATGAAAATAACATAAAATAAATTACCACTTGCTGAATGACTGTGTTTGGAGCAAGCCAAGCTAACTTTACTTGTGATCTCAACATTTGGCCCATCAGGCTTTGTCTGCCATCGGAGAACAAGTCGATTACCCTAACCCTGAATACAAAACTTGGTATCGGTCCCCTATTGGACAGCTGAGCGTTAAGTTATTGATAATTTATTTTTATAGGAAACTTTGGACCCATTTGGCTTGTTAAATTTGAAGCAAATGATGTGTGAATAAAACAAACTGATATTAAAACGTACCATTGAGGACTGACGTCCATGCTATGCTCAAATATACTGAAGAATAATGAATTGTTGAACGAAAAAACAGGTTATTCATATTAGCATTTAATTATCGATTCTGCCCACTGCAAGCTGAAACGTTTTCAAACGTTGCAACCAATCTGTCAATCATTGTTACAATAAATTAGTATCAATGAATCCCTTTATTTGCATTACCATGACGAAAGATGATTATTAGTTTGTTTAAGCCTTCCTATTCGCAGCCATATATATGCGATGCAAAGAGAGGAAGGAAGAAGGCACCATTTAGTATGGAGTCATGGGAACGCGGAATCTATGCTGAAGGGGCATAGAAACAATAAGTCGAGTATGAAGTTCATGAAAAAAGATCGAAGTTCAAGAAGAGAGTAGTAGGAGCTGAAAAACAGAACAGCAGTGAACCGAAAAAAGAAGGTCCTTAACATAACAAAAGCATTTTAGTTCAACAAACTGAAGGCCTAACTAGCTTTTAGCTCGGGCCCTCCCTTTTTCCCCCTGGAAGAGCTAATTCCCATAGATACAATAGTCGTCTCCCCCGGCGGGGTATTACTATAATGGAATGCCATTTAAGATATCAGTTAGATAACATGTTAGTTTAAGCCTCCCCAACCGCTAAAAAGATCGTTTCGAAGAGAGGGAGGGAGGCACCATTTAGTATTGAGATAAGGGAACCCGGAATCTATGCAGAAGGGGCATGGAAACAGTAAGTTGAAAAAAAAGTTCATGAAAAAAGATATAAGTTGAAGATGACAGTAGTAGGTGCAGAAAAACAGGGCAGCAGTGAACCAAAAACTGGTGGTCCTTAACATAACAAAAACATTCTATTCCAATAAAAAAGGCCTAAATAACTCTCAGCTTGTGCCCTCACACCTTTTCCCCATGGGAGTGCTAAATCTCATAGATACAATAGTTGCATCCCCCTGGGGGGAAAGATATTAGTTAATGAACGAAAAGAACTGTGTGAGCTTACACGAACCTTATATTAACTCACAGGTGGAATGCTCCTTGAAAGAGATTTTCATCTATAGACGAGCTTGTCCTAACACAGAGTAGGACATTTCCTAGGCCACACCACCGTCATGACGTCATGGTGAGCTGGTGACGTGCAGACTGAGACCCACACATCGCTGAAGCTCCGTTATCTAGAATATAAATAAAGCATGTAATTGTGTGTGATAAATCAAAATCAAATGCGCTCCCCATTTTGGAAACTGCCTAATTGCAAGATGAATGCAGCTTTGTTTGTAAAAAACTTTACTACACCGTATCATACTAAATAAAGAATGACCAGGACATTTAGACATATAAATAGGATCGAGATTCATGCTGCTTTTACCTCCACAGGAAAGTTTTCATGGATTGTTAAATTCTAAATAAACGGTGGATAGGCCAGTCAGTCCGGCCTTTGTACAATAATTCGTAGATTACGAGGATGGGTGCTGCAATGAGAGCCAACACAGCGTAATATGTGTTATTCATACTGGTAATGAAAAGTTTTATGTGTGCAATCACTGACCAGCATCACATTTTCACAGTACTTTTCACAGTACTTTATGCTTTTTGCCTACTGAATGCAGTTGGAAACTGGTATCTTTGATATCATTTCCATAATGAGTTCTAATGTTTATCCATATTCATAAACAAAATTAAAATTTTCAAATTTATTCCACACACAATAAACCTGGAAAGTAATTTCTGATTATAAATTTAGTGTTATATGTTCCTCATTGGAAACAAATCGTTTCTAAATTTTACATTTACCCATAATCATCAAAACAATTCAAACAAACATCATGCTGGGTGTCTTCTTATATTTCATTTCCAAATTTTACAACTTTTTACAACCTTCAACAGCAAAAAATGACTTCCGAATTTTTACAAAATGAATGTTGTCCAAATGTGCAGGATGTGAGAAATCATCCTATAATGAGTAGTTTGAGTTAATAATACATGCCATAGCATGTGTTCAAAAAAATTTCAAGTTGATTAATACATAAAATACTAAATTAGAAACTTATTACTAAATGAAGCATCCAATGCATAATTGCAAAAAATACCCAATTTTTTATGTACCCCTTCCCAAACAGACCCTAACAAATGTTTGGCCAAGACCCTGTCTCATTTTTCAACAATGAGAACAGATATGCAAAAAATAAACTAACTGGAAATTAGTAGACCCCATGGAATTGTCCAATCCTTTTACAGGAACATTTCCCACAAACTGCAACAAATATCTGATTCTGAAAAAAATGAATTTTTGAAAATCAATCTTCAAACTCTATGTGCATTTTTACTTTACGTTCCATTTTCAGTGAATTATCCCGCTTCACAATTTTTCACAACCCTGAAAATAAACTCTCAAGGCAAATTTCATTCCTACTTTCTTTTTTGATGCTTTTCAAATTTTTTTGTTTTTAACTACTTTACTACCTAGTAGACACCCTGTTATGAGAATGAAAGAAATGTCCAATAATCAACACAAAGCAATAGTACTGAATCATAAGAATTAAATACTTTATATTTCAACATGACAGGTCTTAATTTACTTGAGGTTTCAGGAAAGGCTTCATTGGAGGAATTGCATGAAAAGAACTATTGTCTCGAACTTCAGACTCAAGCAAATCTAGATGGATTTCACTTACAGAGTTTCCAAAGTTTTATTGACTCTGGGCTGTTATCAATGGGAGTATCACATAGAATTTTGACAGTTAAATGAAACAGATTTACTGAACAAGTCTAAGCGTTCATCAGGATGTGACTAAGAATTAGAGGGAATTAAGAGCTGTTCACTTCATTTCCATGATTGGATGATTCTGAAATTAATCAATCATTAACACAAGGTTGGGAGACATTACCAAATACATCTGGGCAAGTGTGAGAAACTAGATCATTTATTATTCAACTTTTCAACATAACAAAACCTTTCCAGAACATCATGGTAAGAACAATGGTAAGAAATTCACTTTCCATATTTTATTGATTAATTGTCAATAGTTGAAAAATTCACTAACTCTGTAGTCTATAAAAAAGCAATATTTTTATGTACAAACATCTTCAGGCTGAAAATACATATAAAAACATAACGTCACAATGATAAAGTGCAAATCTAATACCCAAAGCTACATCCTACAGAGTGATAATTTTGAAAATGACAGCACTGGAAAATGATTAGAAGCAAAACTTGTACCACATTAATAAGTGCTGGTGAGACTATATCTTTTTACTTTATAATTAAAAACTCAGGTTTTATTTCGAAAAGCTTGGGTTACATTTCGAATAGCTCGGGTTACATTTCGAAAGGCTCGGGTTACATTTCGAAAAGCTCGGGTTTTATTGCAAGAAGCTCAGATTTTTTCAAAAAGCTCCGATTTCATTTTAAATAGCTCTGATTTCATTACAAAAAGCTCTGATTTCATTTCAAAAAGCTCTGATTTTTTTTCAAAAAGCTCTGATTTCATTTCAAAAAGCTTGATTTTGTTTCAAAAAGCTCTGATTTTGTTTCAAAAAGCTCTGATTTTGTTTCAAACAGCTCTGATTTTGTTTCAAAAAGCTCTGATTTTGTTTCAAAAAGCTCTGATTTTGTTTCAAAAAGCTCTGATTTTGTTTCAAAAAGCTCTGATTTTATTTCAATAAGCTCTGATTTTGTTTCAAAAAGCTCTGATTTTGTTTCAAAAAGCTCTGATTTTGTTTCAAAAAGCTCTGATTTTGTTTCAAAAAGCTCAGGTTTTATAACTAGGTCACATATTATTTTGAAAAATCTCAAGTTCAATTTAAAAAAACCTCAAGTTCAATTTAAAAAAAACCTCAAGTTCAATTTAAAAAACCTCAAGTTCAATTTAAAAAAAACTCAGTTCAATTTGAAAAAACCTCAAGTTCAATTTAAAAAAACCACAAGTTCAATTTAAAAAAACCTCAATTTCAATTTAAAATAACCACAAGTTCAATTTAAAAAAACCTCAAGTTCAATTTAAAAAAACTCAAGTTCAATTTCAAAAAACCTCAAGTTATATTTAAAAAACCTCACGTTCAATGTAAAAAACCTCAAGTTCATTTTAAAAAAACCTCAAGTTAAATTTAAAAAACCTCAGGTTCACTGTATGAAATCTCAGGTTCAATGTAAGAAATCTCAGGTTCAATGTAAAAAACGTCAGGTTCAATGCAAAAAACCTCAGGTTCAATGTAAAAAACCTCAGGTTCAATGTAAAAAACCTCAGGTTCAATGTAAAAAACCTGAGGTTCAATGTAAAAAACCTCAGGTTCAATGTAAAAAGCCTGAGGTTCAATGTAAAAAACCTCAGGTTCAACGTAAAAAACATCAGGTTCAATGTAAAAAAACAATGTAAAAAACCTCAGGTTCAATGTAAAAAACCTCAGGTTCAATGTAAAAAACCTCAGGTTCAATGTAAAAAACCTCAGGTTCAATGTAAAAAACCTCAGGTTCAATGTAAAAAAGGTCAAGTTCAATGTAAAAAAGGTCAAGTTCAATGTAAAAAAGGTCAAGTTCAACGTAAAAAAGGTCAAGTTCAATGTAAAAAAGGTCAAGTTCAATGTAAAAAAGGTCAAGTTCAATGTAAAAAGTTCAAGTTTAATGTAAAAAGTTCGAGTTTTATGTAAAAAAGTTCAGGTTTAATTTAAAAATGCTCAAGTTTAATTTTAAATGCTTAAGTTTAATTTTAAATGCTCAAGTTTAATTTAAAATGCTCAAGTTTAATTTAAAATGCTCAAGTTGATTGATTTAAAAAATCTGAAGTTGGTTTAAAAAATCTGAAGTTGATTTAAAAAAAGCTCAAGTTCAATTTAAAGCACCCAATTTTGACATAAAAAGGTCTGGTGTTATTTATAAAAGGTCAAGTACATAGGTATAGGTAAACAATTTTAGAAACATTAGATTTTCAAAATAATTTCATCTGTTATAAAATATACTTGACATATTTTAAATTATGTCCTGAATTGAATTAAACTTGAGCTTTTTAAAATAGAACTTGAGCTTTTTATAAGCATAAATAAAAAAGTGTAGGTAACAGTTTTGCTCTAGGTGTAATACTAAAAAATATGTTAATACTGTTACCTAACCTTACTAAAGTAGTACATATTGCTGTGGTACAAATATAGTTTCTAATTATTTTCTTGTGCTATCATTTCTAAAATTATTAATTTGTCTGATGTAGCTTTGAGTATTAGATTAGCATTTTATCAGTGACTGAAAATATTTTTCTGTATCATTTTATCCTGAACATGATGTTCCTATTTTAAAACGTCACTTTTTATAGACTACAGAGTCAGAGAATTTTTCAGCAATTGACATTGTTTCATTAATAATATGTTGAGCAAATTTATTACTACTTTAACACACAATGAAATGGAATGATTTGGTAAAGTTGGAAATTTTGCCCAACTAATTCCAATTTGTCATTAGATTGAGAACAATTTCCGAATTAATAATGCTCATGACAATCCTCAAATGTTTCTACTGCACAAGCAATCAAGAACATAATTTCAGCTTCTGCAAAGACATTGTAGATAGGTAGTGGGATGTCAGCATAGCATATCAGAAAGTAACCATCAGTAGAAATAAGTTGGAGTGGATGTGAGAAAATATTAAACTCAATTTTTTCCCAAAAAATATTGATGGTGTCCATTAAAAGTTTGATTCAGAAATACACCACACCTCATCTCTAAAAACACAACTGAGGTGAGTCAGAATATAATTTGTAATGTCAACACATGTTAAAACAAGATCTTACCAACTTCATCATTTTTGACTATTTTATGCAGTTGGAAACTGCTCTCAATGATGCCTTATCTGTAATAACTTTTTGTGTCTAAAAATATAATACTAATACGCACATACAAATATTTCTCACAAAAAAATTACTAGGTAGAATATAATTTGGCAAACGGTTAGGAAAGAAACATTACTAATTTTCCACTTTTTGGAGCCTAAGCATAGCTAATTGGATCAAAATAAATAACTTTTCTTCTATGCACTTTCTGTCGCAAATTAGCTTAAACAAGTAAAAGCGGTAGGTTTAGTTTGGGTCCTATGTAATTCATTATTTGCCAGCCCCACAGAGCCTGAACCCACTTCTAGGATCTTTTAATTAACAACACAATAGAAATTATCACCCAAAAATAAGAAGTTATAACAGTATGTTAACTTTTGTCTTACATGGTGGGAATGAGCTCAATCATTCGAGCGCATCGGAAGGGAGAGTCCATTGTTGTGTTGCCATCCAACGCGCTCGGTGAATTAATTTCCGTTTCAAACACTAGAGTTGCGGTCCGTAATTTACCACTATAACTCCTCAAATACTCATTTGCGACAAAAAGTGCATGGAAGAAAAATTGGACAATATTTATTTTTTGTCAGGCAAGGAAATCAATAATTTGGGGGCAAATAATCAATAAAGGAACACATTTAATAACCTTTCACATGAATGACATTCTGCTCGCTGATGTGTTATTTTTTAATAATTGTACTTTGGAGTTGGCGCCGGCGCGCGCGTGCCAGAGCCGTTATTTAGTTAATAAGGGTAGTTAACCCCCTATTACAAACGTAAAGAGGTTGGGTCGTGAGGGTTAGCCACAGTTCTTATAGCGAAAATTATAAATAAAGCTTCTAACCCACCCATTAGGGTGACGACCGCAATCTTGTTTACATCGGATCCAAGATGGCGGCGCCCATAATGGTCGCCTGCCGGACCTAAAGTAAATATTGACCAAAAAATTGTTCATTTACATCTAATTAGCAATGTTTAGGCACCAAAAAGTAGAAAATTGATCATTGTAATATCCTGAACATTAACCACTAATTTTCTGTAGTGATTACACAAGGTTATACTCTCCACCAGTCACCAGAAGGAAAGTCACTTTGAAAATTTACATTTATACTTAAACTAATCTAAATAATTATTATTTTGATCCAATGAAACACATTACCTTAATATTCAACAAGTGAGCATTGAATGTTTCACATTTCATTAAAATAAGCATACCAGAGCAAGACTCAATGGTAATATTTTTAAGCTATTATGCAACATTATCAATAAATTTTTAGTCTCTCAGAAAACAATTTGCACCTTCACATATTCAAACAAAATTGGCATAAGAGAGTTACCAAAAATTTCCAGAAGGTAACTATCAGCACAAATAAATCTAAGGGTAGAAATTATTTACTATTGAAATTTTGCTCAAACCATGATTTTGCTGGCATGAATCAGCAGTTCGATTTAGTTACACACCCATTTTCATCCACACTATTTTAAGAAAGGCGGCTGAAATGAATAATTAATGACACCAAACAACTTACGCATTTTCTTTATACATTATTCCTTGTTTATTACAGTAAAGTAACTTGAATGGTAACTTTGATGTGTGTACACATATAAAAAGCAATTTTTTTCTTGTGAATGCACAGAATAATTTTAAAATCTCTTACGTTTCCAATAAAACACATCAATATAACTTAAAACGCCAACATTCAGGCAACTAGGTCTTGGTTCCAATATTATAAGCTATGAAATTTCAATGTTTAGACCTTGATACTTTGAAGCATTCCAAACAGTAAATAGTTTGAAAGCTGAAACTTGCAGCACTACAATGAACAACAGCGAGCAATGTGATACCGTAAGCTCAAATGCAAGTTCAAAAATCACGAAGGTTTCAATAGTTTTTGCAAGTGGATTCACTAATTTGAAAATATTTCATTATTAAAACCTGGGAATTTATAAAGGTATGCTTGTATTTTTTGATATGTTCGTTTTTGATCACTTCACATAAAATCATTTCATTAGAAAATAGGCCAATAAGGTTTAGAATTGTTACAAATACGAATGTGATAAACAATTGTACTCTCGTACTCTAACTCTTTTAAAAACTGACAGGCCGCATCCGGGACGGTACAGAAAGTTTTGTGGAAACCACAGAAATTTCTTGAGCACGCAGTCAAACGACTTAAGTTTACCACTCGTAACTTTTGAAAGAATGCACCGATTGACATTAAATTACTCTCAAACGACAGAACAAAGCATTAAGCTGAAAGAAAATGCTTTGCCCAGCAGGCCGCAGCCGAGACGGTTCAGAAGCGGTTTTGTGGAAACTACAGAAATTTCTTTAGCGCGCAGTCAAAAAACTTCACCATTTCACTTGTAATATAATGTATAAAGTGTTAAAATTAAAACGTTTGAAATTAAATTCAAAACATTTAAAGCCCTAGTTGAAGAATTTCACCTTCATATTACAATGTATAAAATTGAAATGTATGAATATTGAAAAGTTGCATACGAAAATCCAATCTTCGGTTTTTTAAATCTAAGCTTCGATTTTCAATTTCCCAATAAAAGAACCAAAGCTCAAATTACATCATGTGAAGGTTACGTAAACTAATTTCATTTGACCACGGGTGATACATAATAATTTTATCTGACTTGTCTTCGATTAAACTTATTCATGGACTATCATTGACGATAGATTCAAATAATGAAGTATAGTCTGAAAAACAACAGTAGTTTTACCGTTGTATTTCAACGGTAAGAACGACAGCCAGAAATCGACGGTTAATCACGGTCATCATCGTCGGCGTGCAGTTTTAGCGTCTAAAATTACCGTAGATCACTGGTAATATTATTTACCGTCGGAATACTTCGATAAAAGATGAAAAACGATCATAATTACCGTTACGCCGGCGATAAAATTCTGACTGGGTATAGTGAATGTTGGATGGGATGGATTCAGCAAAGAAATGAACGCATTCATCTCAAAAGCAACACGCATAAAATCCGAACAAAAACTTTTAATAAGGCTACAAATTTTTGTTCCCAGATTGAAGATATTCGAACAGTCAGAATGAAACAGGTATTCAAATCGTTTCATTTCCTCAAATTATAATCTAAGAGCTTCAAATAAGCGCGGCTTGGGTTGTTGTAGAAAGCATTGGCTATCATATCATTTTTATGAGTTGGATCGCAAAAAAAACGACTCAACAAAGTGTGAGTGCATCCCACTGCCCCAGCAATCGTCGTACACTACTAGCTTGTTAAAAAACTGCACTCAGCACATTGCGAAAAGAACCGCAACAAGTTCAGTGGAACACGTTGACTGGTGCTATATTTATGAATCAACTGTCCATAGGATCCATTTTTGAATTAATACCTTCTGCTCATTTAACAACTGTATTTATTGACAACCTTCATGTTTTCTGATGATTTTTACTAACCAGATTTGAAATATAGATTTTACCCTAGATTTTGCATTTTTTCCCATTACCCTAGACTGTACCCTAGGAGGGGTCTGATTACCCTAAACTAGGGTAATTACCCTAGGAGTGGAAGCACTGGGCTGTCTGTTTCGAGACTAGATTTTAGTTGCCACATTATCTTTTTACCATACAACAAAAAGTTCCGCGTTCGAAAAACATCAGTTTTTTCACCCAATAGGCTAAAAATATGTCATCGACTACCATAATATATTTTTACATAGATAAATAACGTATTTCTCATGAAAATATACATGTGAATAAGACTAATTGCTCGCTTTACGAGCCAATGAAAAGCTTTGGAACCCCTTCCCCAAACTACTACACCCCCCCTCTTTTCAGGGGAGGGAAGGGGGGGGGGGGAGCGGGCGCGGTGGCGGGTCTTGAAATGAAACGGAATATATCTTCAATTGAAGCAAGTGATGATTTACCAATGAAATCTACATATTTATACACCAAGATGAGCGTACATATAGGGCTGTCTCGCCTTTCCTTCTATTCATCTCTAAATAACGCCAATTCACCCCCTGCTGTGGGGCGCACGAGTCGCATGACGTTTCTAATTTTTCTGGTGTTGTTCGTAGTCATCTTCGAAAGTCTTGTAAAGCAATAAAAAAAATTTTAGGGTTTTTGACCAAAAAAACGGAAAAAGCTCTTAAAACTAGGGTGTATCTCTCAGTTTGCTCTGCCGTCATGTCCTCATGCCTAATCCCAACACAAGAAGCTTCCCATGATCTGGAAAAGGAGCGTGGGCTAGAGTTTTAATATTCATTGGTTAATTGAATGCAATGCGTTAGTCTAATTGTGTTCATTGTGCCTGTAGATATAATTTCTTTATGAAGTACTATCGCTTCTAGGTTACCGACTTTGAAATGATCTGTTGCTTAAAAAAGTTTCCATTTAATTGAAAAGTACGTACCTGTTAACAATCGTAACGCATATTTTTCGCTGTTATGCTATTATTAACACTAGTGATGTACCGATGTATCGGCATCGGCAGTATCGGTCATTTTCAGTGGTATCGGTATCGGCAAAATCTGGCCGATACTTAACCGGTACTTTCCAATAATACGTATTTTATCATAAAAATGTAGGTCATGAATCATGAAAGTAAAAGTATGTAACCTAATAATACTCGTTGCGTGTTCATTTATATATTCATTTGGTGTCCGGTTCTTAAGAAACATAGGTTATGTGAGTTTGCGGCATCATGGATACCGAATTCCTCAGTGTAACATCAAAAGATGGCGTTTTCATGCATTGAAATATTTGACATTTCACCAGGATAGGTTTTGTTAGGATAGGATAGGTTAGCTTAGATTAGGATAGGCTAGGTTATCACAGATTAGGTAATACTGACAGAATTTTTTCCCGGGTCCACCTAGATTAACGATGACATTGTCCTTAGAATTTCCACGGGTCTTGCTACTCTCTAATAATACCCTTGGTGTATTTGGAGTCCGCTTCTTCCATTTCCTTCATCACGCTCATCAGCAGAGTTATAGTGACCGTATCTGTGAACGAGTTTCACCAGTGCGCAAGTACAAGAATATTTTTTACCATGGGTGCTGTTAGGATGGATACATTCGTTCGGCACCCCATCTGCAAAATTTGATCAAAAAAGTTAGTGAATCACGTCATTTTTGACGGGTCGTGCGTACTAGTAATCAAATAAAGAGCCTATTCATACCTAGTAAATTGGTTAGCAAACTGTTGAATTATAGCGTTTAATCAGGCCAGCTAACTGAATTCACTACTTTGAATTCCCAATGAGTCACGTACGGTCACAACTGAAAGCTATGTACCATGAATAGTTAAACCGTGTAGCGACATAAACTTATTATACCTTTCTGACTAAAACGTATATAGTTTGACATAATAGCCATTTCTCAATGTGACAGGCTAACAAAAACCAAATCAATTTAATAAAGTTGAAGGTGCATTTGAAAGTTTTTTATGAATTTAATATAGAAGTAGCTGAAAGTTCTATTTGAATTTAGCTTGTAATTCGAATATTCCGAAGCTAATAAATTATTTTAATTTAGCAGGTATATCGCCGTTCATAACGAATCTTCTATTTTTCTTCGATGTTAAGATGTTTGGAAAATTCACGAACAATCTTACAGTTGAATGCATCTGAACGGGTCACTTGATTGCTTTAATCGCAACTTGATGAGGTATTTAAAAACAAGGAAAACTCTAAGGAACTTAATCATATTGACTATGAATACGTTTTGGAGCCCAGCTCCATCATGAGTTCGTAAACGTAAAATTCATTATGTCTACAATAAAAGTACTAGTGTGCACGGCCCGCCAAAAATGGGATTCAATACCTTTCATGAACGAATTTTCAAGTTGTAGATGACAAACAAATACAGTATAACCATCCTAACAGTCCACGTGATGAAAAATATTCATGTACTTGTGCACTGGTAAAACTCGTTTCAAAGACACAGTCATTATTCCATTTCATTCCATTTCTCTGTCACGCTCATAAGGATTATCCTTATGAGCGTGACAGAGAATTGGAAGAAGCGGACTCCTAACAAATACACCAAGGGTATTATTAGGCAGTAACAGGACCGACGGAAATTTTACAGACAATGTTATCGTTAAGCTAGGTGGAATCGTAAAAAAATTATTTAACCAATGCTAACCTAATCGATCCTAACCACGGTAGAGGGAACAAGGTAGGGTCAAACCAGTTTTTTTCGTCGACTGTGGTTTTGCTGTCACGGCAACGAATCAATGGCAGCGCTTATGTTGCATCTGGTAGTACTGCTACTCCCAAATCCCTCTCCACTATTGGCCTAACCTAACGACAAGGGGTTTTGGTGACTTCATAAAGTTTGTTTGAAATAAAACCGTTCTATTGGTTAGCCGGACAAGAAGTGTATTTTTCTCTATAGAAATGACCCTGCCTTGTTTCCTCAACCGTGATCCTAACCTAACATATCCTATCCATTCCTATCCTATCCTAACCCAACCTATCTTGATAAAATGTCGATCACATCAATGAATGTAAAGGTCATCTTTTAATGTTACACTGAGGCATTCGCTATCCATGATACCGCAGCCTCAGATGAAAGCATAACGGATATATTGATAAGAAGCGGACACAAAACAATTACATAAATAAATATATAAATAAACACACATTAGCTAAATTAATATATATTATTAATAGCTATTATATAATCAATTTTATGAGGAATTATGAATTTTCTTTTCTTATTTATATCCTAAAATGTTCTTGCTAACCTCGTGTGGCAGTTTTTTGTTTCTTACGCTCGTGAGTACATGACAGCATTATTTAGGTAGTTAATTTCATGTATTACTTCAATAATGCTGTAAATGTATTGGCTAGCGTTGTACAACAATCCTTTTGATAAATACATTGACGAAAAACATTTTGATAATGATGCTGGGGACTTAATAACACATATCATATCAAAGATCACTGGTAGGAGAATTTTCATCTTCGATGAGCAAGGCGATGGTATTTGGAGAACAGTAGTCGACCCCTCACCAGAAGTATCAACTAATAACCATCCGTTGATGCTTCATCGGAAAAATTATCACTACAGTACCCTTGTTGCACAAGACAAAAACAAGACTGATATCACATCATCTTCATGACAAAATACTGTTGTCCAGTTAAATGGCAGTCTCTCAAATACACCAGATGCTAGACTTGACACTCTGGGCAACAATGATAAAATCAATAAATCCACGAAACAGTCCCTACCAAAAAATCCCTCTGATGCCACAAATAATCGCCATAAAATAAAAAAACATTAAAATTAAACATATCAATGCTCGTAGCCTCTTTAGTAAGCTGGATGACATTAGAGTTATGTTGGTCACAGAAGACATTGACATTGTATGTGTTTCCGAGACATGGTTCGATTCGCGAACTCAGAGCTCCTTTTTCAATATTCCCGATTACGTGCTGTACCGCCATGACGGCGTTAAAAATAGCAAAGGTAGTGGTTCTTGTATTTTCGTAAAAGAAATTTACCAGTCGTTTTTACTTTTAACAAACGAAGTGTGCGAGGGCATAGAGATGGTTTGGTTGAAAGTGCAAATAAATAAACATAAATCCATCATTACCGGCAGCCTTTACCGGCACCCATCAGCTTCTCTACCAACAACAGTAGAGTTCATTGAGAAAATTTTCAAAGAAATTTTAGCTACAAAAATGTCATTCTTTGCTTTCGGTGATTTTAATATTGACCAAACGGATGAAGAAAATCAGCTTAGCAGACTGTTGTACAAACTAAACCTTTCACAAATGGTTAAAGAACCGACTCGCGTTACAAGAGTATCTAAGACTCTCCTTGATCTAGCAATCACAAACAAACCTACGGCAATACTTAATACAGTAATATCACCCTCTGTCGCCGATCACCAATCTGTAGAATGTAAAATTAATATTGCAAAGGAAAGACAAAACTATCGTCTAATGACTTACCGCCTAAAAAGTCAATATTTGCCAGAACTATTTAATGAAAAACTTCTAAACAGGCTCACCGAATTTCAGAGCATGATGCAATCAGACGATGTGGACATTCAGGTTTCTATCTTTAACGAGAACTTTACAGCAGCTCTAAATGAATGCGCTCCTTATATCACCAAAAAAACTAGGCCAAAACGCACTCCGTGGATTACCAGCGAAATTAAAGACCTAAGCAGAATAAAGAAAATTTACTTGCGAGAGTATAAAGAAAACAGGTCAAACATTACTTTATACAGGAGATATAAAGAACTTGGAAAGATTCTTCGGAAGAAAATCACGCAAGCAAAACAAACTCACTTCCACCAAGAACTATTCATGGCAAAAAATAATCCAAAACGTACATGGGAAATCATTAGTGAGGTGGCTCAATATAAAAACTTAGAGCGCAAAAGTGATTTTGAAAATCCTTTGGAAAAAGCCACTGAGTTCAACACTTTCTTTTCAAAAGTAGGTGCCCAAGTCTTCGATGAAGTGAGTAAAACCAGTCCGAGGAAATGGACAGTTGAAAGTTCATGCCCTACTGCACTTTCAAAGGCTGGCGCCCTGTGGAAGCCACGCCCTATCGATTTACCAGAGTTAAAAACTATTTTATACTCATTGAAAAACACAAAAGCAGTTGGACATGATGGAATCAACCTCCAATACATAAAAGACAGTTTTCCAGTCACAGCACCATTTATTCGTTTGATTATCAACACATCAATGGCTACTAACAAGTTTCCAAAACAATGGAAACACTCTATAATTAGACCGTTGCATAAAACTGGTGACATAAATACAGCATCAAATTACAGGCCCATTAGCCTTCTACCTGTCCTGTCCAAAATATTAGAAAAAGTAGTAACAAATCAACTGTCATCTCACCTGGACGAGTCAAATTTACTTCATCGAAATCAATATGCCTTTAGGAAGAACACTAGCACTCAAGACGCCCTGCTTAACATCACTGAAAAAATATACAACGACATCGATCAAAAAAATGTAACACTTCTGCTGCTACTTGATCTCTCTAAATCATTCGACAGCGTCGAACGTAATCAACTCCTACGAAAAATACTGAACTTAGGAGTGGATACACAGTGGTTTAAAAGTTACCTTTCAAATCGGTCTCATGCAGTCCTCTTAGATAACAAGTTGTCCCCATTCCTTCAAAACAGCTTTGGTGTCCCTCAAGGATCAATTCTGGGCCCGCTACTGTTTTCAATTTTCATAAACGATTTCCCTCCAATGCCTTATAACCCACGAATCTCCATGTATGCAGATGACGTCCAAATTGCAATGACAAGCTCTCTAGCAGAAATACCACAGACGAAAAAAGGAGCTGAAGCTCTATTGATCAGCCTCAAGTCATGGTATGACCAAAATGGTCTCAAGCTATACGCGAACAAAACACAATTCATTATTTTTAGGTCAAAGCATTCAATAAACAACATTCGAAATCTAGATCTAACTCTTACAGTTGGGAATGATACAATTCACCCATCAGAAAAAGTAAAAAATTTAGGTATTTGGTTCGATAGGAACATGTCCTTCAAATCCCACGTTGATAAAACCTGCAACGCAATTCACGGGACCTTACTGTTTTTCAATCGCATGAAAAATATGCTTGACGAAGAATCTAGATTGTTGGCCGTTCATTCTTTGGTCTTATCACGTATTGACTACTGTAGCCTGGTCTGGGGAGGTATATCGAAAGATCTTCAGAAAGACCTACAAAAATGCATGGATTTTGCAGCAAAGGTTGTATGCAACGGTAAATTCAAAAAGCATGACCACGTAACACCTCTCCTGCATAAACTTGACTGGGCTCCGATTCGGGAAAGGTTCCAGGCGCACAAAGCCCAATACGTTTTCTCCTCTTTATATCTTCCTCATAGCAGTGCTGAAATAGTGGAATTCCACTCCCCTACCGTCACGAACCAAAGGCCGAACAGGAGACGTGATGTCTCAATCAAATACCGTTCATCTAACATCGGGCAGAAGGCTCTGTCAGTATCAGGCGCCTTACTATGGAACAGACTCCCCCAGAGCTTCAAAACCCCTCAAACACTGAGAGAATTCAAAACTAAAATGGCTCTCCATCTTGCGTCAACACAATAAGTGTGAACTGCAGCACGTGCTGGAGGAGTGCGTACATGCAGTTCGTGTGTGCGTATATGCGTATGGATATCGGTGTACGTATGACGCGTGTCTATGTTTAGAACGTATTCCCTTTTAAAATGCTCATGTTGATCCTGTTGTGACGCAGTGTCGTCCTTTACACTCTTCCAGTGTGCTTTCGGCCACACCATTTGAGGTTGTTTTGACTTTCTCGTGTTGCCCCAGCAATCTTGATAATGTTACGGTTGGCATTGTACATCGGTCCCTCTCATCTATTTTGAATCCGGTAAATTTTTCTGTGCCAAAGCTTGTAGTATACGAAATTTAAATTTTTCCGTTATTGTAAAATCGTTCATTTCATCCATACCAGGTATTTTAGCTTTGATACAAAACAATGTAAAACTGCCTATAACATCAACCTAGCAGTCAAAGATGCAAATTAATTCTGGATCTACCCGTTGTACCTTCAACCTTTAATCCCTCATTTCACTAGTTCCAACGTTCGCAAGCTCAAATTTCAATATGGAAATACACCAACTGGAGTGTTCTTAACAACGCATCACATGTGCAATGTTTTCCTGACCCCTTGATATAAAATCCAGTGTTAAAATCAAACCAACAAAACGGAGAGAATTCATTTATCTACGTACTTTTCTCTTAATTATTTGTTCCAAAACTTAACCGATAGAAATATTACGATCCTCATGTATTTGATATCAACACAATGGAAGGAATGCATTTTTTTCTTTGTACTTTTCTCCCAACCATTTGTTTCAAAATCAATCAATATAAATATTACGATCCTCATGTATTCGATCTCAAGTCATGGTCTTAACTTTAAGATACTCGTAAGTACTTTTCGCTCATATTGAAGCTTTTTGAACATGCGACGGAGTTCATTAGCAATTTTTTTTGAGTATATTGGTGTTCCAGCTGTGTAGCAAATATTACGGGCTCGTGATCCAATAACACGCACCCTAACACGAGTATTTTCAGCTATGTGCCTAAGGGATTTTGTGTTCTTAGTGACTCACTTTCATCTTGCATTTCCAAACCCAAATTAATTACCGCAAAGAGAGAGAGCGGATGTCAAATGTGAGGGTATTTTAGTACATACTTTCTCTACTTCGATCTCGTTGAAACATTTAAAAAGGCCTCGGATCTGACGAATGTCATAACTTTGAAAATCATCATTTTAATCTTCTTATTCTGGTCTCGAATTGCTGTCGTAAGCTTTGTGTGGTAAACTCTTCTTACCTTTTTATTCTCGTGAATACACTACGACAACACTAATTTTAAATAGTTAACTTTTGCACGGTTCCACCTATGTTGAAAATATTACATCTAGCGATGTAAAACAATACTTTTCATGTCTTTAACCCGGATGTACTCTTTGCGAAAGTACTATTTGCGCAAGTAAGAAATATCATAACCATTTTGTGTTCTGTTATAGCGAATATAATCGTTGGGACGCCTTGCATCGGGATGAAAGATCGGATGTGGGCTTTCACCGGATGTGAGATATAAACAAATGAAAGCGTAACCAAATGTAGAGGCATGACCGGATGCGGGGCATCCCCGGAAGAGGGAGTGAAGTGTTGTCGGATGGGCGAAAGGAATTCCTGGATTTTGGAGTTGATAATTTATTAGCAAGATAATACGCTCCATTTCCATTTCTGGGGACCACAGATGAAGTACTGCATGGTAATTGTGGAAAGCAACCTCATTCCGCTGCGTGGAACCAACAGTTGTGATGCTCATTTTGTTCGACCGGAGTAAGCAAGATCAATATTAAAATGACTTAACGAACGTAAAACAAGATAAATTTTCAATCCCCAGCAAAAATTTCAGAAATTGAAACTTAGAAATTGAAACACAGAAACTGAAACTTAGTGCCGCCCTCCAAATGCAAACGATCCTCTTATACATATTATTGTTTATTTTTTATTAACTTGTGCTTCTCCCTAAATCCTGTGTCGACAACCATCATGTGTATTACGATAACCATGTATTAATAGCAATTAAGGATCTAAATCATATGTTCCAACACTTAACATGGATATTACGATAACCATGTATAAATACCAATTAAGGGTTTCTATGCTAAGGTATTTGAATGCATTTT
This sequence comes from Morinoia aosen, assembly GCA_030386875.1. NCBI lineage: Eukaryota > Metazoa > Arthropoda > Malacostraca > Amphipoda > Talitridae > Morinoia > Morinoia aosen. The sequence continues at coordinate 72,925,952 of CM059557.1, forward strand.
TCGCTTTCATTTTTCAATACTTATGCGTACTAATGAGAGTGTTTTTCAAATGAACGTCGCGAGGATTGTGCTCTCCTAGTTTCAAAATCAAATTAGGCAAGCTAGGAAAGGAACTCAATTTTGTTGTACTTTTCTATCAATCATTTCGTTTCAACATTTTACACGGGTATTACGATACCAATGTGTTATAATCATTTAAGGATGTTAATGGTAAGGTGTTTTAAAAACCAATGTATCGACATTTCATGATTGTACTTTATTGGAAATAAAATGTTTTTCTTTTCTTTCTTTCTTTCTTTCTTGATTTTTCTATTCTAGGTGAACTGTTTTATGCCAGTATTATTACCGTAGCAAGTATCATAAATTTGCGTTGTGGTAAAATGTTTTGTTTTTCTCTGAGCTCACTAATTGGCACACATGTTCATACGTAGGAGTGAAAAGAGAGTTCCAAATGCCGACCCCGTACTCTTAGACGCAGAATTATTCAAATCCATCCAGTTTACTTTCAACATTAATCCGTGATATCGCAAATTCCTAAGCTCGTACCTCATGGTAAGTGCGCACTAATATCAGTGTTTTCAACTATGCATCGTCCCTGGTATTATGTTTTTTAAATTTGCATTTACACGCATTATCAAACCTTGATTACAAAACCGAGGGAATGCATTTTTTAATGCTTCTCTCTCAACCATTTATTTCAAAAATCACAACAGCTATTATGATACGCAAGTGCGTATATCAACTAACGATCCTTATGATATGAAATTTTAAAATACAATGATGGTTTTTGCATCATCTTTATTGGAAATAAACTTTTTCTGTTTTATTTCCTTTGTGAACCCAATTGAGAATTTATGGGAGGTCTGAGGGACATGCTTAAGCAAGCATTATACAATAATGTGTTCTTTTTATTAACACGTCCCGTATCAAATGTATGCTGATAATCTATTATTGTTTTACGTGAACTCTAATATCGCGGCACCATTCAATTCCTCATTTAATGACCAAGCGGCATTTACAGGTCGCGATGGATATCAGACGTATCGAAAACCTACGGAAGCGTTTACATGCGTCGAACATTCACTTTAGCATACGTACCCATGGCTTAAATAACTGAAAACGTGAAAAATAAGGTTGTGTATTAGAGTAGCACGTGGTGAAGATGTCCTTTTAGTATTACCGCTCTATCTCTCGAATTATTTCAGCTGAGGTTCTGTCTTTCTAATAACTCTCTTTAATTCATAACGCGCACGTGCTCACTTATGCGCAAACTTGCATACAACCGTATTTAGCTGCGTACCCTCGTACTTGTTTGCGTACGGGCGTTCTTACCTCTGTTAGTTGGTAACGTATGTGTTTACGTAAGGGTGTACACATGTGCACACTAGAACGAATGTTATCAAGCACAACGTACCCACGTTATTATGTTCGTCCGTACGCACAAACTAAGTAAGCACTGAAGAAAGAACATTTGCACGTACAAACGCACGCATAATTTCCAGTAGCAAGTTCGTATGTACGCACGTACGCGGTTGAATGCGCATGCAAATAAAACCATACGGGCGCACGTCTCACAAGCGCACTCAAAAGAGTACGTGTACGTACACACGTACGTGATAATATATTTCGGTAAATATGCACATTCAAAAGTACGTACGTGGAATGCGTTAGTACGTATGCACCTATGTATGTACGTGCATATGCTCATGCACGTGCGTACTCACGCATGCATGCGTATACATGTGGACACCGTGGTTGAGTGGTTAAGAACGCGAACTTTCAGGAAAGAGTCGCCAGTTCGAACCCTAATAATGCCGCCCGGTGATATTCCCCGTTGGGAAAAAGGAGAACTCAGCCTTAATTCCCCACTCGATCCAGGTTTCGGGAATGGGTAGCGGTTTGATCGGGGGTAACAGTCATTGCGTCGTGCAGTTAGTTATAAGGCATTTGAATAACCAATGTACAAGATGATATGTATCGGTCTGATTGGGATAAAATATCCTTTGTACAAGTAATTATGCATACGCGAAAGTACGTACGTCGATGTGTAAGTACTTTCGCATGGAAGCGTGTATGTATCTTTTTAGAATCTTTTCGTACCATTTAAATTGTTGTGCATAGAACTTTTCCCTTTGCTTTCTTTTCTGCTTGCCTGAAGGTGGGTGGGATGCTACTAGGAAAATGAAGGCCCCAACTTCCAGATATTTTAAGAAAATGCGCGAGAGCAGTATTTCTTTTGTTCAAATTCTCTAACCTAATGGCGCAGGCTAATACTGGGCCCAAAATAGCTCGACATCATGTTCTAATTTCCGTCGTTTCGAAAATAATATAGCCGTACAAAACTGTTTTAATTCACTGATTTGACATGAAAAAAATTACCGCATTTTTCATACAATTTTTCAATGACTAGTGAGCTCCGTTCCATAATAAATCAATGATATATTGGAGATAACTCAATTTTGTATTTTTGATTACATTTCAAATGTAGCAAAATCGGCCACCATGACTGTGACGTTGCGCTTTCTATGTGCAGGCAGAGTTGAAAGAGACAATGACTTAACCATTTTTGGGCATTTCATGTCATCCTCTATGTTTTCTCAAAAAGTTACGTTTCTGAGCTGATTCGACTCCAAGCAGGCGCTGCCAGCCACGTATATACTGAGCTAATTGGCTGCGCCATTGCCTGTGGTAATTTTTAATAGGGTATCTTGTTCATCTGAAGAGAGAATGCTTGTGTGTTTCTGTTTGTAAGCTCACCTTGTAATATTTTTTGCACCCTTCCTCATTCTACTTTTCAGTCTTGGCAACAAGAGGCTTCTCTGGTCTCACGCATTGATTCATTTTCAAGTTTCTTTCCCGTCGTCTGTAAACAGACTTTTTAGAATTTCTAAGATGCCAAGTGATTTACAGATTAAGCTGGATATCTTCTGATTCATGTTTTCAGCAAAAGATTAAGCCATTTGAACTCTTGCTGTTCAAAGTTCTCGATTTCTTTTCGTTCGTTAGAGTTAAATATCCAAGGTGTTGCGAAATATTTGGTACAAACTTCGGCTTCAAATAGAAAATATCAGTATAAGCACTATTTCATCAATAAAAAAACGTTAAAAAATCTGTGAATTGATGAGATATTATGCTTATAAACTTTCAAGACTCGTGTTTTTGCAGCACGACTGCGAATTCGCAAAAAAAAAGGAAGAGAGTAATATGGAGAATTAGAATTGACAAATTTTGGCAGGATTGAAGCCATACCCATTTTTTATTTGTTTAATGTCTTAACACTTACTATTTACATATTTAAATATATTTCCAGATTAAAGAAATTTTTAGAACTTTCCAGTCAACATCAGTAACCTCTAGTTTGAACCGTTCTTTGTCAGTTAGCATCGTGACACTGCACTGGTAAGAACCGCCTAACAAATGCAAAAATTGCTCACATGCTCTTTGTCTAGGATGCTGCGATGGTTATGCAAGATGTGCCGCAAGATTGCTCCAAGAACGTTACCCCAATAGAGAGGAGCCTGTTAATCGATTATTCATTGCTTTGCACCAAAGATTGTGTGAGAACGGAAGTTTCAGTGCAAACACAATGAATCCTGGTTGCCAAAGACAGCTCGATCTAGATCATAAGGAAGGTGTGTTGGAACATTTCCGTCAACACCAACGTACGAGCGCTCGTGCCGCAGCAGCATAAATGGGAATTCAAGCTCACACTGCAGTGTGGCGGATATTGTATCGTAATAATATTATTATCCGTATCACTTCCAGAGAGTCCAGGGACTACTTCCTGCAGATTATGCTTCTTGCGAACTATTCGCGCATTGGTTTTTGAATCAAGAGTTAGAAAATGCCAATTTCACAGAACACGCGTTGTTCACGGATGGAATGTTAAATTTCCATAATTTTCACGAATTGAAAACGAAAATAACTCATGTCATTCATGAACAAGGATACCAACGTCGGTATACCGTCAATGTTTAGGCTGGTATAGTTCATAATCAAAGCATTGGCCCATTCATTCTGCCAAAGCGTCTCACTGGTTTTGTTTACAGAATATTTCTTGAAGAATTCCTTCCGAATTCCTTGGCCGATGTTCCATTGGATATTCTTAGGTGAATGTGGTTTCAGAATAATGGAGCTCCGGCACATTTTGCTGTGAATGTGAGACATTTTCTTCATATTCAATTTCCAAATCGATGGATTGGTCGTAATGGCCCTGTGTCCTGGCCGCCAAGATATCCTGATCAGACTCCGTTGGATTTTTTTTTGTGGGGGGCACACGAAAAGTCTTGTTTATCAAACACCTGTCGAGTCGGAAGATCTTGTCGCCATGATTACAGTCGCTGCTGGAGACATTGCTGAGGTGCCTGGAGTCTTCGGCAACGTCCGCAACTCCCTCCCACGAAGGTGGCACATTTTGTATCGATGCTCATGGTAGACATTTCAAACAATTACTGTAATGAGGTCCTTGCTACTAATAAATTATCTGTTGTTAACAGGTTTTTGAATTACCCTCTTGTGTATGCATAAGGAGAGTTTAGCTAAGAATCAGTGTTCTTATTTTCAATATCAGGCTATCTCAAAACCGAAGCTTTTTAAATTTATTTCATTGATGAAATCGTGCTTATATCAATATTTTCTATTTGTAGCCGAAGTTTGTACCAACAATTTTGCAACACCCTGTATAATATTTTCCACCTATTCTTGAAAAGATCTTGGTAATGGAAGGCAGAGAATAAGTTTTCCAGAAATGAAGAATCGAACCATCTTCCTCTTACTACTCCTCGGTGAGGATATCAGAGTCAGGTAAAATTATAGCTCCGTCCCGGCTAGCAAAGTAATTTAACGTGTATTTCATCGATTCTAACAAAGTTTAAGTTCATATTACAAAAGGCTTACATCAAACTTAAGCAGGTAGAAATGAATTAATATTTGACTTCTGTGGTATTAATTGCTCAGTAAAGTAGAAGATTTGTTGTCGCGTACCGGTCGTCAATTCGTATTGAATGAGATATTGTGTAAAGTTCCTATTATTTCGAATACAAACGGTCTATGCAATAAGGCATAAACTAAAATTTCATCACATTGTGATACCTGGATAAATCTCATTCACGTTCTAACTGTCAAAAAATGTGCGAAGAAAGGTAACTATACTGGGAAAGAATTTCTATTTGTCCCAAAACCGAAATACAAAATTGTGTCATCAAAATACTTTATTATTTAAAGTATGGTAGGCACACAGTGTTCAGAGTTGTGGGTGATCAACACACATAAGTGTGTCAACCAAGACCAACTGTGCATAAGTGCATTATATTTCACACGAATGTTTCACTTTTCAAGACTTGCTAACGATATACGGATGGACTGGCAATATCTAAGGCAGTAATGTAAAATAGCGAATATCTAGAGAAATACGGAGAAAATTATTTCCCATTCCCAAATATCAAAAGTAGCCTAACGTTTCAACTTATGGTCAAAGGTGTCCTAAGATTTTTTGATCGACCGTTTTATACGCTTTATGAGCGTAGTATTTTCTTGCATTTTCTTTATATCTCCAACGAAGAGTTATAAAATTCCACAATTGAGATATCGATGGCAAAAAACTTCATTTCTACCGATTATTTTGGCACTTTGTTGCAATTAATGACCACTTAGCAAACAATTGAAATGATGCTTCAGTATCCTCATATCTTGAGCATTTGAATACAAACATTCCAGTTTATCAAATTTCTATCTATAAACTTGTTGAAGCACATGTCGGTTTGTATTTTTATAAAATTTACGGCGCTACGGTGAGGAAGGTGTACGGGATTTCAGAAAATTTGAGAACTTAAATTTTGTAAAAATACAAACCGACATGTGCTTCCATATGTTCGAAGGTGCTACGGTGAGAAAGGTGTACGGGCTTTCAGAAAATTTGAGAACCTTGTTTTCTCGATATTGTCAATATGTAAATATATTTTTTTCCAGAGAATTTTGTTGAGAATGACTCTTTGAGTCGAAACGTTCAATTTTACCAGTGAAGCTTTTAATAAAAAAATGCTAAGTTTCAAAGCCTTATTCCTCGCTATTATTTGCATAGTTAAACTTGTTGACTATTATAATTCTTAACAGTATTAAGAATTATAAAGCCAACAACATATAACACAGTTAAGATAATTCTTAACTATGAACAGTTGACATGATTAATATAACATTATAAATCTCCCTGATGGACACATTTTTCTAGGGATAGGTCTGATTGAATCAGTAGTTAATTATACCTGTTGATTTAATTTTTAAATCGAAAGGGAACCATTTATTGTGTCACCCAGACATCTGGCATGGTAGTAGATGTTCACCAGGAGTAGCAGCTTTTCAGAAAAACATAATATCACTTGTTCCCGATTATTAGTGACTTGCAAGAAATCGTCGCTAAAGTTGAAGCCTTCAGTATAAATTCCATCATTGGTCAAATCATCCCTTATATGGGCCTCGATGGGAAACAGTATTCACGAAACGTTTGAGAGAATAACATAGCATCGGCGATAAACTGTGAAAAACACACAATGCAAGCTTACACTAATTTGATTTTTTAACGAACACAAAAGCAAAGCGAATATTTTAAGTTGGCGTACGATTACTGTTCGAGCGTGGCCCAGTTCATAATTTGTTCGACAATAGTTATTTTAAATCCTGACTCCTCGCCCTCAGCTCTTCGAGTCTCAAAGTTGTCAACATGCCGACAATTGACGAGAAGCCAACTCACGCCCACGTCTCTGCACAAGCAAACGACAAGGGTGGTAAGGTCTCTCGGCCACCGTACATAGTCTCGGAAGATGGGGAGGAGTCCTTAGATGTAGTTCAAGCAGCCTTGAATAATAAAGATACAGCACGAGAAGAAAGAAAATTTTGGTAATTAATTTACAGTGGTCAGAAAAATAGTTGAGAGGTACAAGTATTGATAAGACCAAATTCGCACCCTCACTCCATGAAAATTTCACATTCGGTGCAGAATCTTTATTCCTCCACGACACAGGGGAGAGATTGAAGGGTCAACAGCGATTGATTTATAGTATAAAAGAAAATAATAAACGCACAATTGAGACACCTCAGGAAAGAAAGTATGATAATAATTATCAAGGTCAATGTATCAAAAACTATACAACATCTTAATAAAGATAAACTAAGGATTTTCTCCTCAGTGGGGTATCTCCTTTTCCAGCGGTTCAAAAAAAGGAAGGTTCAGATAGTGTGATAGAATTCCCAATAAGGGGCAATTACGAAAATCGTAATTATAAACATTGAGGAATTAATTCTTCCTAATTGATCTAAGCAATTGTAGTATCTTGGTTTTTCATCACGATACGAGGATTAGTAATTGTAGCTGCAAACTACAGTATCGGTAACTGTAACTACCGATCTGAAGCGTTAACTTCAGGACTATGAAAAGGAAACTCTTAGCTAGGTTCCTATTCTTGTACTGAGTCATCCATACAACGACTCTGCTTATAAGCTATAGCGCTCGGAAGTTAAACAATGCTCTTCCGGTGCATACCAATGCGATGCGCCCCCAAGGTACAGCTTCCGGCGGAGGTCCCATAAAGACATCTGTCCTGAACGCGATATGGCATCCGGCAAGACGCGCAAACCTTATCTCCGGAAATCCCATAACCACAACGATGCCTACTTCACAATATAACAACTTCCCTCCCTTTAGATGAATATATATGACAAAAAGAAGGAAGAGCTCAACAACGTATTCGCATTACAGGTTTAGTTACTCTACTTGATCTACGAGGTTAATTTTGCACAGGGGAACTGCTAACAGGCTAAGCAGGAGTCTCTGTTTCCCCACTGCGGATAGATCCCAAACTACTGTGCAACAACTGATTTGAATGTCTCTTCAAGATTACATTTAATGCTAATATTTGAACATGAAAGACATTAACAGCCACTTTACTAACAATAATTCCCTTCAGCCACTTGGGACCATTTCTAAAATTCAGAGCAAGAACATGATCACCGACGTCAAATTAAGTTACATACATAGGCTTAGACCTGGACACAGAATATTTAGGATGAACTCTATCTCTAGAAGTAACATATTTACGATTGTTTAGCGCAACAGAGGGAGCAATTTTTGTGACACTTTGAGGAATACAATGTGATTGAAATAACGCGTAATTAGTTTGTACATCAGAGAAATTATGAACAGAGTTACCGTCACAAGTATCGTTCCTAGGGTTTTGTAGAATAACTTCGTTCTACTGCTGTAGAGGCTTACTTGAACTCTTCATTGACACATCTTCTCTTCCGACGTAGCCCTGACAACCGCTCCTTTCCGGCTGCCCTATGTAAGTGCGAGCTGCGTCAAATTCTTCTCGTGTAGGTCCCCTTCGTGTAACAGGAGAAGGTCGTGCTGCAGTCGTAGATTTGCAAACTTTAGAAATGTGGCCTATTTTTCCACATTTTTTGCATTTTAATAATTTAATTTTAGGGCATAGCAATTCTTTTTAAGGTGCTTCTGCCTAGTTCCGCAGCGAATACATATGTAATTCGGCTGTAGTTTTTCTGCAGTGAAAAACGATGAAGATGAATCCTCACGAATAATATCTGGAGCGTCGAAGCTTTACTGTTGAAAGACTTGCTGTAGAACCGCGCTGAGAATTTGCGCTGAATGTAGACCGGCCACAAAAGTATCTCTCAAGAGACGATCGCGACCGCACTTTTCGTAGTTGCACGAAGATGCTAAGTCATTTAACGTTTTAGCATAACTTTGTATGGATTCATTAACACTTTGCTCTCTGTTTAGAAATGTAACAGATGCGCCAACAGTGGATTTCTTGATTTTAAATTGTTGTATTAACTTTCCTTCAAGTTCCTCATATGTAGCATCAGTGAGTAACGTAGGTTAAATTCTTCGTTGTAGATCAGTAATGATGTTTACAGGCGAAGCTTCAGCTATTATACTAGCTTTGTTACCACCATTGTTTCCCGTCTTCTGACGAACGTCTGCACACTGTACTTGAATCGTTGTAGATATCACTCACTGTTTCCACTTCAACGTCTAATGGAAGACAGCAAACTGTATAATGCGCCAGCTTAATTTCAGAGCACTTGTAAAGTTCAAATTCACTTAGGAGGTTCGAAATCTCATCGCCATTTGTAGTATCTTGGTTTTTCATCACGATACGAGGATTAGTAATTGTAGCTGCAAACTACAGTATCGGTAACTGTAACTACCGATCTGAAGCGTTAACTTCAGGACTAGGAAAAGGAAACTCTTAGCTAGGTTCCTATTCTTGTACTGAATCATCCATACACCGACTCTGCTTATAAGCTATAGCGCTCGGAAGTTAAACAATGCTCTTCCGGTGCATACCAATGCGATGCGCCCCCAAGGCACAGCTTCCGGCGGAGGTCCCATAAAGACATCTGTCCTGAACGCGATATGGCATCCGGCAAGACGCGCAAACCTCATCTCCGGAAATCCCATAACCACAACGATGCCTACTTCACAATATAACAGCAATGGTCTTTGTAGGAGGACCCTAAGTAAGTTGCCTCTCTTGGAGGACTCTGGGCAAATGCCCTCTTTTGAAGGACCCTTAATACGTCAAGTCCTAAGTAGTTAGGCTTACGAAAAGGATTAAATTATTAACTCACATCCGAACATAAATAAGTGTGACGGAAAAGAGAAAGATGAACTTCAAACGAAAAAGAAGACCACGAGGTATGAAAGGAAAGAATAACTACCGTGAGTGTCCTCGGTCATAAAAGCGGGCCCAGCGACCTGCCCCGACGGAGCTCCTCCAGAACTCTCTTCTCGGCAATATTGCTCGATTTTTAAATTTTGACGGAAGGAAGCACTACTTCCGCATGAACTGCAATCGATGGGTAGCTTTCGTAGATTAACTAAACTATAAAAAATGATCATCGATCTTACTTACCTCTGTCCGTGCTTGAAATCTTGAGAATGCAGGGATACAAGATCTGGACATCTTCGGAACGGAGTTATGTACACAGTATTTATTACAAAACAACGGGAACGCAACTTTTTAATATCACTGAAACGGTCCCCGAAATAACTTTATTTCATCACTCTCTAAAAAGATGAAAAGATATTGATGATTAATATGCTCTATAAACTGCCCTAGGTACAATTCGATATATTGCCAGCCACATAAAATACATTCCCAGCTTCACACAAAACTTCACTAGCGGCATGCAAGGCTTTGTCGTGCTCGAGAACTTCACTTGGGAAATCAGAACAGTCGACAGACACACGTCAGCAGCTTTCGCCAGTTTTTAAGGCGGCGCTCGAATTGTCATCGACATCGAAAGCAACGCATCAGTAGTCAACAGGACATAAGAATTTCAAATCTGTGCTGCCAATGATTCACGTAAAAGGCGTTTCCCACTAAGAAAAGGAACACAAAAATTTGACGTAATATTTACGTGTGAGCTCTTATGAACATGTGGTTTGAAAAATTATGTCACTATGGAGTAATAAATCTCAAGCTAAGTGGATTACATCATGGCACGTTCAACTTGAATGCTAGCTTCGAAATACTTAGGTAACGCTAAATTCTTACTGAGCATGAGTCACACTTCTTGAATTTGTTACCTTATTTGTGCGTCAGCATTCAGTTGAACCGAGTATTTATTCAGTAATTTTCTATCCACGTTTTTTTATATTCGCTTACAACTTGTAACGCTGCCTAACATGTCATTTTTATTATTATTGTAAAGCATTGGTGTGAGAGATGTAAATTTGTTGTGTGATTTAAAGTAGTTCTTTGAGGCACTCAACTCAGTTATAATTTGTATGTTCGCGCCAGAAGATATCATTATCCCGTTTTGACTCTTTAGTTTCTGAATAAGAATAATCTTTAAACAATTTCATCATTATTCCCTAATGTCACATAAGTCAAAGCTCTTATGTCAATGTACATGGAGACTGTCAAAATGTTTCACCCTAGTGAGTTCATCTTCACATTTCTTTTATTGCATTCATTAATGAACATCAACAGACTTAAAATAACTTGCTAAGCGATACAGTTGTGTGCTTTTTCTCAGTCTTTTGCACAAATATTGACATGGGATGTCATACCATGCATATATGTTTAATAAGATGTTTATTAACTTAGGACCTTTTTGTTAAAATATTTAATTACAAAAAACTTGCAATTTTATGCTTGTATTCTACAAAGTATCTATGTATATATATCTAACTTAATAATACCCGTCGTGTGTTTATTTATATATTTGTTTGGTGTCCGCTTCTTAAGAAACATAGGATGTCTGAGTGGGCGGTCCTTTCATTGATACCAAATATCTTAGAGTAACATTGAAAGATGGCCCTCACATGCATTGATATATTTGACATTTCATCAGGATAGTTTTGGTCAGGATTGGTTAGAATAGCAAAGGTTAGGATATGTTAGGCTAGCATAGATTAGGTAATGTTGACGGAAATTTTTCCCGGGTCCACCTAGCTTAAAAATGACATTTTCCGTGGAATTTCCACGGGTCCTGCCACTACCTTATAATATCCTTGGCTTATTTGTTTCAAGTCTGCTTCTTTCATTTCTCTGTCGCACTCATAAGGATAGTTATAGTGACCGTATTTGTGATACGAGTTTCACCAGCGCACAAATACAAAAATATTTTTATCACGGGTACTGTTAGGAAAGATTTATTTGTTTGTCATTCACATCTGGAAAATTTGTTCAAGAAAGACATTGAATCCCATCATTTTTGATGGGTATGTGCACACTATTATATTTATATATATACATATATAAATATATATATTTATATATATATATATATATACAGGGTGTCCGACACTTTTGTTGCCAAACTTTGACACAAGGTAGCGATCGTCGAAATGAACACTTTTTATTCTATTAAGGTATTGTTTAAAATGCTTAGTTGAAGAGTTACAAGGACTTGAAGTTGGACAGTTGTTGAAAATAATTGGTTCACTCTCTTGCGGAGACGAATCCAAGGCGGTAAACTGCGGCACATCAATGGCAAGGATACGAAATGAGGAGTTAGGCAAGTATGTGAAACATTTATTATTATTAATTAACATTAACTTTTTAATGTTGTGATAAGGAGAAATCATTTTCGACAGTAATGATTATGAGCACAACAAACGAAACCGTAAACTAGGTTACATGTGTACAAAAATTGTACAAAATGCCGCCCATTTCTTTTGATGCAGGCGTTCAAACGTCTCTCCAATGATTGGCGGACGCGAGCGAAGACATCAGGAGTTTCAAGAATCCTTTCCGAGGCTTCAACAATCCTACCCATCAGCTCCTCTTTGGATTGAATCGGTGTTTCATACACTAATCGTTTCATATGACCCCAGAAAAAGTGAGCTAGGGGCGTAATATCAGGAGATCTTGGTGGCCACGCGAAGGGACCGCCACGGCCTATCCAACGATTGGGATATCGAACATCCAATAATTGCCCAACAGCGAAGTGTGCAGGAGCACCATCATGTTGAAAATACATTCCTCTGATGTCAGGCAAAGGTACATTTTCCAGTAGTTCTGGCAATACTTCAATAAGAAAAGTGTAATAGGTACGTCCATTTAGTCTCTCTGGTAAGATGTATGGCCCAATCAGATGATCACCGAGAATTCCTGCCCAAAAATTTACGGCGAATCTAACCTGATGTCGACATTGTCTTGTAACATGTGGATTGTTGCCAGACCACAGGTGCAGGTTATGGAGATTAAGTATTCCTTCTCGAGTAAATGACGCTTCGTCTGAGAATAAGACTCGTGATGGGAACCGAGATTGTTGATCTGTTTTCTGTTGAAACCACCTCGCAAATTCAACACGACGTTCGAAATCTTCACCGTGCAATTCCTGCACACGCTGAAAGTGGAATGGATGTTGACCACTGTTATGTAGTACTTGCCACACAGTAGTTTTGCTTAAGAAAAGCACGTACACAAGAACGAGTGCTTAAAGTAGGATTGTTTCCAAAATATTCTAAGACATCTTCCACCTTGTCTGGATCTGCTACTCTCCTTTGGCGTCTTCCTTCAGGTCGTGGTCTGTGAAATGATCCGTATTCACGTAATCTCCGGCGTATGGCTGTGAATGTTTGACGCGATGGAACATGTCTGTTAGGATGCCTTTCTGCGTAAATTCGAACAGCCTCCCTAGAATTTCCATTTGCTGCACCATACACTAGGTGTATATCCGCTAAATCAGCATTGGATACTCCCTCCATTGCCGGTGATACATTTGCAGCCGAAAATGTTCTAACAGTAAACAAACTAATCTTTGTCGTTGATGTCGAGAAGCACTCAGAATATCTGATGAAAAGTAACTTCACGTATTTGTAACTTTTTAACTAAGTATTTTAGACCATACCTTAATAGAATAAAAAGTGTTCATTTCGACGATCGCTACCTTATCGCTACCTTGTTTAAGTTTGGCAACAAAAGTGTCGGATACATATACATATATACATTTACCCACAACAGTTTCTGCAAAATTTCTAATAAGGCGACTTGCATTTGTTCTGTACATACCAGGTTTTCTATTTTTTTCTATATTATAGTCAAGCATTTAAATGAAAAATTTCATAAATTTGTTGTGTGATTTAAAGCAAGCGCTTTTAAGCAGTTAACCCTTAACGGCCCCACGTGCCATGTATGGTACACTTACTTAAAATTTCTAACACAATTTATTTCTTGTAGAATGCAATTTTTGAAGCTTTCTGCCGGACGACAGTTCTGTCCCCATTTTGATATCGGTAATAACCTGATGCCAGCGTGTCTCATAACAGTGGTTGTGATATTGATAATTTGAGAACTGTAAAAATTTTCAGGTGTTAGGGTTTACTCAGTTTAATTTCATTATACTCGCTCGAAAAGATATTTTTTAATATCTGCCGTAATAAACACTTTCAATGATATTCCCTTACGTCGAGAAAGCCAAAGCTTAAATGTCAATATACATGGAAACTTTCATAAGTGTTTTCACCCCACCGAGTTCATTATCTTTTTCTTTATTGCATTCGTAAATCATTCGTAAATAACTAGCTATGGGATACATTTTAATGTTTTATCCTCCATCTTTGTACAAGCATTGACATGAATCGTCATTGCACCGATTTATGTTTATCAATTGAAGACATTTGCACCAAGACATCTAAAAAATTAAAGCAATTTTATTTGATGCGTGTACTTCATAGTACATATGGTTCATTAATGTTTTTTTCCCTTATTCAAAGCCTAAAATGATCTGGTTATCCTTGTATGGGGCAATTTTTCATTTCTTAAGCTCGTGAGTAAATTACGACAGCCTGATCTAGGTTATGTAGGTAACCAATTTTGCGTATTACTCCAATTATGTTGTACATACTATGGTTGCCGTTGAAGAACAAACCTTTTTATGTTTCTGACTCAGGTAGACTCTTTTGTATCAATATTACTAGCATGAAAATGTCATAACTTTGTGGTGTAATAAAAATAAATTTTCTTCAAGCTCCTCGATTGCCATACTAGTTGATACATAAGAGTGTGAATATAGTTCTGAGTGTCGACATCATAGTCATATATGCAGAATTATTTTAATCCACCCGCCTTACCCTAAAGAAAATTCCTCATGCTGCAAGTCCCTGAGCTCGTATTTCAAATTAATGCGCACTAATAGGAGTGTTTTCAATACTGAATCGTCAGCGAAATTATGCCTTCTTTTCAAACCAAAGTTGCATATATTACCAAACCTAGATTTAGCAACAAAAGGAACAGATTGTACTCAATCATTTGTTTTGACTAGTGTCATGGGTATTACGATACCGATGTGGGTGGATCAACTACCCAATTGAAAATCAAGGACGTATCGCCGGTGGATTAAGGACGTGACGGTCGATTATGTGCGATTTATAGGCTGGTCGGCCTGCTCTGCCTTAACACCACCTCAACGCGCTCTTAACCACGTGCGGTCGGGCTCGGACGTGAAATTCATAGGTGGCCATGGACGATTTGAAGGCGCAGAATTTTCAGTTGGTCAAAGGCCGTAGAATTTGAGAGGGGCCATCCGTGGTTTACAGCCTTCCAAATGTGTGCTGCCGGCGGTGTGCTGCCAGTGGTGTGCTGCCAGTGGTGTGCTGCCGGTGGTATGCTGCCGGTGGTGTGCTGCCGGTGGTGTGCTACCCGGTGGTGTGCTGCCGGTGGTGTGCTGCCGGTGGTGTGCTACCCGGTGGTGTGCTGCCCGGTGGTGTGCTGCCAGTGGTGTGCTGCCGGTGGTGTGCTGCAGGTGGTGTGCTGCCGGTGGTGTGCTGCCAGTGGTGTGCTGCCAGTGGTGGGCTGCCAGTGGTGTGCTGCTCTTAGTGTGCTGCGAGTGGTGTGCTACCGGTGGTGTGCTGCCAGTGGTGTGCTGCAGGTAGTGTGTTGCAGGTAGTGTGCTGCAGGTAGTGTGCTGCCGGTGGTGTGCTGCAGGTAGTGTGCTGCTGCGAATTATCGCCGAGCGTATAATGGATGGACGTCCCCCATCAAACGGGGGTTTTGACCTTGTTGCGTACAATGCATGATGCGTAAAACAAAATGTCGAAAATTTTAGTTCATATTCATTCTTATCCCAAAATGTTCACAACATAATAAATGAACACTTTACTTTCTTATGATTACAATAAAAATATTGGTGCGCTCACCTGCGTTAATTTATGTGTTTATGACTGCTGTGGGTATGTTTTTATTCCATTCTTCAATGAAATGTCACCAATCAGCTGAAATAGTTTTAAAAATAACCCAGGAGTTAAAATAGGAAATGTACTTGATTTCACGATCAGCTTTAACACTCGTTTTTTTTCAAATTGTCATGAAAGGATGTTAGTTTAAGGAGATCATCCCACTTTTTCAACTTTTTTCGTCCGATTCGTTCGAAAAATAGCCAGTATATGTATTATGTGAAAGTGAATCTTTTTCACTCGAGTCACTTTTTCGATTTAGGGCTTAGTTTTTTTTTGAAAAATTAGTTTTTGGTATATTTTATGGATATTTCAAAATGGTACTCGTCTTCGAGTTTTGATGCTATAACAAAACCAAGACTGTTTTAGAATCCTTAGAACATTCCTAACAAACTCAAATGGGCTATTTTTCAAATTCAAATTTTTTTTATTTTTTTCAAATTTTTTAAAATTTCTTAAAACGACAGTAATTTTTTGGGTTTAGAGCTATATATTTTTTCGAAAAATTTGTATATGATAAAAAGCCCATTTTAGTTTCTTAGGAATGTTCCAAGGATTTTAAAACTGTCTTTGGTTTTGTTCTAGCATCAATACTCAATGACGAGTACCATTTTGAATGTTGAAAGTTAGATGTGTTGGGTATAAGCATAAAACGAAATTTTTTGTTGAAGTGTAATATAATGAACAATTTATGTAAATGAATGCAGTTTTAATTTTATTTCGATAATTTCCATACATAACTTCATATTCACACTGGGAATTGTGATTTCCAAACCAAAAAATATTAAATATTTCAAACCAAAATATTTTTCATAATATGGAATTTATTTCATTTTCAGTCTGATTCATATAAAATTTGACTATGATATGTAACTTCTGAAAGGAAACACAATTTATTCCATTCATTTTTTTTGATTTAGGCCTTAGTTTTTGAAAAAAAATTGACTTATTGGTTTTTAGGAATTCACATTTTACTGATAATGATATTTCAAAATGGGACTCGTCATCGAGTTTTGATGCTAGAACAAAAACAAAGACAGTTTTAGAATCCTTGGAACATTCCTAACAAACTCAAATTGGCTTTTTTCCATTTCCCATTTGTTCTCTTCTATATGGGGTTGAATGGGCTAAAAGTTAAAGATCTTGGTCCCCTTACCCCCCCCCCCCCTGGGGGGGTGGAAGGGGACATCTATTGTCCGTAGCGCCATAAAATTTTAGGACCGAATAGTCCACCACCTAAGGGTTCTTTTCCAACAAAAACATGAAAAATGACCACCTGAGCTACAGGGGCCTGGGACGATCTCCTTAAGTTGCTTTCAAATATTTGAACTTGAAGAATTAGTATCCTATAACAATGTCACCAATTTTTAAACTTTTACCGTAAAAAAACGAATCTAGACGTTGCGAGCGTTTTAAACACGTCACATACACCAGTCTTTAGAAAAAAAGTGACGATCAATTCTTATTTTACGCAAGCTTTGCCAGTTTGAAATAGAATTGAATAACAAGAAAACATAATCTAATACACCCTTAGATGCACACGTAAAATATCTGCAATATTTTGTCGTCTGGTATTATGTACTTTATCAAAAATTCATTTCGAACATACAAACGTTAGTGTCCTTGAGCCAATTTTTAGGGTAACTTAAAATTTTATCTAGGGGCTCATTCAAACTACTGTGAGCTATCTGTTAGTTCATGACTATGAGTCATCGTGCGATGTACTCGAAGTAACCGATTTAGCGAAGTCGCGATTGGTGTAGTGGGTTTTTCTTGTGACTGTGTTTTTCGCAATTATTGCATTATACAAATTGTGAATTATTATTACATCAAATGCTAAAAACATAGTTATTGATGTTTTATTGATTGTTTACCGGGATGTTGAGGTGATCAACCGTTACGGTCATCTTTAGATTTTCACGTTGGTAGGCAAGCTCAAGCTGAGTTCAATTTTTTAAACTTAGTTATGTGATTCCTAATGTGAAGTGTTATTCGTCCGACTGTTTTGAAATTGGAGCAGTGGTATTCATATCAAAGTACTCTGGATAGATTACTGAACCAGTTTAAAGAACAGCTCACATTCACTTGATTCATTTGCAACACATATTCATGAATATTGTAAGCATGAAGAAGATAAAATTATTTTTGTGAACTTATTTCAAGTAGTTCTAGTGGCGAGTTTGGTAAATAGAGATGTAAGCAATCAGCTATGTTTCACGCTATGTTAATAGAGAATTACCTTAGTAGATGTGCAATGGCTTTTTTCCACGGGAATCTAAAATTATTTCAGGTCATCATTTCCCGAAAACAAGAAAGTTTTGAGGTTTTGGTCACCCATGAAAATCGTTTTATTTTAAGTTTATCTGTATATGGTCAAAATATGTGCATCGCATCACACAACACCCTGTATATACCGGGTGTCCCACAAAAATTACCCGACTTTTTAAATATATCTCCGCTTTAAATTACCATATTTGAAATGTCTTATTTTCCCAATGCAATGAATTTTTTCCCTTTTCGGATAATGTAAGTTTTTAAAATCGTTTAATAACCACGTTACAGTAATCTATTTACTGAAACAGGTGGAAAAACTAATTGTTCTAAGGAAAAGTTTTCAAAACAGCGCTGGTGTTCTTCATTTTTCAATACATTACTTACTTCCTTATTTCATCATTTGAAGACACCTAAAATGCAGCTCACTAACGATCAAATAATTTTCATCGCATTAGAATATGAAGCAACAAAAAAGTGTGGCAAAGTTAGAGCATTTAATTTCCTTTCTAATTTTTCAACTGTGCGATCCACAGTTTATTTTATCGGACGAGTACTTTTCCGGGAATTTTTCATTAATTGCTCTTTGAACTTTGTCACCCGTTTTCCGTTGCTTTAAATACTTTGTGGTTTAAATACTGGGTGGTTTGTAGGATACACCATTGTGAAATTATTTTTAACAGTAGGTATTGAGAAATGAAGAACACCAGGGTTGTTGTTTTCAAAACCTTTCCTTTGAACCATTAGTTTTTCTACCTCTTTCAGTAAATCGATCACTGTGAAGGGGTTATTAAACGATTTTCAAAAAATTAGACATTTCGAAACTGAAAAAAATATACTACATTGTGAAAAAAATACATTTCAATTATGTTAATTTAAAGCGGAGATATAATCAATTAAAAACCCGGGGACATTTTTGTGGGACACGCGATATAATGTAGACGCTCCTCTGAGGGATACAACTATTGTATCTATGGGAACTCGAGCTCCTAGGGAGAAAAATGTGAAGGCCCGAGCTAAGAGTCAGGTAGGCCATTTTTTGTAGAAATAAAATGTTTATGTTATCTAAGGACCATCTATTTTCGGTTTACTGCGTCCTGTTTTTCAGCACTTACTACTTTCTTCTTCAACTTTGATTTTGTATCATGAACTTTTTTCTCAAGTTACTGTTTTTATACCATTTCTGCACAGATTCCGCATTCCCTTAAAACGTGAATACGTTTGTGCGATTGCTGCGGTTGTTTCAGTTAGGTTGTGAGTAGCAGAATTTAGAAACCGACTGTACTGCTCAAATCTATTCATGTTCTTCATAAAAAGTGTGAAAAATATGTGTACAATAATTTTTACCAGGTATGCTATAATCAATTCTGAAAAAGGTAGTGAAATTATGGAAGTGCTATTCATTTATGCCGGCGTGCAAATTAGCAATTTACCTAGTGGTACACCTATGTCCCCAAACATAGTCCACGTGTTGCTTCCAGACTAAATGGTGCCTTCTTTTTCCTCTCTATGGACTGCATTTGTTTTGGGTAGGGAGGTCTTAAATTAACCAATAATCTAATCTATAACGTAAACGAGCGTTGAAAGGGAACTTTGTGATAAGGAAATTTCATTCCCATCCTTATGTTTATGTAGTTGATATTTGTTTGTTACATGCAGCATTTTAAACGGATTGTGATTTTATGTTCAATTGCTATATTATTTTGGTGTGCCATTGGTGGGAAGGCTGTAATTAATGGAAGTAAGATATTCATGTAAATTTTTATGTAGAGAATGTTTAATTTTTGTAACAAAAGTTGAAGCAGGAGCGGGATTCCTTGTCCTTTCTAATGTATCATCTTATGTACCTGAGCTCCCAGTTGCACGTGCGTCGATCTCATTGGATGTACAATATTGTACTGAGCTTATTGGGTCAATACATTCACAATGCACTAAGTGTGAATGTTTAGTAAGATCCAAAGCTTCCAGTGCAATATTGTACACCTCGTGAGGCGAGGCACGTGCAAATTGGAGCGATTTTTTTACCTATAATTCATGGACGGCCAGCCGCGATTCGAATCTGGTTCTGAGGCGGTACACGGCCGGTAGGTAAAGCGGAACACGGGTGATTCGCTGGTGTTTTTGTATCCGATAAAGTGGACATTTAACCTCTAAACCGCGCGTATTCCAACCAAAACACAACCCTATTGCCAACCCTAATCAACCGGCGATACGGCCTTAATTTTCAATTGGGTAAGGATCCTTACTTTAAGATATCTCAAAAATCAATGATGTTTTTTGCATCATCTTTATTGGAATTAAAGCGTTTTACTTTCATTTTATTTTCTTTTTTTCTTCGAGTCTACTTACTTGAGATAGCATAGGTTACCCCTTGGGATTGTAATTTTACATGATCCTTGCTCGCATTTGCACCATATACCACACTGTTACTAGCATTAGCGTATGCTCCCTATTGCTATTAGACTATGCTATTGACTATGCTATTATGCTACTAGACTATGGTAAAAACTTCTCGAGATTATTGCATAGTAGAATAAAGCTATGAAACCTTGATCAATGGTCGGTCTGTCTCTATTTTTTATAAGTGTATATTCCTTTTCCGTCTTTTTTATCTGTTCATTTTTCAAAGGGATTATATTCCCCTTCATTAACTATTATTAGAAACGTTTTTAAATGGAAAAAATTCATCAGCTCTGGAATATCAATTTCGTTTCTTTAATGAGTTTTAATGCAGAATGTTTATTTTACATCGTACACGTTAACACACAAGGGATATAAAGTTTTTACTCTTTTCTGTTATCGCATTTTGTCTGTATGCATAGTCCTCAAATTCTAAACCAGCACTGCAACGAAAACATGGCTTCCAACAGAAATGGACTGAGTCTGAGAGAATCTTTTCGATATCAATTGTCCAATTCCTCAACAACAAAGTTAAGAAACTCTTTTTTCGTCATTGCGATAGACACCACACACTCTTTCAAAGATTTCTTGACGAAAAAATAAGTAATATGCTGTACATGGAATAAAAATGAAAATATTTTTTATTAAGACACGATCGATCGGTAAAGAAATTCATTGACTTATAGTCTATATAAAGCGATACTTTCGATGTACAAACATCGTCGTCAGGCTAAAAATATACAAAAAAAATTCAATCACATTGATAAAATGCAAATCTAATACAAACTGCATCAGTCACAATAAGAATGTTGTAAATTACAGCACAAGAAAATTACTTTGTACCAGACAAAATTTGTACCACAGGAATGTGTACATGTAAGACTAGGTACTAGTATTGCACAATTAAAAATGTTGATAGCACAAGCGATAGGAGTAAAATGAGCGATCCAGCGGTTACATCAAGCTTATAAGCTGCATTTCTATAAATAATTTTAGAGCAAAAAAGTCATTAGTGCTTTCGTTGAGAGCAGGCTTACGTTTACGAATGCGTAAGGTTTCTTTTATTTGATGTGCTCTTTCTCAACAAGAGTATGTAGAAATTTTGTGATAGAATATAGATCTTTATTCGAAGGCTTGCAGTTTTGGTCAGTGCGAAAATTATTGAAAATAGAACATTGGTATTTGTGAGCAGTTAAGCTTTGTTTCAGGGTAATCCTAGTCAAGCCAATGTCACATTTATTATTTAAAAGACTTACACTCTACTCTGTCACATTTGAACTGGTATATCACCCTGGCTCTAACTACATCATTATCTCTGAATGCAGAAATATCAGCTCGTGCCATAAGCTTTGTTCTTTTTTTACTTGTATGATAAGGAGAATAAAAACATATCAAGTAACATTCATTCATTCATTCGACTACATTTCCAACTCTTGATCACCTACAGTACTTACTAGTTTTTTAATGCCTCGTTCATAAGAATAATTGATTTTTGAATAAAAAAGATCTGAAATTCATTTTCGATGTTGTTTTTATCCTTCAAAGTTTTCCCCATAAATGTTTGTCTAGACTCCTAAAGTGATGAAAGTCTAAAGAAGCAATATCTGGAGAACAGGGCGGATGCAACAATGTTTCCCATTTCATCGTTTCAACTGTGTCCAAAGTCATTCGTGCTGTACAGATGTGGCCAACGATTTTGGGAAAAGTGAGTTTTCAATTTTATCGTTAAACTAGGGTGTAGTTTGGAGTTTTCAATTGGCTGCTTCCGGAAAACATTACGAATGATAAATAAAAACATGAATTGCCCACAAACAATTTTTAATACCCTGCAGAACTAAAAGTTATTATTCTCAATATTTGCAATGAAGGCCACGCTTCTTCTAAATTGTTTGATGCACTTGAGCTAGCTGTTTACTAATTTTTCAATGATATTATGATCATAGGACCTCCACTTATTTTCAATTAAGGCTCTGAGTTTCACTATATTAGTTAGCTTCTTCTTGTTAACTAGACTTTCGATGATCGACCATAAACTTTCGATTGGATTCCGATCAGTCGAATTTCTAGGCCAAAAATCCAATATTTCCACTCTATCGTCATCAAGGAACTTTTTAACCACTAATACGTTATGAAAGGGATCTCCATCACTTTGTGCGTGCGTGCACATATAAGCGCCGGCCATACAGGCATGGGCGCTAATCGGTCAGCGCACTGTGTATTTGTAACATCGTACCAAGTAAACGTAAACCGAGAAGAAGTGCGTTTATCTCATCCTTCAAGCAGACTGCCCGCTAGCGCCACGTTTGGGCGTTATATATGGTGGCCAGATTCGACGGACCCACGAAAAGATTCGTTTCCGAAGATTGGGAAGAGATTTAAAAGATTATCAAGAAAAGAAGATTGTGGAATAAGTGCGGTGCCAAGTGATGACAGCCCAAAATTGGGCGAATACTATACGGGAACGACATACACCTATTTTAAAAATTAGTTTCAGGATCCCGTATTCAGTATTGGTCGCTAACCCCACTACGCTTCAACTATCAGCATGGGAAGGAGCTACGTTCCGAACGCGAGTCCTACTCTTCGACGCAGGAGAAGAGCTCGAGGTGGTTCTTGAATTGACGTTCGGTGGAAATCCTGAAAAGATTGAGCATCTACGTCGTCAGCGTCTACGTCGTCTACGGGGTCGTCTAAAGTCCCAACGTGCGTTTAAAACAGTGAATAGCGAGCGTCTACAGCAGACGAGCGTCTTCAAATCTGCAGATACGAGTTAAGTAAAGATGAAGAATAAGTAACAATAACTTGTGCAGTACAGTTGCTTGGCAGCTTGTTGCAGATAGCCTTTGTCTAGAGATAGGTTTCTTTTTTATGCGCCGGCTCAAGAAAAGAAAGAAATGAAAAACATTTTATTTCCAATAGAGATGGTACAAAAGTACCATCATTGGTTTTTAAAATATCTTAAAGTTAATACACTTAGGTGATACACACACACGAGTATTGCAATATTCATGTCACTAATCGAAAAGAATTGATTGAGGGCTATGTACTTCTAATCTTGCTTAATCTGCATTTGACGATACACATAATGAAAATTATGAGACACAACACAATTTCATGGACGGTGCATTTTCATTGTGCGTTTAGAACGCCTTTGACAATTTACGTATTCATGATATGAAACTTCGCAATTCTTGACGCCAGGAAGATGTTCAAAAATGTCATTTTAAAGAAGCACGAAAAAGATAAATAAACATATATATAAGCATGGGGACCACGAAAATTACAAGATTTGTATTTCTAATTAAGCAATTTTAGCATAACGGTCATTAGTTGATAAGCATTTTATTTAAATATAAATGGATGATCACACAACAAATGTATAGTTTTTTTACGTGAACGCTTTACAATAATAAAGAGATGACGAGTCAGGTAATGTTACAAGTTGAGAGGGAACAAAACAAAAAACAATTATCTTTAGTTAAAATGCCAGTTGTCAGTTTAGTACACACATATGTGCATATATACATGTGAATATATACACATATACATGCACATAAATACCTACGCACATACATACACCTAATACGTAAACATACGCACATACATACACCTAATACGTAAACATACACAAATACATATCTATGCATCGAGGCAATCACAATATATGCGCGTTCTATAAAAATGCTGTCCGAGGTTCTGAAATATGGGATAATGAGCAAAGGAAGATTTGCGACAACTCTTTCAGTATGTGTTGCTGCTTACAATTCCTAATGAAATATTGTAACGATGTTCTATTAAATATTGTATCGAACAGATCATTGGTTGATAAGCGTCTTGTTTATCATATGTCGGTGATAGCGCAACAAATGTACTTGCATATATATATATACTTTATAGATGCTGTACAATAAACAAGTAAAATGAAGTATTACGTAGTGACACATTCACCTATCTACGTACGCATAGCGTGCACAAGTACACATATACACAAGTAAGCATGTGCGCAAATATCAGCGTTAACTAATCAGTATAAACTAGCATTCTAATCGAGGGAATCGGAGAAAACATCTTTTATCATGGCATGAATTTTATAAAATTTCCGTACTAAAAATAGTGGCACAAAACAGACTACTTAGTCAGAAACATGAAAGCGATCTTTCTTCAACGGTTCCCAAGTACAGAATATTTCCAGAATCACGCGAGGCTTAGGTGCAGTTGTTATAATATACTGTAGAGCGTAAGAGATTATATGATAATTTGCACTACACTAGCCTACCAAGAGCATTTTTGGACGTGACGAAGAGAGAAACATGAATGTCTTATAAGGGTGTCATATTAGGAAAAAAAATCACATTATCTTAGAAATATGGCGCAAAATGCCTGCAATTGCTAAATATACATAGGTACCACATTTTACATGTACAAGACATTTAAGCTTTGGATTGCCTTACAATGATAAAATGAAATGATGTGTTGGGTAGTGTTATAAGTTGGGAGTGAGAAAAAAGTCTGGTATTTATAGTTTATATACAAGTTGCTAGTCCAGTGCACACAGGTGTATTGTGCACACATGCACACCAATATACGTACACACATATACAAGTAAGCATGCTTGCAAATCCCAGCGTATAGGCGATCAAATCATAATAGGCGATCGCAGCGTATAGGCGATCGCATACTTCAAGACTGTTTGGTGATTTCTTGAATTATAAAGAAAATGATCAAGAGACGATTAAGCAATAGAGATACCAGGCAAAATGAGATTTGTCAGTACGTGTTCAGTATGTTTTTTAGCTAAGAATTATCGTTGAGACGATAGATGACGAATTATTTTGGCTTTTAATTCTCTCGGTCTTTGAGGGATTTTAATACTCAGGGGAAGTTTGTTCCACAGTAAGGCACCTGATTTTGACAGAGCCTTCTGCCCTATGTGAGATGAACGATAGTTGACTAAGACATTGTTGTTTCTGTTCAGTTTTTGGCTGGTTACAGTGGGTGGATGGAAACGCACTATCTCACCATTGCTCTGAGGAAGATACAACGAGGAGAATACGTATTCGGCCCTCTACAAGAGGAGCCTTTCTTGAATAGGAATCCAGCCGAGTTTATTAAGGAGAGGGGTTACGACGTGATCGCTTCTTTTGAAATTACCGTTGCATACCACCTTGGCTGCGAAGTTTACGCATTTTTGTAAATCCCTTTGAAGGTATTGAGGTAAGTCTCCCCATACTAGGCTGCAGTAGTCAATGCGGGATAACACAAGGGATTGAATGGCTAATAATCTGGATTTTTCGTCTAGCATACTTTTATACGATGAAAAAACATTAAAGTTCCGTAGATTTTGTTGCAAGTAGTCTCAACGTGAGATTTGAAGGACATGTTTCTATCGAACCAGATACCTAGGTTTTAACTTTTTCTGATTCATTAATTTTATCATTCCCAACTGTGAGAGTAATATCTGAAGTTTTTTAATGGCATCATTGGATCCGAAAATAATGCATTGTGTTTTATTAGCATTTAATTTGAGATCATTTTGAGACCATTTATCAAGGCCGTGAGGCGCTTTGTGTTCTGACAGCGAGCATGCGGTAGTACCACGGTATAGATAAGACAGGTAAGATCATTCAAGTGTTTCCGTGGAAGAGCCCTGGGGTCGGTGACGTCACGGGTCCAGAACGAAAAGCAACACAGATCAAAAGAGAAGCGCCATCGGGCGACAATATGTGACAATATCGAGTCAGCTGTACGACAACTTGTACAACAACAACGCGACCAGTTCGTCGGCATTGGTATCTGCAAGAATAGCGTCTTCAATTAGAACGAAAAAATGTTCTTTCATCAAATGTGAAAATATTTCTAGAGATCAACCTGATATCAAGTACTTCCAATATCCTCATGCATATTTTAAAGAGTGGATAAGATCAAGTGAAAATGAAAGTTTTAGTTCAATTAGGGAATCTAACTTGTGCAAACATTATATTGTGTGTAGCCGCCATTTTCGAAAACAGATTACAGAAGAATCCTTTCACCGTTCAAAACAAAAGGACTTCTTAAAAACATTGTGGTGCCATTGCCTTATAATGAATTTGAGTATTGGAGGTTAGATATACAATTGTCATCATGTGTAAATTTTGTACGAATTTATCAGTACGTTTCCAATCCGTGAATTGGCTGATGGCGTTACAATTTTGTTGAAAGCTTTCTGACATGATGAGATCCCGTAGAAGAATAATTAAACAGGTAAATTTATTTTGAGAAGAGTAATTCAAGATAATAGGTTCAAATATTTTTGGTAAATTTATATGAATGGTGCAAATTGGAATGAATGTTTTTGTTCCTAATATGAAAAATTTTACTAGCTGGATGGCTAATTGGGGATTATTATATAATTTGTAAGTAGGGGTATGAATAATTTCTACAGATGGTAGAACTTATTTTGAGAACTTGAAAACTAAGCATTTGCAAGCACAATGTCATTCATTTAAAACATCTTAAAATCTACCACATTACCTATCTATGACAACAAAATTATTCAAATAGTTGACAACATTAAACTCAACATTGACCAAATTTATAGTTATTTAGAGTAAATCTGTAATGCTAAACAAATTAAGATAAATCTGAAGGATATGACAGTAATCGATTTCCCACTTTTCGGTGCCTAAACATAATTATTTAAAGCAAAATAAACAAGTTTTCTTCTATGCAGTTTCCGTCTGAAATGATTATATTACGAATTATAGCGGTAGGTTTAGCTTCGTCTTTGATGACGAATGCGCTCGAATAACCAGGTACTCATTGATTTTCAAATTTTTGTTGCTTGAATCATGGTAATAACATCGAAATAAATAACTTTTATTCCATACACTTTTTTTGTAAAATGAGTATTTAACGAGGTATAGCGTTAGGTTTGGTTTCGTCTTTGATGGCGTGCTCGTCGAAAGCGAGACTATGACATATCGCGCGATCGATGAATTTCTTCCCGCTTTAAACACTGGAGTTGCGGTAAGTCATTTACCGCTATAACTAATAAAATACTCATTTCAAACGGAAAGTGAAACAAGAAAACTTGTTTATTTTGATTAAATTAACTATGTGTCAGCGTTGAAATACACAAAATCGATTACTGTCCTATCCTTCAGATTTACCCAAATTAAAAGCTATGGAAAGAATTTTCAGAATTAATCCATGTAATTGCAGTTCGTGCATTCATTTTCAAGTAAAATTAAAAGTTATACTTTAGGGGCTGCTTGTAGTATGACTTGACCTGAGAATTTTAGCTGAAAGGCACTCTGAGGATATAATTTTTAGAATTTGTTCATAATGCAGTTCATTTTATATGATTGAAGGGTTCTGTAGCATCATATGCTGAAATATAATTATTGTCTGCCAAATTATAATGATTTCATCTGTGGGTACCTTCTATTTTATCCATCATTGACTAAACAACAGTACACTTGAGTTGTTGAATGTTTAGAGACTATTGGGGTGAAGTTTTTTTACTTACATTGTTTGCAACCTTGATTTCTTATTATTTTTCAAAATTAGTTCCGGTCAATATAAAGTTTAATGCGCTCACAGAAATTAAAAATCCTGTTTCCAAGAATCACTAAAGGACTACGCTGAAAAATGTTTTACAAGAATGACATTCTGTGCTGATGCTTCATTTTTGAGACATAGCAATCATCACGTTCAAATAAGAATAACATCATATAGTCGGCTGCTTAGCCGCCGCATTGTTGGGTCACGCTCATTTTTTGGGGGGACACGCCCACTTTTTTGTGGGAAAATAACAGCCCCAGTTTGGGGAAGTTAGGGTAAGCTATTTTAGGTTGCTTTGTTATTTAAGGTTAGTTTACTTAACTAACCTAACATTACCTAACTTCCCCTTACCCATCGTAACGTCAATACCGTATTAGAGCATATTTTCGCGTCCATTCCTTCACTTTTAAATACGACATTCCTATAACTTCAAAGTTGAATAATTTAAAAATTACGCATCAGCGAGCAGAATGTCATTATGTAAAACGTTTTTAAATGTGTTCCTTTAGTGATTCGTGGGAACAGAATTTGTAATTTCCATGAGCGCATTAAACTCCATATTGGCCATAGCTCCCTCAGAACAAAAATTATTTTGTGCCCTAAGGCTCATTTGGTATTGAAACATTCAAATGAATTAAAATTATGTTATGTTATCCTGATTTACTTTGTCAATAATTTGAAAAGAAATTTTTCTTATGTGGACGTGAAGTTAGAGCCACAAGTAGCTCATGTCAACTGAATGTGTGCTACGTTAATCAGTTTTGCTGCAGTTGAATAACTGTAATCAATTTTTATTTTATAACAAACACTTTGAAAAGATATAGAAGGTATAATTTTAATAAAAATAGGAGAGCAAAAATCACTGATAAAAATTTCATTACACTGAGAACGTTACGGGAAAATATCCATCATCAGGTCATTAAAAGAATCTGACATATATCACTGAAATAAAAAATGAACGCAAATGTACAAATAGACCTAAACAGACCTAAAGTTCACAAAAAAAAGTATAAATGTGAAAATGCAGCAAATAACAACGAAACAACTAAGAACCTATGATGCTAAGAGGATATGAACTTAATTGGTTGTTAAGAGAAGGCATACATTTAAAAATGAAAAGCGACTCTAAAATTCTAAGATCTAAAACACTTGAAGCTACACGTACTACTTATAAATGACTAGAGTAAGGAGGTATATTGCACGTGCAATATACCTCCTCACTCTAGTCATTTTAAAAGTATCGAGCAGCTCAGAAATTATCGCTTCATGGAGTCGCACCTTACTGCCACTCGCTTGAAGTGGGCCTATTATTCTATTGAAAAGGTGTGGTACAAGAATCACATTTGTGTAGAGTATATTTATTTTATGTTAACTATGTCAGTAATAGTTGAAGTAGTACCCTATCACTTGACTAAAACAAAAAAGAGCTCATATGCCCAATGTAAAATTTTTTCT
The DNA here is from genome assembly GCA_030386875.1 of Morinoia aosen. Lineage (NCBI taxonomy): Eukaryota > Metazoa > Arthropoda > Malacostraca > Amphipoda > Talitridae > Morinoia > Morinoia aosen. The sequence goes on from CM059557.1 coordinate 72,955,323, forward strand.
TGCTTATTGGTAGGACACAAGTGTTTTGTATCAAAGTTCATTATTAGTATTTGTTGCTCATTAGGCAAAACAAAGGCTGGCTTTTTGTAAAAAGTGCTACTCTAATCTTTTTAATACAACGCATCTAATTTTATCAGTGTAATTAAGATGTGTTAATATTTTTGATGTAAGCCAACTTGCCAGAGTAATATTTTTCCCTTCTTCAGCATGCATTGAATGTAGGTGGGATATATTGTTAATTGCCATTCAGAAAGTTTAAAGCTTTCAACTTTGGTTATAATCTCTTATTCTTCATGGAATAAAATCAAATGTGCATTATTTTAATTTTTCTAACACTTTTTGTCAAAAATTGTTTAGAATTTATGTTCCATGACGTGAATAATTTTAACATATCTGTAGAAATATTCACTCATCCATTATTTATTTGTGCAGGCTGAAGCACTAGATGCCAGACATCAAAAGCTGCCTGCAGATCACAGAAGAAATGAAGGCTCAACAAGACAGCACGGAGGATCTGGAAACTCGATTCCTGCTCTCTGACCAAGTCTATATTGAAGGTACCATTCCTCCTTCCAACAAAGTCTGCTTATGGCTTGAGGTTAGTGAAACTGGACTAAGTTCAACTGCTGTAAGAAATTATGAGAAGTTAAAATGTGAAAGATTTTAATCATATTATTTCTTTTAATGACATTACGTTTGGGTAGGGAGGAATTTATTTTCATTTGTATTTGAGTTTGAAATAAGAGCAAAGCAGAAAATTTTGATAATGTATTTTTTTTTTCTTTTTAATTTTAGATGATTTTTGTTAAGCTTATTTACTTAGGTGGGTTGTAATATCTGTCATTTTTATGTAGAAGCTTTGTACTTCGTAGTATGCTGCTTATGTGTTTGCTTCATTGCTACTGCCTTTACAGTTAATTTCTGGAAGCAGCATATGCCTTAATTTTGGGTGTATCTGTGCCATAGTTAGATCAATATAACCAGTGCGCCCTCTCATGGAAGTACAACTTTTGCATCTATAGGAATTAGTACTGCCAGGAGTGAGATGTGAGGATCCGAGCTGAAGATTAGGTAGGTATTCCTTTGGTTGATGTACAAAAATTTTGTCTTGTCGTAGGCAATTTTTTTTGTTCACTGGTGTCTAATTTTTCATGCTATCTAGTCAAACCAGTGTACATAATTATTGTGTATATTATACTGGCGGTTTTACCCCTTTTTTGTGAAAGCTTAAAATATCTAGTCAGAATGACTGATAACTCTTCAGCAGTATGAGCAATTTCTGAACTCATCTCAAGGTACATATGCATAAGTGCCTCTTCTTATCAATGTATGAAACCTCTTGAATTACTATGTCTATCCCCTTTTCTTAAAGGAAACTGCAATTTCAGCTGCAATAATTACTTCTATGAGTGTGTTTTGCAGATAACGAGTGTTACTGCAATACTGTAAGATCTTTGCATCAGTGCTTATTTGGTTGTATTCTCTTTTCTAGTCTTTTGGAGAACCGAGTGTACTAACCAAGTAATTCGTTATATGTGATTGCTTACTTCATTTCCTCAGTTCAGTTCTTGAAAGTAAATTTTTGTATCTCTTCCAATTCCATTGATAGACCGAAGTCTACCAACATAGACATTGATATTTTGCTTTAGTGCTTCAATGCTTTAGTTCAAATTGCTACAGCAAAATTCCTTTGCTCTGATGCTTTGTTACTTATCTATATATATCTTGGTTAATTGTAGAAAACTTATTAATTGAACTTAAACCATGGTTTTAAGCTAAATAATACAGTGATGACTCGTGTGTGCAGGCGAATGTGATGCTAGAGTATGACCTGGAGGCAGCAGAGGTGCTGCTCAACAAGAACCTCAGCAACGTGAACACCAAGCTCACCCAGGTCGTTTCGGACCTTGATTTTCTTAGGCGAGGCTTAGTAAATTTTCACGTTGCTAAATAACTGCATTTTCTAAGTTCTATAGAATGTTTAAAAAATGTATGTATATACGTTATGTTCTAAAATACTCTTCTGTCATGGTTTTTCTGTCAAAAAAAGAATACTGTAAAATATGGTGAAATCGCCCGTTACTGGCACAATTAGGAATACCACTGTTTTCTTGCGTTTACACGACGTGCTTATCTCGACATGTTTTTTTGGCCATACCTAATCTTTTATTTCATCATTAGCGAGCTGCAGACTCCATTCAGCAGCTACCGAGAATTTACATTCGAATAGGAGACTAGGTACGGCCCAAAACATATGATGTTTTTGGCCGTCCATACTCATCTACTAGAATGTCACTTCTCAGTAGCCACTAAATGGAGTCTGCAGCTCGCTAATGATGAAATAAAATTGGTGATTGGAGATCAATTATTTCAGATACCGTAACCCTAGTAAGATGTATGCTCTCTCAACAAATAACTAAGATCTCAATCAAGACAAAGATCATCTGGAAAGTTGAGAAAATTTATCCCTCCTCAGAAAACCATTTCAAGAAAGTTTCGTACCGAGATTTTTTGCTCATGTCTTTTCGAGTGTTGAATTGATCGTTTTCTTCATTCAAACTTTGCTCTGGGTGTTATAGACCGACCGGGGTTGAAAATTTGGCCGGGGCCGGGGTCAACAAATTTGTCATGGCCGGGGCCGGGCCGGGGCCGGGGTTATCAAATTTACCATGGCCGGGGCCGGGGCTCAGACCATCTCAGGACGTGTTACGAAGACGTAATACACAACGCCGGGCGGTAAGTGGCTCAATGCATGTTGAATTACGGTTGCGGTTGGGTGTGTATTTATGTCAAGTCAATAAAGTCATGTAGACTTGCAGTTGCAGTGCTTGTTGAATTAATTAACCCTTTAACGCCGACATTTTTTTACTCAAATGACCGTTATTACAACCACTATCACTAAACCGACACTGGCATTAGGTAGTCACTGTTCTCAAGATGGGGAAGGAACTGCCACTCGGCAGTGAAGTTCAAAGGACGCATTAGTGAACAAATTGAATAAGAAATACAATATATTATTGTTATTTTTGAAAAAGGACCGTGCAGTCCACTTGGGCATTAAAGGGTTAATACAGAAACAATTATAGTAATTAAATATACCGGGTGTTCCGCAAAATGTCCCCGACTTTTTAATTTATTCTCTCTCCGCTTTAAATTAACAAATTTAAATTGTATATTATCACAATGTGGTAAATCTTGTTTCCTTTTCGAATAATTTAATTGAATTAAAAGTGCGATTTTTGGGAAATCTAATACGTAAAATCAAAAGAAGAACCAATATAAAATGGAACATTTTTTTAACGGCAAACGTATCGTAATCTTTGATTCCATCATCAGTGCTGTAAAACAAGGAATGAAAAGCGATACTGAACAAATTGCGGAGAAGCTATAAGAAATTATTATCATTATACCTACATCGAAAAATAGCTATGCCTAACCATTAAAAATAAAAACACAATTTCTCTTAAACATTCGAAGCCATACGTACACATACACCTAAATTCCAGCAATCAAACCAACACACAATAACATTTACACAAAGTAACAGAACTGCATACACACACACACACACACACACAAAACCCACTCACACACACGGACACAAAAACATTTCAACACACTCCTATTTACTCAGTTGGGACAATATTTAATTTCATTGCACTTTAATCATTATTTAGCTGAGGTCTGTGGGTAAAAATGAACAATGATTCCAAAATTCTAAGGTCAAATTCCTCTGCAGTTCTACAAGGTATGGAGAAATTGGAACTTTTGAAAGGGTGGTTTGAACTAAGGCAATGATCTCTGATGGCAGACTGGGATGGAGATCAGTATGAACGGCCGATTCTACGGGAGATACCCGAGTGTTGGCTGTGACGAATAAATTGCTCGAGTGTGGTACTTCCAACATAGGACTGCAGGCAGCAATCACATTTATACAAGTGGATACAACCAATTCTCAGGCACTCTTCCAAACGTTCTTCCCTATTGAAAAATGAACTTATTTTAAAACTATTTCTATAAAATGGTAACACGTCAATGAAAGTAAAATGAGATTGTATCAGAGATAAAAGATCCTTTCTCATCTCCTTGTAAAGATAGCCCAAGAATGGAGCTCGACGAAAACTTTCTTCTTTGGTGCGGTCAGAATTGTACACGGAGAGGAAAGTTTTCTGTCTAAAACCGTTTTAACCAGATTGTTAATTAAAGATACAGGGTATTTATTTTGGACAAGTAACTTTGTGATATATTTCACTTCATCATGAAATATTCTATTTGAATTTAAAATACAGTATGCTCTATGCAATAATGTAGTGACACTTGTTTTACTATAATCCTTGTAAATGCAACTGAAGAAATTGGTGCATAATCCCGTAAATGTAGGTTTTATATAAACAGAAGTGGTGGACATTGAATAAGTTTTCTTTACAAGAACGTCTAAAAATGGCAATTCAATTTATCATTCTGCTCAGTTTCCATTGTGATATTTATCTTGGCGTGATATCCATTTATGTAGTCAAAAATTTTGGGCCTCTTCCTGTGAACGATACATCACAGACGATATTTCACAGTAGGTATTTCACAAGGCATTTCTTTGTAGGTATTTCATTCCTTGTTTTACAGCACTTATGATGGAATCAGAGATTCCGAAACGTTTACCTTTAAAAGAATGTTCCATTTTATATTGGTTCTTCTTTTCATTTTACGAATAATTTAAGTTTTTGAAAATCGTTTAATAACCACTTTACAGTGATCGATTTACTGAAAGAGGCAGAAAAATTATTTGTTCAGAGGAAAAGTTTTAAAAACAACACTGGTGATCTTTTTCATTTCTCAGTACCTACTGTGAAGGAACGCGTTTTCAAAACATCACCTCCATCGTTAATAATTCTTCGACAACGAGTTGAAGTGTTTCAAGAACTAAAAGAAAACGGTGAAATGATCCGCAAAACTCTTCGTTTAATAGTGGATAGAAGTAATACTTGCCTTGAGAGTAATGGTGGGTATGTCGAAGGATAGTAAATTACTTTTTTATTCAAACTTTATTTAATGTATAGATTTGTTACTCTTATAGGTTTTTGTTTGTTCGGTTTTTTGGAAAGTGCAAATTATAATTACACTGGATTATAATTTGGAAAATTATAATTACACTGGATGGTAGCATAGATACAGCTTTTTCTTCTTAGTGACTGCATGTTCTTCAGGATTGCACTGAAATCGCAAATCTCTTGAGAAATCGTTTTAAATCTATTTAAAGGACACGTGAATTTTTCACGTGCGGGTAGCCGGCAGACTACGCTTTATTCACTTCAAATTATTCCAAATCAAGTTCAAATCAATCCAAGTCAAGTTCAAATTACTCCAAATCAACTCCAATTCAATCCAAGTCAAGTTCAAATTAATCTAAATCAAATTCTTATCAATCCAAGTCAAGTTCAAATAAGTCCAAGTGAAGTTCAAGTTAATCCAAGTCAAGTTTAAATTGATCCAAATCAAGTTCAGATTAGATTCCAGTACCAAGTTGAATTAAGAATCGACATAAATCCCTCGTTAATTTGAGCGTTTTTTGTATTAAAAATGTATGTATCTGTTGGATGTGATGAGCAAGAAAAACGTTTTTCCTTTCAGCAAAGAATACATAAAATATCTGCAGTATTAAAACAAGCTATCGTAAAAAGTGCCAAGTCCCAGCATCAGGAGGCAAAGTGTGATTCAGATCTTTGAGCGGAGTAACAGATAGAAGTCAATTATAAAAACTTCGTATTATACTACACATTAAAGTTGTTTTATAATTCTAAATTAATGGCAGTATGCATCCATTCAAATAATTATGTTCAAAGGTACTTTTGTGTTACACATACACATTTATATTTATAGTATCGAGGATTTATTTACACTCATTTAAAGATTTACATGTCTGAAATTCCACTTTACCACATTTATGAAATCATTTGTGCATGCAATTACAAATGATTGCCACTGGACGATGTGTAGATTTAACCTTTAAAATAAATGAGCAAATGCGATTCACTGAGTACTTATGTACGAAATCATTTGATTATAATTTATTGGAGTACATTATTACACAGATACAATCCTGCAATAGCAATAAAAATTGCGCCATCCCTTCAAATGAAAAGGCCTAGGCAAATATATCATCTCTATCGATGAAAAAAATTGAAACTTATTTTTACAAAAATCGTTTGAACAAGCAAAAACAGACATCTTTGTTATATTTCTTTTAAAGGGTTAATCTACATATCATCGAATGGTAATCTTTCGTAGTTGCATGCACATATGATTTTATATACGTGATAAAACGAAATTTCATGCATCTAAATCTCTATATGAGTAATTAAATCCTCGATACTACTATGTGTATGTGCATGTGGAACATAAAATTGTCTTTGAACATAAATATTTGAATGGATGCACACTGCCATAAATGTAGAATTGAAAAACAACTTTAATGTGAAGTTAATACGAAGTTTTTATAATTGATTTCTATGTGTTACTCCGCTCAAAGATCTGAATCACACTCTGCCTTTTGATGTTGGATACTTAGCACGTTTAATTTGAATTTTATTTGCATTAATTTGAACTTGACTTGGATTAATTTGAATCTGGCTTGGATTAAATTGAACTTATCTTGGATTAAATTGACCTTGACCTGAATTAATTTTAGGTGAAAAAGGTGTAGTAAAAACTAAAAACCCCCGCCAAAACCCCTGTTTAGGGCACTATTCTGCCGGGGCCGGGGCGGGGGCCGGGGTCTGCAAAAATTGTCGGGGCTTGCCGGGGCCGGGGTCAGTCAAAATGGCCGGGGCTGGCCGGGGCCGGGGCCGAGGCCGGGGCCCTGATCGGTCTATACTGGGTGTAGCTTCTGTTCTCAAGCTTGTAGAAAAATTTCAATTGTGGGACTGAACTGTCTTTCCCCGCCTCAGAAATGTGAGGTCCCGAGATGAGAGGTAGGCTTTCTGTGTATTGAAATAAAACTTTTTTTGGTTGTTGTAATAGATCATCGTATTCTGTTTACTTCTGTCCTGTTTTGAGTTATGTATTCCTTCTTAGCTCACAGTTTCTAAGCCTTAGAAACCTTGTGTGGGAACGTACGCTAGTTTCCGTGCAACTTCATACTACATGGTTCCTTCATCCTTCCTCTCTTTGAAACATTTTGTTGTGGTTAGAGAGGCTCAAACGGTGCTAATATAGCGTGAGGTCTATTGCCATATATCACCTACCCAGGTACAGTTTGAGATGTACTAATTGTTTTTAGCTTAATCAAATAATTTAGCTTAATCAATTAATTTTAGCTTGATCAAATTTTAGCTTTAGCTTAATAGCTTTAGCTTTAGCTTAACTGAGATGTACGACAATTGGTAATATCCATTAGTAACCTAACCTAACCTCGCACTATAGTAATAGCTAGAGGTAGACCTCACGCTATAGTATTAGCTAGAGGTAGACCTCACGCTATAGCACTAGCTAGAGGTTGACCTCCCGCTATAGCACTAGCTAGAGTTAGATCTCATGCTGTAGTGTTGTAGGCCTCATGCTATAGCAACGCCCGCTTAAACTAACGTAAAACCGATGAATCTTGCCCGCTTCAGGACGCAGTGCACCACCATCGAGGTCACCATAGCCCGCGTGTACAACTGGGATGTGAGGCACCGCAGAGCCGAGGCTGCCAAGACGGCTCAGCAACGGAAAAACTAACCCCAAAGTAGCCTAAAATATTTAGCTTCTCTTTCTCTTTCACTGCCTCCTGCCTAGGGCTATGTTGTTGGCATACACGAGAATGTAACCCTGATCGAGCTTCAGTTGTGTTTCTTGTTGCCCGTCATTGGACGACTAATTTGCTGTGGTGGTTGCAATGCGTGAGTCTTTTCTTTTGTAGTGCCGCGTGTCGGACACAAATGTGTCAAGATGGATAGATTGCAAGTTTGATTTTTAAAGTCTGAAGGCCCTATTACACGGGGCAACAATTGCTCCAAAAGCAGCGACGGATGCTTCTGAGAGCAACGGACTGCATTTGCTGGGCGAGTTTTGGTTATCGCGTTTGTTCAAAAATCTCGTGCTGAGTCGTGCACGGTGCACCTCAGAGCGACGGAGCAGTGCTCGACTGAGCGTCGTAGTGTAAGGATGTTTGCAACACCGTCTCCGTCTGGTTCACTATGGTCTCGATCCGCCATATAATTGATAAAAGAAGCCTTTCATCAATGTCCTATGCTATTAAACACCGCCTCCCACTGAGCCAACATAAGCTTGGTCCACCATTCAATAGAAAGTCGAAGGATTTAGCACTTTGACTGCGGCAACTAGGTATTAATGAAGTTCACCACCAAACTCAAATTTTTAAGTCAATTATAGAAAACTATTTTGGAAATATCAAACATAAACTGGATCGTGCATGTATTTAGTTGTGATTAAATATTTATGAAAATTGAGTTTGCGACTATTGGTCGGTCAGCAGCATTATGAAAATTTCCTCTGTGTACCACCGGTGGCGCACGTCGCTGTCAGTGTTAATAAATCGCGCAGTGTTCTATAATATGGAAGCTAATAAGTCTTATACAAGCAATTAAGTGTCATTTTATTCATATAATTAGTTGTAATTTCTGTATAAAATAATGCGGAATATTACCATTTACTGTGACGTTTCATTCGTGACGTTTCATTTCCAAATGCTGTAACTTTTCCATATATCGGAATGTTTATCAGGTAGAATTTTATGATAAATAAAGTGGTCAGAAATTTGAAAAAGAATAATCCATAGGTTTATAAGTTTAAACAGTTTAGCTGGATATGATGTAACTATCGAAGCTCCAAAAAATAGAAAAAACATTAAGAAGATTGACTCTATGAAGTCAGGTAACTGAATGTGCAGTCATTTTTAATTTTCTATCATAAGTAGCGGGTAGAAAAATAGGCAATAATTTATTCAGCTTCTAATGATCAAACCATTTAATATGTTTTTTAGGCTTGAACCTAACTATATCAATATACCAAATGAATGGGGTTAACACTTTGACTGCGACGTGCGCCACCGGTGGTATACGGAGGTAATTTTCATAATGCTGCTCACCGACGCAAACTCAATTTCCATAAATATTTAATCAAAGCTAAATGAAGGCACGATCCAGTTCATGTTTGGGATTTTCAAAATAGTTTACTACAATTGATTTAAAATTTGAGTTTGGTGTTGAACTTCATATTTAGTTGCCGCAGTCAAAGTGTTAATTAATTAAATTACTCTTCCTTTTGTTTATTTCTGTGCGATATAAAAACACAAATTATTATATTTATATGCGAATATGAGCTGTAAAAAATATGTTAAAAATTTATTACAATATTATGATGTTTATATTGCTGCATTTTATATTGATTCTCATAAATTAGATATTTTCCTAGAAGTCAATAATACATCAAAAGAATTATTTTAAATCAACAGTCGTACGACCCTTCAATCTCATCCATTGTTAGAAAATAAAGACAATGAATTATGCAAGGACATTTAAAAGCGCAAAACAGGATCTAAGTTTTGTATACGTTCTTAATGCATTTCATTTAATGATGAAATGAAGATGTCAAATGCCGCAGTCACTGCGAGCTACAACCTCCCTCTGCAATTGGCAACGCCCCACTGGTTGCCTTGTGTGATAGCGCACCCACAAGTTGCGTCATTTCAGTTGCCGTAACCGAGGCAAAGTGTTGCCCCGTGTAATAGGGCCTTTAGCTTAGCTATACTTGACCTAAAGAATTATAGAGCTGTGAGAAATTGCGTTGAGATTTCCACCTTTAGTATCGGTTGTACGCAGCGTTCATTTTCTTCCATCACAGTTGAATGAAACGACCTTATTGCTAGCCTACCGTAGTACATATATGACGGAGATGTTTCACGGCATTTCTCGTTCCTCATGTGACGAATGTTTAGGCAAGGCTTCATTAAATTGCGCAAGAAGATTGGGTGAGGATGTTAAATTTTACATCCGAAGTAATTGTCATGTCCGAGAACCACATACTCCCTGTTGAGTTAATTCTAACTTCAGATATTTGAGCATTAAAATCATCATTGTCACAGGACATGAGGGCAGTAAAACAGGTACGTTTTGTTTTCGTCTAATGTCCTGTATCAGGATGGAGCTTCATTCTTTCGCATTTAAAACTTATTTGTTTGCTCATAAGAAACCAAAACACTTTCTTGGCTTAAATTCTCAAGTTTCAGACGTGAAAATTATTGAATTGTAAATACTGATGTGAATTTACTGAAAGAAAGTGGCGTAGCATGAAATTCTTTCATATTTAGTGATTGTAGGCTCTCTTCCTGGCCTACGACGTTATAGGGGAATAGACTTCCCTTTACCACACGGTTCAATAAATTGATCCTAGCTCGTTGCGTGCTCTCATGATTTATTTCTGGGAACATGAACAAATATCACAGTCCTTTTAACGGTAGCACAGTAATAGCAAGCAAATAAAAACAAGTTTCAAAATATTGAGGAATTGCGAGGTGTCTGGAAAGATAAAGAATAAAGCTAAATAAGACTGTAACAAGAAATAAATGAATAAGCATATGTCATCAATATATTTCGCAGTATAATCAAATCCAATGTACCTAGAAATAAACAAAGACAATTCAATAGTGAACTACAAGCTGGCCGATTGTCACGCATCTGGCGCCTAGAAAATCTATCTAGCATTAGCACGCTGGGATAATTCTTTCAACTATTTTTTAAGAAGCATGGACGGCGCCAACAGTGATCATAATGAGTATTTTACATTTCAAGCGTCTGGTTACAGCTGAAGTCTTATAATTTGTTATGTCCAACAGGAAAGGAAATGAGATTTGTAATTTCTAAGCGGTGACAGGAGGAAACATAAGTGTGGCCAACTTGTTATCTGATGGGGGACTTATTCATAAAGTACTGGAATTTGTCAAACAAGTGAATGTATTCGGGAATATATGATGTTGAATCTGAGTGGACCCACCCAGTTCAAGAGAGGTGAGGTTGTGTTTTAATGTTTGTATTACGGTTTGTCTAAGTCCTAGAGGCTTGTAGCAGTTGTTATGTTCTGCGGCACAGTTTAGAACTAAAATTGCCGAGCGTACTGCGCTCCTTTACTCAACGCTGAGTTCAGAAAGGGTTTCAGCGCGGGTAAGACGCTCGGCCAAAGTGAGGGTGGGAGCTGGAACCCCAACTTTGGGGTTTTAGCTTCAATCCTTCCACATTTGTTGTTCCCTTGCATCCATGTACCCTGATTCTTCAGGTAAAAATTACGAGTTTCAGCTATATTGGCCTCAATCTTTGTTCATATGGTGATTCAATCCTTATGATGACGGGTAAAAAGAAGCAAATGTTGTGATAAGTGTTAGAATGTCCATGACGGCTTCTTTTCGGGTCGCTCATACTAAACGGTAGTTATCGATATTTATGTAATGCTATATCGATGTGTAACGAATGGGGGTGAAGTTCTGGAGAATTGTTGTGGCCCGACGAGAGGAGGGCATACTTTACGTGTTATGCCAGCTATTGTCGAAGTCGGACATGAGTTTTGTTGTTTTTGGGAAAATTGTATTGTATTGAGTGGTTTGGCACTTGACTGAGTTAGATGGAATATGCGTGCAATAACGTAATTTGAGTAATCTGTATAGATAGCGGAGAGAAAGATGGAAGGCACTGATGACCTCAGCGTACCACCTTACAACAGCAAAGCAACTTTGGTAGAAATGCCCAGAGCAACGACTAAAGATCTATGACCGAAGTGGTCGTTAACTGAGTTTATTATTATTATTATTATTACCATTATTATTCATTTATATTATAATTAACCTGAGCAAGTTGCATATTATAGGAAGTGTGCCGTATATGTTTGTATATATATATATTTATATATATATATATATATATATAAATGTACAGGGAGTTCATGGGAATCGAACTCGTGACTTATAAGTTACCGCGCCAACACGCTACCGACTGCGCTATCAATCACCCTTATTTCGTTTGAAAAAAACTTATGCGTGGACGGAGAGCCCGCTTTACCAGACTCAGTAATTGTTTCTGGGGGTGATATGACTTTGAGCTATTGATATATATATATATATATACATATATATATATATATGTATATTGTATATGTATGTTCAATAATTAAAGTGCGCAGTGTTCAATATTTCATTGCTACAATAATGTATTCATCGAATAAATGTGGATGTAAGGCTACTTGTGTCACGTAATAAAACTAGGCCAAATGCATATTTTACTGTATTTAGGGATTTTCATTGGGAAAAGTGTAGCTGCTGGAACAACTACAGCAATACTGCCAATATTCCTGTGGTTACTCAAAGCAGCTAAACTTTTAGTTCAACGATGCTCGTTATTCAAATTTTCAACTATTTACACGTCGATCATGGATACAGAGCAATTCGAAAATTAATTAATCTTGACAACACATTTTTTATAACGCAATTTGATGTAGCGGTGATTATTCAAAAATCATCTGAACAAATCGATAGGTAAGAGTAAAAGAGCACAGCAGAATATGGAAAAGGGGCAAGAGAAAGATATGTACGGAAGATTTGTACTTCGGGAGCCTATTCTTATAATTTGAATTGATACGAGGCCTGTAATATGTATATAGTCTAAAATAAGTGTCCATTAAAGATGATGGACATTGTAAAATAAATAATCCTGCTTCCCATGTATATAGTTCAACAAGTATTCTAAAAGAATTGAAGACTTTCTTGAAGCGGAAAGCATTGTTTGCCAGAGTAATTTCATCCTGTGGTTTATTTGCGATGACAAACGATGAACTCAGTGTTTCTTTCTGAAATATTAAGCAACATTATGAGGACTTTCATTTAGTTTATTCTTTTAACACTCGAAAAGAAACATTAGAATTTGAGAATTACAATGAGTATGCGAGTCGCAAACGGAGCTTTGTATTGATAAATATGAAGCTTTTGCTCAGTATGCACAAAAATTTTAATTATTACGTGGCTATTAAGCATTGCATACGAGATTATCAAAGTTTTTCGGTATCATAGTTTCCAGACTATTTAAATTTTTTTCAATACGTATGTGCGGAAATCCGGCATTTCCTGCCATGGTGCAAACATACGTACGACAGTCAGTGCATCGCTTCCGCGAGTGTGGTGTGAATCACGTGGTATGGGGTTGGTGACGTGTCAGCTCAAACGTCTCCTATATATCGGCTGGCTTGTCTAACGGTTTCGAGAGCAGCTGTCCCCTTTGAAGTGGACTTACCTGTCTTATGGATACCGTGGGTAATACTCTGCAAGCGCAGTCGTGGCAGTCGTGAATGAATACTGCGAGAGTAGCAATGGCATTTGGAAATGAGTGCCGCTATTTATTTTGTGTTTATGGTTAATTAAATTTTTTTAATTTAATGATTAATGACTATTGTGTAAATTTCTGGTGAGCAAATTTGTGGTTTTTAGGTTTGTGTAAAAATGAATCTGAATAATAGTCCTATATGTCTGATTCGGACTCTGAAGAGTTTATACGGTCAACCACGACACAAACAGCGAGAGGTGGTACCTCGGTACCCCGAATCCGTGCTGACAGTAACACGACACCGACTATGACTGAGCCTGCGATTACCGGGGAGGCAGGACCAATTACTATGACGACTACCATCCGCAGCGCCGTCTTCGCCCGCGAGGTGGCAGCAGCAATGCCAAGGACAAGACCATTCTTTTTAACGTCGAACTTCCGCTTTTTAGGGGGCGTAGGAATGACTCAGAATTTTGTGAAAATAAATCGTTCAGTACGCACGTCGGAAATTTAAAAGCGTAAATGACTTCATAACCTGACGTAAACTCCAAGCGCTAAGAAGGAACTGTTGGTCCGCTCGGCCCATAAACAAGTAGGAGATTTCAATTCAATAGTTACCAAGTTGATGAATTCAAATCTGCATTACTCTTTTGAGGAAGCACTCAAGATTTTGGACGAAATATATGTCGCCAAAGGCGAGAAATCTGTACACGTATTAGCATGTGATTTGAATCAGTTGCGTTTCATAAGGAACGAAAGTCTGGCCGCTCAGTTAGTTACCGCTTTCGCTAAGATACGCAAGTTGTCGAAACAATAATTGTTGAATTCGGCAGCAATAGCATGGCAGAGACACCCTTTTATCAGGGCTAGTGTGAATCAAAACGAATTAAAAAGGTTCGTTGGAGATTCAATGGATTTCAGTCTAGCAATAAATGTGCCAGTACCTTAACTCGAAAATATTGCTAAAAAAATCTTCGATTCAATACCTCAGAGGAGTTGTTGGCCCAAATAGTTGCAGCCGTCCGAAATCATCCGGAAAGTAAACCAATTTTAACGACTCAGTACTCGACCAGAGAGACCTTTTTGGTGGATGTTCAAAACGGGACAGAAGATGACGTTGAAGTGCAGGAACCCATTCAGGAGGGTGAGGTGTGTTACAGCTCGAGTTACCGTAGCCGCCGTTTCCCGGGGTGCAAGTCGTATCCCCGACCTTGGCTCAGGAACCCTAGATGTCCCAGATGAAGTGGATATGTGGAGGACATGGCCATAGGATCCCTTGAATGTCATACATTGCGAGAGGAAAGCTCGAGACAGTCCCCAATAATTTTGCAGCTAGATCGAGAGGGCCTCCGTCCCGTAGTTTATGTCATAGTTCAGGTCATGGCGATGCCAAGTGTAGGTCAAAACAATGTGATCTGAGCAAACCCTGTAGACCAGTTGGGCCCTGCTATGTTTGCGGGGGAAAGCACTATGCTCGAAGTTGTAAAGCGTCAGGAGACGAAATCAGACAGTATCGTATTTACATGCGTAGGTACAACGCGAATAGGCGTCAAAAGCCGTGGCAGGCATGAGGATCCTGAGAGAGAAAGAGCACGATGATTTTTCACAGTAAATGCAAGAGGCATAGGTAGGAGGCGTGAGCCGTATTTGCCCGAGGGTTAACGCAAGGCTATCGTTAATCCTAACGTTGTGGTGTTTACGGATCCAGTTACAACCGAGTTGACCGAATTTGTAGATCCTTTGTTTCACTGCAAAAACAATTTGCTGTGTTAAACGAACAAGAGCTTGCCGATAGGATATCACAAGAGAAATCAGCTGAGGCTAATTTAGCAACTACGATTATGACAACGGGACGTCGTATTACCATTAGAAAGTCGAAGAACCAACAATTATAATAAGTAACAACGACCAGTATTTGAGCGCGCTGTTAAAGACAGCAGCAGCGATAAATGCCTCATCAGTTAGAGTAAAATCAAGTCCCTGGATGAAAAATTGAAACCTAATAATTTGAGCTTCAGAGGCATTAACGTTAAGAGTAATGTTAGTGGTGAGGTTGATTCAACTATCTCGCTACCTGATACTGAGAAGGTAGTAAAGAGTAGCGCATTGATTATTAAAGACGCTCAATTTAATAACGATTTAATTCTAGGAAGTAATATTTTGAATAATGCAGTTATTAATTTCAAAGACGGTTACTTGATATGGGAAGGAGTTAAGATTCCCTTCAACGAAATAGGTGATGAGAATACGCTTAGTAAGGAGGAAGTGTTGATGAACATCGTAAGCAATAGCAGTTGCTAAGAGCACGAAGAAAGGCAATAGAGTCTCCGGCAGACTGAATGACCGCAAGAGAATTAAAAAAAAAGGAAGCTGTCTGTGAGCGAGTTGTCGGGAAGCAAATGAAAGAGATAAAGAAGGAAAGACCACCAGTGATTCACTGTGTTGCTTTAGAGGTACCTGGTATTCAGTGAAAATAATCAACGGTTTCGTAAGAAAGGCTAAACCAGGTAAATATTTAGTAAACGAAAGGTTGTCTCGGAATGGGATACTGATCGCAGAATCCCTAGTTACGATGAGGAAGTATGGTACTGAGACACTTCTAAAGTTTAATGGCACAGATGATGCTATTTATTTCAGCGACAACAGTATGTTGTGCAACTTGGAAGCTGTAGATGCTCAAACAGGTAGAAAAAGAGGTTTACCTTACTTCTGTAATGAAGCTTTGAAGGAAGAAATTGTGTGGAGCATATTGATCGGTCAAATTCAACTGAAGTCATCTTGAGTGATCGTGGCGAGATCGTAAATGCCATGGCTAAGGAAAAGCTTGAGTTGAAGATTGACGAACTGGGGCAGAATTGTCATTGTTACCGTATTGAAGAACGGGATGCTTATGCACAAGTTGAAGATGTGCCTATTGTATCGAAGGACGTACTTCGTCCGTTAACGAATGTTGACGTTTCTTGTAACGATAATGACGGAAAACCATTACTGAATAAAGTGTTTACCAATTTTGGCGACGTCATCACGCTAGAAGGCGAGACTAAAGGTGTTACGAATGTAATGAAACACAAAATTGTGCTTAAACCTGATGCACCAGTACTAAATATCACGCCCTACCGTGTTCCTAATAAACATCAGGAGGACCTCCTCCAAGTGAATCGGCAGATGCTCGCGCAGAGCATTATTGAATCCTCCATGTCAGACTACAATTTCCCTGTTATTGTTGTCAAAAAAAGTGACGAAATACGGCCAGTAATTGATTTTAGAGCTTTATATAAGGTAATAGTTAAGGAGTCGTATACGATCCCGCGGGTAGAAAAAACTTTCTTCACAATCGGGGGAAACAGCGTTTTCTCGGCATTGAATTAAGATCGGCATTTCGTCAGGTGGAAATAGAACGGCCAAGCCGAAATTTTTCAGCCTTTAGTATAGGCTACGTAAAGTACTATTTCCATATAATTCCCTTTGGACTTAGTTCAAGTCCAAGCATTTTCCAACGCGTTATGTCTTCCCTCCTTGCACCTAATTAGGCAGGTTGTGTTTCATATTTCTAAATGACATTCTCGTATACTCAAAATCCAAAAACAAACATCTGACTGACATTAAGGGGATCATCCGGGGCCCATGCCAGATCCTGTCGATGTCATGGTCATATTGCATGTTTTTGTTGTAGAAGGACCCTTAGTTGGTGGACTATTCGTTCCTAAAATTTTATGACGCTACGACAATAATTCCCCCCCTCCCTGGGAGGGGTGAAGGGAGCAACATCTTTCAATTTTTCCGATTTTGACCCCATATGAAAAGAGAAAAAATGGGAAACAGAAAAAAAGCCGAACGTGAGTGTGTTAGAAATGTTCCAAGGATTCTAAAACTGCATTTGTTTTTGTTCTAGCATCAAAACTGAAGGAGGAGTCCCATTTTGAAATATCGATATCAATGAAAAGCACCCAATTTTTTTCTAACTTTTTCCTGATTTTGACCCCATATATAAAGAGAACAAATGGGAAATGGAAGAAAAGCCGAACGTGAGTGTGTTAGAAATGTTTCAAGGATTCTAAAACTGCATTTGTTTTTGTTCTAGCATCAAAACTGAAGGAGGAGTCCCATTTTAATAGCAGTCCCAATAGCAGCGTTTTACTTATGAATTTTTTTACGCGTAAACTAATGCAACTCGATGTCGATTTCGTTTTCTGAATGCGCGGTAAAATTAATAATTGATTTTTTCATGAGTTATAACTAGCGTTTTACAACCATGTTTCTACCTTCGTTGTTTGTCTAGTACGAACCATGTATTGTGGAATAGTGTTGTATCGAGTCGTTTAATTTAAAATTTTGATGAAAAGGACATTTTTTGTTATTTCGCTTCAGCTGCCCTTATTTTTGCTTTGCGTAGCTGTACTTACACTTTTTACTTTACATAAATTGTATTTAACCAGTTCTATGGTGTTGTGTTCACATTATTTTTGGATTATGGCAGAGAGTGTTGTTTTAGCTGTTTTTAATATCAAGTTGTATTTAATATGTTTTTAAAAAATAATTTCGAGCGTTAGCCAGCAATTTATGTTGTGCCAGAGGTAATCAATCACTTTTGCATTGGTTATCGGTGCTTGTATTCTCAAAAGTCTATTTTTTGACGTTTTAGCCTTTTGGGTACCTTACCATACTTTTTTGCGTAGGGGAGGTATATATGTGCGTGCACGTATAAGCGCGGGTCATTCAGGCATTGGCGCTAATCGATCCCCGCACTCTGTACTTGTAACATCACCTGTCTGCCTCAGCTCGTGCCAAGTAAGCTTTAAACCGAGAAGAAGTGCGTTTATCTCATCCTTCAAGCTGATTATACCCCCTAGCGCCACATTTGGGCGTGATATCACGTTGATAAAACACCTTTTTGTCAGGAAACTGACCAGCAATCTTTGGAAGGAGATGATCTTTTAAGTACTGGGCCGAATTCCTTGCTGTGTTCATGGATAAAATCGTCAGTGCTCCAGTTCCCTTACCTGAAAAACAGCTCCTGGCGTGAAGAGTGACAGGATGCTTGGCCGTTGAAATGATACACTACTTGTTAATGTCTCGCCTTTTCTTCATTGCACGAGTCATTTCCCAAAGGTAACCAAAAGGGAGAACGGAGATGCATCGGAGACAATGGCTTTGCCCCTTTTCACATCAGTCAAATACATGTACTTCCTGTGAAATTTGAGCCGGTCTTTGATGTTCTTTCCCATAAAGAATAGCGCAATAAAAACCTCTTGACGAACCAACTAAAATCTTCTCGTGCCAGGGGCTGTCTTCTCCACTATTGAATTTGTTCCGTTGAATTATTTTATCAATCTGTAGACAGTTGATGATGATGGAAGTTGCTTGGAAACGATTTCCATTTTTGATTGACCACTTTAATAAAGAATGATGGTTTTCCTAATTTTTTTTCCGATGTTACCATGATTTTGAATCTGATAAAGAAAACATTTTTTAACAATCTAAAAAAATAAATAAACAAAATATTTGAAAACAAACATGGCACTTACCTTGCAAACATTTTTTTCATAAAATCCTATGCCGATATTAGTTTTTAAACCAGTTCAAATAGGTATTCCGTATTCTAGGAAAAATATGGGTAATTTTTGAAAAAATCTACGTAATTTTATTTATTTAACTTCGCTTCTAATTAATTTTGTTGCATTATAAAACTATTAACGATTAGGTATAATCTATTAACGATTAGGCATAAATATAGGACTGTCACGCAATGCATGTGGTTGTCGAATCCATTATTCAATAGTTACCCATTACAGTTCAATGTTTCTTTCAAATGCTTGGAGTGCGGCACAGTGAAAAATAAATGAGTTACGCCTTTGCTCAATGTGCTTACGCTAATGGTTCACGCGTGCATTTGCTTTATTTAGCCTTTATGTTTCATTTGTATTTCATCTCAATGTCTCAACATTAGTTTGATTTCCTAGCTGAGTAGCAGGAATATTG
This sequence comes from Morinoia aosen, assembly GCA_030386875.1. NCBI lineage: Eukaryota > Metazoa > Arthropoda > Malacostraca > Amphipoda > Talitridae > Morinoia > Morinoia aosen. Next base: position 72,974,597 of record CM059557.1, read on the forward strand.
TACATATATTCGCGGTATTATGCAGTTGCTCATATATGAACGCGCTATTTCCACAAAAAGAAAATAGATCACTGTCTTTGCTGAAATGTATCCGTGTATTTAAGAGGCATTGTAATGAGATTCATAAATTCAGACTTCACATCCCATGATTTAAGGTACCACCTTGGTAGGTCAAGCTACACTATGTAGTTTTGTAGCAAACGAAGACAACTGTCGTAGTTCGGCGAATCAGGGATTACCCTGAAAAGCCTTAGCGGAATCATACGGCGTAGGCAGTTGTACGTCTTGCCTTAGTTCAGTAAAAACAGAAATTTATTTTCTGTTGCTCTAACGGACTGATTACAGCGGAGGCTGCACCCTCGCGAACCTCAGGAAGAGCAGCTGCGAGGAAAAGCAAGCGTTTCGTAAAGGTAGCTGCACAGAAGACAGCCACTTTTCTCGGACCTACACGTCGACCCGCACGACAGTATCGTCATGGGACTATTCCGAAATAAAGCCCAGAAATGAAGAAGTTTTTTCTCAAAATCATTGGCCGCACCTGTATGCGGACGCGCATTGTCGTGCTGAAAAATGACGCCCTTTCGATTGACCAAAGCTGGGTGCTATTTTATAAGCAGTAATTAGTCTTTGCAGAGCTGCTGACAGTACAACTCTGCAAAATTGTTTTGGTTGTTTTGAAGAAGCTCGTAATAAAATGATTCTTCTCATATTCAACCGAACACACAGCAAAATTTTCCGGATTGAATCCTGCTTTTGTTTGTGAATATGGTCTTGCATTTTAATGGTACAAGTGATAGGGGCGAAATGAACAATCGAGCGGTTGCATCAAGTTTCTAAGCTGCAGTTCTTGTAAATTATTCTAGAGCAAAAAGGTCATCAGTGTTTTCGTTGAGAGCAGGTTTAAGTTTATGGATGCGTAAGGCTTCTATTACTTGAATGTGTTTTTAACAACATTCTATAAAATATTTGTATTAGAGTATTATGAATTCAACAATTTAAACAATTTAAACCATTTATATACCAAAGGAGATACAGAGGTAGAATGTTTCTTACGTCTAGTACAATGGTCAAATTTGAATATAGCTACCTGTGGGCCCGAATAAGTTCAGCGACTTCTGGGGCATCCTACCATCACGTTATTCTAAGGTTTACATTATTGTTTATCCTAAATCACTTAAACTAGTTTCGCATTAGACTGATAAGTGAGATAATTTACTCGATATCAGATATTTCATTCTACAATATAGGTCATATGGACTATATTTAACAGTACATTCGATAAACGATTTAACAGTAGACTGAAGATCGGCGATATTACCCATGGCAAATTACATTATTGGAAACAGTCATGTAGGAGACAAGATTTGACTTGGTGATCTTACACGACTAGTATTTCGATAGGAAGTGAGACTCAAGATTTCTTTTGAATACCTTGTAAGAATTACTATCACGGATCTCCGCAGGTATTGAGTTCCAAGTTTTAGTTCCAACGAAGAGTATACTGTGTTGCGACCGGGCCTTTGAATAATAAGGAAGCATGAATTTACTTCTATTTCGGGTTAAATGGTCGTGATGACCAGTTTTCGTAGTTAATAATTGTTTTAGGCTATTGTCGCCATCAATTGTTAATGTTTTGTAAATGAAATTGCAAATGGAGATTTTGTAGAGATCCGAAAGTTCAAGTATTTAAAAATTTTTGAATGAATCATTTGTGTGAGCATTATATTCTAGATTCTTTACCGCTCTGATGGCTCTTTTTTGCAGAATACAAATTACATTGGTTTTATTTTATCAGTTCCGTGTCATGCTTCTACTCCGTATTGCAAGTATGGTGAAATTAGCGTTCGGTAGAGCATTCATAAAGATGTTTCAGGTAGGTAATTTTTAACTTTATTCAGGATTCCGATGGATTTTGATAATTTAGAACTAATATGAGCGATGTGCTCTTTAAAGGTCAGATGTTTATCTATTATGATGCCCAGAAACTTCCATGAGTTGGTTTCTTCGATTTCATCTTCGCCAATTTTTATGCATGGGAGAGATATATTTTTCTTGTATGAGAATGTAATATATTTTTTTATCGATGTTGAGGCATTTTATTAGCTTTAAGCCATAATGAAACCTTATGGAGTTCATTATTTATACTCTCCGCAATCATAGCGGGATTTTGGTTCGGAATGGCCACAGAAAGCGTGCTGTCATCGGCAAAAAGTATGAATTTGAAAAATGATGTAGAGGGTGATGCAGAGGAAACGCATGTTTTTCAATAAGAATAAGGTTGGAAAGAATAAAAACAAGTATTAAATGATAGGTTTTTTAACGCAGTTTTTGAAATGTTATACCATATTTAGGTTCGGAAAATAAAGTCTTTGAAATGACGTCCTTCTTGCTGGATACAAATTTGGATCCTCTTCTGAAAATTACGGATGACTCTCTCCAACATTTCATTCGGCACGGCTACAATTTCCTGACGAATAGAATTCTCAAGGTCATCGAGTGGGCGAGGCTTGTTGATGTACACTTTTGATTTCAAATATCCCCACAAAAAGAAGTGAAATCACATGTCCTGGGAACATTTGTCCTGGGAACGAACACACGATGTTGTACGCTCCAACGCTCCATAGCGACTAAAACGGCATTGTATGGGCCGTTTGCCAACATTCGTTCAAGGTCAATACCCCCTCCCGTCGCCGAGTACTAGCGGTTCTAAAAACATGCGTTTCCTCTGCACCACCCTTTAGATTTGATATCACTTATAAATATCAGAAATAGGAGAGGCCCAAAGACAGATCCTTGTGGAACTCCATGGCTAATTGTCTGTGGGTCTGATTTTGCGTCGTCAATGACAACGTATTGTTTCCGATTTGTTAGGTATGATTTGAACCAGCCATGGGCAATTCCTCGAATGCCATAACAATGTAATTTCGAGAGTAATATGTTATGGTCCACACAATCGAATGCTTTTCGAAATTCAAGAAACACGGAGAAAACAAGCTTTGCTTCATCTTTGTTAGAGATAAATGATTTAATATTGCTTTAGGCGATTTTTTAGAACGAAAACCCTATTGTCTGTCGTAGAGAAAAAATTTTTGTTCAAAATACGAATACACTTTTTTATACACAATTTTTTCAAATATTTTGTGATAATTGGCAGTACAGAGATAGGTCTATAATTATTACAGCAATTTTTATCACCATTTTTAAAAATAGGGGTCACTCTGGCAGTTTTGAGAGTGTTGGGGAAGATACTTTGAGAAAGCGAATGGTTGATAATATTAGAAATGCACGGTGCTATTATATCAGCTATAGCCTTAATAACTTTAGCTGAGAATGTATTTAATCCATTTGATTTATTTTTCAAGTTGTTTATGCACGTAATTACTTCGGAGGGATTAGATGGCGTGAAGAAGAAAGTGTTGTGTTCACGGACATGGTCCATGTATTGCAGGTGGTCTGTAGGTTCACTAACGACACTACCGGCGATATTTTTCCCTATTTATATAAAAAAGTTGTTAAACACTGTTGCAATATCTTTGTAGGCTCTCTTTCTGGCCTACGATATTATAGGGGAATAAACTTCCCTTGACCACACGGTTCAATAAATTGATACTAGCCCGTTGGGTGCTCTCATGATTTATTCAGGGAACATGAACAAACATCACAGTCCTTTTAACGGTAGCACAGTAATAGCAAGCAATGATAATAGCAATGACATTGGCAAGTTTCAAAATATTGAGGAATTGCGAGGTGTCTGGAAAGATAAAGAATAAAACTAAATAAGACGGTGACAAGAAATAAATGAATATGCATATGTCATCAATATATGTCTCAGTATAATCAAATCCAATGTACTTAGAAATAAACAAAGATAATTCAATAGTGAACTACACGCTGGTCGATTGTCACGCATCTGGCGCCTAGAAAATCTACCTAGCATTAGCACGCTAGGATAATTCTTTCAACTATTTTTTAAGAAGCATGGACGGCGCCAACACCAGCCCCTAAATTTGGGTTTCGATCAACCTCAAATTTATCCTTAAGATTACATCATATCTCTACTCTACACATACAGTTACAAATCTTCGACAGAACGCAACAAAATTAATTTAGAAATTGGGCGCTCAATGAGAGTTGAACCCATAGTACACAAGGAGGAATCTTTATTAGAAGAAATTTTTATTTCCGCCTTTCTAACGTTAGAATTATTGTCGGGAAAAACCCTATTTATTCGACCCAACGGCCACTGATTACGAGGCAGTTGGTAGTCTACTACAAGGACCAGGTTTCCCTTTTGATGAGATGCTCTTTCCGTGCACCACTTCTGGCGCTCAAGCATCAAGATTAAGTACTGCTTCTTCCACCGGGACCAAAACAGATCGGCTAGGAATTGAACTTGCTTCCACCTTCGCTTTGCGTAAATATCTGCACGGTTGAAGAGGCCTGGAGGGTACGTAACTCCAGCATTAAGCAGCAGCAAGTGGTTAGGCGTCAGAGGCGCCGAGTCCGAAGGGTCGCTCGACATCTCCGTGAGAGGGCGGTTGTTCAAGATCGCCTCGACTTCGCACATCAGCGTTGATAGTTCCTCTGAGTTCACACGAACTGGCTGTTCGTTCAGTAACGTCGAAAGAACGTTTCTTACCGATCTGATGATTCGCTCCCATACGCCGCTGAAGTGCGACGCTGTAGGGGGATTAAATTTCCACGAAATGTTCTTATGTTTCAGCCAGTTTTCGATTTTCTGTTCGTTCCACTGCTTGATCGCATCGTTCATTTCTCGATAGGCTCCTTTGAAATTTGTTTCGTTATCGCTAATTAGCGACGAAACATTGCCTCTTCGGCTAATGAAACGACGTAGAGCGTTTATGAACGAGTCGGTCGTTAAAGATTCCGCTACTTCCAAGTGAACGGCTATGGAGGACATGCATATGAAGATAACTCCATAACGCTTTTCGCGTCTTCTTACAAGTACCACGGAGAAGGGTCCAAAGTAATCAACCCCGACATCCGTGAAAGCTGGGCGGTCTCCCGTGACTCGTTGATGTGGAAGTTCTGCGAGGATTTGTTCGCTAGGTTTGCCGTGTCGTTTTCTGCAGGAAATGCATTCGCGCACTATTTTTCTTGCCAGTGAATTTCCTCGGACTATCCAATAGCGCGAACGAAGAGTACATAGGATAGCCTCTCGTCCTAGATGACCCACTCTCAGGTGAGCGTCGAGTACGATGAGCCCAACAATGGACGATTTCCCGGGGAGAATTATCGGATGCTTCGCGTCATACGCCAGAGCAGAATTATTTATTCTCCCTCCGACCCTTATCAATCCATCATCGTCGAGGAATGGGGCGAGTTTACGCAAAGGTTCTTTTCTTGCTAGAGTTCAATTTTTCTTTAGGCTTTCTAAAATTGATGGATAAAATTTTTCTTGGACATATTTCAAAATTGCGATTTCAGCATTTTTCAAATCGTAAACAGTTATTTCCGGAGTTGTTACCGCCATGTGCTGCATGAATTTCTTAAGAAGCAGGAATGCAGCGACGCGAATTTTTAGTTTATATCAATTTGACGTCGATTCCATTAATTTATCCAACGGAGTTTCGCAGGAATTGATGCTGGTGGCCAATGCCTTCGCTTCAGGCTGCAGCTCGGCTTCGCCTGGAGGTAAGGTTTGGTCGTTGTTCTGTTCCGGTGCGGATAAGGTCAAGTCGTAGAGGAATCGAGGGCCTTTCTTCCACAGGGAGGAATTCATGAGTGCGGCAGTATCCGCACCTCTGCTGATTATATCAGCGGGATTTTCTTTTGTATTAATATAGCACCAATCTTGTGCTGAAGAAAAGTTTCTAATAAAGGAAACTTTGTTGCTCACGAATCTCATGAAGCGGCTCGTTTCGCTTTTGATGTACTGCAAAACTGTGACGCTATCAGACCAGAAACGCACTGAACTTATTTCAATGCACAATTCACGCTTAATTCTTTCAGACACTTCCACCGCCAACTTAGCACTGCAGAGCTCCATCCTAGGGACAGTCTTAAGGGTTGAGTTGTTGATGGGAGTTATGCGGGCTTTAGCGAACACAAATGAAGTTTCTGCCGTGCCGTTTCCAAACAACCTTGCGTAAGCGACCGCACCGTAAGCAGTTTCGCTGCCATCGCAAAAAATGTGGAGCTCCATGGGCAGCGTCGTATTAACTGTCGTGATGCACTGCAGTACTTCAAAGTTAGGTAGCAACTTGGCACTTTTCTTCCATTTTAACCAACGAGCAAGCAAGTCGTCGGGTAGGTTGTCGTCCCAAGAAAGTTTACGCTTGCAGGTTTCTTGAAATATCCTCTTCGCTGGAATAAACACGGGTGTAGCGAGAGCAAGGGGATCGTAAACTGAAGCCATTGTTTTCAACATATCTCTCCTAGTTTTCACATCCGCGTTTATAGTAACGGCGAATCCAAGCGTGTCCCTTTCTGTGTTCCCGACAACGCCAAGGGCTCGTTCCTCTGGCATGAGAGTTCTGTTGTCCAGAGTTTTGAATTTTGGAGACAAGTCCTCCGATGAAAGGGTTTCAATGAAGATCTTTTTGAGTTGCTTGCAAACGATGTTAGATTGAATCCTCCGGTTCCCGCAATGGCTTTAATTTCCGTTTTCAACGAGATTGCTTCGTCGATGGTTTTGGTACTTTTCAAAAGATCATCTATGTAGACATTCTGAAGAATTGCTTTTCGTGCTGCAGAGCTGTGAGTTGTATCGCCGCGAGCAGTTTGCTGGAACGCGTAGTTAGCAACGCTAGGCGAACTTTTCGCGCCGAATACGTGTACGGTTAGTCTGTATTCTACAATCTTCGTTTTGTCGTCTGGATCGAACCAGAACAATCTCATGAAGTCTGTGTGTTTCGTTGGCACCTTCACTTGATAATACATTTTCTCTACGTCAGCAGTAAAGGCGTGCAAAAACTTCCGAAATTTCGTTAAGACTCCGATTAGGTTGTTAGAGAGGTCCGGTCCTTGAATCAGCTCATCGTTTAGGGATACACCCGAACACTTGAGCGAGCAGTCGAAAACGATTCTGATTTTCTTTTTCTGTCTATGATACACCCCGTGATGCGACAAGTACCATGTTTTTCCTTGCTCGCGGGCCAATTCTTCGGCAGGAACCTTTTCTATGAAGCCTTTAACGATCATCATGTTCATGAACTTGAAATAGTCTTCTGAAAGTTTCTCGTCTCTTTCGAGTCTCCTTTTCGTGGCCGAAAATTTGTTGCATACCTGATGACGATTGAGTGGGAAGTTAGGATTTTCCTCTCTGAAGGGCAAGTCGATTTCATAGTGGCCGGAATCGAGTTTTCTAATACTGGACGACACTATCTTTGTCCATTTAAGATCTTCGTTTGATGGGGAACCTTCTGTCGAGTCGTCTGCGAAATCACGTTTGAAATAAGATTCTATTTTCTCTTCCAAATCGTGAACTTCCTTTACCTTGACTCGGTGACAAAATACTGATGGCTTTTTCTTGTCTACAGGTCCGTTGAGAGCCCATCCTAAGTGATGAAGTGTGGCGAATGGCTCGTCTGTATTTCCATCAACGACAGCCAAAGGTTTTAAAAGCTTAGGAATATTCATTCCTATCAAGAGGTCGACGTTTGCATCAACGAAGTTAAACGGCACTTCACGGAGGTAAGTGAATTTCTCTATGCCATCGTAAGAAGGTACATCATCCTTTGAGAATGGCCACTCTGAATTAGGTTTAGTGTACACCACAGGAAGTATTACGCTGTTGTTGCCGTCCAAATCAGTTAACTGAAGATTATTCACAACCATAGTGTTTATGTCTTTATTTTTCTGATCCATGGTGGTCAATTCCACATTAGCAGTTTTGGCTCCGAGGCCGAGATGAGGCAACAGACTTTCGTTCGCCCAACAATCTGACGAACATGTAGCAAGAGCGACGTTGATGATCATTTCTCCTTGCTTAGTTTCAAAGTTTAACTGGTAGTATTGGGCAGAAGGTCTTACTTTTGGTTGTGCCAGCCCCAGTCTCTTCAGCAATGGTACTCTTAGATGAACAGGTGCGAACGGGCTCATCACTCGTGTCGTCGGCAGTCGAATCCTTCACTGGAAAGGTTTTCCTGGATGGGTCATGCAGAACTTTGGGGTGCCTTTTACCGCAAATAGAACAAATCGATCTATTACGACAATTATTAGAAAGACGGTTTTTTCGTAAACAACCATAGCATAGACCAGCTCTCTTCACGAGATCCGATTTTTGAGCAGAAGTCTTTTTCTTGAAAAAGAGACAATTTTCAATTTTGTGGTTTGATTTCTTGCAACACTCACATGGGTAAAGGTTTTCGTCGTGGCTAGAATTATTTTCGTCCGCCGAGTTAAGCGAGTTTTGGGTGGATGCAAGCATTACCCTTTTAACTTCCGTTTTCTTTTTCACATGTGGCTCATCGGCGATATTTCCGAAGAGCGGCTGGCGTAAAACCGCAGCTTCGTCAGAGACGAAGTCTACTAGGTTTTTGAACCTTACAACTCCCGCGCTGCTGAGTATGCTGTGGGTTCGTCGTCTCCATCTCTCCCTCAACCTATAAGGAAGTTTCTTCACAATTGACATTATCTCACTTGGACTCTGTAATTGATTACAGTGAGACATGTTTTCGATGTAATGGTGACAGTTTAGCAGAAAAATAGAGAGGTCTTCAATTGCTGCCGAATCTTCATTTTTAATAACAGGCCAACTCTTAAGTTGTGAAATATATGCATTCGACACTTTAAACTCGTTTCCATATTCCTTTCGAAGAAGATCCTTCGCTTTTCTGTAAACCGTGCTAGCTTCGTAGTGGCTACACGTTTGGAAGAGTTTCCGAGCCTTACCAGACGTATACTGTTCAAGATAGATAATACGGTCGGAATCGCTCTGGCATTTAGACTCAATAGCGCGTTCGAAGCTTTTTATGAAGCTGTTGAACTTCGTTAGATCACTGCCATCGAAACTCTGAAGATCTGTTTTAGGAAGCAGGGATCTTTCTTGACTTTGAACCAAGTTTGAAGAAATCTCGTTTTGACGAGAAAGAATGTCGAGAAGTGAAGGTTTTGAAGGGCTGCAACCAATCTCTTCACGAGCAATGCTTGAACAGCTCTTCGGCAAGCTCGTGGGTGTGCCCTCACTGGTAGATTCATCAGAAACTGAATATTTACCAGGATCAGACACACCCAGCTTGTTGAGCTCGCGTTCAAGTACTTCCACCTCTATTTCAGTTTCTTGCTGCTCTGCTTCTTTCTTCATTTGTTCCAGTCTGAGCAGCTTTTCTTCGAATTCTAATTTCTGCTTGTTGAGGTCGCGTTTCAGTTTCATTTCTTGTTCCGCTATTTCCTTTGATCTCTTCAATGCCAACTTTTGAGCAGCAAACTTGGCCTTTAGTTGTGCCAACCGAAATTCAGCAGCAGACGATCTTGATGAGCACCTACTAGACGCAGCGTGAACCAGACCTACATCGGGAGGTTTATTAGTGAGATCCTCTACTTTAGAGCGAAAATGATCAATAGATCCTTTGTGGGACTGCAGCCATTGTTCGAGCTCTTCAGTATCACAGGCTGCGTGTAACGCTTCCAATCTTACGAGGTATTCCGTGTAATGTTCGCGAATCAGCGCTCTGTTGGTCGATGCGTCAGGTAGAAGCTCCTCAATTTCGTTCTGCTTTCTAGTTAGGGATCCCAACTTTTCGGCTGGTTTCCTGGTTTGGCTGGCCTCTTCGCTAGGTTCCTCGCCAGGCTCCTCGGCGTCCATGGTAGACCGAGGTGGAGGCGTGCGATGCATAGTTTACGAAAGGCTTCACACTTTACACGTCAATAAATTAATCACTGCACCACGCATCTTGCACTTATTTTGAAACTAATGTAGGCTCTCTTTTGGCCTACGATATTATTGGGGAATAAACTTCCCTTTACCATACGGTTCAATAAATTGATACTAGCCCGTTGGGTGCTCTCATGATTTATTCAGGGAACATGAACAAACATCACAGTCCTTTTAACGGTAGCACAGTAATAGCAAGCAATGATAATAGCAATGACATTGGCAAGTTTCAAAATATTGAGGAATTGCGAGGTGTCTGGAAAGACAAAGAATAAAACTAAATAAGACGGTAACAAGAAAGAAATGAATAAGCATATGTCATCAATATATGTCTCAGTGTAATCAAATCCAATGTACTTAGAAATAAACAAACACAATTCAATAGTGAACTACCCGCTGGTCGATTGTCACGCATCTGGCGCCTAGAAAATCTACCTAGCATTAGCACGCTGGGATAATTCTTTCAACTATTTTTTAAGAAGCATGGACGGCGCCAACAATCTTGTTTGTCGTGATATTTCCATTTTCCTGAACGATGGACTCAATTGTTTTTGTAGCAATATTATTCGGTCTATAGCATGAATTAAGCAGGAGCCAAGTTTTTTTAATATCAGTTTTGTATTCAGTAAATTTGCGCGTAAAGTAGTTTTGTTTTGATGTTCGTATTTGATTTGTCACCTGATTCCTGAATCTGTTATACGTTACTCTAGATATTCGTCCTTCGTATAGTAAGGCTAGGTAAGCTTGACGTTTCTTTATATTGATCACGATATCTTCAGTAGTCCAAGGCTTTTGTGTATTTTTCGGCGTAATTGTGCGGGTGATTATTGGACAACACTGGTTGTATGCGGTCGTTATAATTTCAATTAGATTTAGTATTGCTGGATCAATGTTAATCGCATTATTATCCAGTTCATAGATGTCCAATGATGGCATTAATTCTTCTAGAACAGTTCGCATTGTTCCCAAGTTATTTTCGTTTACACAACGATATGGGAAAGTCTCAGCCTGTGTGCTGTTACAGGGACTCTAGACATTTTTCTTGATGAGAAACACCGGAAAATGGTCAGATAAGTCAGAAATTATTATTCCTGTAAGAAAATCAGTCGGATCTAACATAAAAAATTTTATCGAGCAACGTAGCAGATTCAGATGTAACACGCGTAGGTTTCGTGATGATTGGAAGGAAGGAGTTAGACTGAAAAACATTTATGAAGTTTGAGATTTGCTCACAACTTTCATATTGTAGAATATCGTTGTTGAAGTCCCGCCAATTATTATGTCATTGTATAGAGATTTGTTAAACTGAGATATTATGCTCTGAAGCTCGTTCAGGAAAGAGACGTTACAAGCTGTTGGGGGCCTATATACAGTCCCAAGTATAAACCGTTTACCATTTTTCGTTAGTTCTATAAATAGAGTCTCAATATGTTCACGATTCACAGTTGCACTTATAATGATTTTCGAAGATAAGCGTTTAGATATGTACGTACTGATGCCACCACCACGTTTGTTATTACGGAGTGAATGATGGCTATTATTGTTCTGAATTTGAATTAGGTCTTTGGTTGAGTCATTTACCTAACTTTGGTGAAACTGAGAACATCAAAATTGCTGTTTAGCTCAGTGATAGTACAAGATATTTCATCTATTTTCGGATAAATGGACCTACAGTTCCAAATAATACTGAGAAACCGTTACATGTTTTTATTGGCGATTCGAAACTCTCTAGACGAGAGACTGCCATCTATCTTCTTATTTTGCTGTTCTATCATTGCCTTTTGATTTGCGATTCGTTGAATTCTTTAATATTTAGGTATTTACAATTCCCAGTTTCATTAAGGTTTGATGCAGTCTATTCAAATGATTAAGATCTGGATCAATATTATCGAAAATATCAACATAGTCAGTCATTACAATTGAGAAACAGTAAGTAAAATGTGACGTAAAAATAAGAAAGATGATACAGACTACAGAGTCAAGTTAAATAAAGGCATTCCAACTTATAATAAAATTAAAGAAATAAAGAGAAACTAAAGCACACAGAGATTATTAGTTTAAATTGTCTATAATCTAATTTGATTTCATTAGGAGAGCGCAAACTCAGTCCATGAGTGGGAGCATTAGGGATCATAAAATTGCGAATATTGTAGTTACAAGGCTGTCATACAGTGGTATCTGCATATAATACATAAGATGTAGCAAAGGACGAAATGGATTAGAATCGAAGTGACAGCAAAGTTATTTAATTAATATAAAGATCTTGAGTATCTGAATTATTTTCAGATTTAGAGACATGTGGTAACATATAATTTAAGTATGAGTAGAAAATTCGGCATGAGCCTTCCATAAAAGATGAGAAAAAGAAGGAACTAAGAAAAAAAACAATTTAGTGAGCAATAAAACAAAGTTGCAGGTTCGGCGTGGGTGCCTTGAAGAGGCAAAGGCGATTCTATCAGAAAACAAGAAGAAATCATGTGGACAGAGATCAAAATGCTATTAAATTCAGTACATAAGTCCAGAAATATACTAATTACGAATAATTTCTTCTGAGAACTTGGCGACATGTTGCAATAAGTACTGGTCAAGGGCTTCAGGTGTGTTGATGGTTAGAGGTCCCGGAGCTGCTTGTCCAGGTATCTTCGGAGAGTAGACGTTGATATTGCCATCCAGAGTTCTTGCGAGTCCTATTTTGTCCAAAAATTTTCGTTAGGCCAATCTCAGAGTGTACATAATATTTGCTCGCGAAGGTATGAGGTATTCGTTTACGTAGAATTTCGGTCTAGTCACGCGGCAGGCTGACAAAACTTCTTGTTTCTTTTCGAATTGTCGTAGCTCCAAAGTAATGTTTCTCCTATCGACGTTTTCGGGTGCAGGTTTTTTCCCAGCCTATTCGCTGTAGTGATGTCAGAATTACTAAGGTTGATGTTGATTTGGTCCTTCAGGAGCTCACGCACAGTCTGTCTACAATCTTCATCAGAATGTGATTGCGGTAGTTCCCCTGTGATAACCAGAGTGCATTTTCTGTTTTCCAACTCTTCCCGTTCTTATTTCCTTTCGAAACTCTCTAGACGAGAGACTGCACTCTATCTTCTTATTTTGCTGTTCTATCATTGCCTTTTGATTTGATTCTTTCTACGTTAGTGCTTCAATCATCGTTTTAAAGTCACCAATTTCGCTATGTAATTTCTCCATTACTGAGTTGAAGTGATCAATTATGATGGAGACCATTTGCTTATTCTGTTTTGACAGGTTTTGTACGTCTGGATATTCAAGCTCCAGCGTACCCTCACTGTTGTTCTTGCTTGGCCTTCTTGGCGCCATCTTGTGAGAAAGGAGACACTCGCGAAAAAAGAAGCAAGGTTTGAGTGCTTTTTTGAGGGAATATCACACTTTTTGTTCAATTTTTGGGGGTTTTTGTTTGATGAAATTTACTCTTGGATCCTCATGGTCTGAGTGGCACTCTTTTTGGTTAGAAATGCATGTTCAATAACCAATTGGGCACTTTGTTTCCAAGCAAAGACAATGTACGTCCTCACTTCATGGAAACACTGACACTTCAATTCAATTTGACACCTCAATTTGAAGGCTTGCAGCCTTCAGAATTATGGGTGCTGTTATAACGTGAGGTCTACCGCACTATAGCATGACATCTATTTCTAGCGAATACTATAGGGTGAGTTGAGGTTAGGTTACTTATTTCTTGACATCTAATTTAGCGATAAACACTAAATTTGTACATCTCAAACTGTACCTGGGTAGGAGATGCACGGCGTTAAGGCCCGCCCATACGTGCATACTCAACTGCAGATTTGTTTGCGCAGACTTGCCTGCGCATACTTGCGCAAAATTGATGTGTTTCCACACGTTGCAGGTAAGTACGCGCAAACTTCAGTTCACCTGATGACCTTGTTGGCATCGGTCATGTCTGACGACGAAGACTTGTAGGCATTTTTCTATTGTCTCGTGCACAAAAGACAACAAACACGGCGACGATCTAAGTGGTGCTAATTATGGCTCTTCAAGAGATGTCACCACTCTCATATTAACTTGATGAAGGACTTAAGAGACGACTCTACCGAGTGGCGGAATTACATGCGAATGGATGAAACCGCATATACTGAATTACTGGAATTAGTAACTCCACGCATACAACGACAAGATACAGTGATGCGGCAATCCATATCACCTCATGAAAGGCTATCTTGCAATCTCAGAGGGTTAGCAAATGGCAGGTCTCTTCGAGATATTCGGTTTTCAGTTGCCATTTCTCATCAAGCCCTTTCTCTGCTTATCCCTGATACGTGTGAAGCTATCTACGTTGTTTTGAGGGAACAATATATGAAGGTGAGTAACAGAGCGACAGACAAAACTTTTATTCCGATTAATGATACATAAAATAAATATTTATTGAACTAACAATACATGACGGTCAGTAACGGAAAAAATTTATTTCCCTTCAACGATAATGGCACACAAACTAAATATTTATTCCACAGAGCAACACACAAAACTTTTATTCCGATTAATGATACCGGCACACAAACTAAATATTTATTCAACTTCATTACGTAGCTTACTATATATTCATGTAAGATTTAGATCCGAACTCTGCGTTAGTATTCTCGGTAGGCCTATGAAGTGCAGAAATTGACGGTTGGACAGGCAATATGCAGGCTCTTGTGAAGAAATTGTTGTATATTCCATGTTGTTCGTAGTTGGCGGGGAGATTTGTGGCAAGACGATAGTAGGATGGGAGACATGTGGCATGTTAATAGTAGGGTACGAGAATTTTGGAACGTTGATCCTCTACATAAAATGCCTAATTCTGCTTCGAAGATAGCTTCGTTGATCAGTCTTTCTAAATAAATACGTTGATCATTTGGTAGCATTCTCAGTTTATTGGCGATAGACTTGCCAGAAGCGTCATGTTGGTCTTCTTTTTTTGTTTCAGACAGGCGTTTTCCAACAGACGCAATAACATCGTCCACCTGAGAAGAAGAAACCCTTTTTCTCGGACGGCGACCAAATGAAGAATTTGCACTAGGTGTCAGTGAGCGATCACTAGGTGCCTGCAGGCGATCACTAGGTGTTTGAGGGCTATCATCTTGTAAATCATCGCCATGTATGGGATGGGATGTCTCAGCAACATTCCATGACTCATTCTGAAATAAAAACATTATTACAATTCAGTAAAACTATTACAATATTACAAAACAAGTCCGAAACATTCTTTCAAATTGATGTATTTTTGTACTACTCATAGCAGTATGATATTTAGGAAATCAACTAATTATTTTCGTGTTTCAGATTCCAAACCGTAAGGAAGAATGGGAACACTTGGCGGATAAGTTTGAGAAGAAATGGAATTTTCCGCATTGCATCGGTGCTGTGGACGGCAAGCATGTGAGAATTTCGCCCCCGCCCGGATCAGGTTCATACTTTTACAACTATAAAGGGTTTAACAGCATGGTTCTTTTAACAGTAGTAAATGCAAACTATTAGTTTATCATATCTGATTTTGGCGTAAATGGAAGAATTTCCGATGGTGGTGTGCTTGATCACACAACCTTTCGCAAAGAATTGAATGATGGATCTTTGTGCATTCCAGATGCAAAACCAGTAGGACAATCCAATAGAACGCTAAACTACGTTTTCATTGGAGACGAGGCTTTTGCACTGGCTCCAAATTTTATGAAGCCTTTCAATCAAAGAGAGCTCACAGATCAGAGGAGTATTTATAACTACCGCTTATCAAGAGCTAGGCGAGTGGTCGAAAATGCATTCGGCACTTTAGCATCTAGATTCAGGATTTTTCATACAAGCATAGACCTAAAGCTCGAGAATATTGATAAAGCTGTTATGGCAACCTGTGCCCTTCGCAATTTCTTGATGCGAAAACATTCAAATCGCTACACACCTACTGGCTCCTTGGATTATGAAGATGACATTCAAGGCACTTTGTCGTTGGGTCTACGGACGCGTGATTTTGAACTAGTTGACTTACAAAATGGACATAATATTGCAAGAGACGCTAAGATAATAAGAAATGAGTTTCTCCAATACTTCAACTCGGAAGGCAGCGTTCCCTGGCAAAACAGAGTTCTGAATGGTAGTTACAGATAGGAGTTTTTTTAATGTCTAAGTTGCGTAAATACTTCTGTAATGCTTTTTTTCATATTATGATTTTTGTATTCCCATTGTAGTTGAATCTTTTAAGAAATCATTTAGTCATGGTTCACAATGAGATAGATGTATTAATAAGAAAGTGAAAAATTTAATGAGAAATTAGAAACTTTTATTGCCATACCTGTGTAATTGAACCGTTGAAGTTACTTGTAGGGTAACGAGGTTATTGGCTTGCACGGTGTACAGTTTTCGTGTCCAAACGCGCGCTCTTGCCTGCGCAAACCGGTTTGCGCAAGCAAGTCTACAGTTAAGTATGCACGTGTGGACGGGCCTTTAGACCTCACGCTATAGTAGCATCCAATCATGATTGTGATGCTCCGCACGTATGCAGAGAATGTGTTATATGCACTTTAATAAATAGAGCTTATAAAGTGTGTAGAGGAAGGGCAAGTTTTCATTCGGCAATGTAGTAGTAGTAGTAGTAGTAGTAGTAGTATTAGCAAATCAATGCTACTACTACTACTACTACTTCTACTACTCTTACACCGAATCTTGAGCATTAGCAATAATCCTAGAATTCGTTCACGCCATATTAATATATTTTATGAAAGCTAACAGCATAAGAACTACATAATTGATGAACGAGTCTTTAAAAACATAGTCCAAACATTTGTTAAGCCAACAAATCCAGACACTTTAATTAAAAACTATTTATATTATAAAATCTCAAAATCAGAGACCTCTTAGGAAAAAATAACACAAGGTCGTACCATAAGTCCTGACCGTTTTCATGTGGTAACAAGTTTGAACTTGCATTACAGAAAAAAGTATGTATATGTGATCTATTCCGCGAGGTAATGACTTCAATACAGTCTTCCGTACACTTTACTGTGAAATACTTGTGGATATTTAATCATTTTTTAATATGGAGCCATCAACCGATCATATATGCCTGCGTATCTTTGCATTCCCGTCAATTGCTAACACTTTTTTGGATAGGTTTGTTACCGGAGACGAAAAGTGGATTATGTACTGCAATAATAAACGCTAACATCAATAGCTAGGTTAACATCAATAGTATAGTGCAATACTGTTACCGAGTCTTGCAAGTACACATTCCTGTAGTAGAAATTTTATGTCTGGTTGTTTTCTTTTGCTGTGATTTTCATCATTCTTATTTTGTCAGATGTAGTTTTAAGTATTAGATTTACATTTTATCAATGTAATAAAGATTTCTGTATATTTTCAGCCTGAAGATGATGTTTGTACATCGAAACGTCGCTTTTTATAGACTAAAGAGATAAAGAATTTTTGTAAGCGATTGACAATGAATCAATAGAAAAAACATTCAGTGAATTTCTTACTACTTTAACACGTGATGAACTGATACAATTTTGTAAAGTTTAAAGTTGCAAAAGAATAATGAAAATAATCCTTTGTTTGGAATTGTAGTTTACAGCCCCTTAAACTGATACGAATGATTCATTTTCCACCCTCTTTCTAACACTTAACTCGTCTCTTTTCAATACTTGTGCCAAACTTCTTCATTCCCCATAGTTTTAATTACCGAGGTGTAGCATAATGTTTCAACCCTTTTCGTATTGAAAGCATTAGTATCAAACATAGTTTGTTTTCTCACATAGGACAGGACACAAAAAAAATCATTTTAAAGTCATTCGACAGTCAGGCTAAGGCAATGTATCAAGGTATATTTGCAAATTTATGGTAATAATCCGCATTCGCAAAGCCTCATCTAATTGTGTAATAATCACTTGACTACCATTTGTGATAATTCAGACCGTTTCTCTGACACGCACCGTGATACGCAATAGTTAAATTTTGTCACTTAACTCTAATAAGAATTTAACATTCGAATTTTGTTTCATTGCTTAGTAAAGGTTGAAACTTAGCTTACAAAGTAAATTTCAAAATATTCTTTCTGTACTCGGGAACATTACTTTTTCGTTAAACAAACATCTCTGGATGGCGTCAAATACCTAAGAAATTGGTAGTACAAGCATCTGCCCTTAGCAGAGTTACCCATGTTATATGACGACGGCTAACTTCATTCCTAGACTTTTTTTATCAATGCAGCACCTAAGTTACATTACAGAAAACGTCGACCAACATTCATCAATGAACTCATTTTCGAAATGAATTCATTGTGATCAGAGGTGACATTGGATTTTATTTTTTAATAGATTGATTTTTATCAATGAACAAGTTAAGACTCAAAATCCAAATTTTTTGTTCATAAACTCATGTAATAGAGAATTTTCATACGGATCTAACGATACGCTTCTATTCCTTTTAAATATGTTCGTCTGCTACAGCATACATAAGGCCAGCCAATTAGGGGGGGACCGGTTTACCTCAAAATCCAAAAATAATCAATTTTCTATTCCTTAGCTCATGCTACGGGGAATTTTTTCTGAATCTACGATATGCTTCACTGCTTAGTGGGTTCGTTATTTGCTACAGCTTTCCAAAGGCCCGTCACGTCATTACACGGCCAGGTGACGAGTTTGTCAAGCTCTCCTGAATACTTGAACTTGTTGATGTTTGAAATGTTACTCCTGCCACAGCTTTAAAGTTAGAGGAATAACAGATACATCAATCAATAGGGCTTAAAGAAAACTAAAAATTGATGTTTAAGGTTTCATAAAAACGTTTAGTTTGATTATTATAACAGAAATAAGATGTCAAAATTAACAAAATGCATTTTTTTTAAATCCCAAAATTCAACGAATCTAAATATCGAAATTTCATTCTAATGTTTCTTTAGATAACACATTTAGCTATTTAGAAAACATGTTATTGTTCTGTAACTTCAAAATTGTAGATTTATTATCCAACATACAAATTTTTTCTAGTTTTATGCAAAAGATCTATTTTCCAACAAAATTATGAAAAATACATAAGTCCAGAAAAATATCGTTGCGTCATTATATACCTATGGTGAAAATTTCAGAAAAATTCGTCGAAAATTTACAAACTTTTTTCCATTAAGATCTCGGCACCTGCTGCCCCTATTCTCGGTAGGTTCGCTACGTCTGCAATACCCTACTTGATACGACTGTAACGGCTGTGCTGAAGGCAGCAACATGCCATGGGGGTATGTAACCGAGCTGCTTATCCAAAAAGTGCAAAGTATTGACCGTGCCGGAAACCTCTCAGACCTTAACTTGCTTTTTTCCGTCACCTCCTGGTGCAAAACCCTTATCCTGAAAAAATGCTGCCATAAACAACTCGCATAGAGTTTTTACTTTTACATCCTAAAGTGAGATTGTTATCATCATAGAAGGTCGTATTACAAAATTAAAGTTGTGTGCTAAGCACCTCAAAAAGCGAAGGACATTCAATACGTCTTATCAGCACTGACGATTAATTGCTTATAATTTGAATCAAAGCTCAAAGCTCTTGCTGATGTTTAATTCATGTTTTTGGTAATAAAAAAATTTTCAATAAGCGAGTTTTCAAGTTCAATAAAACGATATCCAATGAAATGTAAAAAGTCTGACATTTTTTGATGGGCTATTTATAAATTTTCACCATATTTTCATAGTCGTGCGCGAATTATTTTTGTCGAGAGTTTTTGTATTATTTCAAAAAGGAAACTTTTTACGGAAGGAGTAAAATTGGTATTACGGAAATTGTGACTTCTCTTACGATTTGGAAGTTACAGAACAGGTAAAATATTTTTAGGTAGCTAAATGTATTGTCTAAAGAATCGTTGCAATATTTTTTTGATATTTTAATTCGTTGAATTTTAAGACTTTGCCCAGAAATACTATTTTATATTTTTTCCTTTTATTTCTCATGTATTTTTTAAACTAAATTAAATTTTGAAAGTCAATTGCAACTATTTTACAGCTCTTTTTAAGCTTTATTGGTGGATATATTCGTCATTCCTATACCTCTAAATCTGTGGCAGTAGTATCATTTCAAACGACGATTGTGTGATTTTCCACGAGACACCAAATTAGCTCGTGGCTCATAGCAGCCGCCCTGACACGCTCACCGTTACATTATTAGAATTCATTCACTGAGTGTTACAATATTTCATTTTTGTACGAAAACATTTCGAGCAAGGCCATATAGGTTAGCTGTCCTGCTAATTCCCGCATGCGAACACTCAAAACTGAGTCGAAGTAAGGAAGGGAAGGTGGGGTCACCCTGCCCTTGGTCTGCCCGGTAGGTTAGCAATTGCGCACCTACTTACCTCTCTAGGAAATGAATATATGTACTTACACGCGAGCCAGATACATTGATAGATTCAGAAGAAAATTATCTAAAGGATGAGTTAATGTACAGAAAATTGATGATCTTTGATATTTCGAGTGGACGGTTCTTCTGAACAATGAAGTTGAACCGTCGTTCATGAAATGATGTCAACTTCAAATTGAATGATCATGGTAACAATGCATAAATCTATTGACATAAAAAAACACGAACAAATGCGTACAGAGATGGTCAATTCAACCTTAGCCTAAAAAACAATATGCATGTACCAAGTAAGTGTTTTTGTTGTGTTCGCTTTAAATCGTATCAAATTTTTTTTGTACACGTTCTTGTGTATACAACCTACGTGATATTATGTGGTGTAATGTCTAGTACTAGAAGATACTATAATAGTAAATAGTTTGCTGCGCTTCGATATTTAGACGTTTGTTGCACAGAATGAAATGCAAGTAAACTTGAGTAGTGAATCAAGTTCTGCTGCCTTTTTAAAAACGGAAACTTATTAGGCTTATCATCCAACAGTAAATCTTAACCACGCTAGGTGGACTTGATCTCATTTGTATAAAATCACTAATTTGTTTGTCACGACTGTTGAAAATTATTCAAACTAATGTTTTTAGCATAACTAAGTAAATCAGATGATGGCCAAGGAGCAATTTCAATTACTCGATCTCTGTACCAAAACGAACTGCTCAGAAACGATTGAAAGAGCTGTGACTCATTGAACCCCATAGGTACTAGATTAATGCATTATAACAGGCATTGCTCTGTAGGTAACTAACCGTTTTTAACATCTAATGAAGAAAAATGGGGATAAAATGCTGACTTCGTACGTTGAAAAATGGCCCGTGATATGGTGCAAATAATACTGATTGTAGATATTCTGCCTCATAATGGAATCCATTGAAATCTTAATTACTAGATATTACTTGACAAACTTATTAGGCAAGACATTTAGATGGGAATACATTTTCGCGGTAAGCATTGTACGTCAGAAATTTATCATTTGAACCCGAAGAATACTGCGAAGGATTCTTTGGATGATTACCTCAACCTTGTTTACCAGGCGTTCCGGCCTTGTGAAATTGCAGCGTAATTGATTTGCGGGGACATACACAAGAGAATGACTAAATTTACGTAGCACGCCTGTCGATGAGTCTTGAAAAAATTTGTCTGATTTGGGTCCATACACTGAGTATCCTTCGTATTTTTAATTACCTTTAGCATATTGATTTCACAGGAGTGGTTTATAGCTTTAGGTTCGGGCATGAGCAGCTAATGTTTCATTTAATCGCTTGTGGTCTGGAATTCTCTTGGTCAGATCATAAATTAATGCATAAAAACATTTTCTGTTACCGAAAACTTGCTCTTAATCTAAATACAATGCAATCAGAAATGCTTTTCTGGCTCAGAAACAAATTTGGAGCATTAGCGCACAAGTATTCTAATAATTCCATGCGTATATAGTATTAGCTTGTCTAGCAAGTAAAAAACTCTTATCAAATAGAAAATCAGCCTCTAAAAAAATGTTATTACTATGCCTGATGAGGGTAGAAGTGCAATTTTGACAAATCGATGGAGTCATCAAAATAGCACGAATTAAACTGTACCTGACCGAGCAAAGTTTTAGCCAATTTCTGAGACACTTCGTAATTCATTAAGCCTAGCTTTTTTAGAATTAAAAATAACGTCTTAGCAACAGAGTTGCGGAGCTGGAAGAATAAATTTGCGACTCAGTTGATGATCCAAATATCGGAGACTGTCAAATCCGAATTCGCACTTAGAAGGCTTCGCTTTGAGGCCATGTTGAGAAAGGTCTGCGAACAGTTTAGCTAATGCTGCGCAGTGGTCCCAGCTAGACGAGGCGAGTAACCTTGTAGGCTTCGGTATCTTGTAGTCCTGCAGTGGCTTGACGTAGGAAAAAGTGGCTGGAGCATTTGCTAGGCCGAAAGGCATGACCTGTGCTTCTACTCCTAGGGTAATTTTCCTTGTCTAGGGTAATCAGACCCCTCCTAGGGTAATGTCTAGGTTAAACAGAAAATATGCAAAATCTAGGGTAAAATCTGTATTTCAAACCTACTGTAGCTTACATAAATGATGAAAACAAATAGGAGATTGTCAACACCTATAGTCGAATAACCCAAATAAGATTTAACTGAGCAGAAGCCAATTATTCAAGGAAAGGACGTATGCAAATATTCTTCGTATATACAGCGCAAGTTTTACGTGATTCATACCAGTACTGAACAAGTTGCGGTTCTTTTCGCAATGTGCGGCGTGTAGTTTCTTTACAAGCCATGTGTATGACGATAATTGCTGGAGTAATGGGCGCACTCACACTTTACTTTGAGTTGTCGTTTAACGATCCAACTAAGATGAATGATATGATGGCCATTGCTTTAAACAATCAGCTAACCCGCGATTATTTGGAGTTCTTTGATTACAACTAAGGGGAATTTAACGCATTTAATACCCTTTTTCAGTCTGACTCTCCGAGTATCTTCAATCTAAGATCAGAAACCTAAAGCCTAATTAGAAACTTTGTTCTGATTTTAAGCGTGTTGCTTCTGTGAAGATTACGACCATTTATTTGCTGAACCCATCCCATCCAAGATTCTCTTGTGCTTTTGTGCCTGTAGGTGATACACACATGAGGATGACAGCAACTGAAACGATGTCAGAGGTAACTGGCACTACTGCATAGTAGAAAGAGATTTTTTACTAACTGTAGAATGCTTCTTGGTTGAAACAAATTTACTAATCCATGAAAGATTTTCTGTTTACTATCGTTTACATGACCTCGTACGCTGTCTAAATCAGCGTAATACTTCAATGCTGACTCCAAAATCTTCGTCATATACAGGGTGTTTCAGAACGAGCGTTCAAAAATTGCACGCCAAGTAGAAAATGGCCAAATAAACACTATTTCTTTGATGAAATATTCCGGAAAAATCGGGTTTTTAAGATATTAGCTGTTTATTGTTTTAAAGGATGAAATGTACTTACACAATCACTCGCAATATTTATTTTCAATTTACGTGACAATCACTTCCATTCTATGAGAGTTTTCAATACTGAAAGCTAGTTTTAGTGATATTTGGTAAAAAAATTTTCCAAGAAAAAAAAAAAAAAAAAAAGGCCACATGCAGAGCCTTGTTTATACTACACCCATTAAATCTGTGGAAGATCTCGTGGCCAGAATTGTAGTGGGTGCGGGTAAGATTTTTGAAATGCCAGACGAGTTTCCTAATAATTCAGCAGTCGTCAAGGCTAAGATTTGAAAAGTGCATTGATGTAGGTGGAACACATTTGAACAATTTTGGTAGAGTATAGTCAAAATAAATATTGCGAGCAACTGTGTTATTAAATTTCATTTTTTTAAACAATAAACAGCTAATATCTCACAAGGCCGAATTTTTCGAAAAGTTTCATTGAAGGAAAAGTGTTTATTTGGCCATTTTCTACTTGGTGTGCAATTTCGTTCCTCTTGTTCTGAAACTCCCTGTTTATTAGGCGCAATTCCTCAAATGAAATAGTTTGCCGATAAGAAATGCCTTGAGGGAGAGTGGCAAAAACATTACTTAGACGTTAATTACGTTAATTAATTAATTTCAGCGGTTAATTACTGGGAGACAGTGTTTAGCGGCGAAAATACCAGTGGGCTAACATACTATCCAAATATTTACATTATAATTTCAACGCTGTTCTCTCTCTCATTTTTAAATGCTTTCGTTGAACGTTTCTTTAGCCAATTGAATTTGACCAAAACTTTGCCAAGAACCAATACCAAGAATGAAACCGTGCGTGATTTGATGCATGCAATGTATCACCTTAAAGCAGGGGCTTCAAACTTTTCAATGCAAAGGCCACATTTTATATTTCGTACATTCCTGAGGGCCGAAGGAATAAAAAATAAAAAATCAGTGCCAGTAATTTAATTTCTTCAAATATTATCTTTTCAAGGCCACCACACTGACTTGTTTGGCGAGCCGGATGAAATTATGTGGAGGGCCGGATGTGGCCCGCGGGCCAAAGTTTGGAGACCCCTGCCTTAGAGAATCTGGCTTCACTGTATCTAATTTTCCAATTAATACTAATCTAATTAAGGCTATTAATGATACTAAAGTAATGCTATGCATGCAGAACCGTCATCAATGCCAATACCTTAGAGACTTAAAATGTGGAAAGCTTGATAGCGTTTTTATTATGTTCTAGACTGTAGTTATGTACTATGTATTCCCAGAACTTCATTTTTATATGAGTAGTATAGCTTCCTGGCGATGAAAAATTATGTGTATTAGGTTAGGCTTTCTCTTCTATTGAAAAAATCGATCTAATGTTATACCTAACAACGCACGTAAAGTTCATTCCTTTCTTATTTATTTTGGATCGGTCATAAAACTCACAAGAACGAGAGGGAAAAGTATTAAATAGGTCTGCATTTTCATCAACAATTTATTCGGGGTTTCTGTTATGGTTATTATTTATGTGTTGTGAGTACTAGTTATGAAAACCTGGACTTCATTTTTTGTCTTATGTGGACTTCAGTTTTGTTCTTCAGATTTGTGTGTTTGTTTGAGTTATTTATCAATCCACATTTTGAAATAGCTTGTGTGATTTTAATGGAAGTGTTGTATATTGAAATATGCGTAGTTATAATGTGGCACTGGTTTTGAGAGTAGGAGCTCCGGAAGCTGTTATTAGGCTCTTCCTTTACGAGCTCCGGAAAGCATTGTTAAGCGATCTTGCCTGACTTCCGGGCTCGGCTGGTTTCAAGAGAATGTTTGTAACCGACAGAGGCCAGTGCACTGATTCGTGCATACCAGAATGTTTCCTTCTCCTGCCTTGATAGTCTAAAGCTACTGAAACTGTAGTTTGCAGCTACAGCTAAATAAACCTCATGTTGTGTTGAATATATATTACACAACATTTTTTGGCGACGAAGATTTCGAATCTCCAACAATAATTTGAATTTTAAAAGTGCTCTGAAACCAAGAGGGCGCATTCTACAGTTAGCTGTCCTCCATTCGACGTTGAAGTGATAATAGTGTGTGAATTTTTAAAAAGATTAAAAGAGCAGTGTGCAGACTCTCTTCGGAAAGCGGGAAACAATGGCGGTAAAAAAGCTAGTATTTTAGTTGAAGCTTTGCCTGTAAACATCATTACTGATCTACTACGAAGAATTAAACTTACGTTATTTACTGATGAACTCGAAGAGGAAGAATGAAGAACTAGAAGAGAAGTAGAAGTATGATGAACTAGAAGAGAAGTAGAAGTATGATGAACTAGAAGAGAAGTCAATACAGCAATTTGATTTCAAGAAATCCATTGTCGGCGCATGTGTTACCTTTCTGAACAAAAAGCAAGGTGTTAATGAATCCTTTTTTTCATTAACACCTTAACACCTTCATTTTTCATTTTACACCCATTTCCATAACAGAGGTGTTCAGATCATTCGTTCATTAGCTACCGAATCCCCAGAACCTTCAAAAAGTTTGTTAATGTAACGTAAATACGGGTTAAGCTGATAGCGCTGTTAAGACTATACGGTAATTATTTTATTGCCCTCATTTATCTTTTCTAGCAACTTAATACATTGTCTACCTTACGCTATCGCCCAAGCATGCATCACTTTTTAGAGAAATTTTTTTTTGCATTCTCATAAATGATTCCCTATTAAATTCACTATTAGAACTGTACAAGGTCTTGAAATAAAATATATACAAAGAATCTATTCACTCTGTAAAACGTTTCGGAGACCGGCTCCATCCTCAGTAAGTCATTCTGTAAAAAATTGAAAAAAGAAAAATTCAGTCATATCTAAAGAACACAAATTTTTCTATTAAAAATCTGCATATTAATTTGAAGGGGAAATGAGCTATTTGTACTATTAAGGACAGGCTTTTCTGTGGCCATGTATAGAGACTTTAAAATACGCAAGTCTAATTCACAAGGAGCAGTACGTAAAATTGTAAAATCATCTTCTGCTATGCAATCGCAGCACTGTTCACTATGAAGGCGAATAGACGAGTGAGGCGGTTTGGTTAACATTCTTCCACTACGGTAGCTGATTCCACGATGCTGGGCAATCCTAATATAAAGTGGCAAAGTCGTCATGCCGACATAGCCAGATGAACATTGTACACAACTAAACTTATAGACAACGGATGCCCGCATTCGCTTCGGAATCACGTCCTTGTAGCGGAAAAAAGAGCCAACTTTAAGAGAATTGACGGCAATGATACATGGTTTAACGGCAGGAAAATGGCGTTTAAAAAGGGTTTCTAAATCTCTTGACATCTTATCAGTTAAATCTCCAGAATACGGGAATACACAATATAGACGTTGCATTGGCTCAGGAGGAGTAAATGTTATGAAATATTTCTTAGCCAGAAATTTTTTAATTTGAACATTAACTATAGATGAAGGAAACCCATTTTGACCAAAAAAACTCTTCAGAAAAGTAAATTCACCGTGCAAGTCCACATAGTTTGAAAAAATGTTAAAAGTTCGATTCAATAATGCTTTTATAGTATTCCATATAAAACCATCCATATAAAACCAAAATGACGTTATGACAACCAGCACAGAAGCTAGTGACCATCGCCTAGTCGCACGAAAAATGCATCATGCTGCATTTTGGTGCGACAGAAAAATGAGGAAGAATGAAGGCAGGAGTCGCATTGCCTCAGAGTCAGTGGTCTGTCAACTAGCCAACACAATACTATTCCTACGGTGCCACAAATGAACCGAGTGATTTCGCAAGGCGTCGCACCAATCGCATCGCATCAGTGGGTGGGCTACCTAAGAATGGAGAGAATTGAATTATTCTTAAAAATCATATATATATTCCTAGAACTTCAAGTTTAGCTAGAGGAAATGACAGCAAAGCCAGTTTGAAATATGAAACTTCATTTTTTATTCAATACCTCCTCCATCATATGCAGCTCGTCTTTGGCTGAATAGCCAACAAACCTGAACTGATTTCATTCAGAGAACAATTTTACGTACTGCTCCTTGTGAATTAGACTTGCGTATTTTAGAGTGTCTATACATAGCCACAGAAAAGCCTGTCCTTAATAGTACAAATAGCTCATTTCCCCTTCAAATTTATATGTAGATCTTTAATAGAAAAACTTGTGTTCTTTAGACATGACTGAATTTTTCTTTTTTTCAATTTTTTACAGAATGACTTACTGAGGATGGAGCTGGTCTCCGAAACGTTTTACAGAGTGAATAGATTTTTTGTATATATTATATTTTAAGACCTTGTACAGTTCTAATAATGAATATGATTTCAATAGTAACAGCGTTCTTCGTTTTTAAGTTTCTAAAGATAATTCGATTGAAGAAGAATAACTTTCCTGAATTCCCTATTAATTATTGTTATATTCATCCATATAAAACCAAAATGACGTTATGACAACCAGCACAGAAGCTAGTGACCATCGCCTAGTCGCACGAAACATGCATCATGCTGCATTTTGGTGCGACAAAAAATGAGGAAGAATGAAGGCAGGAGTCGCATTGCCTCAGAGTCAGTGGTCGGTCAACTAGCCAACATAATACTATTCCTACGGTGCCACAAATGAATCGAGTGATTTCGCAAGGCGTCGCACCAATCGCATCAGTGGGTGGGCTACCTAAGAATGGAGAGAATTGAATTATTCTTAAAAATCATATATATATATATTCCTAGAACTTCAAGTTTAGCTAGAGGAAATGACAGCAAAGCCAGTTTGAAATATGAAGCTTCATTTCTTATTCAATACCACCTCCATCATATGCAGCTCGTCTTTGGCTGAATAGCCAACAAACCTGAACTGATTTCATTCAGAGAACCAAGTTTGATATAAGCATGCACTATGCAGCTTTGTAGTATACGAATTTTAAAAGAGGGGATCTTTTACTGAGGCTTCAACAGTTCCACTGGAGGATTCGAATTTCATTTCTTAGAGGCATTTTGTGATATACTGTTTAAATTATTCTTACCATTATTTTGAGATTGCTTTCCTTTGTAGTGATGAGACTCACCTCCAATGATAGAGGAAGGCTGCACCTCACTCACTCCTTTAGCCTTCTTAGTCAGGTTCTCACCACTGGCGGAAGGAGCTGGGACCATTCGTTTCTCACTCACTGACGCCCTTGGTTGGACTGGAAAATGAGAATCAGAATTATCACAGAGGTTCAGTTTCTTACAGAGAGAAAAATCTTTAGCTAAAAGTGAAGCTGAGAGTAATTTTGTGTGCAAGGATGGTCTCAAATGAAAGATCTTTCAGTGAGCTTGGTAAATTTCAAGCAGATTGATATCTACATGAAAATATACTAGTTAAACTAAAAAAGGAATTTGGCCCGTATTTCTACAAGCTGTGCTTTTGAGACAGTCGGAAGAATCTGTAAGGCTAGCCCCTGAGACGTTTGTGTATCAAAGGTTTTCTCAAGCATTACTAGAATTCTTTCCTCACAGAAGTATCTTGACTTGAGTTAGGTAACCGAAGGGCAGAAGGCTCAGGTAAACGAAAGGCAGATGGCTCGGATTGAATATGCGAGTTAGAAGTTTGATTAATCTAAATTTTTATGTGCATGAGAGCCTCTTCGTAGGATAGTTTATTTACCTGTCGATTTTTTTCACTAATTTTGCCTGTTTAACTTCAGGACAACCTCAACAATTGGCTGCGTGATTTCCCCCACAGCTACAGCAAGTGCTCCTGATAGACGTGGATCTACTACACTATAGCATGATATCTACCTCTAGCTAGTACTATAGCGTAGGGTTCGGTTAGGTTAGGTTACTAATGGGTATTACTTTTTCCATACATTTGATTTAGCAATAAAAAATTTGTACCTCTCAAACTGCACTTGGGTAGGCAGTATATGGCGGTAGACCCCACGCTATAAAAGCACCCTGCAAATAGTAGTGCCTGGGGAAATGCTGTTACAGGCCATACAGCGAGAGGAGCCTTTACAATAGGCAGCACTATGCCAAAACCTTTGACATTTGTAACATTGCCATGGATGACCAACAAAAGAGCCCACTCTGTGCCGTTGGTATCCAATTCGCACATAAGAAGGTAAGAAAGGGAGCTGGAAAATTACCTTGCACATTTATGTCTTCATTTTCTCTTTCCCGTTGATAATTCTCAGGGCAGGAACAATTCGGTATCCCTCCGGAGCGAAGGCCTCTAAGGGTTCTTCATCTGATGTGTCTTCACTCACCAAGCGGTCCAATTATTACAATAGAGACGGAGTCTAGTTGGTAGGAAGTCGGAATTTCACACTCCAAGAACCAATTTACGACACAGTCAAGAGATTATTCGGATCAACTTAGGGCCTAGAAATGAGAGTAATCGTGAGCAGCTTAGGCCTAAGATTCCTTCGAATCAGACCCTCACGACACAATGATTATTACCCTCTTTTCCTTATGCTTGAGTCCCTGAAAAGAAAGCTCCTTATCCTCAATTATATCATAGTCTGAGCCAGCTTGGATCTGTACTGGGGATAGAGACAAGGAAAGGGCACCTCGTTGTGCCAAAACACACGAGTATTCTAAGTCACCTCTGGATTTAGGGAACAATGGAGAAGGCAGAGGCATGCTAAAAGATAGAGAAGATTTGGCTTCTATTCGGTTTCAGAAGAGCTTGAAATCCCACTTTCTCTATTCTTCTGTTTGTGGTCAATCATATTTTAATAAAACTCAAAAACGAATACGAAAAACGGGAGAAATTAAGGAAAATAACTGTGATTAAAGTTAGAAAGATTTCCTAAGTGTTAGCAATAACTCACCAGGGGTAGATTCTACGCTACCGTGACAACGCCTCTGCTCGGCAACCATCAGTCTGCTAATTCATCGCTTACAATCACAGTCTTCTCAATTATTGTTTTATAAATTTGTTCACGGTATACAATGATTTACTTCAACATGTCACGGATCTCGCCCAAGCAAAAACTCAGATGTCAATTTAAAAAAATTCATTTTCGACATAGATGATAGAAAAGCTCATCATTGGTTTTTAAAATATCCTAAAGTAAAGGTTCTTATATGCTACACACACATGAGTACCGTAATACCCATGTCACTAGTTAAAATGTGTGATTGAGGGCAATGTATTCCTAAAGTTGCTTAACCTAGATTTGATTATACATGCAATTGCAATAATAAATAGAAACAATTTTATTAACGATGCATTATTGAAAACATTCATTTTTGTGAACACTTACATTAAAATACGAGCTCCGGGACTTGCGACATTAAGAATTTATTGACAGCAAAACGGGGGATTATAATTAACTTGCGTCTAAGGCAACAAGGTTGACATTCCGAACTATAGTTTCACTTCTGCGTATAAACTAGTATTCCAATCAAGGGACTCGATAAAAAATGTCTTATATCACGCAAAGAATTTAGGATATTTCCATACTAATAGTAGTGGCATAAAACAGTCTACCTGAGTGAGGAACATGAAAACGATTGTTTTTCTGCAATAGCTATCAAGACATGCACAACATAATTGGAGTAATACGCGAATTTAAAAACCTAAGTAGGGTTGTCATAATTTATTCAAGAGCGCAAGGAGTGATATGATAATAGAACCATACAAGCCTAACAAGAACATTTTAGGATGTAAATAATTGAAGAAAACATGAATTTCCTATATGGGTTTCATATTGGATAGTGTTACATTATCTCCGAAATATGATGCAAATGTCTGTAATAGATAAACATACATAGGTACCAGGACTGTCTAGTTTGATGCTTGCCAAAAATGGAGAGGAAAGACAGAAAAATTTATGAGGAAAGACTTAAAGAATTTTACATTAGCGTGTCACTGTCTTCATATTTTTATTGCTATAGGTATTTAAAACATTATCTAAATTAGAATAATTTGACCTTAGGAATACATAATCATATTTTTCTTTCTATCTTCGTATAAACATTGACATGGGTTGTTGATAAACTCCTAAATGTCCACCAACTGAGGATCTTTGTGTAAGAATATATTGAAAGCCAAGGGCTGATTTTTGTACGAATTTGAAATTTTGCGTGAATTTTCAATATGAAGATAAACTGTTTTTTGTACAATTAGTACAAGTGTGCAAATCCATCTCATCAGTCTACCGAAAATGGCGTTGAGATACAGATGGAAAGTGTCAATATTTGTTATTTTTCGAGTTCGTGTAGTGTTTTCTTAGCCTTGCGTGACAATGTTTCGTTTCCGACGCTAGGGAGTCCATTGACAGCATATTTAGGTAGCTATTTTCACGAATTGCTTCATTCGTGTTGTGAAATATTTTGATAAGCATAACGCAACCATAAAGTTCTTGTTTATGACTTCGCCTGTATTATTTATGTTGGAAATAGTATGAATGCATGATGTGGTGCGGTATTTTCTCTAAGCTAGTCACCTGTATACTAGTTTATACATAAACAAATTAACGTCTTGTCTCGGGTCTCGTGCAGTGAGGATGCTCCTCGTTTTGCTCTAAAACAAACTGCCTGAATTGGTTAATAAGCATACTTTTCTAACCAAAGGAGTGTCCACTCAAACCATTAGCATCCACGAGTAAATTTCAACTAACCTCAATCAAAAAACATCAAACTAAAAATGCAATATTCCCTCTCAAAAATGCACTCAACCCCTCCTTCTTCACTATATCAGCGAATGTTTCCCTTATCCAAAGATGGCCGCAAGGAACCCAAGCAGGAGCAGCGGTAAGGGTACGCTAGAGTTTGGCTCATATCCTGACGTAGAAAAATTGCCAAAACGGAGTCAGCAAGTAGGCTCCATCCTAATTGATCACTTCAACTCAGTGATGAAGAAATTTCAGAGCAAAATTAGGGACTTTAAAACGTTGATTGAAACCCCGACGAAGGAAGAATCAGATAAAAAAATTATTGACGACTAAAATTAGAAAGTAAATAGCCTAGTCTCCCTCTGGAGCGTTTAGAAAGAAAAAAAACATAAGAGTTAAAAAACAGAAAACCCTTCCTGGTTATTTCTAGGGAACTACCGCAATCACGTGCAGGCGAAGACTGTAAAGAAACAGTTCGCGAACTCCGTTAGGACGAAATAAATAACCTAAGTAACTCACTACAGCGAATAGGATGGGAACATCACTACAGCGAATAGGATGGGAAAAAACCTGCACCTGAGAACGACGATAGCAGAAACATTGCTTTCGAGCTACGAGACTATGAAAAGGACTATGAAAGCACATGTCAGTTTTTATTTTACAAATTTTAACTAAGAAAATATTAGCGAGAAATAAGGCTTTGAACTTAGCATTTTATATTAAAAGCTTTACAGTTAAAATTGAACATTTGGACGCAATGAGTCATTCTCAACCAAATGCTCTGGAGAAAAAATATATACATATTGAAAATATCGAAAATAAACGTAAAAATAAGGAAATGCTAAATTTCAAAGCCATATTCCTCGCTATTATTTTTTTAGTTAATATTTGTAAATATACAAACCGACATGTGCTTCCATATGTTCGAAGGTGCTACGGTGAGGAAGGTGTACGGGCTTTCAGAAAATTTGTGAAAGCTTTCTTAAAATTGATAAAAGTTCAGTTACATATGAATTTTTTGCTGGTTTGTAAGGTTTACAACACAATTCCAAAGTTTGCGCGAGATAGACTCTACAAGAAATCACTGCAATCTTTGAGGTTTTACAAATCCTGGCAGTCCAAACTAATGGTCAACGAGATTTCATCAAAGAAAACGACTCTCACCAAAGTGTCGTCTGAAGTTGCTGCAATGCGTGGCGCCTTGCGTGACCAGTTTCCACCAATTACAGGGCTCTTGGTGGAACAACAAATCCAGCGTTCCAAGGATGACTATAACACAACTACCAAGTTTACCCACGAAAAGAAACTTAGGAATCTTGGGATTGGTAATGCAATCCAACCTTGTAACCCTGACGAAGTAGTTTCCAATTTTATTTCTGTTACTATGTCTCCTCGTTTGAAGCTTTTGCAAGCATTTGGCTTGGATTTCATCTTGCCCGTCTACCGCATAGATTTCAACAAATACTTTCTATGTTTTGAGAAACTTGCCCTCAGCCTAAAGTTGTTTCATCCGCAACAATTCGCACACGTTGAAAATAGATTGAGAATCCTTGCTTTTAAATACTAGTATAATTTTTAACCTTATAAAATTTTGTTTGCCCTGTTTTCTAAAGCTGACTTTTCTTTATTGAAAATGTTTGCCTCTAATAGAGAGATCATTGTGTACCGTCCCGATAAAGGAAGAGGCGTTGTTATCATAGATAAAGTTGACTAAATAAAATGCATGAAAGAGGTCATCTCTAACCGATTAAAATTTAAAGATATATCTGAACCGATCCTAAACTACACTATACGAATAGGAGATAAATAACAATTTTCTGCGCAAACTTAAGAAATTAAATCTTAGTTACCGAAGAAATATATAAAAGACTCTTCGTGACACCGGCGGGCCGCAGTCGAGACGGTTCAAGAAACGGTTTGTGAAAAGTACTGAAATTTCTTGTTATACCTTCTCGACTCGCGCGCCTTAAAAACATAAAAGTTCATTAACTTCATTCACATGTAACTTTCGAAATAATGAACCTATCGAGTTCAAGTTACTCACAAAAGAAAGAATGAAACTTTCTGAAGAGAAATTCGTAAATGTCAAAACACTTTAGCGTTCACAGACAACAGGAAGTGAAGTTCCCGTAAGCCCTCGATGAGAGTCACATTTTTTAGATGAGCCTCATTTTGTCGAGAAGTTAATTTCTAAACTATAGCACTTATAAACTTTAAATTAATTCCAATTTCTAGAGCAAATTATTCTTCACGCCCCCATGTATGGCAAAACTCTCATACGCTTCCTGTGGGGGCAGGAACCGAAGTTCGCGCAAGCCCATACTCGTCCTTCTCGTCATGCCGATTCTTCTGTTTTTCAGTTGTCTGATGTTGAATTAAGGTCTTCTTCTTTTTGACTTTTCTCCTGAAATTTGTAAATTAAATCTTTCTCAATGTATTTAGAGCCTTGACTGTGACAGAGCCAGTAAAATGAGTCAATAAATTTAAGTGTGAAAGAAGAGAATGTAGTCTTAATAAACATTGGCATCACTAAGATGACTCCGAAAAGAACACCAACTGCGCATAACTATCATGGCTATATTTTTAATCGTTTCCTTAGTCATCATGGTTGTAAAGCCCTCACATGAAGATATGAATCCAAACACACAAATTCTACATCAAGTAGTTAACAAAGAGCATTTCAAAATTATAGTCGCATTACATATTAACAACCTTAAACCTGCCCTCAATGAAAATAATAAAGGATTCGTGGCTTTAGAACTATTCACTAGGAATGCAGCCTAAATGTTTGAAACCTACGCTTGATCGACCATTTCTCCTGTGTTTCTGGTGCAATGAACATGCAACTGCGGTGCAATATTAGCTGGTCTGCTGGTGCTCGACATTTTTACAAAAACCTCTCATATCTAGTCGTCTTACAATGTAATTTTTGTGTTTTTACTGGGTCTACTTGTGCATGAGCAATTGATTGATATTTTTCCCATAATTTTTTTAATATCTTTCACTCATATGATGCTTTATATGTTTTTGCTACGGAAAAAAAATTTGACGCCCCTAAAAACCATTGTTTAATCTATTAATGTAACCATTTACCGAGTGAAATAAAAAGCTGTTATTTGACTTTTTCGACAGTGTATCCGCCTTCTGTTTTCAATCTTCATCACCCCTAGCAAACATGAAATTATTATTTTATGTCGATGTAAGCGCTTATCTTAATAGAAAGAATAATTTCCTATTTGATGGGAGTGATGAACATTGAAAACGAAAGGCAGATACACTGTTTAAAAAGTCAAATAACAGTTTTTTGATTAATCGGTAAATGGTTACATAAATCGATCAAACAATGGTTTTTAGGGGCTTAAATGTTTTTTTCCGTTGCAAAAACATATAAAGCATCATATCTGTGAAAGTTATTGAAAAACATTTGGAAAACGCACTAAATACAAAAAAAAAACAGATTTCAGTGAATTTGATTATACAAAAGTTTTAATCATGTAATGCTTGTGCATAAAATTAATGGAAAAGAAATTCTATAGTAGGTACACCACCAGTTTAAAAAAAACTCACCTCGAAGAACTGTTCAAAATTCATTGTGACACAATTCCTTGCATAGAAAATACAAATTCAAACCATAAAATATCTTCGAGTACATAAGTAGAAATAATTTCAAGAGGACGACACACCCTGAACTGACCAAAACACTAAATGAGGTCGTAAAGCTATGAACAAACTTAGTGTATTCTCGGTTGAAATAGCGTCTACACTCTATCAAATAGAACTCAATGAAGTCTTCCATAGATGAAATATCTTTTGTGGTCGAAATCGAAAAGTATTTCTAGACATACGTTAAGCACAAGCAAAGCTGACAACGGGTATAGATAGGTATAGATATATAGTCATTGAAGATGGACAATGAGATGTTTGTAAGAATGTATCCGGCGACTTCCAGTTCTTCGTTTATCTTAAATGATTTGTTATCTCAAGTGAATATGGAAAAACGAATGACATGGCCGTGTAAGATGCTCACCCATTCTAAAGTTACATATTTTTTAGTTTTATTTTCTTTCCATTTACTGCACTAATTTCGCTAGGAAAAAATTTAGCGAGAACCATTGCTTGACCACTTCTTCTCTTTAGATTAGAAAAACTCACCTTTGCGCATTTCCTGCGACGTTTTCTCACCTTTGCACATTTCCTGCGATGCTGCGACGTTTTCTTCGTGAAAATATTCCTTCAAACAAACTCCTCCAGTCGGCGGTCCTTTGCTTGTGTCGCATTTCATCTGTTGCACGTGAAAGGAAAAGCGAACATAGGTGGGTATAAGACCACTTAATTATCACATCTTGAGATTACTATATGTGTAAAATTTAAATTGAATTAGTAAAAAAAATTTGTTTCTTCCTTCAGTCTTTTGTATTTCTATATTAGATTATCGTATTCCAAAATGCTTTTCACAATAGAAAAGATTATATTGAAAATCTAATGCTTAGCGCGTTTATATTTCATTACAATTTATTACTAATAAAACATTAGTCTTTGCTTCATAATTCAATATGATTACAGTTAATCTGCACAACAGCGAGAAATGTTATTTTCTACGCAATCGTCTAATGTGATCGGGAAGGCCTAGGAGTGTAACTCCTAGTGAGTAGTGACATTAACTCGTTGGGAGGAAGATATATTTAAGTGAAATGAAATTAACAGTGTGGGATTTATTTTTACGGATAAAATAGAAATATATTTCTATATATTTATTTACGCGTACATACAGGGTGTTTTTTTTTACTTTGAAGAAACTTCGAACTTAGGTACAAAAACTCAAAATAAATCGATTTTCACGAATGGCAAAATGTCCAAAACTCTTTAGTTTTCGAGTTATGGCGTCGCAAAGCATGTTTAGAAGTGCATGTTATAACTGGGCCGCACACCAATTTGTATCTGCGCAGTTTGGCGTACGTAGGTTCGTACGTAGGCGAGTGCAACGCCCTGGTGCGGGTTGTCGCACTGCGCATGCTGGCTCAGCAAAACCTAGAAGGTATATAGGGACGTGCTCGGCTCGTAAAGTCGCATTTGGTAGTGTGTACCTCTCTACCCAAGTATACTCAGAAGCTCTCCCGGACTTTCAATACCCTTTGGCCTACACACTGGTGGCCAGAAGAGTGACGGTCCCACGAATTCACGAAGATATAATTGTGAAGTGAAAGAGATCCAGTGACTTCGGCGAATCAAGACGGCGGAGGTAACGTCAGAAATATCAAGAATTACCGTGAAGATCGTCTGGTCACGGGATTAATTGTGCCTTCTACGAAAGGAGGGCTGCGCATCTCTCCGTGACAAGTGGATCAGTTTTGCAATAACGACGAAATACTATGGACAACGGGTCGATCACCGGAAGGGAAGTCCGCGAAGCGTATCCAAACGTGTTCCGCTTTGTCGTGCGACGTGTTTCAGAAGAAAGGCTGCGAAATCCGTACGATCTGGAGTTCTACGTCCCACTTGGTGAGGCCTACAAGGTACGTCTGTCTTTGCAAAAGGAAGGCGATTGCTTTGACGTGATCCTTTGCGTAAACTTCCACCGAGATCGGTAGTAGGAGTGCCGTGGCAGCCTGCGAGGTTCGCTTCATCTGTGCAAGTGTGGTTGGACATTCTACGAACGACGCAAGTGATTCAACATCTACGACGACGTAGTGCGTGGTGTATGTAGTACCATGTTGCATGGTACCACATACATGTTGGTACCATGTCAGTATAAAGGTTTTAATGAACTGTGAGCGGTGCTGATAACGTGCAGTGTGGGACTTCGAACGCTCACAGGCAGTGCGTGCTCAGTCAAGTGCAAGCGTGCTGCTCTACCGGCTCCGCGCACTACAGCGTGTGACCTTGGCATCAGCAGTAGCGTCACCTAGACGGTGGTGGCAGTGCACGCTACAGCGAGTGACCTTGGCATCAGCAGCGGCGTCTGCTCTGCGGCGGTGGTTGTGCAGCCAAGCCCAGTTGAGTACAGAACATTTTCAGGTTTTGTTTTTTTATGTATCCAGGTCGGATGTTCTGCCGTAGTGCTCTGTGTCATTTTCAAATGTTTGAAATCGGTACAGTTTTATTCTTGTAGAGAGTTAATAACAGTTTCTTTTCTTTGTTGATCGATTTGGCTAGTGTTAATTTCTGTGTCAATGGGAAGGTATTAGTATTTAATTTCTTACAAAATTTTTGATGTGGATTTCTAACGTGTCATTATTTTTAACTTTGTGCGGATTGATTTTGGCAGTGTAACACTTTTTCTTGTAGTGACATACGATGTCAGACTCTGATTCCGAGGGTGAGTTTATTCGTTCTGCTGCAACTACAACTTGTAGTGGGCGTGTATCAGTGCCGAGATTTATTACTACGATTCCTATTACGACAGTTATGTCAGGACCGGTGCCTACCACAGTTGTGTCTCACGTCATGATAACTCAAACTGTAACGTTCGGTACACCGAGTGTAACTACAATGACTACTACTAGTGGTCATACTGCTAGTGGTGAAGTAACCACGACATTGCAAAGGGGCAGTACCATACTGTCAAGCGCCGAACTACCGTTGTTCCGAGGCCGAAAACGCGGGGAAGATCCGGACTTTTGTGAGACAAAAACGTTTCGCACTCACGTTGCTAACCTAAAGGCGTACATGTCTTTACTTCCCGACATCACGTCAGACGAAGCTAAGAAAGAATTGCTCGTACGAAGCGCACACAAGAGTGTTGGTGACTTCAACGGTGTAGTTACTAAACTTGTGCATCCTGATGTTAACTATTCTTTGACCAGGTTGTGGAGATTCTTGGAGATATTTATATCTCGAAGGGCGAGCGATCCGTACATGCGCTAGCTTGTGACTTAAATCAGCTCCGGCTCTTGCGAAATGAAGGATTAGCTGCTCAATTAGTGACTGCGTTGGCTAAGATCCGGAAATTTAGCGACCATATCTTAACTAGTCCAAACGTAGTGTTACAAAGACATCCTTTTATCGTTGCTAGTGCGAATGCAAATGAATTAAACAAGTTTGCAGGAGATTTAGTTGTTTTTAGTCTAGCTACAGCAATTTTATCTCCATTGTTGGAGGAAAATTTTTCTAAAAAAATCTTTTTGCGGCTATTTTTAACGTCTGAAGAGCTGTTAGCTCGTATTGTCTCCGCTGTGCGGAATAACCCTGAGAGTAAACCAGTAATTGCGCACAAGCCAAGTGCCCAGTACTTGTACCCGACTAGAGACACTTACCTCGTGAACGTGCCTGACGAACCCGTGTGTGACGAGCAGGAATCGTTTTCCGACGTTTTCTATAACTCACAACACATCAATCGACGTTTTCAGGGACGGAGACCATTTTTACGACCAGGTTGGAGACCTGCGAGGTTTTCGCGGGGAAGACAGCATGCCTATATTGGCGATAGAGCTCTAGGTTCCATGGAGTGTAACGAGGCGTTCGCGGAGAATCCACAACAGATTGGTAGTGAACGGACAAAACAACAACAACCTTTCTGCTCACTCTGTAATACCCCTGGTCACGTTCAAAAGATGTGTATTAAACAGCGAGGTCAGGGCAAACCGAGTTTCCGAGGTAATGCTTGCTATAGGTGTGGCAAGTTAGGGCACGTTGCTCGTGAATGTCATTCACGCGGTAGAGGCCGCGGAAGGGGAGAAGCGTATTACGCTGCAGCTCTTGAGAGTGATGATTTTTTAGAATAAAATCAGACGAAATGGAGAGTGTTGGTGTTGAGAGGGAGTATTTACCAATGCCCAGGGGTCGGTCCACAGCTCCCGTTACCAATGATGTGGTGGTTTTGAAGCCAGATTCTATAATTAAGTCGGCCGAAGTAGTGGATTCCTTGTTCCAGTGTGAGAATAAGTTCGAATTACTAGGTGAACAAGAACTTACTGTAGGTGCAAATTATGAATTACCCGTAGAAGTTTGTTTGTCAGCAACGATAATGAAAGAAGGTCGTTTGAGAAAAGAAAGCGATGGTTTGTTTTCTTTAAGAAGATCTAAAAAACCTACGATTATTCTAAAGAATGATACACGATTGATGAGCGCTGATTGATAGCGGTAGCGACAGGTGTCTAATCAGTTACCGCAATATAAAACGCCTTAACGAGCGAATTAAGCCTAGTGCTTTGAATATCAGGGGAATCAATTCGAAAAGCCAAGTGACAGGCGAAGTTGATCTTTGTATTACCCAGCCTAATAATAAGGAATTAAATACTAGCGCTTTGATTTTGAAAGACGGCGAATTTAATTATGATGTAATCCTCGGTAGAGATGTACTGCAGGATGCCGTACTAGATTTTAAGGAAGGATTCATTGTACTTGACGAAGTGAAAGTGCCGTTTCGTGATGTGCAGGAATTGCACGGTCAAAGTAAGAGAGAAGTATTTTTCGATACCGTAAATAATGCAGAGTGTCTGATGGCAGACGTGATTGCCCAGAGGAGGCGTAAAGAGAAATATCTGCTGAAGCAGAGGGTACCTAGAAAAAGAGGCATAGAAAATGGCGAAAGGCAACAAAAAAGCCTCAAGATAAATGCTGCGGAGCAGTGGAGTAACCAAGAGAAAGAAGTGAAAACAACTAAAAGACGAGCGATCGTTGTTCACTGTGGATCAGTGGAAGTGCCGAGTAATTCCTTACGAGTAATTAATGGGTATGTCAAGAGGGTTAAATACGGAAAGTATATAATGAATAAGAGAATTCTTGGAAATGGCATTTATGTGGCCGAATCAGTAGTGACAATAGGTTCGGAGGGTTTTGTCCCTGTCATGCTTTTAAGCGTCTCAGATGACGTGGTATACCTGAGTGAAAATAGCATGATGAGTAATATTGAGGCAGTAGACGATATGGAAATAGATCAAGAAATATATATGTCTACGGTGCCCGAAGCTGTGCGTGTAGCTAATTTATGTGAGGTCAACGGTACGGCGGATCTACCCAAGGTCGACAGTTGTTATGGTGGAAGCTTTAAAACCATCACTGGAAAAGACGTTGGGTTGGGGTCTGACCAAGCGGGGCATTGTTGCAACAATACTCGTGTTGACGAAGTAGGAATTAATGCACAGAAAGACGATGTACCGGAAGGAAGTAGGAGCGAACGACGCCCTCTGACGAGTGACGACGTAGTTTTTGACGACGATGACGCGAAACCCTTACTGATAAAATTATTGAATGATTTTAGAGACGTAATTACGTTAGAAGGCGAAACTATTGCCGTTACGAATGTAATGCGACATAAAATTGAATTGAAACCAAATGCTCCAGTACTTAACATTCCTCCCTATAGAATCCCGCATAGATATCGAGAGGAGTTGGTACAAGCAAACAAACAAATGATCGCCCAGAGAATAATCGAACTGTCCATGTCTGAATTTAACTTTCTTATTAGTTGCTTAAAAAATAAGTCTGGAGAAATACGCCCAGTGATTGACTTTCGTGCTTTAAACAAAATCATTGTAAAAGATTCTTACCCTCTTCCCCGAATCGACGAAATTCTTTACACTCTTGGTGGAAATAGTGTATTTTCCAGTTTGGATCTGCGATCTGAACGAATTAGAAGAAAGTAGTCGGAAATACACTGCGTTCAGTATCGGCTACGAGAAATTCCAGTTTCGTACTGTCCCCTTTGGTCTCTCTTCTTCTGCAAGTGTGTTCCAGCGAGTGATGTCTTCCGTACTTGCTAATGTTATCGGGAAACTCGCGTTTGTGTTTCTCGATGACATTTTGGTGTTCTCCAAATCAATGAACCAGCATTTAAAAATTTAAATAGTGTTTTTGAGAAATTGCGTAGTGGGAATCTTTCCCTTAAGCTTGAGAAATGTCAATTATTAAAGAGTTCGATAGAGTATCTAGGTCACATAGTGTCGGCAGACGGCATTCGTTGCAAAGAGTCGGAGAAGCTACAAAATTTTCCCGTTCCCCAAAATATGAAAGAATTGCAAAGTTTTCTGGGAGTCGCAAATTACTTTAGAAGTCATATTCTTCTATTTGGATCACTTTCATATCCACTTTATCAATTGCTACGAAAGAACGCTGAGTTTATCTGGAAGCCTGAATGTCAGGAAACTTTTGAGAAAATTAAATCAGTTTTGACATCAGATACCGTTTTACGGCATCCTGACTTTAATAAGCCTTTCCATGTATTTACAGATGCTTCTAATTTTGGTATAGGAGCAGTGCTTTTACAGCACGGAAACGATTCGACCAAATCAATGCAGCCAATAGCATATTATAGCAAGAGTTTGAATTCCACGCAAAAGCGATATAAGACGACCAAAAAGGAATTCTTCGCCATCGTGAGCGCGCTGAAAGCTTTCAAATATCTCATTCTTGGATATCCAATCTATCTGTACACGGATCACAAACCGTTGCAGCCCTTGTTCTTCAAAAAGCTTCCCGACGACTCAGCAATGGCACGCTGGTGTTTACCAGTTCATTCCTTTGATCCCATTGTAAAATATTTCCCCGGTAAACAAAACATCGTTGCCGATTGTTTAAGCCGATTGCCTGAGCAATTGACTGTTTCTGACTTTGATGACTGTGTGGAGTTTCAGGAGGTCGACGTGTTCCCTGTGACCACCAGACGTGGTGTACTGAACCCTAGCGTAGACGCAACAGACCCTCAGACGCACCCTGACCGACTGGCGCCGGCAGCGGCTGCCTCACCGCAGCTGACAGACTACATTCCTAAATCGACAGAGGTATCTTGGGACCTTGACGAGTTTCGGACTGAGCAACAGCAAGATCCATTCTGTTCTGAAGTTAAGGACGCATTACTAAATGGAAGTACATCCACGATTCCTGATTTGCAAAAGTATTTAATTTAAAACGACGTACTTTACAGACGGAGACAGATAGACTCTAGGAAAAGTACTCTATTAACTTCGGTTATGCCGACATCGTTAATGAACAAGGCGGTGCTCAGTATACATTCTTTGTATCATACAGATGCTGTGCATACGCTTTTCAAATTTAAATTACGTTATTATCATTTATTAGAGAAAACTATCATTCGTAAATTTGTGAAAATGTGTAATGTCTGTAAAATTCTTAAAGCCAACAGTACTGTACCTATTAAAATTTTAGACGCGCCAATTGCTGAAGAACCTTTCGAGGTTGTTTCCATGCATTTCCTCGGCCCTTTGCCAGCTACGGGGCAGCAGAATAGATACATTTTGGTAGTTATAGATTTATTTTCTCGGTATTGTAAGCTTTATGCCACATCAGACCGGTTGGCAGACGCAGTTGTTTCTTGTCTAGACGATTGCTTTGCGACATTCGGTTATCCGAAAACACTTCTCAGTGACCAAGCTTTAGAATTTAAATCTGCGGCAGTTACAAAATTTGCTCAAATTCACGCCATTGCGAAAAAAGAGGTTCTACCGTGGAGCCCTCATAGTAACGCTATTGTGGAGAGGAATAATAGAAAAATATCAAATTTACTCAAATTGTACATTAATTCATTGGTTCACACAGAATGGGATCAGTGTCTCAACATCACTGAGAACGCTATTAACAACGCCCTTAATACTACGTTGGGGGATACACCCTCTTACATTATCTTTGGACGAGACACATGTCCGAACTTTCACGCGCAAACATTTGAAACCCTTTACTGTTACGATACCGATGTTGATCTGTTGAAATTTTGAGCTAAGGAAGCGGCCCGTCTTGTAGAAAACGTTAGATCTGTGATAATTAATAACATCAGTGACAGGACAATGTACCACAACCTTCGCCGTAAAAATAAAAATTTTACCCTTGGAGACCGTGTTTTGTTACGCAATCATTTGAGAAATCATAAGTTGCAGCTGTCATGGTTAGGGCCAGGAATCATTACAAAAATTAACCGCAATTACGAGTTGAAATTAATCAATTAGAGTTGAAATTTGGAAATAGGACTTACATAAGTAACATGAACTGCGTATTACCTTTACGTAAAACGGATTGAACGAGTGTACGACTTTCGACTGACTGCGTTCCAATGTTTAGCATTTTATTTTTTGTGTGTTGAAGTATTTCTGTTCTCAGTTTATTGTTTCGATGTTTACTTTTATATATCAGCTTTTTACTTGGATTTCTCCTTATATTATTGCATGTATTTTTCCTTTAATTTTTAGGCATTTGAAATATCGTAGGATCTAAGTCCGCCATTGAGGGTGTCACTCGTTTTTATTTTACAATCAAGGTTTGCATCTGCTAACAGATATGCGAGATTAAAGGTCCACCATGTGCTTATGTGGCGCGGTACCTGAACGCTGTGCGAGCAGAGTGCTGGCGCCAGGGTTGTTTATGCAGTCGCTCAGTAGCGGGCGTGTCTGTTCGGGACACGAGCCGCGTTGACATGCTGTTTGTTTCTTTCATTTGCGGCTTTCCTTATCAAAACTCTGACGTTATTAGTATTGATTTCCTGTTATTTCCTTTGAGGCCATGCTAATCGGACTGTCTCTGTTTCGATTTGAGGACGAACACGCTAACGTCCCTGACGTCCACGATGGGGAATCGTATGACTACTATCAGCGTGGAGGCACTTACTAACGCCTTGGAACAACACCAAGGCAGGGTGTCGGAAGACTGGGTGCGCGGTTGACATCCTCCCAGACAGGGTTTC
Organism: Morinoia aosen; assembly: GCA_030386875.1. Taxonomy (NCBI): domain Eukaryota; kingdom Metazoa; phylum Arthropoda; class Malacostraca; order Amphipoda; family Talitridae; genus Morinoia; species Morinoia aosen. The sequence continues at coordinate 73,019,005 of CM059557.1, forward strand.
GGACCTTGCTCTTATCTTTCTGTTCCCCTTTTCCTTGGCGCTGGGAGTGTCTCTGTTCTATTTTCGCCGGGAATTGAATTTGTTGTCGGAGCGAATGCTGTCTGAAGACTTCATTTTCCGCCGACAGCAGCTGCGGTCGAGCCCTGCCGATCAGCAGCTGTGCCCAATGCCAGCGCATAACGACCCATATGAAAGGACGTGCCGCGAGTGTGTTAGATGCGATGGTGTTACACGGTTTTGGTGTCGCCTAAAGGGCGTTACTCTTTCACCAGCGATGTAAGCGGATGTTTTAATATTTACTAAGGAATTATTATTAAGTTGGTATTTCCATCCCTGTGTTTTTAGTATTTAATTTTACCCATGTTCGCGAAGATGCTCGAGTCAATGCAATGTTCAGGTATATAATTATGATTTGTTTCTTTTTGTTTCTCGGTAACTCAATCCATGCGTATATTTTGTTGATTTAAATTTTAGTGGCATTGTGTATTGTTTCATGCGTGTTAATTATTATCTTTAACGGGTGTATTGTTTTTATTTAATTTTATGACGAGTGTCGATGCAAATGTACGAGGTATCTGCGTGCCGTGTTTCATTTTATGTTTGAGTGAAAATTTCTTTAGTTGTTGTTTCAATGATGCGATTTTTTTTAATTTTCGTTGCGTTATAATTTCAACTGTTTTCACCAATAATGTTGGAGTTAATTGTGATGTTCTTGGTTGATGTTGATGTTAGCGAATTTTGTTTTGGATATACCCTCAGTATATGGCTGCAAAGTAAGTTGAATCCTAGTTGTTGAAACCGTAGAGTTTCTTCGACTTCATATTTTCCGATGTTTATTTTGATGTAATTAGCGTTAGATTTTTTTCTTTGCGATGTTTTTTGTCGATTTTAACTGGACGCGTTTGTTTCTCCTGTTGATGGCTGTTGTTTTGCTACGATGATGATATTATTATTTTTGGCTGAGTGCCTTTCCCTTGCGGTGTTAATTTTTTTATACATCTTAATCTTTGCTTCATTTATTTTTGTGCTAGGTCCCCGCTCCTACGAAGGGGGAAGGTGTGTATCTGCGCAGTTTGGCGTACGTAGGTTCGTACGAAGGCTAGAGCAACGCCCTGGTGCGGTTTGTCGCAGTGCGCATGCTGGCTCAGCAAAACCTAGAAGGTATATAGGGACGTGCCCGGCTCGTAAAGTCGCATTTGGTAGTGTGTACCTCTCTACCCAAGTATACTCAGAAGCTCTCCCGGACTTTCAATACCCTTTAGCCTACACAAATTGTTATTTAAAGTTGTTAGTTTTCGAGATTGTCGAATTGAATTAAAGCATTTTTTCTCATTTCATTATGGGTTATCCATTCCATGTAATCAACGACAAGATTGCAAGATGCAATGTGAAACTGAAATAATGAAATAAAATTTATTATTAACAATCTACATTACTGGAACGCACGTGTTGCAGTATCAGTTCGCCATTTGTTGACACGCCGTTGCACTGTGACCATGGAAAGATTTACCAATGCTGAGAAGGCAGACATGCATTTGATTTATGGAGCTGCAGGTGGAAATGGTAGGCTCGCTCTGAGGATGTACAGAGAAAGGTTTCAAAGGCGCGAAGTGCCTGATTTCCGGTATTTTGATGCTCTGCATACGAGATTGCGTGACACCGGCAGCTTCAACGTTAACAGAGGGAATGCTGGGCGCGGCCATCATCCACAGGAAGATAGAGTTGTGGAATACTTTGAGCAACATCCACGAACCAGCACTCGTGCAGCTGCTCAACGTCTTGGCTTGCGAAACCATACTACTGTGTGGAGGGCACTACATCGTCAGCAGTTACATCCGTACCATTTCTAAAGAGTGCAAGGGCTCATGCCAGGTGATTTTGAACCTCGTATGCTGTTTTGCCAGTGGTTAATGCAACAGAAAAGAATGAATCGCGGGTTCTCAAAACTTATTCTCTTCACAGATGAAGCTTATTTCTGTCGTGATGGGGTTTTCAACCGTCACAATAATCATAACTGGGCTGGAAATAACCCTCATGTTATTCAGCCTAATAGTCACCAGCACAGATTTAGTGTCAACGTGTGGACAGGCATTATTGGCAATAATTTAATTGGTCCGTACCTATTACCTTCTCCTCTCACGGGACCTGCGTACACCATCTTCCTACGCGAAGTTTTGCCTGGACTACTGGAGGACGTGCCCTTGGAGACACGCAGGCGAATGTGGTTCCAGCATGACGGAGCGCCAGCACATTACTTTCGTGAAACACGCCTGTTCCTGAATAACCAATTTCAAAACCGATGGATTGGCAGAGGTGCTCCTGTAGCATGGCCAGCTAGGTCGCCTGATTTTACGCCACTGGATTTCTTCTTGTGGGGAACCATGAAGGACCTCGTGTATGCCACTCCTGTTGAATCGGAACAGGATCTGCTTGGACGCATTGTGGACTCAGCTGGCCGTATTACGGAAATGCCTGGCGTGTTTCAACCTGTAAGGAGTTCACTGGCTTTAGATGTTGTAAATGTGTTGAAGTTCATGGAGGCCATTTCGAGTAACTGTTGTAATAAAACTGTATTCAAGTTTGTTCTTGTGTTAAAGTTCTTACATTAAAGTTTGTATTGATTATATTTTTTACCTGTGTTCTGCAATGCCTACTGATTGATGGTTAGCTTACCTGATAATAATTGATAATTACTCATTTAGGACAATTTATTCTTATTTGTAAAACGTGTACACGCAAATTTCATTGTGAAATTGCAAAAATACTACATTAGTGGGGCCCAAAAACCTCTTTAACTATCAAAGGTAGCGCTAAAAATGGTGCGCGCGTGCAATCCTACTTGAAGTTCTAATATTCTTCAAGTAACTATAACTCGAAAACTAAAGAGTTTTGGACATTTTGTCATTCATGAAAATCGAAGTTTGATCAAAGTAAAAAAACCCTGTATATGCGTGATTGCAAAATTGCCCGAAAGCGCTTTACTCAAAGAATGAAGCATGCAAAATGGGTTATATGGTAGGAATAGGTCTACTCAAAACCTTCGTTACGAAAATAAGTCATTTATATCATCTATATAAATGACTTTATATCATCTTAATTCAATATATAGACATTTATTGCTATAGTAACATATGACAAACGGTTTTAGCATATTTTTTTAAAAAATTAGGCCTTCGAAACTCATTGGACGACTGAAAATACAAGAACTGTGAACTTGTGATTACAGTAATTCTGAATATACAAATTATTGCAACGTATTCACATTTCTTGATATATGTCAAATATATCTGCACTCATAAATGAATGCAATAACTATTTCATTAACTTTATCGGCACATTCTAAACAAATTACTCCGTATTATTGGCGTACAATATCAACCCAATATTTGGGGAATAATAATTGATATTTTAACAAATTTTATTATATTGTGAGATTTTTAATTATTATGAGTTAGTTTCCACTTATATTAATATCGTACATATATATATATATACCGTTTGTTTAATATCAGAAATAAAACTATTTACTACATTGTCCCAACAACAAGTTGATATCATAAATAAATATATCTTTTTTCGATATTGTCTTGTTGTTAGCCTATTATTGTAACCCAAGATTCCAATATCAGGTCAATAAATAATTATCAACCCAATATTGGCCTAATAATTTCTTGTTACCTGGGAGTGATGGCTTGACAGCGTTTACGGTGAAGGGATCGGCAGTTGAGGACCGACACGCGGATTGCCTTGCTGTGACTTAATCTGCAATCTCCCTGTACTCTTCGTCCGTTTTTCCTCTTCCTAAGGCTTCAATCAGTGGCTGCGCTTCCATCGGCAATTTTGAAAGATGCATCGAACGAATGACTTAAGGTGGTAGCGGAGCTTGTCGGCAGTTGTTGAGGTGCTTCATTTCCAGGAGTAACTCGGATGGCGTGTTATCTCCCAGCGATATTTTAACAATGGTGTTGTAGTTTGTTTCTTCGTCGTGACGCACGAAACGTTGCGTCAACGCCGCCTTTGACGCGTCGTATTTACCGTTTGTTCAGTAGTACCTCTTGTACTCCGGACACAATGTGCGTGGGTAGCCCTCCTAGGAGCGCCCCGAACTTCGAAGCGTCGTCCAGATTCGGGATTTGTGCGAGAAAAACATCGCAGTGGAGGAGCCATCCCTTGATGTCGCCACTGAAAGTGGGCAACCGGACATCTCTCCCAGCCATGCTTCCACCTTCCGGGTCACTCTGGGGTCACCAGTGTAGTGCGTTCTCCCTCGGGCTGCTTTACACTCCGGGCAGACTGTGAATATCTTTAGACTTGTGAATACCTTTAGACTTGTGATTATCTTTGCCCGAAGTGAGTGCCTGAGGTACAAACGAACCCGGCAGGGTAAGGAAAACACAACCGGAATTAATGCCGTATTATTGTGAAGATCGTCGACACTAATGACACACAACGGAATATTACAGCCGAGTAATACAGCAGCCGAGGACGCCTTGGTGGACCATCGGTTGTCGGGGCGGCACAGCGTGGTTGGAGGACGAGAGCAGACCGGTGAGGCTGTGTACAAAACGCATGCTTTTCGTGTTCCCATGTATTTTTGTTTGCCTGTTTTTTATTGCTCTTTGCAGTGTTGAATTTTCTTCAGCTGTTTAAGCGTTCCTAAATGCATTAAATAATCTTTGTTCGAAGTTAGTTTGCTGTGATCTTTGTCAAGTTTGTAATAGAATAGTTGTCGGCAAACATTGAGAGCTCCATCCACATTTCTTAGATGCGAGCAAGTTAAAGTAAGCCTGATCGCCCCTTTTTCTGGACGGCTCTTTTCACGCTGCGCCGCGCGAGCGAGCAGCGTCTCCGTCACCTTTTCTTGAGCTCGCTAGTATTAGCAAGTCGACCACTCTGTAGTGGAATATATCTCAAGTGGTCGATTATTCATCTGTCTATTTATTGGTTCTTCATTAGTTCTCCATCAACCTAAGATGATAGTGTGAAGAATTAGGTGGCGGCAACTGGCAACACTCTGGCCGGCTTGCGTCCTTTGGGCGGAGGGATGCCTTGAAGGCTGCGCCCCACTTCGATGGCTGCGCCCCACTTCGATGGCTGCGCCCCACTTCGATGGCTGCACCCCACTTCGATGGCTGCGCCCCACTTCGATGGCTGAGCCCCACTTCGATGGATGTGCTCCACTTCGATGGCTGCGCCCCACTTCAATGGCTGCGCCTACTTCGATGGCTGCGCCCCACTTCGATGGCTGCGCCCCTTGCTTGACGTCGTCGAGCTCAATGAGCCTGGCCTAAGGTGAGATGGACTCTCCAATGTTTGCCGACTGTCCTTAGCTTAGGTTTAGTATCGTTCTGATATGTGGCTCGCTGCTCAATCTGTACCGATGAACCCTGAAACCTAATTCAATTTTGTTATCGAGTTCTCTATCATTAAATCTCGTGGCCTCGCGCCCACTTAGGAGTCTGTGTAAGCTGTGTAATCTCGTGGCCACGCGCCCAATTTAGGAGTCTGTGTAATCTCGTGGCCTCGCGCCCAACCTAGGAGTCTGTGTAATCTGTGTAACCTCGTGGCCTCGCGCCCAACTTAGGAGTCTGTATAATCTGTGTAATCTCGTGGCCTCGCGCCCAACCTAGGAGTCTGTGTAATCTGTGTAATCTCGTGGCCTCGCACCCAACTTAGGAATCTGTGTAATCTGTGTAATCTCGTGGCCTCGCGCCCAACTCAAGAGTCTGTGTAATCTGTGTAAACTCGTGGCCTCGCATCCAATGTATAAATCTGTAATCTTCAATCTTTTATCTTTAATCTGTAATCTCGTGGCCTCGCGCCCAATGTAGGAAGCTGTAAGCTTCAGTCTTTAATCTTATATTTTTAATCTCGTGGCCTCGAGCCCAATGTAGGAAGCTGTGATTGTTATGAAATATGTATGTTTATATCTGTAATATGTATGTTTATATCACATGATATGTTTTTTGGCTAAATCACGTAAAGCTATATTCAAATTAGATATTTTTTTCAAAGATATTTTTGGCTAAATCCCGTGAGTCGCTGTGACACTTGGGAATGTGAAAAACCGTTGGCTTTGGCTCGAGCGTGAGAATACCGATATATGCGTAAGGGCGATTTTTCTCTGTTCTAAGCAAAGGAACAGCGTTGTTCTCAGGTTTCGAAGAGGTGGGCCATAAACATCTGTCGAGCTCAAGTGGTCAGCGTTTCACCCAAACTTGCTAAGGTTCAGGCGTCCACAAACACACAGTCTTGCACACGAACACAAATCTCAAGCCAACACACCCACAAAACACACACACACACACAACACAAAACGCACAGCACACATACGTAGGCGCGGGAACCCTCGCACCTCGGCAAGCACCGCATCTCTTCGGCCAATTAGCGCTCTGGAAGACATCACGCGTGGAGGTGTGTCAGAGCGCGGACCAATGAGAGCGCAAGCCTGTAGAACCGGCAAGCGCCCATCGAATCAAAATTGAGAGACTTTCTCTGTAGCTTGGAAGAGTCTCGAACGTTCCGGAAAGAAAGAGGAGACACACATAAAAGGAGGGGACATGAAAATTCGAGAGGTTATTTTCTCTCATACACGACGAGAGACGGTCTTTTTGGTACACGGATCGGGGATCAGGCCGCCGCCGTGATCCCCGTTGGAACAGCCACTCGAGAAGATATCAAGAAAAGTGCACCCGATACAGAGCTTATATGACTACATCGAGTCTCTAGTAGATAGCAATGGACCCCAACAGACACTGAAGTAGCACCGGCATCAAATTCCGCTCGAAACGTAACAACTCGGGATGACAACGGCACGTAAAAATGTATAAATCGTTTGCCCAAGAGAACGCAAATGTCAAGTTCTACGGCGACTTCGAGCTAGCAAGAAAAATGCAGCTTGCCAATTAAGCTCACACTGCTGCCAAGTCTTCAAAGGAAAACCATAAGCCGCGAATTCCACAGAGGTTAAGCTGCTCGGGCAGTGAGAGCCGGGAGCACAAGCTACAAGCTCTCTGGGCGCAGCATCTCAGATCTTCAGCGCCGGTCTACATCTGTAATGGAGCGGCAGCGGCGAGGGAGCCTGGTAGCGGTCACCCTTCAAAACTTGACGGGAACGAAACTTAGGTGGTGCCTGCACTCACCGCAGAAGAGTTGAATTTGTATTATTGAGAACTCTGAAAAACAGTGATCTAAAGTGAAATTCGAGTGCAGAGCAGTACACAGAATACGTCCTTCAAAGCGGCGCGCAATTTATAAAATTAATTTTGTATTTTTTATTGTGGTGTTGTGCACTTAGCAGGAGGATGTGTTTCGGTCACAAAGCAAGAGTTCAGATGGTACGTGATGCGAAGTGTTCACTAATTTTTGAACACCTTATGGTAAGCAAAGTTCTTTGATTTTTTATATTGCATTATCCCCCAAATGGTTCGTGTTCATGCTAGCACATTCATCGACTATGTCTTCTGATTTTATGCATAGTGCGGGAAGTTACTTTGTAGTAATCCCGAAATTGTTGCGCTAGCGTTCACTGTAATAAGGAGAGCATCTTTATCGTTCTTTGTGTATCTCATTATGTTGCTCATGTTAACCCGCTCATTTCATGCTCATGTTGGCCCAGTCATGCCGCCACGAAGCGTCCGCAAAGTACGATTTGTGGCAGTCATCTGCCTAGACAGCCGAGGTGTGGTTTTCTTATTGTGTCGTATGGTATTGCCATGTTGTTAAAATCATGAGCATCTTGCATTAGTGCAATGGTGCGCATTTTCATTATTTCGTCGAAATGTTTCCCTGTGCTTTAATCCACGTGTATTTTAAAAATAAAACCCATTTTAATCTTTCAATGTTTATTATTCTCCACATGCTTGTCAGCTCGGTAATCGCGAAGTACACACCAAGTAAACACTGTTGATTTCCTACCTTTCTGTCCAACTCTCTGACTGTGTGTTTCATATCTTTATTTTTCTTTCTCTTGCTGTCGGGGGTTTCAATTCCTCCTGCGTTACGTGCTTAACAACAGCATAGTATCGTGACATGATCTTTTCTCTTTAATCTGCAATCTGTAATCTGAAACCTCATGGCCTCGTGCTCAACTGGTAGTCTGTAACAATCTTCTGGGCTCGGCTCGTATTTACCTATACTGGAAGGGCATCAGCTCCATAATAAGAAAGGGTGCTCAGCTCGGTTTTCTCTTTCAGCCTATGAGACGTCGCCTGCCGCTACTCTGCTTACTCTGCTGCCGTGGTTGACGCTGCTGTTGAGGCCCACTCGACATGCTGCAGTGCATTACAATTCTTGATAGTTCTTTATTTTGAGAATGAAGCTTATTATTAAATAATGGAATCCACTTTCTGGGAACAATTCGTCTTTTTTTCACCATGCTTCAGGAATATTTAATTATTATTCTGTATAGGCTGCGGCTGATACGAGTGTCTGCAACCAAGGAGTACCAGAGACGCTAGCAGGGAACCGGCTCGAGTCTAGGAAGCAGCGAGGCGTGGCGGCTGGCAGTCGAGGCGGCGGTGAGGCACCGAAGGCGGTGCTGGCGGAGGTCGAGACTTTGATGCGAATATCAGGGACGCTGAGAGTGTACTGAGGCTAGAGGGAGGAGGGGGAGGGCGGTGACAATAGGAAAGAAGAGAAGAGAATTAGAGTTTGGCTTTGAATGAGCCGGGAGAGAAAAGGAAAGGGATAGTGGAAGAAGAAAAAGGCGCTTAACGCATAATTAGGTGATCTTGTGCATCTTTTTTATTTATGCTACTAATTAGTTTAAAATAATAAGGGAAAAGTACCCATCAGGGCTTTTTATGCTAAAAGTGATTCGTCTTTTGAATTATGCCACGTCTACTCTGCTCTATTGTATTATTTTTCAACGGTAGGGGGCGACAACAGAAATCAGTACACGGAGTGAATTTAAATTTTAGCTTAGGGAAATTTATGCTCATCTACAAGTCCCTATATACATACACTATATACATACCCTGTACATATATAATTTTTTGTCTCATTTTTGTATTTTTTTCATTTATTTATTTATTAATTTTTTATATTTTAATTTTATTTTTTTAATTTGTTTTATTTTTTTTGCATTTTTTATAATTTTTTTCCATATATGCGCATACATACATTTTATATACATATACACACATACATACCCGACACGTGCACCCATACATTTTTTTTTCATAATTACGCACACACACGATACACATGCACACATATATGTACATGTAAAAATTTTTTTCATACATATAGATACATTACCACCCATACACACATACACACACGATACAAGTGCACACATATAGTTTTAACTACATTTTCAGACCTAAACACCTACAAACATATGCACACACACGTACACGATATGCATGCACACATATATGCATATATACTTTTTCATTATAATTATTATTTGTTTTTTAAGATTTTTATTTTTATTGTGCATTACCTTCATTACATTCTAGCTATCTAAACGTATACACTTATCTTATCTGCTCAGTAATCACTACCTCAAATTTCATTGTTTTGTTAGTAGACTATGATTTAGGTCTATCTAGTTCTTAATCTATATAGAATCTAATAACTACAGATGTACAGTACCTAGCGTCAATAATTAGAAAATGAAGTTTCACCTATACACCATCTTATTTACGTGTGTTATCTAATCTCTTCAACACACGAGCACATCATGTTACGCTGATTTACACTTAAAGTATGTACCTGTATATTTACATTTCAAGTTAATTGTTGTTCTCTACCTATTCACAATATAGCGTCTGTGTACATCATACATTATAGACACTTAGATACAGTTCTGCAGACATGCACTTGACACTACGTACATTTTTACAAATAGGCTATTAAATATTTAGAGGTGTAAGTAAACATGAACTTAAGGACTTTTCAAAGTAATGAAAACTAATTAATTAAAAAATTGTATTTCAGTGCAGCCGAAATGAAGTAAAATGTCTGGGGTTTCGGCTTCCCACCCATGGGGGGGGAAGACCGTCCTACCGCTCGTCAAAACCCCAGAAAAACAATAATTATAAATGTAAATGAAAGTATTTTTGATCTTCCCCACTTCCTCCGAAGAGGATTTAAAATTTGTAGGTTTTTTGTATAAATATTTTTGTTGAATATTGACGGTTCAATTGAAATTTGGAGAGGTAGGAGGGGCCATTGCAAGTAACCTTGAGCTTTTGAATCTGGAGTTTTGTTTTGAGATGAGGTCTGGTGGGAAAGTTAGATTAGTACACAGATCGGGGTCAAATTGCTGCATTTTATTCCAGATTTTGTTTGCGTGCTCATGCATTATTATGTTGATGGGAGGGACTTTTAGTTGTATGTGCATGTATTCGGATGGTATTGCGTCTGTTAGTGTGGTGCCTGTGATGAATCTGAGAGCTTTTTTTGAACCTTGTGCAGTTTGGATATTGATGATGCTGATGCTGTGTGTAAGGGTATAACCGGGTATATGAGTGCTGATCTTACGTAGGCCATGTAGAGTTTTAATTTCGTTTTTGTAGACAGATGAGTGAAACGGAAAAATCTGTTTAGGTTTTTGTACGCTATTGCTTGTCTAGTGGGAGCCTGAGAAGATATGCCATGTGTTGTTATGCTGGGTCCTAAAACTTTGCCTCTATTTGTGTATGGAATCACTTGGTTGTTGATCATTACATCAAGAGTTTTCCTTCGACTGATTGGGATGATGACAAATTTGCTGCTGTTGGTTAGAATTTTCCATTTATTTTCGAATGAGTTGATCTGTTCTATTGCTTTTTTGTTTCCTACTGTTGCAAATCTTAACGAATATTGTCCTGCTGTTTTTCGGGTGATGTCATCTGCGAAACATATATAATCTGTATTTGGAAATGGAGGAGGTAGACCGTGGGTGTAGAAGCTGTAAAGTGTGGGGTATAAACATGCTCCTTGGGGTACGCCGGTGTGTGTTCGCAACCCCAACCTCCATGCGCGTCGGAGTCTTCATAAGCAGGCGGCGTCTTAGACCTGTCGCTATCGACCGCATCCTTCTCCTAGTAAACACCTCTCCTAAGTTTCCTTACCACGACCAAGCCGCACCTTTAGCAGCACAGGTGTGTAATGCGAATTTGGATCCTATGTAGTTTGCTATTCTTATTGCCGCTTTTCTATTGCTCAAGTAGTTGCTTAGAGTCCGTTAAAATAGAGGGGGGAGATTTGTTTGTGATAGTTTGAAGATCAAGCCAGAATGCCACACCTTGTCAAATGTTTTTTTTCATGCCTCCTAAACAAATGTCCATTTTACTCCTTTGTGCTAGTTTGATTGATATTGTTTCGTGCAATGTTGCTAGGGCCGTGTGAGTTCCTCGGTTACATCTGAATCCATGTTGCCTGCTGTTGAAAAGGTTGTGAATTGTGAAGAAATTTGTCAATCTGTTGTTTAAAATTTTGTCTTGTAATTTTCGTTGTACATCTAGGAGGGAGATCGGCCTATAATTCTGCACTGATTTTAGGGATGAATTTTGTTTTGGTAGAAAAATCATTGTTGCATGTTATAAGCTGTCGGTGAAATAGCCTGCAGATATAGACATATTGAAGATGTAAATGAGAAAATGTATCACGTTTTTTGGCAGGTTTTTCAGTTGCAGAGTGGTTATGCCTGTTATTCCTGGTGCTTTCTGTTTGAATGTTCTTAGCGCGTGCAGTAGCTCCTCATATGATATAGGGGGAAAATGAATTGGGTCCAGTCTGTTAATATTTCCTGTTCTGTAAGGGACAATCGAATTTGCTATATTAATTATGTGATCTTCTAATGCTTCTATATGTTCTCTGTCAAAATATGGTTCGTCCTGCTCAGTAAATATTTTCTCCCAAAGCTCTCTGGAAATAGTTTTTTTCCTTGTGGTGTGTGTAGTTGAATTTTATTGTTTTCTATACATGGAACTATTTGTTTTGAGTTATTACCCATCATCCTCTTGCAGGATGACCAGAATACCCTCGGGTCCTCCTGCAGTTCAAGATTCTTAATCAGTTCCTCCCAAGTTTCATATTTTCTTGTGTATATTTCCTGTAGTTTGGTTTTAATTGCGGTCAGGTGTCTATTGAATTCTATGGAAGGGCCGTATGCGTAAACATATTGCATTGTTTGCTGGTATTGTAATTTTAATTGCAGGGTTTCATGAGTTGGTTTGATTCCTGGAATAATTCTGTGAGTGATAAGTGGAACCCTTGCTCTGGTGGCGTCCAATACGTTTTTCGTCCATATATCCAAATATTGATCTATTTCTTTAAGCGTAGGGTCCTGTTTTAAAGGGGGTGTGACTGTTGAAAGTATCTGTCTATAGGCTTTCCAATCTGCCTTATGAAAATGTCTTCTAGGTTTTAGAGGAATTTGTATTGGATTTGCCGATGTTGTTGCTATTATGGGAATGTGATCTGATGGAGTGATTGGTCCAGGCTTCAGAAAGATATTGTGGTAAGCTTGTTTGTTCTGTAGGGCTATATCTGGTGAGGAGGCGCTATTTTGAGTTATTCTAGTGGGAAAATATGGTCCAACGTATGTGCATTTGTGTCTGGAGATTAGATAGTAGAGATGTCTCCCCCTGTTATTCCAGTTTGTTTATCCTGTTATACTGTGTGCTGCATTGATGTCTCCTAGAAAGTAAGTTGGATGAGGTCTGTTGAAAAGTGTGTGAAAGTCTATGAAATGTAGGTAGTCAGTTCTGGGGGGTGTATAAGTAGTGCCTATGGTGATTGGTCCTTGAAGCGTGTCTATTGTTACTGCTATCATGTCTGAATGAAAATTATCGTGAAGTCTGTGTGAAATGTTTTTTCTTGAGTGCTATTGCGGTGGCTGCGTGATTTTCGTTCAACTTATTTGAATAAAATGTATTGTAATTGAAGATCTTGAAGGGTTGGTTGTTTATGAGGCAGTGACTATTGATGAGTACTATATCTGGGTCTAGCGTGTTATATATGTTGGATAGAGTGATTCTATTGGTATTCCAAAATTGTACGTTGTGTTGAATAATTGTTATTTTATTCAAATTCATTTTTGAGCAATGAACTTTTTGGTTGTTTGGTGGCTGCTATTAGTGATTGGTGCCTTGGAAGCAGGGTTGCGGAGTCGGAGTCGGGAGTCGGAGTCGCCGGAGTCGCATGTTTTAGGGTGGAGTCGGAGTCGGAGTCGCTTTTCTGAATGTGGTGGAGTCGGAGTCGGAGTCGCTGTTTCCGAATGTGCTGGAGTCGGAGTCGGAGTCGTTCATTCGGATGTGGTGGAGTCAAGGTTGGAGTCGCTATTTTTTGGTGTCTTCAATTCTAATTTTTGTAAAAAGTCATTTATAATTGTCTAAAACCGAAAGGAACCAAAACAGAGTTGAAATACTTTACTGAAAAGCTAAAAAATACGCAATGTCTTTATTGATTATTTGATTCGAGGTTCGAAGCAGCGTATTTATACCTATCACCTAATACGGCCATTGACATCTAGTCTTTGTGGGTTCACACACCTATATATGTGATACCTACGAGTGCGAAGTATAATTTTCGTTATGGACAAAATGCATATACATATTACAGTAAAAAGCCGGAATTAGTTATTGAAAGCATCGCAAATTCATTCTGTTTGTTTCTGTTTCTCTCATTCCCCCTTCTTTAATACGTAGGATCTAGAAACTGGTAGTTAATTTGTTGCAAGTTATTTGCGGAATAGCTCAGCTGATGTAATACATTGTACTCACATAAAGAGTGGGCACTGGTTACTCTGTACGCTCTTACTGTGTCGATATTCTATACCAGTGGTTCCTTATAACGATCTTTTCTAGTCTTTCTTTTGGTCATGCTTTGGTGTATTGGTTGATAATGACTAGTCTTTGCAGTAACCAAAATTTTTGTGATCATAAATATTTCTAGTCTTTAGGTTGTGATATACTGATAGTGACTAGTCTTTGCCAAAACCTGAAGCTAGGGTCTGATACATAAAGAGTTCTAGTTTTCAGATTACATAATCGCTATTGAGAATGAAAATTCAATTAGATTATCTTGATGTTAATGCCTGTAATATTAGTTTATTTTTTCAGCTATATGTGGTACCTACCCAATTGAAAATCGAGGACGTCGCGCCGATGTGTTATGGCCGAGCAAGGGATAATGTAAGAGACGTATCGCCGGTAAATCATCTCCGCATCATAGGCGAAATGTCCACTTAGGGACGAAATTTTTGGCCCAGGGACATCGGCGGCCAACTGCGATGATCGACCATTCTACGTCTTTGCTCGTCTCCGGCATGTCTAATTTCGCCGGCGATATGTACATGATACGCGGCTGGCCATCCTTGAATTCTGCTTTAAAAAAAAACTCTCGGCCACGCACAGCCAAGATTTATCGCCTCTGAACGACCCTCAAATTTATATATAGGGTCGTTCAGAGGCGATAAATCTCGGCTGTGCGTGGCCGAGAGTTCTTTTAAAGCAGAATTCAAGGATGGCCAGCTGCGTATATATATTTATAGATACAATTATATACTTATTTAGGTATTAATAATATATATATATAAATTTCTGAGTCGTTCAGTAGCGATAATCATGGTTGTGCACTGCCGCGAGTTTTTTAATCGCAAAATTGAAGGATTGCCAGGCTCAAATCATACATATATTAATAGGGAAAATGTATCAATGTATTAGTACAGTTTATGGGCGATTGCTCGTAACGGCGAATACCCTAAACTGAAATGCGGTAAACCGGAGACTCACTGTATATATATCTATAAAACTACAAATATATAACATATATGACGGCTGCTCTCCAGGATGACAATGTCGCTGAGCGTAGCCGAGCTTTTAAAAGTAAATCCTTTATTCAAAGAATTTCGAAGAAAGAATTAAAATGGAAGTTAGTGGAAGGACACTGGGAATCCGTTTCACCAAAGCGCGTCTACAAACCTTGTGCACAGGCACAAAATTGGAAAAAATTATGAAAGCTAAAAATTGGAGAAAAAAGTAAAAGGTGATGAAAAAAGACACCAGCGAACCGGAAAAAGATATTCCGTTACAAGAAAAAAAACAGTTTATTCCAATTAAGACACAGGCCATTAGATTTTAAAACGCTTCAACTTGAAGATCCTTAGTTGATAGACATATGTGTGTGGGTGTCACAATACCTGTTTTGCTTGTCGAAAAAAAGTAATTGACAGAAAATCATGAAAATGTATTCCACCTGTTTAACTATTTCGAGGTTTTTGATGCATAAACACTAAGTATGCATGCACCTACATATGTATATCTCTATCGATTCATGAATAATGCAACCGACGCATTGATGAAAAAAAATTTTTGAAATTTTTTGAAATATGAAGGCAGCCTTTAGCGATATCGGGGAGATGAATTGAGCGTAAAAATTGTGGATGTACAGCCTAAAGGATCGACACAGTAGAAATTCGAAAGCGTCTTATGTTTGGGTTTCAACTAGTATACCAAGAGACTAGCTCGGAAAAAGTTTAACCATTCAACTAATTCATGATATTTCTTACGCGAGCATAATAGGCTATGTATTTGCCTAAAAAAAATAATAAAAACACTCGAGTCAGGACCAAGGAAATGATAGTCACATAATACTAATCGAAAACATTTTACAAACCGAATGGAAAATTTCGTGAATGCCTACCAAAATTATGAAGTCAAAAAGCTGTCGGAATGAAAGAATTAAAATATCTTAATATCAAGATCCTTGGTTGATATTCGCACATGGGTATCGTAATACCCATGTCAATTATTGTCGAAACACAAAATGATTGAGAGAAAGGCACGGTCTACGTGCCTTTATCTACGTTCCCTTCGTTGCGGTAATCTGCTTTTGATGATGCATATAAATACAAGTGATAAGGAAACATGATCATAATGATGTATTGTTGAAAACTATCTAAGAAGTGCGCACTTACATTGTCATTTTAGCATGCGAACATAGGAACTAGTCACATGAGAGATTAATGTTGAAAGTAAAATGGACATATTTCAATTGTTTTGCGTCTAAGTCAATGAGGTCAACATTCGGGACAATTTTTCATTCTAGCGTATCTACTATTGTGCCAAAATAACGAGCTCGAGGTGAATAAAATATTTTACGAAAACACAAAGTTATTATTTCCTACGGTAATAATCCTGGTGCAAAAAAGTTTACCTGTCAAAAACATAAGGATCGTTGTACAATGCCAACCATAGCATTTGCCGCATAGCTTGGAGAACACAAAAAGTCAAACTACCTAAAATAGTGTTGTTATAATGTACTCAAGAGCGCAAGAAACGATTAAGTGCCACACAAGTTTACCAAAAACATTTTAGGACAGGGATATATATTTATGTACACATACAAAACAGAAAGCTTTAGGTATTGAAATAATATTTAATAACGAGTTCACAAAATTTGAAACTAAAATAAGTACGAATTTTCTCATCACCGTATTTTGGTTTAAAATTCCTGAACAAGTCAGTGATCTGCTTTAAACGCAACCTTATCAGAGACTTTAGGAAACTTTCCGATAAAATTTATCATCTTTACTAAGAAAACATTCCAGAGTCCTGCTCCATCATCGGTTCAAAGGAAAAAATCATTACGTCTGAAATAAAAGATCTAAGTAAAATGAATTGCGGAGACTAAAAATATATCATGCGAGTAAAACAAAGTATGGCACAGAAACAAAAACAAAACACAGAAGCAAAAAAAAATCCCGTAAAATATGAGTATGAAATGAAATTGAGCTGGTAATGACGTGGTTTCTACCTATTCAATACTTGCAAAGGGTACGAACTGTCCATATTGTTCAAATCAGGGTTTCGCTTAAAAATATGCACGGACTTGAAAATTCTGAGGTCGTACGGTGTTGAAGCAGAGTCTAAAATTTCGAAATCGGTAGGAGATGTAGGGACATTACATTTCCGGCATGATTTTGCATTGCAGAATGCGATGGGTGTGCTGGTTGATTCCCAGTACGCAAGCTTCTACCTCTATGCTTTGCCACTCTGATAGAGAAATTTCGTAAGGTAATACCAACGAACAAAGATGTGCACTGCACACACAAGAGTACATCAATGCGGCTAGCATTTGAGGCCTGAGCTTCTCTGTTTTGTTTTTCATTTCCCCGTGCCATACATTGTATTTTTACTCTCCTGATATATTTTTGGTGACTACAATTCACTGTACTTTGATCTTTTCTTTCAGACGTAATTATTGTTTTCCTTTGAACTGATGATGGAGCGGGACTCCGAAATGTGTTCATAGTAACGATGATATATTTTATCAGAATTTTCTTCCTTCTTACGTTTCTAAATAAGTACATATCGTCAGATCTATTAAACTTTTCGAAGACCAGCTCCCTTAAATCATATAATATATTTCGAGAAATCTTTTAAAATATGATTTTAATACTTAGTCCTTTCTTCGTTTCTAAATTCCCAAAGATCATTCGCTTCAAAAAAAAGTAACTTCCCTGGCTTCCTGAAAATGTTCTATTATAACAACTAATGAATGGCCTGCCTAACCTCGTGCTTACGAATCAGCCAGGGAGCGCTAGTTCTCATAGATACAATAATTCTAAGGAAAATTTTATCACTCCAACTCAGAGCACGGCTAATGTCTTCCTGTCTAATTCTACTGACACTGACAGTGGCTCCACACCGGCTGGTGAACGATTCTCCACTGCTGGAGGAGAAGGAGTCTCTTGCCTCTTCCTCCACTCCAGTTTACCGATCCTGTATAAAAAGCATGGTTAATTGCCAAGCATTGGTTTACGATAAAACAAATGAATATTCTCTCATTACGAAATACCTTAACTCCAGTTTACTGATATTTCTGGCATTCTACGAACAGTTTTTATTTATGACTGGAACTTTTATACGAACCAGTTATGCAAAATGCAAGGAAAACTTCGGAGTATGGCCAAAATATCCCCTCCGAAAAGCAGTGTGGTGCGCAGCTTCTTTTTCTTCAACTATTTCATAAATTGAATTTCAATGAGGATAAATGCTCATCACAGAAAGAGGTTTATCAAGTTTACTCTTCATTTTAGGTCATGTACCAGCAGCTTAACTCATTCTAACACATTTCCTGCGAAGTGACCAACCGGTGGTCACTTAGTTGATTTTCATAGTGCTGCTGACCCACATGCAGTCACTAACTCATTTATTATTAATATTTAATGAAAGCTAAGTATAGGCTCGATACAGTTAATGTTCGCTATTTTCAAAGTTGATTACCACAATTGACTTGGAATTTGAATTGAATATTGAACTTCAGTTTACTCCATCGCAGTTAACGTGCTAATAAGGATACACTGGCTAGACAAAAACTCTGAAAGAGAAAAATACCGAATTACTTGTGTATTAAAAATTAAAAATACATCTTTAATATATTATCAACCTTTCGTTTTAATTATATTCTGACGCACATATTAGAGACACTTGTAAAATTATGCTTTCACTACTATGATGATAAAATATATATGAAGCGTTGAAGAAAAAGGTTATAGCAATAAAAAATTCTCTAGTGTGTATCAAGAAATCAGGAAGAGGAGAGTCCCAATATATTACGCACCCAAAATATCACAAAAAAATTAGAAACAAATAAATAAATTAGCACTAAACATTAACAGGAATAGATTTCCTTCCAATGCGAGGCCTCATATGAGCAGAACAAAACGAATTTTACATATCAATCTGAACGAAACAACGTTATCTGAGCGTTATTCTCACCGGCTTACGTCAGGAAAGAATTCATCCATTTTCATAATTGGGGCGGTTGAGTATCTCTCTCAGGGTCCTCAGATGAATCCGATTCTTCTGAAAGTAAAACGCGGATTTGAGAGACTTCCTAGGTCAATGTAAGGACGTATCACATATTTTTATCTGGAAAGAAAATTTTTTATTCCGCCTTAGTTTTTGTACAATAATAGTCTTATTAAAATTTCTTACAGAAGATTAACAATTTCACTCCTATAGGTACTATTGTGGATGACTGCTTAATAAGTAACCTCTAAATTAGAGATGTTGAATATTATTTAGGTTTCCTGCTGGACATATTCTAGGTTTTTGTGTTTAAGTAGTCTACACGTCGAGCAAGGTTGAGTTAAGCTTTGCTAGGGTGAGTTATGACAAGCCATTTAATGTTCTATTGAACAAGAAGAAAACTTTACTGTGGACGGTGAAAACATGTTAATGGCACTGTTAGATTTTGCGTGGGCTGCAGATTTTTAATGTTGGATTTAATCCTACAATATCGACTGCAAGAGAACTAATGGGAGATTTTCATTAGAAATTGAACTGGCACCTATAAATGGAAGTTGTTATATTATCCAGTTCATATTCAATTATGTTTACACTAAAGTATTACTATATTCACACATTTGTATGAGAAACACATACAATTTATGTCCTCTGCTATAATTATAGATATATATTCTGAAAAAGATACTACTCCAACAAATTCCTATGAAGATGTGCCTAAGAAAAAGGTTATAGCAATAAAAAATCCTCTAATGTGTATGAAGAAAGGGAATGTTCCAAAACATTATAAAATGAAGTACATTATTAGTATATAGTTAAATAAAAGGTATTACTGTTATTGATGCCACAGTACTTTAAAGCTCAACTTGCTCTTTCCTTATCATTGATATAAGAATCGTAAAAATATGATTTTCGGTATAGAAACATTTTCAGGGGGACACATATATATGTCGAGTATAATTTGTGCGCCATTCCACTTATTACGAGTGGTGGTGATGACAAGTTGACTAGTTCTCAACAAAAATCTCTTACCTCGTCTGCACACAATTACAGTCCCTCTTTTTCACTTTGATATTCTAATTAACAATAATGCTGCGTAAGATCAGCCTACTTTTAATTGTATAAACATTTATACGCATTTTCAAGTTTGTAGCGTAGACCCTTGCATTGTCTGTTCAATTACCTCAATTCTCAACAGCTTTTCAACTTAAATTTAAAAAAGATCAAGTTCAATTTAAAAAAACTCAAGTTCAATTTAAAAAAACTCAAGTTCAATTTAAAAAAACTCAAGTTTAATTTAAAATATGTCGAGTTCAGTTTAAAAAAGCTCAAGTTTAATTTAAAAAAGCTCAAGTTTAATTTAAAAAAGATCAAGTTTAATTTAAAAAGTTGACTTTTAGATGAATCCATTACTGCCATAACACCCAGGCTATGTCTACGCTCCTACAATCATATATAGAAGCATTGTGCTGGAATACTTGTGTTAGAAGATTTAAAGATGGGAGATAACGCATAAATGCACTTAGGTATGGTATAAAGGGGTAAAAATTAATTTATTAGTTGAGAGATTGGTCTCTAATTTGGTATATATTTTATGTGTAATACTAGGTTATATAACATGATATAATAAGCCATTATTGTAGAGCATTATTGTTTAAATATAATTTTGAAGCTATATAATGTTCAACTTTTCAGTCAGTGCAGTTTGATAAATGTCACACAGTTACTTATAACATCAAATTTATCTTGAATTTTTTGGTCAATGGATATACACTGTATGTACTGATGATCTGTTTGTCAAATGTTTAGCTAATGATCCATTGGTAAAACTTGAAGAATGTCAAATTAAGTACAAAATCACAACAGCTTGGTTTGTCTGATATTCGATTTATTCTATTTTCAGTGTCAGTATTTTAAATATATGCACGCATTCTCAGCAATAAACTTTACTTAAATTATTATTACATAGGTATGTAATTTTAGAAACCTAAGGTTTAAAAATTGAAATTCTTCTTTTTTATATAGGTCTATAGCCTGCTTGAGACTTTTCAAATTAAACTTGATCTTTTTTAAATTGAACTTGAGCTTTTTTAAATTGAACTTGAGCTTTTTAAATTGACCTTGAACTTTTTAAATTAAACTTGAGCTTTTTTAAATTGAACTTGAGCTTTTTTAAATTGAACTTGAGCTTTTTTAAATTGAACTTGAGCTTTTTTTAAATTGGAGTTAAAAAGCTGTAGTAGTCATATGTTTACTCCATTATTTATCAACTGCCTCAAAAAGCACCTAAAAGCGTTAAAACTCATGTAATTGAAAACAATGATATATTAGAAATATGTATATTTTAAAATAACCAAAACTCAAAACAATTATTCACACACGCGTAAAATACTTACTTGATGTGACTTAAGTTTGAAGGTGTAAGAACGCCCCTCTCCCTTGCAGCAGCTTTTTTCGGGCAACGAGCAAGTGTAACATTACCTTCACTGGGCCACCGCACTTTTATCACGGCCTTCAGTAAATATTTAATTCGATAGTTAGAAGAACTTGCTTATTTATTTTTTTACTGAAAAAACATTTTTTAACAAGTACATTTTTTGAATAAGAAGTAAATCAAGAAATATAATGAGAAAGCAATCGATCTTGAGTACTTTTACATAAATATCTCCAAAAAATACCCTTCACATAACAGAATTTGAAAAATTAAACAAAGCTTGAACTCTCCTACAGATAAGGAAGTTCTAACAATGAGAGTAACTGTCGATCGACACAAAATCGTTCAAAAACTTTCATCCAGAACAAATTCTAAGTTTGCAAATGCATATAACGTTCAAACACCTGCATTACAATCAATAAAATCTCAGTTTTTAAGCAATAATTGCGAATTAGTCACTTCACGTCGGGCAACTTCACAAACTAACTAACTGCAAGTACAGCAACGCCGGGGCGGTGAAACGGACTGCTACTTCAAAACTTCGAGAATTCGACTGTTCGAGTGCTTCGACCAGCTCATAAGGCAAGTTTTTAGGGTAAATCAACTCAGAGACTTCATGTTTGAATGTTCGTTACAAATTTTTGAATGAATACATTATTCTAGACAAAAAATTACACATATCACTTGTTCTTGGAAGGCTGTATGAGTGTAAT
The DNA here is from genome assembly GCA_030386875.1 of Morinoia aosen. Taxonomy (NCBI): domain Eukaryota; kingdom Metazoa; phylum Arthropoda; class Malacostraca; order Amphipoda; family Talitridae; genus Morinoia; species Morinoia aosen. Next base: position 73,040,901 of record CM059557.1, read on the forward strand.
AGAAAATACTTTTTTGTTATTCCATTTTAATTCAAACTAGCAAGGATAGGGTAGTTTGTAGATTAGTCGTCGACTGGCCTTCGACTGATAATTGACTCTTTACAAATCACTCGTTAACCTCTATTCCAGACATGTTTATTTATTAAATGTCTTCTCAGTATGTTTCGTTGATGATTAAGTTTTTGTTTTTCATTGAGTAAAAATAATAACCGATTTTTAGTTTTTGTTCTAAGTGTTGAGGTATGGGGGGAATTTGTAAGCATTTTGCTATTCAAAATGCAGGAGTGTAGAAGTATATCTCTAATTTTCTCATCTCTTCTTTCTCTCATTCAAACGAATATTCATTTGTGCGATGTCTCTAGAACGTAATAATTAGAATAACATTAATATTTTATGTATTATTTCCATCTTACAAACACTCATATGTCTTGAGAAGAGACTTCAGCTTACGCACGACTGCCTCGGGAATACAAACAGTTCTATAAAAATTAAAAGATCAACGTTACTTGAATTGCGAACAACGAAAACTTAGACTTGAATTGCTTTATTATTCTTATTATTATTATTATTATTATTGAAACAGATCCACAGCCACGTTGTTAAGGCTGGTGTAGGGTTGTCTTCAGGTTGTTCCAGTCAGAAGTGGTGTAACGAGTGTTTTACGCTCCTCTTCCTTTCTTCCTTCCTTCCCAGCCTTCGGTCCCTTTAGGCGTAGCGTTCCGGGGTGCGTCCCGCACCCTGAGGATCACCGCCTTCTTCTCTTCTCCATATTCGAATCCAGTTCGTCTGAGTGGGTTCGGCTTCAGCTCAGTGTCCGGTGTTATCCGAGCACCTTGCGAAGAATGTGGGCAGATCCCAGGAGAACTGACTTTTGCAGCAGTCCAGGGTGGATTTTATCACAGCCGATGCTGCCCAGATGCCTTTCGAGATTGGTGGTTGAGGCCCCAAGTGTCCCAATCACGATGGGAACCACCTCGGCGCGGCAACCGTGGGTCGAGGCGAGCTCGACCCGGAGGTCTTGATACTTGAGGATTTTCTCAGCCTCCTTTTAGACGATTCTTGAGTCGTACGGAACTGCCACGTCGATGATCTTGATCTGTTTCTGGGTCTTGTTAATGACGACGATGTCCGGTCGTCTGGCTGTGATGGCCCTGTCAGTTTGGTGGAGGACGTCGTAGAGAAGTTTGATGTCGTCGTTTTCCATCACAGTCTTGGGCTCGTGCTGGTACCAGCGGTCAGCGCAGGGGAAGTTGTGAGTCTTGCACAGGTTCCAATGTAGAGTTTTTGCTACCTTGTCGTGCCTCCTCTTGTATTCCCTCTGCGCCAGCGCCGAGCACTCGCTGATATGGGTGGTTGACGGTTACGTCTTTGGTTTTGCACATCCGGCATTTTGGGTCGTTGCTTGTGTGCGTGATTCTAGCTGCTCTGTTTTTGGTGTTGAGGGCTTGTTCTTGCGCGGCAAGGATCATGCCCTCAGTTTCTTTCTTGAGTTCACCTCGATTCAGCCAGTTCCAAGTGAGTTCGGGTTTTGCTTCTCGAGTTTGTCGGGGGTATTGGCCGGCGAGTGCCATTCCCTCCCACTTTTGGAGTCGCTCTCCCCTTCTCCTCTCCTTGAAACTGTCTGAGGTCTCTTCCTCTTTCAGGGTCTTCGATGTCCACACCAGTTTCATCCAAGGATCCTGGTGCTCTCTCGTGTACTGGCCGAGTGCTCTGATCTCACTTTGGATGCACTCTTCCACTTCAAGCAGACCTCTTCCTCCTTCCTTTCTCTTGATGTATAGCCTGTCAGTGCATGATCGGGGGTGGAGTGCCCTGAAGATGGTCATCAGCTTTCTGGTCTTCGTATCTAGCTGCTTTTGTTCGAGCTTCGTCCATTTAACTATTCCGGCGGTGTACCTGATGACCGGTACGGCCCATGTGTTAATGGCTTTGATGATGTTGCCGCCGTTGAGTTTAGATTTCAAAATTAACCTTACTCTGCTGAAGTATTCTTTCCTGATCTTTTCCTTCATCTCGGTGTGCAGAACGTTGTCGTGTTCAAGCACTCCTAGGTATTTGTACCCTTCTTCTTCGATCTGTTCGATTGTTTCGTTCTCTAAATGGATACCTTCAGTTGCTGAGACTTTACCTTTCTCGATGTTGATGAGGCCGCACTTGCTTATTCCGAATTCCATTCCGATGTCGTGGGAGAATTCGTGCACAACTTTCACAAGTCTTTCGATCTCACTAGCGGATCTTGCGAACAGCTTGAGATCGTCCATGTAGAGTAGGTGGTTGAGGCTGTTATTGCGGTCGTACTTGAATCCCAGGCCCGTGTTGTTGAGGACCTGAGTCATTGGGACCAGTGCCAGTACGAACAAGAGTGGAGATAGGGAGTCGCCTTGAAAGATTCCTCGACGGATGTTCACCTCTCTCAGCTCAGCGTTTGCACACGTGAGCTGGACCTTCCAGTTAGGCATGGTAGTTGCGATCAGCCGCCGGACGTTTCCTGCGACTCCGTATGTCTCCAGACATTCGAGGATCCATGAGTAGGGGACCATGTCGAAGGCCTTTTTGTTATCAATCCACGCCATGCTAAGGTTATTATTATTATTATTATTATTATTATTATTATTATTATTATTATTATTATTATTATTATTATTATTTTTATCCTTATCATTATCATATAAGAAAGCTTCAGCCTCCCTTAACCACGACAAATTTGTTCTAAGAGAGGAAGGAGGAAGGCGCCATTCAGTATGGAGTTGAGGGAACGCGGAATCTATGCACAAGGTGCACAGAAACAGGAAGCTAAGAAAGAAGTTCATGAAACGAGATAAAATTGAAGAAGAAAGTAGTAAGTGATGAAAAACAGGACAGCAGTGAACCGAAAAAAGATGGTCCGTAACAAAACAAAAACCTATTCTATTTCAACAAAAAGGAAGAATACCTTACCTTTAGCTCGGGCGCTCACAAAGTCTCCCTGGGAGCGCTAATACCCATAGATACAACAGTTGTATCCCCCTGAGGGGAACTTGTATTGCTTTACTTTTTCAAACAATAATCAATTTGATTACTCGTTAGAATAAAAGTGTTTCTTATTACCACATGTAATTCTTTGCAAAGTATTTAGCAAAGTTTTATGCGGTATTTCGTTTAGGAAACTACAGCGTGTACTGTCAGGAAACTTGTTATTAGAAACTTTCATAATGAAATGCGCTTTCTCTTAGCATTGTTTGAAATCTTTGTGCTTCTTGAAATAATTAGCATTGTCAACATCACGATATCTTCATCATAAAAAAGAAAACGACTAAGAATAAAATTTAGAAATACGGTTAATCTTAGGTATAATTCTTAGGTATATGATTCACGATTTATAAATTCCATTTTATGTTACTTCTTATTTTATAAATTTCCGAATGGTGATTAAATTCATTAGAATGTATTTAGAACTAAAAAGTAATTACACCGATTTCACTCGTGAATATCATTTCTCAATGTAAAATCTTGCATAGATATGAATAAATACTCATGTCCTCTCAGTAAGTAGCACTTCTCTTCTGAGAGAGATAGACTGCTGGGACTGTGGTAATGTGTTTGACTTGTGTCTGGTTTTAAAGATTGAAATAAAAATATGCGTATAACAATGGCATGGTAAAAAATACACAATTGAACACAAATAAACGCAGCATTGCATTTATTCTGCAGTACAGTAAAGTCTTCACTTTCAATGTTGTGAATATTTCTGGAAAAGCATGAAATTGAATAAAATATGTGAAATATAATTTCTAGCTTGATGCATTGTACGCCACAATGTCAGAGCATACGTTTCATTGCGATAGATCAATGATATTTGTATGGCTGTAAACAACGGATGGCCGTCCTCAAATACTACGACCTTAACCAACTTAGAAGTTTGCGCCCTCAAATTACAACTGGCCGGCTCAGCATATTACGTCCGAGCTCGACCGTTCGTGGTTAAGAGCGCGGAGATAGAGTTATAAGGGCGAACCGGCCGACTCGCCTTTAATTCATACTTGATCGACTGTCTCGTCTTTAATTCACCGGCGACACGTCCTTGATTTTCAATTGGGTAAGAACTTGAAATTTGATTCTTTGTTTTGTTTACTTCCTTGTCTTTAGGTCAAGTTAACATGTATTAATAATGAAAATTTCTGCTCATATTCAAAGTTATTCGTTGAATTTTTTTGATCAAAAGTTATATTGTATTTTACTACTTCATTTTCATGTTTAATTTTTATCTTATAATCACTCCTCAGTTTCTAAGCAAGCATACGCTGAAATGGAGATTTTTATAATTATGTATTCACAGTTTTAAAAACTGAAATAGTGTCTGTTTCTCAGCATTATATAATAATTGATGACTTTTTCTTATGAAAGTTTTGGAAATGTTGTAAGGTTATCAATATCAGTATTGGGACACATGAGAAAATAAAATCCATGTGAACGAGCTGCAGTGAAAATAATTTCACAACACTACCAAATACTTCACTTAGTCACACACATTTTGTAACTGAAAGCAATGCACTATCTGTGCTGCAATGATTGTTGCATTTATGCGATAGTGCAAATTTTCTTGCTGAAAACGTACGAAATTTCACCAAAAATACAAAACGAAAAGAACGTGGACGTTTGTTAACATAAGAAAGTGTGAAATACCTAATAAAAAGGAAAATGCGAATAAAAGACAGTTTCATATTACACACAAAGAAGCTAAAATTGGCTTTTATTCGTACAGAAAACGTTTCAAAAACGTCAGAGCACCCTGCGACGAAAGCTGAACAACTTTTACCGATACAACTTTTACCAATAGCCGATATATAAAATTGCGTTGAGCAATAATGTGTCACCTTTTTTGCATTTTTACCCCGCATAGTGTAGGTGCAGAGAAGAAAAGGCGGTGTGCAAATCTTGCCCACCTTATTCACTGTATGTATGATATATCATAATTTTAGTGATTTTGAGCATAATAATTGAATGAAATATTGTAATTTCGTTGAGCGTGAAAAAGACAAACCAACCAACCAAGACGGACCAACCAATTTTATTTTTTAAGTACTGAATTTAACATTGTAATAACATAGAAGTTATGCACAGGAAATACCCAAATCTATTTATTCATTTATTTGTTCAAGGAGACACTTGGCATTTTATTGTATAAGAATAATCAACACTATATAGGGTGCTTTTTGGGGCGGACAAATTTCAAACATAGGTACATAAACCCAAAATAAATCGATTTTCACGAATTAGATAATGCCCAAACTCCTTAGTTTTCAAGCAATAAGGACTACAAGAAACTTTAAAACTCAAAGTAGGATACCACGTGCGAGTCAATGTTAACGCTATGGTCTGGATATTTCCGACCGCACTTAAGCAGTTTTTGTAATTTTTATAATAAAATCTGCAAGCATTTTACCATTACGAAAAATTCACCATTTAAATGTTCGTTAGGAAATTAACACTAAGTCATCAATGATAAACTTTGGTAGAACTTGCAAACATTATTTAATCCTTGATAGCTTGAAACTGCAGATTCTTATACTAACCGCAAATTGCTGGCAGTTTTCATTGTAAAAATATCAAAAACCTGTTTTAGTGGTGTCGGAACTATCAAGACTTCACCTTTTTCACTTCAAATTAATCTAAAACAATGCCAATTTTATCCAAGTCAATATCAATTTAATCCAAGTCAAATTCAAACCAAATCAACCCTAAGTTGAGTTGAGAATTGACGTAATCACTCGTTAATTTGAGTGTTTTTTGGATTAAATATGTATCTATTGTATGCAATGAGCAAGACAATCGTTTTTTACTTCAGCAAGGAATAAATAAAATTTCTAACGGTGTCCGGTGTTGCGAGCTAAAGACAAGTTGTCGTAAAATGTGCTAAATATCCAGCATCAAGAGGCAGAGTGTGATTCAGATCTTTGAGCGGCGATAAAGATACAAGTCTATGGTAAAAAGTTCTTATTATACTACTCACTGAGGTTGTTTCAAAATTCTACATTTATGGCAGATTGCTTCCATTCAAATATTTATGTTCAAAAGGTAATTTTATGCTACACATACAGATAGAAGTATCGAGGAATTATTTACACTCAAATAGATATTTATATGCGTGAAATTCTACTCTATCACATGCATGAAATCAAATATACATGCTACTACATATGATTATCATTGGACGATGGGTAGATTCAATCCATAAAAAAAATATGGCAACGAAGTTCTTTTTTGAATCGTCCAAACGATTTTCGTAGAACAAGTTACAATTTATTTCATCGACATATATATAGATGATATATTTGCCTTGGCCTATTAATTTGAAGGGATGGCAACACCTTTATTGCTAATGGAGGAATTTATGAGTGTAGTAATGTACTCCAATGAATTGTATTCAAACGGAAACGTACATACGTACTCAGTGAATCGCATTTATACATTTCTCTTAAAGTTTAAATCTACACAACGTCCAATAGTGACCTTATGTATTCGCATGTATATAATTTCACACATGTGATAAAATGAAATTTCACGCGTGTAAATCCCTAAATGAGTGTAAATAAATCCCCGATACTGCTTTGTGTAACATAACATTGCCTTTTGAACATAAATTTTTGAATGAATAAATACTACCATTGATGTAGAATTTTAAAATAACTTTAATGAGTTGTACAATACGAAGTTTCTATATTTGACTGTTATCTTTTACGTCGGTCAAAGATCTGAATCACACTCTGCCTCCTGATGGTGGGTACTTAGCACATTTTAGCACAGCTTGTCTTTAGATTGTAAAGCAGGCAAAAGTTTAATGTATTCCTTACTGAAAGGAAAAACGATTGTCTTACTCATCACATTTAAGAAACAAAATTAACGCAAAAAACGTTATAATTACCGAGTGATAGTGTCAATTCTTGACTCAACTTAACATTGGATTAATTTGAATTTGACTTGATTAAATTGAACTTGACTTGGATTAATTCGAACCTGATTTGTAGTAAATTGAACTTGACTTGGATTAATTTGAAGTGAAAAAGGTAGCGCTAACACCGACGCGAACGTGGTATCATACTTCAAGTTTCAAAGTATTTTTAGATATATACATATACCAGGCTTCTCCTCCCTATGGGAGGGTAGCCGACAGCAGGCCACAATCATCACTCTTAGCACTAGGAGGCAATAGAGGTAGCACTGGCCGCACCAGACTGCCAGGATCAGCAGCATCCCAGCACAACCACCTTCCACAATCAGGCCCGACAGCCATAGCTGGTTTACCCCGACCGTTTCATTGAGTGTAGCCCCTTCCCCCGTACAGGACAGGTCAACCCCATCACAACTGGGCAACTTCCAGTACCGCGTCAAAAATAATAATTACCTTCTTACGCACTGCCCCCACTCACTTCTGTCTGCAGTTATCCCTCTCGCCAGGTCCACAGTCAGACCCCTCTCATACAATGCACGTTTCACCCCATCCATCCAACTCCTCCGTGGTCTACCTCGCGCTCTAAAACCACTCACTTCCGACGCATAAATCTTTTTCACCAGCCGTTCAACATTCATTCTTTCAACATGCCCAAACCATCCAAGCACTCTTTCATCCACTCGCCTGCTCAACTTTTTGATAACACCCGTCTGCCCCCTTACCAACTAATTCCTGATCCTATCTCTTCTCGTTATTCCATACATGCTTTTCAAACACTTCATCTCAAACACATCCAACTTTCTCCTCTCAGCCGCTCTCAACCCCCAGGACTCTGCTCCATACAACAAAACTGGCACAATCAAGCTTTCATACAGTCCCCTCTTAGCATTCATACTCAAACTCCTACATTCAATAACTTTCCTCATTACACCCAATGTCTTACAGCCTTCACTCACTCGATGCTTCACCTCTACTTCCATACTATCCTTAACAGCCACATCTGACCCGAGGTATCTAAACTGCTCTACCTCCTCTAACACTTCACCATTCATCCTCACATCCAAGGTTCCAAACACTCCACCTCTTGAACATCTCAACACCTTACTTTTTTCACATTTACCCTCCATTTACACCTTTCGCACACTCTACAAAACTCTGCAACCATTCTCCACAGTTTTTCCTCTGAATCAGCCACAAGCGCTGTATCATCTGCAAACAACATGTGACACACTTCCCAATACATACCGTTTTGTCCCACCAACTGCGCACCTTTTCCCAACACTCTGGCACTCACTTCTCCCACCACACCATCCATAAACAAATTAGACAACCACGGCGACATCACACATCCCTGTCTCACACCTGTCACAACTGGGAACCACTCACCTCATTCCCTACTCTCACACATGCTCTGCTATCAACGTAGAAACTCTTTATCGCATTCAACAGTCTCCCACCCACTCCATACAAGCTTACAACTTGCCATAGAGCCTCACGGTCCACTCTGTCATATGCCTTCTCTAGATCCATAAATGCCCAATATACATCTTTACCTTTTGCCAAGTATTTCTCTTTCACCTGCCTTACAGCAAACATTTGATCCTCACAACCTCTACCACTTCTAAAACCACATTGTTCTTCAGCAAGCACACGATCCGTCATCACTGATCACTCTCACTTTTCCAATTAAAACTCTTCCATACAGCAACCCAACGACACTCAGTAGACTTATACCCCTAGAATTACTACACTCATACTTTTCACCTTTCCCCTTGTACAACGGAACTACACACGCGCTACTCTAATCCACCGGCACTTAACTAGCCTCGAAACACACATTAAATAAACGTACCAACCATTCTACAACCACATTTCCTCCTTTCTTTAGACATTCAACCGTGTAGTCATCCATACCTGGAGCTTTCCCATTTTTCATCACATAATTCCAAAACTAAGGAACTTTGGGCATTTTATCATTCGTGAAAATTGATTTATTTTGAGCTTTTCAACCTATGGTGGAATTTCTCCGCAGAAAAAAATACCCTATAAATAAAATGAAACGCTAGGTGTCTCAATCAATTTATAAATAAATGTGTTTTTGTGTGTAATTTCCCCTATGTTATTACAATGGGAATCAGTTGGATTGGATGGTATCATAAATACCATTCAAATAATGTGAAAAACCTGGCATATGTTCACTTTTGTTAGTAAATAAAAAAATTGCTTTAAAATTGAATCTATTGTTGAGAAAATGCAGCTTATCGCGGTAAAATGGTATGGCAAATTTGCTGAAAATTCCTTTGCTAATAATAATTTGAAATATAATACCCAGTTGTTGCTTCCTTGGTTGGTGTGTGCGTTTGTGACGGTCATAAGGATGCTCAGTGACTGTATCTGAGAAACGAGTTTCACCAGTGCACAAATACAAGAATGTTTTATTGCGGGTACTATTAGGGTGGATCTATTTGTTGGTCACCTATACGAGTATCTTGCGACTTTTTTAAAAGAAACTATCGAATCCCGTCATTTTTGAAGGATCATGTACACTAGAAGATATATATTAGTAAAACTTTATTTTTAACATTCTGCATTCTGTGGCCGATTTAAAAGTCGTTCGTGAATAAAGATTATTATAACCAAATGAACGGGTTGCAACACCTGCAACCAGTAGTATTCGTTATATAAATTGTGAATAGGTGGAGTTGGAGTCACAAAATTGTGATTAGGTGGAGTCGGTAACGGAGTCGCAAAATTCCAGAAAGGTGAAGTCGGAGTCGCAAAATTCTGGAAAGGTGGAGTCGGAGTCGGAGTCGGAGTCGCAAAATTGTGAAAAGGTGGAGTCGGAGTCGGAGTCGCAAAATTATTCCTCCGACTCCGCTACCCTGCTTGGAAGATTTATTAAGTCCTCGTGGGGGATGATGTTTATTTTAGTTCTTGTGAATTGTACCCTGTTGTTTCTTATGCATTCCAGTAGTGTTTGGGATCTCATGTTTTGAACTGTAAATTTTAATCCTTTGTCATTTTCTTTTCTATTGAGTTCCTGGATGTACCATTCGGTCGGAGGATTTTCTGTGATTGGTGAGTTATCGATGAAATTTCTGTAGAGTTTGATATGAAAGTTGTGCTTGTTGTGTAGTACTATGCTTGAATTTCCTATGTCATCACTGATCCTGCGCTTTGTTCTCGCCTCCGTGTCCTTGGCCTCCTCCATATGCTCAAGCTCACATTCCAGAAAGACATCCACCGTTTTTTTCTGGTCAGTTTCCGTCTCATGTGGTAGTGTTTCTGATTTGTAATAGAAATTGAAAATTGCGGCTGAGTCACGATCTGGAAAAGTGGTATCGATATTGAAATTCAGTTTTAGGGATTGTGATAGAAGGTCGCCAAATTTCTGTGTTCTATTGAGTGCTGCTATATGTGCTTCCAAGATGAGTGCTGTAAGTTTAATATCTGTTTGTGATGTTAGTGTGAGGGTGTGTTCTGGGGGTTTTGTTTGTAGTATTGCGTGCTTTGCAATTTCAGCATAGGTGTTTTGAGTTTGTTGATGATGCTCATGTTTTTCATTTTCGATTTTTTGTCTGATTACATTTTTTCTATACGGGCAACTTGATGTTATTGTTATATGTGGTCCATTACAATTGAGGCATTGCTTGAGTGTGCTTTTTATAGAAAAAAGGATTGATTTATATGTATATATAGGAGATTGAAATACGTGGAGTTCCGTAATGGTAAAATTTGCCGTAATTTATTAGGTCAAATGTCGGAACGACTTTTGGAAGAAGAGGACAAACTGCTAAACTTAAATGAACCAAGAAACTATAAACTCTTCGGAGCAGGACTTCAAGTAGACAGGCGGCCGCTGGACTTGCGATCTGCGACAGTGCCGTCGTAGGAAGCAAACCGTGCTCTGTGGAGTTAGTTGCGGTTAGTCGTGATATAGTTTTAATCATAGGTTCAGCACAGTTTATCGTTTTAAAGTAAATTATAAGTTTTAAGGTAAGTTATAAGTTTTAAGGTAGGTTTTAAGTTTTAAGGTGTGTTATAAGTTTTAAGGTAAGTTATAAGTTTTAAGGTAAGTTATAAGTTTTAAGGTAAGTTATAAGTTTTAAGGTAATTTATAAGTTTTAAGGTGAGTTATATGTTTTAAGGTGAGTTATAAGTTTTAAGGTATGTTATAAGTTTTAAAAATGCATGGGGAAACGTCGTCCTAAGTACCCAGCTCACGGCATGGCAAGTAATTGGTTACTGAACTAATAGGTCACCAACCTCCAATAAGCTCGTGAGCATCAGGATGTGCCGGGAAGCGGAGTCAGGCGAGTGGATGGTGAGCGGAGCAGTCAGCAGCAACGTAAGGCACCTCAGCCTCTCATCTTTCGTCCGCTCAGTCCTCGACGGAGGGGAAGCGCAGCGAAGCGAAGCGCGGATGATAAACCACTGGGATCCCTGCGTTGGCAGCACGGGAGGTTCCGACCGGGATGCAGAGGCAGGTGAAAACGACGGAGGCTGTGTAGGCTCAGTTATAAAGTTGAAGTTGCGTGGTCAATGGCTGGAGGCGATCTGAATCGGCATCCAGAAAATTTAGGAGGTCAGTGCAGCTTGGCTCAAATGGTGTATTCAATGGGCTGTATTCAGGATGGTAAACTAAAGTTCAAAAATCAAATACAAGCCTAGAGGCTGGTTATAGAAATTTATAAATGTTAAGGTAATGAAGTTTGCTACATTAATTTTAGATTTAATATTCAGATTTTTACAACGAAAGCCTTTTTTAAATGACTCCCAATCCGCGTTTCCTTTGCAAATAGCTTAGGGATTTGATTTATTTTTAATTAGTTGTTTCCTCACTTTTACGTTTATTTTCGATATTGGCAATATGTATAATTGTATATATTTTATTTTTTCCAGCGCATTTTGTTGAGAATGACTCATTGAGTCGAAACGTTCAATTTGATCAATAAAGCTTTTAATATAAAATGCTAAGTTTCAAAGCCTTATTCGTCGCTATTATTCTCTTATTTAAGAACTATGAAGTTAGGACAACTTACCGTGTGATTAAATCAAACTTCTGCGTTAATAAATATCTCTTGCCTTCACGAGCTAATACTGTACACACTCTGCTATTGGTCACACGAAAATTTCCCGAATAAATAGGAATCGCAGAAAATCTGGATGCCAATATCAATGTATTCTCTCCAAAGATTCCTGGACATGCAACTCCAAGACCTCAGGCAATCAACACGTCCGAAAAGTTTTATCAGTACTCGTATTTACTGCAGCATGTCAACAAGTCGTCGAAATAATTTTTTTGTAATTAGTATATTTTACGGACAGACGTACTGTATTTCGTTTCATTTTGAATTCAACCCACGTGATTTCTCTTTATTTCCTACTAGAATCGCTTTTTTCCCTTCCAAAGCACTTACGGCTAACTTCTAACTTTGATTTTCCACTTGCAAAATTTAATACCTTCCTTTTTATTTTTAACGAAAACTCTTACTGAATTTTCTGCTCAGGTTTAATTTGAGTGCCACCGCCTATGTTACTAAATCTGAGAATAATTTAGATATTCAACGTCTTTATGCCTTTATGTTAAACATCGCCACTGTCACTTCGATTCAAATCCATTGAGTCTTTTGTTACATTTTATGGTTATGTACGGATACCACTTGGTATGACAGCTTTCGTAACAACATTATAAGGAATTAATGAACCCCAATGTTTTCGCTCATGGACGGAGTGCGTGTATAGAAAAAAGGGATTGGTTACTTATTATATTTAGGAGAGTGAAATACGCGGAGTTCCGTAATGGGAAAATTTGCCTTAATTTATTGGGTCAAATGTCGGAACGACATTTGGAAGAAGAGGACAAACTGCTAAACTTAAATGAACCAAGAAAATATAAACTCTTCGGAGCTGGTCTTCTGGGAGACAGGCGGGCGGTCCACTTGCGAACTGTGACTGCAGTCGAAGGAAGCAAGCACCCGTGCTCTGTGGAGTTAGTTGCAGTTAGTTAAGATTTAGTGTTTAGTCTTAGGTTTAATACAGTTTATCGTTTTAAAGTAAGTTTATACGTTATAAGTTTTAAAGGTAAGTTTATACGTTATAAGTTTTTAAGGTAAGTTTATACGTTATAAGTTTTTAAGGTAAGTTTATAAGTTATAAGTTTTTAAGGTAAGTTTATAAGTTATAAGCTTTAGTTATTAAGAATGCATGGGGAAACGTCGTCCTAAGTACCCAGCTCACGGCATGGCAAGTATTTGGTAACTGAACTAATAGTTCACAAACCTTCAATAAGCTCGTGAGCATCAGGACGTGCCGGGAAGCGGAGTCAGGCGAGTGGATGGTGAGTGGAGCGGTCAGCAGCACGTAATGCGCCTCAGCCTCTCATCCTCCGGCCGCTCAGTCCTCGATGGAGGAGAAGCGCAGCGTAGCGAAGCGAAGGAAAACCCACTGGCGTCCCTGCGTTGGCAGCACGGAAGGTTCCGTCGGGGATGCGACGGCAGGTGAAACCGATGGAGGCTGTGTAGGCTTAGTTATAAAGTTGAAGTTGTGTGGTCAATGGCTGGAGGCGTTCTGAATCGGCATCGAGAAAATTTGAGAGGTCAGTGCAGCTTGGCTCAAATGGTGTATTCAATTGGCTGTATTCAGGATGGTAAACTAAAGTTCAAAAACCAAAGACGAGCCTTGAGCTGCGTTATAGAAATTTTTATATATTAAAGTAATGAGTTCTGCTACATTAATTTTAGATTTAATATTCAGAGATTAAGTTTTACTTATAAGTTAAATGGTTATTTGATTTTAGTCCTTAATTTTAAGTTCATGAGTAAACAAGCTTAAATTTAATTAACTCGAAACGATTACAGGATAGCCTGTAAGATTTCTGTACAGCGTGTACTCCTTGTGGAATCCCGCTAGATTGAACGTTAACAACCTCTGTGTGTTTTTGTTTATTTTATTTTTTTAATTTAGTCATAAGTAGGAATATCTTCATTTATATGTTGACTTTGTGTTTCTTCCAAGTCGTTTATCACTTACTGTTTACTAATTTTAGTCATTGACTATGTCGATATATTTAATGATATTCACCCAGATCTCAATCGTTTTAAATGAAACTAGAAACTGTGATTATATTGATATTCAAAAATTCAATGAATCGATGAAAACAATCCGCACTGATTTTTCGCTAGTATGTTGGAACGGTAGTTCACTTTGTTCAAAAATACATGAAGATTAGATTGTTAGATAGTTTAAGCCTCCCTATCCTCAAAAAATGAGATCCAAAGAGAGGAAGCAAGAAGGCACCATCTAGTATGGAGTTAAGGGAACGTAGAATGTATGCAGAAAGGGCATAGAAACAGATGAGAAAGAAGTTCATGAAACAAGGTCTAAGTTGAAGAAGAAAGTAGTACGTGCTGAAAAAACAGGACGACAGTGAACCGAAAAAAGATGGTCCGTAACAAAACAAAAACCTATGTTGTTTCAACAAAAAGAAAGCCTACCTAACCTTTAGCTCGGGCCCTCACATTGTCCCCCTGGGAGCGCTAATTCCCATAGATACAATAGTTGTATCCCCCTGAGGGGAAAAATAGATGAAATATCTCGTACTATTACTGAGCTAAATTGTGACGTTGACGCTTTTAGCTTTACCGAAAATTGCTGAATAACTCAATTGAAGACATGATCCAAAAATAAAACTATTATAGACATCATTTATTTATTTATTTTCTCAATTGCCGAGGAAATGAAACCCCCATTAAAATATAATTATTGCTTAACAACACCCCACTGGAAATGGAGGTAGACACTGGTGCTGCCAGGTCTATCCTTTCTAAACCTGCCTACTTAAAGTTGCCCCCAAAGACAAGACCCGAGTTGAGACCTTATGATGTAAAGCTAGGACTTATGGTGGAGCTGAACTAGTAGTTTGTGGGGAGATTAGGACTAACATCCAGCATGAAGCTAGTGGTAGGGCTCCTCAGCTAGCAACTATTGTAGTGGTAGACAGGAGGGGTCCCGCCTTGCTGGGTAGGGATCTAATAATGATTCCCTAGGGTTAACTATAGTAGCAAATGAAGTCAACAAACTGACTAATTGCCCTGAAGATTTAGCAATTGAATTTCCCGACCTTTCTCAACCAGGTCTAGGTTGCTTTAAGGGAAGGAATTTTAAAATTGAGATGGACCCATCAATACCACCAAAGTTTTGTAAGGCCAAGAACGTGCCTTACTCACTTAGACCTAAGGTGGAGGCAGAACTAGATAGACTGGTGCAGGAAGGTATCCTCACCCCTGTTCAGTACTCTAGATGGGCAGCCGCTATTGTTCCTGTGCTCAAGGCTGATCAAAGCATCCGAATCTGTGGTGACTACAAATTAACCGTCAACAGAGCCACTAGGCTTGATACCTACCCTATACCCAGAGTGGAAGGTTTATTTAGCGGGTTAGCCGTAGAAGTTATATACTCCAAACTAGACATGTCCCAAGCGTACGCCCAACTTCCATTAGACGATGAATCTAAAGAACTTACCGTGATCAACATCCATAGAGGTTTGTTTGCTTATAATAGGCTAAGTTTCGGCATAGCCTCGGCACCTAGAATCTTTCAGAGGGCCATGGAAGGACTATTGCAGGGCCTCCCAGGAGTGTTCTGCTACCTGGACGATGTACTAATTAGTGCTGCTAATGAGCAAGAGCACTCCAAGCGTCTACATGAAGTCTTATCTAAACTACAGGAGGCAGGGCTAAAACTGAAAGTGGAGAAGTGCCAAATAGGAGTACCACAGGTATCTTACCTCGGATATCAGATTGACAAGGAGGGGCTGCACCCCACGGCCGAGAAAGTCGCAGCAATCCGGAACGCCCCACCTCCTACTAATGGGACTCAGCTGAGGGCGTACCTGGGGTTATTGAACTTCTACAGGAAATTTCTAAGATCTTCTGCAACTATGTTGGAGCCCCTAAATGCCTTACTGCGGGATAAAACTCCTTGGAAATGGGATGCAAGTCAAAGGAGGGCATTCCAGAAGTCTAAACAAGCCCTCCTAGACTCCCAAACTTTGATTCATTTTAATCCTAACTTACCAATAGTAGTAGTGGCTGACAGTTTTGCGTATGGTGTGGGAGCGGTGCTGGGTCACCTTATTGATGAAATTGAACGCCCCGCCTATTTTGCCTCCCGACCTCTTACAGCAACAGAACGTAACTACTGCCAGACTGAGAAAGAAGCTCTGGCTATGGTGTTCGCACTCCGAAAATTTCATTGCTACCTGTGGGGACAGGAATTCACGGTAATAACCGACCACAAACCATAATTAGGACTATTTGATCCGGGACGGAGCATTCCCCCGATGGAATCCGGGCGCATTCAAATGTGGGCTCTACTGCTGCAGTCCTACAAGTTCACCTTGCGTCACCGGTCTGGCGTGCTGTTGGGCACGGCTGATGCTCTCAGTCGTCTACCCTTGGCAACTCCCGAGGAAGCCACGCCTATTCCTGTGGAATGGTCGTCCTTAGTAAACTTCCTCGAGTCAGCTCCGGTCACCAGCACCCACATACGCGACGGTACCCTAAGGGACCCAGTACTTTCATAGGTATACAAATACTGCCAGGTAGGCTGGCCTTCGACGGTAATGGGTGACCCTGATCTCACTCCGTACACTAGGAGGCGAGACGAATTGTCTACACAAAATGGCTGTGTGCTCTGGGGAGCAATAATTATTGTACCCCAAACTCTCAGACAAGCCATTGTGGATGAACTTCACTCTGGCCATGCAGGATCATCCAGAATGAAGGAGCAAGCGCGCAGCTATGTTTGGTGGCCGCTGCTGGACAATGACCTAGAAGAAACGACTAAGTCATGCAGCGAGTGTCTGAGCACTCGAGCTGCACCAACGAAGAAAGCTGAACTCCACCCGTGGGAATGGCCTGCGAAGCCTTGGCATCGCATACACATCGACTACGCAGGCCCAATGGATGGAAAATACTATCTAGTGATCGTGGATGCACACTCTAAGTGGGTTGAAATTTTTCCCACATCTACTGCAACCTCTAGCGAAACGATCTCGTGCCTGAAACACACTTTTGCGACATTTGGATTCCCGGTAACAATTGTTCCGGACAACGCAATGTGTTTCACATCGGCTGAATTCCAAGAATTTGTGAAGGCATGTGGTATGTGGCATATTACGAGCGCACCATACCATCCTTCAACTAATGGACTGGCAGAGCGCATGGTTCAAACGTTCATGAAGAACATAAAAAAGTCAACGGAACCCTACGCCTAGCACTAGCCAGGTTCCTGTTCAACTGTCGGCTAACACCTCACACGACAACAGGTGTTACGCCCGCCGAACTGATGTTAGGCAGGAAAGTTCGCTCTCGTCTTGATCTGCTTTGGCCGTCAGAAGCAATCGCGTCCAAAGTTGCTAAACGCCAGGACGCTCAGAAAAGATACCACCCAGGGTCTCGCGCGGATGACATTCCGCCGGAGTCACCTGTGATGGTCCGTCAATACACACCGGGTTCCCCAAAATGGACCCCTGCAACTACCGTTGAGAAAACGGGCCCGGTGTCCTACAAGTGCCAACTGCAAGGGGGAGAGGTCGTTCGTCGACACCAGGACCAAGTCATTACGTGCTCGAACACCATCCCCAGACCCAGGGAACAACCTACTGAGGAAACCGTGTTGATCTCACAACCTGCTCGAGATTCATACCCACCACCTCCAACTAATGAACCTGACCCCGAAACACCTGATTACTCGATTCCCACCCAGGAGGCAAGGATGCACGAGCCTCCAAGTGTTAGCATCTCACGCAGGTCTACCCGAACTCGGAAGCCTGTGGTGAGAATGGACTGTGGTGGTTTCAACTAGCTGTACAAGCTCACTACCACACAAGCTCATAAGCGCCACCTCACAGCCTCGAAGTGATCCTACTAAACGACCAATCAGCGCTGAAATCTGGCACTGGGGGGGGGGCGGACCGACCCTCTACAAGCCGCGCGCACCGAGCAGCCAGGCGACACCTCGGAACGTTCACGTACGCTTAGCTCAGCCTCAACTGCTTCAAAAGCGCCACCCCGAGCCGGCTAACCTGAAGCTAGCTCGGTTCAGTGCGGCCGCTACCAGCCCTATATAAAGAGCTGCGAGCTAAGCGCAGTTCAGCGTCACTCCGGCAACCGTACCGAGTGGATGTTCTTTCTCTTTGGTGCGAACGCTCTGCTTGGAGAAGTGCTTGATCCCCTTGGATATTATTGCAAGCTATTTTGATTCATTTCAAGAAGAAAATTAAGCATTCCGGAAGGAAGAGGTCAAAGGTAAAAGTAATAATTTGAGGGGGGGGTAAGTGCCCTATACCTATTATTCTCATTTTATTTTTACTCTAATTTTCTTTTCTCTGTGCATTTTTGATGTTCTCTGTCGGTTTGACCTTTTAGAGCAAATGCATTAATTCTATGCCCTCCCTGAGAGGGGGGGTCGTGGTGCGCATGGAGGCCGTCCGCCCCGTGCCCCTCTCATTCCAGTTCTAACAACTCCATCCGAACGCCCGAGGACATCCTCAGTTTCGAGTAGGTCTGCTCAGGCTTCTGCGCCTCAGACCATTTTCCGACCTCCGGATCCGTCACCTGTCATTTCAAACTTCCGTCCAGCCAAAACTCAAACATATCGAATCCAACTCAGAACCATTGATAACACCAAACCTACCGACAGAGGAAAAATATTTGAAACCACATTCAAAGAATTAAATGCCCCTTTAATCAGACTTACCACCACCAAGAACGGATACTACGCAGTTACTGACGATATAAATTCAATAGATAAATTAACATCCACCAAAGCAAATCAGGCCTTCCACAAAATCAATCTCACACCGGTTATCCCCCCAGATTTGGGGGCGAAAAGAACTGTTTTTGTTAGACAAATCGACTCAGAAATTGGCTCAAGAAACTCAGATGAAATTAAAGAAGAAATAGAAAACCAAAACAGCTGGATTAAAGTAACAGATATTATCAAAATCAAAAACCATACACACCTAATCAAAATAGTTACTACCGACACCACAACCGCACAACGAATCCTAAGAGACGGGTTTTACATGTTCCATACGAAAATAATACCACACCAATGTGAACAGGAGCAATACACCCATATACTCATCTGCTACAAATGCTATAAGTTCGAGGACCACACGACTAACCAATGCACACAGACGACAATCATCTGCTCAGAATGTTCATCTCAGGATCATACATACCAAAATTGTCAAAACACATTAAAGCAGTGCATAAATTGCAAAGGACCACACAGAATATTAGCAGCGGGATGTCCCTACAGGAAAAATATTATCAAACAGAAACGGGATGATGAACAGGTAAAACAACAACAGCAAAACCAAAGCACATACGCAGAAATAGAAAAACAAGCCATACAGCAGACCAACCCACCACAACATACACTAACACTTACCAATAGAACTCATATCAAACTAACAGCCCTTATTCTAGAAGCCCACATAGCAGCCCTCGATAGAACCCAGAAATTCGGAGAAATACTAACAAAATCACTCAAAAAAAATGTTGACATCGATACCACATTTCCGGACAGAGATTCAGCAGCCGTCTTCAACTTTTACTACGATAATGCGGACAAAGGAACTTCAGATCCCACAAACACAGCTACCCACGAACAGCTAACACTCGAAACATCTATGGATACCCAAACAGAATAGGCAGACACTGATAATGATCGAAGACAAAAAAGACGAATAAGTGACGAAACAGAAAACTCAACAATAATAATAGGCAATAAACATAACATCCCCATTAAATTATATCGCAACCTACAAGATACATCACCGATCCCAGAAAACCCTGACACTGACTGGTATATGGGAGAACTAAGCAAAGAAAACGATAGAGGACTAAAATTCGTAGTACAAGAAATAAAATCTGGAACCCTGCCAGAGTACATATTCTCAAACCAGGTAAAATTCACAAGAACTAAAATCAACATAATCCCAAAAGAACAATTCTTGGCCCTCCCTAGACACCAATCCTTACATACAGCAGTAAAAAACCTAAAAAAGTAACTTCCGTTAAATGAATATTCACAAACTAACAATATTACTACATAATGTTCAATTCTGGAGCTCCAACAAAGTATCACTATCCAACATCTACAATAACATACAACCAGAAATCATACTCATTAATGCTCGCAGTTTGCGCGGGGATAACCATTTGAAAATATTTAATTATAACACCTTTTACGTTAACAAACAAGATGAAATTCACGCAGGAGTAGCAATAGCAATCAAGAAAAATATAGCATTCAAATTACACGACAACTTCAATTCAGACATGCTGGCAATAACAATAGACACAATGCAGGTACCAATCACTATCGGCACAACATATACTCCCCCAATAACAGAATATCTCCACTTCGCTTACTTTCACACACTATTTAATAGAACACACCCAGTATATTTCATTGGAGATATAAATGCAGCTCACAGAACTATCGGACACACTTACAACAACAATAGAGGCAAACACTTGCATAATTTAATCGAAAGAAACAAATGCATACATATTGGGCCATATTTTCCGACTATGATAACTCACAGAAGTACCACCTCACCAGCCATTGCACTTCAAAACCCACAAGCCTTTCACAACATCTAAGTACAGCCTGGACCATTAACTCCATCCGACCACATCCCAATAATTGCTACAATTACAGCTAATCCCATCCAAATCCCAATTAAGCCAAGATACCAATATCACAAAGCAGACTGGATTAAATACAAACAGCACTTAAATGGCATAACTCCTGATCTGCAAGAAGAACCTACGCTAGAAGAATTGGACGAACATCTGGATAACTGGACCAATTACATTCAAAAAGCCTCAAAAATTGTCATACCAACTATTACTCATAGAATAATTCCCGGAATTAAACCCACACATGAAACCTTAACCCTTCCAGTCAGACACCAACACATATTGGAATATATCAGTAATAATGGACCCTCCAGTAAATTGTATAAAGTACTCAATAACCTAAGGAGAGAGTTGCAAACCATTTATGAAAGGAAATATAACCAAACATGGAACAAATTAAATCAAGAAATAAACTTGCAAAATGACCCAAAAACGTTCTGGACTTCCATAAAAAGAATGATAGGATACAATAATAAACAAAAAATTCCGTACCTGCAGCATAACGGACAAGAACTGCACACACCAGAAGAAAAGGAACAAGTTTTCAGACAACATTGGAGCAGTATATTTTCAGAACAAGATGATGAAGAATTCGACACAGACCACATAAACGAAATAAAAGAAAACATGAACAACATTGCACACGAAACTACACCATTTCATACAGGCAACATTAATAGACTTGACCCTCTTCAATTCCCGCCAATCACATTTGACGAACTCATTCAAACTCAAAGATCATTCAAACAGAAAGCACCCGGTCCCACAGGCATTACCACTCTACAATTAAAGAACCTACCGAAAAAAATGTTTACATACCTCCTATACATATTCAACAACTCAATATCCGCAGGTTACTTTCCAGATAAGCTCAAACACGCCACCATGATATTTCTCCCGAAACCCCTAACATCCCAAAAACAAGTACAAAATTACCGACCAATATCGTTACTAGACATACAAGGCAAACTTTTGGATAAAATTCTCAACAATAGATTAACCGACTACCTTACCATTAATAACTTATACAATAGTAGACAACATGGATTTAGGAGAAATAGAGGAACACACACCGCACTAGCCACATTCATTGAAACAATATCCATCAACCTAGCTAACAAACATACAATAGACGTAGTACTTCGCGACGTAACTAAAGCATTCGACAAAGTTTTGCACACAGGTCTAATTTTCAAACTCTCGCAATCCGGCATCCGCAATCTTTTTCTACGCACTCTAACCGATTATCTAACAGACAGAACTGCTGTACGCCCCCTTTGGTACAACCCCCATCCATGCGTACCAGAGCCTTTATAAGCACTTGACAATTTAGTCCCGGTGCTATCGTTCTCGTCACCTCCATCAAGTAAATACCTAAGAAAACGTCTCCGTATTTCCTTACCACTACCAAGGCCGCACCCCTAGCGGCACATATGGTGGCCAGAATCGGTCTAACCTATGACGTTGTGAAGAAGTTATAATAAAGTTAAAAGAAGATTACTACGAGATTGAAAACCTACGAGAAATCCCTACTACGAAGATTCTTGAAATTCAGCAAGAGTCAAGAAAAGAAGAAAAGATTGATAAATCGCGCAAATGACTGGCGGCAACAACAATACGAGTCTTCGACAAATACTTCCGTCTGTACTCAACATCAGTTTCAAGATCCCGTACACTGCATTGGTAGAGACCTCTGTCCAATTTTCAGCGTGGATAAATACCTGCTACCCCTTCAGCACCAAAGTATTCATCTTTGAATCAGGAGAAGACATTGAAGTAGTTCTACAACTACAGTTTGGAGCGACTACCTACAACGAGTGAGCTACAACGACTACTACGTCTACAGGGACGAGCGACTTCTTTTCCTCCCCTCATCCCAGTGTACGTCTACAGTGGCGAGCGACTACACAACTTCCTTCATTCACCCAGTGGAAGCTAAGTAAATAATAGCTTGCACTGAATTAACAGATAGTTTTTCCGCCTTATCGCAGCAGCGCGATTGCTAGACAGCACAGGCAGGCAGAGTAACATTTTTTTTGTAAGTAGTTTTTTTTCTTGCTCCGTGAGAAGCAGATTATTTTTTGCATCAGCTGAAGGCAATGCGCAGTGCATAGACAGCTTGCGTCAGGCAAAACAAGCAGAGTAGCAAGAGCTGTGAAGCCGCAGTAGTAATTTGAACTTGTGCAAGATAGCTATAGCATTTAGAAGTGAGTGATAAAAACTTTCTCTATGAGTGCATTATTTCATAAAATGTGTGTTTATTGAAGTGATTTCTAGGGTGTGTAATATTGATTTCTAGAGTGTAATATTGATTGCTAGGATGTGTAACATTGATTTCTAAAAGTGTGTAATATTGATCTGTAAGCAAATATTGATTTACAACTATTAACATTGTGTAAAAAATTATTAACTATCGTACGTCGGACACGTCCGATTCAGACGAAACTATTAGAACAAAAGCGACCAAAACAAGTAGAGGTAGAACAAGTAAGAGTAGATTTCGTGCTGAGAAATCCAGAAATGACTGAACCATCAGCGATCGCGGCCGTTGGCCCTAGTACAAATCCTAGTAGTTTAGCAAAATCAATTCCTCGACCCTGGCCGAGAAATCCTAGAGTAGGAAGGAATGTCAGTGGCTATGTGGGTGACAGAAGAATAGGTTCACTTGAATGTAACACTTTGCGGGCAGAAAGTTCGAATCATGCACCAGTGCACTCTGCAGCTAGAACGAGAGGCTCTTTGTTCTGCAGTATATGCAACGTTTCAGGACATGCCAAAGCCAATTGTCGAACCCAAAGAGATCTGAGCAAACCTAGGGTCCTTGGCCCCTGCTTTGCATGCGGTTCAAAAGAACACCTCGTCCGAAACTGCAGAGCGTCAGAAAATGAAATCAGGCAGTATAAAACATACTTGCGTAGGTATAATGCCTACAGAGGCAATAACCGTGGAAGACACGAAGTGCACTATGGCGAGGAGTACGAAAGAGACGACAGAGATTTTTTAGAGCGAGAGTAATTAAAGGTGGAGGTAAAAAAGGTGAAGAAAAAAATGAGACGAAGCCCGAGGATCACCGCACAATTCTCGTTAATCCAAACGCTGTGGTCGAAACGAATCCAGATACTGAGATGACAAGATGTAATCATGAGGAGAGTGAATCATACATTGATCCATTATTTAAATGTAGAAATAGGTTTGCCAAGTTAAAAGATGAAGAACTGACTCATGAGATATCACAGAAAAAAAGCAGTTGAAGTATATTTTAACACTACAGATGTAAGTGGAGAAAGACGTGAAAATGCAGCCGATCTTGTTACGTTTAGGAGAACTAAACGGCCGACCATTATACTGTCTAATAAAGACAAGTACTTGAGTGCGCTGCTTGACAGCGGTAGTGAAAAACGCCTCATTAGTTACAGTAACATCAAAAACCCCAAAGAAAAGCTAAAACCAAGTTTTTTGAGCGTTAGAGGCATAAACGCACAGAGTAATGTCAGCGGTGAGATTGATTTAAATATCTCAATACCTGGTACTGACAGAGTACTGAAGACTAGTGCTTTAGTAATTAAAGATGCTAATTTCAAATATGATCTAATTTTAGGTAGAGATGTATTAACCAACGCGGTTATAAATTTGAAGGACGGTTCACTCCTTTGGGAGGGAACCAGAGTACCCTTCAATGAAATAGAGAATAAGCCTACAATAAGCAGAGAAGCCATATTAATGGATATAATAAACAGTGATTGTTTAATGTCGGAGGTAGTTGCCTGTGCTAGGAAGAGCACCAGATGCCGGGGCTCAATGAATGGTCGCGAGAGAAAAAAAGACGCTGCAAGAACAAGCAAGAAAAAAGAGGCTGAACTCGAAGGTGTACCCGAGCTGCCAAAGCCAGTGGCAAGAGCGAAAAAAAATAGACCTCTTGTGGTTCACTGTGACGCCATAGAAGTGCCTGCTAATTGTATCAAGCTCATTAATGCCTTTGTCAAAAAAGCTAAGAAAGGTAATTATATCGTGTTGAAACGAGGATTTAATAATGGAGGACTGATAGCAGAATCAATAGTTACAGTCAATATAAATGGGAATGTACCTTTATTAGTACTGAACCCGACAGATGAGGCCATTCAATTTAGTGAAAACACAATGCTCTGTAACATGGAGGCATTACCTGAAGAGGAAGTTGAGGCCGAACTTTACCTCACAAATGTAGAGGAAGCGCTTAATGAGGCAAATAATGTTGAGATAAACTCTGAGGTTACATCGGATTCAAACAAAGTCATCTCAGGACTTGGTGAAACAAAGACCATAGCCACGGAGAGACTTGAGTCGAAGGTCGATGTTCTTGGTGATTTTTGTGAGTGTGGTGCACAAGTCGAAAGTGTACCTAATGTACAGAAGGACGTACGCCGTCCGTTAACATGTAATGATGTAACGTGCGATGAAGTTGAAGTAAAACTAAAATTGCTGGAATTGATGAACAATTTTCGTGACGTGATCACGTTACAAGACGAAACTATAGGTGTCACGAATGTGACAAAACATAAAATTTTATTAAAAACTGATGCACCAGTTATAAACATACCGCCGTATCGCATACCTCACAAATACCAAGAGGAGTTGGCCAAGGTGAACAGAGAAATGCTCTCACAGGGAATTATTGAGAAATCAACATCAGAGTTCAATTTCCCAATTATCGTGGTAAAAAAAGACGGGTGAAATTAGACCCGTGATAGATTTCAGAACCTTAAATAAAATAGTGATCAAGGAGAGTTATCCAATACCACGAGTGGACGAAATATTGTCTACCCTTGGTGGCAATACCGTATTTTCCTCTCTAGATTTAAAAAGTGCTTTTCATCAGGTAGAATTAGAACAGGAAAGTCGGAAATATACGGCATTTAGTGTAAATTATCAAAAATATCATTTTAGGCGCATTCCGTTCGGACTCGCTTCGAGTCCGGGCGTACTGCAAAGCGTAATGTCATCTGTTCTAGCACCTATTTTAGGTAAATTGTGGTTTGTATTCATGGATGATATATTAATTTACTCAAAAACTAATGAGCAACATTTGTGCGATATTAAAACTGTCCTCTCTACGCTCCGTTCCGGCAAACTATCTATCAAACTCGAAAAATGTCAATTTTTCAAGAAAAAAATAGAGTACTTAGGTCATATTATTTCGGCAGAGGGTATACATTGTAAATACTCAGAGAAATTGCAAAATTGTCCAGCCCCAACAAACGTAAAAGAATTGCAGCAATTCCTTGGCGTAGCAAACTATTTCCGCAACTTCATAGCTCAATTTGCAGTGATTGCTAATCCATGTGTATACGGACCACCGTCCGTTAACACCTCTATTCACACGAAAATTGCCAGACGACACCACAATGTCCAGATGGTGTATAAACATACATTCTTACGACCCTATTGTTCATTATTTACCAGGTAGACAAAACGTCGTAGCTGACTACCTAAGTAGGCTACCAAACAACAATGATCAGCTCACAATTAAAGAATTAGAAAGCTGTCACACATTAATGTCTGAACTTGAATCTGAGACATGTACAGCGCAGACGCGAGCCAAGACACGAGCAAAGCAAGACGTTCTCACTGACCAGACGATGCAATCACACGATAACGACATGTTGACACCAAAATTAATTGACTATGTCCCGACAGAAAAAGAGATCTCATGGACTTTAAAAGAGTTCACTGACGAGCAAAAGCTTGATAACTTTTGTATTGAAGTTCGAGAAGCATTACTTCATAAAAGTACGTCTACAATTAGTGACTTACCGAGTTATTTAATTGTCAATGACATATTGTACCGACGACGACGCATTGACTCCCGAATTACAACAATACTAACAGCAGTAATGCCAGATTCGTTGTTGAATAAAGCAATCTTAAGCATACACTATATGTACCATACAGATGCGTTACATACGCTATTCAAGTTTAGGCTAAAGTACTTCAATATTTTAGAGAAAACGGTTATAAGAAAATTTGTTCAGGATTGTGAAGTGTGCAAACTTCTTAAAGCAAATCCTACCGTACCTATTAAAATATTTACAGCCCCGATAGCAAATGAACCGTTTGAAGTAGTTTCTATGGATTTTCTTGGTCCCCTTAAAACTACCGATAGTGGGAATAAATACATATTGGTTGTGATAGACCTTTTTTCACGTTTCGGTAGGTTATACGCTACCTCTAACCGTCGAACAGACATAGTAATATCATGTTTAGGAAGTTGCTTCTCCGTATTCGGGTACCCTAAAACTCTAATAAGTGACAACGCAGTTGAATTTGAATCGGTAGCAGTGAAAGAATTGGCAAAAATCCACGCTATTGCTAAAAAAGAAGTTCTAGCTTTTAGCCCCCATTCAAATGCGATTGTTGAACGTAATAACAAAAAATAACCAATTTACTAAAACTATATATTAATTCCCTGTCTTATACCGAATGGGACCATTGTTTGGAGATGGTGGAGAACGCCATTAACAACGCATATAATTATACTTTAGGTGATACACCTAGTTATGTACTGTTCAATAGAGACACATGCCCATTTTTCCGCGGGGAAGATCTCCCCATTTCATACAGTTACGATGACGAAATTGACTTAATGAATTTTCGTGCAAGGGAAGCGGTGCGAACCGTAGAAAACGTTAGAAATCTTATTTTGAATAATACGGCTGTACGTACAATGTACCAGAACCTAAAAAGGAGGGACAAAGATTTCAGAGTAGGTGACAGGGTTTGGTTAAAAAATAATTACAAAACAAAAAAGCTTCAGCTTACATGGCAGGGTCCGGGTCTAATTAAGAAAGTCAAAGGACACTGGGTCGAAATCAAAATAGGAGATAAAATCCATTAAAGTAACATGAACCATGTGTTGCCCCTAAGTAAAAGGAAATGACAACGTTACAACGTAGTGCTTCACCTATAACTATTTTTGCGACTCTAACGTTTCAGACGTGACAAGTTACCATTTTGCTAAAAATACGACTGTGTGACTATGTATTAAGTTAATTAATTATTAAGTATCTACTTTGCGTTACTTGCTTCGCATCATATTAATCTCATTATGCTATATCTCGTTTCATATTAATCACTTGTATGCTTGTGTTCAATAATCTCGTGTGTTCTAGTATTAGTGATTTTCATTGCTAGCAGCAAAGGAATTAACCTTCTAAACAGGTTACCCTATGTTAAAGTTCAAGTTTGTAAGTAAAAGTCAAGATTAACGAATATCACAGAGAACATCCTTCAACGAATGCTCTCACGATCTGTGAAATTGATATGTTTCAAAACAGTCAATAATTACGTTCAAATGAACAGCCAATTAAAAATGATGGGCGAGTTCCGCATTTGCTAAATGCATCACATCAACAGAGCACCAATGTTGATGAAAAAATCCACCTCGCGACTTGAGGACATCAACAAATTTTTCGAAATACATGGTGAATATATCGTGAGAAACTTCCGGGTTGAAACTGGACACTGTTGTTAACTTATTTGATTGACAATCAGTTTGATAGTTTTTCACTTCAAATTGTTTTCACATTCAGTTAACTGTTTCAGAAATAGTTAGTAGTTCAGTTAGCATTTAATAAATCTCAGTTAATAGTTAGACTTTCACTGTTAACTTTCAAATTTAAACAACGAATACATTTATATTTTAATTGCACTTATAATTTTGTTTAGGATTATATGTTTCATTGGGTGTGTAACATTATAAAAATTTGTGGCCATGCTAATAGTCTTGGTTTTGTTTCCGTTGCAGATCCGGGTGGCTGGTGCACGAGTAAACAATCACCACTTCAAATACTAAATACGGGAAACATTACATTATGGGCAACAAGATAAGTAGTATCAGTGTCGACACACTAACTGCAGCTTTAGTTGACACTAAAGGCTAAATAACCAACGATTGGATAGCAGCAAACAGTAATACGGACTGGATACCAGACCGAGTGAGTGATGTGCTTCTCATGATCCTAATCATAGTCATGATAATACTAACGGTCCTAGTTTATTATTTGCGAAAGCAAATGGAGCTTCTGGCCGAGCGCATACAACAAAAGGATTTTCAGCTACGTCGAAACATCCTCAAACCAAATGGAACATTATCCGAAATGTACCCACTGTAACTGTAGGGGGACACGTAGTAATAAATTTGCAACCCATCTTGAAATGGCCTAGGCCCCCAAAACGACCGGCGCGGGCAAACATGCCAAGGCTGACAACGACTTTCGAAATGCTGTCAACGGAGGTATAACCAAATTTGGAAATAAATTTGGTATATTTTTGGTCCCCATTAAACCCCAATAAATCTAACCCCATTAAATAGAGTGCAGCTCTGCCGAAAAATGTTCCGTTTAAACATATTTCATATAACCAAATGTTTACTCGATGCCTAGTCGATGTCTTTATAATCATAGAATAGCCCTACAAGTAATTTAAGTGCTTATGAGTTCCACAATCTACTATTACCTCTGCGTTCACACCATCGTTTGCTTTAATTTAATAGTCTGATAGTCATTCAAAGCTTTGAAAGCTTCCAACTTGTTCAATAATAGAAAAAAAAAATAATACCTCCAACTCCGGTGCGGTGTCTGTCCGAGACCGCATGACTCCGAATGTCTGTCAACAAACATTGATGGCCTAGACTGTAATTAACCTTAGGGCGCAGTCAAGAACTTTGACTCCAATTAACCTTTAAAGCAGTTCTCCGTTTTCTCTATGAGAGACAGGGAACGATGCCAAACTTGCGACTATTCAAGTACACGGACGTGTACACCCATTTTTCATATCCATGTTAAATCAATCGAGGTTAAATGCGAAATGTTATTTAAAATTATTGAATTTATGCGTATCGATATTCAGTTTTTTTAATTGTGTTTTTATAACTTTGTACCTGGCGTTTTTATTTTTAATCCCTTAATCTAAAATACTGACGATTTTTATTTTTCCATAGTAGTAGTGTAGGAACTCGTGTTATAGTTTATACTGTTGAAGAAGAGGGCATTATTATTGTTAACCAATCGCTGCCTTCTTTCTTCCTGCTTGCGTTAGTGCGTTTCTATATACTAAGGTTAATGCGTTAGAGTTATACTGTTGAAGAAGAGGGCATTATTATTGTTAACCAATCGCTGCCTTCTTTCTTCCTGCTTGCGTTAGTGCGTTTCTTTATTCTGTTTTTATTGTTAAAAATAAAACAAGGTGTATTATGGATAAAAAACACGCTTACTTATATTTAAAATATCTTTGTTCAATATTGTGATTTTTGAGATGTTTAACTTTCAACAATCACCCGATGAGGAGCAACCAATTTGCTACGTTAGTAGTGATTAATTTCATATATGAAATTTATTTTAATCACTTATTAAAAATTAAAAAAAAATTTTTGCGATAAGTACCTCACTTTGAAAAAGGGAGGGGGAGGTATGTACGCCCCCTTTGGTACAACCCCCATCCATGCGTACCAGAGCCTTTATAAGCACTTGACAATTTAGTCCCGGTGCTATCGTTCTCGTCACCTCCATCAAGTAAACACCTAAGAAAACGTCTCCGTATTTCCTTACCACTACCAAGGCCGCACACCTAGCGGCACACTGCATCAATCAGGATAGGTAATTTCAGTGGCCCCCCTTTCACACTACAAACCGGAGTCCCACAAGGAGCATGTCTTTCACCCACATTATACAGCTATTACACACATGACATCCCCTATCCGCTACCCAACTCTGACTACATATGTTTTGCCGATGATATTACACAAATTACTGCAGGCAGATACAAACCAAACTACGCAGCCCATCAAACCAAACACGCAATGCAGCAAATCAACCATTACGAGAAACAGTGGAAAATTTCAACAAATGTTAAAAAATTCAAAATCATCCCAATCAGCAGACGGACAACCTCAGATATTTTCATAGACGATCAATATTTTCCATATTCCATCAATGGTAAAGTACTGGCCCTCAACTTCACAACACACAGTTTCTCATCGCAGGTATCATCAAGACAAGCAATAGGACACAGTAATCTTAGCAAATTATACCGTTTCATGCATTTATCCCAAGAAATCAAAAGGAAACTGTATTTAGCCTGTGTCAGATCAGCCTTGATTTATCCAGTTATCCCACTACACACTATGTCCCCAACAGCCATCTCCAAATTACAGAGAGTACAAAACCTAGCACTAATATTTATACCAATACAAACCGTCTAGACGGCATAACATCCAGATCACGCCATAATCAAGTCAACTTGCCTCCCATCAATAGCTTACTTCACAACCATGCCCGAAGAATTTAAAACAACTTGCAATCAGATGATCCCGACCTCTATCAACAGCTAACATTCTCCCCAGACAGTGAAAATAGTCAACACATCAGATTCAAAAGCTCCAAACTTTCCGCACTTGGCCCCCCTCCAGAACCGAAGTTCACCTAAAAACAGGCTGACATTCATTATGGGGAAGACCGAACAACAATATTTACTTATTTACTTTGTTTTCTTTCTGGGGTTTTGACGAGCGGACGGATCGGTCTTCCCCCCACGGGTGGGAAGTCAAAACCCCAAAACACAAACACAGCACCAATTCATATCAACACAATAGAACACACCAGCTTATAACCCACAGTCACCAATAACTAACAAAGAAACAATTCACTCCTCCTCTCACATCGCTCATCCAATATTCAATCTGATTCTCAGTCACAACCAACAGAACACGGATATGAGTTCTATAATTCGGTAGGAATTAGAATATACCCTATGTGCTATATCCTACTTTGTTTATAGTATATATATATACATAAATATATAAAAATGTATATATGTGGATATGTGTTGGTGTATATATGTGTATGTATGTGTAAATATGAAAGAATGTATATACGAAAACCAAGTTTGAGCAAGGGTTAAGGTTCATGAGCAGAGCGCATAGACGCATGTACAATGTACGTAAAAAAATATATATATATATTATTTATGTATATTGTTGTATATATAGATTTATGAATATGATTTCAATCATATTGGGCATGGATTAGACACTTATATTAACTAATGTACATACTGTTGTAAGTAGTTCTTTGTAAGTAGTCTCGAATCCTAATTACTATTGATATTAGGAGCAGCCTATTTCAACTGTAAATAATTGTACAAAGTAACTTCCATTCGGTAAATTGGGAGACTATGTATATAGATGTACATACAAAGCCCTGACGGGTTTCGCCCAACAAATCCCAGAATACTCAAGCAATAGTAACTAAAATAGAACACCATATAATGCGTTTTTCGCCTATTCTATCTCCTACTATCCTCTTCCTTTTCCTATTTTTTTTTCTTCAGGCACGCCCTGTGTCGAACTCTTCCTTTTTCCACTCTTTCCTAATGGCACTACCCCCCTCCCCCCCCCCCCCCCGCAGTTCAGTTCGCAGGGTTCACTCGGTGCACTCGCAGGAACCCTGAAGTTTACACAAGTCTTCTTCCTGCGAGCCTCTTCACTCCAACGGCTCATACAAGTCTTCCAGAGAGCCACCTCATAGCAGCAGCTCACACAAGTCTTCCAACGAGCCTCCTCACAGCACTGGCTCCCACAAGACTTCTCCCTGCGACTCTCTGCGCAGCGACTCCGACATTCACTAGTCTCGGCTGCTCAGCACGCAGTAGTCTCACGGTCTCCATCGCCACCTCGACGGCGCACCGCTCTACGCCACGGCACGCACGACGCGACTTGCCGACCACCGTCGGTCCTCCAAGTCGTCCTTGTGTACTATATTACTCAACTGTAATATTCCGTTGTGTGCCACCATTGTCGGCGATCTTCTCAATAATACGGCGTTAATTCCAGTTGTGTTTTCCTTGCCCTGCCGGGTTCGTTTGCACCTCAGGCACTCACTTCGGGCATAGATATACAAAGTCTAAAGGTTTACATAGTCTGCCCGTAGTGTAAAGCAGCCTGAAGGAGAACACCACAGGACCTTTAGGATTGACTATACTAAATATGGGGACTTGGGATACAAGGGGGGTTTCTAATTAAGGAGGGAGGGGTGTAATATAGCGAGTAGTGTAAGTTCTAGTTAGAGAGACCTAAAGTTGGCAACGCTCGATACGGCAAGATCACAGCCAGTTTCCCATTGGTCGTAGCCAGCTAAACAGTACATGCTGACTGCAAGTGTATATATAGATTATCTCGAACTGCTAAGTACTACCCCTAAGCTTCTCTAACTACCTACTACTAATTCTATTCTACTCTATCCTGCTATTTCAATCTATCTCCGCTCTTATCTCACTGGCCACATGAGTTGTACACTGAGTAACTTAGGGATATCCCAGAGGTGAGTGTCCATTTGCTTATACATATTTATATTGATGCCAATATTGGTATTGATCTATGTATGTCTATTTATGACAGCATTATTACTGTGTTGTGTCTATGTGGGACCCAGATACTTTCCTTATGTTGTTTAACCTATACTGTGCTCTAGTGTAGGGTTACCAGGTGTATTATTAAAGTCTCTTGAATTGGCTATTTTTGCAACTGCTATTGTTACTACTACTATTTCGGGTTAACACATAACAATATTGTACATATTGGTACTAAATTATCAAAATTCGTAGGAATCCTTCATAAAGTAAAAAATACGTTGCCCGGAGAAGCTTTAAAGTTACTTTACCGAAAGATCATTTCTCCATATCTACAATACAGAATAGAAGCTTGGCACGGAACTGATGAAAATGAAACAATTTTTTTTCTTTGGGCTGCAAAAAAGAGCCATTAGAGCGATAAAGAAATTAAAATATGATTCTCACCCGAATGATCCTTTCAAAAGTTTACAAATACGCTTTTGGATTTTTACAAGCTCTTCACATGTTATTTTATGTGTAAAACACTGACTGATGATGTCGATGATGCATTAACTGCACAAACTGGTCATTATGATCATTTAACCCTATAGAAGTAACTTCATACTTCCTTATTATTCAAAATCTCTGTCACAACGCTGCATCCTCATCAGAACTAAACATTTAAATGCAATCTCTCCTGAGGTCCGTGGAAAGTTCTTACGAAGCTTTCAAAACGAATCTTGAGTCCCTCTTCCAATCAAAATATTAATCACTTTAGATAACCAAGTGGAATTTTTTCTGATATGACTTTTGAAAACGTAATTTGCAAAGATTATTGACATAGATTTTAAGTCTGCTCCTAATCGTTTTCTAGAATATACTGTTCACATCTTGCCCATATCAACTATTTTTTTTAAAATAAAGCCTTGGATCATGAGAGAACCAATTTATTGATGTCTATTATGCCCCCGGGTTAAGTAAATTAGGTTATTAAACCTAAATGTACGTCTTAAAATATTGTTGAGCATAGGATATCCTTGAAGTCGCTGAATTTATTCGGGCCCGCAAGTAGCTTTACTCATGTACTAGACTTGAGATACAATCTACTGCTGTATCACTTAGTGAAATTAATTGTTTAAATTGTATCTTTAAATTGTTCAAATTTGAATTATTCAAGATAGTCCCGAATTTCTTCCTCGTCAAACTTTCACTCTGAGGCGCACAATTAATTACATATTAATTAATTACATATACCGATTTGTACTTTCAAAATTATTCTCCTATATTGCCATAGCCAAAGCTAATTATTCCCATTTATCAATGTAAGGGGGCACTTACAGATATAATTTTTCTCTTAAAAGTTAGTTCAACTATTGATATGGCTATCATGATGAAGATGTATGCTTGCTAATTAGGGATCGTTATTTTAACACATTTCAAATATCAATGTTGTGCATTTCAAGTGCGACGGATAAGTTCGAGTTCGATGAGCTTTCCCCCCCCCCCCCCCCCCCCCCCTAGTGACAAGGCTACAGATCTCAACATCCGTGACAACCATTTACTCGGGACCATCTAGGAGTGGAGTTTTCTGTCGTGATGTCGAATGCTCGAAAGGTGCGTTATTCATTATCAAAAATCATTCATGGATAGAGGATTGACATATTTAATAGTGCTGATTTCCAACAAACAGCCTTTAAGCGAGGGCTACAGCCTAGTCCTCAACATACCCATTGTTGAACGTAGGGCGCTCCGTTCATGCTCATCTTCCCTCGTCTGTACTCGCCTCATCGACCACCAGTGAATCCCTAAAATGGGCTGATGTGCTTTCTTATTTACCTCACGACTCGCGCAAACGACAAACAAATATGCGCCGTAAGAGCCTCACAATGAAGAGCTGGACGCAGGCTTTTCTCGACAAAGTAAAACCTAGGAATAAAGGCTAACGTTTAAGCGCCAACATTC
This sequence comes from Morinoia aosen, assembly GCA_030386875.1. Classification (NCBI taxonomy): domain Eukaryota; kingdom Metazoa; phylum Arthropoda; class Malacostraca; order Amphipoda; family Talitridae; genus Morinoia; species Morinoia aosen. The sequence goes on from CM059557.1 coordinate 73,075,872, forward strand.
AAGAGACGACAATGAAAACAGCGTAAAATATTTCCTTAAAATTGGAAACTTCGGTCTCTGGGAGCATTCACTTACCCTCACTTTTAGTTTATTAGTTTATTAGTTAGTTTAAGCCTCCCTATCCTCAACAATGAGATGTAAAGAGAGGAAGGAAGAAGGCACCATTTAGTATGGAGTTAAGGGAACGTGGAATCTATGCAGAAAGGGCACAGAAACAGAAAGCTAAGAAAGAAGTTCATGAAACAAGAAAAAGTTGAAGAAGAAAGTGGTAGGCGGTGAAAAACAGGACAGCAGTGAACCGAAAAAAAGATGGTCCGTAACACAACAAAACCTATTCTATTTTAACAAAAGAAAGCCTACCTAACCTTTAGCTCGGGCCCTCACATTGTCCCCCTGGGAGCGCTAGTTCCCATAGATACAATAATTGTATCCCCCTGAGGGGCACTTACCCTCACTAATGATCGCTAATTAAAGTCTGGGGAACGGAAGAATATCTCTAGACACCACCAACATACAAGATAATGAAGTAGAAAACTTAATCAAAACTTCTCATCACCACCAAGATTAGCACCAATGCCATCACTCGCATGGTAAAAATTTAGAGACGTTCTCTAACAATCCAAGAAAAGCGGCTGAGATAATGACCTATTTCACTTTAATTCAAGTATTTCCAAGAGTAATAAATTCCATAGTCCTTAACAGCAACTACCTTTGTTTAAATTGCGCATACCGGGATAGTAAAAAACCAAATGGGATTGAATACTTGAATATTTATTAATATACAACTTGAAGGAGGGTAAACAATATTGGCCGAAGTGCTTAACTGTTAAGCATTAATCATACTCGAACATCTACTGAATCTGACATAGCACGCTTTGCCTTCCTGATATTTATAATATCGTCTTTGCAGGCAACTGCATTCAAAATATGAGAACAAAAAAATAACCACAGATTTCTTCCAAAGAAATACACTCCTAGCGCATCTTTCAAATTAGAGCCGTCCTGCTGCTCTGGCGAGTGGTTTAAAAAACGACCGGTAGCACTTGTACTTATTGCTAGGAAAGGAACAAAATCCTCAAGGACAAGGGTTACAGAACAGGGTTTTCCGACTTGAAACAAAAGTTTTACGAACAGGAAGTGAGCTCTTAGAGCTTGGGTGTTCTGAACACAGAGAGAAGATTTCTTACACTACTGGAGTATTCATCAGAGTGAGCTCACGTCTATACGGTGTTCCACTCAAAATACACATCTGAAATCTATCGTGAACTACTAAAAGGAAAAAATTAACAAACAGCTAAAATGAATAAATCTAACAAGGGAGAACTATTAAATTAAATTTGTGTTCTAATTGATAGGATAGATTTGTGGAACAAAAACAAATAAATAATTTGAAATAATAACAATAAAATTCACAAAAGCCAAGGGATGAGAAAGCGACAGAAGAACTCTCAAGGGAAGCCCTCCCTCTCAAAGATGGTGTTGATGGCGTGCAGCACGCACGGCACCGTCAGGCTCGGCTGCTGCAGCTTCGCCTCCACCGGCAGGAAGTCTCGGGGGCAGTGCTCCAGTAGGTGCCCTCCTTGCTCGTCGTAAACACCAGTCTGCGCAAGCCAGGCAACCATAAGAGAACATCCTATTGTGATAGCCCATTGGTTTCTAGAGTTTGCTCTCGCGTTACCGTTATTATTCACTATGCTTCATATATTTGTCAGCCAATAGCAAAACATAGGATCACTGGTTTTATCACCAAGCTGAGCCTCTACGCTCGAATGCAAAAAAATATAACGTACGCCAGAAACGGGAGAGGGTTGCTATGTGATACTGAAGGGAAGTCTAGATGTTGGAACACTTTTCCAAAACTGAGCAAAAAAAAAGTCTGCTATGCTATTTTTATTATTTCTTCATTACTTGTCTCCTTCCGAATCAGAAAAGCATTGAACTTATCACGCTTCTGTAACTGGAAAGAAAAGAGAACTCAGTGGGGAAAAGAAAAGATTAACAAAAAACCCAGTGGGTTTTTTAAATTATACCTAGCAAAGCTTGGCCAGTGGTGACAAGTGGCAGAGCATACGCATATTCTCACAGGGCAGTGGGATAGGTTTTTCTATCACCACTCTATCCAATTACGTTTTTTACTGAACCTGAATGGGCTACTGTAAATTAAGCTGTGTGAGCTTACAGAATGAGAGAAAATAAAGTTATTCTCAACAATACATTCAATTACAGGGGTTGGACAAAATCGATACACCAAACATTTACACATCATACGCGTTGAACGTGTTTTTAACAATCGAAGAGTGACATATTTTAATGTTTGTTTATTATATTTGTTATTTGATAAGGTTATTTAAAATGACTGTCTCTTACAGATATTTAAAAAAATGTTGGTTGTAATTTATAAAAATGGCAAACCTCTCTGACTTTCAAAGAGGCCAAGCTGTTGGTGCTCGTATGGCAGGCACAAGTGTAACAGGAACTGCCCGATTGCATGGCGTTTCAAAAGGTACTGTCTCAAAAGTAATGACTTCCTTTGAAAGAGAAGAAAAAACCTCCTCAGCATAGCGCAGGTCCGGCCGAAAGGTGAAGTGGTCTGAGAGAGACCGTCAGACTCTAAGTCGAGTTGTTAGAGAGGGTCGCAAGACCACGGATCCTAAAATCAGCAGAGCTCAATGAATACCTATAGAACCCAGTTTCCAAAAAAACTGTTCGTCAGGAGCCGCAAAGGTGGAACTTCACCATATTCAAATATATTCTATTGATTTGTCAAGGTGTTTCTATTATTTTGTCCAGCCTCTGTATTTGTAAATCAATCAAAACTTGAGCAAGAATTCGCATTGGAATGAATTATTTTCTTGTTAGTTATGTGGAAGTTTAACAGTCAATTATGAATGCGTGCTGATGCTGATGAAGACAGAAGTTGAAGGAAGTTCAACACAGTAGCTAAGTATGCCCGAAAATAATACCACAGACGTCAGCAGACACGCTCAGATTCGGCGCACTTCTGGAATCTTCAGCTAGAGTTTGTCATAGATGGGCAAGGTAACTTATCGTTCGATATATAAAACTTTCAAAGGACGAATATTCTTTTAATTACGGAGTGAACGAGAGTGTGTACTGATACCATCACACCTCTAAACAGCAATGACATAACTAAAGTCTGAACTGTAATAAAATAACCACTACTGGAGTGATCATAGCATGCGCACCAGGCCGCAACAAGTGAAAATGGGAGCAGGTATGTATATCTTTGACGCAAACAAAAGCTGAGTGTGCACTTAGACTCTTCTATTGAGCTGATAGAGTGACGAAAAAATTAACGCTGAATGAAGAATCCCAGAAAAGCCATAGAGCTATGCCGCTAATGATTACTCCAAATGTCTCGTACATAAAAAAAAAGAATGAACGTCAATAGAGATGTAAAAAGGTTTCGATGCATAGTATTTTTACAGTAGGATGATCGACGATTAAACTTAGACTAATGCCCCCATGTAGTAAAATAGTAAAATATGTGAAAAACATTACAGGCATCAACATTAATCATGAAAAAGTGTAGCACATGCTTATGCGAGTGGTTTGATACAAAAAACCTTCAACGATAGCATCAATTGTCTGAAAATCAAAGGAAATGCACCGTAGACGCTGAATAAATTCAGAACCAAAAAGAAGAATGATTTTCTTTCAGTTGAATAGGAAAGAAATAGCGCTAGCAGAACACCGCGACGGCAACCTGCTAATACGGAACTCACCCAACACATTACAGATCATTTCCATACAGTATCGGCTAATTGCAAGCTGCAGACGTGTGGGAGATAAAGCTCTGGTAAATTGATTTGTCCCCTAAACGAGGAGCACGAGCACGACGCGCGCACCTTCACCAATATGGAGAAGCAGTGCTCGGCCGTGAGGCCCTGGAAGTCCTGGCGCGAGATGTCGAGGCCTCGCGCTCCCTGCATCGCCACGCACTTAGCGGTGCCGGAGCGGCGGCACCGTTGCACGTAGTTCGAGTACAGGTTCATGCCGAATATGTCCGTGTGCACGTTGTCCCTGCTCACACAGCATCAACTTATACGCCAACAAATTTGAGAGTTAACGAGTCACAAAAACTAAGAATAATAATTAACGACAGTTAGGACGTCCGAGCTTGTTCGTGCACTCTTCACTGTGGCACAAAACGTGCAGTTTCCCTCCAATTGTGAAACTACTACAGAAGAAAACCACGTTCATCTGAGCAACTAATTTTTTTTCACCTGCTACGCACGATATTTCCTTTTTTCTCAACGTTGAGAAATTGCCCCCATTTCGGAGAGACGTCATATTAACCCGAATTACACATGACACTCGTCTATTCAAGATGACAGTTACTCTCATACAAAAACGTTCAATTACAAACCGCTGATATAAGGTCACCACACACACCATTTGGATGCTATAAGAACTACCCTCCACCTAAAGTCATGCAAGGATATAATGAGTATCAAGTAACCAGACATAGCAATGCACATACATAACCATATTCAGTCTGATGCAGCAAATATAAATGTCTTCCTGCTAAGAACAAACTTCCTAGCATAACAAGGCATGGAGAACTACAGCCACCCTAGATCGTGCACAGGTAACTCCTCGCCTCCTCATTCCTTTGCTTATCGTAAGTCACTGCAGCCATACTCCTTAGACACTATCTCTAGCACATATATTCGGCTCCCACGTCCCTTAAGCTCCAAATCTCAGGTCTATACAACACTAAAGGCACGACAACACTTTCATACATACAAGCTTCTTCTCGCATTCACACTCAGGTACCTACTCCCAACAACCGCCTTCAAGCCTAAGAGACACGTGAAAATGAAATTATCATGGAACGGCTAGAGCAATTAGATGCCTCGTTCACGATGAACGCTGCGAGAGGTAGCGTGTGGGAGTCTGCATGCGAAAGTAGAATGGGGAAAATTTTATTTTATTAAGCTAAGTTCATGAGAAATTGCTAATAAAATTGATAAAGAGAATAACTCATAGTATCGGAAGATGAACAAATGTATATTTATTGGCGAGTATTAACTCTTTGCCTACCGACGGGAACACCAGTTCCCAGATGGCTAGTGCTTTCAGTTTAGGGAAATTGACAACATTTTAAGGTAATTCAACAAGTAGGGAAATAATTTGAACTAAATGACAAAATTAGGGCAATTGAAAGTATTCCTGCAACTACGTTTTTAGACGTTCCGGAAGTCTGACACGTGCAATTTGCTATTGATATCCACTCAGTGTAAGCTTCATGGTCTATGGAATACATTTAATACCTTTTTTATTTGACTTGATCAAGTTTTTTATATGTACATGTATTTACAGATAAAATTAAGCAAAAACTAAATTGATATTTTTTCTTAGAATGTTCGACCATTTTTTGGCGTTGAAGCATACATTTTTAAAGCATAATTTTTTTTCAACTTAAAAAGGAAGTAAGCACCTGCTTATACAGAAAAAAAAACATGCTAGGGCAATTTCGCTGATATTTCAGGGTAATGACTGCAATTTTCTTACAAAATTTTTTCCTTAGCAATTAGAGTGTTGGGAAGCAAAGGGTTAAACTAAGAAAGCGTTCGAAAAGAAAATACATCAAAGACGTGATGTTTAAGGAAGCTTAAAAAAGCGTCTGAGCATAAGTTGCAAAAAGCAAGAGTAAACAATGGACACAAATTAAAGTAAAAGAACATAAAAAACAAACTGGCGTGTAAAACATTGACTTAATCCTTTAACGCCCAAGTAGACTGTACGGTCCGTCTTCGAAAATAGCCTCAATACATTGTATTTCTCATAAAATTAGTTCCCTGATGTGTTTTTTGGACTGCACTGTCGAGTGGCAGTTCCTTCCTCATTATAAAATCGATAAATATCTGATGCCAGTGCCAGTTTAATGATGGTGGTTGTGATAACGGTAACATGAGTAGAAAATGTGGACATTGAAGGGTTAATTATAAGAGTATAGAGCAGATTTTTACTGACCACAAGAAATTAGAAGCCGTACAACACAAGTTATATGGAAATGGAACGCAAAAATGAAGCCGAGTGTTAGAGTGGGTCGAATGCTCAAATAACGGCAGTAGATGAGAGCCATGATGACGCACAGAAGAAAACAATTTGTGTGACTGACGCAATGACAGAGCAAGTCGACGCAGGTACCCGTTGTTTAGAAATTTGACGTTGATTGTCAGATATTTTTCGAACACATCTCGCTGAACGCTACATTTCATTTTCGCAGCTGTAGACTGATGCATAGTCATAAGAGAGGTCATAATAATTTTGAGACAACTCAGAGAGGTTATGAATTGCCGGTATCAAGTCTCCTGATTTCTTCTTTCACTTTGCTTTCTTTCTGTTTTCGTTACAGGTGCCCAGTATTTATCATCTCCTTCCATTATTTTCAATCAATATGCATGTAATTTTTTCACCTCTTATGGCACGATTAATTTTCAGGCATTGAATTAGAAGCCCAATGTGAGGTTTCTTTTTTAAAACACCTTAACGTTAAATAAATGGAGACCATTGGAGATCGTAAAATTCAAGCAGCAGAGCGGCTTGAAATCTATCAAGGTATTTTAAAATGCTGACAAAAATTACTCAACAGAGCAAAAATTACATTCCTTTTTTGATGTATTCAATGTCCTGGAAAATTCGAGTGACCTCTCCGATAAGTAGCCAGATTTAGCTGAAATTTTGGAGATAATAAATTTTGATGTTTTACCAAAATAGTCAATTTTGTATTCGTTTGAACTTGCAGTTTTGAGTCATTGGAAAGATTGTCATAGCTTCTGTCCCTTCTAGGAGAAATTTTGAGAGAATTTTCATGGATTGCCGTACCATGATTTCCTTCTTAGATTTTCAATGCTTTGTGAGACAATAAAGAACCTTTGCTGACATTAGATTTCAATTTCTCACTGCTCAACTATGGGAGAGAGAGAACAAAGCAGTCAAACGAGGTCTGTACATCTGAGTGTAGTCGTTCGAGTGTAGTAATAGGACATGTGCAAGGTTGAAGCGATCCGTATGGAAGAGTAGTGATAAGAGGGATTGAGTAATACTGGTTCAGAGCAGCAAATTTTTACAGTTAGAGTAACGTGTGAAAGAGACCACCAAGTTTGTTTCAAGTCTCTACACGTAGATTGTGTTATAAAGTAGGTAAATGATAAAATTTTCAGAATGAACCTCGAACAAGTCAGCACATTTCTGCAATGTTAATTTACTGTGCTAGTAAAATATCAGTCGAGCATTCAGGTCAGAAACAACTGAAATATGACTTTATTCGAAAAAGTATGCAATGCAAGCTACTGAAGATTGGATGAAATGACTAGCAAGCTAAGAGGACGTTGAATATAAATTATAAAAAAAGCTTGACTTCTAGCACTTGCAATCGGGCATTACATTAAAGTGGAAGGAAAGATTAGAATGTGGGACACAGAAATGCACAAGGACATCAAACTTGAGCTTCAAAACAGGTAGGGAAGTTCAGACATAGAACATTCATTCGAATGTTCTCACGGGAGAGTAACTTTCATAAATCAATAGAAACATTTCGAAAACATGCACAACTGTAAAAATACGTGCTTGAAATTTGGTGTAATGAGAGTGTAATGAAACAAGTTTCAATGTATGAAAGTGAAAATCAATAACCTTTTTACAAATATTATCTATATGTTACACTTGTAGTAAGAAATTTCTTAAAAGTTTATCCAGTTTCCTGCTTCTATACTGATGGTTACACTTATTACTGCACATGATGTATTTGCAATGATAGAACTATGTTATGTAGAACACATAACAATCTCATCAACTGAGGTTGAACCAAAAAACGCATAACATGTCAAAATATCAAATTGTATCATCAGTGGCACACATGCACCCCAATTGATGCCCGAAGAGATGCCGACACAAAGGAGAGCAGGAAGAAGGAAGGACTAAGGGGACATATCTGACCCGATGGCGTAGAGCGTGGTGATTGGATGAGTGATGCCGATGGACCTGGCGTGCTGCTGCACCATGGTCTCCGCGTGGTAGTACGTTATCTCTGAAGGTTTGCCCACCAGTGCTGTGTAGATGAGGTCATTTCCCGTCACTTTCTTGTACAGAGCCTCCAAGCACAGCAGGAACGAGCCGTGGCCAAACCTGGAGCAGATGAGAGCTTCCTCACTTCAACCAACAGTGAAAATATTGAATGATCACATGTAACAGTTTCCAACAACAAAACCTCAAACTGGCATCAGGATAAATACATAGGTTGCACACTCAATATTGAAATGACTTTCTCTAAAAAAATTATTATTATAATTATGTAAGAAAGTTTTAGCCTCCCTTTACCACGACAGAGCTGTTCAAAGAGAGGAAGGATAAAGGCACCATTTAGTATGGAGTTGAGGGAACGCTATTAAAGCTATGCACAAGGTGCATAGAAACAGTAAGGTATGAAAACAGTTCATGAAACAAGAAAAAGTTGAAGAAGAGAGTAGAAGGTGCTGAAAAACAGGACAGCAGTAAGCCAAAAGAAGATGGTCTGTAACAAAACAAAACCTATTTTATTTCAACAAAAAAAAACCTACCTAAACTTTAGCTCGGGCCCTCACATAGTCCTCCTGGCTAATTCCGAAAGATACAATAGTTGTATCCCCCTGAGGTGTTCTCTAAATAAATTAACCAGGAAAACGGAAAAGCAAGAAAACTTGCACGCACAGCCACTCGCTTTACAACAGTACTCAAGTACACAAAATGATATCCCAACTTAACATTTTGAAAGAATGCCAGTTGATTTCGCACAAAATAGTACAAATAATTATTTCAGTGTAATACAATCTTAAATTGATAAGCAATCATTCACATATTAAGGGCAAAAATTGAAAACAGTTTAACAAATAGCATGCAATCAATACTATAATGAACGCTTTGGAGCTCGACATATCATCAGCTTAAGATCTGCAAAAATGTACAAAGAATTAAAAAATACTGCCTAGATAAGAGCACACATTATTATTTATGAAGAGAGATGTGTGTATTAAAGTAATTGTAAAAGTACTGCCATAACCCAAAAGCTGAACACAGGTAAGGAGAAAATGAGCAAAAAGCACAGTGGAACGTAATTGAAATGTAAAGAACAGAACGTTCCCTAAAGCTACATTCACCCAACCTAAAGTATTGGATGCGCACTATGCATATCATTAAGATTTTGTTTCTTTTTATGTATATAAAGAGATTTGAGGACTCCAAGTTTCGTTACATTGGGAACATATCCTAAAGGTGAAAATTCAGAATCGGAAATTCTAAGATCACACCGTCGCTCCGTATGAGATCTTCTGGCAGAGAGTGGCAGGTGACAACACAAAGCTGAGCTCAAGTTCTGAACTAACTCTGACGTGTTCCGCCTGTCTGACACGTGATGTACGGGTTATTGAGCCGACATAAGTCGATGCACACTGTGCACAACTATAGTTGTTGACAGAACAAATGTCCGGTGTAGTCTTGCTTTGTCATTGTTGCTTTCATTCATTGTATGAGGATGTGAGCATAAAGCGCAAGCCCACCTAGACATGAGGGTCTCAGGCATGCATTGCAAAAGGGTGTCAGCAAGCAGCGCAAGCCTACCTCGGCATGTGGGTCTCTGCCATCCACTGCAAGTCCATGTTGCAGGCCAGCACGGGCAGGTGGGGGTAGGCGGAGGTCGGAGGGCCCTCCACATTGCCGCCCGTCATGAGCACGTCCAGCAGCAGCTGCAGAGAGGTCTCCCACCTCACCGGCTCCCCAAACAGCATGAGGCCTTCAATAGGAGCGATGCGACGGCTTTCACTCGGAGGCTGCAGGCAATTGTTCCATTATTTTTGGCTTCACGGAACTACTACTTCAACAACGGTTGAAGTCCCAAACATGAACGTGAGAATGCCAACTAATAAGCGAGCACTGAATTACCAACAATAAGGATTAGATTAGATGTTAGTTCAAGTCTCCCTAGCCGCAACAAAGGCGTTCCAAAGAAAGGAAAGAGGAAGGCACCACTTAGTATAGAGTTCAAAAAATGCAAAATCTATGCAAAATACGCACAGAAACAGTAAGTTTAGAAAGAAGTTTATGAAAAAAGATAAAAATTCAAGAAGAAAATAGTAGGTGCTGCAAAACAGTACAGCAGTGAACCGAAAAAGATGGTCGGTCCGTAAGAAAACAGAAAACCTCTTCTATTTCAAGAAAAGGCCTACTTAACACGGAGCCTCCCATATTCCCCCTGTGAGGGGTAATTCCTATAGATACAATAGTTGTATCGCTCTGAGGGGAGTTAGGAAGAGGAAGAAAAGACCAAGAAGGGACAGGAAAGAATGCATAAAAACTGAAAGAATCAAAATGGAGACGAAAGATAGAAGTCCCAAAGGCCGATTTATAGCAAAGGTAATCTAACAGTATTTCTCCTAGAGGCGCCAGTCCACATAACATTGAGAAGCAAACCTAACTAACCTGAAGCTGATGTCTATGCCCCTTGAGGGCACCGCATCACAAAAAGAGGGGCCATAACTTATCATTAAACCATGAGAATGGCTGCAGATCAAAGTGTAGTGCATATCAAAAAGATCTGCAACATTATTCATCACCAGCACGACCACTGTTACAGTTACGACAAAAATGAACATAATACTCAACAGTCAACAATATTACCACTGTGGGTCAAATAGATAGATGACAATGGCAACCTATTATATGAAAAAAAATTCCGAATCGAAGCATTGGAGATAATTTAGCGCACTTGCTTATGTTTCTCAACTTAGAATCAGCTAAGCATGTAAGTTAGTAATACTAATATCAGTCAAAAGTGTACGTTCAATGTCTGAATGAGAAATTAGTTGTCAATGTAACCCAATGTTCATTGTCATCAAAAGTTCTTTGCAGTATTGGTGGCTTTATAGCAGGAGTTTTCTCCTCCCCTTTATTCATGGTTAGCTTCTGAGCTTTTCCTGCCCATTTTTCATGGTAAGCTTAAACTTCTCAATTATCTGAGGTCATTTTTCGATGGGGCACAGACTTTTTTTTCACAAGGATGGAAAACGAATACCAACGTCAAGTAAAATTTGACTAACAGCAAGGTAAACATTAGATATCTACAGCAACGCTCAGTGCCAAGTTTCATGGTAAGAGCACGCACGATCAAGAAAACCTACGACCGAGTGACTTGAAACAAACACAAAAATTCGGATGAGCAGTTGGTAGTTCAAACTAAGCATCATTAAAATTCTGGGCCAGCACAAAATCATCACCACGCGTTAAAATTGAAGAACTTTCCATTCAATCCTAGTGACATGGCCTAGTTTTTCCATCAAAATTTCACCACCCTTGAGATACATAACACAAAAATCAGCAGGACAAAGAGGAACAACATTTTACTTGCACTATAATACGCTTTCTAACTTTCGTACTCAGCAAAAAAAGAGAAAGAAAGAAGACTGTTCCCTGAAATCTTTGAATAACAATTTTGGAGTGTTAACATTAGAAATTACAATAAAAATCTAGAAACTCAGTTCAACGTCTGGAAAAATTTAAGTCATGTAACGCTGTTTTGGAAAGCATGCAGGATGTAAAATCAGCCCCAATTCAAATTGGGCATTACAAGCTTACCAAGGTAATTTTGCCTTCAGTTTCTCCCATTCTTTCATAAACACAAGAATTTGACCTAAAGAATTTGAATAGAGATACTATTTACAACGAAGCATTTTGAAATGCAAAAAAATTATAAGAGAATACAGCATTATACATACCCAAGGAAAAATAGCATAGAGAACATCGGCATGTGGTATGAGCCCAAATCTTGACTCGCCACGGAATCCGGCAACTGCTACTGATTCTGCTGTAACTATAGAAACCATTGAGAGCCTAGGTGCACTGACAGAGAGAAATTATTGGAATATCACTCGTAGTGTAGCTCAGGAACTCTCCGCACTGTTCTCTCAAAATAGGTTGTAGAAATTCGAGGGACACCTAAAGGTGCATCAACAGCAATTGTATTGACTTCACCCTATTTGATGGACTTTTGAGCTAACCTTCAGGAAGCAGCCAAGAATGGGATAAAAATATCACAGCCAACTTCAACTAGCAAGGCAAAGTCAAAGCAGCACCTGCAAGTGGCGCCTCTTTTGATCGACGCAGTCAAGCTGAGGGTAGGCCTGCCTGAGCTCTTCGATGGTTGTGATGTTCCTGAAGCCCAAATTGTAGGCGATCTCGCACACGGGCCCCTGCCCCGACACCAACATGTGCTTGCCCATGAAGTGCTCGAACAGCTTCAGAGGCGAGTGGGCCATGATCACCTGATCCTCGTCAATCTGGGCAAAAATTGTGCAATATATTCTCTAATGAGCAAACCAAAAACGAAAGAAACTAAAAATAAAGGTTTCTTTACGTAACTCATTCATGTTATTCAAGCTCACACTAATCAATACTTCCAACTAAAAGACATGCAAGCGCTGTAAATTTACATGGTATGAAATGAGACAAGCATCTATTAAAAACTGGGGGGAGATGGTAAATGGCTACTTCTAGATCTCAATGTTCTAAGAACATTGGTTGTCCCATAACAGAGTCACGGCGAACTCTTGAGCAGCCTAGGCCCAATTTCCTTGTTTTTGAATTGTCCAGAACCAAAAAATAGAGGTTGAAGATTAAATGTCAGTTTAAGCCTCCCTAACTGCAACAAAAGCGTTCCTAAGAGAGGAAGGAAAAAGGCATCATATAGGAAACGCGGAATCTGTGCAAAAGGTGCATAAAAACAGTAAGTTGAGAAAAAAGTTCATGAAACAAGATAGAACTTGATTAAGAAAGTGGTAGGCACTGAAAAACCGGTCAACAGAGAACCGAAAAAACAATTGTATTCAGCATAAATAACATTTCATTTCAACAAAAAGGTCTGCCTAACTCTCGGCTCGGGACCTCACATGTTCCCCCATGGAGTGCTAATTCCCATAGATGCACTAGTTGTATCTCCCAGGGGGGACCAAAGAATATCTCTGAATCGGACATTACCCGATATGCAACAGAAGTAATAATAATTTTTCCAATCATAAATTTTATCTTTGTTTTGGCTCTATTAATAGGTACACAACATATTACCAGTTGGACAACTCATTACTTGGTACACAGCATATTATCTAGTACTCAGCATATTACCAGCCACATAACTATCACTAGGTACACAACTTACACAGTGTATTACCCGGAACACAACAAATTTTTAAGTACACAAAAAATTACCAGGTACACAACTTATCACTAGGTACATAGCATATTAATAGGTACACAACTTTTTACACAGTACACAACATATTAACAGGTGTACAACATAGGTACAATATCACATCAATTTAGGTTTGACACAAATAGAAGTGACCAAGATAACAGGAAATAACTTCAGTCAGTAAGAATGAAAGGAATAAGAAGCAACGGGGAGTTTACACGATAAAGTCACTGTTCGACTCTGGCCTCAGAAACGATCAATAGAGAAGTTGACATCTCAGAGTTTCGGTGTGCCAGCGCCCAGCCATCAGACCTGCATAGCGTGAACTGTTCTAGCTGGGGACAGTGCTGGCAATGCAGTGCTGATGACGCCCTAAAGCTACAGGGTGGCGCAAGACTCACTTCACCATCTTCAACATTTATTACACAACAACTAATACAGCTATAACAATGCGTTCCGTACGAAATGAAAGAGAATTTAGTTGTTAGTTTTGGCCTCTCCCTACCCAGCAACAAATGCGATCCAAAGAGAGGAAGGAGGAAGGCACCATCAAGTATGGAGTTAAGGGAATGCGGAATCTACGCAGAAAGGCATAGAAACAGTAAGTTGTGAAAGAAGATCATGAAACAAGACCAAAGTTGAAGAGGAAAGTAGTAGGTGCTGAAGAACAGGATAGCAGTGAACCGAAAAAGGTGGTCCTTTAACATAAAAAAATTTTATTTCACCAAAAAAGAAGGCCTACCTAACTCTCAGCTCGGGCACTGACATTGTCCCCCTGGGACGAAATGAAAGAGAAGTCCTTCAAGTTTCATCCTGAATTGATCATACGGATTTGAAGCATGTTTCGTAATAAAAATTTACACAACTACCCTGTCCCAAAAATGCCAAAATACGGCAAGGACAAATGAGCAAAGATCGTGGAAAGTTATTTCTCTCACAATGGATCGTTAGGTGTAAAAAGGCCCTCCAATCATTGCATGATTCAGAGATTTTGGCTAAAGAGCAAACAAAGAACGCTCCAAGACAGAGATTAGTACGAAATGCAGGTGTAATGAAACGAGAGTTTCATTGAGTGCTGCAGCTGATTTGAGGATGTGGAGTTCAATATGTATGCATGAGTAATTCAACATGTCTCAGTGAGTGTTGCAGCAGATCAATAAGCTTATACTCTTTTAAAAAAACATCAATGAAATCAACAGAATAACACCAGATAAATTGAAAAAAGTAATAGAAAATACTGGAAGTAGAATATGCTTATGTTTAAATAATAATGGGAAACATTTGAAGGAGAAGACATTTTGTTTTAAATAATAAAACTTGAAGAATTTCGTTTTCATTACATATGTAAACAGGGTTGGCACAGGGTACTTCCTTAATATCGCTTAAAGAATAAGGGTTTTATAGGCGTGGTGGACATAACTATCCCACCCCTGGAGACATGGCATGCAGCAAAGTAATAAAATATGTATCCATCTACCTGAAGATGGTTCTGCATCTCCCCGCATTCTCTGTGACTTTGTGCATCAGATATCCATACAAAAATAACTCAACCCTGTCTCTGCTTTTGAGTATTATTTCGGAGCCAGAGAATAAGGAATCAAAGAGGCCTCTATTACGTGTCAGACTAAACACTAGATTAGATTACATGCTACTTGAGTCTCCCTAACCGCAACAAAGGCATTCCAAAAAAAAAGAAGGAAGAAAGCACTGCTTAGTATGGACTTGAAGAAACGAGGAATCTTTGCATCAGGTGCATAGACACAGTGAGTAGAGAAAGAAGTTATGAAACAAAGTATAAATTGAAGAACAAAGTAGTTGGTGCTGGAAAACAAAACAGCAGTGAACCAGAAAATAAAGTGATCCATGGCTAACAAAAAAATCTTTTCTTTTTAAACAATAATAAAGCCTTCCTAACTTTAAGCTCAGGACCTTGCATATTGCCCCTGGAAGCATTAATTCCCACAGATACAATAGCTGTATACTCGTGAAACCCCAGCCAAAACACTAGCATACTTCGTAAATTATTTTTTAACTTTCAATTTTCACATTGTTCACTTCAATTTAGAAAGCAAACATCAGTAGAAGAAAGTATTCAAACACGTGTGAGCATTATACAAGAGCATGTATGCAGTGTTTCACAACAGAACCAGTTCAGTGGAAAACAGTACCTGACATACTTGTCTACCCTTCATTGAGAATGTAAGTATGGAACAATGAGCCAGATCACAAATTCATTACACCATTCTTAAATCTGACTGACCCACCAACTATTTTTTGTATTAAGCATTATGGATATGAATTTTTGAGCCTTGCGCTCCATCAGCCCCTACCCCAATGCTTCACACAAAACCACAAGCGGAAAATCTCAATTTGATAGAATGAGAACTGAGCACATAAAATGCTGTACAATGAATGTAAGCAGAAATCTCAAAGATTACTACATCTGTTGAATTCTTAGTTTTTCCAGTGTTATGGAGGGTAAAAGAGAACCAAAGAATGTGAGGGAAACGTGCAAATATACGAGATTTATGGATGTTATACTCTGCTTTTATGCTAAATACGAAAATCAGCAGTATTTCACGTTGCTCTCCTTCAGCTTACTGAAACATTTTATTCTTTTTACCACAGATCTTACAAAGGCATGCACGAAAACACTTGCGGTTTGAAAAATTTAATCATACAAAGTGCTTATAAAGTCTTTAAATTTATAGTGAGAGAATATTAAGATCAACCATCCCTTACATAAAATAATTCTAATATGCATAGATACTCCAATTATAACTAAACATTCAAATTTACATCTCACTCACCAACAATAAGGGTGTCATGTAATCAAGAATTTGATGACATTACAAAACAAGAGATTAAAATCCCAAAAGAAACCCGCTCCCACCCCCAAAAATAGGTCTTTTCATATTAAGGGTTTGAACCATCCCTGCAGAAGGAACAAGGCTGAGGACAAACCACGATAATCAAGCTCCTTCAAGGAAGCCTTGTACATCTTATGCTGTACATCTCCAAGAAGCCTTCCAGATGTTGCGTCAGGTTTAGAAAATGGGATACATCAAAACATTATAGATCACATGCAGGAAATGTGCTGAAGGCAACGCACAGAAAAATCAGTCGGATGGAACACTCAAAACAGATACAGGATTAGATTTAAAAAAGTTACTTTAGGCAAGGAAAGAAAGAGCAAGGCTCAATTTGGAGTGGAATTAAAAGAACAGGAAATCAATGCACAAAATGCATCACACCTTGCATTTGCGTTTGTAAACAGCAAAATTGAAAGAAGTTTATGTAACAAGATAAATTCTGGAGATAGTAATAGATACTGAAAAATTGGTTAGCAGCAAACCAAAAATATAGAGGGTCCGTGAGTAGACAATAAATTATGCTATTTCAACAAAAAGAAGGTCTACCTAACCTTCAGCTCAAGACCTCACACTTTCCTCTTGGAAGCAAACAGAAAGGAATGCCATAAAAGAATTTAAGAAAAAAGATTAAGCTGAACCAAACCACCACGCCCAACAATAAGTGTTGCACAGGATGCTGCGGTCCACACTCCTCGGTGCACTTGTGAGCGCAGATTACAGCGTCTGTCCCCTAATGAAGCTGACAATGCTAGTAGAGCATCTGAACACCTATGAATAAGGTATGGCATAGGCACAAGTATGTTAAGTGTAACAAAAGATACCAATTGATACCCATGAACACTAAAAATTATGACAAGTCCAAATTCCAGTAAAAGTTTAAAAAATGCCTGAGTAAAGTTACCTTGAAAAAGTACACCATAGCATGGGATGTAAGAATCAAATGCACTAACACTACTGTCATGTAGTTGGTTAACTTGAACCACTGAACAAAATACCAGCAAAGATGACAAGGAAATCAAGATCACATGTGGAGAAACTACAAGCACAATTCTGGAGAATACAAGCAAAGTAAAAAATTGAGAACACCAATCAACAGGCAAATACTGTATTAAAGTTTGGGAGACTAGAGTTACACACAAGGAGGGCCAAAATTGGAATGAGCCTAATAAGATCTGAGCAAGTAGATGAGAGATGTGCAACATTTTATCTAAAATCAATTTCTATGTTTTTACAAGGCAAAACTTGTTTTCAGCAATACAAAATGTATTTATTGCATTGTATAGATATCAAGATATATGCTATGTGGATAACAAGATATCTCAAGATTTTGTGCTGGGCCACCAATTTGGACTAGCTGTGCAAGCAATTACTATGAACTCCCAATAATCACCATACATTTGATTAGATCAGTAATGTAGCACAAGAGGAAGAAATTTTGCTCTTCAAAAGACCACTGCATAGTAATAGAGCCAATTTTGATCAATTGAACACAACACTGAATTCTGTTTCAGAATTTATGAAAATTTGTAACTTGCTACTCATTAGATCCAATTTCAGTTCATGGAAGTTAATACTTTGACCAATATCATTGTAAATGTAGGGTAATCAAATCAACTCAAGCTGGTACATTTCAAGTAAAAATTGTGTGGAAAAATATTCTTGGTACATATATTTTTTTGCTAGTTCTCAGATACCAAAAATTCAGTATCAGAATTAGTTGCAGCTGAAATGGATACTTAATTGCTTTAGGACGAAAGTGATGAATTACCCTTTGAGTAAAGTTGTTTGAAAACCACCTACCACTTAAGTAAAGCAATTCTTAATTTTATCCTAAAATTATGCTTTTTCCAGACACCAAATTTCTCCCTATTTGACACAGCTGCACTGTTATAATCCTGAATGCTTCATGTAAAACAAAGCTTCCCAGATTCCCAGATTCCCATTTTTGAAGAATTTTCTGAAGCTGTGTTCAACAAGCATCACAATATGTACCTCATAGCAGCCCTCAAAATAACACTGGCAAACAAGAGTGGGCACAAATACTGGCCTAAGGACTCTAATATGGCTACTTACTTCAGCATTGAGCCAGCGTGACAGCTGTTCTGCCTTTTCATTCCTAAGAGCATTGCCGGCGTTGGTGACGAAGACGGTCGGCACCCTGAATCTGCCATGCTCATCTAGGAGCTTGGCGAAAGCCTTAGGGGCAGTGGGCAAGACTTTGCGTCCTCTCACCAGCACTCCATCTATGTCAAACAGCACCCCAAAGCTGGGTGAACTCCTTAACAATGGAGCCTGCACAAAGGGTAATGAATTATAACAGGAACAGCAAACAAGGTCAAAGGATGGTGTTTATGTATCTCTGAGATTAAAACGTATTTACAGTAAATACACAAATGCAGATAGGCCACTGATTTCAAAATTTTTACAGTCCGGGCCCTATTTCTCATCAGCTAGAATATTACCATTCAAATGAGCTCAAACTTCAAAATTCTGCATTCTGAGAAACTAATAGAAACTACTGTGTTAGGAGACCTATTCTTTGTTTACTTAGTTGAAACTGTACTATCTGTGGAAGTTGGAATTATGGTCTATTTCAGCAGTGACCTGACTAGTTTTCTACTGAAAATTTCCAGGCTAATACTGTAACAGGAATAAGTTTAATTAGGTAATAAAAAATTACATTAATTTATTCCTATATTTTACTACATAATGTTGCCATGTTTAATGCATGCATTGACAAGAGAAACTCAAAATCTGGTTCCAGGAAAATCAATAAGCAGCCTTGAATTAGATAAGGTAAGTTAGTTCAAGTCTCCCTAACCACAAGGTTCCAAAGAGAGGAAGCAGGAAGGCACCATTTAGTATGGAATTCAGGAAATGAGGAATCTGTGCACAAAGTGTGCTCATGTATAAAATCTCTTGCATATAGAAATTTGTAGTCAGTTAGGAAGAAGGTTTGAGAAACAATAAAAAATTGAAGAGACAATTAGGAGCTAGAAAATGGACAATACTGAACCAAAAGATTATCTGTAAGAAAAATCATTCTGCTTAAAAAAAAGTGTGTCTGACTTTCAACTCAGGACCTCACATTTTTCACTGGGGGCGCAAATTCCCACACATACTATTGATCTATGTCCGAGTGGATAAGCCCTGAGTACTAAGAATCATTCAAGTGCTTTACAGGGTGTCCCGAAAAAACTATATCCAATGTTTGAGGGCTATAATTCAGAAACTAATAAACTTACAAGAATTGGAAATCTCCCATTTCGTTTCTCAACATTTGTTCCATCTCTTTACAAAATTTCAGAAGAAGTGATCCAATCATTTTCTTTAAGCAATATTTTTAGTGACCATTACTGAAAATTTGTTTGCACACTTTTTTTAAACTTCAAATTTTATGATTTAAAAACCATGTTTTTAATATGTTCAACAGTTAATTGAATAGAAAATGCTCCTAAAATAAAAAGCAATCTAAATGTTCTTCCTATTGTTCATTTCCTTTGGTGTGTTCTGCATTTCTCTCAATACACAACTGCATTTGCTCCTTCATTCCTGCCATCACTCATTAACGAGAGCATCATCTCCTTGCAACAAATTGACCAATGATGCAAAATGATAATGATTGCAGTAAATATTCCAAATCTTCCTGCACCAAACAAACAATATGAACATTTTTTTTCATTTTAGTAACATTTTCCATTTAATGAAGGGTTGAAATTTATCAAAAACATGGTTTTAAATCATAAAATTTACAGTTTAACAAAAGTGTGCTAACAGGTTTTCAGTATCAATCACTAAAAATACTGCCCAAAGAAATCAGTTGGATCAATTCTTTTGAAATTTTGCACAGAGATTGAAAAAATGTTACAAAACAGAATGTAAGATCTCCAATTTTTGTAAGTTTAATAGTTTCTGAATTATAACCCTCAAAAATTGGGTATCTTATTTTAGAGACACCAGGTATAATTGAAATGTGTAATACATTCAAGAGAGCAATAAGTAAAAAAATTGATTATATAAGTTAGTTTAGGCCTCCTTAAGGAGGACATCCCGGTTTTTGAACTTTTTCCGTCCGATTCATATAAAAATTGGCCAGTATATGTATTTTGTGTAAGTAAACACTTTGTACTCCAGTCACTTTTTTATTTAGGCCATAGTTTTTTTCATGAAAAATTAGTTTTTTGGTCAATTTTTATTTTTATGTCAAACCGTATCTCGTCATTCAGTTTTCATGCTAGAACAAAACCTAAGACAGTTTTAGAATCCTTGAAGAATTTCTAATAAGAAAATGGAGCCCAATTTCGAAATTTTGAAAAAAAATTTGTGATAAGCAATTTTTATGATTTCATCACGAAGAAATTATTTTTAGGTTTAGAGCTATATAAATTTTTTTCTCAAATTTGGAAAAGGCTTCATTTTATGGTTAGAAATGTTCCAAGGATTCCAAAACTGTCTTTGGTTTTGTTCTAGCATCAAAACTCAATGAGTAGATGCGGTTTGAATGTTGAAAGTTATTTTTTTGGATATTAGCCAAAACAAAATTTTTTGTTGAAGTGTAATATAATTAGTGATGTACCGATACCATTTTTTTGGCCGATACCGATACCGATACTTTGACCGATACTACTACCGATACCGATACTTTTACAATCATCTAACCTAATAATAATACGTGTTGTATGTTAGTTTATGTATTAGTTTGGTGTCCGCTTCTTAAGAAACATAGGATGTCTGAGTTTTCGGTATCACGGAGACCGAATTCCTCAGTGTAACATTGAAAGATCGTCTGTACATACAATGATATGTTTGAAATTTTATCCGGATAGGTTAGTAGTATTGGATAGGTTGTTGTGATTGCCGTAATTTGCGCATTTTCTTAACCATGTCGCTTTTGTGCAGCTTTCAGGCCATATTGAATAATTAAAAGACATTAAATTAAATATAGTAATTTGGTGAATAGCTGTGCCCGAAGTAATCATTTTTGAGTAATGGTGATTTGTCACCGGAGGGGAACTCCGAGTCAAGAGAGCTTTGTGTGTTCTTGTGCATATGTGTTCGGCATAAACATTTTACACCTACCCGACTTTCCGTTCTACGTATTGGCAACAGTGGAAAACGCATTAGTGGTGTAGGGTCTAAAAGAACCGCAGTTGCTGCCATGTAATGACGATCGCTAGGCCTTCACGTCGTGAACGTGCTTTGCGGCGGTGCGAGTCGCGACATAGAAATAGGATAGCATAAGTTAGATAATGTTGATGAAATTTTTTCATGGGTCCATCTAGCTTAACGATGACATTGTCCTCGGCATTTCCATGGGTCATGCTGCTACCTAATAATACCCTTGCCCTTGGTATATTTGTTTGGTGTCTGTTTCTTCCATTTCTCTGTCACTCACGCTCATAAGGATAGTTATAATGGCCGTATCTGTGATACGAGTTTCAACGGTGCGAAAAATATTTTTCATCACGGGTACTGTTAGGATGGATATACTGTATTTATTTGTTTATCATCTACATCTTGAAAATTCGTTCATGAAAAGTATTGAATCCCATTTTTGGCGGGCCGTGCACACTTGTATTAAAATAAAACCATTACAACTCCTACATGGGAGTTATAATAAAATTATTTCCTTATACAGGGTGTTTCAAAAATACACGGCATAATTTCAGGTATGTATTTCCCACATGTAGACAATCAAAATAGTTCATTACAACATATGTCCGGAAATGCTTCATTTCCGAGTTATGGCCTTCACAACATTGAAATTCACCGGAACGTTTTTCTTTCCGCAGGTCGTTGCCATTACAGAAGATGTTCAAAATGACCACCTCCTGCTTGAATACAGACCTCACATCGATGTCTCATTGACCTGCGAACACGATCCCACACTCCAGGAATGTTGCGTATGTCCTCAGAGCGTGCCACAATTCGATTCCGAAGGGATTCCAAATCAGGCACCGGAGACGAATAAACCAATGATTTTAAATGGCCCCACAAGTAGAAATCGAGAGGGTTCAGATCAGGTGAGCGTGGAGGCCAAGCAATTGGGCCACCTCTACCTATCCATCGATCAGGAAATCTTCGATCCAAGTACCGGCGAGCCGTACGACTGAAGTGTGCAGGAGCGCCGTCATGCAAGAAGTGAGCGTGCTGACGATCGATCAGTGGAGTGTCGTCATAAACATCAGGTATGATGTTTTCCAGGAAGTTTGTGTACGCCTGCCCCGTAAGTCTGTTTACAAGTACATGGGGTCCAACTAACCGATCACCAATGATACCGGCCCACATGTTGAGGGAGAACCGCACCTGGTGATGAGATACAACAGTTGCATTTGGGTTTTCATACGCCCATACATGCTGATTGTGGAGATTTGTTATGCCATCTCGTGTGAACTGTGCTTCATCTGTAAATAATACTAAGGCAGGAAAGTTCGGATTTGCAGCACATTGCTGCAAGAACCACTGACAGTACCTAACTCGTGCAGGGTAATCTGCTGGTGACAGCGCCTGTACACGTTGCAAATGGTAAGGATACAATTGATACTCTTTCAGCAGTCTCCAGACAGTCGTATGGGGAACATTCACTTGCAACGCTAACCTTCGTGTGCTGATAGAAGGAGTTCTGTTCACAATCTCCAGAATCTCCTCCTGTTCTTCTGGAGTTGTAGATCTTGGTCGTCCCCTTCCCAATCCAGGAGAGTCAAATTTTCCATACTCGCACAGACGCTGATGGAGACTTACAAATGTCTTCCGATCTGGACATTGTCGCTGTGGGTACCTCTCCTGGTACAAACGACGAGCCAGCGCAGCATTGCCGTCTGCCTTACCGTAGATCAAGTGCATCTCTGCCAGCTCCTGATTTGTGTACATGACACACAGTCGAACGCCAAACACAACACTGAATTTAACCTTCGCCTAGGAATGATCTGTCAGAGTGCCCTCTTAATGTGTCCTTTGACGGCAACGACCTGCGGAAAAAAAAACGTTCCGGTGAATTTCAATGTTGTGAGACCATAACTCGGAAATGAAGCATTTCCGGACATATGTTGTAATGAACTATTTTGATTGTCTACATGTGGGAAATACATACCTGAAATTATGCCGTGTATTTTTGAAACACCCTGTATATCTAATAATACAAAAATATTGACAAAAAAGTTTCCGATTGTGAAAAATCAAATGCTCTTGCCATGTTAACTATATTGTTGAGAAAAACAACAAAATGAAATCCATTCAATAGATATGAATAGATATGTGTTTCTAATCGTATTGCAACGTAATGTAGACTAGCTATAATAGCAACTGGCTCCAAAAGTGGACCAAAACAATAGTTTCTCCAAAAAAGGATTGCCATTTTTGTGTTATTCACACCAAATACGAGTACATACTTTGGCGAAAGAAAATATTAAAATTCGGTAAGTCCCGAAACCGAACATATCCGCAAACACGCAGCCATCGATAAGATGAAGAATTTAAAAATGACAGTTTCAAGGAACTTGATCATATTTATTAGGAATACGTTTCGGAGTCCAGATCCATCATCAGTTCGTAAATTTACAAATCATTATGTCTGCAATAAAAGATAGAGCAAAATTTTGGATACAGTCATTAAAAGAAATCAAGAAAATAAAAATAAAATTAAAACATGTCCCAGAAAAACTAAAATCGACAAGATTACTATTTAGTTACAATTTGTTATGGGTAGGAACTATCAGAATTGTTGAGGGCCGGTTTTCGTTTAAAAATATGTAGCGATTCTAAAATTCTGAGGTCACATGCAGTTGAAGCCGAATCTAAGATTTAGTTGCATTTTACTGCGTGATTACGTACTGCGGAGTGTGAGGAGTAAGCTAATTAGTTCCCCGCGCGGAAGCTTCGACCCCAATGTTCGACCATTCTGTTATAAAAATTTTGTGACGTCATGCCGACGTACGATGATGTGCACTGTACACAACTGTATAACTGTTAAAAAAATAAAATAAATCAGAGATCAAGGTTCGCATCTCCATCAGAAGCGTATCCTTGTACCAGAAAAATGAAGCAACCATAAAATTATACAATTCCGGTACAAGAATACGCTTTTGATGGAGAAAGAGCCTTTTCTGATTTATTCTTACAGTTGTGTGCAGTGCAAATCATCGTACGTCGGCATTACTGCACAAAATTTTTATACCAGAATGGCCGAACATCGGGGTTGAAGCTTCCGCACGGAGAATGAATTTGCACAATTCGTACGTAATCACGCAGTAAAATGCAATGAACCGATATCCTCTGCGGACTTCAAAACCTTAGATTCGGCTTCAACTACATGTGACCTCAGAATTTCAGAGTCGCTACATATTTTTAAACGAAAACTGGCCCTCAACAATTCTGACAGTTCCTACCCATCGTAAATTGGAAGTAGATCATGTCGATTTTACTTTCTCTGGGACATGTTTTGATTTTTTTTTGTTTTTGTGATTTTCTTTAATGACTGTATCCAACATTTTATTTTTTCTTTTATTGTAGTCGTAATGAATTTTAATTTTACGAACTGATGATGGAGCTGGACTCCGAAACGTATTCCTAGTAAATATGATTAAGTTCATTGGAATTTTCCTCGTTTTTAAATTCATCAAGTTGCGATGAAAGCAATCAACTGCCCCGTTCAGATGTATTGAACTATAAGATTGTTCGTGAATTGTTCAAACATCTTAACATAGAAGAAAAATGCAAGATTCGTAATGAACGGTGATATGCATGCTAAGTTAAAATAAATTATTAGCTTTGTAATATTTGGTATTTACAAGCTAAATTAAAAAAGAATTTTCGGCAATTTCTATATTAAATTCACAAAAACTTTCAAATGCACCTTCAAATTTATTAAATTGGTTTGGTTTTTGTTAGCCTGTCACATACTTTAAGATATGGACATTAGGTTAAACTATAAAGGTTTAGTCATAAAAGTATAAAAATTTTATGTGGCTACAGGGTTTAACTATTCATTTTACATAACTTTCAGTTATGACCGTGACTCATCGGGAATTCAAAGTAGTGAATTCCGTTAGCGGGCCTGATTGAACGCTATAATTCAACAGTTAGCTATATAAATTTACTAGGTATGAATAGGCTCTTTATTTGATTACAAGTACGCACAGCCCGTCAAAAATTACGGGACTCACTAACTTTCTAGAACAAATTTGCCAAATGTGATGCCCAACGAATGTATTCATCCTAACAGCGCTCGTGATGAAAAATATTCTTGTTCTTACGCACTGGTGAAACTCGTATCACAGATACGATCACTGTAACTCTCCTCATGAGCGTTACAAAGAAAATGGAAGAAGAGGACTCCAAATAAACCAAGGGTATTATTAGATAGTAGCAGGACCCGCAGAGATTCCATGGACAATGTCATCATTAAGCTAGGCGGACCGGAGAAAAAATTCTGACAGTATTACCTAACCTGTGCTAACCTAGCCTATCCTAATCTAAGCTAACCTATCCTATCCTAACAAAACCTATCCTGATAAAATGTCAAATATTTAAATGCATGGAAACGCCATCTTTTAATGTTACACTGAGGAATTCGGTATCCATGATACCACAAACTCACACAACGTGGACACCAAATGTATAAACACACAACGGGTATTATTAGGTTAAATACTTTTACTTTCATGATTTATGACCTTCATTTGAATGATGAAATACATATTTTTAGAAAGTATTGGTGAAGTATCGGCCGGATTTTGCCGATACCGATACCACTAAAAATGGCCGATACGGCCGATACTACCGATACATCGGTACATCACTAAATATAATGGACAGCGTATGTATTTGAATGCAGTTTTCATTTTTATTTCAACAATTTCTATACATAACTTGATATTCACACTGTGAATTGTGATTTCCAACCAGAAAGAAAAAAATATTTTTTTTTTCATATGTATGAAAAAAAATTTCAGTCTGATTCTCATCCAATTTGAGTATGATATGTAACTTTTGAAAAGAAACAATTTCTTCTATTCATTTCTTTGATTTAGTTTTTGAGAAAATTTGACTATTGGTTTTTACATATTGATATTTCAAGACATATCTCCTCATTCAGTTCTGATGCTAGAACAAAAACAAAGACAGTTTTAGAATCCTTGAAGCCTTCCTAACAAGAAAATGAAACAATATTTTTCATTTCCCGTTTTGTTGTCTTTTTATTTGGGGTCAAAATGGGGTCAAGAATGAAAGATTTTGATCCCCTTAACCCCCCCCTGGGGAAAGATCTATTGTCCGTAGCGCCATAAAATTTTAGGACAGAATAGTCCACCACCTAAAGGTTCTTTTCCGACAAAAACATGAAAAATGACCATCGGAGCGACAGGGGCCTTGGATGATCTCCTTAACAACAACAAAGGTGTCCCAAAGAGAAGGAAGGCATTATTTAGCATGGAAATATGGGTAGAGGGAATTTCTGCACAAAGTGAGTTCCCATACAAGATCCCTTGTCTACAGAAAGCCACAAGGTATGAAAGGAAATTCAAGCTTGGCTTGAGAAGAAACTTAGTGGTACTTAAAAAAGGACTGGAGTGACTTAGAAATAGAAGGCGCCCATAATAAACAACAAAAAATTATTTTTCAACTGAAGGATGGCTCACCTAACCATCAGCTCAGGATTTCACATTTCTAACACAGGAAGTGCTAATTTCCATAGATATTATAGTCCCTGAGGTGGATTATCAGCCTTGAAACAATCATAGAAAACAAACCTAATTTACCAAATATATATAATTCTAGAATAATTTCAAATGGAAAAACCTTAGAGCACTTCAATAGAATACAGCAAAACCCTGATATGTAAGTACGAACTGCTCTTAGAAGCATTCCCAGAAGCTATTGTAACATTATTAATGCCATTAGAATTCAGTACCACAACTCCAAAAAATTAACAAGTAATTACTGGGAAAAGCTGCTCTACTGTATATTGACAGAAAAAGTAGTGATATTCAAGTAAATATTTCACTGTGGGTTATTCACAACTTATTTATAACTCATTCATCAATGAAAGAAGGAAACTGTTCACTACATACAAGGGCACATGTAATCAACAATATTTATTCTATTAAAAATAATACGCATCAAATGAAAGAAATTTGGGCTCTCTTTCACTTACCTGAACAGAGAATTTCTGCAACCTCACAGTAGAATGTGCAGTACGAAATGAAGCCAACTCTTTCAAGAGCAGCTTTACTTGCAAGCCACTGCCTGGGAAAGCTGCCATGATAGAAGCCATTTCACAATTGGCAAATACTTACACTCTTATAAAAATTAACTCATTTTAAAATAGCACAAAATATCCATAGATAAAAGGTACTGTGTTTTTCATAAATGATCTCCCAATTCATCACTTAAGGAATACATTTGATGAACCCTGGAAAATAAAAATGAACAAACTTTGAAGCATAAAGAACTCAAGATGTGCACACAGAGTGTTACATAAAGATATGTATACTTATTGAATATTAATAACTTAAATTAGAGAAAATCTGGACTAAATAAATTTGGCACTGTTAGTAAGCATGTTATTTACACCTAATAAGTTTCAAAATGACTTCCCTTTGCCTTGACCCTGATATGCAGATAGGATGCAACTAACAAGCATAAATTTTGTCCAACTATCACATCAGAAACACACCAAGGAGATAGAAGGGCACGGTATCTTTAGCAGAATTTGTTATGAAAGATAGACCAAATAACTAATTTCACTGGGTTTATAGCTGCACTAGATGGATGCCACGTGTTTTGGCCCAAAATCCACTGAAATGACCGTTGTACTAATATGCTGGGTGAAATTTGATGTAATGGAGCTTTATAGTGATTAACAATGTTATTTCTTCAAGAGTTTTCATAAGCAAGTGTAACACATTTTTGAGCAGCTTTTCAATATTCAGTTGAGTATTCACATACAACCGTGTATGGCTCGTAAACCAAAAAAGACAAATACGTCAGAAATTACAGCAGCCCACACAAACACTGCAGGTGGCTTGGTGAAGCAGAATTGAGTATGACTAACTTGGCTAATCCTTTACAGCACCAGCATAAAGTACATTAGTCATAAAGTTAAGCCAAGCTTCCACTATCAAATCTTAGTACAAAAGCAAATGAAGCAGGTCTCAATAGCTCGCTGGATAAATGGGCTTTTCTGGATAGAATAGAGGGCCTATGTTTTGCATCTCTTCATGGGTGTAGCTAGAGGTAATTAATTGTGTTTTTGTTTGTATTTAGCTCTAAGCTATCTTTATATTTCCTGTATATAGATGAGCTTGATTTTCCAAGCTGTTCTCTTTAGTTTTTTTTCTGTATGCCTAAATAAGATATTGTCATTCCTTGCTTTTCAACAGCTTTCATACCCCTTTCAAAAGAACTGAATGTTTACATCCAAGAATAGGTTTGCTAAGTGTTCTCCCAGCATCTGAACACTGGTTTCAGACATTGTGCACAATTTAACAAGATATATGCAGCTGTTTATTAATGGAATAATTTATTATATTTCAGTAACTTTTAAGGCAACTATATGACATGTTTAGCTGCAGAAAACATTCTACTTGAAGACTTGTTAAAAGACAAGGGAAAAAAAAGATGGGTATACAGTTAACTTGACAAGCATACTGTATAATTCAGATTTTTCAACATTATCATTAATAGCATTAAGACTATCTAGCCGTAACAGAAGCAATCTGAAGAAAGCAAAGAGAAGAGATCATTCAGCACAGAGTGTAGAAAATGAAAATTTATGCACAATGTGTGTTCACACATGAGAAACTGTACACATAGAAACAGTGTCAGGTAGCGAGGAGAAAGATAAGGCAGAGAAAACACAAATACTGGAAAGAAGCACAGCAAGCAATAAACATTTAGATCAAAAAGCCTATCTATTTCTAAGATAACATAACAGAACACCTTTGGGATGCCAGTTCCCAGAGCAGAAGATGGATGAACCTTATTAACTTTAAATGGGCATCTACCCATAATCAAGGAAGTGGGTGTCACGTTTGTTGTATGGAATCTAGATCTATGAAATTTGGCATACTTATGTATTTTTTATAATAAATAGGGGTTGTATCTGACTTTTTCCCATTTACCAAATAATAAGAGTTAGCAGGAATAAATAAGGGAAAAAATTGTGAAGTTTTAACACTTCCAAAAATTATTTTAGAGCTATGATTTAGATTTCATTGAACAGACAATGAGTTGCTGCATGACTGGACTTTAAACATATTCTATATTCTATGTCCTAAGGGTATGTTTTTCCAAAATTCTTATGTTTTTGACTGATAATTATAGTGGGTAATTCTTTGTGGGACACCTTGAGGTCAATATGCAGTTTAATGCGCTCATGGAAATTATGAATTCCATTCTAAAGAATCCCTAAAGGAACACATTTAAAAACGTTTTACACGAATGACATTCTGCTCGCTGATGCGCTTTTTTGAGTTTTTTAACTTTGAAATTTTTGTCGTCTATAGCAGTTCAAGTTAGTTGCGCGCTTGAGCTGGAGCTGTTAGACTTTGTTTGGGTACTTTGTAATATATTATTAGCCTACCCCACAGAGCCTGAACCCACTTCTAGGATGATTAAGTCAATAACACAATGAAGGTTACCCCCAAAAATATGAGCGGGACTGGAATAGTGAATACTTAAATATACGGTAATCACTCCAACGGTTTAGCTAATCTTTTACGATGGCAGCCAAATTGAAACTGATGTCTGCTGCATATTGATTTGAGTATTTACTACCCCAGTCCCACTAATATTTTTGGGTGATAACCTTTATTGTGTTATTAACTAAAACATCCTAAAAGTGGGTTTAGGCTCCCCAGGGTCGGCTAATAATAAATTACCAAATACCCAAACGTACTCTAACAGCTCAAGCACGCAACGCAACTGCTATGGAATACAAAAATTCAAAACTTGACTAACTCAAAAATAAAGCATCAGAGAATGTCATTCATGTAAAACGTTTTTAAATGTGTTCCTTTAGTGATTCTTCTGAACAGAATATTTAATGTCCGTGAGTGCATTAAACTGAGGGTAAATGTCGAGGATTAACCGGGAATCGATATTTGATTTTTCGGTGCCTAAACATAGTTAATTAGATTGAAATAAATCAGTTTTCTTCTATGCACTTTCCGTTGTAAATAAGTATTTTACAAGTTATAGCGTTGAATTAGTCACCTCAACTCAATTGTTTGAAGCGGGAAGTAATTCATCGAGCCCGACGTATGGCAACACTGCAATGGAGTCTTGCTTCCGGCGCCCCCATTATCAAAGACGAAACTGAACCTAACGCGCTAACTTGTAAAATATTCATTTGACAAAAAAAGTTCATAGAAGAAAAATAGTTGATTTTGATTTATTCAACAAAAATTCAAAAGTCAATGAGTAGCTGTTTATTCGAGCGCATTTGTCATCAAAGACAAAACTAAACCTACCACTTTAATTTGAAAAATACTTATTTACGACGGAAGGTGCATAGAAGAAAACTTGTTTATTTCAATCTAATGAACTATGTTTAGGATTTGAAAAGTGGAAAATTGATTCCCGGTTAATCCTCAACATTACCAAACTGCATATTGACCAACCTTGAAATAGATATGTTATCACCAGATGGACTACTATGCATTTTTCAAAAAGAAGCACCTTTAGTATTTTTTCACCATAGTTTTGTGTTCAAGCATATTTTTTTCATGCCCAAGTGCCCTTTTCTTCTAAATAAAAACCCTTCTCCTTAAGATAAAGTATTAAACTGAATGTATTGAAGCAACATAGTTTTACATGGTTTGTCACCTATGTTTTGACATGCGTGCCTGACCTTGCATCGCATTATTAATGACATTAATGACCTTGCATTGCATTCAAGTGCATTGAAGAAAAATTGTCTATTTAGATCTAATTGACTATGTTTAGGCACCAAAAAGTGGAAAATTGATTATTGTCCTCTCCTTCACATTAACCAACTACTAGCACAACTAAATTATATTAATGGAGAAATCTACTTAGAAGGAAGGTAAGTATGTAAGTGAAGACCAAGCTCAAAGTATACCACCTCATCTAAAATTTAACACCCAAGTGTCCAGGCAACTGAGTAGACTTGAACACTATAACTAGATAGTTGAATAAAAATTACAGACAAAAACTATAACACAAATTGTTGAGAGCTAACAATACAAATACCCAGTTTTCTTTTATTCTACCTTATGAACACGGTTACATAATACATAACAAGTCACTGCTGTGCAAAATTTTAACTGCTTTGTAGTTAGAGACTCACAAGAGAGCAGTCACTAATTACAAAAAGGTGCCAAAACACAAAGCTACATTGAAAAAAATTTTGGCTTTCTTCCATTATTTACTCTTCCCTTTATTATTATTATTAAAAATTAAAGCAAGCCATTTGACAGGGTTATTACCCACTACCTGCGGGTCATGCTATTTATCAAGGCTAAAAATAAAATGAAATTCAACCTCAAGTTGAAACCACTGAGTAATTTACATGCACAAACTTCACGATAAAGAACACCCGACGGCATCGATTCCCAGTGCAAAAAATTGCACTCTACCTAATCTGTCGAATTCTCAACTTCGCGCTGCAGATTGCCGTAATCTTACGTCATATCAGACCGATGAAAAAAATCGGACTGAATTAAGTTGGCACTACCTGGCACTTCGCCGTATACGAAGTCACACATGTTGTGGCCCTTAGCAAGTCAGGCTGAATTAAATAAATGTTATAACAATGTAAGGTTAGGGTACTAAAATGTGCATGGTGGAAATGAGGAAAGTTAGATGACCTTTTAAAATATGATCAAAAATTATGTTTCATATATATTTCAGCTTCGGTTGGAGCATTAATTAAACCTGAAGTTTGTCCATGCATTTTCAAGTTACGTAAAATTTGTAAAATAACTTTAGTTGCAGGATGTGCCTGCAATGAGTAGGAGTAATATTTATGATGTGAATTTTTGACTGTAAAATAAATAGAAAATTTATTTCACATATATATTGTCATGTATCACACGTCCAACTGTGTATCACACGCAAGGAATAAGGCTTTGAAACTTAGCATTTCACACTAAAAGCTTTACTGGTAGAATTGAACCTTTGAAATCTTTATATTTTACAACGAAAGCCTTTTTTAAATGACATCAGTAATATAGCGAGTAGTGTAAGTTCTAGTTAGAGAGACCATAAGTTGGCAACGCTCGAGAGAGCAACACTCGCAAGTCAGTCTGCTATTGGCCTCGGGTTCAACAACAAGTACATGTTGACCGAGGGTGTATATAATTACCTACTGTGGTTGGTATCTAACTTCTTAAGTTCTAAACTAATGTACTAATTCTATTCTACTCTATTCTATACATTTCCCGTCTATCTCCGCTCTAATCTCACTAGCCACAGTACCGACATTTGAGTATAAAGTTAAGGTATCTGTAAAATAGCGAGTAGTGTAAGTTCTAGTTAGAGAGACCATAAGTTGGCAACGCTCGAGAGAGCAACACTCGCAAGTCAGTCTGCGATTGGCCTCGGGTTCAACAACAAGTACATGTTGACCGAGTGTGTAAATAATTACCATACTGTGGTTGGTATCTAACTTCTTAAGTTCTAAACTAATGTACTAATTCTATTCTACGCTATTCTATATATTTCCCGTCTATCTCCGCTCTACTCTTGCTAGCCACAGTATTGAAAATGGAGTATTAAGTTAAGGTATCCAAGAGGTGAGTGAACTATTTACCTAAATTGCTGTGTCATTGCAATTGTCTATTTTGTGCAGTACTCTATCTATGTTGTCTATGTGGAACCTATGCTGCGCTCTAGTGTAGGGCTATCCACTCTATAATACTGGCGACGAGGATTATTTTTTGTAGAACTATTGGGAGAGGCTAGACTAATGAAGGAACTCAGAATTTATATTATTCAGTGACTAGAGTATTGATGCGGTAAATTTCTGATTTTTTTTTTAACAAGGGGTATTATTACAGCCTCTTGAATTGGCTACTCTTGCAACTGATATTGTTGCTACTACTATTTCAGGTAGATATCTGACAATTAGCTGTAAAGCTGGGTAAAAATGCCAATGCTAGGCTCAGTGGGAGAATTCAATCCTTTAGAGGAAGAATTCCCAGAATATGAAGTCAGGCTGAACTGCTTCCTGAGTATTAATAAAGTGGAAGATTCAAATAAAACTAAAACATTTATTGCTCTGGTGGGTCCTAAAATTGTTAGGTTAGCCAAAGACCTACTGTCACCTAAAAGACTTTTAGATGCTACCTATGAGGAGATCATGGAAGCGTTAAGACGGCATTTTAAGCCGACACGCAACCAGATCTTTGAAAGGTTTAGGTTCCATAAGCGGAACCAGAAACAAGGGGAGAGCATTGCTGATTTTGTGGCTAGCTTAAAGGCCCTTTCAGACACCTGTAATTTCAAACAGGAAGTTCTGGAAGAAACGCTACTAGATAAGTTTATACTGGGTGTGGCCAGTAATGATTTTCAAAATTGTTTGCTTAATGAAAATGACCTCACATGGAAAAAAGCCGTGGATCTGGCAACTGCCAAAGAAACTCAACTGAGGGAGACGGTTGTGTTACGGCAACCTAATTCCATACTAAATGTGGGCCAGCATAGAGTACAGCAAACTGCTATTAAACCTCAGGGCAAAACTCAGGCTCAAGCCAGCCCCAAATCAGCATGCAGCGGCTGTGGTAATCTGCACTGGCGTAGAGATTGCCCCTATAAAGACAGTGTTTGTCATGGTTGTGGCCAAAAAGGCAATCTTAAGAAGTGTTGCTTTAAATTGAAAAATCAAAATTCTGCTAAAGGCAACAAAAATAATTTTGTGCATGCTATGCATGAAAGAAGGGGGAGGGAACACCACCCTAACCCTAGTAGAACTAACAATACAACCTGTGCAGACTATCCAGTTGCTAATCTAGGCTGTTATGGAGAGATTTTCTCAATAGCCGAGGAAATGAAACCCCCAATCAAAATAAAATTGTTCCTAAATGGTATGCCATTAGAGATGGAGGTAGATACAGGTGCTGCCAGGTCTATCCTATCAGTGGCCACCTACTCTAAAATACCAGCTAAGTCAAGACCCGAGCTGAGACCTTCTGATGTTAAGCTTAGGACTTATGGGGGAACACCCCTTGTGATTTGTGGGGAGATTAGGGCTAACATCCAGCGTGAACCTGGTAATATGGTTCCTCAACTAGCAACTTTTGTGATTGTAGACAGGGAGGGGCCAGCTTTGCTGGGTAGGGACCTGATTGATTCCCTTGGGCTAACTATAGTATCAAATAATGTCAACAAATTGACTACCTGCCCTGAAGAGTTAGCAAATAAATTCCCTGACCTTTTTCAACCAGGTCTAGGTTGCTTTAAGGGAAGGAATTTCAAAATAGAAGTGGATCCAGCCGTACCACCAAAGTTTTGTAAGGCCACGAACGTGCCTTACACACTGAGACCTAAGGTGGAGGCAGAACTTGATAGACTGGTGCAGGAAGGTATCCTCACCCCTGTACAATACTCGAGATGGGCAGCGGCGATCGTCCCTGTGCTCAAGGCTGATCAAAGCATCCGCATCTGTGGGGACTACAAATTAACAGTCAACAGAGCCATTAGGCTTGATACCTACCCTATACCCAGAGTGGAAGATCTATTTAGCGGGTTAGCAGGAGGAGTTATATACTCCAAGCTAGATATGTCTCAGGCATACGCTCAACTACCCTTGGATGAAGACTCCAAGGAACTCACGGTAATAAACACCCACAGAGGTACAACAACCGTCTCAGTTTTGGAATTGCGTCCGCACCTGGAATCTTTCAGCGTGCCATGGAAGGACTATTGCAGGGCCTCCCACGAGTGTTCTGCTACCTGGATGACGTCCTGGTGAGTGCCACTAATGAGCAAGAGCACAACAAGCGTCTCTATCAAGTCTTATCTAAACTACAGGCGGCAGGACTAAAACTGAAAATGGATAAATGCCAAAATGGAGTGCCACAGGTATCCTACCTTGGATACCAAATTGACAAGGATGGATTGCACCCCACTGCAGAGAAGGTACCAGCAATCCAGAATGCACCAGCTCCTACTAATGTAACTCAACTGAGAGCCTACCTTGGGCTGCTAAATTTCTATAGGAAATTTCTAAAATCATCTGCAACTATGCTGGAGCCCCTAAATACCTTACTGAGAGACAAAACCCCTTGGAAATGGGATGCAAGTCAGGAGAGAGCCTTCCAGAAATCTAAACAAGCCCTCCTGGACTCTCAGACTCTAGTCCATTTTGACCCTCAGAAACCCATAGTGGTAGTGGCGGACAGTAGTGCGTATGGTGTGGGAGCGGTGCTGTGTCAC
The DNA here is from genome assembly GCA_030386875.1 of Morinoia aosen. Lineage (NCBI taxonomy): Eukaryota > Metazoa > Arthropoda > Malacostraca > Amphipoda > Talitridae > Morinoia > Morinoia aosen. Next base: position 73,111,383 of record CM059557.1, read on the forward strand.
CTTATTGATGGGATTGAACGCCCCGCCTATTTTGCCTCCCGAACTCTAACAGCAACAGAACGCAACTACTCTCAAACTGAGAAAGAAGCCCTAGCTATGGTGTTCGCACTTCGAAAATTTCATTGCTACCTGTGGGGACAGGATTTCACTGTGGTTACGGACCACAAACCTTTGTTAGGACTATTTGATCCGGGTAGAAGCATTCCTCCGATGGCATCCGGGCGCATTCAAAGGTGGGCTTTACTACTGCAGTCCTACAAGTTCACCTTGCGTCACCGGTCCGGCGTGCTGTTGGGCACAGCTGATGCTCTCAGTCGTCTACCTTTGACAACTCCCGAGGAAGCTACACCTATTCCTGCGGAATGGACGTCCTTAGTTAATTTCCTTGAGTCAGCTCCAGTCACCAGCACCCACATCCGCGACGGCACCCTAAGGGACCCAGTACTTTCAAAGGTATACAAATACTGCCAAGTAGGCTGGCCTTCGACGGTAATTGGTGACCCTGATCTCGCTCCGTATACTAGGAGGCGAGACGAATTGTCCACACAAAATGGCTGTGTGCTCTGGGGAGCAAGAATTATTGTACCCCAAGCTCTCAGACAAGCCATTGTGGACGAACTTCACTCTGGCCATGCTGGATCATCCAGGATGAAGGAGTTAGCTCGCAGCTATGTATGGTGGCCGCTGCTGGACAAAGATCTAGAAGAAACGACTAAGTCATGCAGCGAGTGCCTGAGCACTCGAGCTGCACCAACAAAAACTGAACTCCATCCGTGGGAATGGCCTGCGAAGCCTTGGCATCGCATACACATTGACTACGCGGGCCCAATGGATGGAAAATACTATCTAGTGATCGTGGATGCACACTCTAAGTGGGTTGAAATTTTTCCCACATCTACTACAACCTCTAGCGAAACGATCTCGTGCCTGAAACACACTTATGCGACATTTGGATTTCCAGTAACAATTGTTTCTGACAATGCAACGTGTTTCACATCGGCTGAATTCCAAGAATTTGTGAAGGCATGTGGTATGCGACATATTACGAGCGCACCATACCACCCTTCAACTAATGGACTGGCAGAGCGCATGGTACAAACTTTCAAGAAGAATATACGAAAGTCAACGGAACCCCTACGCCTAGCACTAGACCGGTTTCTGTTCAACTATCGGCTGACACCCCACGCGACAACAGGTGTTACGCCCGCCGAACTGATGTTAGGCAGAAAAGTTCGCTCTCGTCTTGATCTGCTTTGGCCGTCAGAAACAATCGCGTCCAAAGTTGCTCAACGCCAGGACGCTCAGAAAAGATACCACCCAGGGTCTCGCGCGGTTGATATTCCGCCGGAGTCTCCTGTGATGGTCCGTCAATACACGCCGGGTTCCCCAAAATGGACCCCTGCTACCACCATTGAGAAAACAGGCCCGGTATCCTACAAGTGCCAGCTGAAGGGGGGAGAGGTCGTTCGTCGACACCAGGACCAAGTTATTACCTGCTCGAACACCATCCCTGAACCCTTGAAACAACCTACGGAGGAAACCATCGTGTTTCCACAACCTGCTCAAAATTCATACCCACCACCTCCGACCAATGAACCTGACACCGGAACACCTGATTACCCGACTCCCACATAGGAGGCTAGGATGCACGAGCCTCCAAGTGCTAACATCTCACGCAGGTCTACCCGGGCTCGGAAGCCTGTGGTGAGAATGGACCTTTAGGATTGACTATATTGAATAAGGGGACTGGGGGATGCAGGGGGAGGGTTTCTAATTAAGGAGGGAGGGGTGTAATATAGCGAGTAGTGTAAGTTCTAGTTAGAGAGACCATAAGTTGGCAACGCTCGAGAGAGCAACACTCGCAAGTCAGTCTGCGATTGGCCTCGGGTTCAACAACAAGTACATGTTGACCGAGTGTGTAAATAATTTCCATACTGTGGTTGGTATCTAACTTCTTAAGTTATAAACTAATGTACTAATTCTATTCTACGCTATTCTATATATTTCCCGTCTATCTCCGCTCTACTCTTGCTAGCCACAGTATTGAAAATGGAGTATTAAGTTAAGGTATCCAAGAGGTGAGTGAACTATTTACCTAAATTGCTGTGTCATTGCAATTGTCTATTTTGTGCAGTACTCTATCTATGTTGTCTATGTGGAACCTATGCTGTGCTCTAGTGTAGGGCTATCCACTCTATAATAGTATCCAAGAGGTGAGTGAACTATTTACCTAACTTGCTGTGTCATTGCATTGTCTATTGTGTTCAGTACTATAACTATGTTGTGTCTATGTGGAATCTATGCTGTGCTCTAGTGTAGGGCTATCCACTCCATAATACTGGCGACGAGGATTATTTTTTGTAGTGTCCTCAGTGTCCTCTGTGACTCCATATGGTGAGGATGTGCGTTGCGCTCGCTCCGCTCGCTCCGGAACAAAGTGCCTATTGTTAGAAAGAATGTACTTCTAGCCTGAATGGGTACCCTCTCTCGCCATGAGGATTCAAATGTGATATCAACATATAAATCATCAAACTAAGAATATAATATTCCCTCATAAAGTGTGAAGGTGTTCAACCCTCGTTTATACAAGAAAGCCAACTCTCTAAACCTACAAGATGGGAGCGAGGAAGCAACGCAACAACATCAGCAGCTGCAATAACAGCTGTGAATATCAACCAAAGTTTGGTCAATATCCTGATGTGTCTAGCCTAACGCAAGACTGCAAAGAAGTGGTATCTGTTCTAATAAAATATTTCGACTCAGTGATGACAAAATTTAATAGTGATATTGACGAAATGAAAAGTGAAATAAGCGACCTTAAAACACTATCTGAAACAATAGCAGGAAAAGAAGCAGAACACAAACAAATTATTGAAGAGCAGAATGAAAAAATACAAAGCTTGGAGTCACGTCTCGATCGCTTGGAAAAAAATGATCAGCGCCGAGACCTGGAAGATAGAAAATGTACTCTCGTCATTTCCGGGGGGGAACTACCTCATTCACACAACAACGAAAATTGCAAAGAAACAGTCTGCAAAATTCTGAAGGACATCAACATCGACCTCAGTGATGCTGACATCACGTCAGCTAACAGAATGGGAAGAAAACCACTAAGTGGAAACGAGGATCGAAGAAACATCGCTTTCGAACTGAAACATTACAACAAAAAACGTGAAATTCTCTCTGCCTGCCGAGTAAATAAACCAACGTTCTATATAAATGAATATCTAATACCTTCACGAGCCAAGATCATGTACACCTTGAGAGTAGCCAAGAGAAATTTCCCGGAAAAAATCGGAACCCCGAGGACCCAAGATGGAAACATCTTCGCATTCATCCCTGGACAACCGGACTCGAGACGTCAGATTAACACGCCAGAAGAGCTCGACCAATACCTGATGCTGCAACTGGATAAATCATCGAATCAGGTCTTGGGTGTTCACCTCAATTAGGTATCAAAACATGTACCTGTGTCAAATTATATACTCGTATGCCAATAACGCCTAGAATTCTATAACTTTACACTAGATCTTCAAACTGCATAACTTCATGTCATGAATCAGTTCCAACCTCTAAAGATATATACGGCAGTTTTACCTCAATTTTGACAATCTTATGACAGATATATATGAACATTTATGACAACTGTATTGGAAATTGCAACAGCACCATCAGCAATTTGTACCTACCAATATTATGATGGAATATTGATATCCCCCTTGTTCACCTTTCCTCGTAAATTGTATGTAATTTTTAACCAACAAACTATTATTATGTGTAAAACATATTAGCTGATTAGATTATCATCGTCGCTAAATTTTTTTCTATTTATCTTTATTTTTTTTTAAACTTATTACCTGTTGTATGTGAACTTTGTAACAACGCCTTCAGCAATTTGTACGCATCAATTTTGTATATTGAACTCCAATATTAATCGCTATTGGCTGAGTATTGAGTGTACCCACGAAATCACGCTAGATTTCTTACTCTTTTCTATACTTTCTAAGCTAGTTTTTAGATAGATATATCCTTTTAATCTTGACTCTGTATTTCGTTTTAAGTTGTACAATAGTACTTACTGCCTACTGTTTACTAATTTTGAATGACTGATCACGCTGATATATTAGATGAAATCGACCCGGATCTCAATCATTTGAACAGAATATTTCCAAACCTAAACGACTCTGAAAACTGCAGATATACTAACATATCAAAATTCAACGAATCTATACGAATAACCCGGCAGGATTTTTCGCTACTGTGTTGGAACTGTAGGTCACTCTATCCAAAATTGGAAGAGATACAATGCACTATTACTGAACTTAAGTATACCTTAGATGTGATTAGCTTCACCGAAAGCTGGCTAGATGACTCGACCAAAGACATGATTAAATTTGAAAATTATCATAGTTACCATTCGCTACGAAAAAACAAGCGAGGCGGGGGCATCAGTACATACATTTCTAAGCACATGGATTCGAGAATCATAGCAAGTGCAACACTGAATCAGGATCATATAGAATCATTATTCGTAGAACTGTCTAGAGATGGCAAACGAATTGTGCTTGGAACGGTGTATAGGCCGCCCACAGCCTGTCCTATATCCTTCCTTAATGAGCTTAATCGAATTATTTCTCAGTTCAACAGGTCCTTCTACAATGACATAATAATATGCGGTGACTTCAACTATGATTTGCTGAAACATGAAAGCTATGAACCAATCTCTAATTTCTTAAATGCATTTCATTCTAAATCTTTCCTTCCGATCATCACAAAGCCAACACGAATAACCTCAGAATGTGCCACGCTGCTTGACAATATCTTCATGACAGACCCAAGTGATTTTCTTGCTGGAATAATTACTTCTGACTTATCAGATCATTTTCCAGTTTTTCTTATTAGGAAAAATGTCTATCTTGCGTGCACCAAAGCACGGGCTGAAACTTACTCATATCGTAAAATAAACGAATCAAATTTAGAAGAAATGCGCACCGTTCTAGAAGATTTAATGCCAACATTGCACATCACCCAACAAAACAATAATGCAAGGAGCATTGATGAATCAGTAGTAAAGTTGACTGAAACTATAATGAACGCATACAACCAGTGTTGCCCACTTGTAACTCGTACAGTTACCCCGAAAAATAAACAAAAGCCCTGGATTACTAGAGACATCGTGATAAATATAAAGAAACGCCAAGCGTACCTAGCCCTCCTTTGCGAAGGGCGAATATCTAGAGAAACATATAACCGATTCAGAAACTATGTGACAAACCAGATAAGAACATCAAAAAAGAGCTACTTTACCCTCAAGTTTACTCAATTCAAAGCTGACGTTAAAAAGACTTGGTGCCTCCTTAACTCTTGTTATAAACCGAATAACGCCGAAAAAAAGAAAATTGGTTATATCACTCAAGATAATGTAAAATACCATGAGAAGAATGAAATTGCTAATCTCTTCAACAACTTCTTTGTAAACGTAGGGAAAACTATAGCCAATGGTATTCCAAGTGAACCTACTGATCACCTGGAATTTATGGATCATATTCGAGAACACAACTCCTTTTTCTTTACGCCTACAAACTCCTCCGATGTAATTGCGTGCATAAACAACATGAAAAATAAATCGAGTGGGTTACAAACGTTTCCAACTAAAATACTTAAAATAATTGCTGATATTGTGGCCCCGCTGATATCCAATATTATTAACCAGTTGTCAGGCCGCACAGGGTTTGTCGAGCCTTTTTGTGTTAGTTACCCCTAATCTTAAGTATTTTCTTCATGTGTCCAGCTCTCTGAACGCCGACTTATCTATTTCCCCGCGCTGATGTTGCGTTTGTGCATTTACTTTAGTTAGCCCTTAAATATCATTTGTATTACATGTCGATATTTTAATGTTTCTTGTGTTATCTAGCTAAATGCGACTAATATTTTAAATGCAATTTTGAGTGTTGTACCCTGTTATGCAGTAGCTCACGTCTGTACGCACTATTTTTGCAATAGAAAATAAATCACTGTGTTTGTTAAAATATATCAGTTTATGTGATAGGGACTTCAAAGAGATTCATCATTAAACAAGTCACACCCTGGGGTCAAAAGCGTTTCCTTTCTCCTTGTTGACACAGGCTTTAGTCTTATACGACACCTCGCCTAATAAGGGGTTTAAGGAGCCACCTCGGAAGGACGAACTATTTCGCATAGTTTGTCGATAGGAAGACGCTGTCGCAGTTCGGCACTAACAGAATTCACTTCTGTTGCCCTAGCGGTCTCATACGGCGCAGACAGTTGCTCGTCTTCCTAACGGTACCACCGTAGTTCGGCACTAACAGAATTTACTTCTGTCGCCCTAGCGGACTTATTACGGCGTAGGTGGTACCCACACACACACCTCTCCCTAGCGGTACCACCGTAGTTCGGCACATAACAGAATTTACTTCTGTTGCCCTAGCGGACTGAATACGGCGCAGGTGGTACCTACACTAACCTCACTCACCCCCCCACACACAACGGTACCGCCGTAGTTCGGCACTAACAGAATTTACTTCTGTTGCCCTAGCGGACTGATTACGGCGTGGGCGGTACCCACACGAACCTCAGGAAGGGCAGCTGCGAAGAAAAGCTAGCGCCCCGGAAAAGGTAGCTGTACAGAAGACAACCCCTTTTCCACGAACCCTCACGTCGACCGCACGACGGTATCGACATATTCTGGCGCCCGAACAGGGACCCAGAAGCTTTGCGCGACTACCAACGTTGTCTGGGATTTCTGGGTTCTAATCGACTACGCGGACACCGCATCACTTGAACAAGATGAATCTCGTCGCTCAAGCTCGAGAATACGTCGAAGCCCTCGGCCTCACTCCCACCGATGCGGAGTACCGGGAAGAATTTACCAGCCGCCTGAGGCATTTGGAAGAAGCCGCAGAACGAGCAGCGGAACGAGAAGCCGCAGAACGAGCAGCGGAACGAGAAGCCGCAGAACGAGCAGCGGAACGAGAAGCAGCACAACGAGACCACGAGCTCAGACTCCGACAACTCGATGCTCAAATCGCTCCCCAAAATGCTAGAGTGAAGATACCTCCACCGGCCTCATTCGATCCCACGAAAGAAAGGATGGACGAATTCTTGCAACGCTTCTGCACTCACACCACAGCGATGGGATTTACTGAAGTCGATGCTGTTGTCATGCTCCATAATTTGATCACACCGAAGGAACGTCGACTCATCGATACCCTGCCCGCAGCAGATCGCTTCAAGCTTCCTGAAATTAAATTGCTCCTACTAGATGCTCATAAAGTTACTCCGGCAAAACTACGTGCCAACTACTACGAATTGAAGCCAGAAGAAGGCGACAATATGTCACTCTACCTACGGCGACTCGAACAATCCTTTGACGCTTGGTTAAAAGGATGCAACATCGAAGCCAACTACAAGACTCTTCGTGACTTCCTAATTGTTGACCGAGCTTATTCAAGCTTGCCGCCCTTCCTCGCTACTCAGTTGCGTGACAGGGGTGGTAACACAGTCGCAAGCCTAGGAGAGCAAGGTGATAGCTTCTTACAAGCAAGACCTCATACATCGCTCCATCAGCTTTGTAAGGGTCGCACACTGACATCATCGACGGATGCGGGCCCTCCAGCACTCAAAGCATCAGGAGCACCAGAGCGACGCGCGACATTCCCTGTCCGAGCCCCGAGCACTCCAGCAAGAACACCCAACTCCAGCAACAACTCTCGAGGAACGCCGCCAAGAACTTCTAACACACGTGGTGGTCCCACCCGCTCAGGATCGGTCAACACTCCGCAGCGCGAACAACGAGGACCTTACAATGGATTTTACTGTACTTTTCATGGTCCCAACCAATCGCATTCCAGTGACGAGTGCCGCCAATTACAGAGGAGGCAAGGTGATGGTCCCAGTAATGGAGCAGCCCATGCAAGCCCACTTATCTCCAGTACTACCGCTCGAGTAAACAATCTAGCAACGCATGAAGAAGCAGATGAATACGACGATATTCCCCCAGTCGCATGCAATCACATCGCCTCGAACAAGCTGATCGAATTGGGACAGCTGAAAACATGCTCTGGCACCGTGAACCAACAACCCGTTCAAGTACTACTCGATGGAGGAGCAACGGCGGTCTTCGTCAAGAAGGCTCTCGTCCCAGCTGACGCCATTTTGAAGAAGGAAATAACCGTACGGCTGGCCAACAATCACTCTTTCGAAGCGCCTCTGGCCCGGGTCTCTCTCGTGTGCCCCTATTACCACGGAGAGGTGACAGCCGTAGCCATGGAAGAGCTCTCCCACGATGTCATTCTCGGCCGAGTTCCCGGAACCACCTCCTTCGAAGAACAGATGACCGACTATGAAGAGCAACCAGTTGCTGCAGAAGTCTCTCACGTTGTCACAAGGGCAGCAGCAAAAGCGATCGAAGATCCCACTGCCGCACCAAGCACTGTCGATATATTGCAACACAACAAAGAAGACTTCAAGAAATTACAGCGGGAGTGCAAAACATTGCAGCTTTTATTTAAGAAAGTTGATACTGGCAAAGAAGAAACACACAAGGATGGCAGAGTCATTACCTTTGAACTCCATGACGGCATTCTCCATCGGAAAACGTTACGAGACGGTCAGGAAACTCATCAACTTGTAGCACCTGCAAGCGTGCGCCCACAAATCTTGGAAATGGCTCATGACAATCCACTTGCTGGCCATTATTCCCAAAAGAAGACTCAGGCTCGACTAGAACGCGATTTTTATTGGCCGTCCCTAGCAAAAGATGTGGTCCAATACTGTCACTCCTGCCATACCTGCCAGACGCACGCTCCATCTCGACCAAGAAAGGCACCTATCTCAACCCCACCGATCACCACTCCATTCTCCGCGCTCAGTGTTGATTTGGTAGGCCCATTACAACCAGCTTCGGCACGTGGCCACCGATACATTCTCACCGTGGTGGACCAAGCAACTCGGTACGCAGACGCAGCCCCGCTCAGACATATAGATGCAGAAACAGTCGCCCAGGAGCTACTCGAAATCTGCAGCAGAGTTGGTTTCCCTCACACGCTAACAAGCGACAACGGCACTCAGTTCACAGCTGCAACCTTCGAAGCTTTCCTGAAACTCGTCGGTATCCAGCACCGATTGACGCCATTATACCATGCCCAATCGAACGGCATAGTCGAACGCTTCAATGGTACGCTCAAAGTCATGTTGCGGAAGTTAGCCGTAGAACAGCCGCGAGATTGGGACCTGTATCTGCCTTCACTCCTTTTTGCTTATCGAGACGCTCCTCAGGCCTCAACCGAGTATTCTCCTTTCGAACTCATCTACGGCCATCGCGTCCGTGGACCTTTAACCGTGCTCAAGGAATGCTGGACCGATGAGAGCTTGCAAGACGACACGAGCACTGCTCAGTATTTGATGGAAATGAAGCACCGATTGAAAGAAACATGTAAAATCGCTCGCGAGAATCTAAACAGGAGCCAAGAGAAAAGCGCCAAGTTCTTCAACAGACGTACCAAGATGCGAACTCTAAAGCAAGGAGATAAAGTCCTCGTATTTCTGCCCGATTCTCGAAAGAAGCTACTTATGACTTGGAAAGGTCCCTATACAGTGAAATCACGCCTGGGAACCTATACCTATACATTGGACGTGGATGGAAACAACAAAGTCTATCACATCAACCTCCTTCGCCAGTACCACGACCGGGAGCAGCAAGGTTCCGCCTCACCAAGCGAGAAAGATCGCGAGGACGACGAGAGAGTAGAGGAAGCATTTGCAGCGGTTGGCCTCGCCCTAGAACCTACCTGCGAAGAAGAAGAACTCGACCGGAAAGAACCAGAGATACCGTCACCCGTCGGAGAAACCATTGAAGACTGTCTCATCTCCTCTACGTTGACTACAACACAACGCTCAGAACTCCAGGAACTACTTGAAGAATATCGCGATCTTTTCACAGATACTCCCGGAAGAACCAGCACGGCAGTTCATGAAATAAAATTGAAGGACCCTTCCAGTTTTCGACTTCAACATTCGTATCCACTTCCCTTAGCGCTGGAGCCTGAACTGCGGTCAAGTTTAGAGAAGTGGATGAAGATGGGAATCGTGATGCCATCCACATCACCTTATTATTCACCGCTCCTTGCTGTCCGGAAGAAAGACGGAACCCACCGATTTTGTCTCGACTGCAGGCACCTCAACAGCCAGACAGTATTCGATGCCGAGCCGATAGCAGACACCACTGCTATTTTCACCAATTTAGCAGGCAAAACAATATTCAGCAAAATGGATCTGACCAGTGGATATTGGCAAGTACCTCTACACCCTGAGTCCCGCCAATACACCGCCTTCAAAACTAGGTCTGGCCTCTATGAATTCAACGTACTGCCTTTCGGCCTAGCAAATGCTCCAGCCACTTTTTCCCGCCTTATACGTCAAGTCACTGCAAGACTGCAAGACACCGAGGTCTACATGGACGACATCTTAATCGCCTCGACAACCTGGGAAGATCATTGCACAGCATTAGCTAAACTGTTCGAAGCTCTCTCTCGACATGGCCTTAAGGCGAAGCCGTCCAAATGCGAATTCGGATTTGACAGCCTCCAGTATTTGGGTCATCAACTAAGCAGTAATCAGATCCAGCCTCTGGAGAACCGAGTCGAAGCCTTGAAATCGGCTCCACTCCCAAAAACCAAACGGGAGCTCCGAAGTTTTCTCGGTACAGTTGGGTACTACCAACAGTACATTCCTAACTACTCTCAACTGACATCTAAACTCCATGATTTCCTAAAGAAGAACTCCCCAGAACAAATACCTTGGACCGATACAACAGAAGATCTGTTCGAAAGTTTGAAGATAGCGTTAGTCAAGAGACCGGTCTTACAGTTACCAGACCCCAGATGTCCTTTCATTCTGAGGACAGATGCCTCCCAAACTGGACTTGGAGCAGCTCTTCTCCAGCCAAGCAAACGAGACTTCCGTCACTACGCGCCGGTAGCATATGCTTCACGTCGACTGAGAGGAGCAGAAATAAACTATTCTACCATTGAAAAAGAAGCGTTAAGCATCTACTGGGCTCTACAGAAGTTTGAGGTCTACCTGTATGGACGAGAATTTGTGTTACAAACCGACCATCGACCGCTCCTTTATTTGCAACAGGCAGACAAGTTGAACCCCCGATTGAAACGCTGGGCTTTGTATTTCAGCCTTTTTAGGTTCCGAGCCGAACACCTTCCGGGAGTCGACAACCACCTTGCAGATTTCCTGTCTCGGCTATTGTAGCAGAGACACCCTCCCCCGGGCGTGTCAGGCCGCACAGGGTTTGTCGAGCCTTTTTGTGTTAGTTACCCCTAATCTTAAGTATTTTCTTCATGTGTCCAGCTCTCTGAACGCCGACTTATCTATTTCCCCGCGCTGATGTTGCGTTTGTGCATTTACTTTAGTTAGCCCTTAAATATCATTTGTATTACATGTCGATATTTTAATGTTTCTTGTGTTATCTAGCTAAATGCGACTAATATTTTAAATGCAATTTTGAGTGTTGTACCCTGTTATGCAGTAGCTCACGTCTGTACGCACTATTTTTGCAATAGAAAATAAATCACTGTGTTTGTTAAAATATATCAGTTTATGTGATAGGGACTTCAAAGAGATTCATCATTAAACAAGTCACACCCTGGGGTCAAAAGAGTTTCCTTTCTCCTTGTTGACACAGGCTTTAGTCTTATACGACACCTCGCCTAATAAGGGGTTTAAGGAGCCACCTCGGAAGGACGAACTATTTCGCATAGTTTGTCGATAGGAAGACGCTGTCGCAGTTCGGCACTAACAGAATTCACTTCTGTTGCCCTAGCGGTCTCATACGGCGCAGACAGTTGCTCGTCTTCCTAACGGTACCACCGTAGTTCGGCACTAACAGAATTTACTTCTGTCGCCCTAGCGGACTTATTACGGCGTAGGTGGTACCCACACACACACCTCTCCCTAGCGGTACCACCGTAGTTCGGCACATAACAGAATTTACTTCTGTTGCCCTAGCGGACTGAATACGGCGCAGGTGGTACCTACACTAACCTCACTCACCCCCCCACACACAACGGTACCGCCGTAGTTCGGCACTAACAGAATTTACTTCTGTTGCCCTAGCGGACTGATTACGGCGTGGGCGGTACCCACACGAACCTCAGGAAGGGCAGCTGCGAAGAAAAGCTAGCGCCCCGGAAAAGGTAGCTGTACAGAAGACAACCCCTTTTCCACGAACCCTCACGTCGACCGCACGACGGTATCGACACCAGTCTCTCTTACTAGGCACTTTCCCGAACTCCCTCAAAGTTGCTAGAGTAACCCCTATCTTTAAAAATGGTGAAAAAACCTGTGTAAACAATTATCGACCTATCTCCATGTTACCAATTATTAGCAAGGTATTCGAGAAAATTGTGTATAAAAAAGTGTACTCTTATTTTGAACAAAAATCATTTCTCTATGATAAACAATACGGCTTTCGCTGTAAAAAATCAACAACACAGGCAATATTAAATCATTTACAATTCCTTTATTCTAATATAGATAACGGAAAGACTGTCTTCTCTGTATTTCTTGACTTTCGAAAGGCATTCGATTGTGTGGACCATAACATATTACTCTCCAAACTTCATTGTTATGGCATTCGTGGGGTTGCCCATGATTGGTTCAGATCATACCTAACAAATCGGAAGCAATACGTTGTCATTGACGACGCAAAATCGGACCCACAAAAAATTAGCCATGGAGTTCCACAAGGATCTGTTCTTGGGCCTCTCCTTTTTCTGATTTTTATCAATGATATTATTAAATCTACATCATTTTTTAAATTCATACTTTTTGCCGATGACAGTACGCTTTCTGCGGTCCTTCCGAACGAAAATCCCACTACGATTGCGGAGAGTATAAATAATGAACTCCATAAGGTTTCACTGTGGCTTAAAGCTAATAAAATAAGCCTCAATATCGATAAAACAAATTATATTACGTTCTCATACAAGAAAAATATATCTCTACCATCCATCAAAATTGGCGAAGGTGAAATCAAAGAAACCAACTCATGTAAATTTCTGGGCATCATAATAGATAAACATCTGACCTTCAAAGAGCACATCACTCATATTAGTTCTAAATTATCAAAATCCATCGGAATCCTGAATAAAGTTAAAAATTTCCTGCCTGAAACAGCCTTACTAATGCTTTATCGAACGCTCATTTCACCATACCTGCAATACGGAATAGAAGCATGGCATGGAACTGATAAAAATAAAACTAATATAATTTTTACTCTGCAAAAAAGAGCCATCAGAGCGGTAAAGAACCTAGAATATAATGCTCACACAAATGATTCATTCAAAAATTTACAAATACTTAAACTCTCGGATCTCTACAAAATCTCCATCTGCAATTTCATCTACAAAACATTAGCTAATGATGGCGACAATAGCCTTCAACAGTTATTAACTGCGCAAACTGGTCATCACGACCATTTAACACGAAATAAAAGTAAATTCATGCTTCCTTATTATTCAAAGGCCCGCTCGCAACATAGTATACTATTCGTTGGAACTAAAACCTGGAACTCAATACCTGCGGAGATCCGTGAAAGTAATTCTTACAAGGTATTTAAAAGAAATCTTGAGTCTCACTTCTTATCAGAATACTAGTCGTGTAAGATCACCAAGTCAAATCCTGCCTCCTACATGTCTGGTCCTAATAATGCAATTTGCCATGAGTAATATCGCCGATTTTCAGTCTGCTCCCAAATCGTTATCGAATATACTGTTAAATATTGTCCATATGACCTATATTGTAAAATTAAACATCAATATCGAGTTCATTATCCTGTTGATCAGTCTAATGCGAAACTAGGCTAAGTGAATTAGGTTAAACATTATTGTACGCCCTAGAATAATGTAATGGTAGGATGCCCTAGAAGTCGCTGAACTTATTCGGGCCCACAGGTAGCTATACTCAACTCTGACCATTGTATTAGACTTAAGAAACATTCTACCTCTGTATCTCCTGTGGTAAATAAATTGTTTAAATTGTTTAAATTGTTTAAAATTGTTTAAATTGTTTAGAACTATTGGGAGAGGCTAGACTAATGAAGGAACTCAGAATTTATAGTATTATTCAGTGACTAGAGTATTGATGCTGTAAATTTCTGAATTTTTTTTTAACCATGCGTATTATTACAGTCTCTTGAATTGGCTACTCTTGCAACTGATATTGTTGCTACTACTATTTCAGGTAGATATCTGACAATTAGCTGTAAAGCTGGGTAAAAATGCCAATGCTAGGCTCAGTGGGAGAATTCAATCCTTTAGAGGAAGAATTCCCAGAATATGAAGTCAGGCTAAACTGCTTCCTGAGTATTAATAAAGTGGGAGATTAAAATTAAGCTAAAATATTTATTGCTCTGGTGGGTCCTAAAATTGTTAGGTTAGCCAAAGACCTACTCTCACCTAAAAGACTTTTAGATGCTACCTATGAGGAGATCATGGAAGCGTTAAGACGGCATTTTAAGCCGACACGCAACCAGATCTTTGAAAGGTTTAGGTTCCATAAGCGGAACCAGAAACAAGGGGAGAGCATTGCTGATTTTGTGGCTAGCTTAAAGGCCCTTTCAGACACCTGTAATTTCAAACAGGAAGTTCTGGAAGAAACGCTGCTAGATAGGTTAATACTGGGTGTGGCCAGTAATGATGTTCAAAATTGTTTGCTTAATGAAGCAGACCTCACATGGAAAAAAGCCGTGGATCTGGCAACTGCCAAAAAAACTTAACTGAGTGAGACGGTTGTGTTAAGGCAACCTAATTCCATACTAAATGTGGGCCAGCATAGAGTACAGCAAACTGCTATTAAACCTCAGGGCAAAACTCAGGCTCAAGCCAGCCCCAAATCAGCATGCAGCGGCTGTGGTAATCTGCACTGGCGTAGAGATTGCCCCTATAAAGACAGTGTTTGTCATGGTTGTGGCTAAAAAGGCCATCTTAAGAAATGTTACTTCAAAGTGAAAAATCAAAATTCTGCTAGAGGCAACAAAAATAATTTTGTGCATGCTATGCATGAGAAAAGGGGGAGGGAACACCACCCTAACCCTAATAGAACTAACAATGCAACCTGTGCAGACTATCCAGTTGCTAATCTAGGCTGTCATGGGGAGATTTTCTCAATAGCCGAGGAAATGAAACCCCCATCAAAATAAAATTGTCACTAAATGGTGTGCCATTAGAGATGGAGGTAGATACAGGTGCTGCCAGGTCTATCCTTTCAATGGCCACCTACTCTAAAATACCAGCTAAGTCAAGACCCGAGCTGAGACCTTCTGATGTTAAGCTTAGGACTTATGGCGGAACCCCCCTTGTAATTTGTGGGGAGATTAGGGCTAACATCCAGCGTGAACCTGGTAATATGGTTCCTCAACTAGCAACTATTGTGATTGTAGACAGGGAGGGGCCAGCTTTGCTGGGTAGGGACCTGATTGATTCCCTCGGGCTAACTATAGTATCAAATAATGTCAACAAATTGACTAGCTGCCCTGAAGAGTTAGCAAATAAATTCCCCGACCTTTTTCAACCAGGTCTAGGTTGCTTTAAGGGAAGGAATTTCAAAATAGAAGTGGATCCAGCCGTACCACCAAAGTTTTGTAAGGCCAGGAACGTGCCTTACACACTGAGACCAAAGGTGGAGGCAGAACTTGATAGACTGGTGCAGGAAGGTATCCTCACCCCTGTACAATACTCGAGATGGGCAGCGGCGATCGTCCCTGTGCTTAAGGCTGATCAAAGCATCCGCATCTGTGGGGACTACAAATTAACAGTCAACAGAGCCACTAGGCTTGATACCTACCCTATACCCAGAGTGGAAGATCTATTTAGCGGGTTAGCAGGAGGAGTTATATACTCCAAGCTAGATATGTCTCAGGCATACGCTCAACTACCCGTGGATGAAGACTCCAAGGAACTCACTGTAATAAACACCCACAGAGGTTTATTTGCCTACAACCGTCTCAGCTTTGGAATTGCGTCCGCACCTGGAATCTTTCAGCGTGCCATGGAAGGACTATTGCAGGGCCTCCCATGAGTGTTCTGCTACCTGGATGACGTCCTGGTGAGTGCCACTGATGAGCAAGAGCACAACAAGCGTCTCTATCAAGTCTTATCTAAACTACAGGAGGCAGGGCTAAAACTGAAAATGGATAAATGCCAAATTGGAGTGCCACAGGTATCCTACCTTGGATACCAAATTGACAAGGATGGATTGCACCCCACTGCAGAGAAGGTAGCAGCAATCCAGAATGCACCAGCTCCTACTAATGTAACTCAACTGAGAGCCTACCTTGGGCTGCTAAATTTCTATAGAAAATTTCTAAAATCATCTGCAACTATGCTGGAGCCCCTAAATACCTTACTGAGAGACAAAACCCCTTGGAAATGGGATGCAAGTCAGGAGAGAGCCTTCCAGAAATCTAAACAAGCCCTCCTGGACTCTCAGACTCGAGTCCATTTTGACCCTCAGAAACCCATAGTGGTAGTGGCGGACAGTAGTGCGTATGGTGTGGGAGCGGTGCTGTGTCACCTTATTGATGGGATTGAACGCCTCGCCTATTTTGCCTCCCGAACTCTAACAGCAACAGAACGCAACTACTCTCAAACTGAGAAAGAAGCCCTAGCTATGGTGTTCGCACTTCGAAAATTTCATTGCTACCTGTGGGGACAGGATTTCACTGTGGTTACGGACCACAAACCTTTGTTAGGACTATTTGATCCGGGTAGAAGCATTCCTCCGATGGCATCCGGGCGCATTCAAAGGTGGGCTTTACTACTGCAGTCCTACAAGTTCACCTTGCGTCACCGGTCCGGCGTGCTGTTGGGCACAGCTGATGCTCTCAGTCGTCTACCTTTGACAACTCCCGAGGAAGCCACACCTATTCCTGCGGAATGGACGTCCTTAGTTAATTTCCTTGAGTCAGCTCCAGTCACCAGCACCCACATCCGCGACGGCACCCTAAGGGACCCAGTACTTTCAAAGGTATACAAATACTGCCAAATAGGCTGGCCTTCGAAGGTAATTGGTGACCCTGATCTCGCTCCGTATACTAGGAGGCGAGACGAATTGTCCACACAAAATGGCTGTGTGCTCTGGGGAGCAAGAATTATTGTACCCCAAGCTCTCAGACAAGCCATTGTGGACAAACTTCACTCTGGCCATGCTGGATCATCCAGGATGAAGGAGTTAGCTCGCAGCTATGTATGGTGGCCGCTGCTGGACAAAGATCTAGAAGAAACGACTAAGTCATGCAGCGAGTGCCTGAGCACTCGAGCTGCACCAACGAAAGCTGAACTCCATCCGTGGGAATGGCCTGCGAAGCCTTGGCATCGCATACACATTGACTACGCGGGCCCAATGGATGGAAAATACTATCTAGTGATCGTGGATGCACACTAGTGGGTTGAAATTTTTCCCACATCTACTACAACCTCTAGCGAAACGATCTCGTGCCTGAAACACACTTTTGCGACATTTGGATTTCCGTAACAATTGTTTCTGACAATGCAACGTGTTTCACATCGGCTGAATTCCAAGAATTTGTGAAGGCATGTGGTATGCGACATATTACGAGCGCACCATACCACCCTTCAACTAATGGACTGGCAGAGCGCATGGTACAAACTTTCAAGAAGAATATACGAAAGTCAACGGAACCCCTACGCCTAGCACTAGACAGGTTTCTGTTCAACTATCGGCTGACACCCCACACGACAACAGGTGTTACGCCCGCCGAACTGATGTTAGGCAGAAAAGTTCGCTCTCGTCTTGATCTGCTTTGGCCGTCAGAAGCAATCGCGTCCAAAGTGGCTCAACGCCAGGACGCTCAGAAAAGATACCACCCAGGGTCTCGCGCGGTTGATATTCCGCCGGAGTCTCCTGTGATGGTCCGTCAATACACGCCGGGTTCCCCAAAATGGACCCCTGCTACCACCATTGAGAAAACAGGCCCGGTATCCTACAAGTGCCAACTGAAGGGGGAGAGGTCGTTCGTCGACACCAGGACCAAGTTATTACCTGCTCGAACACCATCCCTGAACCCTTGGAACAACCTACGGAGGAAACCGTCGTGTTTCCACAACCTGCTCAAAATTCATACCCACCACCTCCGACCAATGAACCTGACACTGGAACACCTGATTACCCGACTCCCACCCAGGAGGCTAGGATGCACGAGCCTCCAAGTGCTAACATCTCACGCAGGTCTACCCGGGCTCGGAAGCCTGTGGTGAGAATGGACTTTTAGGATTGACTATATTGAATAAGGGGACTGGGGATACAGGGGGAGGGTTTCTAATTAAGGAGGGAGGGGTGTAATATAGCGAGTAGTGTAAGTTCTAGTTAGAGAGACCATAAGTTAGCAACGCTCGAGAGAGCAACACTCGCAAGTCAGTCTGCTATTGGCCTCGGGTTCAACAACAAGTACATGTTGACCGAGGGTGTATATAATTACCTACTGTGGTTGGTATCTAACTTCTTAAGTTCTAAACTAATGTACTAATTGTATTCTACTCTATTCTATACATTTCCCGTCTATCTCCGCTCTAATCTCACTAGCCACAGTACCGACATTTGAGTATAAAGTTAAGGTATCCAAGAGGTGAGTGAACTATTCACCTAACTTGCTGTGTCATTGCATTGTCTATTGTGTTCAGTACTATAACTATGCTGTGTCTATGTGGAACCTATGCTGTGCTCTAGTGTAGGGCTATCCACTCCATAATAACTCCCAATCCGCTTTTCCTCTGCAAATAGTTTAGGGATTATGATATATTTTTATAAAGTTGTCCTTCCCTTTGAGTTTTCTTGTTTTCTCGATATTGTCAATATGTAAATATTTTTTTTCCGGAAAATTTTGATGCGAATGACTCTTTGAGTCAAAACGTTCAATTTTACCAGTAAAGCTTTTAATATAAAATGCTAAGTTTGAAAGCCTTATTCCTGCTATTAATTTCCTACTAAAGAACTCCTTTGAAAGTCCTTCACTATGGCTAAGTGGAAAACGAAAAAAGAAAACACGTACAAACGCTTTACCGAAACCAACTGAAACATCTTCGGATGAAAAAAAAAGAAAACGAAAGAAAAACAGTTTATTTCCAGTAAAATTAAAACATGAAATGTTCAACATTGGTTTTATAAATTATCCTAACAGTAACATGCTTAGTTAATATTCACACATGTGTGCCGTAATACCAGTGTCACATGTTGAAACAAAAATGATGGAGGGAAAGGCGCAGAAAAATGCGATGTCTGCGTTGCGTGAATCTGATTTTGACAATGCATGTGCGCAACTAAGATTACATAATCCAAGTGACGCATTGTTGAAAACACTCTCCTTTAATGCGCTCTTATATTGAAATATGAGCACACAGAACTAGGAACTAGTAATTTGAGGGATCAATTTTAAAAGTAATATGGGTAGATTTAAATTATTTTGCGTCTAAAGACCCGTCTACACTATCATACTCTTCGTCAATCACGAACACACCAAAACGCGAACAAAAACACAAACTTTTCCGAATCGTGTCCAGACGTCCAGACTATACGCTTTCAGCGGAGAAAAGTTGCTCGCGAGCAACATGTAAAGGCCCCGATACACTAGGCAAAAATCGCGGTGATAACCGCCAGCACGCCTCTCAATGTGCCTCCCATCCCTGCACACCAGCCAGTTGGCAGAGTGGCCACCTAGCTTTCAGCGATCCGAGCATTTCTGGATTAGGACGGTCGTCACTGCGACGAGCAGTGCCGTTTTGAACGTTGACGGGAGAGGTGCACAGTCATGTCTTGCTCCGCAATTGAGTAGACAAAACTCGAACGCTGAATTCTATAGACGCATTTAAAAAATTCGACTGCTTGCAGAATGTGATGAGCAGCGCTTACAGAAGGCTAAAGCACAGCGCAACGTGCGGTTTGGTTTAATCCTGTGCTCCATACGGCTGGTCGCAATCGCGCACCTACCCGTTCGACACGCTGAGGCAGACTGACGCCTTGCATTGCATTCCGCGGTGCTTCATCTTGCGTGCTGAGTGTATCATGTCACCAGTTCTCACTTCAACTGGCGGACGGATCCACTACCGCAATTTCTCGAGTCATGAACGCCAGTGTATCGGGGCCTTAAACAAAGAATACTGCTTCCCAAGTAAATTTTAGGTTATTGATGTATATAATTGGTAAATTTAATTTGTAGAGAGTTAGTAACCATAATTTATCTGTGTGGGCATGTGTGAACAGATAATATTAAGAATAGCTGATGTATTATGAGAATATTTCGAATATTATCAGTGTTAAGGCCCCCTCACACGTACAAATTTGTATGCAGACAATCTGAACTGAGTTTGGGTTGCTGGTCTCATGACCCCTCACACGATGCAAACAACGCACTGCAAACTTGACAAAGACTGGCACACGCTTCAGTATGCCAGTAGCAGCTAGGTGCAGAGCACGCACAAGAACGGCAGCTCCAGACGGCGAGTTCGTGCAGCTGATGGAATTTGCTATAGTTGCAATGAATACGAAAAAAAGAGATGTGAAAGCTCGCTAAAATGGGCTAAAGAATGGTTCCTAAAAAGTAGTGGATATACACATGTGAAATTGCTTAATGAAGTGCACAAACAGGGAGAGAGACGGAGTACAGTCGTACACCACCAACGAAGGCTGACTTGACTCTGACGTCATGTCAAGGTTTGCAGCTGGTCACTCCAAAATTTTCAAGCATAGCTGATCTGCCTCATACAGTCTGTGCCAACATGAAATGAGCGTACAAACGCACGAATTCAGCACCAGTTCAGATATGTTCGCAGATATATTTGCACGTGTGAGGGGGCCTTTACAGTGGTAAGATGGGGTCAGCTGATGTCCTTGATCTTTTTCAATGCTCTTCATGAAGTTTAAATTTTTGGACTTTAGCTTAAAACTTTAAAATATGCTCCTACTCTGCCTATAGATTTTTTTTACTTTTTGTGACCTAAATTTTCTCTATGAGGTGAAAAATGCTCATATTTTCGTTTTGTCATAAAATATTCCTACAATATTTGAAGTAATTTTCCAAAGTTATTTAATATTTTTCTGTTTAATTAAGCCAAAAATTTATTTCACAAATTTAAAATTTAGCTTATGCATTAAACTATATGCAGTATCCATTCTTTCTGTGCACATTTTTGAAGCATCCATTGCTCAGTCAAGCATACCAGAATGTATTTCTACTATTGCGCAATAAATTTTTGTTTGCTTTTCTGTGATATTTTTCTGAGAACATTGTTAACACCTAGATCTCTTATAACTACTAAACATATCTAAGAAATAGTTCTAAGGGAAGAATCTGAGAACTCAAAGCTGAATGTCAATCAGGCCATCTTTATATTGAAATTTTTTGCTTGTTGAAGACCATAATTTTAGAGTTCATTTTCATTCATGTCAGCACCTGCTCACTTATATATTTCATGAAAAGTATGGCTGTGGAATGTATGTTATCCATGTATATAATTTTATGTATAAAATCTGTGTATGGAAATATAATCTGTGTATGAAATATAATACGTATATAAATACAAAAGTTTAATTATTATTCGGAGTTATTGTTAGACATCTCATGTGGATTATAAATAATTTGCTCCTATTCAGGACCTCATAACTATTATATTCCACAAATTTTGATGCTAGTACATAATCATTTTAATGTGTTCCTCATGTATGGATTATTTTTTAAAAACACATCGACATTTTCGAAAATTTGCTCTCATGCGTTTTGATGCAGAACCATTTCGCAAGCTTCCGGTATCGTACGTATACAAAGCCTGCTCTCCAGGCAGAGCCCGTCATTTACGTAAGAGTTTCGGCTGAGTGTAGTGCTTGGGCCCCAGAGAGGCATATGTAAGTAACAAGTGGTAAATGTTAAGTGTTAAGCTAGAGTTTACTCCTTTAATCAGTTGCATAGATGTGTCTAAAGACTCCAACATATTATTAACTTAGGAACATTCTCTGTGTTTTCTTTTATTTTTTGTGCCGGTGGTTAACGACGAACAAGCTTACTGTGTCATCTTGGACATGGTTGCTTCTCTTTGTTTTGCTAATTACTCCACTGCGCCTAGAAGCAATTCTTGCTCATCTGAATTATAAAGAATAAGAGGCCTCACCTTTTCTCATTTTTGGTGTCTAAGATTCCCTTATTTGTGTGTAGATTATTGAATTATATCAGTGCGTAGCTATTTTACTCCTAGTTGTTAGTTCATTTAGATTATATACTCAGTTGTGTTTTCCGCCTTTTTTGGAAATTAGTTCCCTTTACGGGAAATTTGAATCTTCAGTCTCATGCTGAGTTATAAGTATAGTTATGAGTGACTCAAGTCACAACCGCCAAATGACAGCAGTTAGCTGGCTACTTTCAGAATACCTGGAAGACAAACCAGTATAATTAAATTCCATTAGCCAATTACCTAACGATATTGTACTGCTTGTGATATCAAGATAGAGCTTATGACTTGTTGGTCTCGAACACCGGTTCTGGGTGTTAAGATGATTCAGGCTGCAACTCGGGCGCTGGAGCTGCGGACTGACCTTAGCACTAGACTCCTGCCATTGTTCTTCTTGTTAATGCACAGTACTGAGCAGTCTTGAACATGTGTATGGATAGGCCCGTTATCGTGCAAAATAATCCAAGTCGGTTATTCCCTCACAGGACCCTGGACAACACATTCCCCCTCACTCACAAACATTTTAGAGTCAACACTCTCACATCTTGATTGCAGCCACTCTGCATTAAGAGTAAGGAGATTACCTCCTCCTACTCGTCGTATCCTCGCTTCCTCTTTCACTCCCCAATTTGTTATGCTGGAAGGCCTGCTTATCGGCAGCTAAGCCTATGAAAATTCCAACCAATACTATTGAGCCGAGGCCTTGATTCCTACCGAGTTTTCCAAACCGGTAGCCATTTCCCATACTCAACAAGTATAACCTCCAAGGCCGAGTCACTTAGTTCGGATCCTTCTACATTTAACACCATCCTAAAACTTCACACTCCAGTACACGCTTCCCAAGCCTGACCTGGAGGCACACCATCTGAAGTTCTTCAATCGCATCGGAGCCTTCCCAAGAAGTCCTCACGAACCAAGAACCAAGCCTCGCACTTCGGCGTGCATCCCCTTTCACCAATAAATGACAAGGCCAGCCATATCTAGTTTCAATCTCCCCCGAGTGATGGTTGTATTGTGGTTTTTATAATTGCCTGTTTGATTATTTGACGCTTGAAAATTCTGCGTCCGGACCCACTCCTTCTGAGCAAGAGGCCATATCAATTCATTCAATATTGATGCCTTCCCAGGCATCTGGTGACCCTGCCTTAACACGGAACACCAAACTTTGTTATATTTAAAATCAACCAAATTCTCAACCTTTAACCAGCAAACAAGAACATTAAAAGGTGATTCATGCACTTCTCTACAGTATTTGACAGGAATATCAAAGCAGTCACTCTCTATCATACCTGAAACTTGTGAGGCCATCTATACTCTACTTAAGGATGCAAACATGAAGGTATGCATCCCATTGCGGTGTTGGGTTCAAATATTACTTTGCAATGAGTATTGTAATGTTCTTCAAATAGAAAACTAATTTTTCTGGAATATTGAAACCATTGAGAAATTTGCAGTAAGTTGAAATTCCTTGAATTATGGTAATGAAATGAGTTAAGTGACCCACGTATCAACATAAATACTGTATTGACTTGGTACAATAGTAGAGCTGAGCACTATGTTTTTGCTGCACTGTCTGGTCTTGGGGTCCTACTTGAATTGATGAACTCTCGCACAAAAAACTAGTGGTGTGCAAGGTACATATATATATATTTCAATTGTTCTTGTAGTTGGTTGTAACCTACTACAATTAGAACTACTTTGAAACCAAACTAGTTCCATTATTTGTGAACTTTCAGATGCATGAGCAAAATGTACTGTATATTATGTGATATCTAGGGGAATCTACATAACCACTGTTTTTTTCCAGTAATATTGTTTACATCTCATGAAACGATAATGCATACACCATCAAAAAATGTTGCGGTGGACTTCCATCTGTAATTCCCTTTGTTGTACTCATTTACAGACTTCCACAAGCGCAAGCAGAGTCGGAATCAGCAGCCAGTGATTTCAACCTAAAGTGAAACTTCCCATAAAACTTCTCAAATTTCATGAACTCTTCTCTAGAGATAGAATGCCACTTAAGCATCACTATGATGGAGTGAGAAAAGAGAGCTCTTTGGGCTGGCGGCAGCGTTGGGCGCTGCAACTGTGCTGCTCCGCAATGTGGTGCTGCCGTGCCGCTTTCATCCGTGGAGGCTAGACTGCTGCTGCGTCATAGAGCTATTATCACCGCCTCAACTACCTACATTGGCATTGAACAAATAGCGTTCCCGTGAAATTCCTGTGGACTACTGCAGCGGTGCCAGGGACTTCAGAACGAGTTCCCTTTTGAGGTGGGTCAAAGTGACATGTAGCGCTGAGTTCGGTCGACCTTTTTTTGAGAATTTCCTATCAAAAATGTTAATCCTCCATTCCATCCCTTTCCATAATTTCTGTGTTGGTTGGATTGGAGTTTGGGGGTCTTCAATGATGAGAAGGGATTAGGTTTTATGTACCCAAGCTAGTATGCCAAGAATTATTTTAAACATTTTCTGGTATTCAAACTACTCTAATTATCGTAATAATCTTTTGATTTAGGGAAGCTATGGTTCAATCTAAAAGATATTTTGCGAAGTAAACGCTGCTATAATATCGCCAATGTTTTAATTGATGAACAGCTAAAATATTGCATTTCTTGAATTATAAACTGAACTCTCTCCGCTTGAAATTATTCATTTCCTTGGAGCCTTGTTTGACATTAACGTTTGTTCACAGCCCGAGCTCGACCCTCCTATCCGTTTGTGCTCGTGGACCAGCCGTGGTCCTGTCCTGCGCTGCCAAACCTTCCTGGTTTGGTTTTCAACGACTGGCAAGTGGCATTTGCGTTACTGGTGTAAATGATTTATGACTTTACAATACTATCATATTATAAAGCACTGGTGTCTAAATACTATCCTTCACCGGCCATCAATATCATCATGCACATTAGTTTTTCAAATACTTTATCATTACCATAAGGATACAATGACAGTTACCCGGTCGAGTCTGTACCCATTTCCGACACCTGGGTAGGGTGTATCTAAGTTCTCTCCTTCCCCAACGGGGAGAAATCACTGCATGACGCTGGGATTAAAAAAAACGTCACCTACCCATGAAGGGTGCGTTGTTAATCACTTAATTTCGTAAAATCATGTAGTCCTGTATTCAGGCGAGGGGAAAAACAGTTAAATATTTAATTACTGACTTCAGCTCGCTTTGGCACAGCGGTTTTTTCAAATACTTTATCATTAACATCAGGATACAATGACGGTTACCCGGTCGAGTCTGTACCCATTTCCGACACCTGGGTAGGGTGTATCTGAGTTCTCTCCTTCTCCAACGGGGAGAAATCACTGCTAGCGCTGGGATTAAAAAAACCGTCACTTACCCATGAAGGGTGCGCACGCCACGTATGGTTTGTCTATTAGTACGCCTCGTATATTTTGTCTATTAAAATGCCTCGTATGTTCTATCTATTTGTACACCTCTGATAGCTCGTGCTCGCCATAGCGCAAGTGGCCAGGGGTTCTGCCGCCGTGCGGGAGACCCGGGATCGATTCTCGGCGCTGGCGGTGGCGATTTTCTCTGTTGGGTATAGGAGAAAAATTCCAAGCACAATACCCCACTCCACCCAGGTGTCTGAAATGGGTACCGGTCATGACCGGGGGAAAGCGTCATGGCATCCTTGGGTTAGTTATAAGGAATTTGAAAATCCAATGTACAAGGTGATATGTATCAGGAATGATTGGAAATAAAGTATCCGTAGATGCCCCCATTATTATTAGTACACCTCGTATAGTTTGCCTACTATTATGCCTCGTATGGCTTATCTGTTTGTACACCTCGGATGGTTTGTCAATTAGTACTCCTAGTATAGAACTTTTGTTAGACTATTAGCACACCACGAATGGTTTATCTATTAGTACGCCTCGTATATTTTGTCAATTAATATGCCTCGTACGGTCTTTCTATTTGTACACCTCTGATAGTTTGTCTATTAGTACACCTCGTATAGTTTGTCTGTTATTATGCCTCGTATGGCTTATCTATTTGTACACCTCGGATGGTTTGTCAATTAGTACTCCTCGTATGGAATATTTGTTTTAGGATGTCCTATAATAAGAAACTTTTAGAAGCCAATATGTTGGCATGTATCTCATGTGGCAACTTGGGAATAAACATTTTTTTTAAGGGATCGGACTTGTATGTTGGAGTCGCGGGTTCGGATCCCGGCGCTGGCGCTGCGAGATTTTCCCCGTTGGGTATAAGGGAAAGCTCGAGCACAATACCCCACTCGACCCAGGTGTCGGAAATGGGTACCAGCTTTACGGGGGAACCGTCATGGTGTCCTATATATAGTGTTAGTTGTAAGATATTTGAAAAACCAATGCATAAGATCATTTGTATCAGGCTTGATTTGAAATAAAGCATCCCAAAGATGCCGATGTTTGTTTGTTTGTTGTCTATTATCCCAAACGTGCAGGACATCGAACAGTTACCAAGAAGATGATAAACCTGTTCTGAATACAATTTTGTAGATCCATTACCTAAAACCATGTTAGTTAAAGAATGCATTTTCATGAAACTAATTAACACAAGGATAACAGTGAACCCAGAACAGGTGTTCTCAAAGAGTCATTGTGTGAATTCCATTCATTCAATATTTACAATGAAAATAACTGCATGAATAAAAACAGTAAGTCAAAGGTTATGTGGTGTTCTCCCCCAGGCTGCAACACGCTTCGGGCAGACTTTGAGCTATCTTTTTCGTGATAGGATAGCCCGAAGCGAGTGCCTGAGGTACAACCGTATTCGGCAGGATATGGACAACACGGGGGTAACACGGTAATTATATTGGTGACTGGTAGGTACACGGAACACGGACCATTACACTGGGCCCTCGGTGACTACTATGAGCACTGTTCGTTACTCGTAAATTACGTAATGATTGGAACACAGCACTAATACGTGGTGGTTGAAATACAATACTATTCGAGAAGTACGTAATGATTGAAACACAATCCTATGTGAGAATAGTACAAATATGTGGTGATTGAAGTACAATCCTATTCGAGAATGACATAAATTGAAACACAATCCTATGCGAGAATAGCGCAAATACGTGATGATTGAAGCACAATCCTATTAGGGAATGACGTAATGATTGAAACACAATCCTATGCGAGAATAGCACAAATACGTGATGATTGAAGCACAATCCTATTCGGGAATGACGTAATGATTGAAACACAATCCTATGCGAGAATAGTACTAATACGTGATGATTGAAATTCAATCCTATTCGAAAATGACGTAAAATACGTAATGATTGAAACACAATCCTATGCGAGAATAGCACAAGTACGTGATGATTGAAGCACAATCCTATTCGGAAATGACGTAATGATTGAAACACAATCCTATGCGAGAATAGTACTAATACGTGATGATTGAAATACAATTCTATTCGAAAATGACATAAATTACGTAATGATTGAAACACAATCCTATGCGAGAATAGCACTAATACGTGATGATTGAAATACAATACTATGCGAGAATTACGTAATGAATGAGACAAGCACCAGTAGCGGGTAACGTCCGTGAGGACGCTACTTACGAACGCAGCGGCGAGACGTGATTATTGGTGCTACGTCGTGTGACTGTTACGAACAGGTCAGCTGGTGCTAGCGGGGCGCCGAGACGAGGCTAGTCAGCTGGGTCGGGCCCAGCCGCCACGCGGTTCACCGTTGTAGCTGGTAAGTAGCTACGGCGAGGCTAGCCGGCCGGAGCGGGCGAGAGATGTCGTAGAGCGGCTTGGCCGACGACGCCGGCGCGGGGCGTTGCAACGTGACTTTTTTTAGCGCTTTGAAACACCTTGAAGCGTCAAGACGCTACTAGGTTTAAGACCATGCAACGCCTTGGGGCGTCGATAGGCAGGGCCGGTCTCCGGAGCTTGGTGCAGGTACGCGAGAGACAAAGTCGATCTCGGAAGCTAGATGCAGGAACACGAGGCTGGTGCTGGAGATGTGACTTGAACGAGGACGAGGGCTTGAGTAAGAGTGAGCCTTGTTGGGGTCGCCTTATGTAGGCCTCGAGTGCAAGCCTTGAGTCCGGGGGTGAGTCCTGATTGGTCGCGAGTTTGTGGGCCTGTGGTGATGGAGGCAGGAAGCCGTTGCAGTTTACGGGCACCTTTTCTCATAGTCGCGAGGCGGCTTCTCTCAGGTCCCGTGTTTGGTTGACTAGGCGCTTCGGGTCCGGAGGTGCTCTGGAACGGATGCGGTTGTAGTCTGGAGGCAGCTTTTCTCAGGTCTAGTGGGGGTCCGCGGCTTGCCGCTGGGATCACCACAGGTGTCCCCCTCCTGTTTTTTTTTTCTTCTTTTAAAACACTTAGTACCTCACTGATGGTCTGCTTTCTCTGCCGTATTTAGTGAATACTGCCTGTTTTGCTGTTTCAGGGATTGCTGTGCCTGTTCCAGGGAACGGAACTCCCTCGTATACTTCGTAGTTTGTTGCTCTCGGTGCCTTAGCCTGTTGTTGAGGCTTATCCTCGATGGTGGGTAGGTACGCTGCTTTGACCCTTTCCGTCGCGATTTTAGCTTTTTTCCTTGTATATCTACGGTGATGTAGTTTGGTGTCCTTTGGAGCACGGGAAAGGGACCTGCGTAGGGTTTCTGTAAGGGTCTTCTGTGCCCCCCGTGTTTCACGAAGACGTTGGTCGCCTTGTATAGAGCGCTCGGGACATTGGCTTTTTGGGGTCCCTGTTGTCGTGGCAGTATTGGCTGCAGGTTTGTCACTCGTTTTTTTAGGCATTGTAGAAATTCTCTCGCGGGCCGGTCTCCTTTTTCTTTCTCGGGTAGCTCTCCTGCGAGGCGCAATGTTTGTCCGTATACCATTTCGGCGGGGGAGATGTTTGCGTCCGTGTGTGGCGTGGCTCGGATGTTAAGCAGTATGAGGGGTAGTGCGTCTGCCCAGTCTGCATCAGTGACCGTAGCTTTTAACGCCTCCTTCAATCTTCTGTGCATCCTCTCCACCAGTCCGTTGCTCTGCGGGTGGTACGCTGTCGTTCGCTGTCTCTCAACGCCCAGCGCCGTCAGCAAGTTTTTCCATAAGTTAGACTCGAACTGGAAGCCTTGGTCCGTGATGATTGTTGTTGGAGCGCCGAATGATGCTACCCAGTCTTTTAGGAATGCCCGTGCTGTTGTTTCTGCCGTACAATCGGCCATTGGGGTAGCGGTGCACCATCTGGTGAAGCGGTCAATGCACGTCAGCAGGTACCGTTTGTTTTGTGACACGGGTAGTGGTCCGACGATATCGATGTGTATCGTCTGGAACCGTTCCTTGGGTACCGGCATCTTCCCGGGCGGGCATTTGGTGTGCCTTATTATTTTGCTTGTCTGGCATGGAATGCACTCGCGTGTCCACTTGCCGACGTCTTTGTTGAGTCCGGGCCAGATTACTCGCTGCCTCAAGAGGTCCCTTGTTGCTTGTATGCCGGGATGACTCGCCCCGTGGAACTGCTGAAATACGTTCTTTCTGCAGCATTCCGGGATGTATGGCCTCCGTAGGCCTGTTGACACGTCGCACCAGAGGGGTGGTTTACCGGTCTGTCTGATTATGGGGCGTAGTTTGAGCGCGTTCTTTGATGCTGGGTGAAGCAGTTCTTCTAATTCTGCGTCTCTGTTTTGTTCGGTCATTATTTTGTCGTAGTTGATCGCGGGTCCTTTAGGTATTATTGTTGACACCAGGCGTGATAGCGCGTCTGCGACCGTGTTGTTGTCGCCGCTGATGTGCTTGATTTCGCAGTCGAACTGTGAGAGGTAGGAGAGCTGTCTTGCTACCCGGGGGCTGTTGCCTTCCGTGGCTTTTTGCAGGGCAAAACAGAGCGGTTTATGGTCTGTCCTGATTTCGAAGCTTCGGCCTTCCAAAAAATGCTCGAAGTGTTTCACTGCGAGGAATATCGCCATTAGTTCGCGGTCGTAGGTGCTGTATTTACGTTGGGTGTAGTCTAGTTTTTTGGAGAAAAATGCTACGGGGCGCTGTTCTTGCCCGACTTTTTGTTGTAGTACGGCGCCGACTGCGGTTCCTGATGCGTCTGTGATTAAGGTGCTTTTGCCTTCTGGAGCGGGGTGCGCTAGCAAGGTGAGTTGCGAGATCTCGCGTTTTAGGCTAGTGAACGCTGCGTCTAGTTCTGTTGTCCAGTTGATAATTTTCTTTGAGTTTTTGGAGTATCCTTTTGTCAATCCGGTCAGAGCTTGCATCTTTTCTGCTGCGGCTGGTAGGAATCGGTGGTAATAGTTGACTATTCCTAGGAATTGTCGTAGCTTTTTTACTGTTGCTGGTTGGGGAAAACTGCATATTTCCTCTATTTTCTGAGGGAGTGGTGAGATTCCGCCGGCTGACACTCTGTGTCCGAGAAAGTCGAGCTCGGGCACTCCGAAAATGCACTTGGCGGGGTGCACGCGCAGTCCTTCTCCTTGTAGCCGTTGGAAGAGTTGTCGGAGGTGTTTTTGGTGCTCCTCTGCGTTTGCGGACGCTATCAGTATGTCGTCGATGTATGCCGTTACGAAGTCCATGTCTCTTGTTACCGCGTCGATGTATCGTTGGAACGTTTGGGCTGCGTTGCGCAGCCCGAATGACATCACGGTGTATTCGTACAGCCCAAATGGTGTGATGATGGCCGTTTTCTGGATGTCCTCGTTTTTGACGGGTATTTGGTGATAGGCTTTGACGAGGTCGATTTTGGAGAAGATTGTTTTGTTATGCAGTTTGTAATGGAAGTCTTGACAGTGTGGTATTGGGTAACGGTCAGGTTTGGTGATTGCGTTCAGTCGTCTGTAGTCTCCGCAGATTCTCCATGCCCCGGGTTCGGCTGCCTTTGGTACCATGTGCATGGGTGATGCCCAGGCGCTCTTCGAGGGCCTGATGATGCCATGTTCCAGCATTTCCTTGAATTCTTGTCGCGCCGCTTCCAATTTTTCCGGAGACAGTCTCCTTGGTCGTGCATATACTGGGGGTCCGGTTGTTTCGATGTGGTGTTCTACGTCGATTTTCTTTTGTGTGTGCCGGATGTGTTGGGAGGTCGGTAGTATTCCGGGGTATTCCTCGTACAATGTGTTGAATTCCGGGGCGGTTTGGTGTTCGATCCTGTGCACTCGTTGGCTTCTTGAAACGACACGTTTGCAGGGTACTTTTGTTCCGGAAGTTTGGGCGTATAGGCTTGCGTTTGCGGTGTCGACGCTTAGCTGGTGTGCGGCGAGGAAATCCATGCCAATGATCGGTTGTCCCACGTCCGCTTCTATGAAGTTCCAACTTACGGGCCATAGGGGGTTGAGCAGGATGATGCGCTCAGTCGTCCCGTAAGAAGCTATGGGGGTGTTGTTGGCGGCGAGTAAGTCGTAGGACGGGGGTTTGAGCGTGTGTTTCTTTTTAGCTGGTACTAGGCTGACGGCTGAACCGGTGTCGATGAGGTATCGTACGTTGCCGGTGTCTGTGACGTACATTAGTTCGCCTTTTTTTGTCTGTGCGGAGACTGGGGCGTTTACCATTCTGAAACTGCAAGGTTGGGTACAGTTTCTTGCTCGGTTACCGAAAGTTTGGTGGTAATAGCAGATTGCTTGGTCCTGCTTGATTCTTGTATTGCTTCTGTTTCCGTACCTAGGTCCTGGGGTTTGGTTTCGCCAATCTTCTGCTTGCTTCTTGTTTTCCTGTGGGCGTAAAGCGTTTGCCAGCATTTTCTTGAGTTCTGCTATTTCCTGTAGGGCTTTGTCAAATTCCGCTCTTGAGACGGTAAGAGATGGTGGTTGTTTGATGGCAGTTACGGCGATGGGTTCACTCATGGCAGTTTGGCAAGCAGTTTGCCTTGCTATGATCTGATCTGCGATTACTCTGTATTCTTCGTCCGTTTTTCCCCTGCCTAGTGCCTCGATCAGCGGTTGTGCTGTGATTGGTAGCTTTGCGAGGTGCATGGAACGGATGACGGACGGTGGTAGGGGTGCTTGCCTGCAGCTGTTCAGTCGTTTCATTTCGAGGAGCAATTCTGATGGCGTATTATCTCCCATGGTAGTTTTGACGATGGTGTCGTAGTTTGCTTCCTCGTCGTGTCGCACGAAACGGTGCGTCAATGCGGCTTTTAATGCGTCGTATTTGTCGTTTGCCGGTGGGTTCAGGAGTATTTCTTGGATCTCGGATACGATGTGTGTTGGGAGTCCTCCTAGTAACGCTCCGAACTTTGCGCCGTCGTCCAGGTTTGGTACTTGTGCGAGGAACACGTCGCAATGCAGTAACCATCCTTTCACATCTCCGCTGAATGCGGGCAACCGGATATCTTTCCCAGCCATGCCTCCTATTGCCTGCCGAATACCTCTGGGGTCAACCAGTGTGGTGTTCTCCCCCAGGCTGCAACACGCTTCGGGCAGACTTTGAGCTATCTTTTTCGTGATAGGATAGCCCGAAGCGAGTGCCTGAGGTACAACCGTATTCGGCAGGATATGGACAACACGGGGGTAACACGGTAATTATATTGGTGACTGGTAGGTACACGGAACACGGACCATTACACTGGGCCCTCGGTGACTACTATGAGCACTGTTCGTTACTCGTAAATTACGTAATGATTGGAACACAGCACTAATACGTGGTGGTTGAAATACAATACTATTCGAGAAGTACGTAATGATTGAAACACAATCCTATGTGAGAATAGTACAAATATGTGGTGATTGAAGTACAATCCTATTCGAGAATGACATAAATTGAAACACAATCCTATGCGAGAATAGCGCAAATACGTGATGATTGAAGCACAATCCTATTAGGGAATGACGTAATGATTGAAACACAATCCTATGCGAGAATAGCACAAATACGTGATGATTGAAGCACAATCCTATTCGGGAATGACGTAATGATTGAAACACAATCCTATGCGAGAATAGTACTAATACGTGATGATTGAAATTCAATCCTATTCGAAAATGACGTAAAATACGTAATGATTGAAACACAATCCTATGCGAGAATAGCACAAGTACGTGATGATTGAAGCACAATCCTATTCGGAAATGACGTAATGATTGAAACACAATCCTATGCGAGAATAGTACTAATACGTGATGATTGAAATACAATCCTATTCGAAAATGACATAAATTACGTAATGATTGAAACACAATCCTATGCGAGAATAGCACTAATACGTGATGATTGAAATACAATACTATGCGAGAATTACGTAATGAATGAGACAAGCACCAGTAGCGGGTAACGTCCGTGAGGACGCTACTTACGAACGCAGCGGCGAGACGTGATGATTGGTGCTACGTCGTGTGACTGTTACGAACAGGTCAGCTGGTGCTAGCGGGGCGCCGAGACGAGGCTAGTCAGCTGGGTCGGGCCCAGCCGCCACGCGGTTCACCGTTGTAGCTGGTAAGTAGCTACGGCGAGGCTAGCCGGCCGGAGCGGGCGAGAGATGTCGTAGAGCGGCTTGGCCGACGACGCCGGCGCGGGGCGTTGCAACGTGACTTTTTTTAAGGCTTTGAAACACCTTGAAGCGTCAAGACGCTACTAGGTTTAAGACCATGCAACGCCTTGGGGCGTCGATAGGCAGGGCCGGTCTCCGGAGCTTGGTGCAGGTACGCGAGAGACAAAGTCGATCTCGGAAGCTAGATGCAGGAACACGAGGCTGGTGCTGGAGATGTGACTTGAACGAGGACGAGGGCTTGAGTGAGAGTGAGCCTTGTTGGGGTCGCCTTATGTAGGCCTCGAGTGCAAGCCTTGACTCCGGGCGTGAGTCCTGATTGGTCGCGAGTTTGTGGGCCTGTGGTGCTGGAGGCAGGAAGCCGTTGTAGTTTACGGGCACCTTTTCTCATAGTCGCGAGGCGGCTTCTCTCAGGTCCCGTGTTTGGTTGACTAGGCGCTTCGGGTCCGGAGGTGCTCTGGAACGGATGCGGTTGTAGTCTGGAGGCAGCTTTTCTCAGGTCTTGTGGGGGTCCGCGGCTTGCCGCTGGGATCACCACAGGTGTCCCCCTCCTGTTTTTTTTTTTTTTTTCTTTTAAAACACTTAGTACCTCACTGGTGGTCTGCTTTCTCTGCCGTATTTAGTGAATACTGCCTGTTTTGCTGTTTCAGGGATTGCTGTGCCTGTTCCAGGGAACGGAACTCCCTCGTATACTTCGTAGTTTGTTGCTCTCGGTGCCTTAGCCTGTTGTTGAGGTTTATCCTCGATGGTGGGTAGGTACGCTGCTGTGACCCTTTCCGTCGCGATTTTAGCTTTTTTTCCTTGTATATCTACGGTGATGTAGTTTGGTGTCCTTTGGAGCACGGGAAAGGGACCTGCGTAGGGTTTCTGTAAGGGTCTTCTGTGCCCCCCGTGTTTCACGAAGACGTTGGTCGCCTTGTATAGAGCGCTTGGGACATTGGCTTTTTGGGGTCCCTGTTGTCGTGGCAGTATTGGCTGCAGGTTTGTCACTCGTTTTTTTAGGCATTGTAGAAATTCTCTGGCGGGCCGGTCTCCTTTTTCTTTCTCGGGTAGCTCTCCTGCGAGGCGCAATGTTTGTCCGTATACCATTTCGGCGGGGGAGATGTTTGCGTCCGTGTGTGGCGTGGCTCGGATGTTAAGCAGTATGAGGGGTAGTGCGTCTGCCCAGTCTGCGTCAGTGACCGTAGCTTTTAACGCCTCCTTCAATCTTCTGTGCATCCTCTCCACCAGTCCGTTGCTCTGCGGGTGGTACGCTGTCGTTCGCTGTCTCTCAACGCCCAGCGCCGTCAGCAAGTTTTTCCATAAGTTAGACTCGAACTGGACGCCTTGGTCCGTGATGATTGTTGTTGGAGCGCCGAATGATGCTACCCAGTCTTTTAGGAATGCCCGTGCTGTTGTTTCTGCCGTACAATCGGCCATTGGGGTAGCGGTGCACCATCTGGTGAAGCGGTCAATGCACGTCAGCAGGTACCGTTTGTTTTGTGACACGGGTAGTGGTCCGACGATATCGATGTGTATCGTCTGGAACCGTTCCTTGGGTACCGGCATCTTCCCGGGCGGGCATTTGGTGTGCCTTATTATTTTGCTTGTCTGGCATGGAATGCACTCGCGTGTCCACTTGCCGACGTCTTTGTTGAGTCCGGGCCAGATTACTCGCTGCCTCAAGAGGTCCCTTGTTGCTTGTATGCCGGGATGACTCGCCCCGTGGAACTGCTGAAATACGTTCTTTCTGCAGCATTCCGGGATGTATGGCCTCCGTAGGCCTGTTGACACGTCGCACCAGAGGGGTGGTTGACCGGTCTGTCTGATTATGGGGCGTAGTTTGAGCGCGTTCTTTGATGCTGGGTGCAGCAGGTCTTCTAATTCTGCGTCTCTGTTTTGTTCGGTCATTATTTTGTCGTAGTTGATCGCGGGTCCTTTAGGTATTATTGTTGACACCAGGCGTGATAGCGCGTCTGCGACCGTGTTGTTGTCGCCGCTGATGTGCTTGATTTCGCAGTCGAACTGTGAGAGGTAGGAGAGCTGTCTTGCTACCCGGGGGCTGTTGCCTTCCGTGGCTTTTTGCAGGGCAAAACAGAGCGGTTTATGGTCTGTCCTGATTTCGAAGCTTCGGCCTTCCAAAAAATGCTCGAAGTG
The DNA here is from genome assembly GCA_030386875.1 of Morinoia aosen. NCBI lineage: Eukaryota > Metazoa > Arthropoda > Malacostraca > Amphipoda > Talitridae > Morinoia > Morinoia aosen. Next base: position 73,147,224 of record CM059557.1, read on the forward strand.
TTTCACTGCGAGGAATATCGCCATTAGTTCGCGGTCGTAGGTGCTGTATTTACGTTGGGTGTCGTCTAGTTTTTTGGAGAAAAATGCTACGGGGCGCTGTTCTTGCCCGACTTTTTGTTGTAGTACGGCGCCGACTGCGGTTCCTGATGCGTCTGTGATTAAGGTGCTTTTGCCTTCTGGAGCGGGGTGCGCTAGCAAGGTGAGTTGCGAGATCTCGCGTTTTAGGCTAGTGAACGCTGCGTCTAGTTCTGTTGTCCAGTTGATAATTTTCTTTGAGTTTTTGGAGTATCCTTTTGTCAATCCGGTCAGAGCTTGCATCTTTTCTGCTGCGGCTGGTAGGAATCGGTGGTAATAGTTGACTATTCCTAGGAATTGTCGTAGCTTTTTTACTGTTGCTGGTTGGGGAAAACTGCATATTTCCTCTATTTTCTGAGGGAGAGGTGAGATTCCGCCGGCTGACACTGTGTGTCCGAGAAAGTCGAGCTCGGGCACTCCGAAAATGCCCTTGGCGGGGTGCACGCGCAGTCCTTCTCCTTGTAGCCGTTGGAAGAGTTGTCGGAGGTGTTTTTGGTGCTCCTCTGCGTTTGCGGACGCTATCAGTATGTCGTCGATGTATGCCGTTACGAAGTCCATGTCTCTTGTTACCGCGTCGATGTATCGTTGGAACGTTTGGGCTGCGTTGCGCAGCCCGAATGACATCACGGTGTATTCGTACAGCCCAAATGGTGTGGTGATGGCCGTTTTCTGGATGTCCTCGTTTTTGACGGGTATTTGGTGATAGGCTTTGACGAGGTCGATTTTGGAGAAGATTGTTTTGTTATGCAGTTTGTAATGGAAGTCTTGACAGTGTGGTATTGGGTAACGGTCAGGTTTGGTGCTTGCGTTCAGTCGTCTGTAGTCTCCGCAGATTCTCCATGCCCTGCATGGGTGATGCCCAGGCGCTCTTCGAGGGCCTGATGATGCCATGTTCCAGCATTTCCTTGAATTCTTGTCGCGCCGCTTCCAATTTTTCCGGAGACAGTCTCCTTGGTCGTGCATATACTGGGGGTCCGGTTGTTTCGATGTGGTGTTCTACGTCGATTTTCTTTTGTGTGTGCCGGATGTGTTGGGAGGTCGGTAGTATTCCGGGGTATTCCTCGTACAATGTGTTGAATTCCGGGGCGGTTTGGTGTTCGATCCTGTGCACTCGTTGGCTTCTTGAAACGACACGTTTGCAGGGTACTTTGGTTCCGGAAGTTTGGGCGTATAGGCTTGCGTTTGCGGTGTCGACGCTTAGCTGGTGTGCGGCGAGGAAATCCATGCCAATGATCGGTTGTCCCACGTCCGCTTCTATGAAGTTCCAACTTACGGGCCATAGGGGGTTGAGCAGGATGATGCGCTCAGTCGTCCCGTAAGAAGCTATGGGGGTGTTGTTGGCGGCGAGTAAGTCGTAGAACGGGGGTTTGAGCGTGTGTTTCTTTTTAGCTGGTACTAGGCTGACGGCTGAACCGGTGTCGATGAGGTATCGTACGTTGCCGGTGTCTGTGACGTACATTAGTTCGCCTTTTTTTGTCTGTGCGGAGACTGGGGCGTTTACCATTCTGAAACTGCAAGGTTGGGTACAGTTTCTTGCTCGGTTACCGAAAGTTTGGTGGTAATAGCAGATTGCTTGGTCCTGCTTGATTCTTGTATTGCTTCTGTTTCCGTACCTAGGTCCTGGGGTTTGGTTTCGCCAATCTTCTGCTTGCTTCTTGTTTTCCTGTGGGCGTAAAGCGTTTGCCAGCATTTTCTTGAGTTCTGCTATTTCCTGTAAGGCTTTGTCAAATTCCGCTCTTGATACGGTAAGAGATGGTGGTTGTTTGATGGCAGTTACGGCGATGGGTTCACTCATGGCAGTTTGGCATGCGGTTTGCCTTGCTATGATCTGATCTGCGATTACTCTGTATTCTTCGTCCGTTTTTCCCCTGCCTAGTGCCTCGATCAGCAGTTGTGCTGTGATTGGTAGCTTTGCGAGGTGCATGGAACGGATGACGGACGGTGGTAGGGGTGCTTGCCTGCAGCTGTTCAGTCGTTTCATTTCGAGGAGCAATTCTGATGGCGTATTGTCTCCCATGGTAGTTTTGACGATGGTGTCGTAGTTTGCTTCCTCGTCGTGTCGCACGAAACGGTGCGTTAATGCGGCTTTTAATGCGTCGTATTTGTCGTTTGCCGGTGGGTTCAGGAGTATTTCTTGGATCTCGGGTACGATGTGTGTTGGGAGTCTTCCTAGTAACGCTCCGAACTTTGCGCCGTCGTCCAGGTTTGGTACTTGTGCGAGGAACACGTCGCAATGCAGTAACCATCCTTTCACATCTCCGCTGAATGCGGGCAACCGGATATCTTTCCCAGCCATGCCTCCTATTGCCTGCCGAATACCTCTGGGGTCAACCAGTGTGGTGTTCTCCCCCAGGCTGCAACACGCTTCGGGCAGACTTTGAGCTATCTTTTTCGTGATAGGATAGCCCGAAGCGAGTGCCTGAGGTACAACCGTATTCGGCAGGATATGGACAACACGGGGGTAACACGGTAATTATATTGGTGACTGGTAGGTACACGGAACACGGACCATTACACTGGGCCCTCGTTGACTACTATGAGCACTGTTCGTTACTCGTAAATTACGTAATGATTGGAACACAGCACTAATACGTGGTGGTTGAAATACAATACTATTCGAGAAGTACGTAATGATTGAAACACAATCCTATGTGAGAATAGTACAAATATGTGGTGATTGAAGTACAATCCTATTCGAGAATGACATAAATTGAAACACAATCCTATGCGAGAATAGCGCAAATACGTGATGATTGAAGCACAATCCTATTAGGGAATGACGTAATGATTGAAACACAATCCTATGCGAGAATAGCACAAATACGTGATGATTGAAGCACAATCCTATTCGGGAATGACGTAATGATTGAAACACAATCCTATGCGAGAATAGTACTAATACGTGATGATTGAAATTCAATCCTATTCGAAAATGACGTAAAATACGTAATGATTGAAACACAATCCTATGCGAGAATAGCATAAGTACGTGATGATTGAAGCACAATCCTATTCGGAAATGACGTAATGATTGAAACACAATCCTATGCGAGAATAGTACTAATACGTGATGATTGAAATACAATCCTATTCGAAAATGACATAAATTACGTAATGATTGAAACACAATCCTATGCGAGAATAGCACTAATACGTGATGATTGAAATACAATACTATGCGAGAATTACGTAATGAATGAGACAAGCACCAGTAGCGGGTAACGTCCGTGAGGACGCTACTTACGAACGCAGCGGCGAGACGTGATGATTGGTGCTACGTCGTGCGACTGTTACGAACAGGTCAGCTGGTGCTAGCGGGGCGCCGAGACGAGGCTAGTCAGCTGGGTCGGGCCCAGCCGCCACGCGGTTCACCGTTGTAGCTGGTAAGTAGCTACGGCGAGGCTAGCCGGCCGGAGCGGGCGAGAGATGTCGTAGAGCGGCTTGGCCGACGACGCCGGCGCGGGGCGTTGCAACGTGACTTTTTTTAAGGCTTTGAAACACCTTGAAGCGTCAAGACGCTACTAGGTTTAAGACCATGCAACGCCTTGGGGCGTCGATAGGCAGGGCCGGTTTCCGGAGCTTGGTGCAGGTACGCGAGAGACAAAGTCGATCTCGGAAGCTAGATGCAGGAACACGAGGCTGGTGCTGGAGATGTGACTTGAACGAGGACGAGGGCTTGAGTGAGAGTGAGCCTTGTTGGGGTCGCCTTATGTAGGCCTCGAGTGCAAGCCTTGAGTCCGGGCGTGAGTCCTGATTGGTCGCGAGTTTATGGGCCTGTGGTGCTGGAGGAAGGAAGCCGTTGTAGTTTACGGGCACCTTTTCTCAAAGTCGCGAGGCGGCTTCTCTCAGGTCCCGTGTTTGGTTGACTAGGCGCTTCGGGTCCGGAGGTGCTCTGGAACGGATGCGGTTGTAGTCTGGAGGCAGCTTTTCTCATGTCTTGTGGGGGTCCGCGGCTTGCCGCTGGGATCACCACAGTTAAGTCACTAGGAACAAGTCATAGAGATACCTTGAAAGGTAAAAATTTGCAGAGGTGACTTGTTGTATGCACAGATCTTGAATATCTATTCATCCATTGACAAAAAACTATGATTTAACAAAATGCAGTGCTATCTAAAATTAATTCACCAATAAAGATTTAATTTATAAACTATTTCAAACGTTTTTCATAAGTTGTTAATAGTTTCTTTCAGCTTTGATCGCAAGTTAGTTGTTCCCCATACCTTGCACTATTTTCATTACCAATGAAGAGAACATATATGTTACTTTGAGCCTCCTTAACCACAACAACGGTGTTCCAAAGAGAGGAATAAAGTAGGGATCATTGAGTACAAACATGTACACAGGGTTTGTGCAATGTTTAAAAACCTACTAACAATAATAACATATTTCTGTAATAGGTAGTCAACCGTAAACCATCTAATTCTGACATGAAACTGATGAAAAGTATATTGCAAATAAATATTTCTTATGACAATCTTCACTATACAACATAACTGACATTCGGCTAAATATATAATTAGTGAACATTTAGCTCAATGGAAAAATCTGAATAGAGATGCACATCCCTTAACCACAGCCTCATCTTATATTTTGAACGCAAAGTAACGTCACTGCGTAGAGCGACTAGTATGGACTATCATGCTGCGCTTGACGTGCACTGCGATGGATTTTAATGCAGTCGTGACCAATTCTCGGAAATGAAATTGTACAGTTTACTTCAGCTTGAATTAAGTTAGACAGGTGCTTAATTTCTACGTGTTTTCTATAGACGCAAATGTAGCGTAAATCATCACGATATATCGGAGTGTTCAACTTAACTGGCAATCTGGTAAATATTTGGTGAACATTTGGCTCAATGAAAAAATATTTCATAGAATTATGGCATTTAGATTCTACATCTCTAATATAGATAATTTGTTTTGATGACTAATATAGAAAGTATATTAAAGCACAGTTTAAATACCCTTTGGTATTGTGATGTTAAATAATCATAACTAGCATATAATGTAGCATAACGAAAGTACGAGTAAAATTTGTAATTACTCGTCGAGCACATCATTAACAAGGTACAAAAAGACTAGAATTTGATCAATCAGGCACTTCACTCATTTCATGATCTCAACATTATTTTTTGCATTGCAGGAACTTTTTTTAAATACTTCATACACAATGGATTAACATCTGTACTACCAAAGTAAATACTCACATACATTTTGTTTCAGCGCATCAGGATGCTAATGGCTACAAAATTGTTTACTATATGATTGGCTGATGTTCACCAGTGGAAAAATTTCCTTTGAGAAATTATAATCAACAAAAAAATTAAACAACAGCCAAATCATTATGCCACAATGAAGAAAGGGCATCCTGCTTCATTCTTTTAACACGTACCCTGCGTATTGGGCCATATGTGTACCAACAGGTAAATTGCCCATTTAAGTGTAGGTATAAACGTACGACATTTGATGTTTCCCGGCATTTAAAAAAATTAATGAAATCCTACGAGGTAAAATGTTATCGTACAATTTTAATTTTCATAATCATTGCGAAAAATTAAAATATATTCAAGCTGGAAAATTGATTTACCTGTTCTGCTACTTATAAGCTAACAAAACCAACCGTCAAGAGTCCCGGAAACGCAGGGAAAGTGTTCAAAATTCTTAACCTTCACTTTTCAATTCGTGTAGAGTCTAATCAAAACTCTACAAGTCTGCTTAGAGATTTGTGTTGGGAGAAGAGTACCACCAAAGAAAAGGACCACAGTGATGGTGGTAGGGATTCATCCGAGGTGCTTGAACTTGAAGGCAGGGCCTTTGTAACGACCTGTAGGGAAGGTAACCAATTCGAGGAAGGCCCGTGGATAGTCTTCAATGATTTCAATTATTTCTTGGGTGGCAATGGACTGAAGGACTTGGGTGGCAATGGGCTTTTCAACCTGACGCGAGAGAAGAAAATAATTAGCTAATTAACCCTAGGTGGCTTTCTGAAAATGATAGAAACTCTAAATAATTATGAACAACTTGGTATATTAGAACAACACGCTGGTGCAATTTAAAGTTTAATTTTGTAAAATTTCAATCAAGCATGGATGAAGCTCATCAAAGTAGTTTTTGTAGAGAGATGTGACACAGCTAGAATTTTGCTAAATTTAAAGCACTGGAACTGTCACAGGATGTTAAAAGTTGAAAAACATTTCCAATAGTATTTGTAACAAATAATATTGATTAAGAAAAAATGTACCCAATTTACAACCTGCATAGCAGGCTGGGTTGTTGAAGTACCAAAATTTTAATGCAGAAATAAATGGAAAAATTCATTTTATTTCAAAATTTTGCACTTCTTATTTTTTATTGTTATATGCCATGAAAACTAAATACTTATGGACTATATTTCTGAATAATGCTTCCATACATACTAATCTCACTAACCTCAATAGTCATGAATGAAGTTAGGTAGGAAAATTTTACAATGCAATGAAATACTAACCATTGTTGAAGATTCAGAAGACCCCGCTCTGCAGTTCCATAGTAGAGGCACCTAATGACATTGAGTCACCAATGCTTAAAGAAATGTTCTGAAGTACTACAGAGGCAAGTAAACTGCCTTTTCATTTAAAATATTTTTTTCTATTATTCATTCTCCTAAACAAACATCTTTTGTGCAAAATAGCCAAATGTTCGAAAACTATCTGAAAAATACACTAAGATGGATAAAACATTTAGTTTAATTTCACAGACTGTGCCTATGACATATGACAGTTAAGAATTAGCTCTAAATGTTAATTATTACTGTTACAGCAAAGCCTGCACAAACATTTAAACAATTTAAACAATTTAAACAATTTCTTTACCACAGGTGATACAGAGGTAGAATGCTTCTTAAGTCTAGTACAATAGTTAAATTTGAGTATAGCTACCAACAAGTTCAGCGACTTCTAGGGCATCCTATAATTACGTTATTCTAAGGTGTACAATAATGTTTAACCTAGTTTACTTAACCTAGTTTCGCATTAGACTGATCATTGAGATAATTTACTCGATATTTTATGCTGTATTTTACAATATAGGTCAAATCAGCTATATATAACAGTATGTTCGATAAAACGATTCACGAGCAGATTACCAGATTAAAACGATTACCCAAAGCAAGTTACATCATTGCATGATCATTAGTTACATGTAGGAGGCAAGATTTGACATGGTGATTTTACACGACTAGTATTCTGATAGGAAGTGAGACTCAAGATTTCTTTTGAATACTTTGTACGAATTACATTTACGGATCTCCGCAGATATAGATTTCCAAGTTTTGGTTCCAACGAAGAGGATACTGTGTTGCGACCGGGCCTTCGAATAATAAGGAAGCATGAATTTACTTCTATTTCGGGTTAAATGGTCGTGATGACCAGTTTGCGCAGTCAATAATTGTCTAAGGCTATTGTCGCCATCATTTCTTAATGTTTTGAAAATGAAATTACAGATGGAGATTTTGTAGTTATCCGAAAGTTTAGGTATTTTAAATTTTTAAAAGAATCATTTGTGTGAGCATTATATTCTAGGTTCTTTACCGCTCTGACAGCTCTTTTCTGCAGAGTAAAAATTTTGTTAGTTTTATTTTTATCAGTTCCGTGCCATGCTTCTATTCCGTATTGCAAGTATGGAGAAATAAGCGTTCGGTAGAGCATTATTAAAGCTGTTTCAGGCAGAAAATTTTTAACTTTATTTAGGATTCCGATGGATTTTGATAATTTAGAACTAATATGAGTGATGTGCTCTTTGAAGGTCAGATGTTTATCTATTATGATGCCCAGAAACTTACATGAGTTGGTTTCTTCGATTTCACCTTCGCCAATTTTAATGCATGGGAGAGATACATCTTTCTTGTATGAGAATGTAATATAATTTGTTTTATCAATATTAAGGCTTATTTTATTAGCTTTGAGCCACGATGAAACCTTATGAAGTTCATTATTTATACTCTCCACAATCATAGCTGGATTTTGGTTCGGAAGGACCGCAGAAAGCGTACTGTCATCGGCAAAAAGTATGAATTTGAAGAATGATGTAGATTTTACAATATCATCGATAAAAATCAGAAACAGGAGAGGCCCAAGAACAGATCCTTGTGGAACTCCATGGCTAATTGTCTGTGGGTCTGATTTTGCGTCGTCAATGACAACGTATTGCTTCCGATTTGTTAGGTATGATCTGAACCAATCATGGGGAATCCCTCGAATGCCATAACAGTGTAGTTTCGAGAGTAGTATTTTATGGTCCACACAATCGAATGCTTTTCGGAAGTCAAGAAATACAGAGAAGACAGGCTTTTCTTCATCTATATTAGAATAGAGGAATTGTAAATGATTTAATATAGCCTGTGTTGTTGATTTTTTAGAGCGAAAGCAGTATTGTTTATCGTAAAGAAATGACTTTTGTTCAAAATAGGAGTACACTTTTTTATACACAATCTTTTCAAATACTTTGCTAATAATTGGTAGTACGGAGATAGGTCGATAATTGTTTACACAGGTTTTTTCACCACTTTCAAAGATAGGGGTTACTCTAGCAACTTTGAGGGAGTTCGGGAAAGTGCCTAGTGAGAGAGACTGGTTAATAATATTTGATATCAGCGGGGCTACAATGTCAGCAATAACTTTAAGTACTTTAGTCGGAAACGTTTGTAACCCACTCGATTTATTTTTCATGTTGTTTATGCACGTAATTACATCGGAGGAGTTCGTAGGGGTAAAGAAAAAGGAATTGGGTTCTCGAATATGATCCATAAATTCCAGGTGATCAGTAGGTTCACTTGGAATACCATCAGCTATAGTTTTCCCTAGGTTTACGAAGAAGTTGTTAATGAGATTAGCAATTTCTTTCTTCTCATGGTATTTCACATTATCTTGAATGACATATTCAATTTTCTTTTTATCGGCATTATTCGGTTTACAGCAAGAGTTAAGGAAATGCCAAGTCTTTTTAACGTCAGTTTTGAATTGAGTAAACTTGAGCGTAGTTCTTTTTTGATGTTCTTATCTGGTTTGTTACATAGTTTCTGAATCGGTTATATGTTTCTCTAGATATTCGCCCTTCGCAAAGGAGGGCTAGGTACGCTTGACGTTTCTTTATATTTATTACGATGTCTCTAGTAATCCAGGGATTTTTTTATTTTTCGGGGTAACTGTACAAGTTACAATTGGGCAACACTGATTGTATGCGGTCATTATAGTTTCAGTCAACTTTACTACTGCTTCATCAATGCTCCTGGCATTATTATTTTGTTGAGAGATGTGCAATGTAGGCATTGATTCTTCTAGAACGGTTCGCATTTCTTCAAGATTTGATTCGTTTATTTAACGATATGAGTAATTTTCAGCCCGTGCCTTGGTGCAAGCAATATAGACATTTCTCTTAATAAGAAAAACTGGGAAGTGATCTGATAAGTCAGAAGTAATTATTCCAGCAAGAAAATCACTTGGGTCTGTCATAAAGATATTGTCAAGCAGCGTAGCACACTCTGAGGTTATTCGTGTAGGCTTTGTAATGATCGGAAGGAAGGATTGAGACTGAAAGTTTGTTAGGAAATTAGAGATTGGTTCATAGCTTCCATGTTTCAGTAGATCATAATTGAAGTCACCGCATATTATTATGTCATTGTATATGGGCCTGTTTAACTGAGAAATAATACGATTCAGCTCATTCAGGAAGGATATAGGGCAGGCTGTAGGAGGCCTATACACCGTTCCTAGCACAATGCGTTTACCATCTCTAGACAGTTCCACGAAGAGTGATTCTATATGATCCTGATTCATTGTTGCACTTGCTATGGTTCTCGAGTCTATGTGGTTAGATATATATGTGCTGATGCCTCCGCCCCGCTGGTTTTTTCTTAGCGAATGGTAACTATGATAATTTTCAAATCGAATCATGTCTTTAGTCGAGTCATCTAGCCAGCTTTCGGTGAAGCTAACCACGTCTAGGTTATAGTTAAGTTCAGTAATTGTACATTGTATCTCTTCCAACATACATCAATTCAATATAATGATAATTGATGCTTATACTACAGCATACACTTTACTATTAAGAATGGCATGTTGGATGAATTTACTTTCGTAGATAGATAACAAATATCTTTTGAAATAAATTTGTGGCATAATACCTAAAAACAGCTGATTTATCCAACTTTTCATAGGGCCACATTCATGATATAACAAATAAAACAATATATTACCCAAAGTAAAGGAGATTGAGTCTGATTTAAAGAGAATTACCTATTTGAAGTTCATTACGTGTTAAAATTCACAACAAATTGCTTATCATTTTACTAAATCACACTATAGTCAATAGGTAAAATGCAACATTTCAATGCCACTAGCATCATCCTCAGGCTGAAAAGACGAAAAAAAGAAAACTGGTCACTCTATAGAAATGATACAATCATACATGCAAAAATAAAGACCATTAATAAAATTAACCAGAAAAACACACATGAATGTAAAATACCATGACTAACTATTCTCAACACATGTTCACTCAGCCGAAGAATAAAGTGAAATAGTGGACTGCAACGATTGTTCCAACAATTTACAGCGCGGTTCTTTTAAACAATTTCTGGGCAAAAAAATCGTTTATATTTTCATTGAGGGAAGGTTTGAGTTTATGAATATGCAAGGCTTCAATAATTTGAATATGCTGTTTTTTACGGACATTATACAAAACTTAAGTAGCTGGATAGAGATCTTCATTAGAGAAAAAGAAAAGAAAGAAAAAAGAAAAACAGTATATTTCCAATATAGATGGTACAAAAGTACCATTATTGGTTTTTAAAATCTCTTAAAATTAATACACTTAGATGATACACACACACGAGTATTGTAAAACTCGTGTCACTAGTCGAAAAGAAATGATTGAGGGCAATGTTCTCCTAATCTTGCTTAATCTACATTTGATAATACATGCAATGATAATTATAAGAGACAACACAATTTCATGGACGATGCATTTCCATTGTGAGGTGAAAACACTTTTGACAGTTTACATGTACATGACATAAAACTTCGCAATTCTTGACGCCAGGAAATAATACATGAATCGCTTGTTTCGGCCATTGTTCAAAAGTGTCATTTTAAGGAAGCATGAAAAAAAAAAATATATATATAACTATACATCCGTATATATATACATATATATATATTCATACATATATATACATGTACATATACACACATACATATACATGTATACACGTACACATAAGCATGAGGACCAAGAAGATTATAAGTTTTGTATTTCTAATCCAACAATTTTAACATAGCGGTCATTAGGTAATAAGCATTTTGTTTAAACAAAAAGTGGATGATCGCACAACAAATGTATAGTTTTTACATGAATGCTTTACAATAATAAAGAGATGACGAGTTAGGTAATGTTACAAGTTGAGAGGGCTTAGAGCTGTGATGAATACGGAAATGGTTCAAAATGGACCCTTGATACTTATGTGCATTTAACCGCTGCTTAAGGGTCATTCTAGTCAAGCCAATGTAACAGTTGTTAAGAGACATACATTCTCTACTCATACATTTAAACTGATAAATTACATTGGCCCTATCTAGATCAAGATTTTCTACGAAAATCAAATGCACCCTAACTACAAAATAGATGAAAGAGTCTTTAAGAATATAGTACGCACCTTTTTTAAGCCTGTTGTGAGTAATACCAGACTAAAAATTTTAATTTATTACAAAAATCGCAAAATCATTAACCTTGTAAAAAACAATATTTCAATGCCTGCGGTCGGGCATCTAGATAGGGCCAACGTAATTTATAAATTTAAATGTGTGAGGAGAGAATGTATGTCTCTTAACAACTGTTACATTGGCTTGACCAGAATGACCCTTAAGCAGCGGTTAAATGCACATAAGTATCAAGGGTCCATTTATAACCATTTCCGTATTCATCACAGCTCTAAGCCCTCTAATGAAGATCTCTATCCAGCTACTAAAGTTTTGTATAATGTCCGTAAAAAACAGCATATTCAAATTATTGAAGCCTTGCATATTCATAAACTCAAACCTTCCCTCAATGAAAATATGAACGATTTTTTTTGCTCTGAAATTGTTTAAAAGAACCGCGCCGTAAATTGTTGGAACAATCGTTGCAGTCCACCATTTCACTTTATTCTTCGACCGAGTGAACATGTGTTGAGAATAGTTAGTAGTGGTATTTTACATCCATGTGTGTTTTTGTATTAATTTTATTAATGGTCTTTATTTCTGCATGTATGATTGTATCATTTCTAAAGAGTGACCAGTTTTTTTTCGTCTTTTCAGCCTGAGGATGATGCCAGTGGCATTGAAACGTTGCATTTTACCTATTGACAATAGTGTGATTTAGTAAAATGATAAGCAATTTGTTGCGAATTTTAACACGTAATGAACTTCGCATATATCGTGATGCTGATAAATTAGTAAATAATTACCTATTATCAGAATTTAGGAAAAGCTTAAATTAAAGTAATTCACTTTTGGATCCAAAAGTAAAAGCAGTTAAATTTTTAGAAGCCTAACAAGTCATAGCATGCAGTTTTTTAAAAATGCAGAGACTTGAATGAGAAGAGTTTTCCAATGCTAAATGACTCTACATGACTCTACATTGTGGAAATTCTAACCGTTGCTCTAAGCCGAGATCCTCTGCGGGCTTAGTAAGGCGTTATTAACGGCCTTACGCAGTAAGGGGTCTTAGGCTGCTGTCAAGTCAACAAACTTAAGAGGCTATAAAACGAATAACAGAGCAATGGTGGGGGTTCCTCACAACTTCGGTAGCAAGCGTATTTACTCACTACTAAAAATGCGCTTGCACTTTTTCCGAGTTCTAAGCCAACGCAACGGATTCAGAAGAAAGCCGATGTGTGCAGTCTACCCCGCTGCCACGTCAGACGACTTCTGACCTTGGCCACGAGTGCATGCGACCTTGTGCCTCGCGGGTCACCGGTTAACTTCCCCGCTTCTTGGAACCTTGCGTTCTTGGACAGCCGGCCTCATTGAAGAATTTGTTCATCTGAACAAATAAATTTTCGAAAAGTGAGACCCTTTTCCGCCATGCTCTGATTGTTCCTAATTAAAAGTGTTACCGTCCCTTTTTTGGGTTCTGGTTATTTGTGTGATTTAGTGCCCCACCCTTTGGGGACTTTGTAGCCTCTTAGTAGCCGGGAGGCATCACAACATACAGCTATAACTTTTTTACCAACTAATTAAGTCAACAGGACAGGTAAATTTTTGAAATAAGTTGCAATTAATGCTTATTTAAAACTACAACTATAAGTTTGTAAAAGATTGCAGATATCTCCCTGATAGTTTTTTCATAATACAATTTCTAATCTGGGGATTTGATTCAAATGTAAACATCAGGCTATAAGAGAAATAAAGTATTTTATTAAAATAATTTTTTTTACCAAGAAATACAATAAATAAAGGCCACATATTGTGCAAATGAATTTTCGTGGCAATTTTATCATCATATAAGTAGCTACCATTGATGAAATACTACTGAAATATATCCAAAATTTTATTCAGATATCAAAATACACTAAACTTTGATAATTTTATGCATCATGCATGTCCAGTTTCAATTCAGACAGTTGAGATTTCAATTATATTCAAATAAAAAAAATTCAAAACTACTTACATATTTAGCCATACCTGAATAAAATGAAATAAAAACGTAACGAAATTCATTTTGGTAAATAAATGTCCGTGCCACCCTACAATTATTAACTTAATTTCCTTCAAAAACATAATTAAATCGATAAAATAGGAAAAAACACATAAAAATCAAGTAATTCACTCGCAACAACCACCTTCCACAATACATGAACAAGCGAGTGTTCGCTGTTTGATGGAAAGTTCGTGTTCGGTGTTTTCCATCACGATGGAAAACACAAATACACCGAAATCTGCGAACTTTTGATCTGTGTTTGGGTTCGCGGACGGCCGAAAAACACGAACTTCGGGCAAAAGATTGATAGTGTGGACGGGCCTTAAGACTATGAGGTAGACATTTGAGATAATTTTTCATTCTTATATATGAACTAGTATGCCAACTAACGAGCTCAGAGCGAATAAAATATTTCACCTTAACTCAAAATTTATCATATTTCCTATGTTAAAAATGCTGGTACAGAAGAGTTCATCGGAGTAAAAAATTTGAAAAGGATTGTTGAACAATGCTAACCATAACATTTGCAACATAGCTCGAAGATTATGAAAACTTTACTTCCTAAATTAGTGTTGTCATAATACGCTCAGGAGTACGCAAATATTCGCATACAAGCAATCACATTGCACACACATATTACATAAATGTGGTGCATGTGGTGTAATGTAATGAAATATGGGATAATTAGCAATACAAATTTGTAACTACTTTTCCACTAAATACTGTAGGTCACAATTGTTGTGTAGACGCAAGCAACAACAAACAAATATCAGCACCTACGGATGCTTTATTTCCAATCAAGCCTGATACATATCACCTTGTACATTGGGTTTTCAAATGCCTTATAACTAACACCAGGACGCCATGACGCTTTCTCCCGGTCAAGACCGGTACCCATTTCAGACACCTGGGTAGAGGGTGGTATTGCGCTTAGACTTTTTCCCCAATACCCAACGGAGAAAATCGCCACCCAGCGCCAGGATTCGAACCCTCGATACCCACACGGTGGCAGGTCCTTAAACCACACGGCTTTGACGAGTGAGATAACGAACTATCTTGGTTTTGAATTCTCGTGAAGTTTGAAGAATTTTGATGCTCTGGGGAAGTTTATTTCACAGTAAGGCACCTGATCTCGACAGAACTTTCTGCCCAATGCCAGATGAACGGTATTTGATTAGGAAATTATGACTCTTTTGGACCATATAGGCCTCGTTCCATCTTTGAATTTGGAGTACGGCAACGATTACACATATGAGATGTAGGGTAAAACAAACACAATAGTTAAACTAGGAACTACTGTATTGTACGTCCGTCTGGCATGACGGCGAGAAGAAGAAGAAGGAGCTCAATCGCTCTCCACAGAAAGTTTATACATAAACATGGATAACGGAAGTAATTTAATGGGTGACTGCGACAACTTATATTTATATATATCTAAATATATATATATACTGAAGTTGGATCTCAACACACCCCCTCCAACTGAAGTATTCTATCCCACTACGGATCAGTTCACATATTAACCAGTTAGAACTAACATTTCAACGTTCAGATATCTCATTTTAAAAAAATTTAACAATTTATTTACCACAGGTGATACAGAGGTAAAATGTTTCTTAAGTCTAGTACAATGGTCAAAATAGAGTATAGCTACCTGTGGGCCCGAACAAGTTCAGCGACTTCTAGGGCATCCTACCATCACGCTATTCTAAGGTGTACAATAATGTTTAACCTAATCCACTGAACCTAGTTCGCCTGAGACTCATCAAAGAGATAATTAATTCGATATTTTATGCTGTATTTTACAGTATGGTTTGAATCGGCTATATTTAACAATATATTCAAGAAAACGATGTAAGAGCAGACTGAAGATCGGTTATCTTACCCGTGGCATGTTACATTATTAGGACCAGACATGTAGGAGGCAAGAGACTAGGTGATCTTAAACGACTAGTATTCTGATAGGAAGTGTGACTCAAGATGTTTTTTGAATACTCTGTAAGAATTGCTTTCACGGACCTCCGCTGGTATTGAGTTCCAAGTTTTAGTTCCAACGAAGAGGATCCTGCGTTGCGACCGGGCCTTTGAATAGTAAGGAAGCATGAATTTACTTCTATTTCGGGTTAAATTGTAGTGATGACCGGTTTGCGCAGTTAATAATTGTTTTAGGCTATTGTCGCCATCATTTTTTAATGTTTTATGAATGAAATTACAAATAGAGATTTTGTAGAGATCCCAAAGTTCAAGTATTTGTAAATATTTGAATGATTCATTTGTGTGAGCATTATATTCTAGGTTCTTTACCGCTCTGACGGCTCATTTTTTGGAGAGTAAAAATTATTTTGGTTTTATTTTTATCAATTTCGTGCCACGCTTCTATTCTGTACTGCAAGTATGGAGAAATGAGCGTTCGGTAGAGCATTTGTAAAGCTGTTTCAGGCAGGAAATTTTTAACTTTATATATGATTCCGATGGATTTTGAAAATTTAGAACTAATATGAGCGATGTTCTCTTTGAAGGTCAGACGGTTATCTACTATGATGCCCAGAAACTTAAATGAGTTGGTTTCTTCGGTTTCACCTTCGCCAATTTTAATGCGTGGGGGAGATACATTTTTCTTGTATGAGAATGTAATATATTTTGATTTATCGATATTAAGGCTTATTTTATAGCTTTAAGCCACAATGAATTATTATTATTATTATATAAGAAAGTTTTAGCCTCCCTTAACCACGACAAAGATGTTCCAAGAGAAGAAAGAGGAAGGCACCATTTGGTATGGAGTTGAGGGAACGTGGAATCTATGCACAAGGTACACAGAAACAGTAAGCTAGGAAAGAAGTTCACGAAACAAGACAAAAGTTGAAGAAGAAAGTAGTAGGTGCTGAAAAACAGGACAGCAGTGAACCGAAAAAAGATGGTCCGTAACAAAACAAAAACCTATTTTATTACAACAAAAAGGAAGCCTACCTAACCTTTAGCTCGGGCCCTCACATTTTTCCCCTGGCAGCGCTAATTCCCATAGATACAATAGTTGTATCCCCTTGAGGGGGCCACAATGAAACCTTATGAAGTTTATTATTTATACTCTCCGCAATCATAGTGGGGTTTTGGTTCGGAAGGATCGTAGAAAGCGTACTATCATCGGCAAAAAGTATGAATTTGAAGAATGATGTAGATTTGATAATATCATTGATAAAAATCAGAAATAGGAGAGGCCCAATAACAGACCTTTGTGGAACTTCATGGCTAATTGTCTGTGGGTCTGATTTTGTATCGACCATGACAACGCATTGCTTTCGATTTGTTAGGTATGATCTGAACCAATCATGGGCAATCCCTCGAATGCCATAACAGTGTAGTTTCGAGAGTGGTATTTTATGGTCTACACAATCGAATGCTTTTCGAAAGTCAAGAAATACAGAGAAGACCGGCTTTCCTTCATCTATATTAGAATAAAGGAATTGTAAATGATTTAATAAAGCCTGTGTTGTTGATTTTTTAGAGCGAAAGCCGTATTATTTATCATAAAGAGTAATATGATATCCAAATTCATGCTTCCTTATTATTCAAAGGCCCGCTCGCAACACAGTAAACTATTCGTTGGAACTAAAACTTGGAACTCAATCCCTGCGGAGATCTGTGAAAGTAATTCTTACAAGGTATTCAAAAGATATCTTGAGTCTCACTTCTTATCAGAATACTAGTCGTGTAAGATCACCAAGTCAAATCCTGCCTCCTACATGTCTGGTCCTAATAATGTCATTTGCCATGAGTAATATCGCTGATTTTCAGTCTGCTCTTAAATCATTATCGAATATACTGTTAAATATAGTCCATATGACCTATATCGTAAAATTAAACATCAATATCGAGTTCATTATCTTGTTGATCATTCTAATGAGAAACTAGGCTAAGTGAATTAGGTTAAACATTATTGTACACCCTTGAATAATGAAATGGTAGGATGCCCTAGAAGTCACTGAACTTATTCGGGCCCACAGATAGCTATACTCAAATTTGACCATTGTATTATACTTAAGAAACATTTTACATCTGTATCACCTGTGGTAAATAAATTGTTTAAATTGCTTAAATTGTTCAAAATTGTTTAGAGGGTCCTCCCGTCAAAATTAAATTTCGATCCGATTGATCTGAAATTTGGTTACTCTATGTATTATATCAAGAGAAACATATTTTATTCGAGAAGTTTTTTGACTTAGGCCTTAGTTAAAAAACTCGTTTTTTGGTTCATTTTTGGGATGTTTTCAAAAGAATAGAAGTCAATGAATTTTTATGATAAAACAAATACAAAAACAGTTTTGAAATCCTCGTAACATTGAAAACAAACTGATAGGTCTGAATTTTCTATTTGAATTTTTTGATATATGCCATATTTGATCAATACCTAAAATATACTGAATTTTTAGGTTTTGAACTAGCAGAAAAAAAGACAACGTACAAATTGGAAAGTCGAAAGCTATCAGTTTGTTAGATTTGTTCCAAGGATTCTAAAACTGTCTTTGTTTTCTTCCAAGCATAAAAACCCAATGACTTCTATTCATTTGAATTTTGAAATAAGTGACTTTACAGTATAGGCCATAAATAATTTTTTTTGTTGAAGTGTAATTTAATGGAAAATCTATGTAATTGAATGCTGTTTTCATTTTTATTTCGATAATCTCCATGCATAACATCATATTCACACTGTGAATTGTAATTTACAAAAAGAAGAAAAATTAAATTTTTTTTACCTATTTCATAAATTAATGAAATTTTTTATTTCAGTCTGATTCTTATGAAATTTGACTATATTATGTCTTGTTTAAAAGAAACACAATTTCTTCCATACATTTTTTGATTCAAACCTTAGTTTTTGAAAAAAATTTACATATTATTTTTTAGTCCCCTGGATTTGATATTTCAAAAGAATAGAACTCATTGAGTATTCATGCTAGAAACAAAACAAAGACAGTTTTATAATCCTTGGAGCAAATTTAACATAAATACATTCGCAAATTTTCCATTTCTTCTTTTGTTTTCTTCTTATATTGGGTCGAAAATTAAAGATTTTGGTCCCCTTACCCCCCCCCCCCCCCTTGGGGGATCTATTGTCCGCAGCGCCATGAAATTTTAGGACTGAATAGTCCACCACCTAAGGGTCCTTTTCTAACATAAACATAAAAAATGACCATCGGAGAGAAAAGGGGCCTCGGAGGACCCCCTTAAATAAAGAAATGATTTTTGTTCAAAATAGGAGTACACTTTTTTATACACAATTTTCTCGAATACCCTGCCAATAATTGGTAGCACGGAGATAGGTCGATAATTGTTTACACAGGTTTTTCACCATTTTTAAAGATAGGGTTTACTCTAGCAACTTTGAGGGAGTTCGGGAAAGTGCCTAGGAAGAGAGACTGGTTAATAATATTGGATATCAGCGGGGCTACAAAATTAGCAATAATTTTAATTACTTTTGTCGGAAACGTTTGTAACCAACTCGATTTATTTTTAAGGTTGTTTGACGAGTTTTAGGGAAATAAATCAACTAAGCTGGGCTGCATGGATCATAGCCAACAAAAGTTCCCTGTTCTGACCTAGGATCAAGCTTTCCTGGGTTCTGACTCATGGCAAAACACTTTGAACCAAAAATGTGCACATTACAAAGTTCTGGTTTCTTTCTATTGAACATCTCCAAAGGAGTTTTGCCTGTCCTTATGTTGAAACATCTATTTCTAATGTAGGCAGCTGTTCTGACAGTATGATTCCACAATTATTTTGGCAAATTTGCATGTAGCAATAAACACCTAGCCATCTCAAACAATGATCTCCAAGATCTCTCAGCAGTCCCATTTTGACGGGGAGAGTACGGAGCCGTAAATTCGTGCTTCATTTTGTTCTCATTGACAACAGCTGTGAACAAGTTTGAGGAATACTCTGTACCGTTATCTGTTCTTAAACGCTTCACAGAGCCAAATGAAGCAGAATTAACCAAGAATTTCTTAAATGCTTCAACATAGTCACTTTTGCTTCTCAGAAAATACACAAATATAAGCCTTGAAAAATCATCTACAAAAGACATGACATAGGTGGAATTCTCAAAAGAGGTATGGCAAATAGGTCCAGCTAGGTCACTACGGACTAGCTCTTAAGGTTTCTTTGATTTTTCATCAGGATCTCTGCTCCTATACTGGCACATTTTACCTGGGACACAAATCTCACAATGGAAATTTCTTTTGTTGGTGATTTTCATTCATTTAGTAACACCTTCTAGGCTTAACACGTCTTTTATATTACAATGCTCAAGAATATTATACCACTCTTCTAGAGTGTGTTCACCAACGGCATTAACAGAGTAAACAGAGCTTACAGAGTTTAAATAATACAGCTTACCACATTTTTTAATATTAAATTCAGTCCCATCTGAAGGAAACAAATTTAAAACATTTTCACTGAAATTAAATGATGCACCCAGATCAATAGCAGCCTGAACAGAGAGAATATTCTGCTTAAAACTAGGAATACAAAGAGCATCTGTGAAGAGTACACTGTGTTTCCTATTTTTGGCATCAGTCAGGGTAATTCTCGCATCACCTTTAGCATCAACAATATTGTTGATCCTAGAACCATCAGCGAATTCAATGAAATGCTTACTAGGGTCAAAAATTTTATTTAAAGATACAGACTTAGATTTATCAAAAATAATGTGAGCAGAAGCTCCACAATCCACCAATAGATTATCACTGTCTACAACAGGAGAATTTTCCAAGTCTATTGATACCCTAAAACAAAAAGAGCTTTTTACATTTTTTCTATCTGTTGCCATTGCTTCCACGGTATCTTTCTTTCGGCAAAAATTAGTATCATGAGATGCACTTTTACAAATGGAACACCGTCGATTTTTCTTTGTACTGTTGTAACTTTTACCCTCAAATTTCTTGTGACCTGACTCTCCACATAAGTAACAAGTAATTTTAGTGTCTTTCACTTTCACAACTCTTTCTTCATTCTCAGTGTGGCTTTGTCGGGTTTTCTTTGTTTCCTCTCACTCTTGAGAGCTGACTTGAATTTTTTCAAGTCCATTTCTGCACTGTCACGTTGCGTGATGACGGTAGAGAACGCGTTGTAGGTGGCTGGCAATCCCCTGATAATCATGGCGATTATCAGTCCAACGCTGATTCTTTCGCCGACCTTTTTCAGGTAGGATGCAGTGGTCTCTGCACGCAGCAAGTAGTCGGTTACCGTCTCGCCATTTTGCATCTTCAGCGCGGCCAACTCGCAATACAGAGAAATAATTCTCGGTGTACTACTACCGAGGTAATGAATACGCCGCATTATCTTCATAGATTTTCTTCCATCTCCATAGGCGTCTCGAATAATCAATGAGAGACTTTCATCATCGAGCCTTTGCACTAGCTCGGAAAACACTTGCTTGTTCTTAACATCCAGGCTTGATTCTTCGCCCTCAAGGACGGCATTCAACGATTTCAAGTCTAGGTAGGTCCGAAATTTAACTTCCCACAATTCATACCTTGCATCATTGCCATCAAAAGTAAGGTTATCGGGCCCATAACCTGTAAGACCAGTTAGGCCTCGTTCCATCTCTGAATATGGAGTACGGCAACGATGAGATGTGGGGTAAAATAAACACAATAGTCAAACTAGGAACTACTGTATTGTACGTCCGTCTGGCATGACGGCGAGAAGAAGAAGGAGCTCAATCGTTCTCCACAGGAAGTTTACACATAAACATAGAAAACGGAACGGAAGTAATTTAATAGGTGACTGCGACAACATATATATAGGTATAAATATATATACTGAAGTTGGATCTCAACAGATACTTATTCGGCTTCAGGTTGGTGATGGTGGGAAAATGAAATTGCACTATTTCATCAGTGCGTCATGATACCGAAAATTTAAATTATGCCAACAAGTTCCTTGAACAGGTTATTCGTAGATATTCATCCCCTTACGATCTTTGCAACGTATCTTATAATGTCCAAAGTCTCATTCATGTAACGTCTGACGTTAAACTGCACGGGCCTCTTGATGCATTTAGTGCATTTCAGTTTGAAAATGTGTTGGGTATGTTGAAAAGAAGAATTCGTTCTGGAAAAACACCTCTAGAGCAAGCTTGCCGTTGCGTTTCAGAAACGAACGGTTTCAATCTGGCAGAAATAGAGCACCAGAGGTGAAAAAGTCACAAGCAAAACAGTTAGCCAATGGGGACAGTTATACCGAGTAAAAGGAAAGACTCTTCATTGGTAGCAAAATTTATTGACCTAATATTTAGCCGATATACAGTCTCAATATTGACTGGATATTCAAATGAAATTGGTGCAATACCTTATTTTAGAAAATTCGGTGAATATTGAAAAAATATTTTGGCCCAATAACAATATTATCATCAATCCAATATCATCAAATTATTGTGTCAATATTGGCTTGATAATGAAGTGTTCCCCACAATAACATTACCTTTAATACTCAATTCCTGATATCAGGTTGATATTGGTAAAACATATTGTCCCGATAATTACATTTCCACTAACCCAATATCAGTTAATTATTGTGTCACCGTGGACTTGATATTGAGGTGTTCCTTAAAAAAATATTGGCCCAATACTTATTTTCTGATATCAAGTGGATATTGGTAGACTATATTGTCCCAATAATAATTTATTTTTGACCCAGTATCAGCTAATTACTGTGTCACTATTGACTTGATATTGAGGTGTTTCCTTAAACAACACTTTGGCTCAATAATTAATTTCTAATATCACATCAATATTCAGAAGTGTTCAAAGACGAGAAATATAGATAATTCTGATAACTATGTTATCTGATGTACATAACTACACACCTACAAGACCATGAATTAAACGGCATTCAAAATTTATCTAAAATCCATGATTACAAACCTCTTTGGCATCGTAGAGTAGAAGTTAAAATTTTGTGTTGCGCGTATACCAGTGGTCAGACAACCTGTACATGCGGTTTGATCCCGTTCCACTGAAAAAAAATTGTGTCCCCCAAGATGTATCATTTTTGCTCAAAAATGCGCATGAGTGATGTATTTCAAATTAGTTAACTAGCTATAGTTCTATTAACACGTACTGAAAAAATTACTGCCAGCGATAATGGTAAAAGTGGTAGCAGCTCGTTTTGTGGCGACAGTAATTCGGTTCATTGCAAGCAAAAATAAGAACGCGGTTACATGGTTTACATTAAATGAAAAACATGCAGCTAATCGAGTTCCCAGTATTTCGTTCTCGAATGAAACTGCGTTCTTGCCATTATGAAAAAGTGAGGGACCGGTTTTGCTCACGACCAATGGTCAGTACGATACATCTTGGTATTAATGAGGGTTTCAGGACAGCCCAAATCCTTCATTGTGGCACGAATGCTAATGTTCAAGAGCAGCCAATTTAGTTATTAATTACATTAAGTTCAAGCAATAAATAACTGAGGTACATACTGGATTAAAACTGACAGTATATACAGCTGAAATATATTTAAAAATTATGACTGCTTCAAGAATATTAGGGGGCTTGTTTCAAAATTTCTTAAGGTCATATTAAATCCAACGTGCGTGAAAATATATTTATTACTGACTTGAAAAAATACATGACTTCAATAACAATTTGAATTAAAACTATAACATTCGAACTAAAAAAATTACAAATACAGTTTGTACAACAAACAAAATGAAAATACTGTCAGTGTAGCTTCAGATTGAGTTCAAACTGAAAAAAAAAAAAATTTGAATTAGTCTCCTTTTACCGGGCAACTTACCATTCAGGTTTATATAATATTCTGGGCACATATAAGTATATAAGTCCAGTACTTTTATGTCACCATTATTTTTATATCATCATTATATACCCAATCCGAATTTTTTCGTCGGCGAACCGGTATTTATAATCGATTTCCATTGTTTATCGTAAGATTTCCAACAATAAGTAAATTACTGGCAATCACCGGTAATTTTAGACGTTATAAATGCCCACCGACAATGGTGACCGTTATCTACCGTCGATTTTTGACGGTAAATTCGACCATAGAAAAATGCTGGTAAAAATACGATCGTTTTTTACTCTATATTTTATAATTTTAAATTAACGGTAATGCTGGATGGCCCAAGCCTAAGTTTAATTGATGAAAATTTACATAATATTATGTGATGTATTTCTGATAGTCAAATATTATTTTACTTTTCCTTTACATGCAATAGTCTGACCCTCAATCCTTCCAACATGAGAGTCAAAAACTTAGTTCAAAATTAAGATATTGCAGGAGCTAATTTACATATTTCGCTATTTTTATACGTTCTAATTTTTAAGACGTTAGAATATGAAGTTCATGTTTTCTAATTTAAGCTTCAAATGTTGAGAATTTAACATGAAATATCTGAATTTTAGCGCTTGATAATTTCTTTGCAAATAAAAGGATGAATTTTAATAATACAGGACTACTATTGTGAAAACAAAGAATAGGTGCATTTCATTTAAATAGCTTATTTATATCTAAAGAAAAAATCCTGGATGTATAAAATGCATTATTATAGTTTGATGTCAACGGACAAAATGTATTTCTGACTTTATTCAATATTTAACTCACGCTTCAAAACGTTTCATAGGATATAAAAGGTTCCAGCTCTTTAAAACGTGACCGTTTCGATGAGTTGGAATATCAGTGTTAAGTTCTTTTTCACGGTTGAAGAGAACGCGATCCTAAACCAGGAGGACTTATTTTTAAATACTACAATTTTATGTGAATTCGTTAAGTTTTACATGTTCAAAAGATGGACGACCCCTATACATTCACAGCATCACCATCACATACCTTCGCGTACAGTACACGAAGTTCCGAACGTTTATGTAGGCTTGTGTTCGAAAATTGTGCACATATTTGCGACTCTAGCTATAAAATAGCTAGATCCAGATAGTTTTCGTTCCATCTAGATATCGAATTTGGTATTCTTGCTAATAGCTGCAAATCTAGATAGCTCAAAAATATCCTAGATAGTTTCTAGCTAAAAACATCAGTAATGAGTTGGAAGCTGAAATACGTTAAATTTGACATCAGTTGAATATTCCGTGTTTGAAAGGCATCCAAGCGTTGTTTGAGCGTCGATCGTTCCTCGTTTAGTCACGTGAGTCTGTGTGAGAGATTCCGCCCGGTTTCCGCGGGAAATTAGTTGAACTTGGGATTAGTCGGGAGTCGGTACTCGGAAACATGAGTGATCAGTTTCTCAGTTGTTGTGAGCTTGTGTGGAAACTCGTTTGTGATACTGTGACTCCCTTGAAAAAACGAAATTTAGCCTGTCGCATTATTCAAGATATGGAAATTTGATCAAACTATGTAGGTTTTAGCTGTGAAAGTATAGAAATTTCGTTAACTATTCATGCTACATAGCTTTCACTTGCTGACCGTGCGTGACTCATCGGGAATTAAAATTGGTAAATTCAGTTAACGGGCCTGATTAAGCGCTGTAATTCCACAGTTAGCTACTAATTTACTAGGTATGAATCGGCTCTTTATTTGATTATATTTTCTATTTCATGATTAATTACCTTCATTTTTAAGATCAAATACGTATAATTGAAAGTATTTTTATTGCTTCAAGATATGAAGTCGAAATCATGAAATAGCTCAGCTGGTAACATGAATGACTAATAAGCAGCATGCTATTTGACTTAGATGCACGAGTTGGAGCTGTGTTTTGTAACATACAACTCATTCTTTAGGTTTGAAAATATCTTGAACTGTGAAAGATTTGATTCTCATTAATTAAAAATTTGTACAATACATGACATAGAAATAAGATCTAACTCCCGAATACTATTGTTGGGATTTGAATTTTTTTCAATTGCTTCACTGCTGAGATAAGATTTCAAAAATTGATTGAACGGTTTTAAAGCTCACTGTTGTGCATTCACATGAGCAATGCACATGTTTTATAAATATATATGTATCCATTACAAATAAGACATGACTGTACCATGTTAAACTGTGTACAGTCATGAACAAGGATTTCTGAATATAACAGCTGACTGATGCTAACAAAATCCCAGTTTGACTAAAAATTATAGTAAAATATCATTTTACACTCATATTCATTTGTGTTGAGGGGTAATTTCAGAAAATTTAGTTAACTTATCCATACCAATTTAAATAATCTTTGCTTCTAGTAGTGTAAATTGTTTATGGGATGAATAATGTACTGAAATATGTATGTATAAAATTTCAAAATATCAATCTAGAATCTTTCTCTAAAAGATGCTGTCCAGGAAATGAGAAGCATTCAACTCTCATTCATTGAATACTATGGCAATGTTTCTCTTTGGATCCTATTATTTGTACAATGTTGGTATAGAAATTATTTGATTGGTTTCAGTGCAAATGTAAAATTTGTTGATTAATTTCCTTCTGATGAAACACATTACTCTGTCTATTCACTAAAGGAAACTACTTACCAGTAAAAAATTGTCCATGGAAAATATAGGAACCTATATGTGAATGCCTATTTTGTTTATATAAAGATAGACATAGAAATTTATTCCAAATATGTGAGAGGTGCCAGTTTCCAAACAAAAAATGATTAAGTTTATAGGGCCTTGTTTTAACCGTGTGGTAACATAATTCATATTCTAATTTAATCACTGTGTTTAAGCACTGTGTATATATGAAAAAATATTGGTAAATGTTAATTGACACCAAAAATATTATTTGAGAAAAATTTTATGAAATATTCTCACATTATGACTCATGTGTACGGGTAGACACTTTCTGATGAACTTTTGCTATCTTGACTCTACAAATCTACAATATCAAAGGAGGGCTTGAGTTTGATGACTGTAAAATGAGTTCATCCAGGAGATTGTTCTCAATCTAATGATAACAGACATGAATTAGTTTTTCATACTTGCCCAAGCAAACTTTTTTGACTTCAAACTTTGTGTGTACACTAAATTGATCTCAGAGTCGTCCAGTAATGCAAATGAAAGCTTAGTCAGAGATATCCCTCTAGATTTGCTTGAGTTCTGAACTTAAAGATAGAAGTTCATCTCATAGCAATTCTTCCAATAATACTTCTATTAGTACCTCATATCAAATATTACTTCAGGTTTGCACGACCTATCTTGGTGAATTGTGAAGTATTTAGACCTTATTAAGTGAATGCTAATGCAATCCTCATTAGGCAATCCTTTCATTCCAATAATTTTAGTATTTGAATTGCTTTGATGGCTCAGTGTAAAAAAAAATTCAAAATGATTTTTCTTCTGATTAAAATTATTTTCTTTAGTGTTCAAAACAGGAAATTACTTTCCAGGAATATTTTTGTTTGTGAAATATACATGTAAGTTCAAATTCCTTACAAATATGAAGATAGATATAAAACTTATTATAGACATGACATCAAAGTTTCCAGGTTCCAACTACAGTCAATAATAAGGATTAAGGGGGACAACAAACTAAATTTTAATTTGTGGACAGATTGCTCAGAAATTTGGCCAGTTTATGTAATTTTTTAAAATAATAACATTTTGCTCCATGTAAATTTCGTGATTTTGGCCATAGTTTTTGAGAAAATGAGGAATATTTTTCATAATATATGGGATTTTTTTGGACATTTCATAGGAATGGAAGTCTGAGTTCTTATATTCTAAAACAAAAACTAAGATAGTTTTAGAATTTTTGTAACATTGCTAGCAAAGTTACACAACTGGATTTTTCATTTTCCTGTCGTTTTCTATTGAAATGTTGGTCAAAAATTTATGATTTTTTACCCTCACCATCTACCTCTAGACCCCCCTTTGGGGGGCTCTAGTACCCATAACCCCAAAAAATGTTAGGACACAACAGCCCCTTCGACTTAATGAACCTTTCTTAGCAAAATTTAAAATTTTTGATCGAATCACACAGTTGTCCCCCTCAAGTTATTAAGAACAGTGTCTTCAGTGAACCCGTGGCGTGAGGACGGGTGTGGCGCTCGCTCCGAAACAAAGTGCCTATTGTTAGAAAGAATGTACCTCTAACCTAAATGGGTACCCACTCTCGTCCTGAGTATTCAAATGTGATTTTAATACCCCATATATAAAAATAATCAAACTAAGAGTATAATATTCCCTCAAAAGTGTGAGAGTATTCAACCCTCGTTTACACAACGACCGAACTCCCTCCATCTTTAAGATGACTAACAAACAACGCATTACCAACAACAGCAGCAACAACAGCATCGAGTTTGAACCGAAGTTTGGTCAATACCCTGATGTGTCTAGCCTTACGAAAGACGGTAAAGAAGTGATTTCTGTCCTTATAAAATACTTCGATTCAGTGATGACAAAATTTAATAGTGATATTCTTCAAATGCAAAATGAAATAAGCCACCTTAAAACGCTATGTGAAACAAAAGAAGCGGAACACAAAAAAATTCTCGAAGAACAGAATGAGAAAATAGATAGCTTAACCTCCCGCCTCGACCAGTTGGAAAAAAATGATCAGCGCCGAGACATTGAAGACAAAAAATGTACTCTCGTCATTTCTGGAAGGGAAATACCGCCATCGAACGCAGGCGAAATCTGTAAGGATACAGTCTGCCAGCTCCTGAAGGACAAGATCAACATTGACCTTTCCGACACTGACATTACGTCAGCTACAAGAATGAGGAAAAAAACAATAACTGGGAACGTAGATCAAAGAAACATTGCATTTGAACTAAAACATTATAACAAAAAACGTGAAATTCTCAACGCCTGCCGAGAAAAGAAACCACAGTTCTTCTTCATAAATGAATACCTCATACCTTCACGAGCTAACGTCATGTACATTCTGAGGATGGCCAAAAGGAAATTCCCGGATAAAGTTGGAATCCCAAGAACACAGGATGGAAACATCTTCATATTCAACCCAGGAAACCCAGATTCAAGACGCCGCGAGATCAACACGCCAGATGACCTCGAGCTATACCTGATGCAACAACTAAATATGTCATCACAGCAGATCATGGGTGACTAGACTAGGTGATCCCCTAAATTAGTCAATTTCATTTTCATCCCCTAAATATGTCAATTTCGTATTAATTTAACCTCAATTAGGTATCATGTCAGTAAACCTCAACTTGATGCTAGTTCAACCTGAATCTATACAAATGTATAACAGATGTGCTTCTAAACATTTATGACAGCTGTGTGTGAACTTTTGAAACAACGCAATCAGCAATTTTTTACCTCCCAATGTTACTGTGAATTTTTTCTCTTCTTAACCACTTAAGTATTATTACGCGTAAACCATATTAGCTGATTATATCATTGTCGTTGTAATCTTCTTATAATCTGATAATCGCTTCTGCCCTCCACTGCCATCGTACAACCATATTAGCTGATTATATCATTGTCGTTGTAATCTTCTTATAATCTGATTATATCATTTTCCTTATAATCTATCAGCAATTTTTCCCTTACCAATATTACTGTGAATTCTTCCTTATTTAACACTACAGTTATTATTACGCGTAAACCATATTAGCTGATTGTATCATTGTCATCATAATCTTTAAAACTTATTCCCTCTTGTATGTGAACTTATGAAAACGCCCTCAGCAATCTGTTTGCACCAATGTAGTGATATCGAACTCCAATATTATAACAAATAAATAATAGATGTGTGTGTAAACATCTATGACATCTGTGTGTCACATTTTGTAACATCGCAATTAGTAATTTTTCACCAACCAATGTTACTGTGAATTCTTCTTTATTTACCACTACAGTTATTATTACGCGTAAACCATATTAGCTGATTGTATCATTGTCGTCATAATCTTTAGAAACTTATTACCTGTTGTATGTGAACTTGTGAAAACGCCCTTAGCAATCTGTTTGCACCAATGTTGTGATGTTGAACTCCATTATTACTCGCTCATGGACTGAGTTTGTGTGTACTCACGAAATCGCGCTAGATTTTTCTTTTTCACTCTATTCTCTCTTACTTAATAAGCTACTTTTTAGACTGGAATATCCCTTTAAGCTTGACTCTGTATTTCGTTTTAAGCTCTATAGTACCTAATTCTTACTTTTACTTATTTTAAATGACTGATCACCCTGAGATATTTGAGGAAATCGATCCAGATTTCAATCATTTGAACAGAATATATCCAAACCTAAACGACTCTCAAGAGTGTAGGTATACTAATATATCAGAATTCAACGAAACTATACGAATAACTGACCGAGATTTCTCACTCCTGTGTTGGAACTGTAGGTCACTCTATCCAAAATTGGAAGAGATACAATATACTATTACTGAACTTAAATATAATCTAGACGTGATTAGCTTCACCGAAAGCTGGCTAGATGACTCGACTAAAGACATGATTCGATTTGAAAATTATCATAGTTACCATTCGCTAAGAAAAAACCAGCAGGGCGGAGGCATCAGCACATATATATCTAACCACATAGACTCGAGAACCATAGCAAGTGCAACAATGAATCAGGATCATATAGAATCACTCTTCGTAGAACTTTTTAGAGATGGTAAACGCATTGCGCTTGGAACGGTGTATAGGCCTCCTACAGCCTGCCTATATCCTTCCTGAATGAATTGAATCGTATTATTTCTCAGTTCAACAGGCCCTTATACAATGACCTAATAATATGCGGTGACTTCAATTATGATCTACTGAAACATGAAAGCCATGAACCAATCTCTAATTTGCTAACTACCTTTCAGTCTCAATCCTTCCTTCCGATCATTACAAAGCCTACACGAATAACCTCAGAGTGTGCTACGCTGCTTGACAATATCTTTATGACAGACCCTAGTGATTTTCTTGCTGGAATAATTACTTCTGACTTATCAGATCACTTCCCAGTTTTTCTTATTAAGAAAAATGTCTATTTGCTTGCACCAAGGCACGGGCTGAAACTTACTCATATCGTAAAATAAACGAATCAAATCTTGAAGAAATGCGCACCGTTCTAGAAGAATCAATGCCTACATTGCACATCTCTCAACAAAACAATAATACTACGAGCATTGATGAAGCAGTAGTAAAGTTGACTGAAACTATAATGACCGCATACAATCAGTGTTGCCCAATTGTAACTCGTACAGTTACCCCGAAAAATAAACAAAAGCCCTGGATTAATAGAGACATCGTGATAAATATAAAGAAACGTCAAGCGTACCTAGCCCTCCTTTGCGAAGGACGAATATCTAGAGAAACATATAACCGATTTAGAAACTATGTAACAAACCAGATAAGAACATCAAAAAAGAACTACCTTACGCTCAAGTTTACTCAATTCAAAACTGACGTTAAAAAGACTTGGCATCTCCTTAACTCCTGCTGTAAACCGAATAATGCCGATAAAAAGAAAATTGAATATGTTGTTCAAGATAATGTAAAATATCATGAGAAGAAAGAAATTGCTAATGTTTTTAACAACTTCTTCGTAAACGTAGGGAAAACAATAGCTGATGGTATTCCAAGTGAACCTACTGATCACCTGGAATTTATGGATCATATTCGAGAACCCAACTCCTTTTTCTTTACACCTACAAACTCCTCCGATGTAATTACGTGCATAAACAACATGAAAAATAAATCGAGTGGGTTACAAACGTTTCCGACTAAAGTACTTAAAGTTATTGCTGACATTGTAGCCCCACTGATATCAAATATTATTAACCAGTCTCTCTTACTAGGCACTTTCCCGAACTCCCTCAAAGTTGCTAGAGTAACCCCTATCTTTAAAAGTGGTGAAAAAACCTGTGTAAACAATTATCGACCTATCTCCATTCTACCAATTATTAGCAAAGTATTCGAAAAGATTGTGTATAAAAAAGTGTACTCTTATTTTGAACAAAAATCATTTCTTTACGATAAACAATACGGTTTTCGCTCTAAAAAATCAACAACACAGGCTATATTAAATCATTTACAATTCCTCTATTCTAATATAGATGAAGGAAAGCCTGTCTTCTCTGTATTTCTTGACTTCCGAAAAGCATTTGATTGTGTGGACCATAAAATACTATTATCGAAACTACACTGTTATGGCATTCGAGGGATTGCCCATGATTGGTTCAGATCATACCTAACAAATCGGAAGCAATACGTTGTCATTGACGACGCAAAATTAGACCCACAGACAATTAGCCATGGAGTTCCACAAGGATCTGTTCTCGGGCCTCTCATGTTTCTGATTTTTATCAATGATATTGTAAAATCTACATCATTCTTCAAATTCATACTTTTTGCCGATGACAGTACGCTTTCTGCGGTCCTTCCGAACCAAAATCCTGCTATGATTATGGAGAGTATAAATACTGAACTTCACAAGGTTTCATCGTGGCTCAAAGCTAATAAAATAAGCCTAAATATCGATAAAACAAATTATATTACTTTCTCATACAAGAAAGATGTATCTCTCCCATGCATTAAAATTGGCGAAGGTGAAATCGAAGAAACCAACTCATGTAAGTTTCTGGGCATCATAATAGATAAACATCTGACCTTCAAAGAGCACATCACTCATATTAGTTCTAAATTATCAATTATCTAAATTAATTATTATAAAGTTAAAAATTTTCTGCCTGAAAAAGCTTTACAAATGCTCTACCGAACGCTCATTTCTCCATACTTGCAATACGGAATAGAAGCATGGCACGGAACTGATAAAAATAAAACCAACAAAATTTTTACTCTGCAGAAAAGGGCTGTCAGAGCGGTAAAGAACCTAGAATATAATGCTCACACAAATGATTCTTTCAAAAATTTACAAATACTTAAACTTTCGGATCTCTACAAAATCTCCATCTGTAATTTCATTTACAAAACATTAAGAAATGATGGCGACAATAGCCTAAGACAATTATTGACTGCGCAAACTGGTCATCACGACCATTTAACCCGAAATAGAAGTAAATTCATGCTTCCTTATTATTCAAAGGCCAGGTCGCAACACAGTATTTTCTTCGTTGGAACCAAAACTTGGAACTTTATACCTGCAGAGATCCGTGAATGTAATTCGTACAAAGTATTCAAAAGACATCTTGAGTCTCACTTCCTATCAGAATACTAGTCGTGTAAGATCACCGTGTCGAAATCTTGCCTCCTACATGTAACTAATGATAATGTCATAATGTAACTTGCCTTGTGTACCATAACCAATCTTCTCTCTGCTCTTGAATCGTTTTATCGAACATACTGTTAAATATAGCCGACTTGACCTATATTGTAAAATACAGCATAAAATATCGAGTTAATTATCTCAATGATCAGTCTAATGCGAAACTAGGTTAAGTGAACTAGGTTAAACTTTTTTGTACACCCTAGAATAACGTGATGGTAGGATGCCCTAGAAGTCGCTGAACTTATTCGGGCCCACAGGTAGCTATACTCAAATTTGACCATTGTACTAGACTTAAGTAAAATTCTACCTCTGTATCACCTGTGGTAAATAAATTGTTTAAATTGTTTAACTTTTTCAAACATGTGGTAACACTACAAGTTCTATTTTGATTTACTTTAACTGTGTATTTTGATATGAGATGAAGAGTTTTTTGATCAAACTGATCAACACAAGCAAAATCATTGCTTGTAAAATGATTCAATGTGAATATTTTTTTAACCCTCAGAGTCATTAAGCTTGAAAGTTACTTTCAGAAAAACCTTCGTCAGCTTGCTACAGGTAATCTACCATGCCTTCACAGAAACGCAAATAATTTTCTGAGTTGTCGACGCGGCAGAAGCATCGAAGGATTGTTGAAAGAATATTTTCAGAAGATGAATCAGATGAAGCAGTTTCTCATACTTTCCCGTTGAAGATGGGTGTGATTCGAAATCTTGTTTTTATGATAAAATTATCCCTGAATCCTCCAATCAATAATGCTATTGAAGCGAACTGCTCAAAGTTGTCGAGTGATACTCTTCCTGATAACATTGGTTCATATCAATGGTTCATATCAATGGAGCAATGATCATTGCTTCATTGAACAGTCAAAATTCAATACGTGATGTTCCTAATCGCATAGGGTCAATCAAAGAACCTTCAGAAGAATGTCTGAGCTCAATCAGTGATACTCCTGAGCATAGTGACACATCTTCATTTCATAGCGATTCCTCAAGTGATGGTTCAAGCAATTGTGTCCAAGATTGCAATTTTAGCGTTACTCCACCAACTACATCGGACAATCTTGAAGAATTATTGGGTGAGATCTTAGCTAAGTGGGCCACCTCTGAAAAACAATTGTCAAGTGATTGTTTAGGTAGACTGTTTTGCGATTTAAATGTGATTCACCCATCTTTCCGAAGACTGCCAAAGCTCTAAAAAATCGTATCAAGGTGTAAACGTCGAAACGATGAGTGAATTTGGAGATTATGTTCATTTCGAAGACTGGATTAGATGTTGTGCAGAACTAGTGAACAACTCTTCAATGCCTAATTTGCCAAAATTGAATATGTGTGTTAATATTCACGGTATTCCTCTGTACACAAATTCAAGAAAATATTGTGCATATACAATTTAAGTGAAGTTTATGCACATTGAAATGCTTGTGTGTGCAGGTTTGTACTGCACAAACACTCCTGACAAGTTGCTTCCACCACCTGAAATTTTTCTTGACCAGTTCAACAAAGACTTGATGACATGCTCCGATGAGGAGCTATTTGAAGCAAATAATTGGACACTCCGGCTACAATAGTTGTGAACGATGTGTGCAAAAAGGAGAGTATTGGGGTGGGCATGTTGCTCTCCTTGAAACTGAATGTGATGTATGAACAAACGACTCATTCAAATCTAAAGCTGACCGTGATCATCATCTCAAAGATAAGACATCTCCTCTTCTGTCATTATTAGATTTTCCAATGGTTTCACATTTTGTTCTTGATTATATGCACCTTGCATGTTGATGATGTCGATTCTCAAAGTGAAAATAATGCACAACCTGAAGAGAACTGGACTACATCTCGAGTGAAGAAAATTCTTGCACAGTCAAGTAAGTATTTTCTTACTTATCCTCACTTATGTTTTGTGCATTGATCGTTCTAAAATTTACAAAATTTAAATCTTTAAAAGAAACTCACAGGTTTTAGAGGACGTGTCCCTTCCTCTAATGATGGATCTTTTGAATTTCCTAATGATATTTATACATGAGAAGTATTTAAATTGATAGCAAATCAAGAATGAGTTGCTGCAATCAAGAATTTAAGAAGCAATGACTCAAACTATTTGCTTCTATTATGCAAATACTTAGTATTTCATTTCTTTGTATGTTATATTGTATAGCAATGGATTTTATGTGTAGATGAACAAAAAACTTACTTGATATAGCTGTGGGCCTGAGAGAAATTTCGGACTGGGAATATGACCCTATCAAACCTTCTTTTGTCTCTCTTTTCTTTGGCACTGTTAACCCTTGTTTGACTGGTGCACTGCATCTCACATCCCTCAGCAAATGCTACAGTAGGTGAACAGTTTCAATTCATGAAGGTATGACAAATGCATGAGTCAGGTTTAGTTGGCTCACACAACAGCTTCATTTCAAGTAGTGTTACTTCTATGCATTTTTTGTTTTTATTTCCACTTAAGCTTTTTAAATGCTAAACAAACTTCTGTAAATTTATGTAAATGTTAAGTAATAAAATTGCATCTGTAATTAATACGATGCCATTTTATCATTCTTGCATTCAGGTACATTTAGAGGTGCTGAACTGAAGCTGTACACTCCTGGTGGCAATGAGACTGACACAGTTAAGCAACCTGAGTGTTCATCTTTTGTGTCATCGTCTGGAGCTTCAACTCAGTATACTACTTCTTCTGCTGCAACTCGGTCTATTGCTTCCTCAGCTGCTTCGACTCGGTCAGTTGCTTCATCTGCAGCTACTTGTGGGGCACCCTCACCAAGTGCTTTCAAGTTACACAAGCCCATTGCTCCCACACCCATTTCAATTACAGACCCATGCAGGTAATGCTGTAAAATATAGCAGTTAATTATTATGTATTAGAATCCTTGATAACAGATATTGTCATGAATTGTTATACATCTTGTTGATTGGTCATTTATAGGCAAGAGAATGCATGCACTATATTTATGGAATGTACAAATTATTCTATTTAATTTTGTCTTGGAATTTATTTTTTCCTTTCACATTTTCACTTATTTTCGGAAACATAAATCAGGTAAAAATGTGTAACATGTATGTGTACTTCTTTTCTCTATATCATATTTTAAAAATGGAAAAAATGAACATTCATGTTTCTTGGAGTTTCATGAGTTTCATTTTTAAATCGTGACTTAGGCCTCTAACTTTTAAGGGATGTTACATGGGTTGGTTGCACTCAATTACCTGTAATAACTTTGGTTACTCAAGTTAAAGTTTAGCGTACTTTGAAATGTTAGCTGAAAAATTTTTTAGATTACTCCTGTGACTAACTATATTTTATTCTAATCTCCATAATAGACCTATCATTATTTTTTTTTACTTTTATTTCAGGAAGGACTGTACTGCGATTGAGAAGATCAACAACAAGATTGAAGTTCTGCTCAACATGTCTCGCTCAAACAGACGAGACATCAAGAAAATTTTGGCCATTCTTGAACCTCAGAAGCCTTCTGCCAACTGTGCTCGGCCTGTCTCAACATTTCATCGAGCAACGTCAATGAAGGAGCTTGACCAAATAGCGACTAATCAAACTGTGGTGAGGAAACACAATAGCTCTTAATAATTCAATACCACAAAAACAATCCTGAAGTTGAGTAACGCATTCTAATTTTTATGTGGATAAGATTAATTGTTCATTATGCATATGGTCCAGGCTGTCACAATACGTACATCCATACTTAGTGATTGCTCTTACGTTAATAGATGCCCCATAAGCTTTAGGAGTTATCGTAGTGTAGGGCTCAATATCCCGTGCGTAGTGGAAGATTAATCTAAACTATCATTTCTAGAAGCTAATATAACTGGTATACAAGACTTCAGGACTAAAATGTCTGAGACAAATTATTTTCTGTTGGGGATTTAGCAACTCTTGAATCCGTTAATGACGATCGTTAACTTTTGATGCCAGTTCAAAAGAAAATATTGTTCGAGTAAAATGGCATTTAATAATAAATTATCAGACCGTACAGATTAATGGAGTTTTTATTCCTGTCATGTACAATGATTATACTTCTAAGTTCCGGATGTTATGTTCTACTGACAAGTTAAGTCAAATCTGAAAATGATCTCCAGAAAATTATTATTGGGTTCAACAGCCGCCCTCCTGATCTTAAGACGCATAAGTATCAAAGTATATAATTTTGACATGGAAAAAACATGAAGTTGGTCAGTGATCGCGCACATTAAATTGATCATTACCTTGAAAGTAATTCATATTTTAGGCTACGATTGCTGTCTTTGCAACACCTGCTCGCAGACGTGGTGAATTATCTCAAACAAACTGAACTGACAGAGTTATTCACCATTTCTAGAGAATATAGCACTCCATAGCAACTCTTCCGAAGGAGGTAGAAACTGTATGAATTTCGATTCTACTTGGTCGTTTAAATATCCAATCATCGAAGTTCCGCAATTGTTTCATTCGCTTCGTTTGTACTTCCGATTATGTGAATGAAGTTTCGTTTTAATGAACTGTCGTTAGTTTAAAGAACGCTTATGTTTATGGCTTCTTTATTTCTTGTTCTCAAGTGAGCGTTGATTATGAAGGCAAATTCAACTGAACGCGTCCTGGTTATTCAGCATGATACGGTGTTGAGAAGAGATTTCAATGCGATTAGAGTTTCATCCGTACAATTAGGCCATTCCTCACATAGAGTGCGTATTTGATTTCGATTTACCACACACAATAACATTGCATCTTCTATCACTAGATGACGGAGCTCCAGCGATGCGTTGCCATGGCGTCAGTTTGCGGGACACCACGAAGCGAATGATGCAGCGCATCACGACGGCTGATGTAGCTAAAGAAATGTCCTACTCGGGATTAAGACAGGCTCTCCAACGGACGAAGATATCTTTCAAGGAGCATCCAGCCTGCCAGTTGATATTAGGTTCGTGTAAGCTCATACTTATTTTGGTTCATAGAGGACCAACATATAAGACTGTTGTCTATTGACATTACACTACGATCAAATACAGTACGTATAATCGGTAATTTAATGCTGTAACAAATGAAAAAATTCACTGTTTTTTCTTTAGAGCATTGTTTATTCTTAAATGTATTTGATCGTAGTGTAATTGCAATAGACAACAGTCCTCTATGTTGCGTTGTAATATCAGTTCCCCTCAGGGGAATACGACTATTATATCTATGGGAATTGGCGTTTCCAGGGGAAAATTTGAGAGCCCGACCAGATAGATAAATGAGCCTTTTTTTCTTGACCAGATAGATAAGTGAGCCCTTTTCTTTTCTTGTCTTTTTCTTGTTTGGTCAAGGACCAGCTTTTTTCGGCTCACTTCCGTCCTCTTTTTCAGCATCTCAGACTTTCTTCTTCAACTTTTATCATTGTTTCATAACCTTCCTATGTGACATTCTGTTTCTGTGTGCGCGGAATCCTATACGGGAACACCTCTTGTGCATAGATTTCACTTTCCCTTGACTCTACAGGGTGTCTCAAATAAACGATACCCAATTTCACGGGCTGTAATTCAAAAACCATTAAGAAATTAGAAAGTCACATTTTGTTTCTTAGCATTTTTTCCATTTCTGTACAAAATTCCGGGAGAATTGATCCAGCCGTTTTTTGTAAGCAGTATCTTTAGTGACCGATGCTGAAAATCTGTTTGCACTTTTTTGATAAATTTCGAATGTTATGATATTAAAACCATGTTTTTAAAAGTTTTAAACCGTTTATTAAATGGAAAATGCCACAAAAATAAAGAAGAAATGTTACTCCTATTGTTCGTTTCCTTCGGTGTGTCCTCCGTTTCTCCCAATATACAGTTGCATCCGCCTCCTCATTCTCGCCATCACTCGTCTAACGTGAGCATCTCCTTGCAGCAAATTGGCGGATGATGCAAATTGATGATTGCAGCAAATGCTCTAAATTTCCTTGCAGCAACGAACAATAGGAGGAACATTTCGTTGGTGTTCTTTCTTTTAGTGGTATTTTCCATTTAATAAATGAGTAAAAGTTAATAATAACATGGTTTTAATGTCAAAAAATTCTAAGTTTACCAAAAGCGTGCGAAGAGGCTTTCAGTATCGGTCGCTAAACTGCTTAATGAAACGGTTGAATGAATTCATCTGAAATTTGGTACAGAAATGGAACAAATGTTAGGAAACAAAATGTGACTGCCCATTTTTTTCAAGTTCAATAGTTTCTGAATTACAGCCCTGTAAAATTAGGTATAGGTATTTTGGGACACCCGGTAAACTTAATGGTGCTTTCATCCTTTCTCTTTTTGAACATCTTTGGAGTGGTAAGGAAGGCTATGACCAATTTATAAGCAATTTAATGGTTTTTTCATCCGTATAAAATTTGATTCAGATCTGACCGCCTATAGATATACTCAAAGTTACCTTATAAATAAATTATCAATAACTTTACAGCCCAGTTGTGCAATAGGGTACAGATATCAAGTGTTGTATTCAGAGTTAAGTTAATTGACTTGCTCTCTGATAGCAGCCAAAGTTCCCAATGTTGCTATCACAAGTAGAGCTAACCTGGCCTGCTCCAAACACAGTGGTAGCTAAAACAGTCATTGGTCAAACGGTAATTTAATTTATTTTGTTTTTATTTACAGTTAATATTACTAATGTACTCCAATTTATCAGGTTCATTAGCTGCAGTCGGGCATAATGAAGATCAGAGACTAAAAGCGTCAGTCATCCAAGAGGTCCAGCGTCACTGCAAAGATTGGGCTGGCTCAAAGAAACGACGGATTGAGTCAGAAGTGTCCCCGGCGGGAACGAGTACACTTCCTCGAAGTCTACTTGCTTCTCCATCTCTTGCTTTGACCGCCTCTCAGACGCCTCGTTTGCTTGCTCCGTCGGCATCAGCTGATCATTCTCCTCCCTTACCAGGAGTGGATAAAGTTCAAGTTGACTATGAAAATCCAACAATTATTTTTTTCTACGGGGTTATATGAGTGGGTGTGTATAACTTGGCGAACGTTGTGCCTTTGAATATCCCTGCAGGGAGATACAAATATTGTATCTATGATAATTAGCACTCCCAGGGGGAAAATAAGAGGGCCCGAGCTGAGAGTTAGGTAGGCCTACTTTTTTGTTGAAATGATATGTGGTTAGTTTTATGAAAGTCCGTCTTTTTTCTTTTTCTTTTCTTACCGGTTCACTGCTGTCCTGTTTTTTTGCATCTCTGACTTTCTTCTTTAAATTTTACCATGTTTCATAAACTTTTTTCCAACTTGCTGTCTCTATGCCCCATCTACATAGATTCCGCATTCCCTAATAACCATACTAAATTGTGCTTTCCTCATTCCTTTCTTCGATACGTTCTTTTTCGTAGCGATATGGGAGGCTCAACCCTCTAACACCCATCAGGACTTTTCGGTCCTCTTCCAAGAATAGCCTCAAGATATTATATTTCTTGTAATTTTGTTCTCTAATGTGTACTTCGGAATTCACTGCCGGGAGGTAGCTCTATCCTCGTTATGAAACCTGTCACTCCCTGATGGCAGAGTAGGTCTTCTGATGGTAGTTATGTTTACGATCATTTGAGGAGTAAAATGCTGACGCTGAAGGGTTTCCCGTCAAATCTGAGTTTTGATCCGATTGGCCTGAAATTAGGCCAGTATATGTATTTTTGAAAGAAAAACATTTTAGTCGTACAACTTTTTTATTTAGGCCTTAGTTTTTTCGAAAAATTTGAAATATTAGTTTTTCAGTTATTTTTATCCCTTTTTCAAAAAGATAAAAGTCCAAATGTTTTTATGGTGGAACAAATTCAAAGACAGTTTTGGAATCCTTGGAACATTTCTAAGAAAGTGATAGTCCTTTTTTGTATATGAATGTTGTTTTTATATATATATATAAATATGCGTTATTATACCAATGTATAAAATATAGTGAATTTTTGTTTTTGGACTATGATAGAAAAAATTAAAATGTACAAATTGGAAAAAAGGACTATCAGTTTGTTAGAAATGTTC
This sequence comes from Morinoia aosen, assembly GCA_030386875.1. NCBI lineage: Eukaryota > Metazoa > Arthropoda > Malacostraca > Amphipoda > Talitridae > Morinoia > Morinoia aosen. The sequence goes on from CM059557.1 coordinate 73,188,144, forward strand.
CAAGGATTCTAAAACTGTCTTTGTTTTCTTCCTAGCATAAAAAATAAATGACTTATATTCTTTTGAATGTTGATAATAAGTAACTATACAGTACAGGCCAAAAACAATACTTTTCGTTAAAGTGTAATTTAAAGGAAAATTTATGTAATTGAATGTTGTTTGTATTTCGATAATCTATATTCATTTGTATTTCGATAATCTATATGCATAACTTCATATTCACACTGTGAACATATATATATTGTAATTTCCATAAAATTTTTTATTTATATTTTTTTCATAAAAAATTATGAATTTTTTTATTTTCAATCTGATTCACAGAAATTCGAGTGGAATATGTGACTTTTAAAAAGAAACACAATTTCATCCATACATTTTTTTGATTCAGGCCTTAGTTTTTGAAAAAAAATGATATATTGGTATTTAGTCCATTGGTATTGATGTTTCAAAAGAATAGAACTCATTGAGGTTTTATGCTAGAACAAAAACAAAGACAGTTTTAGAATCCTTGGAACATATATAACAAAAAATTGTAGCAATTTTTAATTTTCTCGTTTTTTCTTTTGTTATATGGGGTCGAAAATCCAAGTTTTTGATAGGCTCTCTTTTTGTTGAAATAAAATGTTTTTGTTACGTTAAAGACCACCTTTTTTCGGTTCACTGATGTCCTGTTTTTCAGCACCTACTACTTTTTTCTTCAACTTTGGTCTCGTTTCATAATCTTCTTTCACAACTTACTGTTTTTATGCCCTTTCTGCGTAGATTCCGCGTTTCCTTAACTTCATACTAAATAATGCCTTCCTCCTTCCCCTTTTTGGATCTCATTTATTGCTGCGAGTAGGGAGGCTAAAAGTAACAACTAATTTAATTTATTCTTTTATTTTCGTTTAACCGAACTGGAGGTATTGGCATTACAAAAATTTTTGTGTTGTAGCATCATTTTTATGGGAAAAATGTATTTGAAAAATTTTGAGTTGTTTATTTGCTTATGATGTGAATACCTGGTAAATTAATAATTCTATAGAAATTACAAACGTTAGAGCCGAACAGAAGCGGGAGGTGGAGGGCTACTTCTTCTGAAGAGGTGTAGCTGTGGAGGATAACCTCGCCCTCTGCTACTTGCGACTCGATTGCATTAGTGCAGGCCCTGTCGTCTCCTCATCCCAATTAAAGGACTAAGATGTGTAGTGGTTATGAGAGTTGGACATAGTAGATATTTGGTGTGTAAGAATGGAAGTGCGCAAATTTAATTTAAAATTGGTAAAATTTTCTGAGTAATCGGTTGCTTGATGAGTCCTTTTGTGGTGGTGGTGGTTAATTTTAAATGAAAGCTATATACGCGGTGTTTGTAGTGAAGAATCTTACAAACAACCTGTGATGAAATTCCTGCGTGCCGAAGATATTTTTGTAAGAATTTATTTCAATAGTTGAATGATGGCTGCTGAAAATGAAATAAATATATTTGTTGAACATCTGTAATGTTTTCACCTATTCATAAATCACTGGAAATTTGAATGACTTTATATTTTTTGTGAGACTTATCGTAATTGTCTCGTTCTACGAAGAAGATGACAATTTGAGCCTTCTTACTGTAGCATTCATCAGCATCGCAGCTACTTTTTCTAATAATGCATTGTTACTTGTTACAATAGGCCTCACTCTGTAATACTAATATGTTCAATTATCGCAATTTGCAAGAAACTTGCCGAAAAATATAGACAATAATAAACATATTTGTTGAATTAAAATAAGTAATTTCGGAATTTTTGTGCAGTCTTCAAATTCGCGGTAATTGGACAGATGCATATCACGAGGTGTGGCCTGTTGTTTATGGTAGCAATTCGCTATTTTTTGGACAAATCGTTGCACTGCTTATGAATCTCCTGGAATATAGTGGTTAGAGTAGCCATTTAGAACGTTAAATCAACGGTAATTATCGTAAGTTTTGAACGAAGACCGACTATAATAACCGTTTAACTGCCGGTAATTGACTGGTTGATATCGTCGGTCTTCGTCCAAAATTCACGATAAAAACCGGTAATTTAACGTAAATCGGACGATAATATGAGACATTCGCGACACTAATTCTGACGATATATCGTCTGTTGATAGGAAGAAGAAGAAGATGATAATTACTGGTAAATTGGGACGTAAATTTTCGTCGGTCAGACGATAAATTTCTGACTGGATATAACTGTTAATGCGTGGATACTTACATATTAGCCCAGCTTTCTAGTAGCTTAATACTACCTAGATATACATACCTAAAAGGGAGGTGAAAATGTTCTATCCAGTTTTGATTTGTGAAATGAAAATGAGCAGGATATAAAAAACATAGGAGATACCACAAAAACAAGGAGTGCAAAATATCAGCGCAATCGAACAATACCCAAGTAGACACAGATGTGGGATTGACATGGAGCCCATATGATATATCTGAAAAAAATTATACCTTTTCACATTTGTAGCACAACGTACGATCGATGGTAGTATTACTGTAGATTTGTGTTTTTCATAGTGAAGAGTAATATAAAAACATGATTTATTGATGGTCACAGGAAAAGTTTAGCTGCAATCTTCCTGCGTCGCTATACACATGCACCTTTAAGGGGTGGGAAGAATTGAAGTGAAAAAACTATATGGCACTCTTGAATGTAACACTCTTGCTGCTACTCGATCTCTCTAAAGCGTTTAATAGCGTCGAACATGATAGACTTCTACGTAAAATACTGAACTTGGGAGTTGACACGCAATGGTTTGAAAGTTACTTGTCAAATCGCTCTCATGCAGTCCGCATAGAAGACAAATTGTCCCCATTCATTCAAAAAAATTTTGTTGTTCCCCAAGGATCCATTCTTGGTCCGCTACTGTTTTCTATTTTCGTTGATGATTTCCCTCCAATGCCTTCTAACACACGGATCTCATGTATGCAGATGATGTTCAAATTGCAATAACAAGTTCTGTATCGGAAATACCACATACGCAAATTAAAGCCGAAACTATACTGACTAGCCTGAAATCATGGTACGACCGAAATGGTCTCAAATTAAACCCTAATAAAACACAATGCAGTATTTTCGGATCCAATGATGCCATTAAAAAAACTTCAGATCTTACTCTCACAGCTGGAAATGATGAAATTAATGCATCAGAAAAAGTTAAAAACCAAGGTATCTGGTTCGATAGCAACATATGTCCTTTAAATCTCACGTTGAGACGACTTGCAACAAAATATACGGAACTTTAATGTTTTTTCATCGTATAAAAAGTATGCTAGACGAAAAATCCAGATTATCAGCCATTCAATCCCTTGTTTTATCGCGCATTAACTACTGCAGCCTATTATGGGGAGACTTACCTCAATACTTTCAAAGGGACTCACAAAAATTGTCGTGACCCTCTCGTTTCCGGCATTATTCGTCGTTATTTCTTTCCTTTGCTTTCATTTCTTTTGATAACCGTCGTGACTTAAGGCCACATTATTCTATTTTGTCAATAAGATCAATTGAGACTTTTCAACGTCTCCAATATAATTAGTACTTTACGTTATTTAATAAACAATTAAAATGGTAGCGAGTTAATCTTTTCTCTACGACAGAAACGATAATTCTTTTCTTATTAAAGGGGAAATTCACGAGGCATTGACATCACTATTTATTCCCTAATCTTGACACAGAAATAATCAAAATGGATCTAACGCACCTAGTCACATTTGATAAAACATCGGATGCACGCTGAATGTTCCTATGAATTACCTATTGCACAGAGGCAAGAAATGAGGATGCATTAGAGCGGATAAGTGTCATACGACAGTATGAATGGGACTTATCTTATAATTCCAGGAAAGTAGCTGATATGCGTTCCGTGACAACCAATGATTTACGTTACTGGATGATAAATGCGAATTCACTTGAATATAAATTGTTTAACAAAGACAAAGCCCTGGCCAGCCCCAAGCTGGGGACAGGCCAGCGCGACGTGTTTTCAGCTCTTAACTCAGCGATTGCCACGGTTCGACTGACTCTTTTCAAACGTAACGCTCTTGGCGATGCGAACATTTGAGATGCTAACTAGTAATAACGGCATCAAAAGATTGGTATATGAATGGAAGATATTTCCCCGATTAATTTAAATACGCTGCTACTTTCTCTTGTTAACATATTTATACTAACAATCCCCGCAAATTTTATTAATAAGAAGTAAACATTACATAAGAGAAATCATTGAAGTTCCTGGCATCTTCTGTGAGCTGTCGTCGTTCCACCGAAGTCCAAGCGATGAACCTTCTCGAAGGTATAAACGATTTGAAGATATAGGCGATTTGAAGTGCTCCTTCGTCGACACTCAGACTTATTATCATTTGGTCTTTTAGAATATGAATACGTTATTGGCCAGATAACGCTCCTCCAGATTTCTTAGCGATGTTCTTTACACAGTTATGCGGAGAAGCATAACATCCCCCGTGGCCGAACAAATCACAAGCTCCCGCTTGTGCTCGAAAGGCTTATCCCCAGTTGTGTACCTCACGTGCAGCCGACACGTTAAACGCGTGGATCATGAAGAGGCAGCATGCAAACGATCGAAGTTTGCTCATGTGGCGAGCGCTAATACGAGGACGTCAAACATGGACATCATAATAGTTTTTCTTGGGCAGAAACTTTTCCTATAGATGATGTCGACTCCCTCCTTCGACGTTGGGATTTTCGCGAAAATCCTGAGAGTAAAAACTCTCGGAAGTGTAATTACTACTTCCATAATACCGCAGGCTCATTCGTCCTGGGTGGCATTGAGCTGTTCCTTTTCACTTGCAGAAGTCTTAAAGAGATCTCCGAATAAACATTCCGTGTGTCATCAACTGAGGTGGACTACTATCTCGTGGAGTTCGTCTTCTTTTTTCTAGGGGGTGTAATAGAAGACTCTGCCATTTATGCTGAGATCGCCGAAGTGCAATTTATACACGTTGTTTACGTCTGGGCCTTCGTAGAATTTCCTTCGTCGCGTAGATACTCTCCGTAGTCGTCGTCGTTCCCTGTTGTCGCTGAACTTGCAGAATCCCGAAGTCGTAGGCGAAGCCTCCTGTTGAACTATGACCTTTAAATTTTAAACGGCGCCGTTTTCTGCGTGCTGGTCCCCCGTAGAAAACTTTCCGAGGCGGTCGTATTCTGTGCGTGGGACCCTCGTAGAAAACTTTCCGTGGCAGTTGTTTTCTGTGCGCCGGACCTTCGTAGAAAATTTTCCGTGGCAGTTGTTTTCTGCGCGCCGGACCTTCGTAGAAAATTTTCCGTGGCAGTTGTCTGAGTCATGTCGTGGATATTTTCTACACCTCGTTTTCTATGTCGGTGCGCAGTGTAAGCTCCGGTCATCGCCGTCAATGGTGCGGGTGCTGCCTGTCTAGTGCGCTTGGGAGCACGGTTGACTCCGTGGTGGAGAGCGTGGTTGATGGTGTGGGCGTGGTTGAACCCGTGGTGGCGAGTGAAGTCGATGGGGTGGCGGTACGCCGGCAGTGGTGCTGGCTGCAGCGCACCATCAGCGACAGGGACAACTGAAATCATCGTTATTGTTATTCAGTGTTCTTGTGAATTTCATTCGTTCTAGACAAGCTCCCATTCATCTCTCACACACATATCCTAGCATCTCGTCTCATTCTACCTCTGTGCTCACATATTTGACATACCTATCGAACTTAAAATAATATTCCATTGTTTCGAATGACATTAAATTCTAAATATAATGCGGAGCATGAGGATTAAATTTTAAATAATGCATTAACATTGAGGACGTCATATGACAAAGTTCTCCAGTAATTTCAATTTAATGTGGAGCGTATATCAATGAAGCTCAAAATTTGTAATTCATCGTGAATTCCTGTAACATTTTGTTGAGATAATTTATCCTTTAATATACTCATGACGTTCTCCTCATTGAGAAATACTTTGATGGACATAAAATATAATTCTTTATTTAGATCGTAATCGTAAGTCAAAGTTTTATGTATGTAAATTGCAAATTTTTAATTAAAACAATTACATTTTTACGTTACTTCGCATCATATGTTTAAGATATTACATCAAAACTTGAGCGTTTAAACATTTACCTTAAGCTCCCACTTTATCTCTTAAGTTTCTCAACAGAATAGCAGAGCAATTCAAAGTCTACCACAGCAAGAAGCAGTGCCTGAGTTCAGTCTCGTGGTTTCGAGCGACAGGGCAGAGCTGAGATTAATGACCAAGCGAGGGGAGAAGGTTATTTGTAAACCAAGTGAGCAGCTAGCACTAGAGAACCACACTTTCTACCCAGTGAGCCATGAACATTCGATCTACATTCCGTTACTCCATAACCTCACGTCCGACATACCAACATTCAAATGTAGAAGCAGGCGTTCATTACATGATGGAAAAATGCATTGAAATTGTAATTTTGACACGGGCATCAAATGAAATAAAGTTTGCAATAAATTTAGCATTACAACATATACGATAATCATATGAAATGAGAATGTGCAGAGTTATATTTGTAGTTACGCGAAAACATCATTCCGATTGATTGAACTTTACTCTAAATGAATTTTCTTTAGCGTATACATACGATAGATTAAGTAGATGATTTACTGAATAATTCATTTACAAAGTCGAATTTAAGGAAAGTTTCATATTAGTATTTATTTTCATATGTATAACATGGGATTTGGATTCCGAATTTAGATTTGAATGGCATAAGTTGAGGGAAATGTGATTCGAAGCGTCTGTCGTTATCGAAGCTGCCTAGGCTTCTCTCAAACGAAATGGCGTCCTGAGTCTGAATTACACAGCCGAATGATGAAATTTATATAGTATCATTTTGTAATTTTTACAAAAATCATTGAAGCACAGTTTAAATGAATAGTATAATAAATTGAATGGCACGATATTAAATTGATATTAAGTAATTAAATGGCTTTAGATAAAATAATCGAATTATCGAATTCTAACTATATAATTCAAACGGTTCGACATATTAAAAGTTATGATCAATGGACATATACTAATGGTTGATACATGAATTAGGTTTTAATTAGCTATTAAGGCAAGGTTCACACGTACATAGGAAATAATAAATGCAAAAAATACATCTATAAAATAAAGTTACACGAAATACATGATAAAATTCGGTTAAGACCTAACGTACACTCTGAATGAAACTGGTTTAGTTTATTATGGAGATAGAAGTTATCGAATCTGTCAAGAGGTTAAAATGTTTTGTGGTAATTTTTTTTTTGTAGGCTCGAGCTTTAATTACTTCGGAGGAATGGGTAAGGGAAATTTAACTCTTATTACAAAGAATAAAAGATCCCCCACCGCTAGCCGCCATTTGTCGTGACCCTCTCGTTTCCGGCATTATTCGTCGTTATTTCTTTCCTTTGCTTTCATTTCTTTTGATAACCGTCGTGACTTAAGGCCACATTATTCTATTTTGTCAATAAGATCAATTCAGACTTTTCAACGTCTCCAATATAATTAGTACTTTACGTTATTTAATAAACAATTAACATGGTAGCGAGTTAATCTTTTCTCTACGACAGAAACGATAATTCTTTTCTTATTAAAGGGGAAATTCACGAGGCATTGACATCACTATTTATTCCCTAATCTTGACACAGAAATAATCAAAATGGATCTAACGCACCTAGTCACATTTGATAAAACATCGGATGCACGCTGAATGTTCCTATGAATTACCTATTGCACAGAGGCAAGAAATGAGGATACATTAGAGCGGATAAGTGTCATACGACAGTATGAATGGGACTTATCTTATAATTCCAGGAAAGTAGCTGATATGCGTTCCGTGACAACCAATGATTTACGTTACTGGATGATAAATGCGAATTCACTTGAATATAAATTGTTTAACAAAGACAAAGCCCTGGCCAGCCCCAAGCTGGGGACAGGCCAGCGCGACGTGTTTTCAGCTCTTAACTCAGCGATTGCCACGGTTCGACTGACTCTTTTCAAACGTAACGCTCTTGGCGATGCGAACATTTGAGATGCTAACTAGTAATAACGGCATCAAAAGATTGGTATATGAATGGAAGATATTTCCCCGATTAATTTAAATACGCTGCTACTTACTCTTGTTAACATATTTATACTAACAATCCCCGCAAATTTTATTAATAAGAAGTAAACATTACATAAGAGAAATCATTGAAGTTCCTGGCATCTTCTGTGAGCTGTCGTCGTTCCACCGAAGTCCAAGCGATGAACCTTCTCGAAGGTATAAACGATTTGAAGATATAGGCGATTTGAAGTGCTCCTTCGTCGACACTCAGACTTATTATCATTTGGTCTTTTAGAATATGAATACGTTATTGGCCAGATAACGCTCCTCCAGATTTCTTAGCGATGTTCTTTACACAGTTATGCGGAGAAGCATAACAAAATGCGTAAACTTCGCAGCTAAGGTGGTGTGCAACGGTAATTTCAAAAGAAGCGATAACGTAACCCCTCTCCTTAATAGCTCGGCTGGATTCCTATTCAAGAAAGGCTCCTCATGCAGAGGGCCCAATACGTATTCTCCTCGTTGTATCTTCCTCAGAGCAATGCTGAGATAGTGCGTTTCCATCCACCCACTGTAACCAACCAAAAGCCGAACAGAAACAATAATGTCTTAGTCAATTATCGTTCATCTCACATAGGGCAGAAGGCTCTGTCAATATCAGGTGCCCTACTGTGGAACAAACTTCCCCTGAGTATTAAAATCCCTCAAAGACCGAGAGAATTTAAAGCCAAAATAATTCGTCATCTATCGTCTCAACGATAATTCTTAGTTACAGAACATACTGAAAACGTATCGACGAATCTCACTATGCCTGGTATCTCCATTGCTTTATACTCTCCCTTGCTCATTTTCTTTATAATTCAAGACATCACACAACAGTCTTGAAGTATGCGTAGGTATTATGATTTGATCGCCTATACGCTGGGATTCGCAAGCATGCTTACTTGTATATGTGTGTACGTATATGGGTGTGCACGTGTGCACAATACACCTGTGTGCACTGGACTAGCGGCTGGTATATAAACTATAAATACAAGACTTTTTTCATTCAAACACTACCCAATACATCATTTCGTTTTATTATTGTAAGGCAATCCAAAGTATAAATGTCTTGTACAAGTAAAATGTGGTACCTTTGTATATTTATCAATTGCAGGCATTTTGCGCCATATTTCAAAGAAAATGTGATTTTTTTCCTAATATGACACCCTTATAGGACATTTACGTTTCTTTCTTCGTCCCATCCAAAAATGCTCTTGGTAGGCTAGTGTAGTGCAAATTATCATATCATCTCTTACGCTCTAGAGTATATTATAACAACTGCACCTAAGCCTCGCGTGCTTCTGAAAATATTCTGTTCTTGGGAACCGTTGTAGAAAAATCGTTTTCATGTGTCTGACTTAGGTAGACTGTTTTGTGCCTATTTTTTTAGTCCGGAAATTTTATAAAATTCATGCCATAATAAAAGATATTTTCTTTGATTCCCTCGGTTGGAATGCTAGTTTATACTGATTAGTTTACGCTGATATTTGGGCACATGCTTCTTTATGTATGTGTACTCGTGCCCGCTATGCGTACGTAGATAGGTGAGTGTGTCACAACGTAATAATTCCTTTCTCTTGGTTATGGTACAGCATTTATAAAATATATATATATTTATATATATATAAATATATCTGTTGCTCGATCCCCCACATATGATAAATAAGATGCTTATCAACCAATGATCCTTTCGATACAATATTTAATAAAACATCGTTACAATATTTCATTAAAAATTGTAAGCAGCAACGCATACTGAAAGAGTTGTCACGAATTTTCTATGCTCATTATCCTATATTTCAGAACATCGCACAGCATTTTTATAGAACGTGCATATATTGTGATTGCCTCGATGCATAGAAATGTATTTGTGTACACTTGCGTGTTAGGTGTATATATGTGCGTAGGTATGTATGTGCATATATATGTGTATACATTTACTTGTATATATGCTCATATGTGTGTACTAAACTGACAACTGGCATTTTAACTAGAGATGATGCTTTTTTTCTGTTTACTCTCAATTTGTAACATTACCTAACTCGTCATCTCTTTATTATTGTAAAGCATTCACGTAAAAAATTATACATTAAATAAAATGCTGATCAGTTAATGACCGTTATGTTAAAATTGTTTAATTAGAAATACAAATACTGTAATTTTCGTGGTCCTCATGCTTATATATGTGTATTTTATTTTTTTTCGTGCTTTCTTAAAATGGCATTTTTGAACATCTTCCGAAACAAACAACTCTAATATTATTTCCTGGCGCCAAGAATTGCGAAGCTTCATATCATGTATGTGTAAATTGTAAAAAGTGTTCTTAACCCACAATGAAAATGCATCGTCTATGAAATTGTGTTGTCTCTTATAATTATCATTACATGAATCATCAAATGTAATTAACTATGGAGCACGGTATAATTATCATTACATGTATTATCAAATGTAGATTAAGCAAGATTAGGAGAACATTGCCTTCAATCATATATTTTCGACTAGTGACATGAGGATTACAATACTCATGTGTGTGTATCACCTAAGTGTATTAACATTAAGATTTTTTAAAAACCAATGATAGGAATTTTGTATTATCTCTATTGGAAATAAAATGTTTTTTCTTTTCTTTTTTTCTTTTCATTACATTAATTTTAGACAATATAAATCTCTAGAAATTAAATATTTTGACCTATTCTGTTCCCTTTGACAAGATAGGCCAACTATTTCAGATTATCCTTCACAAAACTGATTAGTCATTAAAAGTAAACAAGCACAGCATTGGAACAACATAATGCAAGCAGTATTCATTCCCTTGGTATGATACAATAAGTAAATTTAAAAACGTTCAAGTTGCCATCCTTGTCATTTGCGCCAATCCACATCACTGTTTGAACTCGTACATGTATACCTAGTCTAACATTTTTGCAGCCTGCATGCATGTTTTTCGCCGCCCAAGTAATTGAACTGCTTGGGCAGCGAAAATTATGCATGCCCTGGCAAAAAAGTTAGACTGGGTAACCTCATAGAAAGAGCAGAAGTTGAGCTCCTCATAGATCATTATATGTTTTCTGACTCTCATTGGGATCTCTTGGGTAGATTTCTGAATGTCAGTCCCCCCCATTTGCTAGAATTTAATTTTTACATTGAAAAGTGCTGTAAAGAGCAATATGTTCATGCAAATTTAATTAATTGAACGTAAGCAAATAAAGTTTTGTCACTTGCAAATGAGTAACACGAGAGGGCATCATGGGTGTCATAGCCCACTCATTGTGGCTGACTTCCTTAATGAATAATTAACGTATGGTTCAAAATTTATTATGGTACCAAACATGTAATTCACTGACAGGCACTAACAGTGATGCTTACCAAAATGCCGAAAGGAAAGATTAGATTATAAGTTAGCTTAGGCAGCCCTAACCACACAGGAAAAACTTTCCAAAGGCAGGAATGTTGGCAATGTTGTGAGTCATTGAGTAGTGTTTCTGATAGCTTGGATGTACATCTTTCCTTCACACTTTTGTGAAAAGCATGATAATTCTTTTCCATTTTTTGTAGTATTTGCACAGTATTTCAATAAATAAACCGTTCATCAGCCGGTCTGGACATTAAAAAAGGAAAAAAGAAGTACTAATAAAATTATAGAGAATAATAGTTAAAAAACATTAATATCACTTATCATCAAAAATTAAGAATACATATGCACAATACAATGTAAAAAAATTATAGGAATTGAAAAAACTTGTATCAATAATAATTAATGAAATAAGAAAATTAAAGAAATAATATTGAATTTTTTTCAAATAATGTAATAATCAGAACTCACATATGTGGGTTGAGATCACACTTCATCATTCAAAAAGCTATCACATTTGTAGTTATTAACACACAATGTAAAATTGCAATAATTATTGATGTAAAAACATCAATAATTGGATAAATAAATTCTTCAATGCCTCCCACACTTTCAATTGTACCAATCGTGTGAGGTCGCCATTGTCATCAATGCGTTCAGAACAAGGTTTGTCTCGCTATTATTCATGCCCTGCGCTGCACAGTAACTCGAATATGACGGATGCTGAATGTAGATTTCTATGGATCATTAATACATGAACAACTGAATTACAATGAGTTGTACCACAAATTATGTCTACTCTATATGTGACGGGCGTATGAAAGCCGTTTATCTACGCGTAGTTCGATTAAATTTGAAGCGCAGGGAATGTTTTCTTTTCGAAAATAGAGTTGTTGAAACCCTAATAAAACAACAAAAAAATGATAACACGTTTGCTTCAGTTACTTAAATGAATTCAACATCTCGTAAACTGCACTCTTGCTGTTGATAGATAAGCAATGAATGTCCTAATCACGAAGGGCACAGCATCTAATCCACGTCACACGGTCACTAAATTAAAACTAGCGCCAATCACTCCTGAGTCATGCTGCGCCCGAGCTTAACATATCGCACACAAGACGTCCGACTTCAGGGCTGCATTAGCAATAAACCGATTAGTCGGTAAAATTACCCCTCAAAATACATATATTTGTGTTTTTTTTGACATTTTTAAATAGCTTTTTCCACACAACTGAATTAGTTTCGGTAAATGAAACTATACTTTGTGATTTTTTTCAGTCGATTGATGTCAATACCAGATTATGTAATCAGACTTAGAACCACATACGCTACGTTCATCGCGCGGCCGTTCAACGAACAGGCTGCCGATCATTACTCGTTTCAAACGGGTTTATCGAGCATGAAATGGCTGAAAAATGCTTTTACCTTTTTCGATACGAGTTGTTTTGTGTCAAGTATGCGTAATTGTTCAATTTATAGATATTTATTGCTATAGTAACACATGACAAACGATTTTAGCATATTTTTTTTAAAAAACTAGACCTTCGAAACTCATTGGACGACTGAAAAAACAAGAACAGTGAACCTGTGTTTTTAGTAATTTTGAATATACATTTTATTGTAACGTATTCACATTTCTTGATATCTGTCATATATTTGAACTCATTAATGACTGAAATAACTATTCATTAACTTAATTGGTACATTTTATACAAATTACTCCGTATTATTGGCGTACGATATCAACCCAATGTCTGGGCAATAATAATGTATATTTTAACAAATTTTTTCAAATTGCGAGATTTTTAATTATTATGAGATGGTTTCCACTTATATGAATATCGTATATATATATATATATATATATATATATTAAATATTTGAGTGTTGCTTTTCAAAACGACGACGTCGCTTAGCGTAGCAGAGAGTTTCTAATGACAAAGCTTAGTAAACACTCAAATGTTTACCCACCCCCGCTGTTTATTATGTAAAGAAACAAAAATATCGGCTCACCTTGGCCGAAAATTAAGCACACCTGTCCAATTACAGCATAGACTTCGCTGGCCTTATTTCTACGATCATATACTGGACTCGCAGTTATTAAAACATGTTTTGACACCTAAGTTATTTATTGCTTAATTTTTTTTACGAAAATGCAAAGCACGATCGGCATTAAGCACCCAAAAATGTATAAATAAAATATTTCATTAAAATTAATTCTTTATTTAAGCTAAACCTAGAATATTAGGATAAGCCTCCCTATCCATATTAATGCGTTGTAAAGAGGGGAAGATGGAACACACAAATTTGTAGGGAATTAAGCAAACGGGGAATCTATGAACAAGGCGTGAAATACATTGTTTTCAGAATCAACAAGGTACACAGCAGTTTATGAAACATGATAGAAGTTAAAGAATAACGTAATAAACAGCGAAAAAGTCAGCAGTAAGCTGCAAAAAAATTTATCTGCAGTAAAACAAAAGCAGAAGAAATCCATAGGAATGCCTACCTTACCTTCAGCTGGGCCTCAGAAATTCCCCTGGGATCGCTAGTTCCCATGGATATAATAGTTGTATGCCCTGAGGGTCTAAACCTGTGACACTTCATCTTAGAATACACCCTGTGTCTTTCTGTCTAACTCGAGTGCAACTGGCTCGTCAAGGGCTGGCGCACAATTTTCAAATGCCCAAGTGATAGCTGGAAGATAAGTGACGGGTCTCTTGCCTCTCCTCCATCCCAGTCAACTGATCCTGTTGAAAAAAAAATTGTTTGTCATCAAGTATAGGATTGCTATCCAACAAATGAATATTCTGAGTACGAAATACCTTTAATAGTTTCCTGGTCAAATTTTAGTGATAATTTATATATAATCAATGCTCCTCACAGCATAGGTTTATAAAGTTTATGCTTCGTTTTAGGTTGCTTATCAGTAGCTTTACTCATTTAATTAATAAGGGTATACTGGCTGAAAAAAACTTTGTTAGAGAAAAATATCGAATTACTTGTGTTTCAATATTTCTAAACACGTTAGAATACAAAGATAATCACTGATTTAAGCTAGACTTGACAGAACAAAAATATTGGTATCACAAATATTGGTATCAAATATCACAATGCGAGACGACTAGGTAGGGTAATTTTGTACATGATTGAAATTGCAGATGACTAGTTGTTACTGCTCACCAGATATTCGCATGTAAACGGGAACAAGAGATAGAGGTAAAATGAATGAACAACTGGAGATTTCACACGTCAATAAGCCACAGTCCTATTGAACAATTTTAGAACAAAAAAATTATTTGTAATTTCGTTGAGTCTAGGTTTAAATTTATGACTTATTATTTGAATATGCTCCATTTAACAACATTATACAATTTTTTTTTGCATTTGAGCACAGATCTTCATTTGAGGGCTTACAGCTATGATCAACACGGAAATGATTAAAAATGGAACCTTAATATTTGTGCGAGGTTAATCTTAGCTTTAGTGTCATCCTAGTCATGCCAATGCAACATTTATTGAAAGACTTGCGTTCTATCCTGTTACATTCGAACTGATATATCCCATTGCCTCTGCCAAGGTCACACTGACTCCGGATCTGGAAATATTGTTTCTAACTAGGAGATCACTGATTTTGTGATTTTCTAGTACACACGAAGTTTTATTGACAAATGTGGATCTATTGGTTTCACGAAAGTTTTAACAACACTTTTGGAGACACGTTTACGAATTTTGTAATTGTTATGCATTTGATTTTCATAGAATATATTTATATTTTGCATAATATCCCGGATTATGGTCCTCATTCAAAATTCGATATACAAAGTTACCAATTCCATCAATAAGCGTATTGGAGAAATTGTTATTAACTAGCAACCGCTTACACCGTAGCATTTCTGAATGAAAACTAGCCTTTAAAAATGCTCACACACTTTTAAAATGCTCTTTAACAAGGTATGGATAACACCTTCATAATACACATGCGCCGCATCACAATCACAGTTTCTGGTTCCACCAGCATGCGAGGGCGACATACACAGTTATGCGAAAAACACCCTGAGATGTTTCAACTGAAACGTCAAGAAATGGCAACTTCCCACTTACACACCCAGCTCATACGTAAATGTAACACCGGATTATCAGTCACCAAATTCCTCAACATCTCCAACTGCTCTACCACCTCAATTTCAACGATAATATCGTCCACGTACCTTCCGTATAAAATCGGCTTCACCGGTATAGAATTCAAGTTATAGATGCACTGCAGATTTATAAACCTGAACCTCAACGAAATTTATAAACCTCAACGAAAATACAAATTATTTTTTGCTTTAAAATTGTTCTGTAGGACTGAGGCTTAGACGTTTGGAACCTCCGGTAGATCGTCCATTTTTCTTCCATCCCTGGTGCCGTTACCATATGAATAACTGGTGAACGATAACTAGGCATCTGTAATTTTGATCTTCCACAAAATAAGTCCTACCTAGTCATATCGCAAGGGATTACCAATATTTATATTCAGTTTGATGTAGCTTTATTTTGGATTGACATAGTTTTATCAAAGTGATTTTTGGTTTTGTCTTTGGCATCGTGAAGATGATGTTAGTATCATCGAAATGTTGCCTTTTATAGTCTGATATATGTAGAATTTTTAAAAAATTGAGTGTTCATTTCAGTAAAATGATATGTGACTATCTTTGTATTCTAACACGTGGAGAACTAAAACAATTTCGCAAAATTGAAAAGTTGGAAATAAATTGTGTTAGAATAATTCGAAAAAATCTTTATTATACTATCAATCTGTCGTTATAAGCACATGAAAAAATCTAATTTCAGTGCTACGTGCGCAATGAGCATGGTAAATGATGGTCAGTTGAGACAATACCCGTATCCGGCACTCCCGTCATCCCCTATTTAATAACAGGTTACACTTAGTATCGCTCGAAATGCCTACTATCATCATTTACACTTTCAGCGCAACGTACTTTACGGTGGTCTCGGAGGGGATTTTTCTAATGCTGCTGATCGAACAGTATCACAAACTAAATTTTTAATGAATATTTAACTAAAGCAAAATGAAAGCCTGATCAGCTTATTGTTTGCATTTTCAAAATAGCTAACTTTAATTGACTTCAAATTTTAGTTGAACATTGAACTTCAGTTTAACCAATTAAGGTCAAAGTGTTAAAATATATACTCATGAAGCCATGTTTCGAAATTCATGTGCATGCATATCACTCGCAACTGAAAGTGGATGACAAATAAGTAGATACAACACGTAGTCGTCTCGTCGAAAAAGAGCGTTAGAGCCTAATTGTGGGGAGTTGGTGACTCGAGTTGTTTATGCAACAATAAAAGGTTGGTACAAAATTTGTTATCTGTGAACCTTCATGAGATTGTAAGTTTATCCTGGTGAAACTTGATAGAACATTATTCAGCAGGGCTTACCTATGAGATGAGAGCTTTCTGAATGACAGCTTTCACTTTACTCCTAGGCTCGTTGCGGTAGTCGGGAATTCGAGCAAGAGCACCTACATTGCAATGAAGAAAAAATAGGAAGAATGTCGTTCGCAACAAATTGTGGCAGGCTATATCCTACTCTTCTATTTTACGTACTAAATTGAAAACAATCAAGATGTTGTGAACATGATTTGCAAATATAAATTTGTTTTCTGTAACAATACTCTTGAGTACATGGCATCATGGTTACTCACTTTCGATTACTACATATGCGGCGGAGCGGAGTTGTCAAACTTGATTTTGGTCCTCAGTCTGTTGGGGCCTAATCCTGGCATGGAGAATTCTGTCGCAAAGGTTTCTCGCGAGTAAAATCTTTAATAATGAAGGCATCTACGGATGCTTTATTTCCAATCAAGCCTGATACATATCACCTTGTACATTGGATTTTCAAATGCCTTATAACTAACGCCAGGACGCCATGACGCTTTCCCCCGGTCAAGACCGGTATCCATTTCAGACACCTGGGTAGAGTGGGGTGTTGTGCTTGGAATTTTTCTCCTATACCCAACAGAGAGAATCGCCACCGCTAGCGCCGAGATTCGATCCCGGGTCTCCCGCAGGGCGGCAGAACCCTCTAGCCACATGGCTATGGCGAGCACAACCTCCATCATCGCAGTCACTTTGCGACTAAGGTTTGCTTTCCTGGCGGTTATCAGATATGGAACCTGGAAATTTGAGAACAGGAAACTGTAAGACATATTTAAAAATGTTAGTTTCTCAACAATTTCGATGTACATTAGCTTACAATTTTGTTTGAAATCTTAGCAACATATTAGCTTTGAAGTCTCTCTACGAAGACTTGTGACTGCTAAAATGAAAGATTGTGTTTGTCCAAGCTTTTCGCGCATATTACACGCCAACTCTACATCATAACGAAAGAGCGTCAAATCCACTATCCTCAAATATTTAAATGACAATTTGATATAAATGGAGGGATATATTAACAATTATTTGATCACAGTACAACTTACAAGATCTTCGCGCTGAAGTATGTAGTCCAGTCTTCCATTGAAGTTCCACGCGTGAATCCTCGAACTGGTGTTACGTTGGCAGATTTTTCTGAGTAAAGATGCTCCTTTACAAGCAAGGCGATCCCAGCAACTTGATCGTTTAATATCTCAACTTTACACTCCCTGCGATTGAGTTGACTTTGAATGGCAGCTATTTCCATTTTTTTGGCGAAGCAACGGAACTGGAATTGAAAGGAAGGATAGAATGGTTTTCCTAGTATGTTCCAAAATATTATTTAAGACGTCATATAGTGGTCTTGTGAGGTAAATGAAAGGATGTTCATATGTACATTATAGTACTCAAAACCAGAAACACAACTACAGTTTTTGCATCATTTCAAATAATTTTTTGCATATAACGAAATGGAAATAAAAATGCTTAATTTGAAAAAAGATGATATGCACCATATTTGGACAAATTAAGTAATAAAAAAAGTCAAAATATATTGAAATAGTTGCGTGCAGTACTGTGGAACTAGATGTTCTTTGTGAGTTCCCTGAGAAGATTGCATTTCTATGAATTAAAATATACCTTTTCACAGGATTTACTTAATCATTGACTTAAAATCGAATACCATTGATAAAAACGGAATCACATTCCTTGGCAGAGCTTTTCTATCGATTTGATCAACGGTAAAATAAAAACTAACGATATTGTAAAGTATGAACTTACACACACAGCTTTTACAACTAACAAAAGTAGAGATTTATTCCTTCTATTTTTCATAGTTTCATCGTATGTATCGAAAAGAAACTATTCCATCAAATTCCTATCGAGATATATCGAAGAAAAAGGTTTATAGCAATAGTAGACCGTCCCAATACTTTACGCACCTAAAATATCACGCATAAAATTAGCAATACATAAAATAGATTAGCACTCAACATGTACTGTAATTGATTTCTTTTTGATACACGAAATCATAAGCAATACAAAATAAAATAAAGTTCACATATCAATGTGATTATTATTATTATCATATAAGAAAGTTTTAGCCTCCCTTAACCACGACAAAGATGTTCCAAGAGCGGAAGGAGGAAGGCCCCATATAATATGGAGTTGAGGGAACGCGGAATCTATGCACAAGATGCACAGACACAGCGAGCCCCGTAAGAAGATCATGAAACATGAAAAAGTTGAAGAAGAAAGTAGTAGGTGATGAAAAACAAGACAACAGTGAACCGAAAAAAGATGGTCCTTAACAAAACAAAAACTTATTCTATTTCAACAAAAAAGAAGCCTACCTAACCTTTAGCTCGGGCACACACGCAGTCACCCTGGGAGCGCTAATTCCCATAGATACAACAGTTGTATCCCCCTGAGGGGCTCATATCAATGTGAAAGAAACATCGTTATCTGAACGTAATTCTCACCGGCTTACGTCGGGAACGAATTCAGCAGTTGGGAGACAGGTTGAGCACCTTGCTCAGGATCCTCGGATGAATCCGATTCTTCTGAAAGTAAAAACACGCGTATGAGATATATCCATATATGTCAGGGTAAGGACGTGTAGCATATTTTTCCTGATAGCTAAACTGCTTTATTCCTCCTTATCATTTTAAAAATTGAGTTTTACCAAATTTTCCGGCAGAAGATTAACAACTCCACCCCTTTAGGTGCTAGTGTGGATGACTGCTTATAACGTAACCTCTAAATTATATGTTGGAAACTATTTAGGTTTCTTGCCGAACATTTTCATGTTTTTTTATATTTAAAAGCAAGGCACATGTGGAGCAAGGTTAAGTTAATCTTTGTGAGGGTGAGTTATGACAAGTCATGTTATGTTAAATTAAATAAAAGGGAAACTCTTTAATGTTAACGGTCAACCTACAGTTAATGATATGGTTTACGGCACGGTTAAAGTTTAAGGAGGCCGTCCCAGTTTTTCAACTTTTTTCGTCCAATTTGTTTGAAAATTGGCCAGTATATGTATTTTTTGAAAGTAAACACTTTTCATTCATGTCACTTTTTCGATTTAGGCCTTAATTTTTTTGACGAATATTTATTTTTTTTGTAAATTTTTATGTATATTTCAAGACGTATCTCCTCATTCCGTTTTGATGCTAGAACAAAACCAAAGACAGTTTTAGAATCCTTGAAGCATTTCTAACTAGAAAATGAAGGAAAATTTTAATTTTAACATTTCGAATTTTTTTGGTGATAAACGATTTTTATGATTCCATCACGAAGAAATTATTTTTGGGTTTAGAGCTATATAACTTGTTCTCAAATTTGGAAAAACCTTCATTTTATTGTTATAAATGTTCCAAGGATTCCAAAACTGTCTTTGATTTTGTTATAGCATTAAAACTCAATGAGGAGATACGGTTTGAATGTTGAAAGTTATTTTTTTTGGGTATAAGCCATAACAAATTTTTTTTTTAAAGTGTAATATAATGGACAATATATGTAATTGAATGCAGTTTTAATTTATATTTCGATACTTTCCATACATAACTTCATATTCACACTGTTAATTGTGATTTCCAAACCCCCCAAACAAATATTTTTTTCAAAAATTTGAAATATTTCATTTTCAGTTTGATTCATATGAAATTTGACTATAATATGTAACTTTTCAAATGAAACACAATTTATTCCGAAAATTGTTTGATTTAGGCCTTAGTTTTTGAAAAAAATTGACAAATGGTTTTTAGGTATTGATATTTCACTTGTATTGATGTTTCAAGACGTATCTCCTCATTCAGTTTTGATGCTAGAACAAAAAAAACAGTTTTAGAATCCTTGAAACATATCTAACAAACATATATTCACAAATTTTCCATTTTACGTTTTGTTGTCTGTTTATATGGGGTCGAAATGGGGTCGAAAATTAAAGATTTTGGTCCCCTTACCCCCCTGGGGAGGATCTATAGTCTGTAGTGCCACAAAATTTTAGGACCGAATAGTCCACCACCTACGGGTCATTTTCCAACAAAAACATACAAAAGACCATCAGAGCGACATGGGCCTGGCAGGGGCCTGGGATGATCTCCTTTTAAGTAGGTTGCAATTATACAATGTTGGATTTAATTCTACAATATCGGTTGCATGTAAACTAATGGGGGTTTTTTAGTAGAAATTGAACTGGCAATCATGATTGGAAGTCGTTAAAATATCCTGTTCAAATTCAATTATGATTATACTAAATTACAATTACAATAATATCCACATATTTATGTTTGAAGCATATGTGTAATTTTATAATTACATTATATAATTGCAATAATTATAAAATAATAGTTTCAAAAAGAAACTACTCCATCAAATTCCTATCGAGATGTGTTGAAGAAAAAGGTTATAGAAATAGAAGATCCTCTAATGTGTATCAAGAATGAAAAAGTCCCACAACATTATGATATAAAGTTAATTATTAGTATAAACAATAAATAAAGGATATTACTGGAATTGATGCCACAGTACTTTAAAGCTCGACTGTCCCTATCGTCGTTATTGATTATTAAAGTATCGCAAAAATTTGATTTTGAGTATGTCATATTACTCTTATTGGGATTTCTAGAGTTTAACTACCCCACAATTTTTATGAAAAATATCAGGAAAACTTGAAAACTGCTATTTATGAAATGTGTTTTAAAATTAATTTTATATAAAGTGTGCAAGTTTCATGAGAATCGGGCCATATTTTATTTTATTAGACAGAAGAGTATCAGAAACAACGAAAACATCCCCTCTCCTCTCCTCTCCTCCTCCCCTCTCCTCCCGATGTTTGCCCTCATATAACAAGCACTCTCCGGCATCCGCCACAAACAATTGCGAAGTGCCTACAAAAAATAGGTTTTCATTGCTGTCCAATGCTGATGAAGAGGATGAAAAGCCCCTCTCAGACACGAGTATAAATCAATATCCAATCACATACTCGGAAGCAGTGAAATCAACAGGAAGAGAGAAATCGCTGCAAAATTGCAGTCGACAATCGATGGAAAATCCACTACCCAACTGTGTGCACAATCATCACCAGAAAAATATAATTGACACGAGCATTTCTCAGTTCTCTGCAAATCCCCATACAAGAAATCACCACAGAACGGGAATTCAGAGCCAGAAAAACGTAAATTCTCCGCACCTCTCAGAACCTCTTAATGATTTAAAAAGTGCGAAAAAAAACGTCTCCAGCCGCATTTGTGAACGCATGAATTCCACAATGGATGAATTGAAACGATCATGGAACATAAAACTGATTCCCACCAAAGCCGATGGACACTGCCTCCTTCACGCAGTAGCTCATCTACTTACAAAACAACCAGCATCAAAATGGAATTACAATTCCCTAAAGGCTGCAATCAAAACAGAGAGTAAAGCAAACAACAGCACATATGCTAAGTTTTTTGACAAGAACAGTGGCGACATGCAAAACCTCATAGATAATTACATTGACGAAAAACATTTTGACCAAGCTGCTGTAGACCTTATACCACTAATCATTTCAAATGTGACAGGCCAAAAACTTGTCGTCCTGGATGAACAGGATCATTGTGTTTGGAAAATATCAGTCGTTCCCAATTCAGAATTATCAAATAATAACCCTCCACTACTGCTCCATCGTAAAAACGATCACTACAGTGCTCTTGTCACACAAGGCAAAAATCAGACCGGGGTTACCTCATCTTGACAGAGTGCCGCTGCCCAGCCAAATAGTAGACTTTCTTACATAGCAGATGCTGGGCCAAACACCCTGGGCAACTTAGACAAAATCGATAAATCCCCTGAACGATCTCATCGAGATAGTAACTTCACTACCTTTAAAAAGAGTGCTAATATAGGTAAAATCAACATCAAGCACGTAAATGCTCGAAGCCTGAATGGTAAATTGGATGAAATCAGAGTAATGTTGGTCACTGGAAAAATTGACATTTTGACGATCTAGCAATCACAAATAATCCCACCGCAATACTTAGTACAGTAATATCTCCTTCTATTTCCGATCACCACTCTATAGAATGTGAAATTAATATTGCGAAGGAAAGACAAAAATACCGCTTTATGACCTATCGCTCGAAAAGGCACTATTCAGCAGAACTATTTCAAGAAAAACTACTCGATAGGTCTACCGAATTCCAGAAAATGATGCAATCTGACGATGTTGACATACAAGTGTCAATCTTCAACGAGAACTTCACAGCAGCTCTCGACGAATGTGCACTTTACGTCACCAAAAAAACCAAGCCAAAACGGACTGTTTGGATTACTGACGAAGTTAAAGAGATGAGCAGAATAAAGAAAGCTAACTTGCGAGAGTACAAAAACAATAGATCAAACAGTACCTTATACAAGAGATATAAAGAACATGAAAAAATTCTTCGAAAGCAAATCACTGAAGCGAAACAAACTCATTTCCACCAGGCACTGATAACGGCTAAAAATAACCCGAAGCGAACTTGGGAAATCATTAGTGAGGTAGCCCCATATAAAAATTTAGATCGCATAAGTAATTTTGAAAATCCCTTGGCAACAGCCACGGATTTCAACACATTCTTTTCAAAAGTAGGGGCTCAAGTTTTCAGTGAGGTGTGCACCAATCCAGATGAAACGACAATTGAAAATTCATGCCCCACTGCACCCTCGAGGACTGATGTCAAGTGGAGACCACGCCCTGTCGATTTACCGGAGTTACGAAACATCTTATACTCACTAAAAAACACAAAGGCAGTTGGACATGATGGTATCAGTCTTCAATATATCAAAGACAGTTTCCCTGTTACAGCACCATGGATTCGTCTGATAATTAATACATCAATAGTAACCAACACATTTCCAAACCAATGGAAACACTCCATTATTAGACCGTTGCACAAAAGTGGTGACTTAAATACAGCATCAAACTACAGGCCCATCAGTCTTTTGCCTGTCATGTCCAAACTATTGGAGAAAGTGGTGACAAATCAACTGTCATTTCACCTGGACGAGTCAAATTTACTCCACCAAAATCAATATGCCTATAGAAGAAATACTAGCACTCAAGACGCTCTGCTCAATATATCTGAAAAAATATACAGTGACATTGATCAAAAGAATGTAACACTCTTGCTGCTACTCGATCTCTCTAAGGCGTTCGATAGCGTCCAACATGAAAGACTTCTACGTAAAATACTGAACTTGGGAATAGACACGCAATGGTTTGAAAGTTACTTGTCAAATCGATCTCATGCAGTCCGCATAGAAAACAAATTGTCCCCATTCACTCAAAACAATTTTGGTGTTCCCCAAGGATCCATTCTTGGTCCACTACTGTTTTCTATTTTCATTAATGATTTCCCTCCAATGCCTTCTGACACACGGATCTCAATGTATGCAGATGATGTTCAAATTGCAATAACAAGTTCTGTATCGGAAATACCACAGACGCAAATTAAAGTCGAAACTTTACTGACTAGCCTGAAATCATGGTACGACCGAAATGGTCTGAAATTAAATGCTAATAAAACACAATGCATTATTTTTGGATCCAAAGATGCAATTAAAAAAACTTCAGATCTTACTCTTGCAGTTGGAAATGATAAAATTAATGCATCAGAAAAAGTTAAAAATCTGGGTATCTGGTTCGATAGAAATATGTCCTTCAAATCTCACGTTGAGACTACTTGCAACAAAATCTACGGAACTTTAATGTTTTTTCATCGTATAAAAAGTATGCTAGACGAAAAATCCAGATTATTAGCCATTCAATCCCTTGTGTTATCGCGCATTGACTACTGCAGCCTAGTATGGGGAGACTTACCTCAATACCTTAAAAGGGACTTACAAAAATGCATGAATTTTGCAGCCAAGGTGGTATGCAACGGTAATTTCAAAAGAAGTGATCACGTAACCCCTCTCCTCAATAAACTCGGCTGGATCCCTATCCAAGAAAGGCTCCTCATGCAGAAGACCCAATACGTATTCTCCTCGTTATATCTTCCTCAGAGCAATGCTGAGATAGTGCGTTTCCATCCACCCACTGTAACCAATCAAAAACCGAACAGAAACAATAATGTCTTAGTCAACTATCGTTCATCTCACTTAGGGCAGAAGGCTCTGTCCATATCAGGCGCCTTACTGTGGAACAAACTTCCCCTGAGTATTAAAGTCCCTCAAAGACCGAGAGAATTTAAAGCCAAAATAACTCGTCATCTTGTGTCTCAATAATAATCCTTAATTACAGAACATACTGAATGAGTACTGACGAATCTCATTTCCCTGGTATCTCCCTTGCTGAACAATCTCCCTCGCTCATTGTTTTATAATTCAAGACATCACACAACAGTTTTGAAGTATGCGTAGGTATTATGATTTGACCGCCTATACGTTGTCATTTGCAAACATGCTTACTTGTATATGTGTGTACGTATATAGGTGTATGTGCGCATATGGGTGTGTATATGTGCACGTACAACTGTTTGCACTAGAGTAGATCAACCAGTCGAAGGTGCACTTTATGTCATTCCTCTCCGTTTCTGTGCAAGCATCAAACTAGACCGACATGGTACCTATGTGTGTGTGTGTTGATCAATTGCAGACATTCTGCACCATATTGAAAAAAAAATAATGTGTCTTTTTCTAATATGAAATTGTAAAGCATCCATGTAAAAAAAATAAATTCGTTGTGTGATCATCCATTTATACTGCAGTAATATACTTATTCGGCTTATAGTTATATGCTTATAATAATGTGATACCTATGTTTGTTTATCAACTGCCGACAATTTGCGCCATATTTCAAAGATAACATGATTTTTTTTTCTAATATTAAACCTTTATAGGACATTAATGTTTTCTTTCTTATTCACGTCCCACAATCGTTTTCATGTTTCCGACTTAAGTGGACTGTTTTGTGCCACTATTTTTAGTACGAAATATTATAAAATTCATGCTATAATAAAAGATATTTTCTCCGTTTCTCTCGATTGGAATTCTGGTTTATACGAACTAGTTTACGCTGATATTTGCGCACATGCTTACTTGTGTATATGTGTACGTGTCCACGCTATGCGTATGACACTCTGTAGAATGCGTATGTATTGCCTCGATGCATAGAAATGCATTTGTGTTTGCTTACGAGTTTGGTGTAAGTATGTGCGTGGGTATATGTGTGCATGTGTATGTGTATATATTTACATGTATACGTGCACATATGTGTATACTAGACTGACAACTAGCATTTTACCAGAGATAATGGTCTTTTTTCTGTGCACACTTAACTTGTAACATTACCTAACTCATCATCTCTTTAGTATTGTAAAGCATTCATGTAAAAACTATACTTTTGTTGTACGATCATCCATTTATATTTATATAAAATGCTTGTTAACTAATGACCGTTATGTTAAAATTGTTGAATCAGTAATAAAAAACTTATAATCTTCTTGGTCCTCATGCTTATATGTATATATGTATTTGTGTGTGTGTGTATGTGTGTGTGTGTATGGATATGCACACACATGCGTACGTATATTTACATATGTGTGCATATGGATATATATTTATATATTTTTTTTTTCATGCTTCCTTAAAACGACACTTGTGAACATTGACCGAAACAAGCGATTTCATATATTATTTCCTGGCGTCAAGAATTGCGAAGTTTTATGTCATGTACATGTAAACTGTCAAAAGTGTTTTCACCTCACAATGAAAATGCATCGTCCATGAAATTGTGTTATCTCTTATAATTATCATTACATGTATTATCAAATGTAGATTAAGCTAGATTAGGAGTTCATTGCCCTCAATCATTTCTTTTCGACTAGTGACACGAGTTTTTCAATACTCGTGTGTGTGTATCATCTAAGTATATTAATTTTAAGATATTTAAAAACCAATTATTGTAATATTGTACAATCTCTATTGGAAATAAACTGTTTTTCTTTCTTTTTTTTCTTTCTTAATGAAATTAAACCAGTCAACAACTGTATGATCATCTAATTCCAATTGTTTACAGATCACAGTCATAAGAAGTTCCAAGCACAAATAAAAATAAATAAGTTTCAAAATTTGTGGGATCGATAGATGACTTCCCTCAAAAAAAAGCGCTTTCTCCCTGCGGAAACTAAAGTATCACACTTCCGTCTAAGAAATTATTTGCGAGTTGGAACACCAAAATTTTAAAGCCGAAGCATTAAATTGCATGGGGGAGCCACATTTTGCACAATTCACATTAGTCAGAATCAAATAATTGTAATACTGCAAATACGCTAATAGCGGCACTTCACAATTCAATAAATGCTCAAGATCTTCTAATGCACTAACGAACATTACCATTGATGTGAACTGCTGTTTCTTTTATTTTTTAAGAAGAAAATCATAAAATTATACATAATAAAACTTGTTCCAAGTTCAATTTTACATATACTGTTCTCGTTTCATAAAAATTTCACTATAATTAAAAAAATTATGCGTGGGGTAGTTAAGCTCCAGAAATGCCCTGTTATTGATGCGACAGTACTTTAAAGCTCAACTCGTTCTATCTTCGTCATTGATTAAAGTATCGTAAAAATATGATTTTGGGTAGAGAAACATTAACAGAGGGCAACATATGAAACGAAATAATTTACGCACCATTTCCCCAATTACTGGAGGTGGTGAACTACAAGTTTGGCCATATCTCGAGAAAAATCTCTCGCCTCATCTGCACACTATTACAGTCCGTCTCTTCCACTCTGAAACTTAACAATAAGACTACGTGAGATCGCCCTATTTTCCATTTTATGAACACTTAGATGCATTTTTGCCTTTGTAGCGTAGTTTCTTGCATTGTCTGTTCACAAACCTCGATTATTTAGTAGTCTGATACGTCTACTCAAACATTTTTTAACTGCCACACTCTTTTAACCTAATAGGGTTAAAACTCAAGTAATTGAAAACAATAAAATATTCAGTATATGTATATCACAAAATTACCATTACTCAAAACAACAACTATTCACATATGAGTAAAATACTCACTTGATGCTACTGTTATGTTTGAAGGTGTAAGAACGCCAACTCACCCATGCACCAGTTTTTTCAGGCGACAGGCAAATCCTGTAACACTTCCTTGAGTGGGCCACCGCACTTTTTTCACGGCCTTCAGTATATATCTAAGTTGACAGAATAACAAGCTTCGAGCACTTTTTCAATTTTTTCCTTAAAAAAACTACTTTCTAGTAAGTCAATTTCTAGATTACCAAAGAAATCGAGAAATATAATGAGAGAGCAATCTATCCTGAGTACTTTGATATAAATACCTCTAAAACACCCTTCACATAACTAAATTTAAAAAATTAAACTAAGCTTGAACTCTCCACCCGACGAGAAAGTTCTACGGAGGAGAGTAATGGTCGATCGACGCAAAATCGTTGAAGAACTTTCATCCAGTATAAATTCTGAATTTGCCCACACATAGAACGTTCAAACATCTGCACTACAATCAATAAAATTCACGTTCCCAGTTTTTAAGCAGTAATTGAGAATCACACCATGAAGCTAGAATATACTGGAGGGAGCATAGCCGATTTTGATCGGATTCAAATTAGCTGCAAAAGTTGAGAGACTGGGGCATGCACAAGGCCCCACACGTGACCACCTCTGAGCCAACCACAGACGCTTAGCTGAAGTTGGCTCCTCCTCACCTCCTCTACAACTCCACCTGGACCACCTCCCATTTTCCAAAGCAAGATTAGTACTGCACCACAAATCAAAGGGTCAGGTGTGCGTGCAAGTCGCTCTGTAATTTGTTATATTCAAGGACCTGTTATCTTTATAGTTTTCAACTGTTAATGTATCTTTGCTAGTAATTCTGATATTATTAAGTGTCCTCAAGTGAGGAAAGTCAATTTATTATCTTTCGGAATCTAAGAATCCCAAATTAATCCTTGTCAGAACTGGAACGTCAAGGAAATATTTCGTACTAAATTTAAGGAATATGCAGAAATACATTCCATCACCAGTCTATGTCACACAGTATTATAAAAATTAATGATTCATTCAAAATTTATTGTTCGAAATAAAAATTTATTATCCTGAGTATATTCCTGGGGTTAACTTTTTCTGGGGTTAATCCCCAGAATCCTGGGGTTAACCTTTTTCGATCTGAAATTTGACACTGAAATTTATTAATAGAATTTGAACTTTACTGGGACTGTAAAATGCTTTCAATTTCAACAGTCGAATTTTGTTTCTCAATATATTAGCTTAGGGATTGTGTTCCGAAAAAGGCCTAATTTGAAAACCCTACCTTGACATCAAATCAAAACCCAGATATTTCTTGAAAAAACTAAGATCTG
Organism: Morinoia aosen; assembly: GCA_030386875.1. Lineage (NCBI taxonomy): Eukaryota > Metazoa > Arthropoda > Malacostraca > Amphipoda > Talitridae > Morinoia > Morinoia aosen. The sequence goes on from CM059557.1 coordinate 73,217,364, forward strand.
GGTTAAAATGCCTAAGTGCGACTAACTTGGCCGCGGGGAAACCTATAACACATATTGAACAAAGCACTTGGCTGAGAACAAATATTTGGGTTCGAAGTTTCCTGATAAATTACGCAGTGATCTAGTCTGTTTTTGTGCCCCTAATACTTTAAGGTATCATTATTTCATAAGCAAATATACTGTAGATTGTGCAATTTTACAGTAACTTGTTTATAACAAAAGACGTGATTATATATATAAGCAATCATTTCATGTGAAATCAATGGCGACCTTCTAATTGACCCTGCTTATGGTTGAATATTTGTAGGGATGCTTCTAATTGACTTCATTACATCCTGCTTGATTTTTCACTACTAGTTAACTGTAATGTTGAAAAGCCTATCAGTAGCCAATTTGGAGGGTTGTTTGCATCAGTTTTTCTCAGCAATTTAGCAGTAAGCAGAAATAAAATGTAACATGTGTATTCTTAGATGATATATTCAATTTTCATGACAAATAGGTATTTAGTGTGAAATATTTCTAGTTGAAGACTAGCCTTTTATTCGCTTCACTGGTATCCTTTCTGCACCTCTCTGTCCCATTTCGTGATTTTCTTCTTTTGAACTTTCTTTCAACCTTGCACCAGGATTTCTGTGCAGGAGCTCATCATTGTATAAATTACCATTTCCACAAATAAAAAAGTACCATCTTCAAGATAGTACCTTGTACTTTCCTCTCTTAAAACAGCAATATCCGATTTATGCGAGCCTCAAACTAATTAATATAATCAATAAATCCTTCTTATGAAGCGCTAGTAGACTCGCTACTATTTTTACTCCTACTCGAGTCATTCGTATTTTTATTTCATTCATCCCCTCAAGGGATTGCCCTCGAGGGGTACAATTATTGTATCTGTTGGAATCAGCAATCCGAGGGTGATAATGTATGGGCCTGATCCGATAGTTCGGTAGGCCTTCATTTTGTTGAAATAAAGTATGCATTTCGTTTTGTGAAGGACCATCTTATTTCGGTTCACTGCTGTCATTTTTTGTAGCTCCTCTCACTTTCTTCCTGACTTTTTCCCTTCTTTCAACCTTCTTTCTAAACTTGTTGTTTCTCTGCGCAGGGGATCCTGTGCGGGAACACGCCTTGTGCATAAAATCCGCGTTCCCTTATGACCATCCTAAATATAGCCTTCATTATTCCTCTCTTTTGAACGGCTTTGTTGCGGATAGGGAGGTTTTTAACTAACATATGATTTAATATAATCTTATTTCATTCATCCAATTATGCTAAGGTCAGTTTACGGTTCATTATTTACTTTTTTGTGGAGGACAAAAGTGATATTCGTTTTTCAAATATGTATGATGTAAGTTTGTTGACATAACTTTCTGAACTAGTCAATACCACAACTGTCTAAACTAGTCAACTATTTTCGAGCAGAAACCGGTTCGTTTTGTTATTTATCGAAACAGAGATTTACATTGCAGCTCTTTCACACATTTCGTTGATAATTGATTTAGCAAATGGATTCATTATTTCATGCGGTTAGTATCATTTAGTACAATATTTTTAGTAATAATATGTAAGAAATTCAATGCCTTGTAAATTATCGTGGTACTTACAGTCCTGAGTTTCGATTGATTTTGACTCCATGGCGGAAAATAGTCTTAATATTAAATTTAAAAGCCAGTTTCTGTCTTGCACTATTATTTAATTATTCCTACAAAATTTATTGTTCGAAAAAAAATTATTATCGTGTGTGCATTTATCTCTTGAAAATATATCAACTTCAATCCTGTCGAGAATCTGTTAAGAATAATCAATTTTGCGAACTAAAAACATGAGAATTTAGGGAAAATTTTAATCATGTAATAAATTCGAGTTTTTCTATCATGTGTAATAAATTTGTGTGTAACGAATTTTGGTGTGCATTTATTGTTTGCTTGAACTAAAATTGTGAGTTTATAAAACGGTGGTCAGGCGCACTCCAATGATACGAGTGGCTTGCTCTAACATGAGTGTAGGCCTGAATGTTTACATTCAACATAGATTTATGTGGCAGGCACTCGAGCTGGGTAGTGTTGTGCTTGGTAAGCAAACCTCGAGAGCGAGAGCGCGAACAAGGAGTGCGGTGTAGGGTTACCACAAAAGGCAAAGATTTGTTGACCATAGGCTGGCTAAGGGTAGGGGAGCAGAGGGTAGAGGCGTGAGAAAGCTTTCTCGCCAACGGACTTAGACTTCAAGAATTAACACACAAAATAGTGGCGAAAAAAGGCGTGTTCGGCTCACAGCGAATAGGGAGTGTGCAACCTCGGGAGGAGCCAATAGGACAAAGCCGGCGAAGGTTTGGAAGTGCAAGAGTGGTGCCATTGGTCATGATTAGAAAGAGGGTAGCCCCAAAAAGAGCACTTTGACTAGCATGAAAAGACGAGAGTCAGTAAGAGTTCGCGAGCATCTCGATAAGGTCCGTCGTGGCTAGGCATCATTATACCTTAAGTGTTATACTCTGCGTCGTAAATAGGTGTTAAATTAAATGTCATACTTTGGAAAATAAGTGAGAAGCGAAACCTGTTGAGATATATTTTTCTTGAAACAACACATTAAAAGTTACATTTTTGCTTGTGCAGAGGGAAGATCCCGTACTGGGGAGATTGCTTGAAGGAAAAGTTTTATAACGGCGTCAGGGCGGGTAAGGCTCGTGCTTTTGTTACGATAGATACCGCTGGAAACGATAGGTTCATACAACATATAAGAGAATTGGAGCAGTTGAATTAAATATGGAATATGTGCATACATATGTATGAAAAATTGCAGATTTGAAGTAATCGTCCAAATTTTTGTTGCCCTGCAGGAGGGTGGCTTTCCTTTCTCCTATTGATTGCAAGTACGACTTCTTCATAAGAACGTCCAAAGACAATTTATGCACTGTGTGAGAAACAGGGAATAAACTGAAGCTGCTCTGTGGTGACAGAACTTGTGATCCGAGGCTAAATGACAATCCATTGTGACGTTGGAGTGCGCCGACCCATCAGTTAGGCATTATTTCATTGTATGTGTTCCGTGTGTAATTTACTTGAGGGAATTGACCGGTCAATTAGGCAGAGTAGCATTTGTCAATATTCGTTACTTACAGTGCCCGTAAATTACGATTAATGCTTTGTACCAGGGTTCTCCATTATAAAGATTCCTTAGCATTTTGATGGTGTTTAAAACCCCATTACGCCCGCACCACATCTCACCGAGGCAAATTAGCGCACTGAAACGCGCTGAGTAAGTGGGTCAGCTGACGTCGGTGAGTACCTTTTCTTTTTAGTATATGTACTGTAATTGCCGATTATTATTCATTAATTTTGTGTTGTATATGTATCCTTTGGAGGTGTGCCATTCCTCAATTCCGAGAGCCGGATCTTCCTGTTAATGAAATGTTAACAAGGAGGTGAAGGGCCTATTTCTCGTGACAATCAGCTTTCGTTATTCTGCAAATATTTTTTCAGGCTTTTCCTATTCAATATTTGCTAGCACCTGAATTTTGTATTAGCAGCGTCTTCAATCAATTGTATGCCTAAAATAATTTTCTTGTGTCGTAGATGATGTTCAGAAGGTTTTGTCCACTTTTCTTTTATTGCCCTTTAAAAGATGCGCTTCAAGCTTTCGGTTGAACCTAATTTTAGGCTTGTAGGTTGATTTAATATGAAATAAATGATCGGACAGACAAGGAAGTAAATTCTCGCGTTGTTACGTAGTCTCCCGATAGTGGATTGGAGGAAGTGTTCCCCTAGAGATATAAAATGATTTTTTCTTTACCGCGCAGAGCCAAATTTTGAAAATCGATTGAGCCTAGCTTCTAGCCTTGGATGTCGATTTGACGGAAAGTAATCCTAGAAAAAGTTGTAAATCGTTGCGCTATAACGCAGTTCTCAACGGGTTGGTTGGGGTGGTCAAGTTGACGTACGCTAGTGCATGTGTTCGTGGTAAAAAATTGAGATACTATTAAGGGTGCCAATGTGCTCAGAAATTGACAGAATGGTCATATCTGCCCTTTTAGGTGCGATAGAAGCATGATGTCATGCTCTATCACTTTGTAATCGAGTTTACTATATTTTCGGTAAAATTCACACTTCAAACTTAAATAACAAAAAAATAGACTAGCTGTCTAATGGGGCTCGTATGTTGATTTGATATAAGTCAATTTTTCATCCACAGACGTGGATGCGAATTTTCAGTGTTAAGTTCGGCATTGAGTTGGGCGTTGAAATCGGTATAAGATTCTTCCAGCCTGTATAAGCTTTTCAAAATAGAAGAAAATTCATGCTTCCTTATTATTCAAAAGCCCGGTCGCAACACAGTATTCTCTTCGATGGAACTAAAACTTGGAACTCAATCATTGCGGAGATACGTGAAAGTTATTCATATGAGGTAGTCAAAAGATATCTTGAGTCCCATTTCCTATCAGAATACTAGTCGTGTAAAATAACCAAGTCAAATATTGTCCCCTCCATGACTGGTTCATGACTGATATACTGTTAACATCTAGCTTATATAAACTATTTTGTAAAATGAAGCATCCAATATCGAGTTGACAATCTCATTGATCAGTCAACTGCGCAACTAGGTTAAGTGAATTAGGTTAAACAATATCGTACACCTTAGAATTACGTTGATGGGAGGATGCCCTATAAGTCGCTGAATTTATTCCGGCCCACAGGTAGCTATACTCAAATTTGACCATTGTACTAGACATAACAAACGTTCTACCTCTGTATCACCAGTGGTAAAGAAATTGTTTACAATTCCTGTAATTGTTTAATTAATTTGGGCTAATAGATTTCAGTATTGAGTTAAATTATAAAAAACCCAGGTGACGCCCTGAAGTAGTGTTACTAAAGGTGTCAATTCTGTGACCAAAATCCTGGAGTTAACTTTTTCGATCTGAAATTTGACACCGAAATTCATTCATAGACTTTGAACTTTGCTGGGACTGTAGAATGCTTTCAATTTCAACAATCAAATTTTGTTTCTCAATATTTAAGCTTAAGAATTATTTCCGGAAAAAAGTGAGTAATTTGGAAGTCTGCCTTGACGTCAAATTAAAAGCCAGGTATTTCTTGAGAAAACTAAGATCTGGGTTGAAATGCCTAGGTGCGACTAACTCGCAGCTAGAAGAGCTTTTAGCGTGCGTGTGCGCATCCCAACGTAGTCAGTAGGTAACTGACGTCACAGTAGCGAGAACTTTATTGGCTTTGGCTACCACAGACATGAGAGAAATCTCAAAATCTGGTTCTTTTTTCAGGCGACTATGCTCCCTACACAATATACTCCCTCCACGAATCGCACAGTCACAGCACCTATGGAGACGTTACAAGCTAACCAACTGTCAAAGCTGCACGGCCGGTTCGACGTCACAGACTGCCAGTTCGAAACTTCGAGTGGTTCGAAGTTCGAACAAGGTCATAAGGCCCCCTCACACGCGCAAATATATCTACAGACATATCTGAACTGGTGCTGAATTCGTGCGTTTGTACGCTCATTTCAGGTTGGTACAGACTATATGAGGCAGATCAGCTATGCTTGATAATTTTGGAGCGACCGGATGCAATCCTTGACATGACGTCAGTGTCACGCCAGCCTTCGTGGGTGGTGCGCGACTGTACTCTGCCTCTCTACCTTCTTATGCACTTCAATTAGCAATTTCGCATTTGTATATTCACTCCTTTTTAGGAACCATTCTTTAGCCCATTTTGAGCGAGCTTTTACATCTCTTTCATTTCTTATTCATTGCAACTATAGCGAATCCCATCAACTGTACGAAATAGTCATGTGTAGTTGCTATTCTTGTGCGTACTCTCCACTTAGCTGCTACTGGCACACTGAAGCGTGCGCCAGTCTTTGTCATGTTTGCAGTGTGTTGTTTGCATCGTGTGAGGGGCATTGAGACCGGCAAACCAAATTCAGTTCAGATTGTCTGCCAACATATTTGTACGTGTGAGGGGGCCTAAAGAGCAAATTTTTAGGGTAAATTGGTTTACAGACAGTAACGTTTGAATGTTCAAAACAAACTTTTGGAAGAGTACTTTATACTAGACTAAAAACTATTGTAAATATATCACTTGATCGTGGAAGGTTGTATGAGTGTAATACATCATACTTTTTTGTTATTCCATTTTAATTCAAACGGACAAGGATAGGGTAGTTTGTAGATTGGTCGTCGACTGGTCTTTGACTGATAGACGCTTCATCGACCTCGTGCTTACCGAGCTCATGGCAAATCACTTGCAAACCTCTTTCCCAGACATATGTTTTTTATTATATTCCTTCTCAGTTTATTTCGTTGATGATCAAGTTTTTGTTTTAAATTGAGTACAAATAATAACCGATCTTTAGTTTACGTTTCATGTGCTGTGGTATGTGACGTTTGCTTAAAACGCATGTACGAGTATACTATTCACAAGGCAAGAGTGTTATAGGGTCTAATTTTCTCATTTCCTCTCTCTCATCGAAACGAATATTCATTTGTGCGATGTCATCGAAGCGTAATTAGTGTTACATCAATGTTTTATGTATAGTTTACATGTTGCAAACACTCGTATATCTTGAGAGCAGACTTCAGCTACGCACGACTGCCTCGGGAATAAAAAACCAACAAAAATTAAAACGCAATGTTACTTGAATCGCGAACTATGGAAAGTTTGACTTGTATTGCTTTACTTTTTCACGCGAGAATTAATTTGAAAACTTGTTAGAATATATGATTTCCTCATTACCATATTTAATTCTTTGCAACGTAATTAGGCAAATTTTAACGATCTTATGCGATATTTCGTTTCTTGTAAATTTCACTACCCGCTACAATGGGTAACTTCAGAAAAATTGATATTAGAAACTGTCATAATAAAAACGTTTTCGCCTAGCACTGGTAGAAATCTATGTTTTTCTTGAAATAATTAGCATTGTCAACATCACGATATCTTCACCATAAAATATAGAACAATATGGCATAAAATTTATGAATACGATTAATCTTAGGCATATTTTGAATCCCAATGATACAAGATTTATCAATTTTATTTTAAGTTATTCTTCTCTTTAGAAATTTTCAAATTTTAATTAAATTCTTTAGAATGCCTTCAGGAATGAAAAGTGATTAAACTTATTTCACTCTTGAATCTCATTTCTCAATTTGAAATCTTACGTTGTCCTCTCAGTAAGTACACTTCTCTTCTGAGAGAGATAGATATACTGCGGGGACTGTAGTAATATGTTTGACTATTCTGGTATCGAAGAAGAATGAAATAAAAACATACCCATAACAAATGTATGGTGAAAATCTATAAATGAACACACGTAAACGCACCAAAGCATTTATTGTACAGCACAGTCTTATTTCAGAGTGTGTCTTCAGTTTCAATGTCGCCTATATTTTGGAAAAGCATGAAAATTGAAAAAAATATGCGAAATATAGTTTCAAGCTTGATGCATTGTACGCAACAATGTCAAAAAACACGTTTCATGGCTTACTTCCATCCTTTATACGGCGATAATTCAATGATATTTGTTTCGCTGCAAACAACGGGTGGTCGTCCTCAAATGTTACGGCCATTAACCAACTGAAAATTTTCCGCCCTCAATTCATAACTGGCCTGCTTAGAATATCACGTCTGAGCTCGACCGTGCGCAGTTATGAGCGCGGAGAGAGAGTTATAAGGCCGAGACGGCCGACTCGCCTTTAATTCATACTTCATCGACTGTCTCGTCTTTAATTCACCGGCGACACGTCCATGATTTTCAATTGGGTAATAGTCATTCATAAAAACAATTTATCTCGATGTTCAAATTATTGGACAGTTTTACACCGTAGTTGCATGTGAGATTTTTCTCGATCGTTATACACAAACTCTTTTTTTTTTTGTTCAGAAATGATCTCCTGAAGAACACACACTTTCCCGTATAATTAACTTGAATTTTAGGAGGTGACAACAGCACTGCTTGAGCCAACAAACCGACCCATACAAAGGTTGTCAAACTTGGTGCCATGCGGCATCGATTTATTGACTATTTCATTATTTTGGCTTCATCTACAATATTGCGGTATCTTAATTGTAGTAATTATTTGTTTCGTGATCTAGACGTCAGATGGCATACAAAAAATAGACCAATAGACCAAAGCTGTGTTCATATAAAATCCGGGAGTCATTTTTGATAAACAATCATTCATTTATTGCAAAGAATCCATACCAGCTTAATTTCAGAATACATTTAAATGTCTATGTAAATGTCTTTGTAATGGAATACATTTAAATGTCTATGTAAATGTCTTTGTAATGGAATACATTTAAATGTCTATGTAATTCCGGTTCAGTGTGCCGAACATAAGAGAAATACATTTGATTTATCATTTTAATCTCTTGGTTCGATGAAATCCACGAGCACGTTTATCTCTCTGTGTACCTGCAAAACGATTATTGATGTCTGAATACGTCCGAAGGTGCGGTAAATTGATTGGAAAAGAACCGGGTCATCGACCAGCAATTTTATTTTCAACCACTGTGTTGTTTTGGTGTCTTGAATGCATTATCAGATATGAATATAAAGGGATTTATTATACAGTATAAAGGGATGTGTGAAAAACGAAATAAACATATTCGAATTCCATGTTATTAGCTATAGTTTCTTCATTTTTCAAACCTTTTTACTGAATACTCAAAACAAAATATTTATTTTCATCGTTTTCGTTTACCTACGATGATTCCAGTGTCTTCAAGTAAATGCACCGACACATTATATTGAAATAAGTGTAACTTTTTGAGTAATCGTTACCCCCAAACAGTTTAAGCAGCAATGTCTTTCTTTGCGCACTTGTACTTCGCAGTTCATTAACCCAACTCGAGCCGCGGAAGAATTATTCAAACGATACACATGCCCTTTGTTTGTATCGAGCTTCTGCTGCGTAAAAGCCAAGTGTGAGTTCCAAGGCAACTCCAGTCTCGGTTGGTGCCTTGTTAAATTTTCATGAACGTAATAGCGTTCAACAAAGAATTTGTTGACTGATGACTTGTCGAACAATTGTGTGTACATGATGAGTGGAAGCTATCGCCAAATTAATGTTTCTCACACAAAATAGAATTTCATATTAGACATGAGTTGTTCACGAAACCTGTTCTCCAGTCTCGTTTGTCTCGGACAGTCTATTAGGAAGAACAACAGAGTACGGTTCTTCATAAGATAAGTCGTCGTAATTTTACAGGTAGACTTTTCTGGATAGAGCGACATCACTGTTTCTCGAGTACAGTTGTGGAAAATGCAGGAAATTCCTAATTCTTTTTCGATTCAAGAATTTTTGCTAAAAGCAAGTGGCTCGCTTTGGTTCGATGTGTCAAAAAAAGAAGTAAAAGCTAACATATCCTTAGCTATTTACAGGTTGACGCTTCACGTCATTTATTTACTACTGTTCGCATTGAGATCAAATGACGGCATCAGTGACAGCCCGCTGTATATTGCTTCTGTTGTAACCTCATATTATGTTAACGTCGTGATTAAATGTGCTACTCTCTTTACTAGTCGTAAAACAGCTGAAATGCTACGTTTCTTCCACAAGTATTCGTTCAAACTACATTCATCAAGAAACAAAATAATCTTTTTCAAATTAGTCTCAGCCACATTTTTTTTCTGGTAAGTACACTGGCTGTATTTGGATTTTACTGGTCCAAGAGGAAAGCTCTATTTGAAAATGAGTTTTTGAATATTTTTGCACTAAGTGTAGAAACACTATCATCTTTGGGAGACATGACTCAACTCGCCGTGTTTAGAATATCTTGCTTAAACTTTACAAACGTGTTGAAAAGTTTAACCGATGAACTGAAAAACACACTTGCAATTCTAAGAACTGGAGAGACAGTGTGGCCAGCAGGGAAATTCGGTGACCAAGTTGAAGAATACGGACGCCGCATTATGGGGGTAAGGTTGAATAAGCAGCTAAGGTGAAGTCTTTGAACAACAAAGGTGATTCAGTGTGAACTATGTTGGTAGGCAGATCAACGAATTTTCGATTAATTATCATTGATTACATTTCTTTGCAAAACAATATTAAAACGATTGTCGAAATGTGTAAATTTACCCAGGTATAAGAATACGTAAAACTGAACAATAACTCTGAGCTTAATTCGAGACTCTTGATTTCTGAAGCTGTGCCCGACCTGAAGTTGCCGACTGAATTTTGGTTTAGGCTGAAAACTAAAATTTGCTAAACACGCTGGGACACGAACGCCATAATTACTGGTTGCACCCAGTAACGGGACACCGAAGCCATAATTACTGGTTGCACCCAGTAAAGGGACACGGAAGCCATAATTACTTGTTTCGCCCAATAATTCACAACCAGTAATTTTTACTCGTAGTCCCCAGAAAAAATTTAGAGTTCTGAAGGTTATGATGTAAAAGCTAATTTAATTGATGAGTGCTTTGGAGTCTGATCACAGGCTGAAGTAGCATCGGGTGGAACTTTCATGATCCCTCGCAGTTTTGCGTCTAGCAGTATGTAACCCAATGTAAAGGCTTCAAACTGTGTCAAATAATTATTTGAAAATTGTAATCCCAAGATATTCATTTAACGTCTGTTCTCACTGATAAAAGTGTAGTTTTTAAATGTTACTTGCCAGAAGTACTCAATTTTTACTGAGGGTTCATCAAATCTGATCGTACACAAAAGTACAATCGTAGCCTTATAAAACATACATTTGACGCTCAAATCAATCTGTGATTTTGTCGTAAACACCGCTGAATGTAATCCAAAAACAATATGAGAAGAATGTAATATCAATTGCATAACGACTGATAAGGGTGAAATAAAGATTTATGAATCAAGAAAACACAGAACTAGAGACGACAAATAAATTAGTTCATCCGACTTTGAGAAACAGCATTTTATCTATTGGGTTTGCAAACTCGAGTTAAATGAGATCTGCATTTGGCACCGGCTTTTCGTGAATACATTTTCAGATTATGGGATTGTTATATCTATTACGTTATTTGTAGTCTACCATTGAGAAGTTACCGTGTCGGAGAGGATGATTAAATATTTTTCATTGGTTCAAGGAGCTTAATGACAGGGTTTTAATGGTCTACCTGTTCTATGATTGATACCTAGGTGTTTTGAAACTGGGATCTTCACTTTTACAGATTTCCTCCACATATAACATTCATTGCTGACTTCGCACTGAAATTGATAAATAATGTTCGAGGGCTCATCCGAGGGTGGGGCTAAAATTGAAATCTGTATGGGAACAGTGGAAGGAAAGAACGATTCCGAGTGATTACATGGATTTTTTTCTGCTATCACTCAGATAGTAAAGTAGTTTAATTTATACCTAGTGATTTATCTTTTCCAAAACAACAGCTGATTCCCATTTTTTTGCCGCGGTCTCTTCTTTGCCAGTGCCGATTTCTTGATACACGAAAAAAATTAATGAAACTCAAAGTTTTAGCTGATTTTTAACTGTTACGTCAAAAGCAGCGAAAAATAATGAAATGTATTATAACTAACAGGACCCGTAGAAATTCCACGTATAATGTCATCAATAAGCAAGGTGGACCCGAAAAAAAATTAGGTCAACATTACTTAGCAAATTTTAACATAACATATTTAACCTATCATGTCCTAACTTATGTTAATCTATCCTAATATAACATATCTTAACCTATCCTAACCTAAGCTAACCTAAGCTTACCTAACCTAACATATCCTATCCTAACGTTCCTTTAACCAATGTCATCGATAGGCTAGGTGGACCCGTGAAAAAAATCGGTCAACATTCCCTAACAAGTTCTAACTGAACATATTCTTACCTAACCCATCCTAACATAACATATACTAACCTTTCTTATCCTAACCGAAGCTATCCTGATAATATTGCAAACATAAAAAAACGTGAACCCGTGAACAATTTCAGCAACATCACCTATCCTACGCTAACCTAACATATTCTAACCAATACATTCGTAACCTAACCTATCTTATCCCAACATATGAGGGCATGTGAAAGCGATCTTTTAATGTAACACTCAGGAATTCGGTATCCATGATACCGCAAACTCGGATGTGGAGCGTTACACACGACTTAAGGGGTGTTTACTCTAGGAGACATTTCGGCCGTGAGGCGCAACACGTGTGGACGAGGCCCACCACTGAGGCTCATATTTGTGTGTGTGCGTCCGAAATTCCCTATTCCCTCTGACCGAATTCGTGAGGCGCGACGCACGTGAGCCTCGCAGCTCAGACTGCTCAATACCCAGTCTGTCAGTGTGTAGTTAGCAGTCATCAGGTGAGGTGTTGCCCTTTGCTCATCGATTATGGCTGACTTAAAGCTACCACGAGAAACTACATTGCTTTTAATTGAAATTTACCAAGCCCATCGTAGCATTTGGCAGATCAAAAGCTGCGAATATAAGGAGACTGCTTTCCATAATATTTTAATAAAAATATAAGAATATAGTATGGTTTCGTTCATGCAAATAAAAAAGAGATTACGTAGCTTACGATACAGCAGCAATATTCAGACAACCTCGTCGACTTGAACCTATCTTCCACAGCAGCTGGCCACACACTGACTGATTTTGAGCAGCGCGCGCTCCGTGGCACACTCTATGTCTAGTTTAAACGCACATGGCTCTTGTGAAGCTCCACACGAGGCGTCTACACATGAGCCTGCAGTAAAATGAATACCAGTGAAAACAGGGCTTTAGTTTTAAGCGTATTAATATATAGATAGATGTTATTTGCTGTATCCCTTCACCATTCTAACCTTAACACGCCATTACTCAGTTCTACGACGTGACGTCACTGTGACTCCCGCTGCAGTCCAATACCGTAAACTAAAACTAAATTAAACATCAATATCACTCTACCCATAAATTTAATGTGCTTAGGACACAGCAGAATTTGTACATTTGTACCGATTTGTGATATTATTGCCACTGTGTTATAATACAGAAACCATTCGCTATGATGATAATTTTAAATATGTGTCAAGTTTTCGGTTATACGTTGGCAAATAATTCCCTTCTACAATGATCATTCGTTTCTTTCGCCTACACCGACGTATGGTTCACGTTAAGAAATAATTTTCTTACCACGTATCGCCAACATGATCCATTCAGTGTGTGTGTGAATCGTGGGCGATAATTTCCGGTCATGATACTGAATGCCACAGTTTGTTGTGAGTTTGTTTTTCAGATTATTTTCAATAAAGGACTGAACATCGAACTGAATTCAATACGAAGGAGATTCCTACTGTGAGTTATACTCCATGGATTTTTCAAGACGATTGATGCAGTATGTACGAAGTTGTATGAAATAATGTATTATGCGTCGTCTTCATCTGTGTTGCGTTCGGTCGTAAGTCCTGAAAATGTCGAATGTTAGCCAATGAAACACTACATATTTCTTGTAATAACAAGCAATGTATTTGGTGGAGCATAAAAGAATACAATTCAAACACAATTCTTGATAAAAAAGTGAACCATCGAGTTAGTCTTAATATTACTAGTCAGCGTAATTTTCCCTCTTGAATATCACACCAAAAAACCTTCCTCCCGGATATACCTTTTTCTCTGAGAAAAATTCTGATATACCATTGTGTCAAATGGTTATTCACGGAATTCCTGATGCATATTGGTGTATCTCCTCTGACTGCATGTTCAAGCGGTCGAGAGATTTAGATCATATATTCACCTTTTAAACGACGAAAAATTTTTTTTGAGAGCTGAATTGTATTATTTTAATAAAATATTATTCCCCACGCTATTTTTTCATCAAATTCTTAGATATTATCTGCACATTAGTATCATCACTTGCCGGTCTGAGGAATGAAATATTTATTTGAAATAAAGTTGACTTACGCTATATGTATCATGGTTGTCACCCTTATGTGTGTCATTTCAGCCCATGACACACAAAAGTATGTCACAATATATAAACTGATGATGTAGACAGATGACACACTTTTGTGGGACGGTTTTGTGACAACTTTACACACAAAAGTGCGTCGGTTTAGTGATAAAAAATTTCTCAGTTTGATCTTCTCCCAAGGCGTATGCCGTCCGATGCTGCAATACAAGCTAGGCACCTCCCTCATAAACCTTTCGTTTTGAGATGGGTCGATCTGTTCAAGAAAGTTTAGTTCGGGTGTAGCAAGAACCCAAGTCATCAGATGTACTCCTTCCTTCGCATAAACTTCAGCTTACGTCTGCGTGGAGGTGACAGGCATTCAGATCATGGTGACAAATGTTCATCCAGAAACCGGGTGAATATTTTTCTGTTGTTCTTGATCCATTCAGCAATCGAAATAAGCCAACCAGATCATTACCAACGATCTCTGCTTGCAACATCACTCACCCCACCGTCAACTTGTTGACGCCGAAACCGACTGGGATAAAAGCTCAATAACGTATTCCCGCTTTGGTCCCTCCGTCGGGGCCAAACATAATTGCACGTGTCTCTTTCATGATAACAACATTGTTTAAAGCATGTCTCCATATATTTCATCCCATGTGATGTGCGTTTCCTCGTGGGATGTGTTCAGTAGGGGTCTGGCGATAAGATTCACATCCCTTGCCAGAATCTCGCAGAAAAATTGCGCGCGAGATACTTTATGAATTGCGTCAATAAATCCTATGACAACTCAGACTTCACGATAGAAGAAAAAAGAGAAGAAACTACCTTTACTTGATTTCGTTATCCAGCGCAATGAGACAAATGAGTCGATAATCATTGACAGAAAACCATCAATTATCGATCTTGGAACGAATTTTGTGATAGTGCTTCGCCTTACCTGTCTGAAATTAATTAAATTAAATCGTTGATGTATAAAGGGTTTCATCAGTCGTCTACTTGTGTTTCAGTTGATAAAGAGGTGAGTTTTTAAATAACATTTTCTTGCGTATCATGGTTATCCTGATCAATTTGTTAACAAGTACATTAAAATATTTCTGAATAAAGTCTGTAACCCATGCCCTCAAAATACCGACTATTGATTATAAAAAATTATATTTCTCTTTCGCAGCTGGCTAATATAGTAATATAAAAAGCTCTCTATCACTCAAAACCATTCATTTTGGATATTATTTCGATAAAATATTAAGTTCAGCTGCAAAAACCCTTTTGAAGTCAGAAATTGTTTCAGGGATAAAAATTTTTGTCGCAGGCGCGCTCGAACAGTACTTCTCAATTTCAGTGCACGAAATGGCTCCTACATAAGAAGCACATCTTACTACGAAGCAAGGATCCTACTTTCCGAACATCAAAGCTTCAGTCATAGAACTAACAGACCATTACAAAAAACTTCTCAATCCAATTCTTGAACTCAGAGCAAAAATTTAAATCATTCTCTCATATGAAGTTTTCAATTATAAACTCGGTAAATAGTGCAATAGATCTAAAAATCCTGGAATCTTGGAATGTATTCACAAAAAAAAGACCTATCCTAAATGCAGATCTCACTTCAGCCTTGTTGCATTTAGCTTGAGCCTGCAAATTGGAATCAAGACAAATACTGCTTGTTAATTTTGGGCGAACTTTTTTTTTCTATTTTTAGCCATTATTTTCTAATTTCAAAATTGTGCTTTAACTTTATCATTTACTTTGCAATTTGCATTACTTATTTTTTCGTGTTCACCAGATTACATCTACAGACGATGTTTTTCTCGAAATCAAAATGCTCAGAAGGTAACGAAAAAAGCTGAGCGAGGGAATCCGAAGAACACAAAAGATTAAAGTTTACTTATACACCTTTTCTCGTTTTATAACCACACGTCAAAACAATATAGCAACAGTGTGCACAATCATATAACAGCGAATAAAAACTAATAACAGCGGCTCAAAATATAACAACATCCAGTACAAATCCAAAGACGATGCTTTAAAATTGATAACAAATGCAAAATGTGGTGACATAGACAAATAAATATAACATTGCTTCAAATCACATAACACTCTCAGAATGTTGCAACAGACGTTTTTTTTTCTAATAAATACTCAAATCTTGTAACAATGCATCATATGGCCAGTCTTACAGGTTTAAAATAATGTTACAGATTCAAAAAATAATAACGAAAATTCACAAGATGTAACATCTTTTAAACTCCTGTTGACGAGAGAAATAATTTTTTTACACTTACATATTGAAAAAAATAAAAATAATGGGTTCACCTTGAAATCCCGAATGTCAAAATTCCAGAAGTCAAAATTTCAAATATCTAATTCCCGACCATATTTACACCTTTTCTCGTTTTATAACCACATTCTTTCAAAATGCCCCGACGAACTGCAAATTTAACAACGACGAACCATTGAATATGACAGGGAATAGAAATATAGAGACAGTGTCGCAAAAAATAGCAACAACGACAAATTATAGCGACACCAGGCAAAATGAATGACAATGAAATTATATATCAGAACAAAGAACAATGTGTAGTGACAGAGTCGGTTCATTGTAACAACGTTCAAAAAGAATAACAATTACACGAAAAATAGTAACGTACGTGTATATCATTGTAACCAATTAACAATTTCTGACAGAGTTTTTTATAAGTAAAATAAACAGTAAAGTAGCATACAGCGTAGTACACGATGCATATTCAGACTATGCAAACAAAATTATTGATATGTAATGACAATAAAGAATGAACATCAAATGTGAGATATTGAACCAATGTTCAAAAAAAAAAATATCGTGTTTATTAAGGCACTTGATCAAGTAGCTGTTGGCATGGGTGTAGTTGTCTGCCACAATGCGTTGGGTAACAGACGCACGTGTCAATGAGACGACAAAGAACCTCCTCCCGGTGCTGACGCAGTAACTTGCCTGCTCTGCGCGCTGCCGCCACAGTGCATGTCTTCGCGATGTCATTCAGACGATGCTTCATTGTCATCTTCAACACTGAGAAACAATTTTCTATCGGGTTGAGAAAGGGTGACCAGGGTGGAAGGAAGCGGACGTTGCGATTTGGCAGTACCTCTTGCACTGATCCATGGCATGAAGCGTTGTCTAAAATGAGAACAGCGTCGGGTTCATCCTCGAGAATTACCTCCAACGAATGCAAGAAACCAGCAAAAACGTCTTTTGTTGTTGATTGCGTGTTTGTGTCATGATAGATAAGGCCTGCTTGATCTGAAATAGCAGCAATGACAGCAATGTTGCCGCCCTTATCCCCACCAACGACTCTTGCTACACGCTCCCCCCTGCCTGCTCTACCAAACGTGCGTTTCGAGTGTAGGTTGAACCCCATCTAATCAATGTAGATCCTGTGCTTATGAAGGCCTGTTTCGTACATGTAGTGGGCGTACTCTAGTCGCTTCACTTTTGTTTCCTCGGCGTTCCGCTGTGTGGGGACGTTGCGGCACTGTTTGACGGTGATCAGTTCGCCGTCCAGGGCTCGGGCAACTGTGGCATCTGAGCCGTAAGGCTTGCGGTCGAAAGTGGCACGAAGAGTTCTATTGAGATCCTTGACGGTGATGGTTGGAGTAGCCTCAATCAACATTACAAATAAATCCAGACTCTCATTATCAATCTTCTTCTTGCGACCACAAGCCTCACGCCGGCTGGCAACAGACTGTCGTTGTAGGTAAGACCTAACAATGGAATAAGCGGTGGTACGCTTCACTCCCAGTTCCTGAGCAGTAATAAGGAAGTTTGCATTAGCCAGGTACTTGTCTACGATGCGTTGTTTGTCAACTTCTAAAATTACGGTGCGGCGATGAGGAGGCATTTTTACGAGCTACAGAAATTCGTGCAGCAACGGTCAACAACTGAGGAGGAACTAACGCTGTGTATCATACGTGAACCGGCCACGTCAGAGTTGTTCTGGACAATTCCAGTACTTCCCGGTCGGATATTACATCATCCATTGACCGGAAAGTAATGGAATGTACGTATGTAGTCCCATATGTATTATTGTCGGGTGGCATTCATGCTCCGGAAAGTGAAAATATCGAATGTCGAAATCCCGAATATCCAAATCCCAAAAATCAAAATCCCGAATGTTGTAATCAGGGTTGCCAACTGGCATGTACAGTATGTATTTCATTGCCAAATATGGTCGGGAATTAGATATTCGAGATTTTTATTTCTGGGATTTTGACATTCGTGATTTCAAGGTGAACCCGTTATTTTCAATTTTTTTAATATGTAAGTGTAAAAAAAAAAGATTTCTCTCGTCAATAGGGTTTAAAAGATGTTGTTACATCTTATGACTCTTCGTTACTATTTTTTGCATCTGGTACATTATTTTGAACCTGTGATACTGGCTATTCGAAGCATTGTTACAAGATTTGACTATTTGTTAAATAAAATGATTGTCTGTTGCAACATTCTGAGAGTGTCATATACAATTTGAAGCAACGTTACAGTTATTTGTCTCTGTCACTACATTTTGCATCTGTTATCAATTTTGCAGCATCGTCACTAGATTTGTACTCGATGTTGTTATATTTGAGCGGCTGTTATTAGTTTTTATTCGCTGTTGTATTATTGAGCAAACTGTTGCTATATTGTTCTGACGTGTGGTTATAAAACGAGAAAAGGTGTACAGTAAAGAATGAACATCAAATGTGAGAAATTGAACCAATGGTAAAAAAAATATCGTGTTTATTAAGGCACTTGATCAAGTATCTGTTGGCATGGGTGTAGTTGTCTGCCACAATGCGTTGAGTAGCAGACGGCACGCACGTGTCAATGAGACGACAAAGAACCTTCTCCCGGTGCTGACGCAGTGACTTTCCTGCTCTGCGCGCTGCCGCCACAGTGCATGTCTCCGCGATGTCATTCAGACGGTGCTTCATTTTCATCTTCAACCCTGAGAAACAATTTTCTATCGGGTTGAGAAAGGTTGATCAGGGTGGAAGGAAGCGGACGTTGCAATTTGGCAGTACCTCTTGCACTGATCCATGGCATGAAGCGTTGTCTAAAATGAGAACAGCGTCGGGTTCATCCTCGAGAATTACCTCCAACGAATGCAAGAAACCAGCAAAAAATTCTTTTGTTGTTGATTGCGTGTTTGTTTCATGATAGATAAGGCCAGCTTGATCTGAAATAGCAGCCATGACAGTAATGTTGCCGCCCTTATCCCCACCAACAACTCTTGCTACAAGCTCCCCCCTGCCTGCTCTACCAAACGTGCGTTTCGAGTGTAGGTTGAACCCCATCTCATCAATGTAGATCCTGTGCCTAGGAAGGCCTGTTTCGTACATGTAGTGGGTGTACTCCAGTCGCTTCACTTTTGTTTCCTCGGCGTTCCGCTGTGTGGGGACGTTGCGGCACTGTTTGACGGTGATCAGTTCGCCATCCAGGGCCCGGGCGCACAGGGTCTGATCTCGCAGGATTTCTACACCGCCCAGCCCTCTCCCTCCACCTCCAACCAGCTACAGCACCACCTCCAAGCAGCTACAGAAATGTTAGGTTAAATTAATTTAGGTTAGGTTAAGTTAAGTTAAGTTAGGTTAAGAGGTTAGGTTAAGTTAGGTTAGGTTGGGTTAGGTTAGGCCAAGTTGAGTTAGTTTAAGGTTAACTTAAAAAAGTTTAAAAATGCCTGTTTTTGCGTGCCGAGATGGAGGGTCGAATAGCCAAACACCAGCGGTCGTTGTAAAAACTGATTATAATGATTTAATAGAGGTTAAATTTGATATTGCGCTGTAGTATCTGCTTACTAAGTACTTGTAGTGGTTATATTGCAGTGATTAATAATAACTGCATAACGAACAGATAGGTTACTAAACCTCAGTAGTGCTACATAGTTCAATAATTGGCGCGAATGGCAACTTTAGTAGCTGCTCGGAGGTGGAGGGAGAGGGGTGGGCGGTGTAGAAATCCTGCATGCTTGGACCGAGTGCGGCCCGGGCAGCGCAAGAGTCAACAGCTGGCAGATGCCCCCACTCTACCACCCCCACCCACCACCCATGCAGCACAGACGCCAATGGCGCCAGATCTACAGAAATGTTAGGTTAGGGTAATTTAGGGTAGGTTAAGTTAACTTAAGTTAGGTTAAGTAGGTTGGTTAAGTTAGGTAAGGTTGGGTTAGGTTAGGCCAAGTTCAGTTAGTTTGAGGTTAAGTTGAAAAAGTTTAAAAATGCCTATTTTTGAGTGCCGAGATGGAGGGTCGAATGGCAAAACACCAGTGGTCGTTGTCATAATTTATTATAATGATTTAATGCAGGTTAACTTTGGTATTCCGATGTACTATCCACTTACTAATTACTTGTAGTGTTTATAATGCAGTTATTAATAATAACTGAATAACGAACAGCTAGGTTAATAAACCTCAGTAATACTACATAGTTAAATAATTGGCGCGAATGGCAACTTTTAGAAGCAACATGGAGGTGGAGGGAGAGGGGTGGGCGGCGTCCAAATCTGGCACATCACCCAGCTGTTGACACTAGCGCGCCCGGGCAACTGTGGCATCTGAGACGCAAGGCCGCGGCCAGACAAACAGCAGTGAAGCAGGGCCGCGCAGAGCAGTTTCAGCTCGCTGGTAGCTGCTAGCTCATGCTCGTAAGATAGGTGGCCAAACAAACAGCAGTGGCTGGTCGTGAGTCCGCAGCATTGGTAATCTTGGCGCTACGATGGGCGGTGTTTTGTGACAGGCAACCTCAAATTTTGCTAAGTAGATGTAGAACAGGCAATAATTCATCGGATCAAGTTTATTTATATCTAGACATATTACCATGCTGTGCATTATCTTCTTAGCATTACAAGTGCATCCGTACACTGTCGTATAGTACATTTCATTTCGCTAAAATATTTCTACCCACAATGTTTGAAATAGCTTTGATACTGTTTTTTAATTGTTCCAGGAAATTCGACGAAAAATTAATTGCATGATAATATGCTAGTTATGGTTGATGATGGAATAATCATGCACATAATTCACTGACGCATGACTTGAAACTCATAAATACTTGAATGTGTATTATTTTGCAGTACTGGACGTGTACAGACATTACAGAACAAGGAACATATTCGTTCAGGCGTATGAATATAAACATCTATGGATATAACAACCAGAATTTGGAATTGTTAAACCAATAAACAATATCTAAGTATAAAAGGATCTTTTGTAGTTGACGTGCGGCACTAAGTTTCAGTTTAATGGCAATTTTCACGTAAAATTCGAACATCACTATCGTTTTTTAGTTGCGTGCTTTCAAGGTTATTTTTACCGATGTAATGCTGATAAAACGCAAACTTAAAAAATTCTGTATCGGCTTTGCCCAGTACTTTGCGCTGGTACAGAAAAAGTAAAAGATCCATCCTCTCCACATTTGACTCACATTTAACAATTCTATTCGTGTGCGCACAAATACGTGTTCATATATATATACACGCACTATGCATATATATGTTTCTATTCCTATATTTTGAGTATAAACAAAACCTCAAAACATATTACATTTTACCCAAAGCTCTGCGACCAGTTAACACTGAATCATATTTCAAAAATAGATATATTTATTGCAATTGCTTGATGATTCAATAATAGATCTATTACTGCCCCAGAGGGCGTATCTGTGAATAAAAACAATGAAAAATATAAAAAAGACAAATGAAAAAAGTGCTCGTGAAAAATCATCATCTCTGTGCGTATGCTTATATCTATACAACAAATAATTCAGGAATTCCGAAGAATTCTCTAGTTGTATTTTGAATTATTTATAAGTTGTCAGCCATCTCTTGGGATATAAAATCTCCAAGAAATGATATTTTTGATTTAACTAGCCATTGACAGGGTTAATCTATTTGCACGCCACGTTTGGTTTGTCTATAAGTACGCGTCGTTTGGTTTATCTATTTGTACACCTCGGATAGTTTGTCTATTAGTCGGCCTCGTATAATTTGTCTAATAGTAAACCTCGAATGGTTTGCCTATTAGTATACCACGTATAGTTTGTCTATTAGTACTCCTCATACGGTCCGTTTGTCTAAGGACGTCATATATTGAGAATTTTTTTAAAAGCCAAGATGTTGCCATGTATCTCATATGCCAAGCTTTTTTGAAATAAACGGTTTTCTTTTCTTTCTTTCTCACAGATGACCTAACCTGTGATTCCTCAGTGTTACTTAGGAGAAAAATGATAAATGTTTATTACTAAAAAACAAATAGTTCATACGTAAAAGATATATGTTTCAAGTCAAGTTTAGTGCCATGTGCCAAAAATAGACCTGATATGAAATATTGGGCATTGATACGCTCTAAAGTTTAGGTATTGACAAAGAAAATGCTTGATATAGTATAGTTTGCGATTTATGCGGTAGAAAATATCTATATACGTATAAATAACTGTACAATCCCACCTACCACTAACTTCCATAGCGTCTGCTATAAATGACCATTGTTCATTAACATAGTTATGATCGAAATATAAAGAGATGCACCCCCGATCGCAGGAATGGCTTGTACCGAGGAGATCAGAAGTTCGACATTCTCCCCGGACGAACTCTAGGGTGCAACTGACTGCGGGCTCCTGAGCAGTGTTTCATCACCTGAGATAAAACACGGCTAGCGCTTGCTTCAGACAGCGCTGCCTTGCACTGCTCTGTGCTACTTGTCTGGCCACCCTAATAGGAATACCACTAACATGAAACACCGCGCCGGCTCTTCTCTGCTCTGCCCTGCTCCACTGCTGTTTGTCTGGCCGCGGCCTAACAATGGAAAAAGCGGTGGTGCGCTTCACTCCCAGTTCTTGAGCAGTAGTAAGGAAGTCTTCATTAGCCAGGTATTTGTCTACGATGCGTTGTTTGTCAACTTCTAAAATTACGGTGCGGCGATGAGGAGGCATTTTTACGAGCTACAGAAATTTGTGCAGCAACGGTCAACAACTGTGGAGGATAACGCTGTGTATCATACGTGAACCGGGCACGTCAGAGTTGTTCTGGAAAATTCCAGTACTTCCCGGTCGGATATTACATCATCCATCGACCGGAAAGTAATGGAATATACATATGTAGTCCCATATGTATTATTGTCGGGTGGCATTGATGCTCCCGAAAGTAAAAATATCGAATGCCGAAATTCCGAATATCCAAATCCCGAAAATAAAAATCCCGAATGTTGTATGTATGTATGTATGTACTATGTAATCAGGGTGGCCAACTGGCATGTCTTTCACTACTCAATATGGCCGGTAATTACATATATGGGATTTTGACATACAGGATTTCGAAGAGGACCCATTATTTTCAAATTTCAATGAATATTGAAGTGCGAAAAATGATTTCTCTCGTCAATAGGAGTTTGAAGACAACGTCCCCCATACGAAACCTTTTCTTTATTATTGAACCTAAAGCAATGAAATTTTGCATACTGATAGGAAATGTAAATGAGAATCGATTATCTTCTATGAAAAAGTGCGATTTTCCTGAAAAGAAAATGGGAAATCAAAGAAAACGATCATTTAGGGGGGGTTTTCAAAATGCTTCTTGTCCGACAGTTTTTGAGTTACAGTAATGATTTTGATATCATTGCATGCGGAAAGACGTGGGCATTCCAAAAACTCAAATGGTTTTCCCAATTTTCCATTCACAAAAATAAGTATAAAAATTGAAAAAAACTGTCCTGGAAAAAATGCGGATTTATGACGTCATATCTTTTGAACATATATTTATTGTGAAAAACCATTTGAGTTCTTGAAAAGCCCTTGCTTTTCTGCATCCAATGATACTAAAATCATCACTGTAGCTTGAAAACTGTAGGAGAAGAAGCATTTTGAAACCAAAAGTCCATAGTTTACATCATAAGCAAAACAAAGAAGCATAAACAGAAGCATAAATTTTTTAAAATTTTTGGTTCAGGTTAGACCCTTGAAATAATTATAGAGTAATACAGAGACATAGGAGATGACATAGCAACGTCAAGCCGTGAAGAAAGTGCCATGGGGGAGGTGTAGCATGATAAAATACACCTTCCTTCTCCCCTCCCCCCATTTTTAAACCACCGTACTGGGCGAACGAGTGAACATACGAGTCTCATTTTTTCACAGGATGTACCTGACTTCCTGCACTTCCTATTGCAGCAATGATCCGAATATCACCCATGATCTCATAATATGGGGGAAGGTGTCCTTAAAAAAGGTTGTTACAGCTTATGGCATTTTGTTACTATTTTTGCATCTATTACATTATTTTGAACCAGTGATACTGGCTATTTGAAGCATTGTTACAAGATTTGACTATTTGTTAAAGAAAATGATCGTCTGTTGCAACATTCTGAGAGTTTTATACAATTTGAAGCAACGTTACATTTATTTGTCTCTGTCACTACATTTTGCATCTGTTATCAATTTTGAAGCATCGTCACTAGATTTGTGCTGGATGTTGTTATATTTGAGCCGCTGTTATTAGTTTTTATTCGCTGTTGTATGATTGTGCAAACTGTTTCTATATTGTTTTGAAGTGTGGTTATAAAACGAGAAAAGTGTACATGCCCATTGGTAACCCTGATTACAACATTCGGGATTTTGATTTTTGGGATTTAGAAGTACGGGATTTCGACATACGGGATTTCGACTTTCGGGAGTCTGAATGCCACCCGACAACAATACATGTAGGACTATATTCCATTACTTCCCGGTCAGTTGAAGATGCAATACAATGCGCTGACCGGGAAGTAACGGAATTTTCCAGAACAACTCTGGCGTGGCCGGTATACGTGTGATACATATGATGTTCATTCTTTATTGTAATTATCAATTATTTTGAATCCATAGTTTCAAAATGCATCGTATACTACACTATATGGCTACTTAACTGTTTATTTTGCTTGTAAATAACTGTATCAGAAATTGTTAATTTGTTACAATGATATTTACGCACGTAACTATTTTTTGTACTATTGTTTTTCTATTTGAACGTTGTTACAATAAACCTACTCTGTCACAACATATTGTTTCCAGTGCTCGCGATAGCCATGTGCTAGAGGTTCTGCCGCCGTGCGGCAGTGACCCGGGTTCGAAACTCGGCGCTGGCGGTGGCGATTTTCTCTGTTGGGTATAGGAGAAACATTCCAAGCACAATACCCCACTTTACCCAGGTGTCTGAAATGGGTACCGGTCTTGACCGGGGGAAAGCGTCATGGCGTCCTGGCGTTAGTTATAAGGCATTTGAAAATCTAATGTACGAGGTGATATGTATCAGGCTTGATTGGAAATAAAACATCCGTAGATGCCTTCATTATTTATTATTTATTTATTTGTTTTGATGCATAGTTTCACTGTCATTCATTTTGCCGGGTGTCGCTATAATTTGTCGTTGCTGCCATTTTTTTGCGACACTGTCTCTATATTTCTATTCCCTGTTATATTCAATGGTTCGTCGTTGTTAAATTTGCAGTTCGTCGGTAAATTTTGAAAGTATGTGGTAATAAAACGAGAAAAGGTGTATGACCCGGATTAACAACACGGTGGATTGTTGCTGCTTGAAAAATAGCTTGCCTTCAACGGGGAATGAACGGGTCGTGAAAGAACGATGATTCTCGTCCAGGAGAAAAGTGCGTTAGAGACTCAGCATGAAGAATTGATGAGTCGGAGGCGCTGACGTTGCCTTCAGGCGCAAGCCTTCCGTTAAGGGGGGACGTCTTCCCAGAATCTGAAAAATGGCTGTCACGTTTGTTGTATGGGAAATAGATCTATGAAATTTGGCATACGTATGTGTTTTTGAGAGGGTTATACGCGCGTACCCCAGACTTTTTTCCATTTACGAATTAATTTCTGAGATAATGGGAAAAAATGAGTGAAAAATAGAATATTGTCAAAAGTTATCTCCTCCGAAAGTTATTATTGTAGCGCAATGATTTAGGTCTCATTGAATGCGCAAAATGTTGCTACGTAGCTGGACGTGGGCTTGTCATGAAACTCACATTGGTTGATTTTTAAAAAATTTTAAAGTAATTTTTAACAAAATCAAGCATTTTTCACAGATTTTTAAAGGAAACTAAAAAGTTACTGTGAATTTCAAAGCGAATTCTACGTCCAGCTATAGAGAAACTTTTTGCGCACACAATGAGACCTAAATCATTGCTCTACGATATTAAGGGGAGAGTCCCCCTTAAAAAAAAATTTCTTTGTTATTGAACCTAAAGCAATTAAATTTTGTACACTGATAGGAAATGCAATTAGAAATCATTTGTCATACATAAAAAATGCGATTTTCCCCATAGAAAACGAGATATTCATAGAAAACGAGATTTTTTCAAAATCTATCTCCTCCTACAGTTTTTGAGCTACAGTGATGATTTTGGTGTCATTGGATGCGAAAATACTTGTAGATTCCAAAAACTTACTATGCATTCTCCATGCTTTTAGTTCAAAATGAAAAATCACAAGAAATTTAAAGGCAGGTCCTATTTCGTCAAAGTTCGTTATTTATGACGTCACAACTTTTGAACAAAAATGACAATCGAATAGAAATTTAGTTTTTAAAAAGCCCTTGTTATTCCGCATCCAATGATACCAAAATCATTACTGTAGCTTAAAAACTGTAGGAGGAGATGCATTTTGAAACCCTCCTATTTCGGGCCTCTAAAATATGGCAAAACAGGTAAACAAAGAAACATAAACAATTTAAATTTATTCGTATTATTTTTGATTGGGTCAGCTAGGACCCATGAAATCATTATACAGCGATACAGCGACATAGAAGATGACATAGCAACGTCAAGCCGTGAAGAAAGTGCCAAGGGGAGGTGTAGCATGAGAAAATATCACTTCCCCCTCCCCTCCCCCCCATAATTCAAACCCCAGTAGCGGGCGAACCATTGAACGTACGAACTTCATTTTTCACAAGATGTACCTGACATCTTACCCCTTCCTATGGCAGCTGAAAGCCAATATTTCAAGAAAATTCGGCATTCTGGGGGTACTCTTCCTGTCGGAGGAGATATATTTTGAACTTTTTACCTGCAACTGTTCAGGTAAGGCATTTTCCTACATTTTTCAGTTTTTTCCTATGCAAGCTGAATTACTTGAAATTGACGCGGTTGACGTTCTGAAAGCTATCTGAAAATATGAATATCTTTTCCAGCAAGTTTTTGTTGTTCCTTCAAGGAACTGGTACCACAGGTATGACAGATACGTATGGAACTGGTATCCCTGATACGCATCACCGCTCCAGGAGCGCACGCAGCGCCTTCCTCGACGCGCTGCATCTCTTCCCGCCTTTTTTACTTTTTTCCTCCTCTCACGGACCAGAGAACGTTGTGTAGCTTTGATAGATTGTAAACTAAGGAGTTCTGTGTCGAATAGACTAACAAAACAAAACCCAGATACTTCTGGTTCGTGTCTAATACAGTTACTTTCCGGCGCTAGCAGCTGCATTCGAATCCACCCCCCTTCCCCTGATTCCCCACTCTCATGAAGTCCAAAACGTTCTGAACCTTTGCTAGCTTATAAAATAAGGATTTCTATATCGAATAGAGCAATAAAAACACAAAAAAATTATTTTCAGGGTCGTGGCACATGCACTTATTGGTCGGCGCTGGCTGCTGATTGGACCCCCTCCCCCCCCTTCCCAACCCTATTTCCTCCACTTACGGTGCTCAGATCGTTCTGCAAATTTGACAGCTTGTGAAGTAAGCATATCTCTAGCGAATAGAGCAATAAAAAAATTCCGGATTCGGTTCGGACGTTCCTCTTAATGCACCTAGGTAAATGTACCAAAATTGATGATATGCAGTAAATTAAAAGTACGAGCATTTACAATACTGAAACATTAAATTACACAGCTCATATACCCACGCACACAAAACTAACACTGATTTGATCTACACACCTAAATTAACATCGATCTGATCTACACATGCAAACTAACACCGGTCTGATCTACACTCATAAATTAACACCTATCTGATCTACACACCCAAACTAACACCGATCTGATCTAAACTCTCCAAAGTAACTAACCCACACCGATCTGATCTACAGATGTCACAACTACCACTGATCTGATCTCAACACCCAAAATAGCTTACATAAATATCAATCTAAAAACCCTAGGCATTATTAATTAGCCGGATGGAGCGGATCATTTAATTTAGCTTTAGCTGAAGTATCTAATGCTTACGTACGACAATACGACAAACACAGCGGCTTACTGCTCTGATAGTGAAGCGAAGTGTCTCCTTTGTGAGGTGAGTGATGACGGGTGTGCCCTCGCGCTCACAGGGTGCTTGGTAGTGAGTTTGTAATCCCGGGACAAAATAAAAATCCCGGAATCCCGGGATTTCAAGAAGAAAATCCCGGGAATTCTTGGGATCCCGGGATTTTTCATATTTTAAATTTATGCTATTCTAATTTGTAGCCAATGTCCATCGCTGTATTTGGCAATTCAGGGAGCGATAAGCCTTTATTTGAGAAGGATTCTCTAATGAATTCACTAATTGTAACTGTATTTACTGCCACGCCATCACCTGCTACAAGCTTGGTCTCTTGTTCTTCCGGAATACATAGATGCACCTATACGAAACTTGTTTTTTTTATTTGTTTAGGTTTAGTGCTTTAACTACTGCTATCTTTTTTCTCAGCTACTATTTGACGCAATTGGGTCTACTCGGCTCTAGGATTCACTATGTTGTGTTCACTCTTTGGGTGACGTAACATACCACTGGTAGACCAGCCTCTGCAAAGTAAACTCTTGCTGCAATTTATACACTTCGCACTTTCTCCAGTTGCATCTTTTACATCGTATCGTCACACAAAGGCTTTAGTTTCTACATCATTGGCCGTTGCCATCGTATCAATTACAGTCTATTCTTTATTACCTACAAAACCACAAAATGTATTCTGATGAAATTGTTGAACTATATTATGAGATAGTGCAGACTACACTGTGTAGTGATGTAAACTGCAATAATATTAAAATACTCAAGTCTTATCCTGAGCCCTCTTACTGATAAATCAGATTAAACAGTACGATTTTAAGTTATTTTCTAACTAATATCTTGAACTATATATGCTATTTAGAATCCCGGGAATCCAGGGAAAAAAGGAATTCCCAGACCGGGAAATTTCAGCCTCAAATCATCCAGGTTACAAACCCTACTTGATAGCCACCTTTCATGTCGGCACTGGCGCCCCAACAAGGCACGGATACAGCAGGCACGGATTTTGCCGTAGCGAAAGATGAGGTGGAAAGTCCAATACTGATACACGTTACCGGTGAAAGCTGACGATGATCTGGTCATAATCGGTGTAAGAGATCCGAGGTTGGATCTGGCGCGAGCTGCATGGAGAAAAATTCAGTAGCGAGGAAGAAAATGTCGACAGCGAGAATCGCTATACCGGTTGTAAGAATTCACAATTGCCACCTGTAACTGCTGAAGTGTTCCTACATGTTAATGAAAGCTATCCTGCTATATTCCTATATGAATAAATAAAATTTACATTTTCGATAGAAGGTCGAATAAATGTTTTTTTGTCACAAAAATTATTTTGGTCTTTAATCCTAAGGTAAAACTGTCTTCCGATAAAACAATTTTAGCTATTATATATGTTCTCATAAGCTAAAACCGCTAACATTCTTTTTTAAAACACTGTTAATCGTTAAATATTAAAATCTTTGCAGTCTACAAAAAGTTATGTTTCAATGAAAATACATCATAGTCAAGCTGAAAATATGTAAACATTTTTTCAGTCACATTGATAAAATGCAAATTTGATACTTGAGCTATATCAGACACAGTAAAGACAAAATTTGCACCACAGGAATATGTACTTGCAAGAATATGTAACCGTAATGCACAACAATAGATTAATGGTAGAAGCGACTAATCCTTTTTTGCTCTAAAATTATTTACTAGAACTGCACCTTAGAAGTTTGATGCGACCGCTTGATCGTTCATTTAGCCTTTGTCTCTTTTACCATTAAGGAAAACGTCCTCCATACGGACCTTTTTTTATCATTGAACCTAGAGCAATGAAATTTGGTATACTAATAGGGAATGCAATTTAGAATCGTCTATCATCTATAAAAAAATGCGATTTTCTTCACAGAAAATGAGATATTCATATAAAACGAGATTTTTTTTCAAAATGCATCTCCTTCGACAGTTTTTGAGTACAAGTGATGATTTTGGTATCATTGAATGCGGAAAGACGTGGACATTCACAAATGCAGAATGCTTTTCCCGAAATTTCCAGTTTTAAATGAAATATTGAAAACATTTGAGAGCAAACACTGTTTTCGAAAAAAACGGGTTCATGACGTCATAACTTATCAACAAAAAGTAAATGGGAAAAAAACCCTCAGCATATATGAAAGCCCTCGTCTTTCCGCATCCAATGATACCAAAATCATCACTGTACCTCAAAAACTGTCGGAGAAGAAGCATTCTAAAATCCCAAAGTTCATTGTTTACAGTATAAGCAAAACAAAGAAACATAAACAATGGTAATAACTTTTTTTTAATTTTTGGTTCAGGTTAGACCCCTGAAATCATTATAGAGTAATCCAGAGACATAGGAGATGACATGGTAACGTCGTGCCGTGAAAAAGTGCAATGGGGGAGGTGTAGCATGATAAAATACCACTTCCCCCTCCCCTCCCCCCAATTCTTCAAACCCCCGTAGCGGGCGAACGAGTGAACGACGAGTCTCATTTTTTCACAGGATGTACCTGACCTCCTACACTTCCTATTTGTCACGAAACAATGCTGGTTAAGCACGTAACGTATGAGGGCTTACAACCTCCACTGATAAATATAATGTACACCTTTGTGCTCGCACGTTATCCATATATATAAGCATGGAGAATAATGAGCCTCAAGATTAAACACATTTATTTTTGAGTGAACACATGGAGCTGACACAGGGAAATTGGCACAAGTAAACATCTTTTTATCGCAACTAATTTTGAGTGAACACATGGAGCTGACACAGGGAAATTGGCACAAGTAAACATCTTTTTATCGCAACTAATTTTGAGTGAACACATGGAGCTGACACAGGGAAATTGGCACAAGTAAACATGTTTTTATCGCAACACTCATTTTCGCACCAGAGCCCTCAGGCAAGATGTTAATGATCTGCGACATGATAGTTTTATCCGGCATAATGATGTTACATAGACAAACGGAGAAAAATTCGCTACATGACATCAATCCTGCTTATCACACGGCATTCCTTATAAGGAAGACCTCCTTGTAAATTTGCACTTGATGCCTACATTCATAACACTTTCTGCGCGCCAAACAAAGATCTGCACTGTTCGGCGTGCCTCTTCTTCCCTTCATTCTTCACTATTACAACTGGAGTAAATACCCTGTCGTTGGCCTGTCGGGGCTCGAACACAGCCTCCAGGCTTCTTCATTAGCGTTGAATACCAGGCTGGCTGCCCGCCTCAAGGTTGCGAACGCTCAGCCGGTTGTGTCGCTACAGGCCCTCGGATGTTAGGCGTTCACAGCCCACGTCTCCGCTATCTCAGCAGCCGCGTAGGCCAGCTGTCCCAAACCCGCCTGTGCAAATAATAAGCGGGGTTTGAGTCATCTATTCCCCGAGACATGAATGTTATATCCCCCTTTAAGAATTTACTCGAAGCTTCCACTGACAACGCGGCTATTCCTGACATGATGAATTAATTTTCTCCCCTTTTTACAAGAACAAATCACAAGCGCCCTTTTGAGAACAAGGTCGAATGAGTCAATGAAAATGCTATGAACTAGTAGGCATTCTAATCCCCGCTTGAGAAAAATCTACAAGTTCAAGCCTTGTGAGAAGTCATATCACGTGAACAATTCTAGAATGATTTGAAATCAAACCCACAGAATTAATTTGTACCCGAATTTTGACTGTCACAAATGAAATCACCCCACCTAAGCCAATAAAGCTTACACGCCCCGGTTGTAATATGGTATTTGAAAAATACAAAGACGCTCCTAGCACAGAACACAGAATATCATCTCACCTCCCCTCTGGCCGTCAGGAAGCCTACATCCTTGCCACTACACCGGTCAAATAGGCCGGTCCCCGCGCTTGCTCTGCTTAAATACCCCCGCCGCACAAGGGACGCTCATTGTAGATGGTGCGGGATGCCCGCTCAAATTGTTAGTGACGTGGCATCTCGCGATTGGGTGCTTCTAACGCGTCACCTCTGACGTGTCCCCTTGCGTCACAAACTTGGTATTGCCACGCGCATTTCCCTCTAACATATTCTGCTCAGGTTCATATTTTCCACAGTTCCCTTTCTCGTTGGTAATTAATTTTAATACATAGTTTTTCTCTACTACACAATCAAGTTGTCCTTGTGTAATACTATGTGTAATTTTCCGAGCTAGCTTCTTACACAGCGGCTACCCCCAACGTACGCCTCCCTTCTCCTTCCAAGATCCCTCAGCCCGCTCAGCGTCCTTCCGATCGCCGGTTGCTGACTTTTGTTGTGTCGGTTTAGCTCATATATGCATTTCAATTGCATTTCAATTGTATCCCAACATCCCCGCGCCCTTCGCAAAATTTGAGCCTACGGTTCAAATTTTCTTATGACAATATCAAATTTATATAAGGTCGTTGACTTCCATCCGTACTTTGCATATCCGCAGAAATGAACATAACTATTATGTTCTTGACGCACGCTGACATTGATAAACATAGACGTTTGACGTTAATCAAACACACATCGCGTCCAAAAATCACATCGAAAAGAAACATCCTAGGGCTCGGATGAAAACACAGCTAACATATCACGCATATCGAGCAAATAGACACAAGAAAATTGAAACACACACATGACATTTAATATTGAAACACACATATGACATTTAATATTGAAGCACACATATGACATTCAATATTGAAACACACATATCAAATTTAACTTATTTTCCGGCTTGCCCCCGGCATATATACCAACGACATTAGAGATTGTTTAATAGGCGTGTTCATTACAAGGCAAACATTATCGCGCTTATAAGCCGCCTAACCACTTCTCTCTAAATTTTGGGCAATGTTTCAACGTTGAATATCTTCTTATTTATCCTCAGCTCGTTCTCCTTCCAAGCAGTGGTGCATCATTATTGTTATCATCCTCAAATCATCATCAGCATTATTATTACATTTCCTCGGCAAACGTTATCATCAAAGGGGGGCCCCCTGGTTCATCAGGATTTGTAACCTACTAATCTTTAATTGTAGATTCATCCAATCCACTCTATCCTTGCGTCACGCTATCTGCGCGGAAAAGTTCGTTGGAAACCATCCTTGCGTCGCGGTTTACGCGGAAAATTAGACCTCGCGTCTTCGCGGAAAATTCTGTAGATTTATTCCATCGTCGGAGCTCGTAAGCTGGGCTCGTCAGCCCTTCATTTGCTTTCCAGGGTAACATACATATTTTCAGAGATCAACTTCCACCTACGATTTACCATCTAACATTGTCACTTAGGTGATCGATAGACATCGTACAGTTTGATTCCTCTTAATTAATTATTCACTTCTCGTGAATCTTTCCAAGCCTACCCTGACTGGGCAGAAGTGAGATCACAAGAGTTTCAAATAAATTAATAAGTGCAGGTATCCATAATGAACTACAGACAAAGTCAAGAATGCTTCGACGGTGTCACTGCTCATTTACTTTCACCTAACTTCCTAAATGTGATGTCTTTTGTACCGATATGTATTTCTGCGAGGTTGTGTGTAAGAAAAATCCCTTTTTTGTGCCTTTACCTATTGAGTTGATGTTTACCTTGTTCGTTCTTGTTGTGTGGGGATTTGCTAAATAAAGTACGAATCTTGACTCCCTGTGAACCATATTACCTGTATGTCTTGGTCGTAGCCGCCGAAGAATTTAACATTGGCGACGAGGATGCCTTACTTAGGAAACGTGCCTGAGTTTGATCCTGCTAAGGAAGACTTTAAAGTCTATATTGAAAGACTCCAGATATTCTATACGGCCAACGACATAGCGGAGGAGAAAAAGGTTCCTGTATTATTGACGCTGGTTGGGGCCAGAACCTACAGCGTACTAAGAGATCTTGTCCACCCAACAGAGCCGTCTAGTAAAACTTTCGGGGAAATTGTGGCAGTTTTAAAGGAACATTATTCTCCTGTTAAGCGAGTGATATCAGAGAGATTTAAATTTTTGAGGAGGAGACAAGGCTCTGAAGAGTCCGTAGCAGAATACGTTGCTGCTCTGAAGAAATTGGCGTCGACATGCGAGTACGGTGAATTTTATTAAAGAGCAGCAGCTTCAGAGAGAACTCCTAAACAAGGGCGAACTGACTTTTAAATTGGCAGTGGAAGCAGCGATCGCATTTGAACTAACCAGCAAGACTTCACGGGAGCTGCAGGCAGCGGGAGAAGTGCTGAAAATAGAAAAAGCAGATGTCAACCCTTCAAGCAGATGTCAACCCTTCTCGGAGCCAGCAAAACCAGCCAACGGGAAGAAATGTTATAGATGTAATGGATCCGGTCATTTTGCATCTACGTGTAAATTTAAAACTGCTAAATGCCGAAAATGTTTGAAGTTAGGACATATTCAGAGGGCATGCCGGTCTGCCAAAGTACACAATGTGAATTGTGAGGAAGGAACCTTGGATTTGTTCAACCTTTGTGAAAATAATGCCGGCCTGAGAGAGTGTGCACCTATCATAGTGTCATTGCGCATAAACGGTGTGTCCGTACAATTTGAAGTGGACACTGGCGCAGCAGTTTCAATTATGCCATCGGAAATCTTCAGGCAGGTTTGTCCGAAGGTGCTTCTGCAACCGTGCAGCACCACTCTGTTAACGTATTCGAAACAAAAACTGCAACTTTTAGGAGAAGCCGAGGTGCAAGTTGAGTTTGAAAGGCAAAAGCATCAATGTGTTGTCAAAGTTATAGACGGATCGGGCCCATGTTTGTTGGGTAGAGATTGGTTAACAAAGATACGGCTAAATTGGAAAGATATTTTCTACTGTACTGATCTGGACCAAATGTTGCATCGGTACAAAGCAGTATTTTCTGACGAAGTATCTAAAATTGAAGGGTTCGAGGCTAAATTTCAGTTGAAGCCCAACGAGCAGCCTAGATTTATGAAGGCCCGGCCAGTTCCTTACGCTATGCAAGAGGCGTTAGAAAAACAGCTGGACAAGATGGAAGCACAAGGAGTGATCGAAAGGATACCACATAGCGAGTGGGCCACTCCCATCGTGTGTGTGATGAAGCGTGACAAAACTGTTCGTGTCTGCGGAGATTATAGACTGACTGTAAACAAAGCCATCAACATAGATTCTTATCCCTTGCCGACGGCACAAGATTTATTTACTATTCTGAACGGCGGGAAAAAGTTCACGAAACTTGACTTATCGCGTGCCTATGAACAGGTGGCTGTGGCTGAAGAATACCGTGCGCTGCTGTCTTTGAACACACATCGGGGACTTTATAAAGTGAATCGGCTATTGTACGGCGTAGCTTCGGCACCGGCTATATTTCAGCGCATTATGGATAATGTACTTAGCGGCATGGAAAACGTCGGATGCTTACTGGATGACCTGGTAATTACGGGAAAGGATGACGAGGACCACCTTAAGACTCTTAACGAAGTTCTACGGCGTCTGCAAGCATACAACATTAAGTTGAAAAGGTCAAAGTGCAGTTTTCTTCAAAATCGCATAGAGTACCTGGGACACGTTATTAGTGCAGATGGGTTGCATATGTCGGAAACTAAGGTGAAAGCGCTCTTGGATGCACCAGCTCCGTGTAATATTCATGAGCTGCGCTCATTTCTAGGGTTGTTGAACTATTATGCGCCATTTCTTGATAACCTTGCGGGAGAACTTAATGCTTTACATAACTTGTTGCGAAAAGGTGCACATTTTGTATGGTCAGTAGAATGTCAGGAAGCTTTCCGAGCTGTGAAACTAAAATTGTCGTCAGCTGATTGCTTAGCACATTATGACCCTAAGTTGAAATTACTGTTAGCTACTGATGCTAGTGCTTACGGTTTAGGCTGTGTATTGTCGCACGTTTACCCTGACGGGTCGGAAAGACCAATTGCTTTTGCTTCTAGGACTCTGTCTCAAGCTGAGAAAAAGTATTCTCAAATTGAGAAGGAGGCATTGTCAGTTGTATTCGGAGTGTCAAAATTTCATAAGTATCTTTTAGGCAGGAAATTTGTCTTGCTTACCGATCATAAGGCATTAACAGTTCTTTTTGGGGGTGGGAAACCTCTTCCTGCTGTGGCAACAGCGAGAATTCAACGCTGGACGGTGTTATTGTCTGCTTATGATTACGATATTAAATTTCGAAAAACAGCTGATCACTGTAACGCTGATGCTTTTTCTCGCCTGCCCTGTAAAACGCGGGTTTTCCCGGAGTCTGACAATTTAGTTGCCTTCCTGGACGAGTTACCAGTGAGTGCAAAACGAATAGCTGCTGACACTAAGAGGGATCCTACTTTGTCGAAAGTTAGCTATTTCATTGCAGTAGGATGGCCTAAATCACCACCTAATGAAAACTTTAAACCCTTCTTTTCACGAAAGAATGAACTATCAAATGAAGAGGGTTGCGTTTTG
This sequence comes from Morinoia aosen, assembly GCA_030386875.1. Classification (NCBI taxonomy): domain Eukaryota; kingdom Metazoa; phylum Arthropoda; class Malacostraca; order Amphipoda; family Talitridae; genus Morinoia; species Morinoia aosen. The sequence continues at coordinate 73,253,862 of CM059557.1, forward strand.
TGGGGGCATAGAGTTGTCATACCGCCTGCGTTGCAGTCTCATATGCTCGAACAATTGCATTGTGATCATATTGGCATTGTCCGCAGCAAAGCTGTGGCGCGGAGTTATTTTTGGTGGCCAAATATTGATAGCATGATTGAAAGAAAAATTGGGTCTTGCCACGAATGCCAAATGGCTAGCGCCGTGCCCCAACCCGCACCTCTCAGCCCTTGGCCTTTATCGTGTACGCCGTGGGAGAGAGTACATTTAGATTTTGCAGAAAAAGATGGGCAATCTTATCTTATTGTGGTTGATTCTTTCTCGAAATGGCCAGAAATTTTTCCCATGTCGTCAACAACTTCTGAGCGAACTATTGAAAAGCTGCGTTACTTGTTTGCTGCCTATGGTCTGCCAAAGATATTGGTGAGTGATAATGGACCGCAGCTTGTGTCTGAAACTTTCCGTAATTTTCTAGCTAATAACGGGATAAAGCACGTCACAACGGCTGTCGCAAAAGCTCAGAGTAATGGACAAGCCGAAAGATTTGTTCAAACGTTCAAGAAGTTTTTATTGCGTAATTCTAATCTTAGCAGTGTACCGTTGAAAGTAGCAAGATTTCTGTTTTCCTATAGGAATACTCCTACCTCTGTTACGGGTAAGGCTCCTAGTCAACTATTTTTGAACAGAAATGTACGTACACGCTTATCCCTTGTGAAACCCGACCCGAGCAATAAGACCTTCAATAGTAAATTTAGGGAAAAGATTTATCATGATCGAAAAGCCGGTCCCATGCGTAATTTCGTGGAAGGGGACAGAGTAAGAGTGCGGAGTTTGGACGGAAAGAAGTGGTTGCTGGGAACTGTTCTAAAACGCGTTGGTCATGTAAATTTTGAAGTGATGGTGGGTGAGCGGAAAGTTTTGAAGCATGTTGATCAACTAATGTCGTATACCATGCTGTTGAAGATTCGGTCGAGTCTCTGTGTTTGTTACCGAAGCCCCTGGTTTCAGGCACTGGTTCTAATGACGATCAGCGGCAGCGTTCAGTTGAACCTAACCGTCCTTTTGAGCCAGATGATCATACGCACCAGACTTCTGGTTGCAACTCACCTAACCAATTATTACCCGTGTCTGATAGCAATGGTGAAGAAACCGTTGCACCTGAACAGCGTTACCCTAAGCGTGTTCTACGTAAGCCACCTGAACGATTGGAGTATAAATAAATGTACATTCGGTTTTTTGTTACGAGAGGGAAAGTGTGATGTCTTTTGTACCGATATGTATTTCTGCGAGGTTGTGTGTAAGAAAAATCCCTTTTTTGTGACTTTAATGTTTACCTTGTTCGTTCTTGTTGTGTGGGGATTTGCTAAATAAAGTACGAATCTTGACTCCCTGTGAACCATATTACCTGTATGTCTTGGTCGTAGCCGCCGAAGAATTTAACACTAAACATGTACACACATGAAATAACATATGCACAACGAGAGATTTACCAGGTTGGCCGATATCCCGTGTGCTCTTACTCAAAGAAAATAGAAATAGAGTGTTAACATTTCATCAGACTTACGCCACACTGCCGTGCACTGCAGTTTAGGCGATCTGATTACTCGTCCGCACCCACAAAATCATGGGAAAATACAATCACATCCTAATTACCTGATTTGCCAGCCCTTGAGACAGTTTAGCCTTTATTCATATCATGTCATTCCACTCGAAGAGACGTCGTTGAATTGCATGACATTATCAATGTATTTACATAACTCGGGAGCCTGCAGTATGTTTTCCATTCAATGACGGAGAGAGTGTTGTATCACCTTAACATAACTATTATACTAAGAAAATTAAATTAGCATATCCGTCGATGTTGGAGTACGAACAGTTTGAGTGCCTGGAACATCCCTATGCGAAGGAAACACCAAAACTTCGACACATGAACGCAGCGACAACTCACACCAAATTGTATCCAAAAGTTAGTACGTCAATCAGGTAGTCTAAATCCGGTAAACATCGCAGTCACTCAACCTCAGAAAATAGGATATGCTTTTATTTTTCTCAGTTGTGCCACTGCAAATGTAGGTCAAAATCGCAGTTCCTATTCTCGTTCCCTCACACACCGTTCACCAGGTGGAAAGAAGCAAAGTTCCTGGCAACGCGCATGGGAGATTCAGAATTAAGGAACAGTTCTTATTCTATAACACTTAAAATAAAATGTAACGTTCCCAGTACACCAAGATTCACGGGATTCCGCTTCAGTAAGAAAACGCAAAAAACACACCGAGCGAATATACCTTCATGAAATCTCGCCACCCAGGAATAAGTCACATTTCTTTTGTGCAACTAAACATACTACAGTTTCGTGTCATGTGTTATCTATTTACAACGTCTGCAGTGAACCCGGATATTAATCATCCTACGTATTCCTTGCCAAGCCTGCCTAGAGTCCGACCTTCCAGACAATCCCGACATAGAAAACGATTTCATTATTCGCTCTTGTACTTTCATTAGCTGATAAAGGAATGGCATATGAAATTTTCCGTAAACATACAACTCGCAAAGACAGAGCACAGAAAACGAGCTATATTTTTCGAAGAAATTCCTGTCATTTGCAGTACTACGCATCTTTTAATTTTAAGTCGTCATATTTCCAGACACATTTCTATCTATATCCTGTTGTCATGTCCTCCTTTTTACTCTCAAGTGGTACCACACTCGATCCATAAAAGATGAGCAACGACGAACAAGAATTTTTATGGCCCTGGGATCAGGACAGTGATAAAACTTACACACGTCTCCTCTCCGCTTCGCATCCTCCATCTCTAGCACACACATTAGCACAAAATCCCCGTTTATTCATTACAGTACTCAACTATCATTCATTACTAAAAAATTTCCAACAAAATCAAGGCTTCAATTCAATATATTGTATATTTTCATCGTAGAAAATAGCATATTCCAATGCGCCAAATTTTCCAATACAATTATGTGGACACATCCTCGATATAACATCGCAATTCGCTTGGAATTACGTACGTTACCGATATTGTTACCATCATTAAAAAAAATATATATGGGAAGATTCAAATAAAGTTTCCAATGAACATGAATTCACACATAGATCATGGTGGACGAATGCATTTAATCATCAATTTGACCTCGCAACTTGTGATTTCTATTACGGCCGGGTGAATAAACGCACCTAGGGGCGTAGATTCAGGCTCCAATAAAATCCTGCTTCACATCCAAAAATTATATGAAAGCTTCATTAAACAACCCACTTGCAGACGCAGTGAAAAAAAATTGTCATTGGCCACTCCACGTGTGCAGTCCAAAACTAAGTACACTTAAAATAATATTCCTTCCCAACTAGAAGAAGCTGAGATTGAATTACCTTTAAATTAATACGCCTAACACGGTCGACATTTTCAAAATTATATTTTTCTTGAATTTGAAGAAACTGGAGCATAACACAGCAAGGATTTTGTGCCAAAAAAATTTGAGAAAGCCCCATACTGAAACACCATTAATTAGAACTTAGGTCCGTCGCTGCATCAACTATTCATCTCACACATCAACAATGTGGCACCATATAATTGATGCTATCACTTATTAACACAAATTCAAATGTTCACTTTTCAATTTTGGAGTTTAGCATCATACTGTTTTTTACGGAGAAATCATGACAAAGGACGGGGTTTACTTCAATTGACACATGTGTAGGCGGCATTCATATGTTTCTAAGTAAGTAACTAAACTATGTCAAGAATTAGCTGCGTAGCATCTCAGAGATTCCACACGCATTCTTAAAACCCACTATACTAAATTATCGATAATCCTACACTCCGTCCCTTAACTCAATTTACTCCTACGATTGGGAAAGGTAATCTTTCTCTGTCTATGATAGCGAGAAAAATTGAATTTCGAAACAATTCCATCACTCCCATCAGAAATGTTAAACAAATTTTTATAGTTAAAGTACTCAAGATTAGCAAATAAAAATGTGAATTGCGTTAGACGTTAACGTTACGTTAAACAAAAATTTATGTTTACGTTAACCAGCAGCTCCCATGAAACTGAGTTCTTAAGACGCTTCAAAACTTGTCTTCAGATATTCTGGCGAAGGCGATTTTCCCTAAAATCAAGGCATTAACCTCCTGCGCCACCTATTTCTATTTCTACACAAAAATTTAGCAAATGCAATTGGTGGATCAATCATAGCTACATTCAAATTCACCGCACAAAATTTTCACCCAACACATCGTCGAGAAAGTTCTTGCTAAAATATTATTCTATCAAAATGCAGCAGAATTAATTCTCTCAAAGCACACAGATAGAGTTCAAGACACACTAGCATTCGACTGTGATTTTAATTAAAATTAAAGGATAATGGCTGCACCTCAGAACTCGAAATTATTATGATGGCCTTTACATGCTCCCAAAATAAAACACACTCAGAAGCTCCACCATTGTTACTCAAGGTACGGGCGAAATTCACTGCAAAAATGATCAAAACTCCCGAGTGTATACTTCTCTCATAACGTGTAGAAAATTTAATGGCAACGTGTAATACAACCCAAAACCTGCACACTAATTCACGTTCATATCAACGAGAACTCAGGAAGGTCTGGCCGCAGAAAGGAGAGCTTCAATTTTTATGACTCTAACAGCCGACTCGCACGGTCTTACTCACAGCGGCATGCCTTTATGCTGGAATTTTACTTTAAATATTAAACTCCACTGAAAGGGCCCGGAAACCAGCACACATAGAAACATACATTGAACTACCCTGTATTACACAGCAAGAAGATTTGATTTTTAAGGAAAATTCTACCACCGTGGGTCAGAAAATATAAATTGTGGAATTTAGGTCTCAAATATCATTAACAAAGATATGCCTCACGTTGCTAAGGCTTGTCAGAAATTACTATGGAAGCATATTCACACGACAGCGCATAAAATTCTTTACCAATTCCATAAAACACTGCAAAAGTCAAATTGGTCTCAAAGCTTCAACTGAGACAATCAGGTTTCACTAAAAATTAAGGCATAAAATCCGGGGCCATCGTTCTAAACCTAAAGTTCGTAAATGGTAATAGGTGAAGACATCCTGGAAACATTCAATAAGAAAAACAGCATACTGGAAATTTTTATGAAACACATATGCACGACACAGCTCAGCACGATTACTCGCTCAGCAAATGCATCGGATCCCATTGTTTCACTTCATGCTGATTATATCCTCACTATAATGACACTCAAATGTCATTTTCTAACTGCCGAATAAATGAACAATTGAAAATCAATTTCGAGTGCAGCACTTCAGAATTTGAGAAAGTCATGCTGGATTACTGTATCTAAATTTCAACTGTGTTCAACATCACTACTGCCACTCGAATTTGGGGAACAAAATTCAGCAAGATCTATGAGCTGCTCTGAGCCGTCTATCTGCATCCAAGAGGACTGCCGTTTTATGGCCCTGCTGTAGGTTCGAACATCGGTGGTCTGAGCCTTCATGCTAGAATTTTACTTCAAAATTAAACTGCACTCAAAAGGACCAGGGGAAATGGCACGTAAAGACACACACTTTTAACATAGAGCACTTGTTCGAACGAATTTGTCATTTAAGAGAGCGTTACACACACAAAAAAATATTTTTAGATAATGAATGATTACTCATGCTCTTCGCATAGATGTCGTGCTCACCCTGTGCTATGCACAATTCTTTTACGTGTCTCATTAAACTGCGGCAGATCTTATCAATTGATGCACACCGACAGTTCCTATCCCACACATGAACAAGAGGTTATCAAAGAAAAAGAAAAATTCGAGAGCCAGTCCCTGCACAACAAAATGTTACTGCTTTCATCTTCCAATGCACTCAGACAAATTCTAACAACACTCAAAAAAAAAATGATGGTTTCTCAATACTCAAAAATATGCTCAGAAGATTCGACAGCCCGATAATTGAGCAACATATGTAACACTGTTGATATGAGCTTATTAACCTCCCATTACATTTACAAGAAAAAGGTACAGGAAGAAACATCGGTTTAATATCGGGCACTTGTTCGACCAAATTCACTGTTTAAGAGAGCATCTCACAAAAATTCAAGCGCAAAAATGCGGCCGATTTCATTTATTACTGCACAACGATTACTTCAACTCATAACACATTTTAATTGTAATTTTTCCCCTGAAGAATGAAAGAATTTAATCATGATGACTGCAATTCAGCATTTGGCAAGACTTTGGATGGTTTTGCAAGTCCAAGAAATAAAATAATTCAATAAAAAGAGGTATTTAACTGACACACTAAATGTCATGACAAATTTGAGCCAAGAATTCAATATTGAATCTGAAAAATGGGACTACAGAGAGCAAGCGAAACAATACTGGATAACTATTTGCGAAATGGCTGAAAAATTATTCAAATTCCTTCTTGAGAGCTCATCACAACAATTTTTAAGAATTTTGGCAAGTAAAGTATTTAAGAAAATTCTCCATGTTAATATACAGATTTCGGCTTGCACAGTGCACTCCATATATTTTTTTTTTGCTGTCACGAAACAATGCTGGTTAAGCACGTAACGTATGAGGGCTTACAACCTCCACTGATAAATATAATGTACACCTTTGTGCTCGCACGTTATCCATATATATAAGCATGGAGAATAATGAGCCTCAAGATTAAACACATTTATTTTTGAGTGAACACATGGAGCTGACACAGGGAAATTGGCACAAGTAAACATCTTTTTATCGCAACTAATTTTGAGTGAACACATGGAGCTGACACAGGGAAATTGGCACAAGTAAACATCTTTTTATCGCAACTAATTTTGAGTGAACACATGGAGCTGACACAGGGAAATTGGCACAAGTGAACATGTTTTTATCGCAACACTCATTTTCGCACCAGAGCCCTCAGGCAAGATGTTAATGATCTGCGACATGATAGTTTTATCCGGCATAATGATGTTACATAGACAAACGGAGAAAAATTCGCTACATGACATCAATCCTGCTTATCACACGGCATTCCTTATAAGGAAGACCTCCTTGTAAATTTGCACTTGATGCCTACATTCATAACACTTTCTGCGCGCCAAACAAAGATCTGCACTGTTCGGCGTGCCTCTTCTTCCCTTCATTCTTCACTATTACAACTGGAGTAAATACCCTGTCGTTGGCCTGTCGAGGCTCGAACACAGCCTCCAGGCTTCTTCATTAGCGTTGAATACCAGGCTGGCTGCCCGCCTCAAGGTTGCGAACGCTCAGCCGGTTGTGTCGCTACAGGCCCTCGGATGTTAGGCGTTCACAGCCCACGTCTTCGCTATCTCAGCAGCCGCGTAGGCCAGCTGTCCCAAACCCGCCTGTGCAAATAATAAGCGGGGTTTGAGTCATCTATTCCCCGAGACATGAATGTTATATCCCCCTTTAAGAATTTACTCGAAGCTTCCACTGACAACGCGGCTATTCCTGACATGATGAATTAATTTTCTCCCCTTTTTACAAGAACAAATCACAAGCGCCCTTTTGAGAACAAGGTCGAATGAGTCAATGAAAATGCTATGAACTAGTAGGCATTCTAATCCCCGCTTGAGAAAAATCTACAAGTTCAAGCCTTGTGAGAAGTCATATCACGTGAACAATTCTAGAATGATTTGAAATCAAACCCACAGAATTAATTTGTACCCGAATTTTGACTGTCACAAATGAAATCACCCCACCTAAGCCAATAAAGCTTACACGCCCCGGTTGTAATATGGTATTTGAAAAATACAAAGACGCTCCTAGCACAGAACACAGAATATCATCTCACCTCCCCTCTGGCCGTCAGGAAGCCTACATCCTTGCCACTACACCGGTCAAATAGGCCGGTCCCCGCGCTTGCTCTGCTTAAATACCCCCGCCGCACAAGGGACGCTCATTGTAGATGGTGCGGGATGCCCGCTCAAATTGTTAGTGACGTGGCATCTCGCGATTGGGTGCTTCTAACGCGTCACCTCTGACGTGTCCCCTTGCGTCACAAACTTGGTATTGCCACGCGCATTTCCCTCTAACATATTCTGCTCAGGTTCATATTTTCGACAGTTCCCTTTCTCGTTGGTAATTAATTTTAATACGTAGTTTTTTTCTACTACACAATCAAGTTGTCCTTGTGTAATACTATGTGTAATTTTCCGAGCTAGCTTCTTACACAGCGGCTACCCCCAACGTACGCCTCCCTTCTCCTTCCAAGATCCCTCAGCCCGCTCAGCGTCCTTCCGATCGCCGGTTGCTGACTTTTGTTGTGTCGGTTTAGCTCATATATGCATTTCAATTGCATTTCAATTGTATCCCAACATATTGCAGCAATAATCCCTACTTCTCGAGTAGTCTCAAAAACCTGTAATCCTATGGGGGACGTTGTCCTTAACATCTATAGTTGTAAATGCTGTTACCTTGTCTTGAAAGAATATATTGCTGCGGTGCAAATTTTGACTCTAGTCATTTTTTTGTGCTATGATTTTCAACATTCTTATTGTGTTTGATGTAGCTAAGTATAAGATTTAAATTTCATCAATGCAACTGAAATTTTTTTGCATATTTTTAGCCTGAAGATGAAGTTTGTACATCGAAACCTCCCTTTTTATAGGCTACAGAGGTAATGAATTTTGAAAATGGAAATTTTAAAATGGGAAAAGAAATATGTGAGAACTATTCATATCTTCTACTTCTAAATAAACCTATTTGCTCTAAAATCAGAAGAAATTTAAGCAAAATTTATGAAGTCAACCTAAGATCTCATCATCAATAATTATAATTATTCAGCCGCAAGTAATTTCTTTATAATACTTTTCGAGTTTAAATAAAATTGCCTGTTTTGATTTCTGTCTCAAGGTAGAAAAGCTCCTCGATGGTTTTCTCTCCAGCTTCGGATGGATCATCACAGGAAAGGTGATGTGCAGCGTGTTGCTCCTGTCCAATTTTGCAGCCATGAGTCTCATTAAATTCGAATGGCATTCAGTTGGAGGGGCATTTGCGGCAACTATCAGCTTGCTCATCATTTACAGCGCTGGAGACAGCCTATCAACGCAGGTAAGTTCTCCAGAGAAAAAAGCGATAATCTACTTCTCATCATTTTGGGTAAAATGTATTTTATTTTGAGTTACTTCTTTGAACAATATTGAATCAGTGTTGCTTATTGCGAGCTCAAATTGGCTTAATTAAACGTTTTTGAGATACTCATTCTTTCCTTGTATGTACACTACGCAACGGAAAACGTGATACCATACTTGAGTAGTTTTCAAGCGAGCTAATCGCTTCAGGTTTTGTGTCTGTATCATAAGCCTGTTCGGGCTCGAAACTTGAAGCTCAATTTAGTCTTTAAAATTGCAACAATAAGTTCACATTCTGAGCGTCTCTTTTGACAATAGAAGACGCTTAAAAATCAATGACTAAGCACTAAATCATAACAAAAAAGACACTTTATTTAAAATACAGTTCGACAGGGAAAAAATTACACAGGTAAGGTTGACCTTAATAAATTTCAGGTTACTGAACACAAAGATGACTTTTATAATTGCTTCCTAGCTCAGATTTTGAGGTATTTCATTATTTACATATTACATTTAAAGCAATGGGAATATGGAGGTAGGCCATGGGCTAAACCCACAAGGTCTTTCACACACGTCGAGTTTTGGCCTGTCGCTTGTGTATGGTGGACGTTCGCAGCACCTTTGAGGATCATTCAGTCGAAATCTGCTAGCATGGAAACTGACCACTTTCTTTTGTAACGCTATTTCATTGCTAAAATGTTCTGATGGAATCGCCCTCCTTGTTTTTCACAGAAAACCCCGCAATTCGCTGGGAAAACATCAATACGTAAATATATGAAGTGCAGCTTTCGGAACATTTGCATACAGTTTTCTTAGAAGCGGCTATAAATTCATTTAGTAAGTATTCATAATTTTTAGCTCGAAAGTGGCCCGAGAATCGTATGCTTACATTCCGAAAACATTGCCTAGCATTGCTCATTGGGATTGAGAATAATATCGATTCAAACTGTTTGTCTGGCAAAAGCTTGCGTATCTAGGGACCTATAAATACCCTTTGTTTAATCTATCCCGTAGTTAGGCATAAAAACTTTTGCCATAAATATTCAAATGCACAGTCTTTTTTTAAGGACCTTCGCAAATTGATTCATAAGTCCAAGTTTTAGAGGCAACTGTGGTATGACAATACCCTCGAGTTCACAAGAGGTACAATGAAACATGTTTCGTAAGAGGAATCAAAACTGTTCGTGTAGGCCGTTCCTTCTGTTTGTAATGAGTATGCCATGCGCGGTTATCCCACTCACAAATATAACAACAGTACTTTGTGTACACACCTACTAGACCTAGCACAATGGCTATTAGTTTGAAATCACCACATATTAACCTCTTATGACGATTGTAGTTCATAAGATTCAGAATGTGTCGACACATGGGATAACATGGGATGAGCAACATGTATTGAAGATGATATTTCAGTACTGTTATGAAGCAGCACCGCCTTCAGGTATGGTATGAGCCGCCGATAAACTATCTCCAACCGTCTCCTATGAAAGAAATTTTTAGCTTCAGCATCACACCTTCAATATCATTGCAAAATATTAAGTCATTGTCACACCTTAAATATGTGGAAAGTTTTTCTAGATGCGCCGCCGGTGAGGGGCAGCTAGCTGCGGTTTAGGTGGTGAAATATGTCTCCGATGGTCGCGTTTACTAGGTTTCGAAGGCTTGAACGCGGGAGGTCTGCTGTGTTTAACGTGGGGAGGAGCGGCTCCAAATGCGACTATGCCTGAGTGACGAACGCTTATACAGTGTGTTCACACACCTCTCCTTCCTCAAAAATATTTGGCTCAAAATAATTTCATCAATTGAACATAGAGATACTACAAATTCAATAACACGCTCGCATACGACAAAATTTGATTAAAATACTATAGTAGTAACACAGCCCGCCATTATCAAACAAATTTCAATCAACCAACATTATAGTTTAAATTGACTAAATGCAACCGGTTAATGAACTAGCGAAGCAACGCCAACAGAAAACGGGGAGCGTAAGCAATTGAATTAATACAGAATACCCTTTCCACAAGAATAAAAAATTAAAAGTAAAACATTGAGTGAGTACATTACCTTAACGAGGCTACTAACGCAAGTAAACATGTAGTTGTAATGTGTGGCTGAACTAAACTCATAAAAACGAATTAATAATTTAAAAACGCAAAAAACTCTCACTGGAAGATCATTAATACATCTCAACAGAATATTTTTTTCAAATCTTGGCTATATCAACCAATCAAATCACGAAAATTCAGATAGTAAAACGCTATGTTAAATGCGTTTTCACAATAGTTTAAATTACCAAACACTTCCTGAGAAAGCTTCCAATCATGTTCGCATTGAGTTATTAAAACAATGCAAATCATGAACTTCTACCGCGCAGATTAACATATCGTTATTAATGATTTTCAAGCAATAGGAAATGGCAGGTCAAAATGAATTTAATTATTTTGATCAACACCTCCATTTAAAACAACTACAGAAGCATGCTCGCAGAAATGAAACTCAACCTTCTCAGAGTTCATTCGATTTAGGTGAAAAACTTGTATACTTCTCCGGCAGTTGGTATCGGTGATACGCGGCGGAGAAATTGGAACTCAATGACTGAAGCAGCAACAACACCTGGCCTTAAAACTGGTGATCCAGCACTGCCGGTAGTCTCCAGCAGGTTAACCAACGGGCCATGGCTTCAACATCGCTTGCCCCTTACAACTGGTGGCCGCAGCAGCTCTTCACCGGGTTCACCATCGGGCCTAGGTTTCCACATTGCCTGCTCCTTGCAACTGGTGATTCTAGCAGCTCTCAAGCGGTTTCACCATCGGGCCGATGCTTCTACAGTGACTGCCCCTAACAACTGGTGACCCAGCAGCAACCATCGCTGCTCTCCAACTTCAACCTACGCAGCATCCAATCGCTATTTCCGCTAGGTTGTTTCAAGCACCGCAAGAACGTTTAACCAAGCGCGAAAATGCATAACCGAGCCGCCAAAACGCATACAGCACAGCCTCATCGCTCCGCATTTTCGTACGGCTTCATCGAACGGTCTCATAGCTCGGCTGCATCGTTCGGTTTCATCGCATGGCCTCGTCGCTCAGTTTCACCGCTCTACAGCATTGTACCTCATCGCACGGTCTCAACGCTATGCCCCAAAAGCAACTCTTTCTCTCATTATCTTTACATCTATCGTTCGAACTACTTTCTCTCTAGGGGGAGGGTACTTGTAGTGCCCGACCTTAGTTACCCTCAAATTTTATTCTAGTCCTTTCATGTTCACTAATCGTGATATGTCTCAATTCAAGTTTATTCAATAAAAAGTTCCAACTTCTCCGCCGTGTATCACCGATATGAACTACCGGAGAAGTATATAAGTAAGGCCGCTGCTTCACTCGCCTCAAACGGAACACAATGGCTGAAGCAGCCACACCAGGCCTTACAATATATACTGAGTTAGTCAATAATTTATAAATAAAAATTCAATACCGACTTATCGAAGGATTTTTTCAAATTTTATTTGTTATGATCTTCAGCAGTTTATAAACAACCATGAATAACGAAAAACATTTTGAGTTTCTAACTCTGTCTTCATTTCGTATAATGACAACGAACATGGGTACATGAAATAAAAGATGGTAGCAGTCAACGAAAGCAGTCAATTGGTAAACAGACAATTACCAAAGTTTCAAGTGGTTGAATACGCTTAAACTACGGTGGATAAATACGATCATGATAATATAACATAACAAAGTTAAAAGTGGTACCACGTTTGCGTAACAAATAGTTCCAAAAATTTCAAAACAGCTAAGCGTGAAATTTTGAATATGTAAATAGTAAGAAGTGAGCGAAATATCTTGTAGGACATCAAGTAATCTTTGGCATAAAAAGCCACAAAGAGTTGAACAAAATCTACTACAAAAAGCAATTATTTATGAGAACGTTTCGAAAATATTGAAAATCTAACAAAAGAAAAATGACTAACAGTTGTGTAATGGTAAAACTTCAAGTCAATTCTCCTTCCCCAATATTGAAGTTGATCGCACATTATAATAGTTCCGTGCTAGTGTACCCGGTTTCGTGTGTTATAAATCAGTCTTGTTTAAATAGTCTTTCCGAATAATCAGATACCATTTAATACGCGTTGTTTTACGGTATACCAGATACCGTTTTAATACGCAGTGTCTTCACACGCGTGTCTTGATTCTGTCGTGAATAACGACAGAAAGCAGGTCGCCAGTCCACACACCCGACGTGAAATTGAAACAATACAATGATCAGCATAGCCATACGCAAGGACATGGCATGAAAGCATGCATGCATGCGCAGCGGAAGGAAAAATCGCACACAGGACCAGAAAGTTCATCTCCCGAAAGTTACCTTTTTAGTTAATGTTAAGCCAATTAAAAGCAAAAAATAAATCCCTCGACATCATCCGAGGATTCCTCCGCGGTGCATATGCTGAGCTATCAAAATTCTTAGCTCGCATTATAAATCTCAGCATCAGCACTCTCATTTCACGAGTGGAAAATTCTATCAAAATTTAAACTGTAAATTAATCAATAAAATTTTGAGCGAACGTCACCTGACATGAGGCAAAGGAACGGAAAAACATCACAAATATGGGCAAACTCGACTAATTTTGTCATCAACAGATCGCGCGGCTACAGATCACAAAAATTCTGGTCAACGCACTCAATCCATTGTTAAATCTCAAAACTTGACATCATTACGCGTTCAATTATTGACGGTGGTGGTTGAACAAAAAAAACATTACAAACTTCTACCATGGTTGAACGGTTACATTACTTTACATGTGACATCTCGCATCCCACCAATGCTTAAACAAAAACTAAAAACCACAAGCGCAGAGGTGGTTATGATGAAGCACAAGCAGAAAACTCAACAAGACATAAATCAACTCACGTGAAATAATAGGACTAATTCAGCTATACAACAATCGAAACACAACATTCAGCTCGTGAAAAGTCGTGAGTCGTAAAGTTTTCATATATACGGAGCCGAAACATGGTTCATGTTACCGTTACTTTCGACCTTCTACTTTGGTCATCATCAAGGTATTTCTCCAAAACAAAAGACAAAACTTACTAAACCTGAACGTACAAAGTCATATATTATCTGTCATATATACTGAATCATTGCAAACAATTCTTCACTACCAGACTTCGAAAACCGGATCTTCAGCGAGCGGGCGTGGTCTACAAGTTTACCTACCCAGAGGAAAGCTGTCCCGTTCCCTACGTAGGAAATACCACCCGCACGCTAAAGAGAAGAGCAAAACAGCATAGTTATTCATCCTGCAGCATCTTCAAACACTTCAGAGACGATCACCGAAAAGAACCACCGAACTTGGATGAATTTCTTCCAGCCTTCGGCATAATGCACACTTACTCAGCCACAGCATCAGTCAAAATTGCAGAAGCCTTAGAAATCAGAAAATATGTACCGATAATCAATGTAAAGTACAACGAATTGTCCAACTACCTTAACCTGTCAACATAGAAAAAGCATACCGAGCACAGGAGGGTACTTCAAGAACTCACGCTGCCAGTCTCATGCCAAGCGTCTACTCTAGTGTACTTCCCTCCTCTTGTCTACTCCGTTTATTAACTAGCTTCCTAAACTTTACCATGAATTGCTCAAATTTTTTGTTGTTGTAATTGTTCAGTATATATATGACAGATACTATATGACTTTGTACGTTCAGGTTTAGTAAGTTTTGTCTTTTGTTTTGCAGAAATACCCTGGTGATGATCACAGTAGAAGGTCGAAACGTCGTTTTTTACTTAGCGTGCTCTTATTTTCACTCTACCCTTACTTTGTTTCATATTACTTTCAACTAAATGATGTTATTAACCATACCAATAAGGCCACAAAATAAAATAGAGATCAATATCATGGATACACAAGATTTTATAAAGATACACTATAAAAGACCGTTATGAAGCGCCTGATCATTTAAACGCCTTCAGAAAAAACATTCAGTGCCACCTTTCTCATTTAACGGACAATTTTTTCAGAAATAAATTAATTTTTGGGCTTACTTTTAATTAGTGTGCACTCGTAGGACTTATTTGATTTAACTTCGCTAGGAACATAGAACACTTCTTCTAAAAAATCCTTTAGTATATTCAGGTAACAAAAACTTATGCTGAATGCTTTTGAGTAACATGCCGTGAGTTAAAAACCTTGTCAGACACGAATCACATCGTTATTCCCGTCGTTATTAATCACATCGTTAACTCAATCTTCAATGCGTCAATCGTTCAAAACACATATTTCATGTCTATCCAACTAGTCACAGTCATATTCATGATTATTCACTAAGTACCGGTGTCGTCTATCCATGAGGGTCTTTGAGTCCGAAGCACGCACCTGTCGTGTGGCATGGCGTCTGAGTCAGCATTTTCATCGTCCACTGCTCACGGGCCACGGCCTTGCCAGAGTTCAGAGCTCTGCGTCTTGAAAACATTGTGCACACCTGAGCTGCGTGCAGCTGTGCAAACTTATCGTGCAGTTTTCTATTTCTATATAATGGGCGCCATTAGCCTCTCATTATTTCTCACATTCTGATTATTCTCGTTTGGTACATAATTCTTCTGTTCGTCAACACAATGAAAATAGAACAGTATTCTTCAACGCGACACTCTGATCGTCATGGCATTAATGGTATTCAATTCCACCACTAAAAGTTATGAGCTGATGTCAAAGGCCCATTGAAATCTACGGTACATTATCACTGTCTTTCTCATTTATAGCTTCTAGTTAGTGAACATCATCGGTACCATTTATTTCTCAACATTATGTATTCCGCATATCTTTTATTCACTGTATACCTCCACAGTTTACTATTTACCTTCCCGGGTTTACCATTTACAGCAATATGGGCACACCAGCCATGCTGTCTGCGATATGCTGTGCTCTGACCCTCTTCAAGAAAAAGAAAAGAAAGAAAAACATTGTATTTCCAACAGAGATTTAACAAAAGTGCCATCATTGGTTTTTAAAATATCTTAAAGTTAATACACTTAGATGATACACTCACACGAGTGTTGTAATACCCATGTCACTAGTCGAAAAGAAATGGTTGAGAGCAATGTACTCATAATCTTGCTTAATCTATATTTGATAATACATGTAATGATAATTATAAGAAATACAATTTCATGGACGATGCATTCGTATTGTGGGGTGAAAACACTTCTGACAGTTTACATGTACATGACATAAAACTTCGCAATTCTTAACGCCAGGAAATAATACATGAATCGCTTGTTTCGGCCAATGTTCAAAAGTGTCATTTTAAGGAAGCATGAAAAATATATAAAAATATTTATCTAAATACATATATACATACATATATACATATATATATATACATACACAGATACACATATAAATATATGTACACATAAGCATGAGGACTAAGAAGATCATAAGTTTTGTATATCTAATTCAACAATTTTAACATAACGGTCATTAGTTGATAAGCATTTTATTTAAATATAAATGGATGATCACACAATAAATGTATAGTTTTTACGTGAATGCTTTACAATGATAAAAAGATGACGAGTTAGGTAATGTTACATGTTGAGAGTGAATAGAAAAAAAACATTATCACTAGTTAAAATGCTAGTTGTCAGTTTAGTACACGCATATGTGCATATATACATGTAAATATATACACATATACATGCACATATATACCTACGCACATACATACACCTAACACGTAAACATACACAAATACATTTCCATGCATCGAGGCAACCACAATACCCCAGTCTAACTTTTTCGCCGCCTCTTCGAAAAGTATGCACACGGTTCGCCGAGTCGTATGCTTATTTATGCATGATTATCGTCACCAAGGCGGCGATATATAGCCGACTTTATCGTCGCCAAAGACCTCTTTTGCCGCGATAATTATCGCCGCCTCGAAAGCATAATTGTGCATAAAGTTACATGACAGAAGGCAAATGAAATGCATAAATATGCATGATGTTGTAAACAATACGCATTTTCATAGCACGGTACACATACGTAAATACGTGTATTTCTGTGCGCCATTATTGAAATTCGTGCGTACCGTGAGTATTTTCAGCTATTATGAAGCATTCCCTTTCATTCGAAGTTAACGCTTCCTCGAAAGCATGATTGTGCATAAAGTTGCATGACAGACGGCAGATGCAATGCATAAGTATACATAATATTGTATACAGTACGCATTTTTATAGCACGGTATACAGATCTGTAAATGAATGTATTTCTGTGCGCCATTATTAAAATCCGTGCGTACCGTGTGTATTTTCTGCTGTTATTAAGCATTTCTTTCCAATAGGAGTTATCGCTGCCTCGAATATATAAATAAGCATAATAAAGCGAAAGGCGGCGAAAATATAGCATAATTATACATTTTTAATAGACTATTGAAATTCATGAGGTTCAAATAAATCAACATCATCACAGATTTTATATATGGTCATCCATTACAAACTGATATCAACAAGTTTCACAAGTTTCACCGAAATATCACAGAGAATTTATAAATTCTTTTCTTGTTTATAAGTATCACAGAGTTCGGGTAAAAAAACATCACAGGATACTTCAAAAACTCAAGAAGAAAGTAGTAGGTGCTGAGGTAAACGATAGTAGTGAACTTACATTTCCTGCGAAGTGACCCACAGGTGGTCAGGTAGGTGATTTTCATAGTGCTGCTGACCCACCTGCAGTCACTAACTCATTTTTTATAAATACTTAATGAAACTTAAATAAAAGCCCAATCCAATTAAAGTTTGCTATTTTTAAAGTTGATTACCACAATTTACTTTTAATTTGAATTCAATATTGAACTTCATTTTAACCCATCGCAGTTAACGTGTTAAAAAAGATGGTCCGTAACAAAATAAACGCATACTATTTTAAAAAAAAGGAGGCTATACACCATTAGTTCGGGCCCTTATTTTGTCCCCCTAGGACAAAATCATTTGAGTAATTTTTACTTTTCAATATATATCATAGTATGAGTTTCACTGATCACAGCAAGAGTCCCCACAAGAGGAATATTCCAGGGACCATTTAATATAAAGAAGTACACGGGGATTTTATGCTCAAAGTCAAGTTTCGCACAGGACACCCGGTGCTAAGAAAAATAGGAAAGCAATTCCTAAAACAAGAAAAACTTTCAATAAAATATTAAAAGCTACTGAAGAAATAACGGAACCAAAAAAATACTGCGTACCAAAATAAAAGACTTCCTATGTAACAAAAAGAATGCATACTCTTACAGTTCTGATACATTCTCCTTCTGAAAAAACAGGATCGTTGAAAAACATATACTACTTACTCTACATGAGAATTTTACCGCATTTGCAAAACTCAGTTGCTAATGATAAATAGTTGGATTTATGTAATCGAAAAAATCTTAAAATGAGAAACAAACATAAGCAGATAAAATTATCAGTTAGTTTAAGCCTCCCTAGCCCCAACAATAGTGTTTCTACGAGAGAAATAATGAAGGGACCAACTGGCATGGACACGAAAACCTGGAATCTATGCACTAGTGTGTTCCCACACAAGATTCCCTGAACATAGAAACAGCATGTCCGGAAGGAAGTTCAAACAATACAAAATTTCAAGAAGAAAGTAGTAGGAGCTGATGTAAAGGATAGCAGTGAACCGAAAATAGATGATCCTTGACAGAACAAAAAATACGTTATTTAAACAAGAAGAAGTCCTACTTAACCTTTAGCTTGGGCACTCACATTGCCTCTCTGCATGGGAATGCTACATCCCAAATATGCAATAGTATCACTCTGAGGGGACAAACCTACCCAGAATGTCGGAATTTAAGCCACATCCGTTAGTCTAAACGCAACATTAGACACTTATTCACTGTCTGATTCCACAAGATTCGACGAAGGCACGAGCTCAGCTGCATCAGTGATGCTCGGTGATGGGACAGTGTCATTTGATTCGGTTGTGGTGATGGTGCTGATACTGGTGGTGGTTGCTATTCCTGCAGTCTCTGTAGCACCTGTTCCACGGTGATGTCTACTTCCATCCCAGTCCACCGATCCACGCAGACCTCGTTGCGTAGCGACTGCGATATCTTTGTGGTTAGTGAACCCACCGGCTGCCAACACTTCTGCAAAATACGAGAACAACTTAGTTCCGTGATGGATAAAGTTGTACCAATACAATAGTGAGTAAACATATATTACATACGAGTCGTAGACTAAAGAATGATTTACTAATGTTCATATCAATGATCACTTTATTATTATGACATAAGAAAGTTTTAGCCTCTCTTAACCATGACAAAGATGTTCCAAGAGAGGAAGGATGAAGACACCATTTAGTATCGAGTTGAGGGAACGCGGAATATATGGAGCAAATGCATAGAAACAGTAAGCTAAGAAAGATCATGAAACGAAAATAACTTGAAGAAGTAGTAGGTGCTGAAAAACAAGACAGCACTGAACCGAAAAAAATGATGGTCCGTGAGAAAGCAAAAATCTATTGTATATAAACAAAAAGAAAGCCTACCTAACCTCTAGCTCGGGCCCTCACATAATCCCCCGGGGAGCAATCAATGATCCCTATTTCGAATGGCAAGAGTATTTATGTTCTATCGCAATTGTGACATTACAGATAATATAACAGATATTAGATTATGATACGTGAAGGATAAAGGAATGCCAATCTTCAAGTTTCAGTTCCTTTGTGCTATACAGAATTTATGGCTTTCACAGCTGATTTCACGTGACAATCAACAAGGAAAAGAAAAGCAGATTAATTTTAAAAAGAACTACCTATTTCTGATGCACTGGTATTATTTTTTTTATCTTAAAGAGATTTATTTGAATAGGTTAGTAGTCTACATAAAAATAAGATTATCAGGGAGGGTACGAACATTTCTCAGTAAAAACTGCTTACCATAAATGATGCGCATTGCACTGTGGTCCTTGAAGGCAATTTTCGACTGCTGCCTCCGATGACCAAGTCCTGAGAAGCTGAACTGCATCGCCAGTTCTCTGGTGAACAGGCGCTTCAAAATCCGTCTCACGGACTCAGAAACGCTTACTCGTACGAGACCTTTGAGAGCTACCGGCTGAAAAAAAAAATTTCATTAGATTCATATTTTACCTAGGTTTTAGTACAGCTTCATATTCACACTTAGCCTGGCTTGCACTATAGTCTCGTGACCAAAGACAAATTAAGAAAATGACTACCTGAATGCACCATTGATGTTTCAATTTAATTCAATATTGGTCCATTTCTTATTAAAGCTTAATACTGTTGCAAGGTTATGGGCCTTCATGTGAAATGCCTCTGTATGGCCTTACATAAGAAATTGTTTCTTGGAGGTAATTTAGTAAAAACTTCCATGAACAATTTATCTTAGATATTTCTTATGATGTTTACAATACTTCAGAGATTATAGATTATAGGTTAGTTAAAGCCTCCCTAACCGTTACAAAAAAAACGTATCAAAAAGAGGAAGGAGGAAGGCACCATTTAGTATGGAATATAGGGAATGCAGAATCTATGCAGAAGGGACATAGAAACAGTAAGGTGGGAAAGAAGTTCATGAAAATGTACATTCCTGTGCTGTAACTCATCCAAACAATAAAAATAAACAATGAAATTCATTATTACTTCTTTGATCTAACCTGTATATAAAAAGTAAAGTTATCTGTGCATCTAGGAACAGCAACATCTATGTATGAAATAAAAATAATTCTATTTAACTCACTAGTTCATGTTGCTTCACAAGAATGTCCAGTTCTTCCACTGTCTTGGCTGGTCCAGGTAAGGGCTCGTTGCTTGAAGGTTGGGGCTTTCTCACCTCGTCTAATTTTTGTTCAAAGACAGCCGACCGATGCTCCAACTTCTTGAATTTCTTTGACAGTAAATCTGCAAATTCATCTTGTTGACTGCTGATGCGCTTCAGCCCAGTTTGTAGATCGTTGACATTACTTGCCACTTTGTGTAGCATGCCCATCACATCAGTTAATGTGCACTCATTCCTGTAGATAACAAAACTTCATCAACTACAGTATGGTATATCTAACTGCCCTGAATTCCAAAGTGATAATGGTTAAACAAGTGGAATACATAACTATTCAATTTCAATACCAGAGAAGTATTTATGATACGAATTCAGCCTTCCTATATCATGAAGTTTGAAGAAAGGTTATGATAATTAGAAAGTTTGTAAACAATTCAATGTTAATGTGAATGAGGAAAGTCAGGGTAATGGTATCATGCTTCATAGAGGATATCTCACCGTGATGAACTGGGAGGATGGTAACTTTGCACCAGTGATGACACTTGAAACGAGGGAAGCTGTGTGTCGATGGTGGCACATGCAGAATCATCTTCGGTGGCTGAAGAAGGATAACCTCCTAGGTATCCTTTTTCCTCACATCTGGCTTGTGAATCTGGGAGATTGAGAATACATTATGTATGAGAAAAAACATATGAACAAAAACAAAAACATGACAAAACATTGAGAAAAAAAATGAGAAAGTTAGATAAAGATGAACAGCAGAACTCCCCTTGCTACAAGCTTACTGCTGAATAGAAAGACGGTAAATATTGATTAAAAATAATAAATATTGTTTTGCCAATTGATGGACAGCACAGAGTGACACAGAGTAGAGCAAAGAAATAAACATTTGTTTTCATGGGCCAAGGTGCTAATGATAATTAGTATGCAAGTAGTATAATTATTTTAAACCCAATCTTAATGTAAAATATACCTGTATCTCAGAACAGTTGCTACCTTTGAAAACAGTGTTTGTGGAAACAAAAATCCAAAGCAAACTACTGTACATATCAAAGTATTAATACTAATTAAAGGATGCCTAACACATGATGGAGATTGAAAATTCTTCACTAAAAAAATATATATATGTTTTAAACACTGCTGGAAATCATGAAAAGTGCACAACGTATAAAATAATAATTTAAATGACTTATAAGAGTGAAGGGGTCATCAAGTAGGGACACACGGACACGTTCACCGGAAATCTACGCACCAGTGTATTCCCTCACACCATTCCCTGCACATACAAACAGCTTTCCAGGAAGAAAGATCAGACAAGATAATAGTTCAAGGAGAAACTAGTAAGTGCTGAAAAAACTGATGGCAGTGAGACAAAAATATGGTCTTTACAACAAAAAATATTACAAATATTTCAACAAAAAGAAGGGATACCAAACCATCAGCTCTAGCCCTTACATTCTGTCACAAGGGGAACTACGTCCCATAAATACAATGGTGGCATCCCCTGAGGTAAATAATCCCCTGAGGATTATTTACCGAATAATTTTTAGTGACAAAGTAACTTTATACTCACTTGAAGTAGCAACAATGTTTGTGACCACATAAGTTCTCCAATGTGGTGATGGTGCCACACAGTCTCTTATTTTCAACTCCAAATCTTCTGAAGGCCAATAGCAAAGAGTCTTTTTCTTCTTTTGTATAAGCCAGCTAGATGGCACCGCTCTATTTGAGCTATCACTAAAGGTAACCATAGAAAATTTCTTTTTAGTCAAAGACATCTCTGCACTTGGTTTAATCTGCAACATAGATCACGGCACAGGTTTACACAGATGTTATATTTTTAAATACGAAGAATGTTCATCAGGCTATTTTTTCCAAGTTCATGTAATGAATGCACTCAATATGGCACATTAGACATCTAAAGCAGCAAAATAGCAATATGCATATTTTTCTTCTGGGTATGCGGTAACACCATGACTTTTTTTGAAAATTCTGCTAGGGTCACAACTTTTTCTTTTCTTCTCCCAGACACTCGATAAATACCTAATGAATTTGACTCTACAGGTTGTTGAAAAAAGTTCTGGCTAGTAGAAAATGCTTGAAAAGAAAAATAAATCTTAGAATTTTTTTGCAGTATCTTCCTAACAATTCCAATCTCACCAGATTGAAGCATCACACAATTATCACGGCTTGGTACTGTTCCAGCACTTAATTTTGTATCATTGACGCGTATGTTTTTATAGAGATTAAAATCATCTTCCTCGCCAATTTTTTTAAGAAGTCTAGGTAAATTTCCACTAGAAATTTTTTCACATGTCTTACTATTCAGCACACTCACTCTTTCTGAAATTTGGTGCAGAGGCTTGTAGCCGGATCTGACGCTTCTCTTAATATGACTTCCAAGATATGATTCATAAGGGAAACATGAAATTGTTTCTAGATTTCCATACTTTAGATAGTCTTGAGGAAGATGTATGATACTATGAATATTGTATGACACAAAATCAACCCCATACAACTGAGCACTTTGCTCTACAAATAGTTTGAGCATTTTTGTAACTTCATTCATGTTGCACTGCATGTTATCTGTTAAGAGATATCTCATTGAAGCTGATAATAGTAAGAAATTGTAAAATTTCTCTTTTGATATTATTGATTCATGAGAGAAAATTACTATGCCGGCATACAGAAGAAATGTTCTGAATTCAGTAGCTTTCCACCTTGAAAGATTTTTAAAGCCACCTTCAAATTTCCTTGAAAAGTCAGATGGGATGCAATTTGATATTGAATTCAGCTGTTCCTCAAATAAGGCTTTTTGGTGCACACTTAAATGACTTTTCTTGGTTTGGTTTGCACTGCTGGAAAATAACCTCTTAAGTATTCTTTTCATGACACCAATTGTACACATATGCATATAATCAAGCACAAATCCTGACACCATTGGAAAATGCAATTCTGACTGTAGTGGCGAGAGCGAATCTATTTTATGATGGCTGATATCTGTTCTTTCGTTGAATGAAACATCAGAGCGAAGAGGAGCGTTGGTATCCAGTAACGTTACATGCCCTCCATGGTACTGACCTGCTTGGGAACAGCGCTCACAACTATTGTAAGCTGTGTGAGTCACTATATTTTTCAGGTACGATCGCATGGGTGCATCACAGACAAATGGCCCTATGTTCAAATCTAGATTTAAGCTGTTTTTTACATTTTGTGTAAATTGCTTAAGTTCTTCAATGAAGATATCAAGGAAGACTTTGGGGGCTGGCAATTGTTTATTAGTGGAATTTGTGGTGAAAATCCCCACTGTCACAATTTGTTTTGGGCATTCTTGAATTCTGGAAAGAATGGGATAAGTTGAGTAAAGTCTGGAGTTGGCATATACTGGGATGCCATCAATATTTACAGCCATGTTAACACGTTCCAAATTTGGATTTTGGACTTTGAGATTTTTCAAAATTTTTGTGAAAGAGATCTGCCAATTCAAAAGCATGGAATATTCCCCAGAATCCATTTTTACTATTTCATATTTCTGACGTTCTTTCAGTCCTTTACTAGTTTTAGGTAGTTCTGGGAAATCCTTCGATAGTTTATGGAGGAGCCGAGTAATGCAATCATTTGGAATGCTTTCTTCATCATTAGCCCATTCTTGAAGGCACCTTTTCAGCTTCAGTGAGCACAAATTTCCACACTGCTGAGTCTGAGTTGAACTAAGAATTTTGCACTCTAGTTCAGGCTTAGTAGTTGAACTGTCAGACTTGCTTGCATCAGATTTTCTGGAATCATCTGACTTGCATACATCAGAGCTGTTTGAATCGGAAGTAACATTTGGGTCATATGGAGCAATTGATATCCTACCCATGGAGCTTGCATCACCAATGTCAAGATTTTCTTGGCACTCACTAGCAGCATTTTCAGCATTATGCTCATTAAATTCAACACATTCAGGAAGTGCCACTTTTTGCTTTTCTGAATTGAGAAGAGCTCCAATTCGCCTTCTTCTTTGTCTGATTTTCAATTCACTGAAGGTTTTTCGAAGCATACTGGACACAGTCAAGACTTTCCAATTTAGTGAAAGATAGTTCCTACTTTTTCTGAATAAAATGATACAAATATGATGGAATAATATAAGAGAAAAATGTAACTTTAAAACTTTCAATAAGAATCAGCTGGTTTTAAGTAAAAGCTCCTGCACTGTGAAAAGAATTTTTTACACACATCATGTTTAGTGTAGTACTGAAAAGATTACACACACAAAGAAATATGGCTCAACCATATAAATACTTAACATGCATATTTCTCTCCAAAAAATTTAGATTTACCATAGGAGTATTAATTCAATTAGAAAACATTTTGATATGTAATGAGTGGCAGCTTCTGTAAAAAATACTATTACTTGATAGAAAAACATTATATTGTGAGCCTGTACAAAAAATTGCCAAAATATAAAATAGAATAAATAGAATAGAAATATAAAATATTTCTCTGAAATGATCCTCAGTCAATGTTTTTTACAATTATTGTTTAACACAACACAGCAACAATTTAGCAGCAAAATTATTGCCTTGCAAGTAAAAACCTTATTCACCCATTGTTTGAATTATTAGATAGACTTGTTCCAAATTTTAAATAAAATATTTTACTATGATACAGTTTAAAAAGAATTACTAACAGAACAGAAAATTTTTAACATAGTTATAACACTTACATACTGCAAGTGACACAGTAATGCACAAAAAAATTAAGAAGGGCTATGTCTTAAATGTGTGATAAAAGCCATTCAAAAACAACCAACTGATTAATTGCCCTTTTCGTAGATTTTTCCCATTTTGTTATTCTCAAGCGGCTTCATTGTTAACCTAACCTAACGTGATACCACTCAGATCCCAGGCAAAGAAGCTCACATTGAGCAAAAATGGCAACAAGAAAAGCAAATACATGTAAATGAGATTTATCAAATTTATTTTACGCAAGAAAAATTCAAATCTAAAGTAACTTCACACAAAGCAAGCATAATTCAAGTTTCTGTATTACATGAGTCAATTTAACTGTTTGAAATGTTGCTTGATACATATATTTAACACTATGTTTACTTGTGCATCAAAAATTTCTTAAAATTAGAATAATTTATCCACATCTTTTGAAAAATAACACCATAGAACTTCAATTATACTTTTGCTTGAATTTTCCAAATGCAGGGGAAGTACTACTAATCTGAACGACGTTTGCAGAACACAGAATTCAAAACATGCCGTACATTATTCAAGCTGCGTACTTGTACACCACCGTCTCATGATTTTAAACGCCAAGTTCATGGCAGGCTGTAAATCACGAAACATTTGCTTACAGAAGCACTTCGTTTTTTGGTCAATGCACCTGTCACCCCAGCACAAATGAAACGATTCAACTGAAAGTAACATTTCTAGCTTTTTCTATTATTTACGATCAAATGTTACCCAATCACACAATATACTGTTTTTAACCACAGCCCAAGCTACACATCACCAAATACCAACTGCAATGTCACCCGTCTTCGCGCCAATTTTCACAAATACCAACCTTCGAAAATGTAACAAAAGTCAATCAGAGCAGCCAACAGAATAATCAAAAGATAGCTTGCAATTCCAGTAGTTTCATTTATGAATCATAAGTACAGTGAAATAACCTAAAAGAATGTATTTTTATGGGATATTGAACTTTAATTAAAGAAACGTAGCACTTGAATGAGCTCTGTAACATTCTTTTTCATGATTTAGGTAGACTTTCATCATATGTGTTCCTTATTTTAATTTTTCCTCTCTTTCTCAACTTGGAAGCAGCGTATTTAACAATAATTTCAAATATAATGTAGTATCTTGGAATTTCAGCAAGATATAAGGTTTTCTGTACAGAACTTGAAGATCGATTTGCCTAGCCGTAAACCAGGCAAGAAGAGGATAGCAAAACGAACAGCAGGACAACTGGTATTGTACTGATTTCTAGTTCACACAGCTTGCTCTTAAGTCTAGTTCGAACAATGAGCTTCCGCCCTATCCGGCGCTCGTAAATACCAGACGCGCATCGTCTGTTCCACCGGAATCTCTATCTATACATGTGACCGTGCCGAGCGAGCGAGACTCATAAATCTCCGCAGCCGGAACCTCCATAAATAGCAATGCAGCATAAATAGCAATACACAAGTGTGTGCAATATTTTGAAATGAATGTAAAAATTTAAGCAGCGCAGTCGCACTTGTAGTTTGAATTTTTTTTGCATTTTTAAGCAAAATGTTGTATAAAAATTTTTACATTGAGCGGCGATATAGATCGATAAGTAGAATAGCCGCCTTTTCGGCGATAAAATCGCTTGAGTGGACAAACACAGACAATTTTTGCATTTTTATGCAAAATTTTGTGTAAAAATGCATACATTGAACGGCGATAAAAATCGATAAGTAGAATAGCCGCCTCTTCGGCGATAAAATCGCTTGGGCGGCGATAAACATGCATGCTCCGGCGAAAAGGTTAGACTGGGACATAAGCGTTCTATAAAAATGTTGGGCGATGTTCTGAAATATAGGACAATGAGCAAAGGAAATTCGTGACAACTTTTTCAATATGTGTTGCTGCTTACAAATTCTAATGAAATATTGTAACGATGTTTTAATAAATATTGTATCGAAAAGAACATTGGTTGATAAGCGTCTTATTTATCATATGTGGGTTATCGCGCAAAATATATATATATGTATTTTATAAATGCTGTACAATAATCAAGTGACATGAAGTATTACGTAGTGACACATTCACCTATCTACGTACGCATAGCGTGCACACGTACACATATGCACAAGTAAGCATGTGCGCAAATATCAGCGTAAACCAGTTAGTATAAACTAGCATTCCAACCGAGGGAATCGGAGAAAATATCTTTTATTGTGGCATGAATTTTACAAAATTTCCGTACTAAAAATAGTGGCACAAAAAAGTCTACCTGAGTCAGAAACACGAAAACGATTGTTCTACAACGGTTCCCAAGTGGAGAATATTTCCAGAAATAAGCGAGGTTTAGAAGCGGTTGTTATACTATACTCTAGAGCGTAAGAGATGATATGATAATTTGTACTACACTAGCCTACCAAGAGCATTTTTGGACAGGAAGAAGAAAGATAACATGAATGTCCTATAAGGGTTTCATATTAGGAAAAAATCACATTATATCTGAAATATGGCGTAAAATATCTGCAATTGATAAACATACATAGGTACCACATTTTACATGTACGAGACATTAATATTAAGCTTTGGATTGCTTTACAATAATAAAATGAAATGATGTGTTGGGTAGTGTTAGAAGTTGGGAGTGAGAAAAAAGGCTGGTGTTTATAGTTTATATGCCAGTTGCTAGTCCAGTGCACACAGGTGTATGTGCACATATGCACAGTTGCACACCCATATGCGCACAAGCATACACATACAAGTAAGCATGTTTGCAAATCCCAGCGTATAGGCGATCAAATCATAATACCTGCGCATACTTCAAGACTGTTGGGTGATGTCTTGAATTATAAAGAAAATGAGCAAGGGAGAGTATTGAGCAATGGAGATACTAGGCAAATGAGATTCGTCAATACGTGTTCAGTATGTTCTGTAACTATGAATTATCGTTGAGACGCAAGATGACGAATTATTTTGACCTTAAATTCTTTCGGTCTTTGAGGCATTTTAATACTCAGCGGAAGTTTGTTCCACAGGAAGGTGCCTGATATTGATACAGCCTTCTGCCATATGTGGGATGAACGATAGTTGACTAAAACATTATTGTTTCTGTTCGGCTTTTGGTTGGTTACAGTGTGTAGATGGAAACGCACTATCTCAGCATTGCTCTGAGGATGATACAACGAGGAGAATACGTATTGGGCCTTCTGAATGAGGAGCCTTTCTTGAATAGGAATCCAGCCGAGTTTATTAGGGAGAGGGGTTACGTGATCGCTTTTTTTTAAATTACCGTTGCATACCACCTTGGCTGCGAAATTTTCGCATTTTGTAAATCCCTTTGAAGGTATTGAGGTAAGTCTCCCCATATTAAGCTGCAGTAGTCAATGCGGGATAACACAAGGGATTGAATGGCTAATAATCTGGATTTTTCGTCTAGCATACTTTATATACGATGAAAAAACATTAAAGTTCCGTAGATTTTGTTGCAAGTAGTCTCAACGTGAGATTTGAAGGTCATATTTCTATCGAACCAGATACCTAGGTTTTTAACTTTTTCTGATGCATTAATTTTATCATTTCCAACTGCATGAGTAAGATCTGAAGTTTGTTTAATAGCATCTTTGCATCCGAAAATAATGCATTTTGTTTTATTAGCATTTTATTTGAGACCATTTCGGTCATACCATGATTTCAAGCTTGTCAGTATAGTTTAGGCTTTGATTTGCGTCTGTGGTATTTC
Source organism: Morinoia aosen (assembly GCA_030386875.1). Classification (NCBI taxonomy): domain Eukaryota; kingdom Metazoa; phylum Arthropoda; class Malacostraca; order Amphipoda; family Talitridae; genus Morinoia; species Morinoia aosen. The sequence continues at coordinate 73,283,172 of CM059557.1, forward strand.
CGATACAGAACTTGGTATTGCAATTTGAAAATCATCTGCATACAATGAGATCCGTGTGTTAGAAGGCATTGGAGGGAAATCATTAATGAAAATAAAAAAACAGTAACGGACCAAGAATGGATCCTTGGGGTACACCAAAATTGTTTTGAATGAATAAGGACAATTTGTTTTCAACGCGGACTGCATGAGAGCGATTTGACAAGTAACTTTCAAACCATTGCGTGTCTACTCCCAAGTTCAGTATTTTACGTAGAGGTCTATCATGTTCGACGCTATCGAACGCTTTAGAGAGATCGAGTAGCAGCAGGAGTGTTACATTCTTCTGATCTATGTCACTGTATATTTTTTCAGAGATATTGAGCAGAGCATCTTGAGTGCTAGTGTTTCTTCTATAGGCGTATTGATTTCGGTGGAGTAGATTTGACTCGTCCAGATGAAATTACAGTTGATTTCTCACCACTTTCTCCAATATTTTAGACATTACAGGTAAAAGACTGATGGGCCTGTAGTTCGATGCTGTATTTAGGTCATCACTTCTAGCAACGGTCTAATAATGGAATGTTTCCATTGGTTTCCATTGGTCAAGGACGGCGCTTCTCGTGCTAGGTTCACTGACCGGCTTGCGCTCGGACATTCTATCACGCGTTGCTTCTTACTCGTACTCTGAGCAATGTCACCAAGTATCATCAGAATAACGGTGGTATTTAACCGGAAATGAAGCCGCGAGTGAGGGTATCACGCTTACTAAGCACTAGACCTTCCCTTCCTCAGAGCCGTCATCAGGTGGAGAACCGTACCCAAGGTACGACGCTCTCCGCAACTGTACGACCTTTCACTGTAGCAGCCCTACCTCTTCCGATCAAGAGCGAACAAATCACTCCACGAGTCACCGAGCACTAAATTACTCGGACAACTCCAGTTGCTCGCAACTACGCAGCTCTATCATTGCCTCACTGTATACACAAAAACGTATTTCTAATTCCAAGATCGTAAGCTTAATCCTCACTATACCGCTGCTCTAAGCACACTGCCGCCCCGCTGGCAGCCGTCTGCACTCTGCTGACCGCCAGCGAGATGGCTGTCTCACTCAGCCGGTGCGTACACCTTCGCAGTGCCCTCCCGTGGTGGCAGAAACCACAATAAAATTCACTGTTATTTACAATATTCATAGTTACGATACTGTTAGGCCAGAAGCAAACATAAGTCGACTAGTGCCTATGTAATTTAACTGGAGGGAAAATAATTCTCCTTGCATAACTTTGCTCGCGTATCAGATACTTGCGAAACATACTTCCGTCTCGGTTTTCAAAATTTCACAGCTTGAATTCATTTTCGGCTCAACTTTCGAAGCCTTTTTTATCAGTGCAAAAAACTCCTTAGCTTGATTTTGCTTCGATTCAAATTCGACGTTTAGAAATCGGCTCGACATCTCCAAAACTTGGAAACAGCTTGATTTTTATATCGGCTGGAAAACTTCGAAGCTTTTAGCTCAGAGCTCGATACCGTTTCGATTCAAATTTTCGTACGCTTGAAAAATAGCTTAAAACATCTTTAAAGCTCTACCAGATCAAGCTCCAAGAACTGCCGAAAAATATTCGCATCTGAAAAACTGTGAGCAAACCCTAACTTAAATAAATTAAGTCAGTAGAACCTGACTTATCTATTATCCCCGAAAAATATCCGGAAGATCCCTCCGGGATGAAAAAGCCTCTGAAATTACGGCCCTCAGAATCCCTTAGTTAGGGACAACTATCATAGGTCGCTCCCAAGAAGGACCAGCCTAAATAATTCGCAATCGGGCCGAACAGGATTCGCCGCCCTAACGATCTAACAATTTGGCTCCCAAGAAAGACCAATCTAAATAATTCTCAATCTGGTCGAAACGGGACCCGCCCACCTAAATAATCTATCTCTGGCTCCCAAGAAGGACCAGCCTTAATAATTTCGCAAGCGGCCGAACAGGATACTCCGCCCTAACGATCTAACATTTGCCGCCCATGAGGACACTGCCCTACTAACTATTTAACAATTTGGCGCCCGAATTAGGACTGCCTAAAATAAATATTTAACGGATACTAAGCTCACTTGTTTCTCACTCTTTATTTATCCTTATCACTCGAAATCGCATGAATTGCCACTCTGTATTCCATCATTAATTCCTTATTTCACTGCATTGTACTACTTGTGTATAATTTTTCAATCAATTCCTGTTCTCTTAATACAGCGAATTGTTCTCTCCATAAAGGATCCCTTGATCCGTACTCTCTTGAACTCTACTTAATTTCTAAAATGCCGCAACGTTGAGTTTTATAAAAGTGTTGAGCGAAGCCTTTGGGCAAATTGGAACTCGCCTCCATACTGACATTTGACATACCACTAAGCTATTCAGAATTAAAACTCTCTGGTTACTATTACCGCCTCTGTTTTCATAAAGTTTTTATCTCTGTTACTCTCGAAATATCGCCTCTGCAGGCACCAGCAAAATACTCCTCCTACCTGCCCATATTAGAAGGCATTCACGGTAATCTATGGCTCTGTCGCCAATAGAGCTACTAGTTCAGACGGTCTAAAATGCTCGGACCGCCACCGAATTTTAGCGAAAACATAGTAGGTTAGATTTTTCTTACTAATTTAGTTGCTATAGTAACATTATTTACTGATTTACTCGGTCCAACAACACTGGTTATAAAAATTCCAGGCATATTTCCGGTATTAGTTTGGTGTCTAGGTACTAAAAACTTTTCCTCGGCACGTCCAGAAAAAATCACATGACTCATCAACACAATTACAGTAGCTCGAGCGCAAATTTATTGAAAGCAACACTCCAATAGTGATGCGAAAAAAATAGCGCCATTTACTCACTTTAAATTTGCTTCAACAAAACTCAAGTACCCCTGCAATTGTATGCTCTCAGTGCGAAACGCAAAAAACAAAAACGCACGCGTCTCGGAGTTACTGAGTGCAAAGTCAAAGCCACGCTGCTTGGCCGGGCTAATGCAAAAAACTGCCTTGCGGCTTCGTACTGATGAAAGCAATAAAAAACAACTGATGCAAGCTACCCTGCAATGAGCCGCCACACAACGACCCTGTACATTTGTAACAATTATTTGTAGCTGCTTTACTTATCTTGGATTAAAATTTTTAGGTCAGTAGTCGCTCAAAGTAGATTCACTGTTCTCGCCCGAAACACGACGTAGATGCTGCACTGTCTCTGTAGACGTCCACTGCACGAGGTGTAGATGTGATGACCTTGCACGATCCCAAATCGCCTGTAGAGATGAAAATCACACTGTTGTTGTTGTTCCACTGGTTCGATACGTTGGTGCGTAGTTCTCTGACGGCTCTGCAGATCCTCTTCTTAGCCGTTAAAATACACTGATGAGACGTCACAATTCTTGTCTTCATCAGACGATCATCATAAACTTATTCACTCTAGTCTTCGTCGAACAATACTGCTTCACGTCTTCACACACTTGTCTTCTTCTTTTCTTCACTATTCTCTTCACATTGCGAATTTTCTTACTTCTTGATTATATCATCTTATTCTCTTTTGTGGACTTCGGTAGCCACTTACTGGCCATCAATGTGCCGCCATTGAAGGGCGGCTGCGGTTTGGGTAGTAAAAGATGTCTCCGATGGTCGCGTTTAATAGGTTTCGAAGGCTAGTATGCGGGTGGTCTGCTGTGTTTAAACGTGGGGAGGAGCGACTCCAAATGCGACTATGGCTGAGTGACAATCGCTTATATGTGCACAAAGACGTTCGTGAATAGATATTTTAGTTTTATTCATCAGGAGGTGTCACCGCTGCTATCTGGATGTTAATAGTTCAGCTTTATTTTATTTAATTGTAAATCCATAATCAGGCTATGAAGTTCACCTTATGTGATTCGATGAACGTTACAAGAGGTACTTGTAGGTTCCAATGATGCATCAACATCAGTGATTCTGGGAACACTTTCTAACACAGCAAGTTCAGTTCCATCTTCCTGCGTATCACGGTTTTTCGGGGTGTTAGCGGGGGAATCGGGAACTGACAATCATTCTCCAAGGGTCACCGAGAATATCAATATCCATCTTTTTCTGCGTAATAATTTCATTCTTTGAGCATAGTGTCATGCAGAAATAGCAGTCGGTGGTGTGGTCTGTTGGTTTACGCAATAGCAATCGGTGATACACAGTAAAACGAATGGAAACTTTTTTCTCATGCATCCAAGCATTTAGGGTTGATGAGCACTTTGTACAACAAACGTGGACAACCCAATTCTTCCCCTGTCTCCGACACAACACCCAGAGTATAGTACATATTTTTTTTTACTACATCAGTCAATGACCGCTTTCTGGAACCTGAAGTTACGTCAGCGCAGACATAGCAAATGTTGTCCGGTGAATTGACACAGGTGCTCGGCATTACTTCGAATTCAGTGGACCACAAAATTCATGTATAACGTATCGAGTCACTCATATACAACGTCACTGTTAAACAGAGCAATCAATAAATTACTAACCACATGGCAGATGGAGTTAGAGCGGCCTGTTTTGGTCCGAAGTGACTGCAGTAACGTTCTCCTAGGATAATCTTAAGTTTTGGTGTCTCTCAAGTCAAAAGTGTCTCAAAAGTCAAAATGGGCAACGATATTCTAACCAGGGTTGCGGAGTCGGAGGAATAAATTTGCGCCTCCGACTCCGACTCCACCTTTCCAGAATTTGGCGACTCCAACACCGACTCCGCCTATTCGCAATTTTGGAACTCCATTCCACCTATTCATAATTTATAAGATGAATATTTTATTTCTTAACTAGCGTACACGGTCCGTCAAAAATGACGGGATTCAATACCTTTCTTCAACAAATTATCGTTCGAGTGGAATTTCCATGCTTAAACTCATTCCAAATGTAACTTATTTTTCTTACTAGAGTAATAAACACTTGGAACACAGTATTTTTGAGCCGCAAGAGAAGTAGTTATAGCCATTCGTGTCGTATCCTGGATACAGAAATTCAGCATAACTGAAAGCAACTGCAAGCTTGTGTATGTATATTGTAATATGCAATAGAGTGTATTGTAATACAGTACATTGTAATATACAATACCCCGCCGAACTTGGTATCCACGATTCGAACTCTGGTGTATAAGGCTCTGGATCTCTCAATTGTTTTGAAAGTCGCATTATAGCTAGAACACTTGTACGAAAATGAGTGTATTAATTGACCGTGAACTGAAACCAAGACCGCCAGCGCTAATTTTTTCCTGTCGATTCTTAAGAGCGTGACACGAAACGTGTAAATAAACACACGAATGTCATTCTTAGTAGTAGACGGTTGCAGATGTTGAAACCTGTACATATGTTCACTATATTCTTTATTAACGAACGACTTTTAAATTGACTGCAGAGTTTTGATAATCAAGTTAGTAGAGTACATGTTTGGTGAAAAATGACGGGATTCGATGGTATCGTTTTAAAAAAATATCAAGATAAAGATGACAAACAAATATGCCCATCCTAATAGTACATACATATACCGGGCTTATCCTCCCTATGGGAGGGTAGCCGACAGCAGGCCACAATCACCACACTTAGTCACTAGGAGGCGAGAGAGGCAGCACTGGCCGCACCTGAACTGCCAGGATCAGCAGCAGCCCAGCACAACCAACTTCCACAGTCAGGCCCGACAGCCACAGCTGGTTTACCCCGACCGCTTCATTGAGTGCAGCCCCTCCCCCCGCACATGACAGGTCAACCCCATCACACGCGGGCAGCTTCCAGTAACGCGTCAAAAAATAAAATTACCTCCTTATACACTGCCCCCACTCACCTCTGTCCGCAGCCATCCCTCTCGCCACTTCCACAGTCAGACCCCTCTCATACAAAGCACGTCGCACCCCATCCATCCAACTCATCCGTGGTCTACCTCGCGCTCGAAGACCACTCACTTCCGACATATATATCTTTTTCACCAGCCGCTCAGCATTCCTTCTTTCTACATGCCCAAACCATCCAAGCACTCTTTCATCCACTCGCCTGCTCAACTTTTTGATAACACCCGTCTGCCCCCTAACCAACTCATTCCTGATCCTATCTCTTCTAGTTACTCCATACATGCTCCTCAAACACTTCATCTCAAAAAAAGCCAACTTCCTCCTCTCAGCTGCTCTCAACCCCCAGGCCTCTGCTCCATACAACAAAACTGGCACAATCAAACTTTCATACAGTCCCCTCTTGGCATTCATACTCAAACTCCTGCATTCAAAAACTTTCCTCATTGCACCCAATGTCTTACAACCTTCACTCACTCGATGCTTCACTTCTACTTCCATACTATCCTTAACAGTCACATCCGACCCGAGGTACCTAAAATGCTCTACCTCCTCTAAAACTACCCCATTCAACCTCACATCCAAAGTTCCAAACACTCCACCTCTTGAACATCTCATCACCTTACTTTTATTTACATTTACCCTCAATTTCCGCCTTTCGCACACTCTACCAAACTCTGCAACCAGTCTCCTCAGTTTTTCCTCTGAATCAGCCACAAGCGCTGTATCATCTACAAACAACAGCTGACACACTTCCCAATACATACAATCCTAATAGTACCCGCAATTAAAATACAGTATTCTCTTACTTGTGCACTGGTAAAACTTTTATCACAGTTACGGTCATTAAGCATCTTTAAGAATGTCGCAGACGCACACACCAACCAAGCAAGCAACAACACTGTATTATAATTTAATTTATTATTCGGCAAGAAGTTTTAAAAAAAATTGCCATACCTTGTTACTGCGATTAGCCTCATTTTCGTGACAATAGATTCGATTTTGACGCAATGTTTTTTATTTATAAACAAAAGTGAGCAGATGCCAGGTTTTTCATAATATTTAAGTGGTATTCATGATACTGTCCAAGCAAGCAGATCCCCATTGTAATAAAATAGGAGAAATTACGCACGAGAACATATATTTATTTACAAATTGACGGACACCTGGGTTTTTATTATACCGGATGTCCCAAAAAATGTCCCTGATTTTTCAATTAATTATATTTCAGCTTTAAATTAAAATATTTGAATTGTCTTTTATTCACAATGAAATTAATTTTGTTTCCTTTTCGAATAATTTAAGTTTTGAAAATCAGTTTACAATGATCAATTTACTGAAAAGGGTAGAAAAACTAATTGTTCGAAGGAAAATATTTTTAAGCAATATTGATACTCTTCCTTATTTTGTACTTTCCAAAAAAATTAACAAACAAAAATATAAAAAAGTAACAAATCATTGCCATAAATAACGTTTAAACAAATAAACTAATTCAGTATCCTTCGACATACCCTCCATTTCTCTCAAGGCAAGTATTACTTCTGGCCACCATTGAACGAAGAGTTTTACAGATTATTTCACCGTTTTCTTTCAGTTCTTGAGACACTGTTATTGAAAACACTTGAAACCTCTCAGAGGGCTTAAATACTTGGTGGTATGTAGGATACATCATTATGAAATTATTCTTAACAGTAGGTATTGAGAAATGAAGAAGGACACCAGTGTTGCTTATAAAACTTTCCCTTTGAACAATTAGTTTTTCTAACCCTTTTCAGTAAATCGACCATTGTAAAGTGGTTATTCAACTGATTTTCAAAAACTTAAATAATTTGAAAAGGGAATTAAATTTACTACAATGTGAAACACAGACAATTAAAATATGTTAATTTAAAGCGGAGATATAATCAATTAAAAAGTCGGGGACATTTTTGTGGGGCACCCGGTATAGCGTTGATTGTTCTTATACAATAAAAGGGCAAGTGCCCCCGTAAACAAATAAATAAATTGGTTTAGGTATTTCCTGTGCGTAATTTCTCCTATGTTATTACAATGGAATTTTAGGATTCAAAACTTAAGGGCTACTGTTCGAACATTTATTTCAAATACAGAAGAACTTTAAGGGAACAATAGCAAGTCGTTTCCCGAGATGCGCAAAAAGGGAAACAGCACCCAAGTTAGGCATATCTTGAGGATTCCAACAGTACGCACAGCAGCGTCCTCTGTACTATTTTTATTATAAAATTTCTTCAAAACGGAGACCGAAAATTTTCTTTAACGAAATGTTAGTTTTAAAAACGAAACTCCTTAAAAATAGAAGACAACCAGTGGACGTGGCCGGTCATAGGCACGGCACTCCGGTAGGAAGTTTTAGTGGCGTTCTGTGTAGATAGAAACAGAGTTTTAAGATCTCTGGTCGCCGACTAGCTGAATATCGTATCTTATTGCAAGATTGCATATAGCACTAAGATTTTGACAATTAATTGACAATTAATTACCTTGAATAATAAGTGCCGGCTTACCGGGTCGAGGAGTAAAAGTCGCAGAAAGAGACTGCTTTTTACGCAAGAGAAATAAGTTAGAGGTGCCTGACCGACTTTTATTAAAAGGGCGACATGCTGCCGAAGCAGAGTAAGCTCAAATATAATTTAATTAGTGAGCGCCGGTGCGTCACGAGTAATGTTAATTTAAACGATTTTAGGTTAATGCAGGTCTCGTAGAAGCTCAAACATGCTTAATTATAGAAAGTTAAATTTAAACAAAAAACGAAAAGAAAGGATGTAGCTGCAAAACAAAAAGACGAAGAAAAGAAAGAACTAATTTCAACAGAACATAGTTTTCAACTATGACAGGCCATCTGAAGGAAACATCATCTTCCACAAAGCCGCCATCAGAAACACGGAAGGTTTTCAACTGGAAATTTCATTGAACAAATAAAATTGGCTGTCCGTCTTTGTTGGCTGGTCTGTCTCCTTTTCACGCTCTTAAAGATGCTTAATGACTGTATCTGTTATGCGAGTTTCACCAGTGCACAAGTATTAGAATATTTTAATCGCGGGTACTATTAGGTTGGATTTATTTCTTTATGATCCACATCTTGAGAATTCGTATAAAGACAATATTAAATCCCATCATTTATCACGGGTCGAGTACAGAATTTTATATACTGAGTGTTTCAGAACACGAGGTACAAAATTGAACACCAAGTAGAAAATGGCTAAATAAACACTTTTAATTCAATGAAATTTTCCCCCAAAAATCGGGGTCGTAAGATATTAGCTGTTTATTGTTTTCAATGATGTAATTTAATGGCACAATTACTCGCAATATTTATTTTGAATTTACTTTACAAAATTGTTCAAAATGTGTTCCACCTACATCAATGCACTTTTCGAATGTTAGCCTTAACGACTGCCGGATATTAGGAAACACGTCTCGCATTTAGGTATCTCGCCAGCAGCCACTGCAATTCTGGCCACAAGATCTTCCTCAGACTCAATGAGTGTAGCATAAACAAGGCTCTTCACGTGTCCCCAAAAAATTAAATCGAATGGAGTCATGTCAGGAGATCTAGGAGGTCATGCAATTAAAAGATTTCGCCCGATCAACGCAAATTCAAATAAGTATTGCGAGTAATTTAGTCATTGAATTTCATCCTTTAAAACAATAAACGGCTAATATCTCAATGTCTCTTTCTTCGGAAAATTTCATAGAAGAAAAAGTCTTTATTCGGACATCTTCTACTTGGTGGGCAATTTTTTGCTTCTTATTCTGAAACACCCTGTATATTACTGACAAGTGTCTTCTGAGTAGGTAAAGTAGTCACTGCCTACACTGAGAAACATAGATATGTATCCACAGTTTTGTTTTATTACTAAGGAAGCACTCATTTAGTGAAATTATAATAGTTAATTCAATGACTATGCTTAAAATCCTCAAAATGATATACATGTAGATAAAGTAGGCAAGATTTGCACACTGCCTCTTATTCTCTGTGTCTACACTATGCAGGGTAACAATGCAGAAAAGGTGTCATATTATTGCTCAACACTATTTCATATCTCGGCTATAATAGGCAAAAATTGTTTTGCTTTCGTCGCAGGGGACTGAAGTTTGCGGAACGTTTTGTTTACGAATAAAAGTCACTTTTAGCGTCTTTGCGTGTAATATGATACTATCTCCTCTTCTCGTCTAACTTTTTACTCTATGTTTGACACTTTCTTATTTTAATAAACGCCCATTTTCTTCTCATTTCATGTTTTTTGGAGCGATTTGAAACGTTTCCAGTAAGAAAATTTGTACTATCGCATAAATGTAACAACCATTGCAGCTGAGATAGTGCATTGCTTTCAGTTACAATATGTGTGTGACTAAGTGAAGTTTTTGCTAGTGTGTTATTATTTTCATTGCAGCTCGTTTACATTGTATTTTAATTTTTCATGTGTCTCAATGCCGATATTGATTACCTTACAACATTTCCAAATCTTCCATAAGAAGAAGTAATTAATTATGTAATGCTGCAAAACAGATACTATTTCAGTGTTTAAAATTGTAGAAGCATAATATAAAATTCTCCATTTCAACGTATGCTTAAAAACTGGGGAGTGATACGAAGATAAAAATTCAACATGATAATGATATAGTGAAATACAATATAACTCTGAAAGAACCAAACAACATTCAAGAAATAACTTTAGAAATGAGCAGAAATTGTTGTTAATAATACTTGTTAACTTGACCTAAAGACAAGGAACCATATCAATTTTGATAACATAACCTGAAAACTAGAAGTCTTTATGTACCGGACCATAGCTTCAGATTTTGGCAAAGACTACTCATTGGCAAGGAATCATAACATAAAGAATAAAAATATTTATGATCTCAACATAACTTTAAGTTTCTGCAAAGACTAGTCATTATCAATCAATGCATCATTAAGAGCGTACATAGTTACCACTCCTTACGTGAGTACAATGTATTGCATCAGCTGAAATGTTCTACAAGTAACTTGCAACACATTTAGTACTATTTGCTACTTTTTGTGTACTAATTGAAGGGGAAATGAACGAAACAGAAATATACAGAACAAATTTTCAATGCTTCAAATTACTAATTCTTGCTTAAATAACTGCAAAATATTCATTACTACTCCAGTACAATTATATTTCTTGCTTGTATGTATCATATATAGGAATGCAAGCCCACAACGACTACGCAAAAATGACGGTATAAGGTGATAGGTATAAATACGCTGTTTCAAACTTAAAACAAAATAATCAACAAAAACATTGCGTATTTTTAGATTTTCAGCAAAGTATTCTAACTCTGTTTTGTTTACTTTCGGTTTTAAACAATGATAAATAATTTTTAGTAAAAATTGGAATCGAAGACAGTAAAAATTAGCGACTCCAACTTCGACTCCACCTCATCCGAATGAACGACTCCGACTCCGACTCCGACTCCACCACACTCGGAAAAGCGACTCCGACTCCGACTCCGACTCCACCACACTTCGGAGAAGCGACTCCGACTCCGACTCCACCCTAAAACATGCGACTCCGGCGACTCCGACTCCCCACTCCGACTCCGACTCCGCAACCCTGATTCTAACACACAGTTACACTGTGTGTTAGAATATCGTTGCCCATTTTGACTTTTATGCGTTCTTGATCAGCCATAATTGCCTTGTGTCTTTATTGAGTGTTTGATAGTGGTGAACAACCGGTTCCTAGAAAATTCAATGATGTTGCTGAGAATTGGTGAACCACCTATAACAAGTCAAGCTAGTGTTAAGCACCTGGGGCTCCTTCTACCAAGAATACTGCATTGGGGTGCTAAAAATTCAGTATTAATGTCTAGGCTATATAAGTTGGGTCAATATGCATTTTAATGCACTTACGGAAATTAAAAATTTCATTCCAAAAAATCACTAAAAGAACACATTTGAAAACGTTTTAAATGAATGACATTCTGCTCGCTGTTGTGTTATTTTCGAGATATAACAATAATTACGTTCAGATAGGAATAACATTATATAGTCGGTTGCTTAGTCGCCGCATTGTTGGGTCACGCTCACTTTTTTGGCGGAACACGCCCACTTCTTGGCGGGACACGTCCACTTTTGGCGGAAGAAGAACAGCATCTGTTTGGGTAAGTTAAGGTAAGCTATTTTAGGTTGATTTATGTTATTTTAGGTTGGTTTATATAACTAACCTAACATTACCTAACCTAACCTCACCCATCGTTACGTACATACCGTATTACAGTATACTTACGTGTCCGTTCCTTCACTTTTATATGCGACGTTCCCATAACTTCAAAATTAAAAAATTCGAAAATTACTCATTGGCGAGCAGAATGTCATTCGTGTAAAACGTTTTTAAATGTGTTCCTATAGTGATTCTTTGGAACGGAGTTTTAATTTCAGTGAGCGCATTAAAATTCATATTGACCGTAAGTTGTGGCAGTCAGCAATTTGGAATTAGAAGTGCCTGTGAAAGGTTGTGGCCTGTAATTAAAATGAGACTATTACCAACATTGTGCTCATGAGTGAACACGAGTTTGCTCAATTGATTCTTTGTAGGATGTAAATAACTACGCTAGCACTATTAACATTGTACAGATTGTTTGGTGCAGAACTCAGTTGAGATTGGTTCATTTCCATTCGGTTGGTTAGAATGAACATAAGTTTGTTCAGTTGGTTCCTTGAAAGTGTGAATAACAAAGTTAGCACTAATAACTTTGTATTTATTGATTGGTACACAGCTCCGTTGAGATTGATTCATCTTGTTCCATTGATTCATTTCTATTTCATAATTTAGCGTTGGCTTCTTATCCATAAGATGAGCTGGACAAGTTGTGCCAGTTGGAAGGTGTGGAAGCCTTGAGCTGAAGTGAATTTCAATAAAATGAGGCATTGCAGGTCAAGTATGCCAGTCTTTCTAAATCTAGACCTGAATATGCTTCTGAATAAGTTTCTTGTGGCTACTAGATGCCAAGGCTGATACTAGCATATATGAACTCATTGACAAGTGAACAATTCAGCTCAGAATGTAATATACTATAAGTACATATTATTTTTATAACCAATAAAAGCTGCGATTGTCCTACGGCTGAATAAGCCATCACGCTTGTATGTGAAATAGGTTGAAATACTAGTTTGCCGTGCCTGTTGTAATGTGAAGAAGTGCTTGATGTGGCTGATGAGAATCATACATTTGGGCATTAATTTGTGGCAAGCTCTTGCTTGCAGTAGCACCCATTTTATGAGTCGCTCAGTTGAGACTGATGGTCTGGTGGCTCACCCTCAGCACCTGTAGCTTGGATATTACAGCAGACATCTAATCCGTATAATGCTATCTCTGCAATAAAGACCTAATCAGTTCTAAAATCCCTTCTACAGGTAGAGTAAAATAAGTAGTCTCACTCAGGAAATAATAGTCACTATTCTGGAGACCTATCTGGAATTACTGTACATCACCCCCCCTCATTTCTTGAAAGTATATTTTAATAAAGTGTCATCAGGTTGTCTACCTGAATATCTTATCCCTGAAACTTGTACCCACAGCCGCATTTAAATTCTGTGAACCTCTGGGTCTCTGTTTTGGTTCCTGTATTTGTGAGGAACTACCTCGACACATTTGACTCAACAGCCGTTTCGAAGCTGTAAAGATTAATAAAGACAAGAACACAAAGTTTCCAAATTTAATTTTCAATCAGTCACCTGAACGCCAAGGAAGATTCGTAATAGTTACAAGGCAACAAGTACTTAACCAAACACAATACGGCAAGTAGCCGATTTACAAAGTATTAAATTTTTAAAACATAAAGGACAATTCGCCCTCAAGTATCGCGTTTGTTTATTCCTTTATTTATTGATATATTTATTTATGTATTATTCAGGTTAAAATACGCATGTAAATTTTAAGGTTCAAAGTTAGGGTGTCAGGTAATGCCAGTCTTCAGGCGCAGGAACGAGGAGTCTGGAGAGTCTCTCCGTTTCAGGGCTAACAGCGCCAGCTTACACGGACGTCACGGGATATTTCAACGTGCGCGCTTGCTACAAGCACTTCAGGAAGACGAAAGTTAGCGCCAAACTGACGCTAACCGAAGGAAACAGGCACGGCGTCCGCGGCACAACCAGGGCCAGAGCAGCTAAACCGTGACCAACGCCTCCAGTCCCTTCACAGCTGTGCATAAAGATGGAGAAATGTACCCAAGAAAATAATTACATAAGAAAATATTATGAAACAGCGCTTATACAAAGAATTTAGAACGAATATAGTAGTTAACGGTCAAGGTAATTACCTAGTTGCGGCTACTGCTGTCCAACAAGATGGTTTAATTGGCTATCAACGTTGTGAAGCACGAAGTGCGCAGTGCGACGAAGTGCCCGCTAGATACTGAAAAAATAGGTACCAGGTAAGTTCAAAGTCAATCTTCTTGATAAAGGTAAACAGAGATATTAAGCTTCAATAATCGGTAAATATTAGACACACGACTACCAACCTGAAGAATTTATCCTCCAGTGCGCATAGCGACTGTTAGACGATAGCAGTAATGGCGATATAGAAGTCGCAGTAGAGTGTCAATAGTAATGGAGGCAGAAGCCCAATAGTAGTTAAAGATAATAGGTAATAGTTAAGTTAAAACCACATCTTTTTTGCGAAGCAAATTAATAAGGAAGCAAATGGAGAAGAAGACTCGTAAAAGCATTAACATCTTTATCTGAACGTTTCGAGCCAAGGCTCATTTTCAACAGGAAATCTGCAAAGTTTAGAGAAAAAATTTTTTTTGAACAGAGTTATCATACACAATTTAAAATCAAATGTCTAGGTACGGTAGAACTAAATTCTATGCGAGCCTAATGAAAACGGGTGAAAACATGTAAGAAAAAAAAAAAAAAAAAAAAACTGCGTAAAACATCAAAGCTATAAAACTAAGTAAAAGGTGGGTTATAATGGGTTACCGATTGACTATTTTCAGCGGATAGGAACTTTGCATTTCATTGAGGGAGGGCCTGAGTTTATGAATGTACAAAGACTCCAATATGCGGAGGTCAAAACTAGCTTTACATGAATCTAAAATTTCAAATTTGTCCATATTAATAACCTGATGACATGCACCCTCCAAAGTGTGCTGTTTAATGCTGGAATGTGAAGGGGAACATAAAATGCGACCTGTTCGATGGCTACGACCGGCATGCTCCGATACCCTCACGTAAAGAGCACGATGGGTTGACCCCACGTACTGTGATGCGCAATGCGCACAACTAAATTTATAAATGAGGGACGAACGCATGCCAGCCGGCAGTACATCTTTAAATTTAAAAAAAGACCCAATAGTGCGCTTATTCACTAAAATAACACGAAAACTAAGAGGGAAATAATTTGAAATTAGTTTTAAGACATCGGTTCTTAGTTTCTCAGACTGATGTCCAAAGTATGGTAAAACACAGTAGATGAAATCATTATTGGCGGGACCGGCAATTGGGGCAAATTTATTGGCCAGAAACTTACTAATTGAGCGGGATATTACTGCTTTAGGGTAGCCATTAGTTGTGAAAAAGGTTTCAAGAAACTTAAATTCTTATGCATGTTGGTATAATTTGAACAGATGTTATATGCACGGTTAACTAGAGTTGAAACGCTATTTAATTTGAACCTTTTGCAACAATAACTAAAGAAACTTAAACCTAACCCAGAAAAAGATGGTTTTCTAAAAACCGATGTTTCAAAAATATTGTTGGAGCGGCAAACAGTAACATCTAGAAAATTCAGCTCCTTATTCATTTCTAATTCTAAGGACTACTTAGAAGAGAAATCAACCAGAAGAAAAAGACCATCGCTAAGCTGACCTGTGATCTCTCGGAGTGTCGCTCCAGTCTTTCTGAAGCGTTCCCCGGGGTTACACGTATTTTGATTTACCGAGCTGTGAATGATAAAATTAGAAATCTAGTGCAAAAATCTAGCCAGACTCATGAACGTAAATTGCGCAACTTGGGAATCTTCAACAGACTACAGCCCTGTGATCCCAACAAAGTTGTGCACAACTACAGCTCCGTGACTTTGAGCAATCGCCTTAAAACTCTATTAGCATTCGGTCTTGATTTTTGTCTCCCTGTGTACAAAATAAATTTCTTTCAGTATTTTCTTCAGTTTGAGAAATTAGCTTATACAGTTGAGCAAAAGTTCCCTAATCATGATAATTTATCAACTTTTAATGAACAACTGCAATCCCTTTCTTTCAAGTTTTTTTATGGTTTCAAACCTTACAAAATTTTTTCGGCTATTTTTACTAAAAAAGATGTAATAGAATTTAAACAACTCTCTTCTAACCCAGAAATCATTGTAACAAAACCTGATAAAGGTCGTGCTGTAGTCATTTTGAATAAGGAGACTTACCTCGACCGAATGCGAAATATAATATCTGACTCCAAATTTTTACCGATAACAGAGTCAATTCAGAAATATTCATTGAAGATAGAAGACAAAGTCAATAACTTCCTACGTAAATTAAAAAAATTAAATTTCATTCAGGATGACGTGTATAAGAAACTTATTTGCTCTGGCACTGGTCCCGGTATTTTATACGGTTTGCCTAAAATCCACAAGCCTAACTTTGCGACTGCCTTTCCGTTTAGACCGATATTCGCCGCATATAACTGTGCCACATACAACGTTGCCAAATACCTTGTACCTGTTCTTAGTCCCTTGACCTCTAATAATTATACTGTTATTAACTCTTATGAGTTTGTTCAATCTATTTCTAGTCAAACGTGTGCAAATGACGTTTTTATGGCTTCCTTGGACGTGGAAAATCTTTTTACCAACATACCATTGACCGAGACAATAGATATTTGCCTTAATTCTCTGTTTTGTAGTCCTTCCAATAGAGTCATAGGTTTGAGCAAAAAATATTTCAAATCACTTTTAGAATTGTGTGTTCATAATTCATTTTTTCTTTTTAATGGGTCAATTTATAAGCAGATAGAAGGTTTAGGAATGGGATTACCTTTAGGGCCAAGTTTTGCAAATATTTTTATGTGTCACCATGAGCAGAAGTGGTTAGATCAATGTCCTGATGATTTTAAACCTGTCTTTTACAAACGTTATGTTGACGATACTTTTGTTCTTTTTAAGCATAAATCACATGCAGACCGTTTCCTTAAATACCTGAACGATAAGCATCCTAATATTAAATTTACCTTAGAATTAGAAATGAATAAGGAGCTGAATTTTCTAGATGTTACTGTTTGCCGCTCCAACAATATTTTTGAAACATCGGTTTTTAGAAAACCATCTTTTTCTGGGTTAGGTTTAAGTTTCTTTAGTTATTGTTGCAAAAGGTTCAAATTAAATAGCGTTTCAACTCTAGTTAACCGTGCATATAACATCTGTTCAAATTATACCAACATGCATAATGAATTTAAGTTTCTTGAAACCTTTTTCACAACTAATGGCTACCCTAAAGCAGTAATATCCCGCTCAATTAGTAAGTTTCTGGCCAATAAATTTGCCCCAATTGCCGGTCCCGCCAATAATGATTTCATCTACTGTGTTTTACCATACTTTGGACATCAGTCTGAGAAACTAAGAACCGATGTCTTAAAACTAATTTCAAATTATTTCCCTCTTAGTTTTCGTGTTATTTTAGTGAATAAGCGCACTATTGGGTCTTTTTTTAAATTTAAAGATGTACTGCCGGCTGGCATGCGTTCGTCCCTCATTTATAAATTTAGTTGTGCGCATTGCGCATCACAGTACGCGGGGTCAACCCATCGTGCTCTTTACGTGAGGGTATCGGAGCATGCCGGTCGTAGCCATCGAACAGGTCGCATTTTATGTTCCCCTTCACATTCCAGCATTAGACAGCACACTTTGGAGGGTGCATGCCATCAGGTTATTAATATGGACAAATTTGAAATTTTAGATTCATGTAAAGCTAGTTTTGACCTCCGCATATTGGAGTCTTTGTACATTCATAAACTCAGGCCCTCCCTCAATGAAATGCGAAGTTCCTATCCGCTGAAAATAGTCAATCGGTAACCCATTATAACCCACCTTTTACTTAGTTTTATAGCTTTGATGTTTTACGCAGTTTTTTTTTTTTTTTTTTTTTTTTCTTACATGTTTTCACCCGTTTTCATTAGGCTCGCATAGAATTTAGTTCTACCGTACCTAGACATTTGATTTTAAATTGTGTATGATAACTCTGTTCAAAAAAATTTTTTTCTCTAAACTTTGCAGATTTCCTGTTGAAAATGAGCCTTGGCTCGAAACGTTCAGATAAAGATTTTAATGCTTTTACGAGTCTTCTTCTCCATTTGCTTTCATAGTTAAGTTAATAGTAATAGTTAATAAAGACGGCGGTTCACTGCGACAGGATAAGGTTGGCCCCCTTTTAGGGCAGCGAACACGCCTATTTAGAGGAAAGTTAATTGCGGTTCGTAACCCGCCTTAATCATGCAATTAATTAATGAAAAAGAACCTAAATTCAACGCTTTCACACACACAATCAAACCATAAACTTATTGAACATGCAGGAAGAAGGGTTGGAAGAGATAGGCTGGCGACCGTCACAACTCCACGTCACGAGCCGAGCGTACTCCCGACGTGCCGACGTGACAGAGGCCTTCGACCGAGACTCAGCCTGGCCTCTTGTATACCTGACACACCTGACACACCCGACACACCTGATTTACCACCGACGACCTCTACTTGATATGCGCTGCTGCTGCGCGACCTCACCTGCCACGCAGCACCAGCCGTTTACGTTAATAGTACAGAAATCGAAGTACACTCCGAGCGAATCTGTGGGGAATTTTCCCCACATATTAACGCTGAGTTATTGGGAGCGACCTGAAAATTTGCATAAGCTACTGTTAACTTGTTAACCTAATTTAGTACCTCACAGAGTCAGTGTCACTGCCTTTAGCTAGAATTTTGTGCCTAGTTTTCACTACACCTAGGTTTTAGTGAGCAGTCTGAGCTTCGTCAGCCCACCTACTTTATTCAATGTGTTGTGAGTAATGAAACTCCTACCTAGAATATTATTAGTAACACTTGTTAATCAAATAACAACCTATACCAAGAGCATAGCAATCCCACACTAGGCCCTATCAGACATCAATAGGCACAGCACACATAACAATAGACAGCCCTAGACATAGGCGTATAGACATCCATAGACATAGCACATACCATTAGCATCACATAGAGTAAATAGTTCACCCACCTCTGAGATATCTTCTTAACTCTGACTACTCAAATAACCGGCGCGGCAAGCGAGAGTTGAGCAGAATAAAAGATTAGAGAATAGGAATGAAATAAGAGTGAGTGGTAGGTAAGTACGAGTAGAAGTAATTAGAGTAAGTACTTAGCCGTATCTTATTAACTTAAAAAAAAACACTTAGCCGACATCTACTGTTGTCGGGACAAAGGCTATGAGAGAACTGGTATGCCGGTGTTGCCACCAGCAGCGTTGCCAACATTAGGTCTGTCTAACTAGTAACTTCCATTTTACGCTATATTACAGTGAGCTACCCTTAATTTAGAAGCTCAACACTGCTATTTTCTTGAACTATAATTTTGTGCCTAGTTTTTGCTACATCTAGGTTGTAGCGAGTTGTCTGATTTTACTCAGTACATACCAATGTTTTCAATGTGTTGTGAGCTATTCTTAACTTAGAAGCTTATTAGATTTTTACCTAGTCACTGTCATTCCCTGGAACTAGATTTTGTGCCTAGTGCTTGCCTCATCTAGGGGGCAGTCAAACACCAGAATATTATAGACAGCCTATTTCTCTGCGTTCAGAGTGCTATGAACTGCTTTTAATTATAGAAGAATTCATTTTTAGGTTTCTTAAATTACAGTGTAATACGTGCAAAGAAAATTGGAAATGTTTGAATAATGGAATTATATGTTGCATCTCAAGCTGCTACCTACATTATAAGTTCTAGAAAAAATATCTCAATTCGCAAATTTCTCCGAGATTGTCTGTTGAATAAGTTCATTCACAATACACGTAAGTCTCTCTAACTCAACAGCCTTGTGACATAAATATGAGTATAATACTCCTATATATGTCACTAAAACACGCGACAACGAGTTGTGGAGGCTACCAGGATACCCTTTGAATACTGAGATGCCATTCCTTTCGCCACTAATTACTGTACCGACTGATAAATAAATATTGAGCAAATCGCGGGACATTTGCGATCAGTTTACATAAAATAACACTGTATGGTATCAAAGATTAGTGCGGGATTAGAATGGCATTTTGGGGGACGTGTTCCATATGTGCTCAACAGGTCATCTGCCACAAGACATGGCAATGCAACGGCACGGTCACACCGGAGCAGTCAACTAACTTTGAGAACCCACAAGGAAACTGTGTATAATACACGTCGGTGGAATTCATAGTAGGTCTGCTTGATCTATAAATGAAACCCATGCGGGATTACCACACAAATCCTAGCTGGCAAAAGCAAGGGATAGCCACGAGGCATTTGGTTTCCATGTAGGACCCACATCCTATACACATGTCCTAACCATGTGGATACCAGGTAGGGCTACTTTCAAAAAGTCCATGTGGTTTCCACAAAGCATGGGCATGTAGAGCCCATATGGCGAACATGGACAATTCAAGTCGGTAACACGTGACTTCCACAAGACCTTGTATGTAGGGGTATTCCCACTGTGAAAACCTAGTATTCAGCATGTAAAGTGCAGTTGAGTATGAAACCATTATCAGGTTCATTTGTAGTCTATCTGTAAAGATTATGTAACTATTTGTTACTCTTAAGTAATTTCAATCTATCACTGTATCTCCATTTTATCGCATGTCCGAATCTCCGCATGTTGTTAAAGAGAATACCAAGAGGATGAGAAACCTTAAATGTTTCTTGTTGTTACTCCTAGACTGTAGCTTGATTTTTCTGATAATTTCGTTGGAAAACTAGAAATTAGCTCATTTTTACGTTTCCTAAGTCATTTTAATTTTTATCTCAATTATTTCTTCCGACTATCGTGAACAACACAGCCGTCAGTTGTAACAGGATGAAAGACGTTTCTATTTTACTATTATTTTCCATCTTTATTCGCATTCAACTACCCTTGACAGAGATAGACTATTGGCACGCCATGTATGGTTTGTCTATTAGTACGCCTCGAATAGCGAGGATATGCATACCGCATATCCAGTACGTATGAAATATTCCATCTTGAAATTGAGTACATTGTAAAATTATCGGTCAACAACAAATATCCGAAATCACACATTTATAATTGTGTAAAAAAATTTTTAGATCGTAAAATTTGCCCCTCTCCTGCAACCTTGAGCGTACCACAGCAGATTTTGTACGTCGAGTTACCATTCATGGGTTATTTGAATGCAGAGCTGAAGAAGGAGGTAGTATCGTGGGTTAGTAGGTTTTTTACAACGGTCGACGTCAGATAGTTTTATAAGAATAGTTTTAAGACTGTATCCTTTTTTAGCAGGAAGGAACGATTGGATGAGTGCTTGTGGAGTGGCTGTTCAGAAATTTTGCATACAAATTTCAATGCATCCCTGCCAATTTTCAAACCTGTCCTTCACCAAATTTGCTCTTTAATGACATGTTAGTTATTCAATCACTAAATCTAATGTGCCTTTCGTAATGGGTTACGAACCGGGGGTTTGCCCTCGCATCTTCAAGCTTGAAGAGAAAGAAAAAGATTTGTGTCTGCTTCAAGCACCGGTGGTGGCGCATCAAACAGAAGCTAGAACGACCTTAAGGGCAATGCCCAGCCTACTCACTCCTAACTTGGTACATTTTGTTTCTGTACTAGGCTGTTGTCTAATAATGAGATCGCTTTGAAACCATCATCATCGTTTTGATTAGTATAGCAGCTTCGCTATCGTGATGGAGTGAGCTAGCTCCGACCGGGCCCCCCGTCTCGTCTTCGCCACTCAACGCAGCCTGGAGATGGCAGCACACCGCACCACAGCACAGCTCTACTGCCCAGCTTTGTATTAGGTACGTCGCCCTAAACGAAAGGCACTTGTTAAGGTGATTGAGGCAAAGTAAAACTTCATTCATGAAGTAGGGGCTATTTCGCTCTAATTCATTCAAATTTAAAATCTCTTGACTTGCGCCTTCAATAAGAGCAAATTTGTTTATACTCGTCCAAATTTTCTACTTCCTCATTCTATCAAATTTCAGTGGAAGAGTGTTCATGAACTTTTAACGACCATTCCTTACAGAGTGACAAACTTCTTGTAGTGCTCTGAAAAATACTCATGTAATTTTACTATTCCAGGTTTTAGTCGTGAGAGGAGCAAGCCCAGACGGGGGTGCACCCATGTGCATATTTCTTCTCGTTTCACGGGTGAAGTCGGGTCGCACTAACTTCCACCGGGCACCAGCAGTCCAGCTTAAAGTTGACAAAATTCGTGTAACGGCTAAACCGTGTGTTCCTACGGTTAAATTGTGCGAGTCTTGCCATCTATGTCTGTAGTTCTTGAGGCGTACCCTTTATAAGCCGTGCTCGCCCAGTTGTGGCGCTCAATCTTATCTCATATTTCCCTGTGCCAATGACACCTGGTTCCCTTCAATAAACTAACCGCCAAGTTACTACAAGTGTTCATTATCCACCGTACATTGGTGGCAACAGTATGTGGTGAACCGAACTCACGTGCGTGTGTATAATTAATTAGGAGGATATCAAGTGTCCCGAACATTATACAGTCACTGGAACATTATACAGTCTCAGATGTGTAACGAAAACAATAACTAACTGTGGCAGCCGCATCCTTCAGTTTTTGTCTTTGGTTTCGGAATACCAGCGGAAGCGTTGGTAGAGGCTTACACCGAATTCACGGTTTATCTGAATATAGGCTCACCATTTCGCACCAGAATACTTGTGTACGAATCTGGAGAAGAAATTGAGATTGTCTTTGACGTGACAATAGGCGCATCCCCAGCAACGAGTGATCACTAAAGAAACAATTTTTTTTGAACAACAACTTAAATGTGGATACATTACTACGTACAATAACTGTCATTGAAATTAAATAAACAGTAGCAGTGGTTAAATTGTGACGAACAGAACAGTGATTCACTATTTTAAGGACAGCGTTCCCCATAGGAACCCCTATTTTGAGATCATAGATGATATTGGGATTATTGCTGCAGTAGGAAGTGTAGGAGGTCAGGTACATTCTGTGAAAAAATGAGACTTGTACGTTCACTCGTTCGCCCGCTACGGGGGTTTAAAAAATGGGGGGGAGGGGTGGGGGAAGGGATATTTTATCATGTTACACCTCCCCCATGGCACTTCCTTCACGGCTTGACTTTGCTATGTCATCTCCTATGTCTCTTTACTGCTCTATAAAGACTTCAGGGGTCTAACCTGGACCAAAAATTAAAAAAAAAATTTTAAATACATTTGTTTATGTTTCTTTGTTTTGCTTATATTATAAACAATGGACTTTTGATTGCAAAATGCTTCTTCACCTACAGTTTTGGAGCTACAGTGATAATTTTGGTATCATTGGATGCGGAAAGGCAAGGGCTTTTCAAAATCTTGAATAGTTTTTCGATATAAATTCATGCTCAAAAGATATGACGTCATAAATCCGCATTTTTTCGATGAAATATTTTTTTTTCAAATTTTTTCACGTTTTTTTTTATTTCAAAAATTGGAAAAAACATTTGAGTTTTTGGAATGTCCACGTCTTTCCGCATCCAATGATACCAAAAACATTACTGTAGCTCAAAAACTGTTGGAAAAGAAGCATTTTGAAACCCCCCCCCCCCTAAATGATCGTTTTCTTCGATTTCCCATTTTCTTTCTCGGAAAATCGTACTTTTTCCACAAGTTTAATCGATTCTAAATTGCATTTCCTATCAGTATACCAAATTTCATTGCTCCAGGTTCAGTAATAAAAAAAACGTTCCGTAAGGGGGAAGCTGTCCTTAACCATTTTAATTGACAACTAAGTCCTTCAGCATCGTTCCCAGCCATCGTGTCCCAGCGCATTTTCCTGCACCGCGACAACGAGTACCAGCGACGTCACACAGCAGCCCAACTCTTTTTATTGCAGTTAAGTTTTCTCCTGATATTTTTTCTCTGCAGTGCGGGTGCACCGAGAGCGTTGCTGCCCGAGTATTTTTTCTCTACCGCAAATGCGGGTATGCACTCAAGGCTCTCTGCCTCTGCCAGTGCCAGTAGCATCAGTCGTTTCCTGTACGTAGTGAGAGTCAGACTGCGTAGCGCTTCCCTTGGATTTAGCTGTACAGACGTCCGATTTCATTTCAATGCCCAGAGTACGTGTAAATTTTTGCTGTTGTGATTAGCAAGGTTGATAAAAGGTTTAGGCGCCTTGATTTTGGTTATCCAGTGCTGGAAAAGTAAAAGAATTTCGTTTTGTTTTTGCTTTTGCGTTGGAGCTCTGTCCAAAGGTGCCTGGAGTGTTGACAAGTTTTTCTGTAGAGTACGGAAATTTCTCTGTAGGTTGCGGAAATTTTTTCTGTAGTGTTCGAATTTTATCCTTTTCGAGGTTAACTTTCTAGTACCAGGGGGAGATTGATTGTGTAATTGTATTTTTATTTGTAATGCTCGTGTATTTGGAATTTAGATGTGTTTTTCTCTTTTTGTTTTGCGAGGTGTGACCTTATTTTTGCATATCTTTGATTGTGAATAGGAAAAATCCTTGAAATAGTTCTGTAGTAGGATCCATGTCAGATTACTCGGATAGCGAACCGGAATTCGTTCGCACAGAGCCCACAATAACAAAGAGTGTCAGAATTCGTATTCCTACGGTTACGACTACTCAAAATACCACAATGACTACTCCTAGTGCGACTAGTGCTAGTGCTAGTACCAGTAATAATAACGATAGGACTCAATTAGCTCGCGATATAGTCGCAAACATGCCTCCTACAGTAGGAACCATAATGACGAACGCTGAATTGCCCCTTTTTAAAGGTCGCAGACGCGGGCAGGATCCGGAGTTCCTAGAGAATAAATCCTTTAGTACGCACATACAAAATTTAAAGGCGTACATGACCCTGCTTCCAGACGTGACAAGTGACGAACGAAAGAAAGAGTTCCTGGTGAGGTCCGCCAACAAAAACGTAGGTGATTTCAATGCTGTGGTGACCAAGCTGGTCAACGCAGATTTAAATTATACTTTTGATCAAGTAGTAAAAATTTTGGATGACATATATGTGTGCCGCGGCGAAAAATCCATACACGCCTTGGCATGCGATTTAAATGAATTGCAATTAATACGAAATAAATTATTATGCAATCATAAATAATGTGAAGCCCAACTAGTAACGGCCTTCTCAAAAATAAGCAAATTGACAGAGAACATCCTGACTTCAACCACACTGTGTTGGCAAAGACATCCTTATTATCAGGCTTGTACGACACAGACAGAACTGAAACGTTTTGTAGGGGACAGCATGTCTTTTAGTCTCGCGTTAACCATTCTGGGTCCTTTATTAGACGAGTCATTCGCCAGGAAAATTTTTGAAACTCAGTGTAGCACCGCCGAGGAACTTTTAGCGAAGTTAATTTCCGCTGTTAGGGGTCAGGCCGAAACGAAGAAAATTCTCGCGTCACAGCACACAGTCAGAAACGAGAGTGAAAGCTATTTAGCGGATGTAAACAGTGATTTGGATGGCTGCGTTGAGGCGCAGGACTCCTTTCAGGAGAGTGAAGTTCTTTATGGGAATTTCGGAACCCAGCGTAGTAATCGT
Organism: Morinoia aosen; assembly: GCA_030386875.1. Lineage (NCBI taxonomy): Eukaryota > Metazoa > Arthropoda > Malacostraca > Amphipoda > Talitridae > Morinoia > Morinoia aosen. The sequence continues at coordinate 73,308,735 of CM059557.1, forward strand.
GTAGGGCCACGTAGGATTGCAGGTCCCAGAACCTGGGTGCGAAATCCTCGTGGGAGAGCGAGAGAATTTAGTGGTTACGTAGGAGACCGAGCAAATGGGTATTTGGAGTGCAACGCTGTAAGAACAGACAGTGGTTCTAGTTCTGGGCAAGTTTCAGGTCCTAGTTTCAGTCAAACTTCGGGTAAAAAACGAGGCTTCCCGTTTTGCAATTTATGTTCAGTGGTTGGTTATTTTGAATGTAGAGGTAGATCACAGAGAGGTCAGTTTAATGGGAGAGGATGCTTCGCGTGTGGTGGAGCCCGTTTAGTGAAATATTGTAGAGCCACGGGAAGTTTACGCGGTGGTAATGTAAACAGAGGGAGCACAACGCGCGGTAGGAGTGAGGTACACTTTGCAGATGCCGAGCCGGGTGCTCGGGATTTTTTAAGCGAAGAATAGAAACAGGTAGAGGTAGCAGGAGGAAATTGAATTTGATTGAGCCCGAGGTTGGCAGCACCCTCGTTAATCCTGCGGCTGTGGTCGAAAGTCCAGATACCACCGAGACAAATAAATCCTTCATTGATCCCTTGTTTAAATGTGAAAATAGGTACAAATTATTGCAAGACGAGGAGCTTGCGGATAGACAAGAACGAAGCAAAGCAGTTGAAGCCTATTTCTCCGTTAGTGTCGTTAAAGGAAATTGCAATAAAAAAGGCGCTGGGTTGGTTGCGTTTAAAGAATGCAACAAACCTACAATAATCATAAAAAATAATGATCAGTATTTGAGTGCTTTGCTAGACAGCGGTTCAGAAAAATGTTTAATAAGTTACAGGCTGGTTAAAAATTTGAACGAAGAAGTTAAACCAAGTCGTTTAACAGTAAAAGGCATTAACAGTAAAAGTAACGTTAGCGGAGAGGTAGAGTTGTCTATTGCAATCCCAGGCACTAATAGAGTAATAAAAACAAGTGCCCTGATAGTCAAGGAAGCGAATTTTCAATATGACCTAATTCTAGGCCGCGATGTTCTGAAAGATGCAATAATAAATTTTAAAAATAAAACCCTTCATTGGGAGGGTGTTTCAATCCCCTTTTGCGAGTTAAACATGGAGCCGGCACTAAGCAGAGAAGTAGTGATGAAAAAAATTGTAAACAGCGACTGTCTGATATCTGATGTTGCTATTGCGAGGAAGAGCGTCAGGGTCAGTCACCTGGCGAAAAATAATGACTGCAGAGAAAAGAAAACAATCCCCGCTGTGGCTGAGGCGTCACAGTACCCGAAGCAGTTGATAGTTCATTGCACTCAGGTGGAAGTGCCTGGTAACTCGATGAAGATAGTGTATGGCTTCAGTAGAAAAGCAACTCCAGGAGAGTATATGATTCTGAAAAGATGTCTTGGAAATGGAGCTCTTATAGCTGAATCCATTGTACGTATAGAGGACGACGGCGTGGTGCCGGTGATGATCCTAAATGCAAATGAAGATGCTGTTTATTTGACTGAGAATACGATGTTGTGCAATATTGAATTAATTGCAGCAGATGATATTGAGAGCGAGATGTATTTGACAAGTGTTGAAACAGCACTCAGAAACGCTAATAATGTTGAAATTAATCCTGCCGCGGTGTCGGATAAAATGCAGGTTGTCTCGGTTGGTGGTGGAATTAAGGCCAAAGCCGAAAGGGGACTTGGGTTGGATGCTGACGCTCGCGGTAGAAGTCAAATTCTCGCTAGTGACGAGGAGTTGGGAGTTAATGCACAAGTAGGTGTGTCAAGTGGTGGAGAGCAGGAAGTACGACGTTCTTTAACGGAAGATGACGTTTCATGTAATGAAGGGGACATACAGTTACCTTTAGTTAATTTATTGAATAAGTTTCGAGATGTAGTTACGCTAGAAGGAGAGACTATAGGTGTTACAAATATTATGAAGCACCGAATTCAGTTGAAACCGGATGCACCTGTATTAAATTTAGCCCCTTATCGAATTCCCCACAAATATCAGGAAGAGGTGATGAAAATTACAGAAGACATGCTTTCGCAGGGAATAATCGAAGATTCTAGTTCAGACTTCAATTTTCCTGTCATCGTGGTTAAGAAAAAATCCGGGGACCTTCGTCCCGTTATCGACTTTCGTGCACTAATTAAGGTGTTAGTGAAAAATTCTTACCCGATTCCTAGGATAGACGAAATATTGTCGACCTTGGGAGGTAACGCGTGGTTTACTAATTTGGACCTTCGCTCGGCCTTTCATCAAATTGAATTAGAACAAGAGAGTAGAAAATTCACTGCCTTCAGCATTAATTATCGAAAATTTCATTTTTGTAGAGTTCCGTTTGGCCTCAGTACGAGCCCGGGAGTATTTCAAAGGGTGATGACCTCTGCCCTTGCACCTATTCTAGGTAAACTAGCGTTCGTCTTTTTGGACGATATATTGGTATTTTCAAAAAATAAAAATCAGCATTTGGCTGATATAGAAAGCGTCCTTGAGATGCTGCGATCCGGTAACTTGTCATTAAAGCTAGAGAAATGTCACTTTTTCAAAAAAGAGATCGAGTATTTAGGTCACATTATTGCCGCCGATGGTTTTAAATGTAAATATTCGCAGAAATTGCAAGACTGCCGATCTCCGATTAATGTGAAGGAATTACAACAGTTCCTAGGTTTAGCAAACTATTTCCGCAATTTCTTACCTAATTTTGCTGAGGTAGCTTATGCTTTGTACAACCTTTTAAGAAAAGACGTTGACTATACGTGGACAGATGAATGCCAAAAGAGTTTTGACTTCAATAAATCGGCTCTGACTTCTGATACAGTCCTCAGACACCCTGACTACACTAAGGACTTCCACGTTTTTACGGACGCGTCTAACTTGGGAATTGGAGCAGTCCTGATGCAGACAGATGATTCAAGCGATCAAATTCTAAAACCTGTGGCTTATTATAGTAAGAACCTTAATTCGAGCCAGAGAAGATATTCTACTACCAAGAAAGAATTCTTCGCTATTTTTTCGGCTTTAAAATATTTTAAATATTTAATTACGGGTTTACACAGACCATCGACCTTTGGCGCCACTTTTTACTAAAAAACTTCCCGAAAATACTAATATGGCGCGTTGGTGTATTAGCGTTCATTCATTCGAACCCGTGGTAAAATATTTACCCGGCAAGGAAAATGTTGTGGCTGATTATTTGAGCAGATTACCTATAAACAACGAGAAATTAAACATTAAAGAACTAGAGCGTTGTGATGCTCTGAAATCTGCGTTTGTTTCAGATGTCTGTATTGTGGAGACCCGATCGAGAAAAAAAGGCATGACTAGACATGAGGTAGTTGACCCGCCGCCTAGAGACAGTGCTGACGACGCAGCAACCAAAGAGACTCGTCCAAAGCTGCTAGACTATGTACCAAAAGAAGAGGAGATTTCTTGGACTATAAAAGAATTTATTGACGAACAAGAAAAAGACCCATTTTGCATGAAAATTAAGGACGCTTTACTGCACGGTAGCATTTCGAAAATTCCAGACCTACAGAAATTTTTAATTTTAAATGACATTCTATATCGACGTAGACAAATTGACCACAGACCTAGCACCATTCTGACAGCAGTGGCACCTAACTCTTTGATGGGTAAAGCTATTTTAGCTATACATGCAATGTACCATACGGACGACGTGCATACGTTGTTCAAGTTTAAGCTTAAATATTTTAATCATTTGGAAAAAACAATTGTGCGAAAATTTGTAAAAGATTGTGAAGTTTTTAAATTAATTAAAGCAAGACCTTCAGTTCCAATTAAAATTTTGACTGCTCCGATAGCGAAAGAACCGTTTGAGGTTGTATCTATGGACCTCCTTGGCCCGCTGAAAGTTACAGATAACGGTAATAAGCATATATTGGTTATAATAGATCTTTTTTCGAGGTTTTGCAGGTTGTATGCGATTTCTAATCGTCGTACGGAGACAGTAATTTCATGTTTGAGTAACTGTTTTTCATTGTTAGGGTTTCCTAAAACTCTCATAACGGATAATGCCATGGAATTTAAATCAGTGGCAGTCAGGCAATTTGCCAAAGTGCATGCCATTGCGAAAAAAGAAGTATTGGCTTACAGTCCTCATTCTAACGCTATAGTAGAGCGTAACAATAGGAAAATTACAAATCTATTAAAACTATATGTGAACACACTTCCTCATGCAGAGTGGGATCAATTGCTGGAAGTTGTTGAGAATGCATTGAACAACGCGTTGAATTCTACTTTAGGCGAAACTCCTAGTTTCGTAATGTTAAATAGAGATACGTGCGCATTCTATCAGTCAGAAAGTTTTGATTCTGTAACTTACGGTTATGATGAAGAATTAGATTTAGTAAATTTTCGAGCAAAAGAGGCCGCACGGACGCTAGAAAATATTAGGAACTTGATTGTAAATAACACAACATAAAGAAACCTTTATAGAAACATCAAGCGTCGAAATAAGGACGTGAAAATTGGAGACCGAGTTCTGTTGAAGAATCACGATAAAAAACACAAGCTTGAATTGACGTGGATCGGTCCAGCTGTGGTCCTAAAGGTAAAAAAAAATTGGGCTGAGGTTAAAGTTGGTTCCAAAATTTATAAAAATAACCTAAATCACTTATTACCCTTGAGGAAGGTTAAGCTGTGAGTTGAAATGACGTGTTCGTTCTACGACTTACGCTTTTGACGACGCAACAACTCGACGAGTTACAATTTCCTACTTTCCGTTGTTTAACAGTTGCGTTAAGGTTAATAATCGTAGGTTAAGGAGTTTTTCTGTGTAATTTGCGTTGTGTTTCATAGTATTCCCAGTAACCCGTATATCATATATTATGTGTTATGTTTACAATTGTTCGTACCGCGTTGTTCTAATTTGGTTAAGCATAATGCTTGATGTTAGCCTGAGGTTAAAAGGAATGTGCAACTATCCATTTTTAACCTTGAGGGTTGATAACCCTTGTCTCTGAGTCGCTTAATTTGCTTGATCCAAATCCGCTTACTACGTGAAATTCATAACCTGAAAGTGTCGCTGAATTGACATTTTTAATATTGAGCGAATTCATCGACTGCTAAATGCAATCGCTGAGGTTGCAGTTCATTCTGTGAGATGGGTTGATTTGACGTTGCGACGTATCTCACAGTGTATTTTTATTGTCAGCCGGAATGTTCGGTGATCAGCAAAAATTAATTAGAATTCATGCAATGGTTGGTGGCTACCCGACCAACGGGTTCGATGAACTTAGTCATGAAATTTTATCATGAGCATTTAAGGAATTTTAAAATTTGTAGGTTTGCGAGTTAGTTTTTTTCTGTTTTTTTTGGGTCATGCTAATCGTCTTTGTATCTGTTTCCGGGCAGGATCTGCATGGACGTGTTCACGATGGGAAATCAAGTATCATTAGTCGACGTGGAGACATTGGCGTCGGCAATTGCAAAAAACCAAGGAGCAAATGACGAACTCTTCGAAGAATTGATGAAGTCGAACTCCGGGGTAGATTTTCTACCCGATAGCATCACCGATGTGATGGTGATGTTGCTCGCAGTAACTACTATGGCTTTAGGCGCAGTGGTTTATTACACAAAGCGCAGCCTGGAGTCTTTGGCTGATCGCGCTGGCCGTCTGGAGGACTATCAGCTGCGGCGGTTACCTAGGGGGTCACCTAGGTATATTCCACAGGAACAAGCCTGAAGGATGAAGGTAACATCAGCGGCAGAGTTGGTGACTTGAAATTAATTGGAAGATATTGGAATTTAGGAAAATTTAACACGTAATTACTCAGTGATTTAGATTGATAAATAGTTGAACATTAAATAATAAAATATGGAAAATGAGAAATGAATTAGGTCGGTGAATTAATTCGAGTGATAATCGCGCTGTTGAAAATTTAGCGCGAAGTGTTGAAAGACGGAAATTTGGAAAATGCGTAATCGCAAGGGAAATGCGTTTCAAATATATTCGTTTCAGTGTAATCATTTCGATGTAATCTTGGTCATGTAATCTCAAGCTTATGCTGTATACTTGTTTTAATGTCGACGCGTAAACTCTGAAAAAGTTTAAAATATTTCGATTATTTAACTATTTGAGTTATTTTTAATTAACGGCTGTTTTTGTTTTGAACTAAAGTGTTTTTTGGTTGTTCCAAATTCTTCCATGTTTTAGTATGTAATTGAATTTCGGGTATTGCAAATGATTGATGTGTATTGCGGAATTCGTTTTTAAATTGAAGGGAATTAATTTTTTTTATGTGGGTATAAGAAGATGTGGCGTTTGTTATTTTTTATTTTTATCCTTCCTGCTGTCGACGTGCTGACATTTTGATGCACGGTAAGTTAGTTGAGTGTTTTTGCTTTGCTTGGGATTTTGCTTTTGCTATTTTGCTTTTAAATATTAATCACTTATTATTTCTTATTGTTTTTTTTTCTATATCCGGTATAATCTTAGTTGTAAGGTGTTGAAGATTTAATTATTTTTTTTCTCTCCCTTTTTCGGTTGTTTGCGGATATGACGTGTTAACATTTTAGCATTTATTCAAAGGTTTTAACGTTTATTAAAAAGAATTGTTTATGATTTTTGGTATTTTGCGGTGTTTTGCGGTGCGTCAGTTATTCGATGTATCGCTATAAATTTACATTATTTGTTTTCTTGGAGTTTCAATAAAAATATAAATCATTAATATGCTAATGGTAATGGCGGATGTTTTTTTCTTTACTTAACATTTTTTTTCTGCGATTTTTTTTTGTCTCTGGCATTATACGTTATTTCAGTTGCGTTTTATAATTCTTTCAATTATTTTTGATTATGTAGATGGTTCTTAATTAGAAATTTAACGGTGCGTTTATTTAATTAAGGTTTGTTTATCATAATGTATCGAGTTGTTTCAATTTAGCTACAAACAGGGCATCATATTTTTCGTTTGCTTAGCTGCCCTTGTTTTTGCTTGTTTTTGCCGTTAATTATAAAAATGCTTGGTTGGTGTATTGGTAAATTTGGTTAGTACACTTTAGACTTAGAGTTTAAAACTTTAGAGTTGGCTCTGCCCAGTTATTTATTCCCCGTCTTAAACGTTTTGCTCATGGCATCTCCGACGGGATTGGAGTGAAGTTGTGCTGGCTGCTGTTGCTCCGGGTTCTTGTTGTGGCTTTGGCGTTAAGGGTGCCCCGGTCTCTCATTTTCATTGTTTACCTGTTTAGAGATCTACAACAGGTAGGCATTTATTGTGTTTCGAAAAATTTCTAATTCGCCCTTGATTTCACGTCAACATTTACCATGTCTGAGTTAATAAAGCTCGTGCACACCCGTAAATACAAAAGGAAATTAATTACTGAAATTTTTAAAAAGCTCTCAACTTCTCCCAGTATTTCAGAGTCAGAACGGCTCTCCTTGAAATCTGCTTTGAGCGATCATAGCTCTAAAATTAAAGAATTGAATGATAATGTTCAGTCGTTGCTTTGGGCAGGTGAGGAGAGAATGAGACCAAACTTGAAGAAGAGCTGTGTTCATGCGAAGAGCACAATTCAAAGTTTAGGGAATGCATATGCTTCCTCAATTCCTTGCCTGCTGCTCAACCTGCAGCTCCTCTGAGTTCACTAGAGTCTGCTAGAAGCTTGCTCAAAAGTCTCACAGCTCCCTTACCTAAATTTGCGGTCTAGACAGTAAGAACTCAATACGTTTTTTCCGTGAATTTGAAGAGACAACGAGCAAGTTCAATTATCCTGAATATGATAAATTGCTATTGCTTAAGCAGCAGCTTAGTGGTAGAGCTTTACTACTGGTAAATTCCTGTGAATCCGACAAACAAGGTTACTCGCATGCCAAAAAATTGTTGATAGATGCATTTGCAAGCAGTGACCACTTGAATTTTTATACTAATAAACAACTTTCAAGCATGAAAATGTCATCAGACCAAGATCCTTTCGAGTACATGGCCAATTTGCGCCTAATTACAGAAACCTTTGAAAACCTTAAAATCGATACCGATTATATTCTGCAGTATTTTTTTTGGCAGGGTCTAACTGAACCCTTCAAGGTTCCAATGATGCAAATAACCAATCGCACCCGACCTTCCTTGAAGGAAATTAATGATCGTTTTTTCGAAACTCGTAAACAATACAATGATAATCTCAAAGCTCGGTCTGTTTCCAGTCAAAAATCATATGTGGCTTCTAAAGAGAAGTCTGTTTCTTCTGGTTTGGCTGTGAACGTTAATTATACAAATGAAAAAAATGTGAACAGACCTTCAAACCATGTTCGATCTGTACCAAGTTTGACGGTAATGCAGGCCATCCTATCTTGAAGTGTCCTGAATTTCCCTCTTCATCTTCTAAGCTATCGCAGCTGCGCAAAATTTCCGCCTGCTTAAAGTGTGCTAATTTTGGCCACAAAACTGAGACCTTTAGGTATCATTTCAAATCTCGTTGTTCGCGTTGTCATAGTTGGCATTTCGGCTTTCTGTGCCCTAAAAATGGAGACGTAAAATCAGCGAGCAAAACCTCTTTGGATTCAAATCCGAAAGATCGTAATAACCAGAGAGAAACCTCCAGTTCTATGGTAACAGTTACTTAAGCTCTGCGCAGTGATAGCGATAGTGAAGCTATTCTTCCAACGTTTTCTTACCTCATTGGTAAACGTAAAGTTAGAGGTCTAGAAGATGGGGGCTGTAAGTCTAACTTTGTGACAGAGCGACTCGCAAATGAGCTGGGTTTGAAAGTAATCAAACAGGGTGTGCAGTTAACCGTCAATGGTATTAATGTATCTCAGCAGTACCATTCTAAACTAGTGGAGTTTAAAGTTACTCTGGGCTCCCAAGAAAGATTGCTCACCGCCTTGACCTTGCCGTCCATTAACATTCATTTGAAAATACCCGGTCTCTGCAAGGCTGTGGACGGGTTCGTAAAGAGGGGTCTAGAGCTTGCTGATAAAGACCTTGCTGAAAAACTCAATTCCCGAGATTTGATCCCGAATTTCGACAGATCAAATCTCGGGAATTGAGTTTATTCTAGGCTGCAAAGCAAGTTACTGTATTCCCGATTCCGATGTGGTTTTTGGCAGTGATGGATTATCCGTGTATTCTCAAACCCCAATTGGCGTATTGCTCAAGGGTGATGTGGATCAGCTGTTGAAAGATCTTTCAGATATTTCCTCTCCTAGTTGTTCTGCTGCCATAACTTCCAACGAATGCTCAAATTCTAAGTTTTCAATTTTTGCTGGTCATTGTCATTCCTTTGTTTCTACCTTGGAAACTCCCATGGATCATGGTAATTGTAAAAGTCCTTCAGTTCTTGATTCAAAGGGTAAATTGGAAGAGCGAGATCTCCTTTCTGCTACTAACGAAATTCTAGAGAGTAATTGCTCCTACTACACCAATTACGACCAGCAAAGTTATGAGGAGCATTCGGAAATCAACGATAAACTTGTTAAATATACTCTTGACAACACAACTAGAGACGAAAATGGTAGATTGACCATGCCTTTAATGTGGAACTCTAAAGTGAGCCACTTGTTAGGTTCGAATGTCTGGCACCATAGTCTTGAAGGTGAACTTGAAAAAATTAAAGAAAAATGCTGGGGAATTGACTTTGGTTGATGAGGCTTTCAAAGAGCAGGAAAAGCTCGGAATAATTCAAAAGGTCGACAACTTTAAGGATTATCTGAAAGATCATCCCAGTAATTCATTCGTGGCTCACATGCCAGTTTTCAAGCTCGATAGGCAGACGACGAAGTGTCGTATTGTATTCCTGTCTGATCTATGTGAAACGTCTAATAAAAATTCTCGCTCAATTTCTCACAATCAGGCCATTCACAGCGGACCTTGTTTAAATAAAAAAATTACGTCGGCTCTCTTGCATCTGCGCTTTGATTCGCATCTATTGTGCTTTGATTTGAAGAAAGCTTTCAATAACCTTTCGTTGAAGGAAATTGATCAGATCCGTTTGCTCTTTTTTTGGTTCAAAAATGTCGTCAAACGAGACTTTTCTCTAGTGTGTTATCGAAATATGCGATTGAGTTTTGGTTGGCGTTGTTTACCAGCTCTCATGCTTCTGGCCCTTTGCAAGATCTTGATCTTGGATACATTCGGCGATTCAGAAGATCTGAAAAAACTAAAACAGCAAATTTATCAGTTGACTTACATGGACAATTGTGCTATCTCTGCCAACAGTGAATCTGAATTGCGCGGGGCTTACGGCAAACTGCAGTCAATTTTTCAACCGTTCGGTTTTGAACTGCAGCAATTCATTACTAATAAGTAGAGCCCGGACGTTTAGGCGTTTATAAAAAGGCATTTATGGCATTTAAACATAGGCACATATGGCACTTAACCATAGGCATTTATGGCAATGTTCGTAGGCATTCATGGAAGTTAAGTAGGCATTTATGGCAGTTAAGTAGGCATTTATGGCACTATCCATGGGCATTTATGGCAGTTTCGTAGGCATTTGAGACATCCAATGCAGGCATTTTGGAAATGAACAATTCAAGCTTTTCCTGATAATCAGCCGGTCCCGCAGTACCGTAAAAATGAGTTTTAAGTTAAGGAGTGAAATAATAAAACGAATTAAAGGTATTATTTTTACTGCAATGTTCACGAGAAAACATTTTTAATAATTGAAATTCATTATACATATGAAATACAAATCTTTTCTATAAAATGGAATGAACTTCTAGTAACGCATAACAAAACTTTAACTTCAACAATAGTGAAAATTCCGAAACAATGTTAATGGATACAACCAAAATTTTTTATAATTCACTGCTATTCGTCAGTCAGTTCACTGTTACAAGCTGGGACAAGAAGCTTCTTGACGCTTTCACAGGTCAAACTCAACCGTCGATCCGCGAGTATTTATATGCTACAGGTTTGAAAATGATCTTTCAACATCGACAGATGTAATGGGGGCGTACTTGAAACATGCTACATCGCTAGGTGAAAGATTACCAACGCATTAAACATTTGTTCCGTTAAGAACCTATGCAATATCTTTCATCTGTCCTAGGCCAACATTAGAATCAAACAAATTATGACATTTTTCAGCTATGTGTTTGCCTTTTTCTCCGGGAGTGCTCCTCAATTTTTCTATAGTGCTATCAACCAAATCTAAAGCATAATGCAGCGGAATATTCCTTTTTTCTGGCGCTTGTATGGTTTGCGGTAGCGTTTGAAAGTGTGCTTCGATTAAGGAGAGATCGCTCTGCAAACTAAAATTGCACTTCAATTCCTGAACAATGCGTATGGAGGCAGCGTCTTCAGCATCCAAAGTGTTGAAGATGTCTTTTAGAGCTTCGAAGTTGGAAGAATAATAGAGAGCAGCTGAAAACCACGTTCTCCATCTCGTGATAATTGGTTGTGGGGGCAAGCTCAGGGCTGGAGCACACTCACGAAAGTGGGCACACCTTCTCGGCGACTTTAGAAAAATTGTCTTGCCGTTTACAATCAAACTGTCTACATGTGGAAATAGCGTGCGAACTTCTTCGGATATTCTATGAAATCCATGCACTAAACACGTAACATGGATCATGCGAGGAAACAGAACCTGCAAAGTTCTAGCAGCTTTCTTCATGTACGGAGCAGCATCCGTAACAAATAGAAGTACGTTGTTATACTTGATGCCATCTGGCCATAATAATGCAACAAAAGAGGTGAATACCTGTGATATATTCGAACTGTTGGTTGACGAGGCAGACTCTGTTGTAAGTAAATACATGTTTTGTTCATCTGACGCTTCTAATGTACCTACAATCACATTCACTAAATGTCTTCCCAGTGGTTCAGCAGTTCCATCAATTGAAATCCAAATGTTTTTACCACGAACATTTTTCCTGATTTTATCTATGGTTTTTGAGTAGTTTTTATTTACATAGTATTTTCTCAGAGTTGATTCATCTGGGATGCTCTTTCCGGTATATTTTTCGAGAAATGATCTAACGCTTTCATTGGTCAGTTTCCTCGAGGGTATTTTAGCATCAATGAAAGTCTTGCACAAGTCCTCTTTAAACGTACGGTCCAAGTTTGGCGAATACTGAACAGTAGACACGTTAGCAGAACTGGGAGCACTTCCTGCCGGTTGTGAATTGTCGACTTCCAGGGCGTTTTGTCGATGCCGTTTAGACCGTAAGTGTTGGAGCATAAAATAATTTTTTCTTCACATTTACCCGTGTCTTGGAGTTAATACAGTATAATGTATTATTTGCACCACTAGAAAAAACATTTTTGTCGTATTCTGCTATATAATCAAGAATCTTCGCTGGATCTGTTTGTTTGGCCTTATGTTCCCCACAAACAGCGTCAATCTTTCCATCAATATAAATGATGAAAACCATTCATTTGCTCAGCGGACGGCTAACGTGATGGTCGACGAAGAAATTAACATCGTAGTGATAGCCTTGGCACTTTCATCTCCCAGAAAATCCCGCGAAAACGTAAGACATGGGCCAAAAACTGGCTCAGGGAACGTGGCAGAATATTCGGAACCGACGCATTGCTCAAGGAATTACTTGCAAATGAGCTAGAAGGTTTTCAGAACTATCTTTGATATGACACTATACATCATTTGATAAACTATTGCATCTGGTCACTCTATAAAAAGTACCCTGACGAAGTATCAAGAACTGGAGAGTCCCAAGTTTTTACATCTCAAGATAATTTAAACAAATAGGCTAACAATTATAAATAAAATAACTTGACTACCTTCAAATAATTTAACAATAAGACATTAAAAGTATCAGATATTTGTAGCAGCGTCCTCCAGCATTCAAACAGTACCAGATCTGAATGTACACAAAAATGAAATTCCAAGTATTCTTAGGTTTATTCACTACGACTTTCAGAGCTAAGAATGAAATATTGACAAACCATCAATAAAAAATCAAACTAATTTGGTTGCGTCAATACATTGAGTCAATTAATTGACAGTCATCAATCGAGCCTACAGACGATCAATTAAATTATCAATATTCATCTTTAGCAATTATATTGAAAATTAAATTGATCGCCTATGGGCCGCTTAACCTCGTACACTTCGCTCACATTGCTTACTAAAATGATGTTATCACCCGCATCCCGTACCGTATACACGGTCACTTCCGAACTACCAATCACCGGCAGCCACCGAATAATTTTTCTCTTTAGGAATTCTTTACTGATGGTATGTACTAGTTATGTTGGGCTGCAATACTCTAGAAATAACAAACCTAACATAGGCAGCATAAGTAGGCATTTATGGCATTATGAAGGCATTTATGGCGCTATGAAGGCATTTATGGCATTATATGCACTTATGGTGCTTTAGGCATTATAGGCATTTATGGCAAAAGTCCGGGCTTTACTAATAAGAATGCTTTGCAAGCCTCTATTGATGCGACTGACGGAGAAACTCCGCATGTAGCTAAACTGCTCGGTCTTCTTTGGAACAAAGATCATGATACTCTGAGCACAAGACCAATATCGCTAAATGAGACTGCAAGCACAAAACGAGAAATGCTGAGCACTCTTGCTTCTCAGTTTGATCTCTATAATTTTAATGGACCATTGATGAATAGAAGTATACTTTTTATGCATGGCCTGCAATGTGATAAAAACGTTTCATGGGACGAAAAGCTCAGCCCAGAATTTTTTCGGGAATGGAAAAACATTTGCAGGCAGGCAAATGCAGCTCCTTCTGTTGAAGTACCGAGATTGGTGGGTCGGCGAGGAGACCAGTATTGCTTGACAGCATGCGCCGACAGCAGCAAAACTCTATACGGTACTGTAATTTACATCACTAATTTGAACTCAGGAGAGACTAACTTTGTACTTGCTAAAAACAGGATAATAAACAAGCAATTGGAAGGAAAAATATTCCGTCACTTGAACTTCAACAATTTGTCTTGCTACCGAATGCTTAATAGATTTGTTTTCTGAACTTTCAGGAGAAAAATGTGCTTAGCCCATTAATGTCGTTGAATTGAAGGTGTTCACTGACAGTCTTGGGTGCATGTCATGGCTAGATTCTTACTCTAACAAATTGGCCAAAATGTAAAAACGCAGCGTTTTTGTCATGAATCGCTTGAGTCGCATTTGTGCTCTTTGTGAAACCTTCCCAGTAACCTTCTCCTTTATTGCAGGCATTGCTAACCCGGCAGACTCGATAACGCGCTCTTTATCGTTCAAGCAGCTTAGGAAGACGACTTACCTTTCCGGTCTCTACGCTTCAGCAGGTGAAGTTGATCTTCCTGACCTTGTCACTGAAAGCATCAAAATTCCAAATGCCGAAATTTCTGCGACAAAAATCAGTAACGTAGAATCCTATGGCGGCCACGCCGTTGTAGAAGGTAGATCTGAACATTCAGAGTTATTTAACAGGTCTTCTACCTACAAAAAAGTGATTGCCGTATATAGAGCAGTCTTAATCTTTGTAAATCGAATGAAGCGAAAATTGAAGCAGTCTAATCCAGAAAAATATAATCACATTTGTGTCAAAGATGCTTCTTACGACTTTCAATCTGAGGCCGTAGCCAGAGCTGTCATGAACGAACAAAAAGTTCAGTTTCCTGAGATGTTTTCTTATTTGCGCGGCTCTCGTCGCTTAAATACTCGTCCGTATTTAATGACTCAGTTGAATGTCTTCCCTGACCATTTAGGGTTACTGAGAGTGCGTCACAAGTTAAGGAAAGCAGACAACGACAACGGGCAAGAAACAATGCCAATTCTATTAGCCAAGAACAGTAGATTTACTCGGCTAGTAATTCTTGAGCTCCATCAAAAGTTAGCGCATGCTAGCTGTTATTCTCTTCTGGCAGCATTGAGAAGGCAATTTTGGATACCGCACTGTTTTTCAGTTGTGTAACGAGCTTTGAAAACTTGCGTATCTTGCCGCCGCTTCAACGCACGAACGGTAAAAATTAATCAGAGCGCATACCGTGATTTTAGGATAAGACCTCCCACGATACCTTTCCGTGCGATTTACATTGACCACTTCGGTCCTATTTTTGTGAAACGAGCCGAAAGCAAAACTAAAGTGTGGATTCTTTGCATTACGTGTGCGTGGAGTAGAGCGATCAATCTGAAAATTTGTCAGGATTTATCAGTCTCTGAATTCCTTTAGAGCCCTACAGTTACGCGTTTTCGAATTTGGCATTCCCGAATTGTGCATTCACGATCTAGGCTCTCAGTTAGTTGCTGGGGGTAATATTCTTACAGATTTTTTAAAAGACGCCGACACGCGTTCTTACCTGGAAGAGCATGGAATAAAGAATGTCACATTTCAGCAATTCTACAAAGGCCGCAGTGAATTAGGGTCTATGGTAGGAATTTGCGTTAAGCTTTCGAAACGCTTGATTTTCGGTGCCATAAAAACTAACGTTCTCGATTATCACGACTTTGAGTTTTTGATCTGTCAAACCGTGCACTTGTTAATTCGTAGGCCAGTCGCATTTAAGGAAGCTCTCGGAATGAGATGCAAAATGTTCCCGAACCTTTTACTTCGGAAATGTTGATCAAAGGCTATAATTTAGTATCTCTCAACTTAATACCAAATTTGCAGCGCGATCTCACTTCCAGCGAGGAGTGGCTTCCTCCTGGAAGCGTAACTACTCGTATCAGGGACTCGTTCAAGAAATTGAAAAAAGTTTGTGCAAATTTAATCGATATTTACCATTCAGAATTCATGAAAAAACTGATTGATCAGGCTACTGATCGTATAGACCGCTATAAAGCCGTTCAACATCAGGGACTAACGCCTGGTGACGTAGTCCTGTTGAAGGAAGTGCATGCAAAGCCAGCGAACTATCCTATGGCAGTAGTTAAAAGTGTGACCGAAAACGACTTAGGTGAGGTCACTGGAGCTATTGTCATGAAAGGCCACAATCGTGAATTAGTCAAGCGACATTCTTCTACGCTGATTCCACTCCTACGCTTAGAACGTTCTATCGATTCAGAGCCCCCCCGATTCGAATGTACAGCCGCTCAGCGGGTCTCGTACCCTAGACTCGCGTCCTCCTCGCAGGAGAGCTGCTGCCGATGCCCTTTCAAAATTGAAAGGCGCATTTTATATTTAAGTTAGAGTTAAAGTCTAGGTTAAGGTTCTTAGAAACTATTCCTTATTACGAAATAGTTTCTGCTAATAAATTTCACATAGTTTTTATGTGAAATCCTTCTCGGGGGTTGTTCAAAAATTTTGCATAAAAATTTCAATGCATCCCTGCCAATTTTCAAACCTGTCTTTCACCAAATTTGTTCTTTAATGACATGTTAGTTATTCAATCACTAAATCTAATGTGCCTATCGTAATGGGTTACGAACCGGGGGTTTGCCCTCGCATCTTCAAGCTTGAAGAGAAAGAAAAAGGTTTGTGTCTGCTTCAAGCACCGGTGGTGGAGCATCAAACAGAAGCTAGAACGACCTTAAGGGCAATGTCCAGCCTACTCACTCCTAACTTGGTACATTTTGCTTCTGTACTAGGCTGTTGTGTAATAATGAGAACGCTTTGGAACCATCATCATCGCAGCTTCGCTATCGTGATGGAGAGAGCTAGCTCCGACCGGGGCCCCCGTCTCGTCTTCGCCACTCAACGCAGCCTGGAGATGGCAGCACACCGCACCACAGCACAGCTCTACTGCCCAGCTTTGTCTTAGGTACGTCGCCCTGAACGAAAGGCACTTGTTAAGGTGATTGAGACAAAGTAAAACTTCATTCATGAAGTAGGGGCTATTTCGCTCTAATTCATTCAAATTTAAAATCTCTTGACTTGCGCCTCCAATAAGAGCAAATTTTTTTATACTCGTCCAAATTTTCTACTTCCTTATTCTATCAAATTTCAGTGGAAGAGTGTTCATGAACTTTTAACGACCATTTCTAACAGAGTGACAAACTTCTTGTAGTGCTCTGAAAAATACTCATGTAATTTTACTATTCCAGGTTGTAGTCGTGAGAGGAGCAAGCTCAGACGGGGGTGCACCCATGTGCCTATTTCTTCTCGTTTCACGGGTGAAGTCGGGTCGCACTAATTTCCACCGGGCACCAGCAGTCCAGCTTAAAGCTGACAAAATTCTTGTAACTGCTAAACCGTTTGCTCCTACGGTTAAATTAAAACTTTAGAGTTTGCTCTGCCCAGTTATTTATTCCCGGTCTGTAAGGTTTTGCTCAGTGGCTGTGTCTATTTTTATAAGTGTGACTGCTGCATGCAGTCTTACATTGGTAGTATCAAACTCCAACAATTCATCAGACATAGCCAACACGCAGGAATATCTCATAGAACCGGTCGTGCACTGACCACTCCACCCCAATCAGCAATTAGGGATCACTGTGAAAATTCAAATCATTCACTCAAAAATACAAATATCTCAACTTTATGCCGAGCTAACAGTGAGCATGACCTAAGAATCCTGGAGTCCCTTTTCACATTCACTCAAAAACCTAACCTCAACAAAGACATTAGTGACGTAAAGTTATCAATTGCCCTCATCTACTGACGTAATTCTGTATGTATGTATGTGTGTGTGTTTGTGTGTGTGTGTATGCATAGTGTATTTAGCTGTTGTATCTGAATTGTCGTGTACAGGTGTGTTTGTGTGAATTAGGAGTATGCTATTGTTTGATTATGAATGAAAAAATCAGGTTTTTAGACATTTAGAGAATTTTGTGGAATATATATGATTTTTGTTTTTAAAATGAGCAATTAATTTTTTTTTTCTCTTCTGTTCCAGCACTGATGATGGAATTTTAATTCCGAAATGTTTGCATTAAATGTAATGTTCGTTTTACTCTGGTTCTTCTTTTTATTCTACGAATAAGATTCTCGAAGAATCGCCCTACTGGAAATATTTTTGAAAGTTTTATGAAATACCATTGAAAAGAAATAAATATAAACTCCATCAAATTTCTTTTTTCAACATATTCACAATATAATCATTATAAGGCATGATATTTTACAATTACTTCTCAGGAAAACTAAATTCTATCAGTAATGCAACTGATGCATCAAATTCTGATTTCCTGCAGATAACAAAGATCTTCTCTTCTTACTCCACTACATTCTTCTTGAGTTCCGCCTTCCTTTTTTTCTGGACGGTTTTCGTATGGAGGCGGGCTAGCCTCAAGAGGAACTGAGCTTGCCTTTCTTCCTTCGTCCGTCCTCCTAAGAAGCGTTGAATTAGGGCTATTCCTCGTTCTGCGAGGTCATTCGTGACCATCAAGACACTAACTCGCTTTTTTGCGCACTTGAAACTCGAATCTGTGTTCCATGTTTCAGGACTCAGCTCAAGGAAGGTCAGCTCCTCGGAATACCTGCATCCTAGGACACTTTTGAGGAATTCCACAGCAAAAGGCGGTAAGCGGCCCGTTGAGATTGATTGGTGTCTTCGACTCGGGACGCCGTGGATTCTTGGTCGTTAAAGGACGCTTCATCCCCTCTGCCATCGCCGCCTTCTGCTCCGGGCTGATGCGGTCATCAAAGATGGCCAGTCCAATCAGATCCTCAGAAAGGTACCAGAGATGGCACCGCATCGCACGTTCCACAACCGACGCCACCCCATCGTCGCAGATCCTTTTCACGTCAGTTATGAAATCCAGGTCGTTCTTGCTGCATAGGACGGAATCATTGCCTTGTTCCAGTATTTCGAGTAGCCCATGGTCACAAATAATGCTACTCCACGGATCTCCACCAACTCCCTTCTGCTCATTTCTAGCTGGTCATATAAGAGCATGATCTTCACGGCATAGATGGCCTTGACCAACCATCTGGCCGTGTGGTAAGCACCTGGAGCACGGAAGGATGTAGGGACTCTTCCTCCAAGATAGGCCACACTGAGCAAGATTATTTCTTTGTAGGATTCGCGTGGATGATTCCCCCAGTCAAGCAGATGTTTCAAGTGACAAAGCATCTCAAGGTGGTGAGTTTTTTCGTCGGATGACAGAACAGTTAATGTCAGGGGCTGTGGGCTGTGGTCTGCTCTGGTCAACAGAAAGCCAACGATTTTGGAGCCTCTTGAAAAGGGAGATGTTAGGACCAGATGATGGACCCATGCGAGCCTCAAAGACATGCTTAAGAACAACTTCCAGGATGTGGTGGCGGCATGCTAACCACACCAGGGGCTTCTCCAGCGCACGTTCAATCCTGATACATGATCTTTGAACATCCCCGTGTTGACTGCTGTCGTGTCGAATGACATTCCAATGATGTTGCCCTCCAAGCTGCTTTCCCGCACCAGCTTCAAGACTGTTTCCGCAACAGCTTGTTCTGTTCCGTTAGAAGACATAGGAACACCCTGAAGTGCCTCCGTATCTTCCTCGGACACAAGACGGCCACCCTCTCCTCCAATGACCTTCCGTCCGCTAGACTGGGTAACAACTTGCCGTCCCAATGCACTACCAAAGGGACTGCAGGCTTGAAGGAGAGACATGGAAATCTCTTCGCGGTTTTTGAATCTGGCCCGGTAGATTGACGAACGGAACACAGTGTACGTTCGATCTCATGGCTCTACCATTTCGACGAATGATACGATACATTCGATGAAAAAAGGCTCCACTCTAGGTCACCTCTAAAAGCTACTGTAGCTGTCCATTTTGGAGCACTTAATGCTAAACGTCCTACCTTATTTTGTGTCACATCCAGCCTCTCAAGGTTACTTCTATTTCAGGCTAGAACACTCATACCATGCATGACACTAGTAACAGTACCATATTTCCACATTCCTCTCACACATTCATACTTGTTTGTTCTGTATCTGGCCACACTACTTAACCGTCTACTCCACTGCATTGCTTTTGCCACTTTCTCACCCTTAGTTGTAGTGCATCCATCTTCACTTATCATTCAACCTAAACATTGTATTTTTTGTTCTACCTATTCAGATTTCTCCAACATTTTACAGTCTGTCTCATTCAGTATCATCACAATTTATAACCATAACCTTACTTTTAACAGCATCCAAGTTCGACGTCAGCTTAAGCAGCGTTCTCTACCCTTCCAGACGAACAATCAAAAACAGGACCGACTGTCGGTGTACTTCCGCAGGCACGGATTTTTGAAAAATAGAATTCTGCCCGGCTACGTACAAATCTACTAGAACTAAAAGGTTATCAATCTTCAATTTAATCATACCGGCAGCTTCATAAATTGAAAGCTCTATACAAACAGTTGGAAAATTTACTTTATTCAGTCACTCAAGGCGTTTCAACCTTTTCCATGCGGATGAAGCTGACGATTGCGCGCCGTGTTCAATCGTAAAAAGGATTATATAAAATTGTGTATTCAGATAATTATTTGAAATAAAACGTGCGATATATTCTGCTAGTAAGTTTATGAACTGAACAGCAGGAGTATTGATTTGGAACTGTACACACATTTTCAGCATCTGAAATTTCAAGCTTAAAAAAACTTCCAAAAACAGAAAGGCACCAAATCCACCTAATTGATCTTATAGTTCAAATTTCGTTTTTCACATTTCTATCGCAACAAGGGGAACGAAAATGCCTACAGATATGTAAAATTAAGTTCCAAACACATATGCCTCTGTAAAAATTTCAATTTTCGGAATAGGAAGAAAGTTTTTGCGCAAACAACTAAAATTATTCATATATTTCCGCAAATCCCTACTCCTTCAAAAATTTTCAGTGTAAAAGCTTGATTTTGGTTTCCTTCGATGCAGAAAGACTGTGGCAACTGGAAAATCCAGAATTATTTTGGATATCGAATTGGGAGAAAAAATTATTGACAAAGTTGACCAAAAAATGTTTTTCAAAACAGTCCCAGATTTTTCACCATATAAATCTAATTTGAAGTTCAAAAGAAATTCCGCTTCCCTACGCTCTTTCCACTGTCTTATCACATCGAATGAGACTAAAATCACGCTTCTACGATGAAAATTGTAGAAGGAGTAGAGTTTTGTGCAAATGTATGCATTAATAAAGTGTGTGTCCGTTTGCACAATAACTTTTTGCTATTGCGAAAATCAGAAAATTTTTTAAAAGTAAATCTGTTTAGAATTCAATTTTATATATCTGTATGCATTTTTGTTCTCCTAGTTTCAATAGAAATGCAGATAAATAAATTAAAATAAAAGGTAAAATTAGGAAAATTTAGAATTTTTTGGACAAATGTATCAATAAATTTTTATTTTATTTCCAAATTCAAAATAATCCTGCATTTTCGAGTTGCCACCGTTTTTTCTCATCAAATGAGACCAAATCAAGCTTCTACATTGAAAATTGTAGGAGTAGGGTTTTGCGCAAACAAATAAATAATTTTATGTGTTCGCACAATAACTTTTTTCTATTGCGAAAATCGAAAAACTTTATAGAAGCAAATGTGTTTGGAATTAATTTTACACTTCTGTATTCATTTTCGTTCTCCTAGTTGCAATAGGAATGCAGAGAGCGGTTTTTGAAAAAATAAAGTAAGGTCCAGGGTAGGAGATCCCCTTAATTAGGCCTCCCTATCCGCAGCCACAACTGCGATTCTATGAGTAAGGAGTAAAGCACCATTCAGTATAGAATTAAGGGAACGCGAAACATATCCAGAAGGAACATAGAAACAGTAAGTAGAGAAATAAGTTCATGAAAAAAGATGAAAGTTGAAGAAGGAAGTAATAGGTGCTAAAAAACAGGACAGCAGTGAACCGAAAAAATAGTCCGTAACAAAATAAAAAACTATTCTATTTCAACGAAAGGCTTACTTAACCTTTAGCTCAAGCCTTCGTACATTCCCCATGGGGGCGCTAAGAACAGGGAACATTGATTATTGTTATTGTTGTGAGGCAGCAGCAGCTATCTCCACAAAAAAGGTGTTTCTTAAACATGAAGGAAGAAGGCACCATTCGGTATGGAAATAAGAGATCAGGAAATCTTTGCAAGAAGTGTGTTCCCATATATGATGTTTTGGAAGGAAACATCTAGGTACGAAGTTTGTGATATAGAAATTAACCTTGGATTTGTAAGGTTTCAAAGAAGTGGATAGCAATGCCCCGAAAAAAGTTGGTACAAACTGAACAAAAAATTTTAAGGTTAGATTATTAGTAGGTAGAAGCCTTCCTACCGCAATAAAGATCAATCAAAGGAAGATATAAATCATTCAATATGGGCTTGACAGAACGGGGAATGTATGCACAAAATTTGTTAACACACAAGACTCCATACACGTAATTAGATTATAAGATTAGATTATTAGTTAGTTCAAGTCTCCCTATCCGCAACAAAGACGATCAAAAGAAGAAGGCCCCATTTAGCATGGATTTAAGGGAACGCAGAACTTATGTAGAAAGGACATAGAAACAGTAAAATGAGACAAAAATTATTAAACAAGATCAAAGTTGAAGAAAAAAGGAGTAGGATCTGAAAAACAGTACAACAGTAAACCGAAAAAATATTTTCTTAAACATAACAAAAACATTTAATTTCAACAAAAGGAAAGTTTCAACTTCCAGCTCGGGCCCTCACATTTTCCCCCAGGGAGTACTGTTGAGTACAGGCAGAAATGGTGGATGAATTGAGCAAATATGTTACGTAAGGAAAAAGCTGCTGGGGTCAAAAAGCACTCTATCCTACCGGCTCTGGTCCTCCCATAAGAATAGAACAGTGGAGTCAGCCTTGGCCAGGCTCAGAATTGGTCACGTGGGACTAAACGAGCATCTAACCTAGCTTTAATCTAGCAGACTATAACCTTTATTCAAGTGGTTCTGTTGAGCCTGTACCCCATTTTTCGCTCTAGTGTCCAAAATACACAAATGAAAGCACAACGCTTCACGATGAATTGCATGCCTTGGGTGTATCTCTCACACTGTAGAATATCTTAGGAGGAGGCAATATCTGATCAGTACCAGAAGGTTAGGGGACCCCTGGCCACTAACCACTAACCCAAGTAATGAAGTCAGTTCAGCTTCTTGAAAGAATCAGTATGACTAACTGTCTGTGAGAATGTCTCAGATTAGTATCTCAAGTGAAATAAGTGTGAGAGAGACCTTCTATGTGACAGATTTCATACCATACCATGTTTTATAATGTCAGAACTCACAGCAGAGAGAACTAAGGTTAATTTTCGAAGATGCATTCCAGTGAAGTTGCAGTAGTACAGTAGTGTAATTTGAAGATGCTCACATGTAGTTTCAATTCTCATGATCCCTAATGTATTTCGTACTTTTAAGATGCTCCAGGTTGTGGCACCGAGGCGGGACCATTCGCTCTACCACTGTCAATAACTCTATGCTGTGCTTGCAGTTAGGTAGCCCCCACTTGTCATGAGGTATGCTCTAACAAATCAAGAAACCATTTGTGTGCTACTTTATTGTGTGACTTGCAAAATCATGTGTGCTTATCCTTTAATTTATCCTAGTGTCAGGCAGCAAGTGGTGACGAGTCCAGTTTCTGTTATGGTTCCTGTGGTGTTGAAGTGTTTGCCGCTGCAAGAGGGCGCTGCAACGATGTGCGCGCCGCCATCTTAGTTTGGGATTTTGCCGCCGCTGCCGGACGGCTGCGGCGGGCCGGCTGCAGTGTGTGATTGACAGTTGTAGAGTGCAGATGTAAACGTCGTATCCATTTCTCGCGTTGCGCCGCTGCTCAGTATCGTGAGCAAGTGACTGAGCTAGTTAGTTTCTGCGGAGAAACTAGAGTTCAGTGCAGTGAGAAAGCTGCGCAGTTGTTTCGTTGTGAGAGCACCCGGCAGCACCCACGTCAAAGTTGCTCCAATCTGTGTGCGTGTGTTGCAGCGGCCGTGTGCGTTAGGGTTCGTAATGTGCACTGGTCCAGAGTTGAACTCTTTGCCAGAAGTCGTTGTATCGTCCAACTATGAGTGGCCAGATGCCGCAATGCAGTTCGTTATGTACCTGCATAATATTTAAAAAGAAAGAACAATTTATCACTTAATATATAAATTTAGAAATGCTCAAAATGCGGAAATTCAGTAGTGTTTCATAGCAGCAATAATGCTTTCAAAAAAGCCGTCTTTCATATGTTTTTAGATATATTTGTACATAAGTTTGCTCAGTAAAGAAATCGTAATATTTTTTACTGCAAAATGTCAATCGTTAAAATTTTCTACCTCTATCCATCTAAAAAATGCAATGTTTCGATGAAACTATTACCACTTTCGGGCTGAAAAATGAAGAAAATCATATTTTTATACGGTCACATTGATAGAAAATGACAACCAATTTTTCAAGTAGAAGCAGACATAGTAAAACACAAAATTCTCATTGTAAGACGACTATATAGGAGCGATTTTTTGTACTGTAGAAATAACGATCACCAGCAGGCTAGCTTTTTCAGCCCAAAGATGATAGTTGCGTCGAAAAGTTGCATTTTATAGGTTGCAAAGTCATAGAATTTTAACGATTGGCCTTTTTGCAGTAAAAAATGTTGAGCGAATTCTACTTTGTTTAAACACGTGAAGAAATGAAAATATTTCGTAGAGTTGAGAATGTTGAAAAGCGATCGTAACTAAATTCGTAATAAATTATGAAAGCATGTATCACATTTACAAATAAATATTACTACGTACAAATATCTTTCATTTAGAATGTTTTTTTCATTACTTATGTAAGAAGTTTTTAAAATGACATTAAATATCGTCCAAAATATCATAGTTGTCACGTAAAGACACAAAAAATTGCTCACTTGGTAGCATTAAATAGTGGGGCCACGAGCTTTAATATTCGTTTAAAAACTATCTCATCGCCAAAGCAACTGAAAAAAAATCGGTATTGATGAAGCATCATATTTGTATGTCGTATATGACAGAGGAAGGGGGACTATTTCGCGAGGGAGACTAAAAAGGTGAAACATCTGTAATGAAATTCATAATATTCATTACTTCTTGTGTTAGCGTTCAGTTTTCTTTATCGCCAATGAAAGTATCCAGGTTCCTTTACTCTGCACTTTACGACCAAAATCGTGTGGTATTTAACGAGAAGAAAGTGGCTAGTAAATATACTGATATGAGCACATCAAGTTTTCCATTGAATTTGTAAAATTAAATTAATCGAATTCATTTGGCGTGAATATGCATACAAGGCATCTTACAGAAAGCTTCATCACTTGAATACTTTAATTTAATTCATATTATAATGAACCAGTTAAAATACTTTTGTTCACTATTTATTATTTAAGTGAATAAAATACTTTCATTCATATAAAAAAATGGGTTAATTGTTCGAATGAACTACATATTTATAATATAAACTAAAGAGATTTGCATTGTAAACAATACATCGTGACATACGAACGATACATTATAACCCGGTAGAATCGCAGTAACTCGGCTCTTATTTGATCTAACTCATATAATATGTGTTGTTAAAAGGCGGCTGAGACGTTCAGGTGTACAATGAAACATGGAATATTTTAATTCATTATTAAATGATACTTCAATTGAAAAGTGTACACCATAATAAATGTTTGTACTACAATTATTTCACGTGCCGACGCGTGGCAGCTGTTGAAGTAGGCGTGGTTTTTTGGTGACGTTGACTATCCATGCACGTACACAGATTCGCTGACGCACACAGAATGGAGCAACTTTAACGTGGGTGCCACCCGGCAGCACCCACGTTAAAGTTGCTCCACTCTGTGTGCGTGAGGGAGTCTGCAACCAGAAGGCATGTCACCTTCTTCTTTTGATCGTCTTTTTAAATGCAGTGAGCGCTATGACGCGGAGATTCAGAGTTAGATCTCGAAGGGTTGGTTGAGGCGGTGGCATGGCCCCATCCAGGGCGTCATTCCGTTGCTGGCCGTCGTGCAACCAACGAAGGACAAAGTCCGTCCGGTCATGGATTATCGTGAGTTGAACGGCTTTGTCGAGTGTCATACTGGTGATGACATGGTCGCTGTGTGTGGCGACAAGATTCGGAAATGGCGGCAGCTGCGGGGCGAGCTTAAGGTCGTCGACCTTAAGTCTGCGTACCTGCAGATCTACGTTTCCGAGGATCTGTGGCGGTACCAGATCGTGAAGTTTGAGGGTGTGCCTTACGCTTTGACGCGATTAGGCTTCGGCCTCTCGTGTTTGCCTCGAATCATGACGGTGATTCTCGGCAAGGTTCTGTCGTTGAACGACCGAGTTCGTCAAGGGACAAACCGTTATATCGATGATATAGTGGTTTGTGAGTCCGTTCTCAGTGCTCAGGAGCTCCGGGAGCATCTGGCGAGGTACGGACTTGTGACGAAGGAACCTGAGAGCCTGGATGGAGGCCGGTTATTGGGAATTTCTTTACGGAAAGATTCCAATGGACATCTTCGGATGTCGAGGGGGAATGCTCTCTCCGAGTTCGGTTCGGTAAATACCGGCTTAACGAAGAGAGGGCTGTTTTCCCTGTGTGGTCGATTAGTCGGCCATTACCCCGTGGCGGGGTCGCTGCGTCCATGTTCCAGTTTCTTGAAACGGCTGGAATGCAGCGGCTCTTGTTACGACTCAGTTGACAGTTCTGTCAGCTTGTTGGCTGGGGAGCTGTTGGCGCGAGCTCGTCGGGAGGACCCTGTTGGGGGCGTTTGGGGTGTCGATCCGCATGGTACGGTTACCGTGTGGGCTGATGCCAGCTCCCTCGGAGTCGGTGTGGCCCTTGAGGTCTATGGCCGCATTGTTGAAGATGCGTCTTGGCTCCGGAAAGAGTCAGGCCACCCTCATATCAATGTGGCTGAGTTGGAGGGGGTTGCGCGGGGTATCAACTTGGCGATTGCGTGTGGTTTTAAAACCTTCACGGTCGCCAGTGATTCTCGGACAGTCGTCACCTGGATGGACAGCACTGTCGATGGCCGCAGTCGTGTTCGCACGAAGGGCGCGGCGGAGATGCTCGTGAAGCGATGTCTTGGGGTGATCCGTGAGACGATCGCTGAGCATGGTCTAGTCGTGTCTGTTTGCTTCGTTTCGACGATCGAGAACAAAGCCGATCAGATGACCAGGGTACCTAAGAGGTGGCTTAGTTACCGCGACGCTGGTGAAGCTGTCGCAGAGGTGTCTGCCATGCTTGCCACTGGAGAGAGTCTCGAGGATGCCATATGGGCGGCTCATCTGCCGCATCATTTGGGCATCGATCGGACGTTTTACTTGGCTGGTCAGATCCGCAGTGATCTATCACGAGAGCAGGTGAAGCATGAGCTGGCTGGATGCGAGGCCTGTCAGCGGATCGATCCCGCGTTGCGTGAGGAAAATCTCGTGGGGCGAGGGGGTCTTTTTGTGGAGGAGAGCTGGCGCCGGGTTGCGGTTGAAGTAACCCATTATGGTGACAAGCTCTACCTGTCTATGGTTGACTGTGGACCCTCACGGTTCGCCATCTGGCGACGGTTGCTGAATGAGTCAGCAGCGAGCATTGTCGCCCATTTCCGTGAGGTCGTAATTGAGCGAGGGCCATGTGACGAATTGTTGTTGGACAATTCGACGGCGTTTCGATCAGCGACTGTTGAGCAGTTCGCTGATGCGTGGGGGATTTCTCTGCGATTCCGTGCCACCTACGCCCCGAGTGGCAACGGAATCGTTGAGAGAAATCACCGGGCGATCATAAGGATCACCGCTATGGGAGGCATCTCTCTTGAGGAGGCCACATTTTGGGAAAATGTGACGCCTCGAAAGGAAACAGAGGCTGGCTCGGTCCCGTCGAGCGGTATTTTCAAGTATCGCTGGCGAGTGCGTTTGATGTCAATCTTCGGGTGATTGATGGCTGCGAGGACAACAGCTTTGCCGTTGGTGATGAGGTGTGGGTGAAACTCCCACTGCCCTCATGCACGAAGCAGTGAACGCCAGGTGAGGTCAACAGCGTCGTGTCTAAGCACGTAGTGTGCGTAGACGGCATGCCTAGGCATGTGCGCGACGTTAGGAAACGTCGGTTTGGTGGTGAGTGGGGCAGGGTTCCTGAGAACCATGGTGGTGTCGCTGGTGCCGTGGAGCCCGAAGCAAAGGTCTTCGGTGGAGGGGGCGGCTGCGGCGCAACTTCCTTGGCGTTGACAGAGAGAGTCTTAGTTGACGCCTTAAACAGGGCGCCCGTTGAGCCGGCGGCAGATCGCGAGTCAACTGATGAGTCCCCGGAAGAAGAGGGCGACGAGCGAGACGCTGTTGGCAGCGATGCTGAGGAGCAGCGAGGGGAGCCCGAACCATTGAGGCGGTCACGACGTGAGCGACGGCGTCCCACGTACTAGGATGAGTACGAGTGCTAGGTACTAAGCACTACGAGTTTCGTGAGAAACTGGGGGAGATGTGGTGTTGAAGTGTTTGCCGCCGCAAGAGGGCGCTGCAACGACGTGCGCGCCGCCATCTTAGTTTGGGATCTTGCCGCCGCTGTCGGACGGCTGCGGCGGGCCGGCTGCAGTGTGTGATTGACAGTTGTAGAGTGCAGACGTAAACTTCGTACCCATTTCTCGCGTTGCGCCGCTGCTCAGTATCGTGAGTCAGTGACTGAGCTAGTTAGTTTCTGCGGAGAAACTAGAGTTCAGTGCAGTGAGGAAGCTCAGCAGTTGTTTCGTGGTGAGAGCGCCCGGCAACTGATTAGAGTGATCATCTTGCTCCGGGAGGGGTGACGGTTACCTTCTGAGCAGTCGTGCTTGGTGGCCCGGCCGGCATCGAGTGAGGACGACTGTGTGGAAGGTGAGTCCGAGTGCTGGTAGGCGTGCTACCGTCGCACTCGCGACTTTATTTTCCGGTTAAAGACCACAGTTACCCATAATCTTAAGTATTTTCTTTGTGTGTTTAGCTTCCTATACGCCTCCTAGGTCTGTTTCCCTACCCTAATGATGCTTTTGTGTGTTTACTTTAGTCAGCCCTTAAGTGCTATTTGTATTGTATTTCAACATTCCATGATTAATTTGATTACTTAGCTAAATAGCACTAATATTTTAAATGTAATTTTGCGTGTTGTACCATGTTATGCGGCAGCTCATGTTTGTACACACTAGTTTTACAAAAGGAAATAAATCACTGTTCTTGCTGAAATGAATTTGTGTATTTAAGAGGCACTGCAAATATATTTTGCAATAAATAAATCAAATCGTGAGGTCGTAACAGTTTCCTTTCTCCTATTTAATACAGGCTCTGGTCTATTCCGTCACCTTGCCTGAAAAGGGGCAAAAGGAACCACCTTGGGAGGACAAATTATTCCGTATAGTTTGTCGTAAAGGAAGACGCTGTCGCAGTTCGGCGTATCAGGGAAATTCCTGAGGAGCTTTAACGGACTGATTACGGCGCAGACAGTTGCTCGTTTTCCTAACGGTATCGCCGTAGTTCGGCGCAAATAGAATGTATTTCTGTTGCCCTAGCGGAATAATTACGGCGTAAGCAGTACCCACACGAACCTCAGGAAGGGCAGCTGCGTGGAAAAGCTAGCCCCCCAGAAAAAGGTAGCTGCACAGAAGACAGCCCATTTTTCCACGAATCCTTACGTCGACCGTACGGCGGTATCGATACCTAGGTCTCTATTCCCTTCTATTCTTCGATGTTCCCAGGCACGTTTTGACGAACGAACAATGGAGACCTGAGGTGCGTGGTCCGATAAGAACCAGAATCCTCAATAAACTGGCGCAAGAAATAAAGAAGGATTATTGGTCGTGCACGATGGGAAATGATTCCGTAGCAATTAAGTGACTAAACAGAAGTTACGTCAGATGCTCCTTAGAAGGCTTTTAAAGCTCTCTCCTCATTTTCAAATGTATGAACGATCTTGGCCGCAGAATAATCGGTAAAATCGAGTTTTCATAGAATCCCATCTTACAGAACCCAACCAAACGATCATCTAAATTGTTCCTATTTTAGTAACTAAAAACGTAATCGAAAAGAATAGCTCTGCCATGGATGTCTTTGGTACTGAGATCGTTGTAAACCCACACCGCACCACTTACATTTCCTTGTGCTCGCGTTGCCTAAACTTGGTAAGCCTGTCCTGAGGATTTTTTCATTGAAATAACTACAGCCCGACAGATGCGTTCGATACTACGAAGCTACCCCATTTCAAAAATTCCAGATAATAATGCAGGATAAATCTGCTGATGTCACCAGAAGGCATTCGAAAGGATTTATTGATTTAATCCTGAGCATAATTTAAGCACAAATTGTATATGCTGCCCTTGAAAATGTTTGATTTATAATCCATTATTTCAACTTTCCTTCAGGGTAAAACAATTATTTTAATCGTCCATAGGTGGATGACAGAAACTTGAGACTTGTACCGTCGATTGGACACTAATGAAATTTTTATACCCTAACATTTTTATTTCTATCATAGGTTTCAGTTAGGTCCCATTGTTGCTTTGTGCTTATTATCCTCAACTCACAATTTAATATAGAAGGAAATTTACTCTATCTCTCACTAGATAGATAGTTAATGCTCCGATTTCACCCTTAGAATGATTTGAAATAAGGTAAGCTTGTCTTTTCCGTGTTATTTACTGTACTCCATACTATTACCGTATATTCAGAAATTTAAGGGCTTAATAAAAAATATGCGCTTAAAGATCTGTTCATTTTAAATTCAAGTAGTCGATGTTGATACGTGCTAAAGGACTAAAAAGAATAATTTATCGGGGAAATTTTCATTAATGCAAAAGTTTTCAATTTCCTCAGTTAGGTGTTGACTGCTGTTTTTTGGGGAATTAATTTTGCTTCGAGGTTAATTATTTGTTATATTATGAAATGGTGAAATTGTACATAAGTCGCGATGTCATATCATTATATATATGTGTATTTAAACAATTTAAACAATCTATTTTCCACAAGTGATACCGCAACAGATATTATATTAAGTCAAGTACAATGGACACATTTGACTATAGCTACCTGTGGGTCCGAATAAGTTCAGCGACTTCAAAGGCATCCTATCATCAACGATATTTTAAGGAATACAGATTATGTTTAACTTAATTTACTTAACCTAGGAGCATACAAGACTAATCATGATTCGATACTATCGATACCGTCGTGCGGTCGACGTGAGGTTTCGTGGAAAAGGGGTCGTCTTCTGTGCTGCTACCTTTTTCAGGGGCGCTAGCTTTTCCGCGCAGCTGCCCTTCCTGAGGTTCGTGTGGGTGCCACCTACGCCGTAATTAGTCCGCTAGGGCAACAGAAGTAAATTCTGTTTGTGCCAAACTACGACGGTACCGTTAAGGCCCGTCCACACTATAAATCTTTTGCCCGAAGTTCGTGTTTCTCGGCAGTCTGCGAACACGAACACAGATGAAAAGTTCGCAGATTTCGGTGTGTTTGTGTTTTCCATCGTGTTCGAAAACACGAACACGAAATTTCCATCAAACAGCGAACACTCGCTTGTTCATGTATTGTGGAAGGTGGTTTTGCGAATGAATTACTTGGTTTCTATGTCTTTTTTTCTATTTTATCGATTTAATTATGTTTTTGGTGCAAATTAAGTCAATTGTAGGGTGCCATGGACATTTATATACCAAAATGAATTGTGTTACGTTGTTATTTCATTTTATTCAGATATGGCTGAATATGTAAGTAGGTTTGGATTTAATTGATGTGAATATAATCGAAATATTAATTGTCTGAAGTGAAACTGAACATGCATAAAATTATCAATGTTTAGTGATTTTGACATCTAAATAAAATTTTGGATAGATATCAGTAGTATTTCAACAATTGTAGCTACTTATATGATGATAAAATTGCCACAAAAATTCATTTGCACAATATGTGGCCTTTATTTGTTGTATTTCGTGGTAAAAATTTTTTTATTTTAATAAAATACTCTATTTCTCTTATAGCCTGATGCTACCATTAGAAGCAAGTCCCCAGTTTAAAAATTGTATTATAAAAGAGTTATCAGGGAGAAATATGTAATCTTTTACAAACTTATAGTTGTAGTTTTAAAAAAGCATAATTGCAACTTATTTTAAAAATTTACCTGCCCTGTTGACCAAATTAGTTGGTAAAAAAGTTATAGCTGTATGTAAAGTCATTTACATATATGTTCAGAGCTTAAATATTTTATGAGAAAGCATTGGAAAACTCTTCTCATTCATGTTTCTCATTGCATTTTTGAAAACTGCATGCTGGGGCTCGTTAGGCTTCTAAAAATTTTAACTGGTTATGCTTGTGGATCCAAAAGTGAATTACTTTAATTTAAGCTATTTCCAAAAATTATGATAATAGCTATTTCAATATAAATCTGGCTTAACATCCTTTACTTTGGGTAGTGTATTGTTTTCATTTGTTATATCATGAATGTGGCCCTATGAAAAGTTTGATAAATCAGCTCTTCTAAACTATTATGCCTAAAATTTAATTCAAAAGATTTCTGTTATCTATCTACAGAAGCAAATTTATCCAACATGGCATTCTTAATGGTAAAGTGTATGCTGTAGTATAAACATCAATTACCATTATATTGAATTGATGAATGTTTGTGCAGACTTTGCTGTAACAGTAATAATTAACATTTAGGGCTGTTCCTTAACTGTCATGCGTCATAGGCACGGTCTCTGAAATCGAACCAAATGTTTTATCCCTTTTTGTGTATTTTTCAGATAGTTTTCAAACATTTGGCTATTAGGTATAAAAGACGTTTGTGTAGGAGAATCAATTATAGAAAAATTATTTTAAATGAAACCTAAGACAGTTTTCTTGCCTCTGTAGTGCTTCAGAGCATTTCTTAAGCAGTGGTGACTCAATGTCGTGCATTAGGTGTCTCTACTATGGAACTGCAGAGCTGGGTCTTCAGAATCTTCAACAATGGTTAGTAATTCATTGCATTGTAAAATTTTCCTTCCTAACTTCATTCATGACTATTGAGGTTAGTGAGATTAGTATGTATGGAAGCATTATTTAAAAAACATAGTCCATAAGTATTTAGTTTTCATGGCATATAACAATTAAAAATGAGAAGTGCAAAAGTGTGAATTAAAATAAATTTTTCAATTTATTTCTGAACTAAAATATTTGGTACTTCAACAAGCCGGCCTGCTATGCAGGTTGTAAATTGGATACATTTTTCTTAATCAATATTATTTATTACATATACTATTGGAAATAATTATCAACTTTTAACATCCTGTGACAGTTCTAGTGCTTCAAATTTTGCAAAATTTTATCTCTGTCACATCTCTCCACAAAAACTACATTGATGAGCTTCATCTATGCTTGATTGAAATTTTACAAAATTTAACTTTAATTTGCTACAGCGTGTTATTCTAATATATCAAGTTGTTCATAATTATTTAGAGTTTCTATCATTTTTAGAAAGCCACCTATGGTTAATAAGCTAATTATTTTCTTCTCTTCCGTCAGGTTGAGAAGCCTATTGCCACCCAAGTCCTTCAGTCCATTGCCACCCAAGAAACAATTGAAATCATTGAAGACTATACACGGGCCTTCCTAATTGGTTACCTTCCCTACAGGTCGTTACAAAGGCCCTGCCTTCAAGTTCAAGCGCCTCGTATGAATCCCTACCACCATCACTATGGTTCTTTTCTCTGGTGAATTTTTTAGAAGTGAATTTCTTAGAATTTTTAAGAGAATGAAGCAGGATGCCCTTTCTTCATCGTGTCATAATGATTTGGCTGTTATGTAATTTTTTGTTGATTATAATTCCACAATGGAAATTTTTCAACTGATGAACATAAGCCAATCATATTCGTATAGTGAAAAATTTTGTTCCATTAGCATCCTGATGCGCTTAAATATAATGTACGTAAATATTTACTTTGGTAGTACAGATGTAAATCAATTGTGTATGAAGTAATAAAAGTTTTTCCTGCATTGCTTAAAATAATGTTGAGATAATGACATAAGTGTAGTGCTGGATTGATGAAATTCTAGTCTTTTTGTACCTTGCTAATGATGTGCTTGACCAGTAACTACAAATTATTCTTTCGTTATGCTACATTATATGCTAGTTATACTTTTGTTATGCCCAGTTATGATTATTTAACAATACAATACCAAAGGGCATTCAAACATTGCTTTAATATACTTTTATATTAGTCACCGAGAAGACAAATTATCTGTATTAGATATGTGGTATATAAATGCCATAATTCTAAGAAATATTTTTCCATTGAGCTAAATGTTCACCAATTATGTACCAGAATGCCAGTTGTGTTTATAGTGATGATTTACCCTACATTTGTGTCCATACAGGAGACATAGAAATCAAGCACGTGTGTAACTTAATTCAAGCTGAAGTAAACCCTATAATTTAATACCCGAGAATTGGTCAAGGCTGCATTAAAAATCCATCGAAGTGCACGGCAAGCGCAGCATGATAGTCTATACTAGTTCGCTCTACGCAGTGACGTTACTTTGCGTACAAAATATAAGATGAGGCTGTGGTTAAGGGATGCGCATCTCTATTCAGATTTTTCCATTGAGCTAAATGTTCACTAATTATTTGCCAGAATGTCAGTTATGTTGTGTAGTGATGATTGTCATAAGAAATATCTATTTGACATATAATTTTCATCAGTTTTATTTCAGAATTC
Source organism: Morinoia aosen (assembly GCA_030386875.1). NCBI lineage: Eukaryota > Metazoa > Arthropoda > Malacostraca > Amphipoda > Talitridae > Morinoia > Morinoia aosen. The sequence continues at coordinate 73,343,089 of CM059557.1, forward strand.
GATGGCTTGCGGCTGACTACTTATTACAGAAATATATTATTATTGTTAGTGGATTTTAAAACATTGTACAAACCCTGTTTACGTGTTTGTACTCGATGATCCCTACTTTATTCCTCTCTTTGGAACACCGTTGTTGTGATTAAGGAGGCTCATAGTACCATATGTTCTCTTCTTTGGTAATGAAAATAGTGCAAGGTATGAGGAACAACAAACATGTAATCAAAGCTAAAAGAAACCATAAACCACTTATGGAAAAGATTTGAAATAGTTCAAAAATTATATCTTTAGTGGTGAATTATTTTTTAGATAGCACTACATTTTGTTTAATTATAGTTTTTGTCAATGGTGATGAGATATTCAAGGTCTGGGCATGCAGCAAGTCACCTTCGCAAATTTTTACCTTTCAAGGTATCTCTCTAACTTGTTTCTCGTGCCTCAACCTTTGGCTTACCGTTTATATTGATGCTGTAATTTTCATTTCAAACCAGCAAAATTTCGAAGAGTATAAGGAGAGGAAGAAAGAGGTTCAAAGAATGGTAAGGAGAGCAAAGAGGGCGGCGGATGAGGAGTGGGGGAGGAAGTTGGGAGGTGATTTCATTGAGAGGATGAAGGTTTTCTGGAAGGAAGTGAAGAGAATTAGGAAAGGTCAGGTGGAGAATGAGGCAAGAGTGAAGGATGCAAATGGTAGGCTGCTAGTGGAGGGTTGTGATGTGAGAAAGAGATGGGCGGAGTATTTTGAGGAACTGCTGAGCGTGAGGGATGATAGGCTTGCGAGAAAAATAGCTGTTGGAAGTGATGTTAGAATGCCTGTGTTTGGTGAAGTGGATAGTAGTCGAATAAGAAGGGCAGAGGTGAAAGGTGCGTTGGATGAAATGAAAAATGGGAAAGCTCAAGGTATGGATGGCTGCACGGTTGAATGTCTAAAGAAAAGAAGAAATGTGGTTATAGAATGGTTGGTACGTTTATTAAATGTATGTTTCGTGGCTAGTAAAGTGCCGGTTGATTGGAGTAGCGCTTGCGTAATTCCGTTGTACAAGGGGAAAGATGACAGGTATGAGTGCAGTAATTCTAGGGGTATAAGTCTACTGAGTGTCGTTGGGAAGCTGTATGGAAGAGTGTTAATTGGAAGAGTGAGAGTGTTGACGGATCGTGTGCTTCCTGAAGAACAGTGTGGTTTTAGGTGTGGTAGAGGTTGTGTGGATCAAATGTTTGCTGTCAGGCAGGTGAATGAAAAATACTTATTAAAGGGAGAAGATGTATATTGGGCATTTATGGATCTAGAGAAGGCGTATGACAGAGTGGATCGTGAGGCTCTATGGCAGGCGGTGAGCTTGTATGGAGTGGGTGGGAGACTGTTGAATGTGATAAAGAGTTTATACATTGATAGTAGAGCATGTGTGAGAGTAGGGAAAGAGGTGAGTGAATGGTTCCCAGTTGTGACAGGTGTGAGACAGAATTGTGTGATGTCGCCGTGGTTATTTAATTTGTTTATGGATGGTGTGGTGAGAGAAGTGAATGCCAGAGTGTTGGGAAAAGGTGCGCAGTTGGTGGGACAAAATGATATGTATTGAGAAGTGTGTCAGCTGGTGTTTGCAGATGATATAGCGCTTGTGGCTGATTCAGAGGAAAAACTGAGGAGACTGGTTGCAGAGTTTGGTAGAGTGCGCGAAAGGCGGAAATTGAGGGTAAATGTGAATAAAAGTAAGGTGATGAGATGTTCAAGAGGTGGAGTGATTGGAACTTTAGATGTGAGGGTGAATGGTGAAGTTTTAGAGGAGGTAGAGCATTTTAGATACCTCGGGTCGGATGTGACTATTAAGGATAGTATGGAAGTAGAAGTGAGGCATCGAGTGAGTGAAGGCTGTAAGACATTGGGTGCAATGAGGAAAGTATTTGAATGCAGGAGTTTGAGTATGAATGTTAAGAGGGGACTGTATGAAAGCTTGTTTGTGCCAGTTTTGTTGTATGGAGCAGAGTCCTGGTGGTTGAGAGCAGCTGAGAGGAGGAAGTTGGATGTGTTTGAGATGAAGTGTTTGAGGAGCATGTATGGAGTAATAAGAAGAGATAGGATCAGGAATGAGTTGGTTAGGGGGCAGACGGGTGTTAACAAAAGTTGAGCTGACGAGTGGATGAAAGAGTGCTTGGATGGTTTGGGCATATTAAAAGAATGAATGTTGAGCGGCTGGTGTAAAAGATTTATATGTCGGAAGTGAGTGGTATTAGAGCGCGAGGTAGACCACGGATGAGTTGGATGGATGGGGTGAAACGTGCTTTGTAAGAGGGGGGTCTGACTGTGGACGTGGCGAAAGGGGTCTAACTGTGGACGTGGCGAGAGAGATGGCTACGGACAGAAGTGATTGGGGGCAGTGCATAAGAAGGTAATTTTATTTTTGACGCGGTACTGGAAGTTGCCCGCTTGTGATGGGGTTGACCTGTCCTGTGCGGGGGGAGGGGCTGCACTCAATGAAGCGGTCGGGGTAAACCAGCTATGGCTGGCGGGCCTGACTGTGGAAGGTGGTTGTGCTGGGCTGCTGCTGATCCTGGCAGTTCAGGTGCGGCCAGTGCTGCCTCTCTCGCCTCGTAGTGCCTAAGTGTGGTGATTGTGGCCTGCTGTCGGCTACCCTCTCATAGGGAGGATAAGCCCGGTATATTTTTCATTTTGAATATTGAATAAAATAAATCCACACACTTACTCTTTAAGAACACCGGTTCTGGGTTCACTGTTATCCTTATGTTGTTCAGTTTTATGAAAATGCATTCTTTAACTAATAATATGGTTGTAGTCTAAACATTTTTTGTACGTTTCGGGACAAATCTCATCGTCAGCAGAAAACACACGACATGAAAATAAATGTGATTACTTACAGAAACCAACGGCACACGAGACTATAATAAATAAGAGGGAAAAACACAGTGGGAAAGAACTAGACATATCATTTAGTACAGGTCTACCCCTTAAAATATGCAGTGATTCTAAAACACGTACAACAGTGAAATTTGACCCCTGTCCTATCATTGAAAATTTATTGTTGGAGATTATTGAATCGCATTTTTCTGCCTGAACACGGATTGCAGAATGGGGTGGTTGTCCTAGCCTTGATCCTGTGAGGTAGCTGTTTGATGATCGTCTTTCCCGTCAGCTGGAGGGGTTGGGAATGGGGTTGCCATTAGGGCCTACTTTTGCTAACATGTGTAATTATGAGAAAATTTGGTTAGATGACTGTCCTGCTGATTTTAAACCCGTGTTTTATAAAAGGTACGTCGATGATACTTTTTTCTTTTCAAAGAACAAACTCATGAATCTCAATTCCTTGATTATTTGAATTCTAAGCATAGTTCGATCAAATTTACGATGGAGAGTGAGAACAACAACAATATTTCTTTCCTTGATTGTTTGGTCAATAGAGTGAATGGCAGATTTCAAACATCTGTTTATAGGAAAACAACGTTCACTGGACTCGGTTTAGTTTTTTCAGTTTTTGTACCTTTGAATTCAAATTGAATAGCATCAAGACGCTTTTAAACCGTGCCTTCTTAATTTCATCCAATTTTTCTTTCATGCATTTTGAGTTTTAAACTCTTCGGTAATTTTTCCGTAACAATGGATATTCAGTTACTTCATTCGAGTCCCAGTTGAAGCAGTTTTTGTTCAAAAGGCTTGATAGTCATCCGTCCACCGATGACCCTAATAACAAACTTCACATTTCTCTCCCATATTTCGGTGCTCAATCCGAGAAACTAAAAAAAGCTGAAATATCTTGTGGTTAAATACTTCAAAATTAATTTACATTTTATTATTGTGAACAATTTTTGTATTAGATAATTTTTCTGCTTCAAGGAGAAACTTCTCGTTGCGATGCGATCCTCAATTGTTTATGAATATAGTTGTGTACAGTGTGCATCCAGGTACGTCGGTTGCACCGGTCGTACCCTAGGACAGAGGATCACTGAGCATAGGAGAGTCAGCTACTACACGGGATCAAGGCTAGGACAACCACCGCCTTCTACAATTCGAGTTCATGTCTACCAATTCAATAATCTCCATCAATAATTTTTCAATCATAGGGAAGTAGTCAAATTTCATTGATGTACGTGTTTTATAATCAATGCATATTTCAAAAGGTAGACTAGCACTAAATGATATGTCTAGTTCTTTCCCACTGTGCATTTCCATCTAATTTATTATAGTCTCCTGAACCGTTGGCTTTTGTAGCTATTCACATTTATTTTCATGTCGTGTGTTTTCAGCAGATGATGTGATTTATTCCGAAACGTACAACAAATGTTTAGAATTTTATTCTTTGCTTTTAAATTTTTACGAATTTGAATACGTGGAAGAGACATTTTTCTCTTGTTTGAGAATATATTGCATTATGTCTTATCGATATTAATGTATATTTTATTTGCTTTAAGCTACATTGAAACATTTTTCAGCTCATCATTTACACTCTCCGCAATTAAAATTGGATTTTCATTAGGAAGAGCCGCAGAGACCGTGCTGTCGTCGACAAAAAGTATGAATATAAATAATGAAGTAAATTTAGCTATATCGTTGATAAAGATCAAAATATAAAGAGCAAGGTGAAAATCGCTAAACGTAAAGTCATTTTTATTAAAAATGATCAAATAAACCTGAACGAACGCTTCGGACTAACTGTCCATCTTCAGCAAGAAAAATTTCTGTAAAACGAAACCAAATAAGTGAAATTAAAGCACTAAAGTAGTATATATACAAAATCTAGACTTTGAATAAACACAAACAATGGTAAAAAAAATATATAAAAGATAAAGGAAAACTGAATTACGTATTGTCAACATGAAGCGGGAAAGAACTTTGGGTGTCATTGAGAGCAGGTTTCGTTTTGTAAATATACAAAGATTCGAGAAGTGCTTTCCCGCTTCATGTTGCCAATACGTAATTCAGTTTTTCCTTTATCTTTTACATATATATTTTTACCGTTGCTTGGGTTTTTTCAAAGTTTAGGTTTTGTATATACACTACTTTAGTGCTTTAATTTCTCTTATTTGGTTTCGTTTTACAAACGTTCGTTCAGTTTTATTTGATCATTTTTAATAAAAATGACTTTACGTGTAGCGATTTTCGCCTTGCTTTTTATTCTCAAGCTGAGAAGCATCAATGATGGAGTTATTTTAGATTAGATCAAAGTATGTAGGAGAGGCCCAAGAACTGACCCTTGTGGTACTCCATGGCTGATAGTCAGTAGTTCCGATTGTGCTTCGTCAATGCAGACATATTGCTTTTGATTTAACCCGCGCACTGTAACTGGTCGCCTCATTTACCAGGCTCACTGGTTGCCAGACGTAAGGCATAACCCCAAGTTGTTATACACCAAAATGATCGTCTCAGCGAGTGCTACACAGCTGGAGCCAGAAACCCCCACATTGTGGGGGTTAAGGCAGAGCTCCAACCACTTGGAAGTTGGGAGGGGTAAGCACAGTCAGTGTGGTAAATGAGGCGACCGTGAAAGGGTGTGCGTGCGAACAGTCAGTGGCAGCCTCAGTTACCAGCGAAACTACTCAGGGCCTTATTTCGCCTTATTTCGTAAAAATGGCAAATAAGACAAATCTGAAGTCAGTAGCGTGTAGAACAGTATTTTATTCATATTGTGTGAAAATTACAAGTTTCGAAACACTATACTTACAGTAATATAACCAGACATGCAAACATGCATTTATGTAGGAACTAAAACGAAGAATGGATAACACCTAGTAGACATAAATGGTCATAACTTTTTTTCTAATTGTTGTAGAGGAAAAATAAAAACATCAGTAGGTTTGGAAGGATTTTCTGCATAAAATAGCAGTGAAAAACATTAAATTGTTTCCAAAACACAAAAATGGCCATTGATCTCTTTGAAGCAATGTTGTGCAAAAATCTACGGAGTTTGACTCCATATTACAAAGAAACGGTTCAAGTTATAAAAAATCTGACAACATCAAAGTGTAAAGCAACATTTTTTACTCATTACTTCATATTTTTACATCTCTGCCTATTACGGTAAGTGAACAGGGAACGGCAGAGTAACGCGGGTAAATTGACTACTTTTCTGAGGGATGCGCGACCGTGCGCGGGTTAATAAGAATGATTTGATCCAATCATATGTTACTCCTCTGATGCCATAACAGTGTAGTTTCGATGGTAAAATGTTAGTGTCCACGCAATCAAATGCTTTTCGAAAGTCAAGAAACACGGAGAAAATAAGTTTTCCGTCATCTATGTTTGAGTAAAGGTGTTGTAAATGATTCGATACATTGTTATTTTTTTAGAACGAAAGCCGTATTGTTTATCGTAGAGAAAAGATTTTTGTTATCAGTAAGAATTCACTTTTTTATACACAATTTTCTCGAATATTTTGCCAATAATTGGTAGTACAGAGATAGGTCTGTAATTATCAATGCAATTTGTATCAACATTTTTAAAAATAGCGGTCACTCTGGCTGTTTTGAGAGACTTGGGAGAGATACCCTAGGAAAGTGATTGATTGATAATATTAGATTTGCATGGTGCTATTATGTCAGCTATAGTTAAAGATCTTTAGCCGAGAACGTCTTTAGTTCACTTGATTTATTTTTCAAATTATTTTTACGCGCGATTACATCGGAAGAATTAATTGGTGTAAAAAAAACAGTTGTGTTCACGGACAAAGTCCATGCACTACAAGTGGTCTGCAGGTTCACTAGAAACTCCATCAGCTACATTTTTGCCTTCGTTTACAAAAAAGTTGCTGAACGTTATTGCTATATCTTTTTTTTCTCGTGATATTCTACATTATCTTGAGCGATGGTTTCCATTATTTTCGCAGCATTATTATTCGGTTTATAGCATAAATCAAGCAGGCGTCAAGTTTTTTAATATCAGTTTTGTATTCAGTAAATTTGTGAGTAAAGTAGTTTTGTTCCGATGTTCGTATTTGATTTATCACATGATTCCTGAATCTGCTATACATTTCTTTAGATATTCGTCCTTCGTATAGTAAAGCTAGGTACGCTTGACGTTCCATTATATTGATCAGGTTATCTTTAGTAATCCAGGGCTTTTGTCTATTTTTCGGTGTAATTGTACGGGTGATTATAGGACAACACTGAATACATGAGGTCGTTATAATTTCCGTTAAATTTAGTGTTGCTTCATCAATATTATCGCATTATTGTCCTGTTGGTTGATGTCCTAAGATGGTAATAATTCTTCTAGAACAATTCGCATGGTTCCTAAGTTATATTCGTTTGCACAACGTTATGAGAAAGTTTCAGCCTGCCTGTGGGTTGGTACAAGCACTATGCGCATTTTTCTTGATGAGAAACACCGGGAAATGGTCAGAAAAGTCAGAAGTTATTATTAAATGGTCAAAAGTCAGGTTAGAAATCAGTTGGATCTACCATGAAAATATTATGGAGCAGCGTGGCAAATTCTGATGAAACACGTATAGGTTTCGTGATGATTAGAAGGAAGGATTTAGAGTGAAAAATATTTAGGAAATTTGAGATTTGCTCATAGTTTTCATATTTTAGAAGATCGTAGTTTAAATCCCCGCAGATAATTATGTCATTGCAAAGAGACTTGTTAAACTGAGATCTAATACTATGAAGCCCGTTGAGGAAAGATCCAGGACAAGCTGTTGGAGGCCTATACACAGTTCAAAGTATAATCCGCTAAACGTTTTTCGTTAGTTCTATGAATAGTCTCAATATGTTCACGATTCATAGTTACACTTACAACGATTTTTGAAGATATGTGTTAAAATACTTACGTACTGATGCCCCCGGCAGCACAGACTCCAAACCCGCAGATTTGGACGCCACCCACCCCTTTCCCTCCACCTCCGAGCAGCTACAGCAATGTTAGGTTAGGGTAATTAAGGTTAGGTTAAGTTAACTTAAGTTGGGTTAAGTAGGTTAGGTTAAGTTAGGTAAGGTTGGGTAAGGTTAGGCCAAGTTCAGTTAGCTTAAGGTTAAGTTAAAAAAGTTTGAAAATGCCTGTTCATGAGTGCCGAGACGGAGGGTCGAATGGCCAAACACCAGCGGTCGTTGTCATAACTTATTATAATGACTTAATGCAGGTTAACTTTGGTATTCCGCTGTACTATCCACTTACTAAGTACTTGTAGTGTTTATAATGCAGTGATTAATAATAACTGTATAACGAGCAGATAGGTTAATAAACCTCAGAATTACTACATAGTTAAATAATTGCCGCGAATGACAATGTCATGTAGCAACACGGAGGTGGAGGGAGAGGGGTGGGCGGCTTCCAAATCTGCGGGTTTGGAGTCTGTGCCCCCCGGCACGCTTATTATTGCGGAGTGAATGATGGCTAGAATAGTTTTGTATATGAGTCACTTAGTCAATTTTCGGTAAAGCTAATAATATTAAAATTGCACTTCAGCTCAGTGATAACACAAGATGTTTCATCTATTTTCGGATAAATGGACCTACACTCCTACAGTTCCAACATAATCGCGAAAAATTACTGCAGGTTGTTCTCATCAATTCATTGAATTTTTAATATTGATGAATTCACAATTCCTCGTTTCATTTAGGTTTGGATACAGTCTGTTCGAATGATTGAGATTTGGGTCAATATCATCAATTATAACGTGGTCAGTCATTACAATTAATAAATAGCAAGTACTGTGTAAAGTAAAGAAAATACAGACTACAGAGTCAAGATAAAAATTAAGATATTCCCACTTATAATTAAATTAAAATTAAAACGAAACAAAAACCATACAGAGGATATTAGCCTACAATCTAGTGCGATTCTAGAAGGAGCTCGCGTACTCAGTGCATGAGTGATAACATTTAAATTGCTCATAATGTAGTTACAAGGCTGTCATACCAAGTGTTATCCGCATATAACACATAAGATGTTATTAAAGTGGTATGATAATTAATTGAGGTGACAGTAATATATCTAATCTTTTAAAGGTCAAAATTGTTGTTGGAGGTTAGTAGTAAAGGTTTCACACAAATGATAACCTCATCGGTAAAATTACATCAAAGTAAGGAGGGAGATTGAACAAGGTGGAAATCAAAGAGATATCTGACGCAAATGTCTTGGGAAATACGATGGGGCGATTCTGGCATTTTTGTGTCATTTCCGTGGTAATATAAGTATTATAAAATTTCGCTAACAGTCAGTAGAACACTGATCACTAATTACTCAAAACCTGTTTCGATGGCATCTCCAATTGCTGTAAATGTGATAGTTTGATAATTTTTTAGAAACTTTCCTTTCAGAAAAGTGACGGAGGCACTAATTTTTAACCAACCTTTCACGCAAGTTCATAATGTGACCCATATAATTTTAGACTAGCTTAATTACGAAGTAAAAATATTTTTTGTACCATTATTATCGTGTTCTTATACACCTTGAAAAAAAGAAAAGCAAAAAGAAAAACATTTTATTTCCAATAAAGTACAAACATGAAATGTCGATACATTGGTTTTTAAACACCTTAACATTAACGTCCTTAACTGATTATAACACATTGGTATCGTAATACCCGAGCAAAATATTGAAACAAAAAATGATCGACAGAGAAGCACAACAAAAATAAGTTCCCCTCCTTGCCCAATCTGATTTTGACAGTGCATTTAAATATAAATAATTAAGAGAACACGATCTTCTCGACCCTCATTTGAAAAACCCTTTCATTAGTGTTCAAATGTATTGAAATAAAAGCGAAGAACGTATTCAAACACCTAAGCATATAGACCCTTAATTGCCATCCATACATGGTTATCGTAATACCCATGTTAAGTGTTGAAACATATGATTTAGATCCTTAATTGCTATTCATACATGGTTACCGTAATACCCCTGATAATTGTCGAAACAGGATTTGGAGAAAAGCACAAAAAATGCGTTCCTCTTCGTCGCGGTAGTCAGATTTTGGTAATGCATTTAAATACAAGTGACTAAGAAAACATAGTTCCTGTGACGCATTTCTGAAAACCCTCTCGTCAGTGCGTACTCGTATTGAAAATATGAGCATTAGAACATAGGAGCTAGTGATACGAGCGTGAGAGATTGATGTTTAGAAGTAAAATGAGCAGATTTGATTTATTTTGCATCTAGAACTATATGGTCGACAACCGGGATTTGTGACAATTTTTCACATTGACGCATCATACAGTATGCCAATTGCTCAGCTCGAAAAATATATAATATTCACTATAACAAAATAGAAAAAGGTTACGAAATTTCTTACTTACATTAATAGTACTGGCGCAAAGAGTTCATCGGAGTCAAAAAGACATGAGAAGTATTGTTATACATTGCTCGCCATAACATTTTCAACATAGGTGGAACCGTACAGAAAGTTCACTATCCAAAATAGTGTTGTCACAATGTATTCACGAGAGTAAGAAGGTAAGAAGAGTTTACCACACGAAGCTATCAGGAGCAATTTGAGACTAGAATAAGAAGATTAAAAAATGATGTTCTTTAAAGTTATGACATTCGTCGAATTCGTGGCCTTTTTTTAAAAATGATTTAATGTAAACAAAAAAAAGAGAAAGAAGATGCTAAAATACCCTCAAATTAACATCCTTTCTTTCTTTACGGTAATTAATTTGGTTTTGAAAATGCAAAATGAATGTTAGTAACTAAGAGAAACAAAACAAAATCCCTCTGACACATAGTTGAAGACAAACTTGTTAGGGTGCGCGTATATTGGATCATGAGTCCATAATATTTGCTGCATAGCTGGAACAATACGAAAAGTTAACCACCGAAAATGATTTCGTCTTAATACACACACAAGCGTAGGAAAGTAAAATTGCCAATGAACTACATCGCATGTTCAAATGTTTTAATATGAGCGAAAAGTGCTTTCAAATATCTTAAAATTTAGACCATGACTTGATATTTACACTTGGGGATCGTAATACTTATACCGGTTAAATTTTGAAACAAATGGTTACGAGAAAACACGTAGAAAATGCATTCCCTTCGTTGCGTTGGTCTAGTTGTTGTTAAAAACACTTTAGTTAGTGCACTCCTATATTGAAATTTGAGCTTACGAACGATGGAACTAGTGAAATGAGAGATTATGGTTGAAAGTAAAACGGGTAGATCCAAATTAATTTGCGTCTTAGACTGCGAGGTTGATATTAGAGGCAATTTTACATTGTTTCGTATCAACTCGTAACCTAAATAACTGGCTCGGATAAAATGAAAGATTTCAAAATAACACAAAAATTAAATTTCATATGCTACTAGCTTTGGCACAAAAAGTTCACCGGATTCAAATCGATGAGAAGGATCGTTGTATAATGCCAACCGTAACATTTTCAACATTGCTGGGACAAAACGACAAGGTATAAACAACCTAAAATAGCGTGGCCAAAGTATACTCAAAGAGTGTAAGAGACGACACTTTGTCACACAAGATTAACATGAGCATTTAAGGAGGGGAATATGTTCTACATATGAAGACACACATACATATATATATATATATCCGTACACATATACATACATACGAGCGTCACATGTGCGTACATACATGCACTTAATATTCACATACAAGCAATCATATTGCATGTACACACATGTACTTAATATTCACATACAAGCAATCATATTTCATGTGCATGCTATAAGTATGTCTTGATTGTTGTATAATGTAACGAAAGATAAGATAATTAGCATTAAAAATTCCTGACTTCTTTTCCAGTACGTACTGCAGTTCACACTTATTGTGTAGACGCAAGATAAAGAGCTATTTTAGTTCGAATTCTCTAAGTGTTTTAGGGGTTTTGATGCTCTGGGGGAGTTTGTTCCACAGTAAGGCGTCTGATACAGACAGAACTTTCTGCCCAATGTTAGATGAACGATATTTGATTAAGACATCACGTCTTCTATTCGGTTTTTGGTTGGTGATGGTAGGGGGATGAAATTTCACTATTTCAGCATTGCTATGAGGAAGATATAAAGATTAGAATACGTATTGGGCTTTGTGGGCCAAAAACCTTTCCCGAATAGGAGCCCAGCCGAGCTTATTCAGTTGAGGTGTTACGTGATCATTCTTTCTGAATTTACAGTTGCATACAACCTTAGCTGCAAAATCCATGCATTTTTGTAAATCTTTTTGAAGATGTTTCGGTATATTTTCCCAAACTAGGCTATAGTAGTCAATGTGTAATAAGGCCAAAGATTGAACGGCCAACAATCTAGATTCTTCGTCGAGCATACCCTTTATACGATTGAAAAAACATAAAGTTCCGTGAATTGTTTTACAGGTTTTATCAACGTGGGATTTGAAGGACATGTTTCTATCGAACCAAATACCTAAATTTTTTACTTTTTCTGATGGGTGAATTTAATCATTTCCAACTGTAAGAGTTAGATCTAGATTTCGAATGTTGTTTATTGAATGGTTTGACCCAAAAATAATGAATTGTGTTTTACTCGCGGTTAGCTTGAGGCCATTTTGGTCATACCATGACTTGAGGCTGATCAATAGGGCTTCAGCTCCATTTTTCGTCTGTGGTATTTCTGCTACAGGGCTTGTCATTGCAATTTGGACATCATCTGCATACATAGAGATTCGAGTATTAGAAGGCATTGGAGGGAAATCGTTAATGGAAATTGAAAACGATAGCGGGCCAGAATGGATCATTGAGGGACACCAAAGTTATTTTGAAAGAATGGGGACAACTTGTTATTTAAGAGGACTGCCTGAGACCGATTTGATTGGTAGCTTTTAAACCAATGCATATCAACTCCTAAGTTTAGTAGTTTTCGCAGGAGTTGACCATGTTCGAAGCTGTCGAATGCTTTAGAGAGATCGAGTAGCAGCAAAAGTGTTACATTTTTTTGATCGATATCGCTGTATATTTTTTCAGTGATATTGAGCTTTGCTAGTCTTGAGTGCTAGTGTTCCTCCTATAGGCATATTGATTTCGATGAAGTAAATTTGACTCGTCCAAGTGAGAGGACAGTTGATTCGTTACTACTTTTTCCAATATTTTGGACAGGACAGCTTAAAAGGCTTATGGGCCTGTAATTTGACGCTGTATTTATGTCACCAGTTTTATGCTACGGTCTATTTATGGAGTGTTTCCATTGGTTTGGAAACTTATTAGTTGCTATTAATGTGTTGATAATCAAACGAATCAATGGTGCTGTGCTGGAAAACTGTCTTTGATGTATTGGAGGCTGATTCCATCGTGTCCGACTGTCTCTGCATTTTCAATGAGTACAAAATAGTCCGTAACTCTGGCAGATCGACAGGGCGTGGCCTCCACAGAGTACCAGCTTTTAAAAGTGCAGTAGGGCACGAACTTTTAACTGACAGTTTGTAGTATCTCAATATAGGCCTCGCAGCCGGATGTCCTTATCACATCTGGTTTGGGATATCGCGGCACTGGCGTGCATTTTTTAACTTCCGAGCGCTATAGCTTATAAGCAGAGTCGGTGTATCGATAAGGCAGTGCAAGAATAGGAACCTAGCTAAGAGTTTCCTTCTCCTACTCCTTGAAGCTAAGGCTTCTGATACGGTAGTTAAAGCTACCGATACTGTAGTTTGCAGCTACAGTTACTAAACCTAGTATCGTGATGAAATACCCCGATACTACACAGTTGTTCCGGACTGGTTTTATTTACTTCATTGAAAACTTCAGCACCTATTTTTGAAAAAATGTGTTGAACTCTGTAGCTTTTTCCAAAGGATCTTCAAAATTACTTCTGCGGTCTGAATTTTTAAGCGGAGCCACCTCACTAATGATTCCCCATGTACGTTTTGGGTTATTTTTTGCCTTGAATAGTTCTTGGTGAAAGTGAGTTTGTTTTGCTTGTGTGATTTTCTTCCGAAGAATCTTTCCAAGTTCTTTATATCTCTCGTATAAAATACTGTTCGACCTATCTTCTTTACACTCTCGCAAGTAAATTTTCTTAACTCTGCTTAGTTCAGTAATTTCGTTAGTAATCCACACAGTGCGTTTTGGCTTAGTTTTTTTGGTGATTTAAGTAACGCATTCAATGAGAGCTGCTGTAAAGTTCTCGTTAAAGATAGAAACTTGAATGTCCACATCGTCAGATTGCATCACACTTTGAAATTCGTTGAACCTGTTTCGGAGTTTTTCATGAAACAACTCCGTTGAATATTTACTTTTCAAGCGGTAAGTCATGGAACGATGGTTGTGTCATTCCTCTGCAATATTAATTTTACATTCTACAGAGTGGTGATCGGCGACAGAGGGTGATATAACTGTACTTAGTATTGCCGTTGTTTTTTTGTGATTACCAGGTCGAGGAGAGTTTGAGAGACTCTTGTAACGCGAGTCGGTTCTTTAAACATTTCTGAAAGCTTTAGTTTGTACATCAGTGTGCTAAGCTGATTTTTCTCATCCGTTAAGTCAATATTAAAATCGCCGATAGCAAAGAATGACTTTTCGTAGCTAGAACTTTTCTTTAAAAATTTCCTCGATGAACTCTAGTGTTGTAGGTAGAAAAGCCGATGGGTGCCGGTATAGGCTGCCGGTAATAATGATTATATGTTTATTTGTTTGCACTTTTAACCAAACCATTTCTATGCCATCGCACACTTCTTTTGTTAAAATTAAAGACGACAAATAAATATCTTTCACGAAAGTACAAGATCCACTACCTTTGCTACTTCTAACTCCGTCATGGCGGTACAGCACGTAATCGGGATTATTGAAAACGGAGCTTTGGGTTCGCGAATCAAACCATGTCTCGGAAACACAAAATATCTATGTCTTCTGTGACCAACATTACTCTAATGTCATCCAGCTTACTATTGAGGATACGAGCATTGATAGGTTTAATTTTAATGTTTTCTATTTTATGGCGATTATTTGCGGCATCAAAGTGATTTTTTGGGAGGGATTGTTTCGTGGATTCGTTGATCTTATTATTGTTGCCCAGAGTGTCGAGTCTAGCGTAAGGTACATTCAATTTTTTGAGAAACTGCATTCAACAGGACAACAGTATTTTTTCATGAGGATGATGTGATATCAGTCTTTTTTTACTTTACTTGACTTTTGACTTAACTCTAAAACTTCACATAATTTATGTACTAGAATATGCGGAGTAAAATTTGTTCAGTTGAACGGGGCATCAATATTTTTGTGTTTAGTCTATTTATTTACGATATTGTAAAGTATTATCATAAGAAATAGAATTCCATAAATCAATTTCGCTTGCTGAAAATATTTTATTTGTAGATTATAAAGCCTAAATATGTGTGCACCATATACATACACGTCCCAACCCCATGCGCTTCGGAAGCTTTTGTAAGCAGTTGGCCCCTCAGGCACATCGCTATCGACCGCGTCCCCCTCTCCAAGTAAACACCTGTGAAAACGTCTCCTGAGTTTCCTTACCACGACCACGTTTACCAGCCTCTCATTCGGTGGCCAGCACTTAAACGAACCAACGATATTATGAAGAAGTAGTTAAGAGATCAAGAAGATTACTACAAATTCGAAAACCTACGATAAATTTCGACTGTGAAGATTTTTGAACTTCAGCGAGAGTCAAGAAAAGAATAGTAAATTTGTGAAATCGCGTCAATGACGATACGAGACTTCGACAACAATAACTGCACTCGTCTGTTGTCAACATCAGCTTCAAGATCCCGTATTCATCGTGCAGTTTTCAGCGTGGATAGACACTTGCTATCCGTTCCGAACGAAAGTCCTCGTCTTTGACGCCGGTGAAGATATAGAACTAGTCTTGGAACTACAATTTGGTGCGACACCCAACAGCGAGTGATCTACAAGTGTACGGTTACTTCGTCTACATCTACTGTGCAGTCATTCCAGTGTACGTCAACAGTGGCGAGCGACTTCACTTTCTTTATTCAGGTAGTGGAAGCTAAGTAAATAGCTTGCACTCAAATAACGGACAGGTTGTTCACCTTATCGCAGCAGCGAGGTTGCTGTGCAACGCGTGCGGGCAGTGAGTAGTTTTTTTTTTTTTGCTCTGCAAGAGGCAGCCTTTTTTTTGCAATTAGGCTCAAGGCCGCGGCTGTGCTCTAGCTCAGGCAGCAAGCTTGCGTAGGTAGTGGAGGCTCAGTGATGCCAGTAGTGAATTGATACAGTGCAAGAGAGCTAAAGCGTTTAGAAGTGAGCGATATTTTTTTGAGGAGTTCTTTATTTCGAAAATTGTTACGATTTGTGTTTATCGATTTTATTGCTGTCGTGTGTTAAATTGATCTTTTTGCAAATGTTGATTTCTAGTGTTATGATTGTGTAAAAATTGATTGCCCACTGCATGTCTGATACGTCCGATTCGGACGAATTTATTCGATCAACATCGACCAAAACTAGTAGAGGTCGTGGTAGTGTTCCTAGATTTCGTGCTAAGAGCAATCCAGCAATGACTGAACCAGCATCTAGCGCGGCAGTTGGCTCAAATATCAATACTAGCGCACCAAATAGTTTAGCACGAGAAATAGCAGCGAACATGCCGAGAACAGAGACAATTCTTTCGGCCGCAGAGTTGCCACTGTTTCGCGGTCGAAAGCGTCGGGAAGATCCTAATTTCATCGAAAGTAAAACATATAAGACGCATATAGGAAATTTGCGCGCTTATATGACATTATTAATGGATGTAAACTCTGATAGTGCATAAAAGAATTGTTAGTTCGATCAGCTAATAAACAGGTAGGAGATTTCAGTTCAATAGTGACCAAGTTGGTTAACTCCGAATTTCACTACTCGTTTGAAGAGGTCGTAAAAATCTTGGACGACATCTACGTAGCTAGAGGCGAAAAGTCTGTCCACGCGCTAGCGTGTGATTTAAATCAGTTACGCTTCGTTAGAAATGACGCACTTGCGGCCCAGTTGGTAACCGCATTTGCTAATATTAGGAAGTTGTCGGAACATTAAATTTAATTTTGTTAAACTCGGCCTCAATAGCGTGGTCGAGACATCGTTTTTTTCAGGGCTAGCACAAGTCAAGCAGAATTAAAACGGTTTGTAGGAGACAGAATAGATCTAAGCTTAGCTATTACAATGTTAGCACCCTTGCTCGATGAGTCTTTCGCGAAGAAAATTTTTGATGCGTCATTCAATGCGTCGGAAGAACTGTTGGCACGAGTAGTTGCCGCTGTTAGGAATCAACGCGAAAATAAACCAATAGTAGCGACTCAGTACCAGACGCAGTACAATAGAGAAACCTTCGTAGCAGATGTTGCTAACGAGTCGGAAGAGAATGTTGATGTGCAAGAATCCCTCCAGGAAAGTGAGATTTTCTACGGAAATTACCGTAAAGGGCGTTTCTTGGGACGTAGGACCTTTCCCCGACCTTGGCTGAGAATTCCTTGAGTAGGAAAGAATGTTAGTGGATATGTAGGTGATAGAAGAATAGGTTCCCTTGAATTTAACACTTTGCGGGCAGAAAGCTCGAGTCATGCCCCAGTGCACTTTGCAGCTAGAACGAGAGGCTCTCCTTTTTGCAGTTTATGCAACGTTTTAGGTCATGTTGAAGCCAACTGTCGAACTCAAGGAGATCAGAGCAAACCGATAGCCGTTGGCCCCTGCTCTGCTTGCTGGGGGGAACATTTCGTTCGAAACTGTAGATCGTCAGAAAATGAAATCAGGCAGTATAAAGCATACTTGCGTAGGTACATTACAAATAGATGCGTCAATAGCCGCGGTAGGCACGAGGTGCACTATGCTGAGGATTACGAAAGAGACAGTCGAGATTATTTACGGGAAGAGTTGTAGGAGGTGAAGGTTGGAGCGAATCGATTGAGCCCGAGTGTCACCGCAGGACTCTCGTTAATCCTTAAGTGGTGGTCGGAACGAATCCAGATACGACTGAGATGACTGAGTGTAATCATGATCATAGTGAATCATATATTGATCCATTATTTAAATGTAGAAATAGGTTTGAAGCTTTGAAAGACGAGGAAATGGCCGAAACCAACCATTCAAATGGGAAATAGCCACAAAGAAAGCAGTTGAGGTTTATTTCAACAATACGGTTGTAGAAGCGAGACGTCTTAGGAAAGAAGGCGCCGATCTCGTCAGGTTTAGAAAATCCACTAAGCCCACAATAATCCTCTCTAATCCAAATAAGTATTTAAGCGCGCTGCTAGATAGTGGTAGCGAAAAATGCCTCATTAGTTACAGTAACATCAAGTACCCAAAGGAAGAGTTAAAACCGAGTTTTTTGAGTGTTAGAGGCATAAACGCCAAGAGTAACGTTAGCGGTGAGGTTGCCTTGAATATTTCCATACCTGGTACTGACAAAGTACTAAAAACCCGTGCGTTAGTTATTAAAGATGCTAAATTCAAATATGATTTGATTTTAGGACGAGATATTTTGAACAATGCAG
Source organism: Morinoia aosen (assembly GCA_030386875.1). NCBI lineage: Eukaryota > Metazoa > Arthropoda > Malacostraca > Amphipoda > Talitridae > Morinoia > Morinoia aosen. Next base: position 73,361,427 of record CM059557.1, read on the forward strand.
TGATTAATTTGAAAGATGCTTCCCTCATGTGGAAAGGAACAAGAGTGCCGTTCAACGAAATAGAAAATAAGCCTACGATAAGTAGAAAAGACATATTAATGGATATTGTAAACAGCGACTGTCTGCTGTCAGATGTAGCTGCTAAGCAGAGCAGATACGGCGGCTGAGTTAGTGTCCGCGAGAGAAAAATACGTGAGAAAGAAAAGACGCTGCGCTCGAGCGTGTAGCGGAGAATAGAATAGCCACTGTGATGCAATAGAAGGGCCTGGTAATTGCATCAAGCTCATTAATGCCTTTGTCAAAAAGGCTAAGCCCGGTGAATATATAGTGTTAAAGAGAGGACTAAATAGTGGAGCGCTAATAGCAGAATCAATAGTTACAATCAGAAAAGATGGTAATGTACCATTAATGATACTAAACCCGACAGATGAGGCTATTCATTTTAGCGAAAACACTATGTTGTGTAGCATGGAAGCATTAGCTGAGGAAGAAGTAGAAACTGAACTTTATCTCACGAATGTAGAGGAAGCGCTGAAAGAAGCGAGTAATGTAGAGATGAGTTCTGAGGTTACGTCGGATTCACTTGAAGTCACCTCAGGTCGTGGTGAAATGAAGACCATGGCCAAGGAGAAACTTGAGTCGAAGGTTGACGTTCGCGGCAATAATTGTGGGTTTCCTGGTAGTAAGGAATAGGAATTGGTGCACAAGTCGAAAGTGTGTCTAATGTATAGAAGGAGGTACGCCGTACGTTAACAAATAATGATATATCATGCGACGAAGTTGACGTCAAACTAAAATTACTGGAATTGATGAATACTTTTCGTGACGTGATCATGTTAGAAGGCGAAACTATAGGTGTTACGAATGTAATTACACACAAAATTGTGCTTAAACCTGACGCACAAGTTTTAAATATACCACCCTATCGCATACCTCATAAATATCAGGAGGAGATGGCCAAGGTCAACAGAGAAATGCTCTCACAGGGCATAATTGAGAACTCCATGTCGGATTATAATTTCCCTGTAATTGTTGTCAAGAAAATGAGTGGTGAGATTCGACCAGTGATTGATTTTAGATCATTAGACAGAATCGTGGTCAAGGAGTCGTATCCTATACCACGAATAGCCAAAATATTGTTCACATTAGGTGGCAATAGCGTCTTTTGTATGCTGGACCTCAGGTCCGCATTCCATCAAATTGAATTAGAACAGGAAAGTCGGAAATTTATAGCCTTTAGGATAGGTTACCAAGAATATCAATTCCATAGGATCCCCTTTGGACTTAGTTCAAGAGCGTTTTCCAACGCGTCATGTCATCTTTTCTTGCGCCTATTTTAAGACGCCTTTGTTTTGTTTTTTGATGATAAATTAATTTACTCAAAAACCAATGAGCAACATTTGTTCGATATTAGAACTGTCCTTACGACGCTCTGCACCGTAAAATCACCCATTAAACTCAAAAAATGTCAATTTTTCAAGAAAAAAATAGAGTACCTAGGTCATATTATCTCGGCCGATGGAATATGGTGTAAGCATTCCGACAAGTTGCAAAACTGTCCGGCTCCAATAAATTTAAATGAATTGCAGCAATTCCTTGGCGCAGCCAATTTTTTTCGTAACTATATAGCGCAGTTTGCAACAGTTGTAAGCCTTCTGTACAGATTGTTAAAGAAAAATGTTAATTTTAACTAGAGTAAAGACTGTCAGAAAAGTTTTGACGATATAAAATCAGCCCTGACTTCTGACACTGTTATAAGACATCTTGATTTTACCAAGACGTTTCACATTTATACTGTTGCCTCATATTTTGGCATAGGATCCGTCCTGATGCAGCCCGAAGATCCAGATGACAAATTAATGCGTCCGGTTGCATATATCAGTAAAAGTTTGAATTCTAGCCAAAAACGTTACAGCACTACCAAAAAGGAGTTTTTTGCCATCTGGAGTGCTCTTAAGGACAGTGTCCCCCATTAGGATCCAGGATTTTGAGACCATTTGAATAACAGGCCTTTTTGCTGCAATATGAAGTGTAGGAGGTCAGATACATCTTGTGAAAAAATGAGACTCATACGTTCACACGTTAGCCCGCTACGGGGGTTTAAAGAATGGGGGGGAGGGGAGGAGGAACTGGTATTTTGTCATACTACACCTCCCCCTTGACTCTTTCTGCACTGCGAGACATTGCTATGTCATCTCCTATGTCTCTGTATAACTCTATCAGAATTTCAGGGGTCTAACCTGAACCAAAATTTTTTAAAAATTTGTAATCAAAATTGTTTACATATCTTTGTTTTGCCTTTACTGAACACCTCGGACTTTGTGGTTTCAAAATGCTTCTCTTCCTACAGTTTTTATGCTACAGTAATGATTTTGGTATCATTAGATGCAGAAAAGTGTGGAGAATAATGAAGGCATCAAATAAATTTCTAAATTTGCTGCATAAAAAGTTGTGACGTCACAAAGGAGAATTTTCCCCCAAAAAATGCAATCTCGAAAATTTTTGAATTTTCTTAGTGTATGATTTTAGAGATTTTCTGTGATGCCTCCCATAATATCAACGATATTCCGCATCTAATGACATCAAAATCATCACTGTGGCTCAAAAACTGTAGGAGGAGATGCATTTTGAATCTCTCCCTCAAACTCCGTTGTCTACCAATATATCGTTTTCTTTGAAGAAAATCGCATATTTTCATAGAAGACGAACGATTTCAAATTGCATTTCCTATCAGTAGACCAAATTTCACTGCTCTAGGTTCAATAATAAAAAAAGTCCATATGGGGGACGCTGTCCTCAAATACCTAATTAAGCTTTTAAGCTTTTAAATGCCTAATTATTGGATATCCTATCCATGTGTACACTGACCACTGGCCACTAGCTCCTCTATTTACGAAAATATTACCAAAGGATACAGCAATGGTTCGATGGCGCATTAACGTTCACTCACACGAACTTATCGTTAATTATTTACCAGGTAGGCAAAACGTCGTAGCTGACTACCTAAGCAGGCTACCGAAAAAACAATGATCAACTAACTATTAAAGAATTAAAATGCTGTGACCCATTGAAGCCTGAGCCTGAATCTGAGATATACTCAGCGCAGACCTGAGCTAGAGCAAAACAAGATGTTCCCACTGACTCGACGATGCAGTCACACGGTGGCGACGTGTTGACACCTAAATTAATTGACTGTGCCGACAGGAAAGGAAATTTCCTGGACTTTAAAAGAGTTCATCGACGAGCAAAACCAAGATCCCATTTGTACTGATGTTAGAGAGGCGTTATTCGATAGAAGTACGTCTACAAATCCTGACACACAGAGTTATTTATTTGTTAATGACATATTGTACCGACGGCGACGCATTGACTCACGACCTAGTACTATATTAACATCAGTGGTGCCAACTTCTTTCATGAAGAAGGCAATTCTAGCTATACATTCGTTGCACAATACGGATGCTTTGCACACTCTATTTAAATTCCAGCTAAAATATTTTAATAATCTAGAAAAACGATCGTGAGCAAATTCGTACAAAGTTGTGAAGTTTGCAAGCTTCTTAAAGCTCACCCTTCCGTACCTATAAAAATTTTAACAGCTCCTATAGCGAAAGAACCTTTTGAAGTAGTTTCAATGGACTTTGTTGGTCCACTCAAAGTGACCGATAATGAGAATAAATGCATACTTGTTGTGATTGATCTCTTCTACCGCTACTGTAAATTGTATGCGACATCTAACAGTCGAACAGACTCAGTCATATCGCAACGTTCGGCTACCCGAAAACGCTACTTAGTGACCAAGCGTTTTAAAGTTTAAATCAGTAGCAGTTAAACAATTTGCCAAAATACACGCTATTGCAAAGAAAGAAGTTCTAGCTTTTAGCCCTCATTCGAATGCTATTGTTGAACGAAATAATAAAAAAATTACCAATTTGCTGAAATTGTATATTAATTCCCCTCTCACACAGAGTAGGATCAGTGTTTGGAAATGGTAGAGAATGCAATAAATAATTCTTTAAATATCACATTGGGAGATACTCCCAGTTATGTTGTTTTCGGAAGAAATACGTGTCCCTATTTTCAGGGGGAACTTTCGATATTTCATACAGTTACGATGACGAAATAGACAGTAAATTTTTGTGCAAAAGAAGCAGTTCGAATGTTGAGAACGTAAGGAGTTTAATGGTAAACAATACAACTGAACGCACAATGTACCATAATTTGAGACGTAAATATAAAAAGCTTGTTATTGGTGACAGAGTGATGTTAAAGAACCATTTCAAAATAAACAAATTAGATCTGTCATGGCATGGGCCAGGCATTATTACCAAAGTCAAAGGACATTGGGTTGAGATTAAAATTAGTGACAAAATTCATAGCAGTAACATGAACCATGTGCTACCCCTACGTAAAACGAAATGATAACGTTTACTGTTTTATGACGGAATTACTCAATGTAACGTGTTAACTAGGTATTAAGAATATTCTTTGTGTTACTTGCTTCGCATCATAATAATCTCGTGTATGCCTGTGCTCTAGTATTAATGTTTTCATTGCTAGCAAAATATACAATAACTTTCTGAACCGGTAAGCCTATGTTAAGCTTAAATTTTGTACTTTAAATTTCAAGGTTAACAAATATCAAAGATCACGTCCTTCATCGTACGTTCTCACGATCTGTGCAGTTGCATTTTTTAATTGTTTTTTTCATGCCAGTCGACGCCACGTTGACTCGAATCTTGATGCTAAATAGCCAATTTAAAATGGTGAGCGAGTTCCGCAATTACAAAATGCAATCCATGACAAGGCCTTAACGTTGTTGAGACGATCGATCTCGAGACTTCAGGAAAATTAAAAATTAATCGAAATACATCGTGGGAGCCATAATCAAAAATCACTTCGATCCGAATAAGCATTTAAGATGACTGGAAATTTCCCGTACGCAACTCTAGTTGCGAGTGTGATTGCTACTGGCTACTGTTGTTAATTTATTATTTGACAATTAGTTTAGTTGTTTTTCACTTGCAGTTAACTGGTTCGGAAGCAGTTAGTATTACGTTGTTGACTTTCAAGTTTAGAGGACGAGTAACGTTTATCCATTGATTGTATTTATGGTTGTATTTTGATTTAGTTAGATCATTATTTCTTTATGACACTGTTTTTTTCATACATGGCCATGCAAATCAGTTCTTTGTTTTCGTTTCCATTTCAGCTACAGGTTGCTGTGCGAGCAAAGAAGCACAGCGAATACGGGCGAGTCACGTATTAAACACGTGATGTGTTCACGCACTGTGCTGTGCGGTGTCCGGCCCAGACGGCCTGGCGCCCGAGCGTCTGTCAACAACAGAGACGGCCTTGACGGCAGTTAACCTCCGCGCGCAGTCAACAGCTTGATGGCAGTTAACCTCCGCGAGCAGTGAGTTCAAAATAATCCGGGGCAAATCACCTTCGTGCAAAGGAAGGATAACGACGCTAAAGAATTGATGCCATACAGTAACTCTCATTGAGTATTCAATTTGGTGTTAACTTGAAAAAGTATTTACCTTTCACCGTGTTACGTTTACAATAAACGTAGTGATTGAAATTGATTAGTGATTATTCCTTGTTGTTCTGTTGGGTGTACACCCCGAATTTCATATAATCGTATACTCGATGTGTTATATAACCATGTAACCGATTTAATTTAGTTTTGTAAGAACGAGTTCTAAGGTACTTCGTCATTTGCGTACTGCCTGTTAATTGATTTTAATAATGTTTTAAAACTTTTTTCGGATCTATCATTACGAACCCGGCGTTATGGGAGGAATATTCATTTACATTCATTTACCTCTGTTGAACTCTACGGATCTGTTATCCCTTTTTCCTTCGTTAGTTCTGCGGAAGTAATTATTCATTTGATGACTAATGAACTAAAATCATTATTTTAATTTATTACAGCTGCCACTGCGAACTCCTTAATCGTTACCTACGTGGTAAAATTTTTCGATTGTTTATCTACGAATATTAAGTAATGGTGTTCGCGTAAATTGGAGATGCTTCACGGTTTCAAAATTATTGATGTAATCACCTATTGTGTAACTTGTTCATTACTTCAAGCATCTATTGCGTTCCAAGAATCGAAAATGTTTCTCTATTAACTATGTTTAGAATTGTGTTTATCTGGCGTTTATTTATCCCCTTACCATAAATTGATGACGTGTGTAATTCTTTCGCAGCATGTATCGAGTACTTTAGCAACTCGTGTTTTAATTTTATAGCATTGAAGAAGAAGGCTTTATATTGTTAACCAGCTTCGCCGCCTACCTTCTTCCTGCTTACGTTAATACGTTTTATCGTTGTGTATTTTCGTTCTTGATGCTATTGCTAAACTTAGACGAGGTGTACTATGAAAAAAAATGTTTTGATTATTGTACTAAGTTTTCAGATGATTAATTTTGAATAATTACCCGCTTGAAGCACGGCACCAATGGTAATAAATTTGCTCTGTTGATTGGCAGTGAAAATCTAAAAGAAAATTAATAATGTTTTTTTTTACGATTTCGGTGTTGAGTACTTCACTTCCATTAATTGGTGGGGGAGGCATGTGTGTGCACCATATACATACACGCCCCATCCCCATGCGCCTCGGAAGCTTTATAAGCAGTCGGCCCCTCAGGCATATCGCTATCGATCGCGTCCCCTTCTCCAAGTAAACATCTGTGAAAACATCTTCTGAGTTTCCTTACCACGACCACGTTTACCAGCCGCGTTTACCAGCCACGTTTACCAGCTGGATGATTTTTTCATCCTTTAAGTCAATATTAAAATTGCCGAAAGCCACGAATGATTTTTTTTGTAGCTAGAACTTTTCTTTAAAAATTTTCTCGATGAACTCTAGTGTTGTAGGTAAAAAAGCCGATGGGTGCCGGTATAGGCTGCCGGTAATAATGGATTTATGTTTATTTATTTGCACGTTTAACCAAACTATTTCTATGCCCTCGCACACTTCTTTTGTCAAAATTAAAGACGACAAATAAATTTCTTTCACGAAAATACAAGATTCACTACCTTTGCTACTTCTAACTCCGTCATGGCGGCACAGCACGTAATCGGGAATATTGAAAAAGGAGCTCTGGGTTCGCGAATCAAACCATGTCTCGGACACTCATAAAATATCAATGTCTTCTATGACCAACATTACTCTAATGCCATCCAGCTTACTATTGAGGCTACGAGCTTTGATATGTTTAATTTTGATGTTTTCTATTTTATGGCGATTATTTGCGGCATCAAAGTGATTTTTTGGTTGGGACTGTTTCGTGGATTCGTTGATCTTATCATTGTTGCCCAGAGTGTCAAGTCTGGCGTCAGGTGCATTTGAGAAACTGCCATTCAACTGGACAACAGTATTTTTTCATGAGGATGATGTGATATCAGTCTTGTTTTGTACTTTACTTCATTTTTGACTTGACTCTAAAATTTCACATAATTTATGTACTAGAATATGTGGAGTAAAATTTGTTCAGTTGACCGGGGCATCAATATTTTTTTTGTTTAGTCTAATTATTCACGATTTTGTAAACTATTATAATAAGAAATCGAATTCTATAAATCCATTTCACTTGCTGCAAATATTTTATTTGTAGATTATAAAGCCTAAAAGCATATACCGGGATTAAATATATAAATTATTAAACATTATCCAAAAATTCCTACATTTTTAAATTTCCTCTTCTGATTGAATTTGATTGCCTCCTTGAAGTCACGTCTAACGGAGGAAATGTTTTCAAAAATTTCTGCGGGTTATTCCTCCATAACGTGTAAATAGAACAGAAAACGATCGGATGGATGACTATTTTATAGACAAATACAGGGTTTGGATAAAATAATGAAACACCTCGGAAAATCAACAAAATATATTTTAATTTGGTGTAAGTCCACCTTTTAGGGCAATTCCAGCCTCAATTATCCGATGTATTGATTCATACATATTTTGAATTATTTCCAAAGGAATTTTAGCCCATTCTTCAATCAAAGCATCATCTAGATCTTTTAGAAACGATGGCGCCGGAAATTGACTTCTAACTTAATTCTCTAAAACCGACCATGAATGCTCAATAATGTTGAGGTCTGGGGGATTGGGGTGGCCAGATGAGCTGCCCAACTCCATTGGAATATTTCTCGTGTCATTCTTTATCAGTTCTAGCTATATGGACTGCGGCATTATCATCTTGAAAGAAGGCTCGGAAACAGTGTTCGAACCATAGGATGAACTTGATCGCCCAAAATTCCTAAATAGTCTCGGCTGTCAATTCTGCCATAAAGGAAAATCATTGGCCCGGTGGATTTTCAAGAAATAGCACCCCAGATCATCTCAGAACTCGCCGTGTTTTACGGTTGGGAGAAGTCAATCTGGATAAAAGGCTTCTTTCGTCTGTGTCCAAACGTATGCTCGCTCGGTCAGAAATATGATAAATGATGATTTGTCAGAGAAAATCACATTTCTCCATTGCGCGAGGGACTAATTATGGTGTCATCTACACCAATCTAAACGCTTCGAAACATTTGTCTTTTGAGAGCAGCGATTTTCTAGTTGCAGCTCTAATGAAAAATCCAGATTTGTTCAGCTCCCAACGAATAGTTTTTGCGGAAACTGGGTTCTGTAGGTGTTCATTGAAGTCTGCAGTGATTTTAAGAGACGTGGTCGTGCGACCCTAAGTACCAACTCAATTTATATAGAGTCCGTCGATCTCTCTCAGGCAACTTCGACTTTTAGCCAGACCTGTGCTTTTCTGAGGACGTTTTTCCTTCTTTTGCAAAGGTAGTCATTACTTTTACGGTCTTGAAACGTCAAGCATTCGGGCAGTGTTTGTTACACTAGCACTTGCCATACGAGCACCAACAATTTCGCTTCTCTGAAAATCAGAGAGGTCTTCAATTTTTATAAGGTTATGGTCAAATTTTGATTTTTGATGTCTGTAACAAACAATTTTTTAAATAAAATATCAAAAAGCAACAATAGTAAATATTTAAAATATGTTAAGTTTTGATTGTTTGGAACATATTCAAAGATTATGATTCAAAAATATTCGGTGTTTCCATTATTTCATCCAACTCCTGCCCCTGTATGTCGCGTGAAGTTTATAGCTTGGCCAGCCAAAACTTTTACGAATGGTTGGATTGTGGAAATCTGTGATATAGTTTTAGGTGGAGGAGTTTTGAGGAAAATATCACGTACTCGCCCTCTCACGATGATCTCAAAACGTGCATAAAATTTTTTTGCTCTCTGCCTTTACTCTAAAATTCCATAATTTCATTCAAATTGTAGTATGATGTACAAGATTTTTTTAATTTCAATTTATAATAAGGTCGCATGTATTTTTATTCCCAATGAAATGCTCTTTTCACTTGAATTTGTTTTATCCCACAAAATGAAACAAAACAATGCAGCGATAGGTAAACTTATTTTTTCTTCATGACATTCTTTTAGACCTTAATATTTATGAATGAAGGTTTCACCACACAATAGGTAATTCAAACTTTCTTTGAATTTTTTTCATAAAGTAGTAGTAACGTTTTTCGAAAAATATGTAGCATTTATATGACATCAAAAATGTAAAACTTCGACTTCGTAAACAGACATGCTGCGACAGAACTGAGACTAAACAATCTTTTATAGCCGAAAAACTTTAGTTACGCAGATGCATGCAGTGATAAGCGAAAGTGAGGTATTCTACAATGATGAATTACTTCTTTGGGTTGCCTTGCACATCTAAGGCGAGTGATACACTTGACATTTCCAAACTACATCACCAACTGTATACTAAGGCCATGTTTGCTATTATGTCTCGGATGCGTCCGCGGAGAATGGCTGCAAGTGAGCGCGCTATGTTTGTTTTGTAAAAACTCCATTTTAAGGATTTATATCCCACGTTAGTCGATGACTGACGATGAAACAACAATTTGTTGAAGAGTTTTTCCGATTAGTCTCGACACAGACTTCTGAAGAAGGCAACGCTCTGACAACCTTTCATGAATAAAATTCTGCCTACATTCATCAACTTTTCCCACCGCAAGTAAATCATCCAAAATGATTTACAAGTTCATGAAAATATATGTATGGTCCTGGCAAGATTTTAAATTATATTGCCAAACGAAGTGTACTTATGATTATGATAACACGTTGAAAATATCATTTTAGGATAACAGATGTTCCTACTTATCCAATTTTTATCACAGTCATATTATTGGAGGCCCAGATTCCCGAAACGGTAAAAAACATTAGATAATTTCAATCGTTTTCTAGCTTTGTACAGTGAGTCTCTTCAATGATAGATACCCAATTGAAAACGGAGGACGTATCGCCGATGTGTTATGGCCGGGCAAGGAAGAACCTAAGGGACGTAACATCGCTGTCACCTCCGAATCATAGGCGGCGAAATGTCCACTAGAGGACGAACTTTTTGGCTCAGATACGCCCGCGGCCGTCCGCGATGATCATACATGCTAAGTCCATGCTACGTCCCTGCTCGACCCATTTCACCGGCGATACGCACGTGATTCGCGGATGGCCATCCTTGAATTTGGCGTTAATAAAAAAACTTTCGGCCGCGCACGGACGAGATTTATCGCCTCTAAGTGGCCCTCAAATATATATATATATATGTATAAGTATATATATATATATATTTCAGGATCGCTTAGAGCCGATGAATCTCGGCTGTACGCGGCCGAGATTTTTTGTCGAAAGTTGTCGTTTTTAGGAGCAACACTCAAATATATATATATTAAATATTTGAGTGTTGCTTTTCAAAACGACGACTTCGCTGAGCGTAGCATAGAGTTTCTAATGACAAAGCTTAGTAAACACTCAAATGTTTACCCCGCTGTTTATTATGTAAAGAAATAAAAATACCGGCTCATCTAGACCGAAAATTAAGCACACCTGTCCAATTACACCATAGACTTCGCTGGCCTTATTTCTACGATCATATACTGGACTCGCAATTATTAAAACATGTTTTGACATCTAAGTTATTTATTGCTTACATTTTTTTACGAAAATGCAAAGCACGATCGGCATTAAGCACCCAAAAAGGTATAAATAAAATATTTCATTAAAATTAATTCTTTATTAAAGCTAAATCTAGAATATTAGGATAAGCCTCCCCATCCATTTTAATGCGTTGTAAAGAGGCGAAGATGGAACACACAAATTTGTAGGGAATTAAGCAAACGGGGAATCTATGAACAAGGCGTGAAACACCTTGTTTTCGGAATCAACAAGGTACACAGCAGTTTATGAAACATGATAGAAGTTAAAGAAAAACGTAATAAACAGCGAAAAAGTTAGCAGTAAGCTGCAAAAAAATTTATCCGTAGTAAAACAAAAGCGTATGAAATCCAAAGGAATGCCTACCTTACCTTCAGCTGGGCCTCAGAAATTCCCGTGGGATCGCTAGTTCCCATGGATATAATAGTTGTATGCCCTGAGGGTCTGAACCTTCTGTGACATAATTCATATTAGAATACACCCTGTGTCTCTCTGTCTAACTCGAGTGAAACTGGCTCGTAAAGGTCTGGCGCACAATTTTCAAATGCCCAAGTGATAGCTGGAAGATAAGTGACGGGTCTCTTGCCTCTCCTCCATCCTAGTCAACTGATCCTGTTGAAAAAAAAATAGTTCGTTATCAAGTATAGGATTGCTATCCAACAAGTGAATATTCTGAGTACGAAATACCTTTAATACTTTCCTGGTCAAATTTTAGTGATAATAAATACTCCTCACAGCATAGGCTTATAAAGTTTATGCTGCGTTTTTGGTTCCTTATCAGTAGCTTTACTCATTTAATTAATAAGGGTATACTGGGTGGAAAAAACTTTGTTAGAGAAAAAATATCGAATTACTTGTGTTGCAATAGTTCTAAACATGTTAGAATACAAAGATAATCACTGATTTAAGCTAGACTAGACGCAACAAAAATAATGGTACCACAAATATTGGTATAAAATATCACAATGCGAGAAGACTAGGTAGGGTAATTTTGTACATGATTGAAATTGCAGATGACTAGTTGTTACTGCTCACCAGATATTCGTATGTTAACGGGAACAAGAGATAGAGGTAAAATGAATGAACAACTGGAGATTTCACACGTCTATAAGCCACAGTCCTATTGAACAATTTTAGAACAAAAAAATTATATGTAATTTCGTTGAGTCTAGGTTTAAGTTTATAACTTATAATTTGAATATGCTCCATTTAAAAACATTATGCAAATTTTTGCATTTGAGCACAGATCTTCATTTGAGGGCTTACAGCTATGAGCAACACGGAAATGATTAAAAATGGACCTTAATATTTGTGCGAGGTAAATCTTAGCTTCAGTGTCATCCTAGTCATGCCAATGCAACATTTATTGAAAGACTTGCGTTCTATCCTGTTACATTCGAACTAATATATCCCATTGCCTCTGTCAAGGTCACTGACTCCGGATCTGGAAATATTGTTTCTAGCCAGGAGATCACTGATTTTGTAATTTTGTAGTACACACGAAGTTTTATTGACATATCTGGATCTATTGGTTTCACGAAAGTTTTAATCCCTTTTGAAGACACGTTTATCCATTTTGTAATTGCTGTGCATTTGATTTTCATAGAACATATTTATATTTTGCATAATAACCCGGATTATGGTCCTCATTCAAAATTCGCTATACAAAGTTACCAATTCCATCAATAAGCGCATTGGAGAATTTTTTTTTAACTAGCAACCGCTTACATCGTAGCATTTCTGAATGAAAACTAGCCCAGCTGCTGCACATTTTATAAATGCTCTTTAACAAGGTATGGATAACACCTTCATGATACACATGCGCTGCATCACAATCACAGTTTCTGGTTCCACCAGCATGCGAGGGCGGCATACACAGTTATGCGAAAAGCACCCTGAGATGTTTAAACTGAAACGTCAAGAAATGGCAGCTTCCCACTTACACACCCAGCTTACGTAAACGTAACACCGGATTATCAGTCACCAAATTCCTCAATATCTCCAACTGCTCTACCACCTCAATTTCAACGATAATATCGTTCACGTACCTTCCGTATAAAATCGGCTTCAACGGTATAGAATTCAAGTTATAGATGCACTGCATATTTATAAACCTGAACCTTCCCCTCAAAGAAAATACAAATTATATTTTGCTTTAAAGTTGTTCTGTAGGACTGTGGCTTAGACGTTTGGAACCTCCGGTAGATCGTCCATTTTTGCTCCATCTCTGGTGCCGTTACCATATGAATAACTGGTGAACGATAACTAGGCATCTGTAATTTTGATCTTGCACAAATTAAGTCCTACCTAAACATATCGCAATGGGATTACCAATATTTATATTCAGTCTGATGTGGCTTAATTTTGGATTGACATAGTTTTATCAGATTGTTTGTTTTGTCTTTGGCATCGTGAAGATGATGTTAGTAACATCAAAATGTTGCCTTTTATAGTCTGATATATGTAGAATTTTTAAGAAATTGAGTGTTCATTTCAGTAAAATGATATGTGACTATCTTTATATTCTAACACGTGGAGAACTAAAACAACTTCGCAAAGGTTAAGGTTAGGTTGGTTAGTTTAACATCGGCATCTTTGGGATGCTTTATTTCCAATCAAGCCAGATACATATGATCTTAGCATAAAGTTGTAAAGTTGTAAAATTGGAAAATAAATTGTGATAGAATAATTAAAAAACATCTTTATGGTACTATCAATCTGTCGTTATAAGCACATGAAAAAATCTAATTTCTGTGCTACGTGCGCAATGAGCATGGTAAATGATGGTGAGTTGAGACAATATACCCGTATCCGGCACTCCCCGCATTCCCCATTTGATAACAGGCTACACTTAGTATCGCTCCAAATGCCTACTATCATCATTTACACTTTCAGCGCAACGTACTCTACCGGTGGTCTCGGAGGGATTTTTCTAATGCTGCTGATCGAACAGTATCACAAACTAAATTTTTAATGTACATTTAATTTAAGCAGCATGAAGGCCGGATCCGGTTATTGTTTGCATTTTCAAAGTAGCTAACTTTAATCGGCTTCAAATTTTAGTTGAACATTGAACTTCAGTTTAACCAATTGAGGTCAAAGTGTTAAAATATATACTCATGAAGTCATGTTTCGAAATTCATGTGCATGCATATCACTCGCAACTGAAAGTGGATGACTAATAAATAAATGCAGCATGTAGCCGTCTCGTCGAAAAAGAGCGTTGGTGCCTTATTGTGGGGAGTGGGTGGCTCGAGTTGTTCATGAAACAATAAAAGTTTGGTTCAAAATTTTTTATCTGTGAACCTACATGAGATTGTGAGTTTATCCTAGTGAAACTTCAACTTCCTTCTCCCTTCCTTCCCCCTTCTCTGTAATGATTTTCCCGAGAGGCAGCAGGCCAATGAAGGGGGGAGAGAGGTCGAAAGACCACTCAAATCCTAGTACTAGGATCTTTGAATGTAAGGGGGTGTGGAAGTAGTGCAACTGAGAGTAAGAAGGAAGAGATCGGAAGAATGATTTTAAACCGGAAGATGGATGTATTGGCCTTGAGTGAGACGAAATTGAAGGGTAGTGGTGGGTTGATATTTGGGAGTGTGGGAGGGAGAGTGTCTGGAGTACGTGGGGGACATGCAAGAGAGGGTGTGGCTATATTATTGAGTGTAAGAATCAGAGAGAAAGTAGTTGAATGGGGTGAGGTGTGATGAAGAATAATGTGGGTGCGAGTGAAATGGGGGGAAGAGGCATGGGTGTTTGTGAGCGCGTACGGACCGGGATCGGAGAGGAGTGGGGAAGAGAGAGAGGAGTTTTGGGAGAAATCGTCCGAGTGTGTGGCTAGAGTGGGGAGTGGTTGTAGAGTTGTGGTGATGGGGGACCTGAATGCAAGAGTGGGTGATGAGGTGGTGGATGGTGTTGTTGGTAAGTACGGAGTAGCTGGGGTGAATGAGAGTGGGGATTTCTTGGTGGGGTTATGTGTGGAGAGTGAGTTAGTGGTTGGGAATAGTTTGTTTCAGAAAAAAAGTATAAACAAGTATACATATGTGAGGACGAATGGAGGTGTGATAGAGGAGAGTGCATTGATGGATTATATTTTGGTTAGCAGGGGAGTGATGGGTCGTTTGCTCGATGTGCATGTGTTCCGTGGTGAGATGAATGGGATTTCGGATCATTATTTGGTGGAAGGAAAGCTGAGAGTTGATGGAATGTGGGGAGGTGTAAAAAGGAGGAGTGGAAGGGAGGTGTTAAATGTAAGCAAGTTACATGATTCTGAGCGTGAGTGTGAGTATCAGGAGAAGATGAAAGTGGAGTATGGGAGGGTGAAGGAAAGTGAGGTGGGTGGAGTGGAAGGGGAATGGAAGTTGTTTAAAGATGCGGTGGAAAAATGTGCAAGGGAAGTGTGTGGGGTAAGGAAGGTTGGAGGGGGGATTAGAAAGAGGAGTGAATGGTGGAACGGAGAAGTAGGAGCGGTTGTGAAAAGAAAGCGGGGGGCGTTCGAAAGGTGGGTGCAACGAGGCAACCAGCAAAATTTTGAAGAGTATAAGGAGAGGAAGAAAGAGGTACAAAGAATGGTAAGGAGAGCGAAGAGGGTGGCGGATGAGGAATGGGGGAGGAAGTTGGGAGGGGATTTCATGGAGAGAAGGAAGGTTTTCTGGAAGCAAGTGAAGAGAATTAGGAAGGGTCAGGTGGAGAATGAGGCAAGAGTGAAGGATACAAATGGTAGGCTGCTAGTGGAGAGTTGTGATGTGAGAAAGAGATGGGCGGAGTATTTTGAGGAACTGCTGAACGTGAGGGATGATAGGATTGCGAGAGTAGTAGCTGTTGGAAGTGATGTTAGAATGCCTGTGTTTGGTGAAGTGAATAGAAGTCGAATAAGAAGTGCAGAGGTAAGATGTGCGTTGGATGAAATGAAAAATGGGAAAGCTCCAGGTTTGGATGGCTGCACGGTTGAATGTCTAAAGAAAGGAGGAAATGTGGTTATAGAATGGTTGGTGCGTTTATTAAATGTGTGTTTCGAGGCTAGTAAAGTGCCGGTTGATTGGAGTAACGCGTGCGTAGTTCCGTTGTACAAGGGAAAGGTGACAGGTATGAGTGCAGTAATTCTAGGGGTATAAGTCTACTGAGTGTCGTTGGGAAGCTGTATGGAAGAGTGTTAATTGGAAGAGTGAGAGTGTTGACGGATCGTGTGCTTGCTGAAGAACAGTGTGGTTTTAGGTGTGGTAGAGGTTGTGTGGATCAAATGTTTGCTGTGAGGCAGGTGAATGAAAAATACTTATTAAAGGGAAAGGATGTATATTAGGCATTTATGGATCTAGAGAAGGCGTATGACAGAGTGGATCGCGAGGCTCTATGGCAAGTGGTAAGTTTGTATGGAGTGGGTGGGAGACTGTTAAATGCGATCAAGAGTTTCTACATTGATAGCAGAGCATGTGTGAGAGTAGGGAATGAGGTGAGTGAATGGTTCCCAGTTGTGACAGGTGTGAGACAGGGATGTGTGATGTCGCCGTGGTTGTCTAATTTGTTTATGGATGGTGTGGTGAGAGAAGTGAATGCCAGAGTGTTGGGAAAAGGTGCGCAGTTGGTGGGACGAAATGGTATGTATTGGGAAGTGTGTCAGCTGTTGTTCGCAGATGATACAGCGCTTGTGGCTGATTCAGAGGAAAAACTGAGGAGACTGGTTGCAGAGTTTGGTAGAGTGTGCGAAAGGCGGAAATTGAGGGTAAATGTAAATAAAAGTAAGGTGATGAGATGTTCAAGAGGTGGAGTGTTTGGAACTTTGGATGTGAGGTTGAATGGGGACGTTTTAGAGGAGGTAGAGCATTTTAGGTACCTCGGGTCGGATGTGACTGTTAAGGATAGTATGGAAGTAGAAGTGAAGCATCGAGTGAGTGAAGGTTGTAAGACATTGGGTGCAATGAGGAAAGTTTTTGAATGCAGGAGTTTGAGTATGAATGCTAAGAGGGGACTGTATGAAAGTTTGATTGTGCCTGTTTTGTTGTATGGAGCAGAGTCCTGGGGGTTGAGAGCAGCTGAGAGGAGGAAGTTTGATGTGTTTGAGATGAAGTGTTTGTGGAGCATGTATGGAGTAACTAGAAGAGATAGGATCAGGAATGAGTTGGTTAGGGGGCAGACGGGTGTTATCAAAAAGTTGAGCAGGCGAGTGGATGAAAGAGTGCTTGGATGGTTTGGGCATGTAGAAAGAATGAATGCTGAGCGGCTGGTGAAAAAGATATATATGTCGGAAGTGAGTGGTCTTCGAGCGCGAGGTAGACCACGGATGAGTTGGATGGATGGGGTGCGACGTGCTTTGTATGAGAGGGGTCTGACTGTGGACGTGGCGAGAGGGATGGCTGCGGACAGAGGTGAGTGGGGGCAGTGAATAAGGAGGTAATTTTATTTTTGACGCGTTACTGGAAGCTGCCCGCGTGTAATGGGGTTGACCTGTCATGTGCGGGGGGAGGGGCTGCACTCAATGAAGCGGTCGGGGTAAACCAGCTGTGGCTGTCGGGCTTGACTGTGGAAGGTAGTTGTGCTGGGCTGCTGCTGATCCTGGCAGTTCAGGTGCGGCCAGTGCTGCCTCTCTCGCCTCCTAGTGACTAAGTGTGGTGATTGTAGCCTGCTGTCGGCTACCCTCCCATAGGGAGGATAAGCCCGGTATATGTGTGTATATGTGTGTATGTATGAAACTTCATATAACATTATTCAGCAGAGCTTACCTATGAGATAAGAGCTTCCTGAATGGCAGCTTTCACTTTACTCCTAGGCTCATTGCGGTAGTCGGGAATTTGAGCAAGAGCACCTGCATACCAATGAAGAAAAAAATATGAAAAATGTCGTTCGCAACAAATTTTGGCAGGCTGTATCCTATTCTTCTATTTTCCATTTTACGTACCAAAATAAAAACAACCAAGATGTTGTGAACATGATTTGCAAATATTAATTTGTTTTCTGTAATAATACTCTTAATTACATGGTATCATGGTTACTCACTTTCGATTACTGCACAAGCGGTGGAGCGGAGTTGTCAAACTTGATTTTGGCCCTCAGTCTGTGGGGGCCTAAACCTGGCATGGAGAATTCTGTCGCTAGGTTTCTCGAGAGTAAAATCTTCATCATCGCTGTCACTGTGCGACTAAGGTTTGCTTCCCTGGCGGTCATCAGATTTGGAACTTGGAAATTTGAGAACAGGAAACTGTAAGACATATTTAAAAATGTTAGTTTCTCAACAATTTCGATGTAAATTAGCTTACAATTTTGTTTAAATTCTCATCAGCATATTAGCTTTGAAGTCTCTCTATGAAGACTTGGGACTGCTGAAATGAAAGATTGTGTTTTTCCAAGCTTTTCGCGCGTATTTCACGCCAACTCCCCATCATAACGAAAAAGCGTCAAATCCACTATCCACAAATATTTAAATGACAATTTGATATAAATGGAGGGATATATTAACAATTATTTGATCACAGTTCAACTTACAAGACCTTCGCGCTGAAGTATGTAGTCCAGTCTTCCATTGAAGTCGCACGCGTGAATCCTCGAACTGGTGTTACGTTGGCAGATTTTTCTGAGTAAAGATGCTCCTTTAGAAGCAAGGCGATCCCAGCAACTTGATCGTTTAATATCTCAACTTTACACTCCATGCGATCGAGTTGACGTTGAATGGCAGCTATTTCAATTTTTTTGGCGAAGCAACGGAAATGGAAATAGAAGGAAGGATAGAATTGTTTACCTAGTATGTTCTTAAATATTATTTAAGAGGTCTTATGATAGTCGTGTAAGGTAAATGAAAGGATGTTCATATGTACATTATAGTACTCAAAACCAGAAACACAACTACAGTTTTTGCGTCATTTCAAAGAATTTTCTGTATATAACGAAATGGAAATTAAAATGCTTAATTTGAAAAAAATGATATGCACCATATTTTGGGCAAATTAAGCAATAAAATAAGTCAAAATATATTGAAATTGTTCCGTGCAGTACTATGGAACTAGATATTCTTTGTGAGTTCCTTGAGAAGATTGCATTTCTATGAATTAAAATACAACTTTTCACAGGATTTACTTAATCATTTACTTAAAATAGAATACCATTGATATAAACGGAATCACACTCCTTGGCAGAGCCCTTCTACCGATATAGTCAATGGTAAAATAAACACTAACGATAGTGTAGAGTATGAACTTACACACACAGCTTTTACAACTAACAAAAGTAGAGATTTATTCCTTCTATTTTTCATAGTTTCATCGTATGTATCGCAAAGAAACTATTCCATCAAATTCCTACCGAGATATATCGAAGAAAAAAGTTTATAGCAATAGTAGACCCTCCCAATACATTACGCACCTAAAATATCACGCATAAAATTAGCAATACATAAAATAGATTAGCACTCAATATGTACTGTAATAAGTTTATTTTGATGCACGAACTCATAAGCAATACAAAATAAAATGAAGTTCACATATCAATGTAATTATTATTATTATCATATAAGAAATTTTTCGCCTCTCTTAACCACGACAAAGTTATTCCAAGAGCGGAAGGAGGAAGGCCCCATTTAATATGGAGTTGAGGGAACGCGGAATCCATGCACAAGGTGCACAGAAACATCAAGCCCCGAAAGAAGATCATGAAACAAGAAAAAGTTGAAGAAGAAAGTAGTAGGTGCTGAAAAACAGGACAGAAGTGAACCGAAAAAAGATGGTACGTAACAAAACAAAAACTTATTCTATTTCAACAAAAAAGAAGCCTACCTAACCTTTATCTCGGGCCCTCACGTAGTCCCCCTGGGAGCGCTAATTCTCATAGATACAACAGTTGTATCCCCCTGAGGGGCTCATATCAATGTGAAAGAAACATCGTTATCTGAACGTAATTCTCACCGGCTTACGTCGGGAACGAATTCAGCAGTTGGGAGACAGGTTGAGCACCTTGCTCAGGGTCCTCGGATGAATCCGATTCTTCTGAAAGTGAAAACGCGTGTATGAGATATTTCCAGATATGTGAAGGTAAG
This sequence comes from Morinoia aosen, assembly GCA_030386875.1. Lineage (NCBI taxonomy): Eukaryota > Metazoa > Arthropoda > Malacostraca > Amphipoda > Talitridae > Morinoia > Morinoia aosen. The sequence goes on from CM059557.1 coordinate 73,381,475, forward strand.
GACGTGTAGCATATTTTTCCTGATAGCTAAACTGCTTTATTCCTCCGTAGCATCTTAACAATAGAGTTTTACCAAATTTTCCGGCAGAATATTAACAACTCCACCCCTATAGGTGCTAGTGTGGATGACTGCTTAAACGTAACCTTTAAATTATAATGTTGGAAACTATTTAGGTTTCTTGCCGAACATTTTCATGTGTTTTTACATTAAAAGCAAGGCACATGTAGAGCAAGGTTAAGTTAAGCTTTGTGCGGGTGAGTTATGACAAGTCATGTTATGTTCAATTAAATAAAAGGGAAACTCTTTAATGTTAACGTCAACCTACAGTTAATGATATGGTTTACGGCAGGTTAAAGTTTAAGGAGGCCATCCCAGTTTTTCAACTTTTTCGTCCGATTCGTTTGAAAATTGGCCGGTATATGTATTTTTTGGAAGTAAACTCTTTTTACTCATGTCACCACTTTTTCGATTTAGGCCTTAATTTTTTTACAAAAAATTAGTTTGTTGGTTACTTTTTATGTATATTTCAGGACGAATCTCCTCATTCAGTTTTGATGCTAGAACACAACCAAAGACAGTTTTAGAATCCTTGAAGCAATTCAAAAAAGAAAATGAAGGAAAATTTTAACATTTTGAAATTTTTTGGAATAAGAGATTTTTATGCTTCCAACACGAAGAAATTATTTTTGGGTTTAGAGCTATATAACTTTTTTTTCTCAAATTTGGAAAAAAGCCTTCATTCTGTTGTTAGAAATGTTCTAAGGATTCTAAAACTGTCTTTGATTTTGTTCTAGCATTAAAACTCAACGAGGAGATAAGGTTTGAATGTTGAAAGTTATTTTTTTTTGGGTATAAGCCATAACAAAATTTTTTGTTGAAGTGTAATATAATGGACAATGAATGTAATTGAATGCAGTTTCAATTTTAATTTCGATAATTTCCATACATAACATCATATTCACGCTGTGATTTGTGATTTCCAAACCCCCCCCCCCAAAAAAAAATTTGTTTATTCAAAAATATAAAATCTTTTATTTTAAGTCTGATTCCTATGAAATTTCACTATTATATGTAACTTCTGAAAGGAAACACAATTTATTTAATTCAATTTTTTGATTTAGGCCTTTGTTTATGGAAAAATTTGACATATTGGTTTTTAGGTATTGATATTTCGGTAAATCTGAAGGATATGTCAGTTATCGATTTTGTAAATTTCGATGCCTCAGCATAGTTAATTAGATCGAAATAAACAAGTTTTCTTTTATGCACTTTCCGTCTCAAATGAATATTTTATTAGTTATAGCGGTAAATGACTTACCGCAACTCCAGTGTTTGAAGCGGCAAGTTATTCAAAGAGCACGTCGGACAGCAACACTGCAATGCGCACTCGCTTCCAGCGCGATCGTCATCAAAGACGAAACCAAACCTACCGCTATACCTCGTTAAATACTCATTTTACGAAAAAAGTGTATCGAAGAAAAGTTGTTTATTTCGATGTTATTACCATGATTCAAGCAACAAAAATTCGAAAATCGATGGGTAGCTGTTTATTCGAGCGCATTCGTCATCATAGACGAAACTAAACTTACTGCTATAAATCGTAAAATACTCATTTGAGACGGAAAGTGCATAGAGTAAAACTTGTTTATTTTGATTCAATTAATTAGGTTCAGGCCCCACAAAGTGGAAAATCGACAACTGACATATCCTTCAGATTTACCGATATTTCACTGGCATTGATAATTCAAGACGTATCTCCTCATTCAGTTTTAATGCTAGAACAAAAACAAAGACAGTTTTAGAATCCTTGGAACATATCTAACAAACTTATATTCGCAAATTTTCCATTTCCCGTTTTGTTATCTTTTCATACGGGGTCTAAATGGGGTCGAAAATTAAAGATTTTAGTCCCCTCTATTGTCCGTAGCGCCATAAAATTTCAGGACCGAATAGTCCACCCCCTAAGGGTCGTTTTCTAACAAAAACATAAAAATGACCATCAGAGCGTCAGGGGCCTGCAGGGGCCTGGGATAATCTCCTTTAAAAGTAGGTTGCAATTATGTAATGTTGGATTTAATTCTACAATATCGATTGCAAGTAAACTAATGGGGGTTTTCTGGTAGAATTTGAACTGGCAACCATAAATGGAAGTCGTTATAATATCCTGTTCATATTCAATTATGATTATACTAAATTACAATAACAATAATATCCACACATTTATGTTTGGAGCAAATGTGTAATTGTATAATTACATTATATAATTGCAATAATAGTAAATTAATAGTTTCAAAAAGAAACTACTCCACCAAATTCCTATCGAGATGTGCTGAAAAAAAGGTTATAGAAATAGGAGATCCTCTAATGTGTATCATGAATGAAAAAGTCCCACTACATTATGAAATTAAGTAAATTATTAGTATAAAGTATAAACAAAGTATATTACTGTAATTGACGCCACAGTACTTTAAAGCTCGATTCGCCCTATCGTCGTTATTGATTAAAGCATCGTAAATATTTGATTTTGAGTATGTCATATTACTCTTATTGGGATTTCTGGAGTTTAACTACCCCACAATTTTTAATAAAAATATCAGGAAAACTTGAAAACTGCTATTAATGAAATGTGTTTTAAAATTAATTTTATATAAAATGTGCAAGTTTCATGGGAATCGGGCCATATTTTATTTTATTAGACAAAAGGGTAGCAGAAACAACGAAAACATCCCTAATGAAATTAAACCAGTCAACAACTGTATGACCATCTAATTCCAATTGTTTACAGATCACAGTCATAAGAAGTTCCAAGCACAAATAAAAATAAATAAGTTTCAAAATTTGTGGGATCGATAGATGACTTCCCTCAAAAAAAGCGCTTTCTCCCTGCGGAAACTAAAGTATCACACTTCCGTCTAAGAAATTATTTGGAAGTTGGAACACCAAAATTTTAAAGCCGAAGCATTAAATTGCATGGGGGAGCCACATTTTACACAATTCACATTAGTCAAAATCAAATAATTGTAATACTGCAAATACGCTAATAGCGGCACTTCACAATTCAATAAATGCTCAAGATCTTCTAATGTACTAACGAACATTAACATTGATGTGAAGTGATGTTTTTTTTTTAATTAAGAAGAAAATCATCTTACACCAGAAATGCTCTGTTATTGATGCGACAGTACGTTAAAGCTTAACTCGTTCTATCCTCGTCATTGATTAAAGTATCGTAAAAATATGATTTTGGGTAGAGAAACATTAACAGAGGGCAACATATATGACGAAATAATTCATGCACCATATCCCCAATTACTAGAGTTGGTGAACTACAAGTTTGGCCATATCTCGAGAAAAATCTCTCACCTCGTCTGCTCACTATTACAGTCCGTCTCTTCCACTTTGAAACATAACAATAAGACTGCGTGAGATAACCCTATTTTCCATTTTATGAACACTTAGACGTATTTTTTCCTTTGTAGCGTAGTTCCTTGCATTGTCTGTTCACAAACCTCGATTCTTTAGTAGTCTTATACGTCTACTCAAACATTTTTCAACTGCCCCACACTCTTTTTACTCAATATGCACCTAATAGGGTTAAAACTCAAGTAATTGGAAACAATAAAATATTCAGTATATGTATATGACACAATGACCAATACTCAAAACAACAACTATTCACATATGCGTAAAATACTTACTTGATGCGACTGTTATGTTTGAAGGTGTAAGAACGCCAACTTGCCCCTGCAGCAGTTTTTTTCAGGCAACAAGCAAATTCTGTAACACTTCCTTGAGTGGGCCACCGCACTTTTTTCACGGCCTTCAGTATATACCTAAGTTGACAGAAGAACGAGCTTCGAACACTTTTTCAATTTTTTCCTTGAAAAAACTACTTTCTAGTAAGTCAATTTCTAGATTACCAAAGAAATCGAGAAATATAATGCGCGAGCAATCTATCCTGAGTACTTTGATACAAATACCACTAAAACACCCTTCACATAACTGAATTTAAAAAATTAAACTAAGCTTGAACTCTCCACCCGACGAGAAAGTTCTACGGATGAGAGTAATGGTCGATCGACGCAAAATCGTTGAAGAACTTTCATACAGTATAACTTCTGAATTTGCCAACACATAGAACGTTCAAACATATGCACTACAATCAATAAAATTCACATTCTCAGTTTTTAAGCAGTAATTGGGAATCACACCATGGAGGTAGAATATACTGGAGGGAGCATAGCCGATTTCGATCGGATTCAAAAAAAGCCGCAAAGTTGAGAGACTGGGCATACACAAGGCCCCACACGTGACCACCTCTGAGCCAACCACAGACGCTTGGCTGAAGTTGGCTCCTCCTCACCTCCTCTACAACTCCACCTCCCATTTTCCAACGTAAGATTACTACTGCACCACAAATCAAAAGGTTTGGTGTGCGTGCAAGTCGCTCTGTAATTTGTTATATTCAAGGACCTGTTATCTTTATAGTTTTCAACTGTTAATGTATCTTTGCTAGTAATTCTGATATTATTAAGTGTCCTCAAGTGAGGAAAGACAATTTATTATCTTTCGGAATCTAAGAATCCCAAATTAATCCTTGTCAGAACTGGGACGTCAAGGAAATATTTCGTACTAAATTTAAGGAATATGCAGAAATACATTCCATCACCAGTCTATGTCATACACTATTATAAAATGATTCATTCAAAATTTATTGTTCGAAATGAAAATTTATTATCGTGAGTGTATTCCTGGGGTTAACTCTTTCTGGGGTTAATCCCCAAAATCCTGGGGTTTACTTTTTTCGATCTGAAATTTGACACTGAAATTTATTAATAGAATTTGAACTTTACAGGGACTGTGAAATGCTTTCAATTTCAACAGTCCAATTTTGTTTCTCAATTTATAAGCTTAGGGATTGTGTCCCGAAAAAAGGCCTAATTTGAAAACCCTGCCTTGACATCAAATCAAAACCCAGATATTTCTTGAAAAAACTAAGATCTGGGTTAAAATGCTTAAGTGCGACTAATTTGGCCGCGGGGAAACCTCTAGCACATATTGAACAAAGCACTTGGCTGAGAACAAATGTTTGGGTTCAAAGTTTCCTGATAAATTACGCAGTGATCTAGTCTGTTTTTGTGCACCTAATACACTAAGGTATCATTATTTCATAAGCAAATATACTGTAGAATGTGCAATTTTACAGTAACTTGTTTATAACTATAGACGTGATTATATATATAGGCAATCATTTCATGTGAAATTAATGGCGACCTTCTAATTGACCCTGCTTGTAGTTAAATTTTTGTAGGGCCGCTTCTAATTGACTTCATTACATCCTGCTTGATTTTTCCCTACTAGTTAAGTGTAATGTTGAAAAGCCTATCAGTAGCCAATTTGGAGGGTTGTTTGCATCAGTTTTTCTCAGCAATTTGGCAGCAAGCAGTAATAAAATGTAACATGTGTATTCTTAGATGATATATTCAATTTTCATGACAAATAGGTATATAGTGTGAAATATTTTTAGTTGAAGACTAGCCTTTTATTCGCTTCACTGGTATACTTTCTGCACCTCTCTGTCCCATTTCGTGTTTTCTTCTGTTGAACTTTCTTTCAACCTTGCACCAGGATTTCTTTGCAGGAGCTCATCATTGTATAAATTACCATTTCCACAAATAAAAAAGTACCATCTTTAAGATAGTACCTTGTACTTTCCTCTCTTAAAACCGAAATATCCGATTTATGCGAGCCTCAAACTAATTAATATAATCAATAAATCCTTCTTATGAAGCGCTAGTAGACTCGCTACTATTCTTACTCCTACTCGAGTCTTTCGTATTTTTGTTTCATTCATCCCCTCAAGGGAATGCCCTCAAGGGAATACAATTATTGTATCTGTGGGAATCAGCAATCCGAGGGGGATAATGTATGGGCCTGATCCGATAGTTCGGTAGGCCTTCATTTTGTTGAAATGAAGTATGCATTTCGTTTTGTTAAGGACCATCTTATTTCGATTCACTGCTGTCATTTGTTTGCAGCTCCTCTCACTTTCTTCCTGACTTTTTTCCTTCTTTCAACCTTCTTTCTACCTTCTTTCTAAACTTGTTTCTCTGCGCAGGGGATCCTGTGCGGGAACACGTCTTGTGCATGAAATCCGCATTCCCTAATGACCATCCTAAATATAGCCTTCATTATTCCTCTCTTTTGAACGTCTTTGTTGCGGATAGGGAGGTTTTTAACTAACATATGATTCAATATAATCTTATTTCATTCATCCAATTATGCTAAGGTCAGTTTACGGTTCATTATTTACTTTTTTGTAGAGGACAAAAGCGATATTCGTTTTTCATACATGTATGAAGTAAGTTTGTTGACATAACTTTCTGAACTAGTCAATACCATAACTGTCTAAACTAGTCAACTATTTTTGAGCTGAAACCGGTTCGTTTTGTTATTTATCGAAACAGAGTTTTACATTGCAGCTCTTTCACCCATTTCGTTGATAATTGATTTAGCAAATGGACTCATTATTTCATGCTGTTAGTATCATTTAGTACAATATTTTTGGTAATAATATGTAAGAAATTCAATGCTTTGTAAATTATCGTGGTACTTACAGTCCTAAGTTTTGATTGATTTTGACTCCATGGCGGATAATAGTCCTAATATTAAATTTAAAAGCCAGTCTCTGTCTTGCACTATTATTTAATTATTCCTACAAAATTTATTGTATGAAATTTTTTTTTATCGTGTGTACATTTTTCACTTGAAAATATATCAACTTCCATCAGCTCTCGTTATTCTGCAAATATTTTTTCAGGCTTTTCCTATTCAACATTTGCTAGCACCTGAATTTTGTATTAGTAGCGTCTTCAATCAATTGTATGCCTAAAATAATTTTCTTGTGTCGTAGATGATGTTCAAAAGGTTTTTTCCACTTTTCTTTTATTGCCCTTTAAAAGATGCGCTTCAAGCTTTCGGTTGAGCCTAATTTTAAATTTGTAGGTTGATTTAATATGAAATAAATGAACAAACAGGCAAGGAAGTAAATTCTCGCGTTTTTAAGTAGTCTCCCGATAGTGGATTGGAGCTAGTGTTCCCCTAGAGATGTAAAATGATTTTTTTTCTTTACCGCGCAGAGCCAAATTTTGAAAATCGATAGAGCCTAGCTTCTAGCCTTGGATGTCGATTTGACGGAAAGTAATCCTCGGAAAAGTTGTAAATCGTTGCGCTATAACGCAGTTCTCAACGGGTTGGTTGGGGTCGTCAATTTGGCGTACGCTAGTGCATGTGTTCGTGGTAAAAAATTGAGATACCATTAAGGATTTCCATGGGTTCAGAAATTGACAGAATTGTCTTTTCTGCTCTTTTAGGTGCGATAGAAGCATGATGTCATGCTCCATCACTTTGTAGTCGAGTTTACAATATTTTCGCTAAAATTCATACTCCAAACTTAAATAACAAAAAAAATATACTAGCTGTTGATTAGGGCTCGTATGTTGATTTGATATGAAGTCAATTTTTCATCCACAGACGTGGATGCAAATTTTCAGTGTTAAGTTCGGCATTGAGTTGGGCGTTGAAATCAGTATAACATTCTTCCCGCCTGTATAAGCTTTACGAAACAGAAGGAGATTCATGCTTCCTTATTATTCAAAAGCCCGGTCGCAACACAGTATTCTCTTCGTTAGAACTAAAACTTGGAACTCAATCCCTGCGGAGATACGTGAAAGTTATTCTTATGAGGTATTCAAAAGATATCTTGAGTCACATTTCCTATCAGAATACTAGTCGTGTAAAATCACCAAGTCAAATATTGTCTCCTCCATGACTGGTTCATGACTGATATACTGTTAACATCTAGCCTATATAAACTATTTTGTAAAATGAAGCATCCAATATCGAGTTGACTATCTCATTGATCAGTCAACTGCGCAACTAGGTTAAGTGAATTAGGTTAAACAATATTGTACACCTTAGAATAACGTTGATGGGAGGATGCCCTAGAAGTCGCTGAATTTATTCCGGCCCACAGGTAGCTATACTCAAATTTGACCATTGTACTAGACATAACAAACATTATACCTCTGTATCACATGTGGTAAAGAATTTAAAATTCCTTTAATTGTTTAATTATTTTGGGCTAATAGATTTCAGTATTGAATTTAATTATAAAAAAAACAGGTGACGCCCTGAAGTAGTGTTACCAAAGGTGTCAATTCTGTGACCAAAATCCTGGAGTTAACTTTTTCGATCTGAAATTTGACACCGAAATTCATTCATAGACTTTGAACTTTGCTGGGACTGTAAAATGCTTTCAATTTCAACAATCAAATTTTGTTTCTCAATATATAAGCTTAGGAATTAGCTCCGGAAAAAGTGAGTAATTTGGAAGTCTGCCTTGACGTCAAATTAAAAGCCAGGTATTTCTTGAGAAAATTGAGACCTGGGTCGAAATGCCTAGTTGCGACTAACTCGCAGCTAGAAGAGCTTGTAGCCTGCGTGTGCGCATCCCAACGTAATCAGTAGGTAACTGACGTCACAGTAGCGAGAACGCTATTGGCTACCACAGACATGAGAGAAATCTCAAAATCTGGTTCTCTTTTCAGGCGACCATGCTCCCTACACTATATACTCCCTCCACGAATCACACAGTGACAGCACCTATGGAGACGTTACAAACTAACCAACTGTCAAAGATGCAAGGCCGGTTCGACGTCACGGACTGCCAGTTCGAAACTTCGAGTGGTTCGAAGTTCGAACCAGGTCACAGAGCAAATTTTTAGGGTAAATTGGTTTACAGACAGTAACGTTTGAATGTTCGAAACAAACTTTTGGGAGAGTACTTCATACTAGACTAAAAAATATTGTAAATATATCACTTGTTCGTGGAAGGTTGTAGGAGTGTAATACATCATTCTTTTTTGTTATTCCATTTTAATTCAAACTGGCAAGGATAGGGTAGTTTGTAGATTGGTCGTCGATTGGTCTTTGACTGATAGACGATTCATCGACCTCGTGCTTACCGAGCTCATGACAAATCACTTGCAAACTTCTTTCCCAGACATTTGGTTTTTTCTTATATTCCTTCTCAGTATATTTCGTTGATGATCAAGTTTTTATTTTAAACTGAGTAAAAATAATAACCGATCTTTAGTTTACGTTTTAAGTGCTGTGGTATGTGACGTTTGCTTAAAACGCATGTACGAGTACACTATTTACAAGGCAAGAGTGTTATAGGGTCTAATTTTCTCATTTCCTCTCTCTCTTCCGAACGAATATTCATTTGTGCGATGTCATCAAAGCGTAATTAGTGTTACATCAATGTTTTATGTATAGTTTACATGTTGCAAACACTCGTATATCTTGAGAGTAGACTTCAGCTACGCACGACTGCCTCGGGAATAAAAAATCCAACAAAAATTAAAACGCAATGTTACTTGAATCGCGAACTATGGAAAGTTTGACTTGTATTGCTTTACTTTTTCAAACGAGAATTAATTTGAAAATTTGTTAGAATATCAGATTTCCTCATTACCAAATGTAATTCTTTGCAACGTAATCAGGCAAATTTTAACGATCTTATGCGATATTTCGCTTCCTGTAAATTTCACTACCCGCTACAATGGGTAACGTCAGAAAAATTGATATTAGAAACTGTCATAATAAAATACGTTTTCGCTTAGCACTGGTTGAAATCTATGTTTTTCTTGAAATAATTAGCATTGTCAACATCACGATATCTTCACCATAAAATATAGAACGATATAGCATAAAATTTATGAATACGATCAATCTTAGGCATATATTGAACCACGATGATACGAGATTTATCAACTTTATTTTATGTTATTCTTCATTTTAGAAATTTCCAAATTTTAATTAAATTCTTTAGAATGTATTTAGGACTGAAAAGTGATTAAACTGATTTCACTCTTGAATCTCATTTCTCAATTTGAAATTTTGCGTTATCCTCTCAGTAAGTACACTTCTCTTTTGAGAGATATATATATACTGCGGGGACTGTAGTAATATGTTTGACTATTCTGGTATCGAAGAATGAAATAAAAACATACCCATAACAAATGTATGGTGAAAATCTATAAATGAACACAAGTAAACGCACCAAAGCATTTATTGAACAGCACAGTCCCATTTCAGAGTGTGTCTTCAGTTTCAATGTCGCCTATATTTTGGAAAAGCATGAAAATTGAAAAAAATATGCGAAATATAGTTTCAAGCTTGATGCATTGTACGCAACAATGTCAAAAAACACGTTTCATGGCTTACTTCCGTCCATTATACGGCGATAATTCAATGCTATTTGTTTCGCTGCAAACAACGGATGGCCGTCCTCATATGTTACGGCCATTAACCAACTGAAAATTTTCAGCCCTCAAATCATAACTGGCCTGCTTAGAATATCACGTCCGAGCTCGACCGTGCGCAGTTAAGAGCGCGGAGAGAGAGTTAAAAGGCCGAGACGGCCGACTCGCCTTTAATTCACACCTGATCGACTGTTTCGTCCTTAATTCACCAGCGACAGGTCCATGATTTTCAATTGGGTAATAGTCATTCATAAAAACAATTTATCTCGATGTTCAAATTATTGAACAGTTTTACAGCGTGGTTGCATGTGAGATTTCTTCTCGATCGTTATACACAAACTCTTTTTTTTGTTCAAAAATGGTCTCCTGAAGAACACACACTTTTCCGTATAATTAACTTGAATTTTAGGAGGCTACAACAGTACTGCTTGAGCCAACAAACCGACCCATACAGAGGTCGTCAAACTTGGTGTCATGCAGCATCGTTTTATTGACTAATTCGGCATTTTGGCTTCATCTACAATATTGCAGTACCTTAATTGTAAGTAACTATTTGTTTTGTGATCTAGACGTCAGATGGCATACAAAAAATAGACCAATAGACCAAAGCTGTGTTCATATAAAATCCGGGAGTCATTTTTGGTAAACAATCATTCATTTATTGCAAAGAATCCATATCAGCATAATTTCAGAACTCATTTAAATGTCTATATAAATGTCTATGTAATGGAATACAATAAAATGTCTATGCAATTCCGGTTCAGTGTGCCGAACATAAGAGAAATATATTTGATTTATCATTTTTCTCTCTTAGTTCGATGAAATCCACGAGCACGTTTGTCTTTCTGTGTACGTGCAAAACGATAATTGATGTCTTTATACGTCCGAAGGTGCGTTAAATTCATTGGAAAAGAACCGGGTCATCGACCAGCAATTTTGTTTTCAACTACTGCGTTGTTTTGGTGTCTTGAATGCATTATCAGATATGAATATAAGGGGATTTATTATACAGTATAAAGGGATGTGTGAAAAACGAAATAAACATATTCGAATTCCATGTTAATACCTATAGTTTCTTCACTTTTCAAACCTTTTTACTAAATACTCAAAACAAAATATTTATTTTCATCGTTTTCGTTTACCTACGATGTTTCCAGTGTCTTCAAGTAAATGCACCAACTAATTATATTGAAATAAGTGTAACTTTTTGATTAATCGTTACCCCAAAACAGTTTAGGCTGCAATGTCTTTCATTGCGCACTTGTACTTCGCAGGTCACTAACCCAACTCGAGCAGCGGAAGAATTATTCAAACGATACACATGCCCTTTGTTTGTATCGAGCTTCTGCTGCGTAAAAGCCAAGTGTTAGTTCCAAGGCAGCTCCAGTCTCGGTTGGTGCCTTGTTAAATTTTCATGAAAGTAATAGCTTCCAACAAAGAATTTGTTGACTGATGACTTGCCGAACAATTGTGTGTACATGATGAGTGGCAGCTATCGTCAAATTAATGTTTCTCACACAAAATAGAATTTCATATTAGACATGAGTTGTTCACGAAACCTGTTCTCCAGTCTCGTTTGTCTCGGACAGTCTATTAGGAAGAACGACAGAGTACGGTTCTTCATAAGATAAGTCGTCGTAATTTTACAGGTAGACTTTTCTGGATAGAGCGACATCACTGTTTCTCGAGTACAGTTGTAGAAAATGAAGGAAATTCCTAATTCTTTCTCAATTCAAGAATTTTTGCTGAAAGCAACTGGCACGCTTTGGTTCGATGTGTCAAAAAAAGAAGTAAAAACTAACATATCCTTAGCTATTTACGGGTTGACGCTTCACGTCATTTATTTACTACTGTTTGCATTGAGATCAAATGACGGCATCAGTGATAGTCCGCTGTATATTGCTTCTGTTGTAACCTCATATTATGTTAACGTCGTGATTAAATGTGCTACTCTCTTCACTAGTCGTAAAACAGCTGAAATGCTACGTTTCTTCCACAAGTATTCGTTCAAACTACATTCATCAAGGAACAAAATAATGTTCTTCAAATTAGACTCAGCCACATTTTTTTTTCTGGTAATTACACTGGTTGTATATGGATTTTACTGGTCCAAGAGGAAAGCTCTATTTGAAAATGAGTTTTTGAATATTTTTGCATTAAGTGTAGAAACACTATCATCTTTGGGAGACATAACTCAACTCGCCGTGTTTAGAATATCTTGCTTAAACTTTACAATCGTGTTGAAAAGTTTAACCGATGAACTGAAAAACACACTTGCAATTCTAAGAAATGGAGAGAACGTGTGGCCAGGAGGGAAATCCGGTGACCAAGTTGAAGAATACGGGCGCCGCATTATGGGGGTAAGATTGAATAAGCAGCTAAGGTGAAGTCTTTGAACAACAAAGGTGATTCAGTGTGAACTATGTTGGTAGGCAGATCAACGAATTTTTGATTAATTATCATTGATTACATTTTGTTGTTAAACAATGTTAAAACGATTGTCGAAGTCTTGGGTAAATTTACCCAAGTATAAGAATACGAAAAACTGGACAATAACTCTGAGCTTAATTCGAGACCCTTGATTTCTGAAGCTGTGCCCGGCCTGAAGTGGCCAACTGAATTTTGGTTTAGGCTGAAAACTAAAATTTGCTAAACACGCTGGGACACGAAAGCCATTAATTATTACTGGTTGCACCCAGTAAAGGGACAAGGAAGCCATAATTACTGGTTGCCCCCAGTAAAGGGACACGGAAGCCGTAAATGCTTGTTCCGCCCAGGAAATCACAGCCAGTAATTTTTACTAGTGGTCCCCAGAAAAAATTTAGAGTTCTGAAGGTTATGGTGTAAAAGCTAATTTAATTGATGAGTGCTGTGAAGCCTGATCACAGGCTGAAGTAGCATCGGGTGGAACTTTGATGATCTCTCGCAGTTTTGCGTCTAGCAGTATGTAACCCAATATAAAGGCTTCAAACTGTGTCAAATAATTATTTGAAAATTATAATCCCATGATATTCATTTTTACGTCTGTTCTCATTGATAAAAATGTAGTTTTTAAATGTTACTTGCCAGGAGTATTCAATTTGTACTGAGGGTACATCAAATCTGAACGTACACAGAAGTACAATCGTAGCCGTATAAAATATGCATTTGACGCTCAAACCAATCTGATTTTGTCTTAAACACCGCTGAATGTAATCCAAAGACAAAATGAGAAGAATGTAATATCAATTGCATAACAAATGATAAGGGCGAAATAAAGATTGATGAATCAAGAAAACACAGACCAAGAGACGACATATAAATTAGCTCACCCATCCGTGAGGAACAGTATTTTATCTATTGGGTTTGCAAACTCGAGTTAAATGAGATCTGCATTTGGACCGGCTTTTCGTGAATACATTTCCAGATTATGGAATTCTTAGATCTGTTGCGTTTTTGTAGTCTACCATTGAGAAGTTACCGTGTCGGAGAGGATGATTAAATATTTTTCATTGGTTCAAGGATTTTAATGACAGGGTTTGTAATGGTCTACCCGGTCTATGATTGATACTAGGTGTTTTGAAACTGGGATCTTCACTTTTACAGATTTGCTCCACATATAACAGTCATTGCTGACTTCGCACTGAAATTGATAAATAATGTTCGAGTGCTCCTCCGCCAGTGAGGCTAAAATTGAAATCTGTATGGGAACAATGGAAAGAAAGAACGATTCCGAGTGATTACATGGACTTCGTTCTGCTATCACGCGGATAATAAAGTAGTTTAATTTATATTTAATGATGCATCTATTCCAAAACAATGGCTGATTCCTATTTCTTGCTGATGTCTCTTCTTTGCCAGTGCCGATTTCTTGATACGCAAAAAAAAGGTTAATGATAATCAAAGTTTTAGCTGATTTTTATTGACTTAACTGTTACGTCATAAGCAGCGAAAAATTATAAAATGTATTATAACTAACAGGACCCGTAGAAATTCCACGTATAATGTCAACAATAAGCGAGGTGAACCCGAGAAAAAATTCGGTCAACATTACATAGCAAATTTCAACACAACATATTCTAACCTATCCTGTCCTAACTTATGTTAATCTAGCCTAACCTAACATATCTTAACCTATCCTAACATAACCTAACCTAACATCCTATCCTAACGTTACTTTAACCAATGTCATCGATAGGCTATATATAGGTGGACCCGTGAAAAAATCCAGTCAACATTCCCTGACAAGTCCTAACACAACATATTTTCACCTAACCCATCCTAACATAACATAACTAACCTTTCCTATCCTAACCGAAGCTATCCTGATAATATGGCAAACATAAAAAACCGTGAACCCGTGAACAATTTCATCATCATCACCTATCCTACGCTAACCTAACATATTCTAACCTATCCATTCCTAACCTAACCTATCTTATCTTAACCTATCTTATCCTAACATATGAATGCATGTGAAAGCGATCTTGTAATGTAACACTCAGGAATTCGATATCCATGATACCGCAAACTCGGATGTGGAGCGTTACACACGAATTAAGGGGTGTTTCACAAGGGCACCTTTCGGCCGTGAGGCGCAACACGTGTGGACGAGGCTCACCACTGAGGCTCATATTTGTGTGTGTGTCCGAAGTTCCCTATTCGCTCTGATCGAATTCGTGAGGCGCGACGCACGTGAGCCTGGCAGCTCAGTCCCCAGTCAGTGTGTAGTTAGCGGTCACCAGGTGAGGTGTTGCCCTCTGCTCATCGATTATAGCTGACTTGACGTTACCACTAGACACTACATTGTTTTTAATTGAAATTTACTGAGCCCATCGTTGCATTTGGCAGACCAAAAGCTGCGAATATAAGGAGACTGCATTCCATAATATTTTAATGAAAATAAACGAATATAGTATGATTTCCCTCATGCAAATAAAAAAGAGATTACGTAGCTTACGATACAGCAGCAATATCCAGACAACCTCGTCGACTTTAACCCATCTTTCATAGCAGCTAGCCACACACTGACTGATTTTGAGCAGCGCGCGCTCCGTGGCACGCTCAATGTCTAGTTAAGGACACCGTCTAGGTAAAAAAAACTCCCGTTATTTATAGATGGATTTCTCTGAAATTTTCACAGTAGGTGTGAAATGATGCAAATATCATTTGTTATTTCGCCAAAATTTTTGTATCTGCACTGGATTTTTTTTATTTTCGAAAAACATTATAAAATAGTTTTTTTTTAAATCCTACTTCTTCTACAATTTTGAAGTTACAGAACCAGTACTTTGTTTTTAGATTGCTTAGATGTCTATATAACCACTCGCAATGGGGAATTTCGATAACTTTTTTTTTGTGGATTTTGGGAATGAAAAAAATGAACTTTTTTCATTTTTTTTCATGTCGTGTAATTTTCAAAATAATAAATTTATCAAAAAATGCTATTGCGCGAGGATACAAATTGCTAAGCCCTATCGAATGGTATATAAATCATTCTCCTAGCTCTAAAATTGTGGAAGAAGTAGCATTTGAGAAACCAATTATCAAGTTTCCAGAAAAACGTGTTTTTTCACAAAAAAAAAATTTCTTGTTATCTTTTGAACTACAGGGTTTTCTATAATGAACTCTTGAGCGTTTGTAGCTCTTTTCAAGTCCTTTCGATTGATACAATTTACATTGCTGTAGCTCTGTAACTCTGGGAAAAAATATACAACAAAAGAGAATGGGTGTCATTCATGAAAGCAACCAATTTTTTATAATTTTTATTTTTTTTTTTTGACCAAAATACGTTTTTTTTTTGTCAAGTCAACTCCTTTGTTTTATAGCTCTTTTCAAGCCCTTTGGATTGGTGTGCTCGCCATAGCTGTAGCTATGATACTGCAGCTGTCATTGAGCTATGAATGAAAGCTGCGGCATCATAGATACAGCAGAACAGCTTAATTCTGAAATTGTCAAAAATTATGAAAAAATATTTACTCAGCATTAGAATGTTTCGTTTGAATAATGGAAGCACTTTGAGCAGCCCATTAACGAACTATAATGCCATTCCCGCAGAGAAACACGCTCAATTGACCCCCAATAATGAGGGGAGGAGGGTTCAAGGTCACTCCACCCCCATCGCTTTCCCCCCCTCTGGTGGGCGCACTATTCGGAGTAGACGTAAACGGAAAGAACCAATGGAAGCGCAAGAAAATCCTCTATAAGATGCATATATAAACAGATAATCAACACATATCCCGATTTCTATCAAGACGGTCTCCTGCTTCATTATCATAGAATCGGCAGAACAGCTGAATTCTGAAATCGTCAAACTTTTACAAAAAAATATTTATTCAGCGTTAGAATGTTTCGTTTGAATAATGAAAGCACTTTGAGTAGCCCATGAACGAACTATATTGCCATTGCCGCAGAGAAACACGCTCAATTGACCCCCAATAATGAGGGGGGTGAGGGGTCAAGGTCACGCCACCCCCATCGCTTTCCCCCCTTCCGGTGGGCGCACTTTTCGGAGTAGACGTAAACGGAAAGTACCAATGAAAGCGCAAGAAAATCCTCTATAAGATGCATATAAAAGCAGAAAATCAACACATATCCTGATTTCTACCTAGACGGTGTCTTTAAACGCACATGGCTCTTGTGAAGCTCCACACGAGGCGTCTACACGTGAGCCTGCAGCAAAATGGATACCAGTGTAAACAGGGCTTTAGTTTGAAGCGTATTAATATATATAGATGGATGTTATTTGCTGTATCCCTCTACCGTTATAATCTAAACACGCCTTAGCTCAGTTTTACGACGTGACTTCACTGTGACTCCCGCTGCAGTCCAATACCGAAAACTAAAACTAAATTAAACATCAATATCACTCTTACCCATGAATTTACTGTGCTTAGGACACTAGCAGAATTTGTACATTTGTACCGATTTGTGATATTATTGCCACTGTGTTATAATACAGAAACCATTCGCTATGATGGTAATTTTAAATGTGTCAAGTTTTCGGTTATACGTTGGCAAATAATTCACTTCTATAATGATCATTCGTTTCTTTCGCCTACACCGACGTATGGTTCACGTTAAGAAATAATTTTCTTACCACGTATCGCCAACATGATCCATTCAGTGTGTGTGACTCGTGGGCGATAATTTCCGGTCATGATCTGAGTGCCACAGTTTGTTGTGAGTTTGTTTTCCAGATTTTTTTCAATATAGGGCTGAACATCGAACTGAGCTTCAATACGAATTAGATTCCTACTGTGAGTGATACTCCATGGATTTTTCAAGACGATTGATGCAGTATGTACGAAGTTGTATTAAATAATGTATTATGCGTCGTCTTCATCTGTGTTGCGTTCGGTCGTAAGACCTGAAAATGTTGAATGTTAGCCAATAAAACACTACATATTTCTTGTAACAACAGGCAAGGTATTTGGTGGAGCATAAAAGAATACAATTCAAACAAAATTCTTGCTAAAAAAGTGAACCATCCAGTTAGTGTGAATATTACTGGTCAGCGTAATTTTCCCTCTTGAATATCACACCAAAAACCTTTTCTCCCGGTTCTGAGAAAAATTCTGATATACCATTGTGTCAAATGATTATTCACGGAATTCCTGATGCATATTGGTGTATCTCCTCTGACTGCATGTTCAAGCGGTTGAGAGATTTAGATCACATATTCACGTTTTAAACGACGAAAATTTTTTTTGGGAGCTGAATTGTATTTTTTTAATAGAATATAATTCCTCACGCTATTTTTCATCAAATTCTTAGATATTATCCGCACATTAGTATCATCACTTGCCGGTCTGAGGAATGAAATATTTATTTGAAATATAGTGACTTACGCTAAATGTATCATGGTTGGCACCCTTATGTGTGTCATTTCAGCCCATGACACACAAAAGTATGTCACAATATATAAACTGATGGTGTAGACAGATGACACACTTTTGTGGGACGGTTTTGTGACAACTTTACACACAAAAGTGCGTCGGTTTAGCGATAGAAATTTTCTCAGTTTGATCTTCTCCCAAGGCGTATGCCGTCCGATGCTGCATTACAAGCTAGGCACCTCCCTCATAAACCTTTCGTTTTAAGATGGGATCGATCTTTTCAAGAAAGTTTAGTTCGGATGTAGCAAGAACTCAAGTCATCAGATGTTCTCCTTTGCATAAACTTCAGCTTACGTCTGCGTGGAGGCGACATGCATTCTGATCATGGTGACAAATGTTCATCCAGAAGCTGGGTGAATATTTTTCTATTGTTCTTAACCCATTCAGCACTCGAAATAAGCCAACCAGATCATTACCAACGATCTCTGCTTGCAACATCACTCACCCCACCGTCAACTTGTTGACGCCGAAAGCGACTGGGATAAAAAGCTCAATGAAGTATCCCCGCTTTGGTCCCTCCGTCGGGGCCAAACATTAATGCACGTGTCTCTTTCATGATAACAACATTGTTTAAAGCATGTCTCCATATATTTCAGCCCATGTGATGTGCGTTTCCTCGTGAGATGTGTTCAGTAGGGATCTGGCGATAAGATTCACATCCCTTGCCAGAATCTCGAAGAAAAATTGCGCGCGAGATACTTTATGAATTGCGTCAATAAATCCTATGACAACTCAGACTTCACGATAGAAGAAAAAAGAGAAGAAACTACCTTTACTTGATTTCGTTATCCAGCGCAATGAGACAAATGAGTCGATAATCATTGACAGAAAACCATCAATTATCGATCTTGGAACGAATTTTGTGATAGTGCTTCGCCTTACCTGTCTGAAATTAATTAAATTAAATCGTTGATGTATAAAGGGTTTCATCAGTCGTCTACTTGTGTTTCAGTTGATAAAGAGGTGAGTTTTTTAAATAACATTTTCTTGCGTATCATGGTTATCCTGATCAATTTGTTAACAAGTACATTAAAATATTTCTGAATAAAGTCTGTAACCCATGCCCTCAAAATACCGACTATTGATTATAAAAAATTATATTCCTCTTTCGCAGCTGGCTAATATAGTAATATAAAAAGCACTCTATCACTCAAAACCATTCATTTTGGATATTATTTCGATAAAATATTAAGTTCAGCCGCAAAAACCCTTTTGAAGTCAGAAATTGTTTCAGGGATAAAAACTTTTTGTCGCATGCGCGCTCGAACAGTACTTCTCAATTTCAGTGCACGAATTGGCTCCTACATAAGAAGCACATATTACTAAGAAGCAAGGATCCTACTTTCCGAACATCAAGGCTTCAGTCATAGAACTAACAGACCATTACAAACAACTTCTCAATCCAATTCTTGAACTCATAGCAAAAATCATTCTCTCATATGAAGTTTTCAATTATAGACCCGGTAAATAGTGCAATAGATCTAAAAATCCTGGAATCTTGGTATGTATTCACAAAAAAGACCTATCACTTCAGCCTTGTTGCATTTAGCTTAAGCCTGCAAATTGAAATCAAGACAAATACTGCTTGTTATTTTTGGGCGAACTATTTTTTTATATTTTTATCCATTATTTTCTAATTTCAAAATTGTGCTTTAACTTTATCATTTATTTTGCAATTTGCATTACTTATTTTTTCGTGTTCACCAGATTACATCTACAGACGATGTTTTTCTCGAAATCAAAATGCTCAGAAGGTAACGAAAAAAGCTGAGCGAGGGAATCCGAAGAACACAAAAGATTAAAGTTTACTTATACACCTTTTCTCGTTTTATAACCACACGTCAAAACAATATAGCAACAGTGTGCACAATCATATAACAGCGAATAAAAACTAATAACAGCGGCTCAAAATATAACAACATCCAGTACAAATCCAGTGACGATGCTGTAAAATTGATAACAGATGCAAAATGTGGTGACATAGAGAAATAAATATAACGTTGCTTCAAAATACATAACACTCTCAGAATGTTGCAACAGACGTTCATTTTCTTTAACAAATACTCAAATCTTGTAACAATGCATCATATGGCCAGTCTCACAGGTTTAAAATAATGTAACAGATACAAAAAATAATAACGAAAATTCATAAGATGTAACAACATCTTTTAAACTCCTGTTGACGAGAGAAATAATTTTTTTACACTTACATATTGAAAAAAATAAAAATAATGGGTTCACCTTGAAACCCCGAATGTCAAAATTCCAGAAGTCAAAATTTCAAATATTTAATTCCCGACCATATTTAGCAGTGAAATATGTACAGTACACCTTTTCTCGTTTTATAACCACATTCTTTCGAAATGTACCGACGAACTGCAAATTTAACGACGATGAACCATTGAATATAACAGGGAATAGAAATATAGAGAAAGTGTCGCAAAAAATAACAACAACGACAAATTATAGCGGCACCAGGCAAAATGAATGACAGTGAAACTATATATCAGAACAAAGAAACAATGTGTAGTGACAGAGTCAGTTTATTGTAACAACGTTCAAAAAGGATTACAATTACACAAAAAATAGTAACGTACGTGTATATTTTTGTAACAAATTAACCATTTCCGACAGAGTTTTTTATAAGTAAAATGAACAGTAAAGTAGCATATAGCGTAGTACAGTTAAGGAAAATTCGATTGTGTGAATTTCACAAAAAAAAAATTAAAAAAAAAATTCAAGTATCTTAAAAAAATAAAAAAAAATAAAAATAATTCATTGGGTTTTGCTTTGTGTTGTAAAAACAGTGTAGGGTTCGCATTCAGCAGTACAGAAAGTGATCGAGTCCACACGTTCGTTGAAAGAATGTTGTGGTAAGGCTATTCTGAGGAGCATCGGGCAGTTTTGTATTTGTTTTACCACGAAGGAATGTGTGAGGGAACTTGGTTATAAAGATCTCTTACAGGGCAGAAAAACCTTTCCACAAAAGTGTTTGTAGACAGGGCGATCTTAAAATAACATGGGGAGAAGAGGCCAGCGAAACTTGAGAGGGTTCGGCTGAACTACATGGAGAGAAATTTATTGGAAGCACTTGTAAGCGTTGGGGCTGAGGACGCTGGACAGAAGAGGGTGACAGATTTATGACACACCATGGTAGGCTTAGGAGGTCCGTTAGAAAGCGAGCGATATTATCGAAAAGCAAACAACCTCAGGAGAAGGCGGAGATTACTGCGCGCTTGGCAAAACATTTCAACAGCAAATAAGAAAAGGACAGCCTCGGGGAAAACCAATGGGAACGTTAGAGGGAAGTGTAGGAGGACGCTCAAGAAGCTCAGTGAGAACACGATTGGTCTCACGAAAAAAGGGGAGTACAGCTTTGAACGGAGGGACAGAGCTGATGAGAGGCGAGCCGTCTAACGCGGTACATCATAATAGAAAGAAGTACGTGTAACCAAGTGTCATACTGAAAAAGCATTCTGAAAAATATAAGTGAAAATATTGAATATGTTGAACGTATAGAGGAAGTTGAATAAGTTGTTTTGAGCCCGTAAATTAAAATGAAATTAAAAAAATGTCACGTCTATTTTTCCAGAAATGAAAACATCGTAACCAAACTGTGCAGTATATGAAGTACTAAGTTGAACGTCAGTTGGGCGGGTAAGAAGTGCTTTGGATCATAAGATATGCAGTTCCCTTTTGAAAAGAAGTTTTAAAATAAATGTCATGAAAAATAATGTCACATTAACGTAAAAATTAAAATTATTTTGAGCACAATTTTTGGCAATTAAAAGAAGTAACGAGCTGATAAATCATTTGCAGGCAGGGCGGTCGTCGCAGATGTCTAACGTGATTGGAGGTTACGCTCTAGAAGTCAGAAGTGGAGATTTGGAAGGTGGTCGTCATAAATTTTTAAACTGAGAATCACTCGTGGAGACTGAACTGGAGTTGTGCCTTTGAGAAGGAACGTGTGAACGAACGTTATGATCACATTTGTACTGCTGAACGCCACAATGATTGAGGGGTATTCTGTCATATTCATGTGTGGGAAAGTGAGGGAAGGGCTGGCCGGCCAGATTTACTGGGATATGAATTGTGTGTAAGTCAGTAGGGTAGGGCTTTGAGGCAGGTTGTAAATTGCACTGTGTCCTAATAAAATGTTCATGGATTGTGAGTCTACGTTATCGTACTGTATCAGTTCTGCCGTAATTATAAATTCATGCTAAATTCATATGGCGTATATAAATATCCGTCAACGCAAAGGCAGCTCATCGATACAGGTGCGCACAGAATCGCGCTGATGTAAGTCGTGTATCAACTCACTGGTGAGTACCGCTCTAAATTTAGTATACAATAATTGTGTGTCTTTTCTTAATGACTGTGTTCTTCATACATTCTCGCATTTTTTTTTGTGTGTGTTAGGTATGTACCTGGAGGTGTACCATTCCTCTATTCGGAGAACCTGATCTTCTTGTTAATGAAATGTTAACAAGGAGGAGGACCCATTTCTCGTGACATCACAATTTGGTAAGATCAACACGATCGCTTTGTAATTTTGTGAATTTTGTGAGTGTAGTATAACAGTTGCATTGTATTTTTTTTGCGTGGTTATTTCATGTGCAAAACGTACAGAAATTCAGTAGATGTACATAACTCGTAGTGATGATTTTCTGTGTTCCGGTGTGAGAAGACAGCAAGCACACTGCCATATAGATAAAGAAAGTGAAAGTGTTTATAAAAGTGATAAGTTTCAGTGGGAAAATTCTAGTGTGCTCACACGATTAATTCAAAGTTTCAGTGAAATTCCACTGTGAGTAAGTTTTAAAAATTATTTGAGTGATCGCAAAATTTTGAGTTTTGGAAAAAGTGAATTGGAGAAGATCGACACTATGCCTGCGCGCGGGAGAAGGAACAACGCCCGCAGAAATGCGCCAGCAACGCCACCACAGCCCGAAGAGGAAGCAGTTAACATGCCCGTGGTAACCAGTTGCGTGGGAGCCATAGGGGCCAAATTCAGGAGGGGCGACGATGTAGGGGAACATATGGCAAGGTTGAAGTTTTTGACTGGCAATCTGAATAACAGCGAGCAGGTGAATGTCTTCTTCCTGTGCCTAGGTCCACAAGAGGCAAAGGAATGCAATAAAATAATTGGTACACTAACGAACCTACGAGAAGCAGAAACATGGCTGCGCTCATACGCCGACCAAGTAGAACATCCGACTCAAGCGCTGTTTGAAATAGTGACCAAGAAGCAAACAAGCCGAGAGGGAGTTTCAGAGTACCTGACGCGCCTGGAAAGGCTGTACAACGAGAATTATCTAGAACATCCAGAACGAGTCCTTGTAGATTTGATGTGGCTCGGATTAAGGGATAACATCACGAGACCCTTTCGAAGTGATGCGCGACCTACGAAAGTACAAGAATTGAGGGACATGGCAATCGAAGTGGAAAATCGACGGATAGTACCAGTACCATGGGAAACGACAGAGAGGAGGGAACCGGAGAGAGAGAGAGCGCAGCGAAGCGAGAGGAGGCCACAGCATGAGACTGCACGTGTCGGCCACACGATGCGGCATTCGCCACAACGGCCAAGAGGCTACCGCCATGAAGTGCCACCCTGGAGAGAAAGGAACAGACAGATGCGACACTCTCCTTATCATCGAAGAGGAAATTATGAAGCACCCCACTGGAGCGAAAAAGGCAGACTTAGGAGTCATCAGCACCAAATTCACCATGCAAGAGAACCACAGCCGCATCCGGAAGTACCACCTGCACCTGCAGTGGACTTAGCACAGTATAGAGCAGTGCCACCGCCGTGCGTCAACTGTGGAAAATTTGGGCACCTAAAAGCTGATTGCAGAGTGCAACAGTTTGCAGGACAGCCAAAAAACGGAATAGGAGACCGTTAGCTCCAATAATAAATCCCAGCGTAATACTCCAAGTGAATGGTACACCTGTTACCGCACTTCTTGATACCGGAGCAAATATATGCTTGGTAAAAGAGCGTGTGGTTGCGGGGATTAAAAATGCTAGTGTGAAAGGAACATCGACTGCATTAAAAACAATTGGAGAGGAACCCGTACCGGTGCTGGGAAAGATTAATGTGCCAATCAAAGTTAACGGTCAGAAAATTGTACAGAGATGCTTTGTTTAGAAGGAAAATGCATTCCCAGGAGACCTGCTAATAGGAGTGGAAGTAATGAACAAAGTCAACGCAAAGCTGGACTTCGGAAAATGTAGGGCATCATTCTTTGGTACTCACGTGAACATGTTTTCAGCACCAGGACACGCTTCTCCGAAAATTCTGTGTGTAACGCGGGAGGAAACCTCAGTCACTCTGGCTGAGGACATTACAGTGAAGCCTCGCGCGCAAACCATGGTGAAGTGCCGAACAGATGGCAAGTTTGATGGGAAGGAAGTAATTTTAGAGCCTAGAATTAAGTGGGCGCCTTACGTCGGAGCCACCGCTGCAAAGGTACAAAACGGGTATGTTTTGATGCCTGTACTTAACCCTTTTGCCGACGAAATCGCTCTGACTGAAGGAGCAATAATTTCAACATGCCACGAAATCTCGAATGAAGATACAACTGCAGAAGAAAACAATGCGGAAAATAGCGAAGCAGAAAATCGCCGCAGAGAGAAGCGCTTTCAGCAAATTGATGAGCTTGACCTCAGTCACTTGGATGCTGAAAAACAAGGACAAGTCAGAAACCTGCTGAAGGAATGTCACAAGACGATTAGTGCAGACGAGATGGATATTGGCCACGTGAAAGGAGTGAAATACAAAATTTTGCTGAGTGATTACAGACCAATTCAAACGAAAGGATGGCGTATTCCGTACACCAGCCAAGAAATTATTGATAAAAAGGTCTCGGAGATGATCGAAAGTGGAGTTGTGCAAGAGAGTACAAGTGCTTGGAAGAACCCCCTCGTACTCGTGAAGAAGCCTGGAGGAGGTCACAGAGTTTGCCTTGATTTGCGAGCTGTAAACATGCGGGTAATAAACGAACATTATCCGATTCCCAACATCATAGGGACACTGGAGGAGGTGGCTGGCAAAAAATACTATTCCATTGTTGATGCAAAATCAGCCTTCCATCAAATTGAGCTGGATGAAGAAAATCAGCAGTACACGGCATTTCAGACTCGACAAGGCAACTTCGAGTTCTCTAGGCTACCTATGGGACTCAAGTGCTCAACATCAGTGTACCAGAGAGTGATTTGTCATGTTCTGAAAAGGCAACTTGGAAAATTCGCCGCTATTTACTTGGACGATGTGTGCGTCAGCTCTATGACTTTTGAGAGTCACCTAGAAAATTTAAGGGAAGTGTTGCACGAGTTTCAATGTGCCGGAGTAAAAATGGGCTTAGACAAGTGCAAATTTGCGCAAAAACAAGTGAAGTACCTAGGATGTTACATCAGTCGTGAGGGACTCATTCCAGATCCCAAGAACGTGGATGCGATGCAGAATTACCCTAGGCCGACGACCGCACGCAAAGTCCGATCCTTCGTAGCTGCACTCAACTTCTACCGGCGGTTCATTCCGCATTTCACTACAACCGCTGCACCACTTAATGCTCTGACTAAGAAGGGGCAAAAATTCCAGTGGAAGGAAGAACACGAACAAGCCTTCTGTAAACTTAAGCAGCTCATGATAGAAGCTCCAGTTCTGAAGAAGCCTTCTCTAAATGAGACGTATTACTTGAGCTGTGATGCCTCAAATGAGGGCTCTGGCGCAGTCCTTGCGCAAAAATGTAATGGCAAGGAACAACCGATTGGATACTTCAGCAAAAGATTCAGTGATGCTGAAAAACGTTATTCAATAACGGAGCGGGAAGGATTAGCAGTGGTCGCCGCTGTAAATCACTTTTCACCTTACCTGTATGGTAATAAATTTGTTGTAATTACTGATCATACGGCGCTCAAATATTTGTTGCAAGGTAAAAACACCAAGAACAACAGAATTATGAGATGGGCCCTAACACTCTCACAGTATGATTTTGAGGTAATTTATCGCCCAGGAGCTCAGAACGTGGTACCCGACGCGTTGTCGAGAAACATTGCGAACAACAACGAAGAAGAAAATCGAGACGACGGAGTCCCCAAAACAGTGTTCGTCACGACGATGATAGACGAAGCACCCAATGTGCAAGAGGCGAAAATCTGCTTGCAGAAAGAAAATGTGAGAGCAGAACAGTTGAAAGATCCCGTTTGGGGGCCGGTACTGAGGTATCTTGAAGGTGAAAAATTAGGGGACGCTCCAAGTCTCGCTCTGAAATCCGAAGTCTTCACCGACGGAGGCATATTGTATTTCAGAAAGACACAACGAAAGCCTAATAGAACAAGGCACTTAATCGTTGTGCCAAACACTCTGAGAGAAGCAGCGATAACGTTAGCGCATGATAGCACAATAGGTGCACACCAAGGTCGTGCTAAAACGTGGAAAAAGCTCGTGGAATTCGGGTACTGGATTAACATGGCGCGTGACGTTAACAAGTACGTCGATTCGTGCATGCAATGTCAGAAACGTAAGATCAACAATCGCATTTGTGTTAGCATGGGTTCATTCCCTGAAATTTACAAGCCTCTGGACAGAATAGGCGTGGATTTAATTGAAATGCCAGTGTCGAATGAGGGCCACAAATACATCCTGACCGTGGTCGATCACTTCAGTAGATATGTTGCAGCGTTTCCGCTCAGAAGCAAGACAACTGAGGAAGTGACTCGAGCGTTGATTAAATTCGTGACTACGTACGGACCAGCCAAGACGCTCATCTCAGACAGGGGCACCGAGTTCACGTCAGCTTTGTTCAGAAATGTGTGTGAAAAATTGAAAATAAAATACTACAACACATCAGCATATCATCCCCAATCAAACGGAATGACGGAACGGCAGAATCAGAATATCAAGACTATTTTATCACACCTTGCCGCCAGCGATCAATCTTCGTGGCCTGATGCACTTCCTTGGACGTGCCTGGCACTGAACACCAGCTACCAGAGCGTCATTGAAGAAATTCCATTCTATTTGTTCTTTGGTAGAGATGCTGATATTCCAATCATTGAATGGCTAAAAACCCCGCGAATAGATTACTCGCTGGGAGAAAACTACGCGGCAGAAGTAACTGAACGTCTTCACAATGCCTTCAAGGTTGTTAAAACAAAATCAAAAGCGTCACACGACAAGTCGGTACAATTAAAAGAGCGAGGAGTCAAGAACAACAAAGTCCAGGTGGGCGACATTGTGCTGCTCCATAATCTGACTGGAAGACCTGAAGCTGACGGCGCATGGCCAACGGGTTGGATAGGCCCATATTGAATAATGGAAAAAGGCGAGTTCAATGCAACTATTAAAGCACTTTATAATGAACGTGTAGAGAGAGTGCATCTAGATAGGCTGAGGGTGGCGTTTCTCAGAGGGGAGGCTTACCCTTGCCATGAGGACAACGCGGCTGTGCCAGTAGGGGCTGGCAGCACAGGCGAAAGCGGAGAACAAGATATGAGGACCAGAGGCGCGGGAAACACACATCAAGCTGCGTCCAGGACACAGCGGAGCTACAATTTGCGTTCTCGGTGTAGGTGAACCGCCAACTAGAAACGAACTGCAGAGGACTGAAATCATGCATCAACTTGACTTTGCGGGATGCGTTCTTGTGTGTTTAATTTTAGAAAACTCTTGCGTAAGAGTGAGTTTTTTTTGTTAGCGTTGTATTGCTTTAATCTAAATGTGTTCTTTAGTAGAATTGTGTTATTCTAGCTGTGAATTGAATCTAATCTCACTCACTAGATTGTGATGCTTCCTTCAGTAGGAATATGCTCTAAGTTATGTAACTCCAACTTTCTTTGCTCACAAGAAATTTCGTCCAGAACGGAAATCTTGTTCGAGTGATCTAATCTTATCTTATGCTTAATTCTCATTTTTCTTTCTTGCTAAGTAAAGGGAAATTGAGCGTTCAGTGGGTTAACTTCGTATGTTTCGCAAGAGGTGTACTTTGTTTCCTTTGTAGCATGCTTATATATTTCCTCGCCAGCATCGCATAAAGCGTACGCGCTTAATACGAAAATAACGCTAGCGAATTAATTAGTTTAATCTGAAAGTTCTTAGGCTGAGGCTATCTCAGGCTTGCTAATCTTATCAATACCTTCAGACTGTTCATTTTCGTAACGGGGAAAGTATGTTTAGCGTCAGATTAAAAGTCGCGTATTCTTTCGTGAGGTAGTGTTGAATTTCTGACTTTGTGCCTTTCTCTTGTCCTGAAAGAATATCGTAAACACGGTATTCCGGAAAGAATTATTCTCACTTACTTTGTAAAATGTAGTACATTTCTTTTCAGACCTAAGGAATTAATTTCTTGGTAGATTAGCGTAGTATGTACTTCAGCACAAAACAGGCCAGAACAATTGCATAACACGAATGAGTCTAGGATAAGCAGCAAAATCACGGGAAAATCACGTGGAGCACGAGTAATTATTCACAAGAACGAAGAACAAAGAGCAATGACACGACATAGGGGATTCATCGAACTTGTATTGGAAGTATTTGATTGTAGAACAAACGCAAACGTTGCATTGGGAAACGTCGAAGATGTATGTACGGCTGGAAATTTTGCACCATGTTCTGAAGAATACCGAAGGCACAAGTAATTAGCTCAGGACCGTTGGCGGTTGAGCTGTGGCTGAAGACATCGTCCAGACATTTCGTTCGCTAACAAGCTCGCATCGGGAAGGGCTGCTCAAGTAATTGGCAGTTAAGACTTCGAAGCGGAAAGCACCACAGAGCGACGGAGTACCAGGATGAGGAAGGAAGGAGAAGCGAAAATAATGAAGATAATAGTCTAGGGTACCTTAATGTAATGGCGTTCAAAAATGCTTTTATACAGTGGGCACTCAAATGAAACAATAACAATGCTTTTATATGATTGAGTGTTGATATTTACTTAAGTATTTTGGAATTTGCGTCGTAACATTTATGCCTGGTAAGGCATTCCTGAAATTCGAATGCAAGTTTCCGGTGAATTTTTTTTACTAGGCAAATTATCACATTGGAATATTGAAGCCGCATTTTTTGGCATCTCTATTTATACGTGAAATAAAACAAATTAAAAGAGAGATTACGTCGGATGTGCTTTGGATGAGGCGTACGATCATCGAAGAATATTAACCCACGGAATTCTCGCACAAATAAGAGTGTTCACTCGAAAAAAATAAAATATCATCTCGTGTCTACCAGAATTTCTACATCGATTTCGAGGAATACTGAGATTCTACGTCAATATCAAGGAATACTGAGATTCTACGTCGATATCAAGGAATACTGAGAGGAATTCTACAGGATACCAGCGTGCACTACGCAGGATTGTGCCTCGGAATTCTTCAGAATTACCTCGTGGGATTCAGGACCTTATTGCGAATGGAAACTGTAGTGAATGAAATTTACCGACGTTTCGACTCGTATTGACCGACAGATCAATATAACTTACTGACGTGCCGATTTGCCTGATCAACGAATCGACGTTCATGAGTAATCTGGCGATTAAAAGTTGAGTTTGAATAAACGTCATAAAATATATGTGAAACATTGCACTTAACATGATTTGGTGGTAATTTGAATCGTAATAATGATCCATCTTACAGAACGCAATCGTGCAGTAATGTGGTGTATAGAAATTTTATACGAGTCTGGATATTGGGCTCGCAATACTTCATCCTGAAATTGAGTTACCTTCCATCAAGGCGTGTGTGAAGCTATAAAATGCCAAAAGAGAGGCATGGAAGAAAAGCAAATTCCGTCAGCTATACCAAAGGAGTCAACATCGAATCGTCAACAACAGCGTCAAGGACTTGGACAACAGAACATGCAAGCGTGAATTGAAATCTACGAGACATAAAGTCATCAATACTGTAGGATGTTTGAGAATGTAGGAGATGTAACCGTAATACTTTGTGAATGTTATTAGGGGTGAATACTCAAAAGATTTATGACGTACTTCAGTTCGGTGGAACACAACACAATATATTACGCCATGCTGATTGTAATGAATAAGATTCCTAATTGTAATGTACCCTGTTTATTGCGGAATTAAATTTAGAACATAATGTGCTTAAGTAGAATTTACCATGTGTGTCTTATATTGGGTCCATACTGTAGTAGTTATAATTCAATGAATAGCTGAAAGCTAAACGGAAAAAATTTGTTAAGCCAAATTTTTTGTGTATAGGTGCGAGGATGTTAAGGAAAATTCGATTGTGTGAATTTTACAAAAAAAATTAAAAAAAAAATTCAAGTATCTTTAAAAAATAATAAAAAAAAATTCATTGGGTTTTGCTTTGTGTTGTAAAAACAGTGTAGGGTTCGCATTCAGCAGTACAGAGAGTGATCGAGTCCACACGTTCGTTGAAAGAATGTTGTGGTAAGGCTATTCTGAAGAGCATCGGGCAGTTTTGTATTTGTTTTACCACGAAGGAATGTGTGAGGGAACTTGGTTATAAAGATCTCTTACAGGGCAGAAAAACCTTTCCACAAAAGTGTTTGTAGACAGGGCGATCTTAAAATAACATGGGGAGAAGAGGCCAGCGAAACTTGAGAGGGTTCGGCTGAAATACATGGAGAGAAATTTATTGGAAGCACTTGTAAGCGTTGGGGCTGAGGACGCTGGACAGAAGAGGGTGACAGATTTATGACACACCATGGTAGGCTTAGGAGGTCCGTTAGAAAGCGAGCGATATTATCGAAAAGCAAACAACCTCAGGAGAAGGCGGAGATTACTGCGCGCTTGGCAAAACATTTCAACAGCAAATAAGAAAAGGACAGCCTCGGGAAAAACCAATGGGAACGTTAGAGGGAAGTGTAGGAGGACGCTCAAGAAGCCCAGTGAGAACACGATTGGTCTCACGAAAAAAGGGGAGTACAGCTTTGAACAGAGGGACAGAGCTGATGAGAGGCGAGCAGTCTAACGCGGTACATCATAATAGAAAGAAGTACGTGTAACCAAGTGTCATACTGAAAAAGCATTCTGAAAAATATAAGTGAAAATATTGAATATATTGAACGTATAGAGGAAGTTGAATAAGTTGTTTTGAGCCCGTAAATTAAAATGAAATTAAAAAATGTCACGTCTATTTTTCCAGAAATGAAAACATCGTAACCAAACTGTGCAGTATATGAAGTACTAAGTTGAACGTCAGTTGGGCGGGTAAGGAGTGTTTTGGATCATAAGATATGCAGTGTGGGAAAAATCCCCCAAAAGTATTTCTGTGGTAACATTTTTCTGTCGACCTGTCAGTTTGAATGTCGCTTGAAGATCTTCTGTTGTTTCGTTGGAGATTGTAAGTGAAGTGGGTGGGGGCTGTTTTCCATGGAATTAGAATTAATTTTGAGCTTATACCCTTAAAACATTACTCCTGTTGTCCGAGTGATGAACATGTTACTTGGGCATACCGGTTCTTGAACATGCTGGGAAACGTGACGTCGGTCCCTTGGGCTGAATGGTGACTCTGGACGAGGAGGGTTGTGCTGCTGTTCGAGCGAGCTATCGGGCCTGCAGTGCTTCAGTGACGTGGCAAAGTTTTTCTAATTTCTACCTGACCTGCTTTTTCTCCTATCGTTACGTTTGAGTGAATGTGGTTCTTTATTTTCTTTACGTGTTTAGTTGGCTCTACTAGGGAGCTTACGATTAACCTCTAAATGCTCCATGCAAATTGAATTACATTACCTGCTTCGGTTATGAAGCAAAATTGATGTTGTTGTTGATAGGGTGTGGCTCACTTATTGACGGGTTTCACTTGACCTGGATGAGGGCTGCTCCCGATTACTTTTCCTTGCATTTCTGAGCATTTGAACCTTTGACTTTCCTTCCTGTCTTTCCGCGTGGAGTATTTGCCTTATACTGATTTCCGCTTGATTTCTGAAATTATTTCCTTCTGCCTAAACGTGTTTCACACTGGGTGCACTGTAAACTCAGGTTTGTAACATTTTAGGGTAAGGTGGGATAATTGGTGAATGATTCATATTGATGATATTACGTTGGTTGTTAGTAAGTGCTTGAATTTTGATTCGGTCTAATGGTTGTACATTTTTTTTTGTCTACTAGTATCGTGGAGCCGCGGCTGAGGTCACGAGCCGGCCTTCTTGTCTCCTGTCTCGTCTTCTACGATCGACTCTAGCGTGAAAATTAGCTCCGAACAGTTAGGTACGCAGCCTGCTGCGGTTAGTGTTTTCAATTTGGTCCGGAAAGCCAGGTTATCCGCATAGATTGCAATGCTTGTTGCTGCTCCGTCATGTAATACGACTTGAATCCAAAAATCGGTAATTTTAGTGACGATAGCGCCATTCGCGGCGGTTTATGATTATATTGAGTTTTCCTAACTTAACCGTCAAGTTTGATTTCTTTGTTTTTCCTCGTCGGTCTTGTTGCCTTGCCACCTCGATTAACGCCGCTCTGCCCACAGCTCGCGAAGTGGTGTTGGCCAGCGCCCGTCGGAGTCCGGTGCAAGCTCGGTCCACCTTGGGGCGACTCGCCTGTTTATGCAGTCTTGCCTGTTCTCCAACTGAGACTTACTTCTCGGGCGTCTTGCGACTCTGGGGGACTGGAGGCAGTGCTATATCAGCGGAGCCCGCTCGCTGTTCTGTCCGGGTCTTTCGGACCTTGTCGAGCCGTACGCCCGTGTTTCCCATTTTAACGTTTTTAGTCGACTTCTTCTGAAGTTTAATGAAAGTTTAATAAATTAAATACCTTAAAATATTGAAAGTTTAACGAGTTGTTTGGTTGGAAGCTCCGTTGTGCTGACAACTATCTTGTTGAAAAGTCTCCTTCGATTAAATAATAATCTTACCGTTGAATTGTTTCCTTTAACGAACGATTGTGTGGAAGAAATTTCCACAGCAGTTCCCTTTTGAAAAGAAGTTTAAAAATAAATGTCATGAAAAATAATGTCACATTAACGTAAAAATTAAAATAATTTTGAGCACAATTTTTGGCAATTAAAAGAAGTAACGAGCTGATAAATCATTTGCAGGCAGGGCGGTCGTCGCAGATGTCTAACGTGATTAGAGGTTACGCGCTAGAAGTCAGAAGTGGAGATTTGGAAGGTGGTCGTCATAAATTTTTAAACTGAGAATCACTCGTGGAGACTGAACTGGAGTTGTGCCTTTGAGAAGGAACGTGTGAACGAACGTTATGATCACATTTGTACTGCTGAACGCCACAATAATTGAGGGGTATTCTGTCATATTCATGTGTGGGAAAGTGAGGGAAGGGCTGGCCGGCCAGATTAACTGGGATATGAATTGTGTGTAAGTCAGTAGGGTAGGGCTTTGAGGCAGGTTGTAAATTGCTCTGTGTCCTAATAAAATGTTCATGGATTGTGGTCTACGTTATCGTACTGTATCAGTTCTGCCGTAATTATAAATTCATGCTAAATTCATATGGCGTATATAAATATCCGTCAACGCAAAGGCAGCTCATCGATACAGGTGCGCACTGAATCGCGCTGATGTAAGTCGTGTATCAACTCATTGGTGAGTACCGCTCTAAATTTAGTATACAATAATTGTGTGTCTTTTCTTAATGACTGTGTTCTTCATACATTCTCGCATTTTTTGTGTGTGTGTTAGGTATGTACCTGGAGGTGTACCATTCCTCTATTCGGAGAACCTGATCTTCTTGTTAATGAAATGTTAACAAGGAGGAGGGCCCATTTCTCGTGACAGTACACGATGCATATTCAGACTATGCAAACAAAATTATTGATAATTACAGTAAAGAATGAACATCAAATGTGAGAAATTAAACCAATGTTCAAAAAAAAAAAATATCGTGTTTATTAAGGCACTTGATCAAGTAGCTGTTAGCATGGGTGTAGTTGTCTGCCACAATGCGTTGAGTAACAGACGGCACGCACGTGTCAATGAGACGACAAAGAACCTCCTCCCGGTGCTGACGCAGTGACTTTCCTGCTCTGCGCGCTACCGCCACAGTGCATGTCTCCGCGATGTCATTCAGACGGTACTTCATTGTCATCTTCAACACTGAGGAACAATTTTCTATCGGGTTGAGAAAGGTTGACCAGGGTGGAAGGAAGCGGACGTTGCAATTTGGCAGTACCTCTTGCACTGATCCATGGCATGAAGCGTTGTCTAAAATGAGAACAGCGTCGGGTTCATCCTCGAGAATTACCTCCAACGAATGCAAGAAACCAGCAAAAACGTCTTTTGTTGTTGATTGCGTGTTTGTTTCATGATAGATAAGGCCTGCTTGATCTGAAATAGCAGCCATGTCAGTAATGTTGCCGCCCTTATCCCCACCAACAACTCTTGCTACACGCTCCCCCCTGCCTGCTCTACCAAACGTGCGTCTCGTTTGTAGGTTGAACCCCATCTCAGCAATGTAGATCCTGTGCTTATGAAGGCCTGTTTCGTACACGTAGTGGGTGTACTCCAGTCGCTTCACTTTTGTTTCCTCGGCGTTTCGCTGTGTGGGGACGTTGCGGCACTGTTTGACGGTGATCAGTTCGCCGTCCAGGGCCCGGGCAACTGTGACAACTGAGACTTAAGGCCGCGGCCAGACAAACAGCAGTGAAGCAGGGCTGCGCGGAGCAGTTTCGGCTCGCTGGTAGCTGCTAGCTTATTCTCGTAAGTTAGGTGGCCAAACAAACAGCAGTGGCTGGTCGTGAGTCCGCAGCAGTTGTAATCTTGGTGCTACGATGGGCGGTGTTTTGTGACAGGCAACCTCAAATTTTGCTTAATAAATAGATGTAGAACAGGCAATATTTCATCGGATCAAGTTTATTTATATCTAGACATATTACTATGCTGTGCATTATCTTCTTAGCATTACAAGTGCATCCGTACACTGTCGTATAGTACTTTTCATTTCGCTAAAATATTTCTACCCACAATGTTTGAAATGGCTTTGATACTGTTTTTTAGTTGTTCCAGGAAATTCGACAAAAATTAATTGCATGATAATATGCTAGTTATGGTTGATGATGGAATAATCATGCAAATAATTCACTGACGCATGACTTGAAACTCATAAATACTTGAATGTGGATTATTTTGCAGTACTGGACGTGTAGCGACATTACAGAACAATGAACATATTCGTTCAGGCGTATGAATATAAATATCTATGGATATAACAACCCGAATTTGGAATTGTTAAACCAATGAACAATATCTAAGTATAAAAGGATCTTTTGTATTTGACGTGTGGCACTAAGTTTCAGTTTAATGGCAATTTTCACGTAAAATTCGAACATCATTATCGTTTTTGGAGAAACTAACAGTTTTTTAGTTGCGTGCTCTCAAGGGTATTTTTACCGATGTAATGCTGATAAAACGCAAACTTAAGAAATTCTGTATCGGCCTTGCCCAGCACTTTGCGCTGGTACAGAAAAAGTAAAAGATGCATCCTCTCCACATTTGACTCACATTTAACAATTCTATTTGTGTGCGCACATATACGTGTTCATATATATATACACGCACCTATGCATATATATGTTTCTATTCCTATTTTTTGAGCAAAAACAAAACCTCAAAACATATTACATTTTACCCAAAGCTCTGCGACCAGTTAACATCGAATCATATTTCAAAAATAGATATATATATTGCAATTGCTTAATGATTCAAAAATAGATCTATCACTGCCCCAGAGGGCGTATCTGTGAATAAAAAAAATGAAAAAAATATAAAAAAAAATGAAAAAAGTGCTCGTGAAAAATTATCATCTCTGTGCGTATGCTTATATCTATACAACAAATAATTCAGGAATTCCGAAGAATTCTCTAGTAGTATTATGAATTATTTATAAGTTGTCAGCCATCTCTTGGGATATAAAATCTCCAAGAAATGATATTTTTGATTTAACTGGCCATTGACAGGGTTAATCTATTTGCACGCCACGTTTGGTTTGTCTATAAGTACGCGTCGTTTGGTTTATCTATTTGTACACCTCGGATAGTTTGTCTATTAGTCCGCCTCGTATAATTTGTCTAATAGTAAACCTCGAATGGTTTGTCTATTAATATACCACGTATAGTTTGTCAATTAGTACTCCTCATACAGTCCGTTTGTCTAAGGACGTCTTATATTGAGAAATTGTTTAAAAGCTAAGATGCTGCCATGCATCTCATATGCCAACCTTTTTTGAAATAAACGGTTTTCTTTTCTTTCTTTCTCACAGATGACCTAACCTGTGTTTCCTCAGTGTTACTTAGGAGAAAAATGATAAATGTTTATTACTAAAAAACAAATAGTTCATACGTAAAAGATATATGTTTCAAGTCAAGTTTAGTGCCATGTGCCAAAAATAGACCTGATATGAAATATTCGGCATTGATACGCTCTAAAGTTTAGGTATTGACAAAGAAAATGCTTGATATAGTATAGTTTGCGATTTATGCGGTAGAAAATACCTATATACGTATAAATAACTGTACAATCCCACCTACCACTAACTTCCATAGCGTCTGCTATAAATGACCATTGTTCATTAACATAGTTATGATCGAAATATAAAGAGATGCACCCCCGATCGCAGGAATAGCTTGTATTGAGGAGATCAGAAGTTCGACATTCCCTCCGGACGAACTCTAGGGTGCAACTGACTGCGGGCCACGGTATACTTAAAAGAGGTAGCAGCAAACCAGTCTTTTGAAAAATCGAGTGGTGTGTATGCGACGTCATGGCATCGCACCAATAGCAACGCTTAGATTACATCTGGCAACACTGCTAACCCGAAATCTGGCATCACTGATATCGTTCCTGGTACGACAATCTTGAATCTAGCCGTGCCGTTCAAACGAAGTGTTGACGAGTCGAGTGAAGTGCAATGTCGCCGCCTCAAGTTAAATTAAATAGTTTTCAGTTATTTGGTGTCAGAATAATTCTGAAAATTTACCCTAGATATTTCAATGCCCTGGTTTCAATTTTAAAGAATTGATTGCGCCGAGTGGAATTGTCCAGTTAAATGATTTTAATGTCGAATTCATGTTTGCAGCCGCCATTTCAAAAACACCGACTACCGAAGAATCCTATCAGCATTTTAAAGATGCACTAAGTGGTGTTGAAAACAGGTGTTGTGCTGTGGTGTTATGATCACAGGACTTTGGACCTGGAAGGTAAAAAATTGAACTTTGAATATTATTTAAATTTAATTTAAAATGGATTGCTCATAACTGATTTTTTCCCTTGATGAAGTTGCATCTCTCTGTCAAATCTTTGAAAAAGATGCAGTAGACGATTTAAAATTCGATATGCTTGTTCAATAGGAAAATGCTGTTGACTCGCCTGAAATTTGAAGTATAAAGGAAATAAAGAAAGAAGAAAATAATGTGCACAAATTCTATGCTGATTAATGACATACTGCTTATTTTCAAAAAAATTTTAATAGCATTGAGCTTTTCATACTAAAAAGGTAACATAAATCTTGTGATAGGGTGCTATCAGCTCTAATAGTATCTAAATTTTTATGTCTAAATTATTCAGGAAGTAAGATGAGATGACAAATTTGACCAGGTTTACAATAAAAAAAACTTCACTGGCATTGTTGAAATTTTGATCTCTCCTTTATGTTGAAATTAGCAAGTAGAAAGCTTAGAACCTGCAGTGCTCAGCATGAAAGCTAGTTTGGACTGCAGACTGTAAAACTTGTGTACTGTATATTGGATGCATTTTCAGAATAGCTTGACTATGTGAGGGCCTGAGCTAAAGGTTAGGTAGGCTTACTTTTTGTTGAAATAGAATAGGTTTTTGTTCTGTGACGGACCATCTTTTTTTGGTTCACTGCTGTCCTGTTTTTCAGCACCTACTACTTTCTTCTTCAATTTTTTCTTGCTTCATGAACTTCTTTCTTAGCTTACTGTTTCTGTGCACCTTGTGCATAAATACCCCCTTCCCTCAACTACATACTTAATGGTGCCTTCCTCCTTCCTTTCTTAGAACATCTTTGTTGTGGTTCTGAGAAGCTAAAACTTTCTTATATAATAATAATGATGATAATAATAATAAAAATTCAGAGTAGCTTTTTTTTCTTATGTAGCCTATCAAATCTGAAATTTTTAGATTAACTCTTAATAACTTTCTACTTTGTAGCTAAATGTCAAGGTGAAAGATGACAAAAGAGATGCAAAATCTTGTCCATGAATTTCCATTGTAAAGTGCTGCTTTTTATGGGAATCATCTTTTTGAAAATGACACTGTTCTAAGCATCCTTGGAAATGCATTTTTATATATATCTAACTGTTGTTCTATGCTTACCATTCATGGTGAGCTGCTATCAATATTTTTTAAGATATGAGGTGCAAATTCATGCTGCTTATCATAATTTTATTGTGAGTGCTTCAAAAATGTCATGTGAAGCAACAGAGCCATGTTTCAAAAAAGCATGTCTTATGTTCATGTCAATGATTGTATTTGTTTTTTGCTCTCCTTTCATGTTTCTTAATAGAAGTAAAATGAGTCTGGTAATCCACTTAGGAATACATACAAGCAAAAATGAAATGGAGAACATTTTCCAAATTAAGGGCTGATTTCTTTACTTGTCATTTTTTATGAGTCTTACTAAATTGGTTTTTGTTTTTTTAGACTTGTTTTTTATATTTAAGGCTATGTGACTTTGGGATTGTTATTAAATAACACCAATAAATTGGCGTATATCACATAGAGATGCTACTCAGAAAAAACCGTGCTGTTTAAAAAAAAACGTGTGGTTTTACAAAAAAATACATGGCTAAAAAAACGTGGATATTTTTTTCTAATATTTTTTTTGAAAATAACTCAGCAAGGAAAAGAACCACTTGACATTATTTGTTTTCATGTCCGATTATACGATAAAACAACATACTTCTTAATTCATGGTTTTCTATGTTTGTATTGAATTTTTTATTATCTGTGGTTTCATGTTTTGATATTTCATTTATTTTACAATGCATGTGAATCACTTTCAACTTCCCAAATAGTGTGTTGTAATAATATATCTTTACTTATGGTCATTGATAGAGATGTGACCAAAAAAAACATGTTTTTTTTTAAAACATGTTATTTTTACCAAAAAACATGACTAAAAATATGGATATTATTATATTTATGTGACCAAAAACACCAATGCTGTTTTCTACAGAAAAATCATGACTTATAAAAACATGGATATTAATATATTTTACGGGACTTAAAAACCATATATATTGTTTTTTTTAACATGTTTATCTCCAAAAAATTTATGACTAAAAAAACATGGGTACTATTATCTTTTATGTGACCAAAAAACATGCTTGTTCTTTCAAAAAACATTTTTTTACAAAAAAGCATGACTAAAATATGTGGATATTAATATATTTTATGTGATCAAAAACCCAATGCGGGTTTTTTGAACAAATTATTGTTTTTTACAGAGAAATCATGACTAAAAATCATGGATGTCAATATAATAAATATGACCATATATAACCATGCTGTTTATTTTAAAACATCTTTTTTTTTACAAAAAATCATGACTAAAAATGTGTAAATGAATGTACGTTATGTGACCAAAAACCATGCTTTTGTAGAAAAATGTTTTTTTTTTTATAAAAAAATGCCCAAAAATACATATCAATGATTTTTCATAAAAAAAACATTTTTTTAAACAGTATGTTTTTTTTGGCTAGATAAAATATATTAATATCCATGTTTTATATTTATGATATTTTGTATAAATTTTTTAGAAAAATTCATAGTTTTTGGTCACATAAAACATGTTAATATCCATTTTCTTCACAGAAGTCATGACCAGAAAATGAATGTTAAAGACTTTTTAAAAAAACTTGTTTGAAAAAAGATGATTTTTTGGTCAAATTAAATATATTAATATCCATATTTTTTAGACATGTTTTTTTGTAAAAAAATGGTCAATATGCAGGTTAATGCGCTAAAGGAAATTGAAAATTCCGCACCCAAATATTAGCGGGACTGGGGTAACGGGTAGTGAATATTAAAATCAATATGCAGTTGACATCAGTTTCAATATGGCGGGCACCGTAGAACATTAGCAAAAGCGTAGGAGTGAATACTGTAGATTCAAGTATTCACTTTCCCAGCCCTGCTAGTATTTTTGGGTGAAAACGTTTATTGTGTTATTAACTAGAACATCCTAGAAGTGGGTTCAGGCTCCGCAGGGTTGGCTAATGATAAATTACATGTACCCAAACCTACTTTAACAGCTCCAGCTCAAGCGCGCAACTGACTGGAACTGACTGCCATGAAAGACAAAAATTTTGAAGTTGCATAACTCAAAAATAATGCATTTGCAAGCAGAATGTCATTCATGTAAAAGGTTTTAAAATGTGTTCCTTTAGTGATCCTTTGGAACGGAATTTTTAATTTCTGTGAGCGAATTAAACTGTAAATTGACTAAAAAATGTGAAAAAATCAGCATGGTTTTATGGTCACATAAAATATATTAATATTCATGTTATACAAATGTTTTTTTTAAAGCATGATTTTTTATTTTCAATTTTTTGGTCACATGAAATATATTAATATCCAGTTTCTTAGTCATGTTTTTTAGGAAAAAAAAACATGTTTTTAGAAAAAACAGCATGGTTTTTTGGTCACATGAAATACATTAATATCAATGTTCTTTTTTAGTTGTGATTTTTTGTAATAAAAATATCAAAAGGAAACCATACAGTAAAAGTGATGGCAGATAACCCACAATTACCAGAAGGAGTCTTAAGAGGAACAGCAGGAGCCACAGAACTTAAATAGATGGAGCCAAAATTCAGAGCTTACTACCTCTACTATGTCTGATCTTTTGGTCACATTAAAGTAAAATCATAGTAGAGATAGTAAGCTCTAAATTTTGACTTCATCAATATAAGTTCTGTGTCTCCTGCTGTTCTTCTTAGACTTCTCTAGGTAATTGTATGTTATCTGCCACACTTTTACAGTATGGTTTTCTTTTGATGTTTTTATTACAAAAAATCTTGACTAAAGAACATGGATATTAATGAATTTTATGTGACCAAAAATAAACAAACATATACCTAACAAAATTTAGGTGTGTGCAAAAAAAAAACAAAAAAAAACACACAAAAAACACGTTTTTTTGCAAATAAACCGCCATCAAATAAAACCGTTGTTTTGCATGACTAATATCACCCAACAATAACTGTTAATGAAAAATTGTGAGAACCAGCGTGAGTGTGTTACCTTGTTTGTTTGTACATGAACCTATGTACAGTACTTCTCTGCCTTATTTGTTGTACTTGATGCTATGTACAGTACTTCACTGCCTATTACATTTAATTTTTCCTTTTTTCTCTTATTTTTTAATTTTTCCACAGCTCCTTTTTGCTCTTTTCCCCTATCACTTTCTCCCTTTTGACTCCTTGTATTTTTACATTCTGTATTACACTATAGTTTATCATTGCCTCCATTTCCTTGTGTATGCATTTCAATATTGCTTCATATTCAACATCATCTCTCTGTACAGCTGAACCTTTTTATTAAAACTCTCACCTGCATCTTGATTTATCATATTTCCACTGACAAATTTCAATCTGTACCCTTACTACCAACTAAAATGTGTGCTTATTGAGCCAAAAACAAATTCAAAAACTGCTAACTTGAGAAATTCACTCATTTTTATTTGCCTTTCAGGTACCGGATGAAACTGAAATAATTTCAACGTCATCAAGGTGGATGAAGAGGAGCTAAAAGCTGCTGCGGTATTCAACTGAACCACCAATATTAGAGGAATTTTTGCTGCAGGAAGTGGAAGATGCTGCCTCTAGAGCTCCGGTTACCTCGTCATGAAAACAGACTTGCATCACCAGCAGCTGAAAAAATTCTTTGACTCACTGCACTATAAGTTGTTCCATTTTCAGTGAGCAAGTTTCCTGTTTCCACCTTTCTGTGTCGTTTCAAAGGTATATACGGTCTGTTGATCTGCAGAAGGGACTTGAATTGTGCAGTAAATCTTTCGTGCAATTATTTTTTATTAGAGGCTCTTGCAGTATCTGTTGAATCAAATCAGTTACTTACTAGGCTTCAGCTAAAATGTTTGTGAATTAATTCATGATAACTGCCCTAAACATCCCACCTACTGTTCCAAAATAAAAATGGAAAGAAAGTTTTCTTCAGATGTAGAACATTATAGTCAATCAGAGCTCACGATAGAGCTCTGCAGGGTACCTTTTCTGTGATGCACAAGTGATTCACTGCACTTTTCTCCTGAGTCCTTGTTCTCATGTTCTAGGGTGAAATATAATAAATTTTGTTGTATAACATGATTCAGTTCGTTTTAAATCGTTTCTGGAATATAATTACATGAGTGTAGGCTGCTGGCAATAGTGGTATGGACACATTGGGCGAATATGTTGCAGAGCAGCTGTTTGAATGTACTTCTGTGTGCACAATTAATTTATGCCTATAGTACTGTTATTTCATTAGAATCAATTACGTGCGAGTTACTGTTTCCTCCTGTAAAACCCATGACTTCCCCGTTGCTGTATCTACAGCAACACTTCATACATTCCGATTGAAATATAACAAAGCTTAATTTTAGTGGTAGTGTTACTTACTCGATTACTCAGCTGTAAACCAAATTAACACTAAAAAAAATGATTGAGATAAGGCAAAATTTCTGTGTGACATAATTTGTCTCTCTCATTTGGTAGCCAAGTGGAGCCAGTAAATTTGGACTTGAGAGTAAACTTATATTTGTGTTTTCTGGATGGCCTGGTGCTATTCCTGTCTGCTGTGGCCAAACTTGAGACATTTAGTCAGGCATGCTGAGGCTCATCATTCTGTCCGAGGCACCATACAACCTACATTTGTACAAATATCTGCGCATTACTCGCTCTCAGCTCAGTAAGTGGCGTTAATTAAACTCCCAATGACTCTTTATGAACAACAACTTAGTTTTCGACTTGTGCTAGCCTTATTTTGTTCGTGTCAGATGAATTTAAGGCTATGAGGTGTTATATTGTATCAAGCGTGTGATAAACTTTTTTTCTTTGCCTGTTTATAATTTAAGGCTGTGAACTACTATGTCGTCATCTGTTCTCGCTTACAACACATTAATGGATGGTAGTGCAAGGTTTATTAATTGATTTGGTTTGGTGTATTGCTAGGGTCAAGCGTTATAAGTAAGCATTATTATCTACGCGCTACACATATTTGTTATCCTTGTTTTCTTCTCGTAATTGGAACTCGGCAAAAAAAATTGGATTTACTCATTGAAACCTTTGCATTCTTATGACATAATCATTGTTTTGGTTTTTAAATGAATTATTTGATAAGCTTTAGACTGGCTGTGAAAATACACACGTAACTAGAGTTATGTTTACCTTTCAAGTTTTTGCATTCTACGGCTTATGTTGGAATAGGTACACTGCCCGGCAGTCTCTACAAAGTTAACGTAATTTTTAAAAAGTTATCTGGAGTGTTGTCTTGTTATTAAACAACGCAGTTTGCTTCTGAGCGTGCCGATTAATTTACTTCTGCTTATTGATGATCATAAAATTGTGTGTAAGAACTATTTTACCGTTTTGAATGATTGATTTGGAACATGCATCCAATAGTTGGTGAAAGATGCGTCGTAGGCTTCCCACTCGCACTGAGCTAGAAGAACCGGTACCCAAATGGTAAGTTTGACGTGAACTGGTCTTTCTAATGTTTATCTTTATAGTCTATTAAAAATGTGAGGGACCAAGCTAAAGGTTAAATAGGCTTTCTTTTTGCCAAAATAACATAGGTTTTTGTTTTGTTGCGGACCATCTTTTTTTGGTTCACTGCTGTCCTGTTTTTTCAGCACCTACTACTTTCTTCTTCAACTTTGATCTTGTTCAACTTCAACTTTGATCTTGTTCATATTTTGTTCCCATCCTTATAGAACAAGTGACCCCTCAGGGGGATACAACTATTACATCTATGGGAATTAGCGCTCCCAGGGGAAAAATGTGAGGGCCCGAGCTGAAAGTTAGGTAGGCCTTCTTTTTGTTGAAATAAAATGTTCTTTGTTATGTTAAGGACCACCTTTTTCGGTTCACTACTGTCCTGTTTTTCAGTACCTCACTTACTTCTTCAACTTTTATCTTATTTCATGAACTTATTTCTCAACTTTACTGTTTCTATGCCCCTTCTGCATAGATTCCTCATTCTCTTATCTCCATACTAAATGGTGCCTTCCTCCTTCCTCTCTTCGATACGCTCTTTTTTGTAGCGGTTAGGGAGGCTTAAACTAACTTATAATCTAATCTAATCTTATAGAAC
This sequence comes from Morinoia aosen, assembly GCA_030386875.1. NCBI lineage: Eukaryota > Metazoa > Arthropoda > Malacostraca > Amphipoda > Talitridae > Morinoia > Morinoia aosen. The sequence continues at coordinate 73,425,937 of CM059557.1, forward strand.
AAGTGATGTAAAGTCCAGAGCTGAGAGTTTAGTAGGCCTTCTTTTTGTTCAAATTAAAATGCTTCGTTTCCTTAGGTTAAGACCAAATTTTTTTGGTTCATTGGTGTCCTGTTTTTCATCACCTATGACTTTCTTCTTCAGGTTTAATTTTGTTTCATAACCTTACTCCTCAATTTATTGTTCCTATACTGAGGTTCTCTTGTGTGGAAACACCCTTTGTATTAATTATGCAGTTCCTTTCAACTCCGGTGCTTGGCGTTTCCTTCCTCTCTTTGAACGGTTGCATTGTAGTAAGGGAATGGAGGCTAAACCCAAGTCGGAATTCAATCTATAGAACTAGTCAGTTTTTATAATAAAAATTTGATGTTCTATGTGAGAATATGTAAAGTCCCCCGACTGTGTCACTTTGAGCAGCTTTGTTGTGGTAAGGAAGACTGAATCTATGTCGCAACCTAATTTATAGAACTAGTCAGTATTTTTAATTAATTTAATCTACGAGAGAATATGTAGAGTCCTTCAGCTGTGCTCGCTTTGAACAGCAAGGAAGGCTGAATCTATGTTGTAACCTAATCTGTAGAACTAGTCAGTTTTCATTATGAAAACTGGGTGTTTTATGGAAGGAGATTCAAAGTCCCACGACTAACGTAAGCCATCAATTTATTGTGAATAGAAAACGTTTTTGATTGCGTTGCAGATCATCTTTCGATTCACTGCTGTCATTATTTGTTTTTAATTAGCGATTGAACTATTCATAATTTTTCAACATGAAAATATTGTGGCGTAACTCGTGAGTGATATTGAATGCGGTAGCCCTTTAAGGGAAACACAGATTGGAATGAACAAAAGTAACGGATTTTTATTCACTCTTCCCCCTCAGAGGGACACAACTATTGCATCCATGGGAATTAGCAATCCCTCGGGGAAAATGTGAGGGCCCGAGCTGAGAGTTGGGTAGGCTTTCCTTTCGTTTAAATGAAATGTCTTTCTTGTGTTAAGGAACATTTTTTTTGGTTCACAGCTGTCCTGTTTTTCAGCACCTACTACATCTTCAAATTTGATCTTGTTTCATAATCTTCTTTCATAACTTACTGTTTCCATGCCCTTTCTGCATAGATTCCGCGTTCCCCTAACTCCATACTGAATGGTGCCTTCCTCCTTGCTCTTTTTGGATCGCATTTGTTGCTGCGGGTAGGAAGGCTAAAACTAACGACTAATCTAATCTACGAGTATCCTTCTCTCTTTGGATCGCCTATGTTGCGGATAGGGAGGTTTAAACTAACTAATAATCTCATTTAATTACGTGTGTGATGGAGTCTTGTGTAGGAACAAATCTTGTGCACACATTCCCCGTTGTGTCAAGTTCATATTGAATGATTTCTAACTTCCTTTGATTGAACTTTGTTGCGGTAGGGAGGCCTGTACTACCAATAATCTAACCATGAAATATTTTGTTTAGTTTGTACCAACTTTTTTTCGGTCCATTGCCATCCTATTCTCTGCAACCTTACATATCCATGGTAGATTTTTCATTGTAAATTTCATACCTTGATGCTTCCATCCAAACCATATTTGGGAACACACCTCGTGCATAGATTTCCTGATTTCTTATTTCCACACCGATTGGTGCCTTATTCCTTCCTGTTTATGAAACACCATTTTTTGTGGGGAGAAGTTATGAAATGATGTCATATTCATCTAGATTTTCGGTATTATATCATTTATTCATATCATCATCGCAACAATGTGAACGCGTGTAATTATAACTTCCCCTCACAACGATAACAATAATCAAAGCTCTCTGTTCTTAGCGCTTCCATGGGAAATGTACAAGTTCTTGAGCGAAAGGTTGGGTAAGCCTTTCGTTAAAATACAGTAGTCTTTAGGATTTTTTGACTATTTTTTCGGTTCACTGCTGTCCTGTTTTTCAGCACCTATTACTTTCTTCCTCTACTTCTGTCTCTTTTCATAAACTTCTTTCTTAACTCACTGTTTCTATTTCCCTTAACTCAAAAACTAAATGGTGCCTTCTTATCGGAAGTCTTTTTTTAGCTTAGAAGTTTAGATGCTGAAAAAGGATATACAACTGTAAATCGATACTCCTGCTCATTCAGTTCGTGAACTTACATGCAGAATATATCGCAGGTTTTATTTCAAATAAATATCTGAAACTGAATCTTATATTATCCTTTTTTACGATTAAACACAGCGCACAATAGTCAGCTTCATCTGCATGGAAAAAGTATTAAAACGTTTTGTATGATTGAATAAAGTAAATTTTCCTACAGTTTGGATAGAGCTGTCTATTTATGAAGCTGCCGGAATGATAAAATTGAAGATCGATAACCTTTTAGTTCTGGTAGATTTGTAAGTATCAGGACGGAATTCAATTTTTTAAAAATCCAAATCCGTTATCTGCGGAGGCACGCCGGCAGTCGGCCATGTTGTTGATCGTACGTCTGGCAGGGCAGAGTACGCTACGTAGTAGTAGTACGCTGCCGCCGCCGCTGACGTCATGGTGTGTATGTGACGTCATCTGGCTTGATTGAAATGAAGCCTCCTATTGGCTAATCGAATTAGCGAATGTGCGTGGCTGTCCCCGTAGAAGTGACGGTACCTCCTTTAGTCTACCATGCTGCGGGCTCCCAGCCTCCCACAGTACAGAGAAGAGAAGTAGCACAGTACAGAGAAGAGAAGTAGTTTCAAATAGCGGGGTTGGCACGACCGCTTTTGGCAGCGTGTGACGTCATGCTTTGGCTAAGCGTGACGTCACAATAGCCGGCCGCTGATTGGTCTATTTCGTGTACACTTTCTGCCAGACGTACAATACCTCGACTGCGTTGCTTCTGGCGTTCCCAGCTGTTCTTTGTCTGCTCTTATCTTTTACCTAGTCAAATACGATTGGAATAGAAATGTAAGTAAAACTAAAACGCTGGGGCTGTATTATTTATTCAATGAATACTTCATCGTAATAAGTTAGTTTGCTCAAGATCATATTTTAACGAGCATTCAAAACGACATTTTTACACCCGTACCTGCATAATTTACAAAAGCTATCATTTACGTGTTGTTTGAGGGTATAGTATTTCAATGTTTTGATCCACAAATTCGTGAATTAATGTCCATGATTCCATACCAACAATATTCGTCAACACGAGCTTTGGTGAATTAGAGACTGGTGAGTTAGGGTCATCGACATGACACATATTTTCGGTAACAAAATTCCAACGCAGATTAAATGAAATATTTACATTTAGGATGGTAACAGTGCACTCTATATTTTTTACTAATGGATGGCAGTAACGCTTTATCATGAAACTAAATACATGGGCATAATTCAAGTTTAGTTTACTAATAAATATTATTCCTTCTCCAATAGAAGAACACCAGATCAATTTAGTTGATTGCTCGTAAAAGAAAGTACTCAACAGTAAGTACTTATTATTTCCTATAACAAGCTAAGTTCCGCAACTCATCGAAAACAAATAGTAAAACTAGAGAAACGTAAACAAAAATCTCCATGTAACATGATTAGTCTACACAATACTAATATAATATGCATCTTTGAAGAGTGCGCAATATATTACACCACGACGATTACATACTGAGTTAGTTTAAGCCTCTCACACCACGTGAAAGGTGGTCCCAAGAAAGGACAGCAGAAGAAGCCATTTAGTGTGCAATTAAGGGAATGGGGAATCAAAGGACGAGATACGTCCACACACATCACGCACAGAAACAGCAAGATTGAAGAATTTTATTGAAATATGATAAAAGTGGACAAAGAAAGTAACAGATGCTGAAAAAAGACACCAGTGAACAGAAAAAAAGATGGTCCGTTACAAAATCAAACATATATTTACATCTATCCCTATGTCAGAGCTAATTCCTACAGATTCAATAGTTGGCTGCTTACACTAGGAAATAAAGAACGGGGATTCTGTGACGAAAATTGACACCAGAAAATTAAATGAAACATTGTCCATAGCGAGAGAAAGTAAAATGAGGACAGCCCATATTTAATTGACCTTTTAATTGGTTGATGAAAGTAGAGCTATGAACACTATGTTGTTAATACTTATTTATTCGACTAAAAAATATGTTCATTCTGACATATAACGTGGCACTTAATTAACTCAGCAACTAAAAAGCTACTCTCGCTTTGCTTCGGTTTCAAACCCACAATTTATCATGATTCACTTGACCCCTCGTTCTCAAAATTTGTTCCCTAAGCGAGGTTTTCTTGTGGGACTCGTCACGAGTTATGTAACAAAATCAACAAATGTACACTAACTAAATGAACTTTTCATGAAATAGCTTAACTCTCGTGTAATGCGCGATGGAGCGTTATTGAAACGATAAAGAATAAAGTTCAAATTGTAAAAACGGCCATGGCTATCACTTAAAGAGTCCTGTTTTCAAAACAAAACATACCACATAAACCATATGTTGTTTATCCTTAGAAGAAAATTAGTTTCAAAATCCTAGCATAGTATTTTTTATCGGCAAATTAAAAGGATCGGTTACTTCTGGGGCAACATATACAACGATAATATGTTCAGCAGATCGTAAATAATGAATCAAAAATATATATTATGATCACTAATTTGAAATTACTATTTGTTCAAACACAGACATTGCACGAGAATTGTAATAAGTCAGCAAATAGATTAAGAATAAATGAACTGCCAATAATAGAAAGAACTAATAATAACACCAGCAATAACTTCAATATTAACCTGCTTGTTTCTTTCTTAGTCAATCAGACTTCTACAATTATGAGAAATACCACAAGTGTGCGGTAAATTATTCCGTCCATCCTCTACGCAAATTTACATACTTGTATTTAATTCTGATTGAGTTTCCTCCTTCCATCCATGCGTGACAATCTTATCATTGACACTATTCAGCATCACATGCAACAAATTGACAGGCTTTTACACGACTGCAGATACTTTGTAACACGAATATCGCTGCGCTCAATTCAATACAATACGGTGGAACGAAAGTAAAACGAAAAGGAATTACGGAATTAGCTGACAAATTAAGAGAAATTTAATACACAATTCTTAATAAACAGCAATACGAACATGTATACAATCGTTCACCAATGCTGTTCATTACAAAGAAATAAATAACAAGCAACGAAAAGAAATGAAGCTATATTTTTCCAAAACCAAGTCTTATTGTAACATTTCATTGATGTGTAATTTTCTTCATTTTATCACTAGGGTTACTGCTCTCTAAGGCTTTATTGATGTGCTTAATGGTTTGATAAGTCCTGCAAGTCACCTAAAATTTGATTAAGAACTCCTTCACATCAGCAGCGCACAATACAGGCGGAGAGCACGCTTCATCAATGACTTTCTGAGCTAGTTCACAGAAACCTTGAACATGACTGAACTTATCAAAACAGAACAAAAATACTCTCTCGTAGTTCATGATTGTTTCAATGAAAGATTTGCTGCAGTAATGGAGGCTTCGTTGCGGATCATTGTTTTGTACATATTCTTTGAATGACACGAAGAGGTGCGTGTTTAGGTCTTCAGGCGCAAGAATTAACGAACACGCAGAGCAGTCTTTTAACATTGAACCTTTCTTACTTCGGTGATATCTATCAACTTTCATAGCAACATACCCACTCAAGTAAGCTGCTGCATTGTTGACCTCGGCCGACTCAAACAGAGTTCCAACCGATTCGTTGCCATCGAAGTGCTTCGCGGGAGTCATGTCTTCGTTGTTGAGTACAACCGGCGGCGGAGACAAATCCTCATCTTCTGGTCGCTGAATCAGAGGAGGAAAACAGTTTAATATTTACACATGCCGACTTCCATATTTAAATATTAAAAAGTAGTAGAAGTGGTGGTGGTGGTGGTGGTGGTGGTAGTTGTGGTGGTGGTAGTTGTGGTGGTGGTGGTAGTAGGAGTAGTGGTAGGAGTAGTTGTAGGGTAGTGGTAGGAGTAGTGGTAGGATAGTGGTAGGATAGTGGTAGGAGTAGTGGTAGGATAGTGGTAGGATAGTGGTAGGGTAGTGGTAGGGTAGTGGTAGGAGTAGTGGTAGGGTAGTGGTAGGGTAGTGGTAGGAGTAGTGGTAGGGTAGTGGTAGGATAGTGGTAGGATAGTGGTAGTGGTAGGATGGTGGTAGTGGTAGGATGGTGGTAGTGGTACTGGTGGTGGTGGTGGTGGTGGTGGTGGAGGTGGTAGTGGTGGTGGTAGTGGTGGTGGTAGTGGTGGTGGTAGTGGTACTGGTGGTGGTACTAGTGGTGGTGGTGGTTTTGGTGGTGGTGGTAGTGGTACTAGTAGTGGTACTAGTACTAGTTCCTAGGAGTAGGAGTAGTAGTACGACTGTAGGAGTAGTAGTACGACTGTAGGAGTAGTAGTACGACTGTAGGAGTAGTAGTACGACTGTAGGAGTAGTAGTACGACTGTATGAGTAATACTTGAAAAACTACAAGTGTGATGCGCGTTTCTGTGATACAGGCTTCACTGGCTATCAAATTCCCCCTATTTTAATCCCTCAGATGGAAAGACGAAACATCGAATTTCTCAAATAATCCTCGTGATTTACATATTACAATGGAAGTAGTTATAGCCATTCGAGTCATATCCTAGATACAGAAACTCAGCATTAATGAAAGCAACTGTGAGCTTCAGTATGTAAATTGTAGCGTTATATGCAAAACCCCGCCGACCTCAGTATACAGGATACGGACTCGAGTATATAAGGCTCTGGATCTCTATAATGTTTTGAAAGTGACTTATATTATAGTGCAATTGTACAGCGAAAATGAGTGCATTAATTTACCAGTGAACTAAAACCAAGACCGCCAGTCCTAATTTCTTTCTATCTATTCTTAAGAGGCAAACACGAAACATATAAATAAATCAATATATAAACACACGACTGTTGTTCTTAGTATAGGGATTATAAGGTGACCATGGTCACTTTCTGTGACCATTCATCTAAAGTGACCATGTACTATTTTTTCCCTTCGAGAATAAAAAACAATTATCAAACGGAACATTTGAATCGAATTTCATAACTCAAAATATATTCTTCCAACGCGAACAATTAAAGTTTCTCAACACTTTACAACCGTGACGTCACGACGCATATTTGATCTTTATGTTGAATATCACTTCAAGGGTTATATGAATATCACCACTTACCTTCGAAAAGTGAACCAAAGTCGCGTCCAGCTGGTCTTCCACAGTCTTGCAATTAGCAGACAATGGTGCTCGCATGAATGACGCAGTAGCGATTTTTGAGTAGCTGTCGGCAAATGTTCTGGCGTCCGGAAATTTCTGAAGGAATCGAATCTTGCCAAAGAAACACTCGAGCCCGTCTTGACATATATTCCTCGTAGACAAGTAGGGTAGTTTATACTCGTCCAAGCGTTGCCGAAGCTGCAGGATCACATTAATGGACTGAATCCATCCATTGATAAAGCTACAGCGTTTCCGAGCATTGAGATCTTGCAACTCTTGCAACCAAAGCACAGACTCACGAAGAAACTTGAACTGGTCCGAATTAGTACATATGGGTCTTCGTAAAGGTACTGAACATCTCGATGTGACGGAATTCAAGACGTCAAATATGTCGTTTATCTTCTTGCAGTAAGAACTAGTAGCTGCAACTGACACATTATTCACTGTTTGCGCAATACCGGCATCTAGAGCTGCAGCAGTGGAATTCGACAACACCTGAGCTGCAAGTTTCACTTTCATTTTTGATGAAAACCTCAAACTGTGCACATGCCTATCAGACAGCTTTGGAACCATTTTCAAGCTGTGCATTTTCTCTTTTTCAAACAGTGTGACGATGTGATCCCAGCTTGCAGCGTGCTTAAAGCCTGGCACAGGAACGTCACTTCTGAGCAAGAGATTTCTTGAGTTTTTCAGTAGATGGGGAGGGTCTTTGTAGACAAAGTAGGACTTCGTTCCTAGCTCAATAGTTGGGTTTGTATGTGAGCAACCCAGGGATTTGAAAGCTTTTTCAAAATTTGAACCTTGGTCAGAAGGTATTCCAAGCACGACAAAGCCCTCAGTTTCAAGGGATTTTATAACGGTCTGAAGAATTTCAATAAGACTAGTAGATTGAACAGCACCCGATGTTAAATAATATCCAATTGGAAATTGCCAGTGTTTCTTCACCCCACACGCCATAACGCACAATGCTGATGACACCAAGTTCTTTTTTCTCTGAAAACCATCGTCTGCGTACCCAAATATTTTCTTCTTATCGGGACTGTACGACAGGCCTCTTCTTAATGACATTTCATCCATAAGGATAAAAATTAGCTTATCGTGTTCACTTTGGGGATTAATTTTGAGTTTTAACATTGATATGTTCTGCTCATTGCAACCGGGGTTCATTTTGTGGGCCTTCAGGACACGAAGAATTGTAGAAGGCGATGGTAGTGGTAGCATTCTCCTCAACAAGTTGTACCCGGATATGCTGCAACTCACTAGCATGTTAACTGCCATCCACTTATGAAACGATGTGTAGCGTCGCTTTCCTTTCAGTTTAAATTTGACAAATTCCGTGATGTACGGACCAAATGATGGATGAAACTGTTGTACTATGTTCTGCAGGTTATACCGACGATTGATGATAGGTCCCCTAACTCTCTTTCTCATGAGAGAAGCCCCCTTGCTTTTGGGTTTTAAAAATGTAGACGAACGTTTGGTCGTTACTAGTGCAGAAGGCTGATCAAACAATTTCTTCTTACAGGTCAGAGTTGCTTCATCTTTCGTCATACAGGCCTTCTCCTGGAAGAAACAAACAAATAAACAAAATGGCAATGGAGGGAAAATTTAGATGAAAAGAGGTTGAGCGCTAACAAAAATAAGTAACGAAAAATGTGATACGTTATTTGTACACGACAGGAAAGGAAAGTAGGACTGTAGGAATATGAAGGGAAGAAGAAATATTAGGGGCTTGATAATTTGATAATACACAAATCAAATGGAGGTGGAGCGAGAACAGGGTTGGCACATAAAAAAAACACCCAAAAAAGGCAAAACAAAACACGAAAAAAACACTAAATGTTTTTTTGAGCTTTTTTGGGTTTTATTAGTGCTATTTAAATTTCACTTGTTTTCAAGCTTATAGAATCAAAATGAGCTAAATATTTATTTTGTCAAAAATTTGTCCAAGGCATTTGCATGACCATGACAATAAATATTGAAAAACGAAAAACACCACTATAAAAATAAAATAAGAAAAACCCGAATCACAAAACAAAACTCGAGGGACTAGTATACTTCCACGAGTTCAATTTCCAAGGTAAAAAACAAAAACTAAGAAACATATGCAGTTTGACTATTTGAGAGTATAGAAACTTCTGAATTCTTCCTCTGTCTCCTAGACTAGACTGCTACTACAGTACTACTGTGTTTCTCTTTACATCCACTGCCATTTCATCATAGTCATCCATATCATGATCATTTGTGAGGTTGCGATATAATGAGACCAATTTCTGTGCACATTCCGATCCTAATCTATATCTCAATTTATTCCACACAATTCCAAATGTTGAGAAAATTCTCTCACTGGATCCTGAACTTGCGGGCAAGAATGAAGATTGCTTATAAACTTGCAGAAACTGTCAGTGTTTTTTCAGGAATCAGCACTTTCTGCTGTTTCATGTCTTGAATATCCCACCATCAACGAGGAGTCATTGTCTTAGTGATATTCTTGTTGAACAAGTGTTTTGGGAAGATGTTTGAGCCCTTCAATTTATAGAAATAAAGCGCGCTGATGAACTCTGGATTGTATTCAGCCAACCACTCTTCAATATCTGTCTCCTGTGAGAGCTTTGCCTGAAATAAGTCTTAACAATTATAGTCAGATGGGTTAAGACACGACCGCAGCCATCATGGGGTAATAAAGTAAAGAAACGACTGGCCTATGGTAAGCATTCAAGCTGCACTGGAGCAAACTTGACGATGGAATCTGTTAGACCATTTATTTCTTATCATTTTAGTGTTTGTTGCTATCCTGAACGGCAAAAAGTGATTTTTGGGGCAAAAAATTTTTGGCACGTAACATGTAACAGTGTGGTTGACTGACTTGGCTTGCGTTGCTAAGCCCTCCAGCTCACACAATACACATGTTAAGTTGTTAACAGCATGGCTGTTAAGTGATGTGCAGATGTCTTGCTTCAAGTTGCTTGTGGTTGTTACTTATGATCTGCATGGTGCTACCCTCTCACATGACTTGCGTCTGTCTGCTGCTAAAACAACTCACTATGAATTGACAAGCACAGCAATTCTCTTTGCACATCTTATATCTTTACAGACTGCAGAGCTATGACCCTATGCATATGGTAATTGGTAAATGGTAATTATGATGGACAAACTTAATTCATATATTGTTCATATATGTAAAAATTCATATAATAATGTAATATAATAATGGAAATAAAGTAATCAAATAACAATATTTACTCAAAAAGTGTATATATGTATATATATATATATATATATCTGGAAAAGAGGCAACTGGAGCTGTGTGAATAGCTCTTTTAAACAAAAAAAGGTATTACAAAAAAAAAAAACAATAAAGCCCAGAAAAACGATAAAAACCCCCAAAAAAAATTTAACCAAAAAAGCCCATGTGTGTTGTTTTTTCTTCAAAAAAAAACATGCTTTTTTCCATCCCTGAGCGAGAGGAATGGGATAGTGGAGGAGAATGGTAAGGTGAGTTAGGGATAAAAGAGAGGGAAAGAGAAGGAAGAGAAATAGGAGAATGAGGAAAGTTAATGTGTGATTTTAATAAATGTTCTACATGAATATAAAAAATTTAAATGACAATGAAGACAGTATAAAACAAGCAACACTCACTGTCCAGTTGAAGGAATCTTTTTCCACTTTCTCAGTTGAACCCAAATTTGAAGGAGTTGCAATTTGTTGAGTCTGTGATACACAAGTTGGGTTAGGGACCTGAAATGAAACATACACACTCTATTAAATCACATGCACAGGAATAAATGTGTATTGCAAAATTCATTAGTTATGGAATCTACTTTGAAATGACATGAAATTAATAGAAAATCGAACAGAATCTTCATAGAGTAATTTAATAATTAGAAACCAACGGAGTAAAAAATCTATTTCTATACTTAAAAAATTACAATAACCGGCTGTCCTAGGTATTTCTTGAGTTTTATTAGACCTCTTTATTTCTTGAGCTGAGAATCAGCTAAATGACTGGTTATATGTAAGATCCTTTACACAAAGATGTTTGTAACCTAAATTATAAGATAAAACCATGCTTTAAGGCATATATATACACAGAGCATAAATACTTCACGAACACTAAACACGCAAGTAGGACCCTGGTGCCTGCTGAGCTTAAGCAACAAAGAACTTTCTAAAACGTAATGCCCATGAAGAAGCTTACAGCGGTGTACTTTTATTTTAACAGGAACAAAATGTAATACAGAATATATAAGTAGAGCTGAGAATTGGCATACCTCGTAAGTCTCATACGTTACACATTATGAGACCCAACAACCTTCTTTCCTCACATCTTCTGTGATTCAATTATATTGTCACCTCCAGAATGCTAGAACACATCAACAATCATGATCACACAAACCACACAACAGTTGTTGAAGGCTCAGCACATGAAGAATAAATCATTATGAAAAATCAAGGTCCTGATTTTATGTTATGAACAAATTTGAGCTACTATTAAGACAAGAAGCAATCCGAGCATAAAAAAACTTTTTAAATGTAACACAATTGTTAGAATTGACCTTGGGCAGTCATTAATCGAAGTACAATCTTTTGAAACTACATTGGAAACATATACACTGCTGCTCAAAAGTTTAAGACCACTTTAAAAATTTAAATAATAAAACAATTCGGATCCATAAATACATACTCCTTCACTAAAGGCTCACTTATTAGGCAAGGTTAATTACCACTCTTGACACCAACAACCATCACTGGAGTGCTACTACTTACAGCATTGATGGAGGCCTTTGACAAAACTGTGGCAGGACTTGTGACTTTGGCTTTGACTTGGGTTGCCACAGAAGATCTGAGGGGGATTTTGATGGGAGTCCTCATGGGACTTCTAACTGAAATCTTTGTTGGGGTAATAACAGGGACTGCTCCTGAAGTGCTGGCTTGGAGTCCAAGGGTGCTGATTGGAAGCTGATTTGGGTTGTGGGGCAGGCTTCTGATAAGGTTCCTAACAGGCGTTCTTGTTGGGGCTCTGGGAGGTGTTCCGATTGTAGTCCTCATTTTTTTTAACGGAGACTCGTCAGAGGTTGATGGAGAAACTCTCTTTGCAGGGAACATGAGCTGAGCATTAGCTGTGAGGAAGAAAGAACCCATAGTTAGCTCTTTGCAGCAAAATCATTCTCCTTCTGTTAAAACCTGAGAGGTTGTCACAGGGTTAGCTAAAATCTCTTTTGCCCTAATTGAATATTTTTTGGCAAAATTAAAACCTAAATACTCCATTGTTCAGAATTAAAAAAAGTATGAACAACGAGTATATTTAAATAACAATCAATGAGAAATAAATGATATACACAACTCTTTCAATCAGGTTGGCCAAAATTTATTTCTTTAAAATCCAATTTCATTTAGAGGTTATCATGTTTTTCCAGTAATATTTATTTCTTTGAGTGTTTTTTATTTCATTCCAGTATTTTATTCGTTGGGAATTATTTCCATTTTTTCCTACAGGACTGACAATTAATATATAAATATTTGCAATTTTATCATTTAATAGGAGTTGTAAGGAATTGGGGTAACAAATTTGAGCCTGAATACTTCAAGAACAAAACACATCCATCACTGTTACACAGTGCCTTCTAAGCATAGCTAACATGAAAACTTTTCAAAACATTGTAACCAATATGACAGTTATATAAATATGCTGCTACTTTAATACAAACATATATGAGTGCAGGTAATAAAAACAGAGCTAGAATATTCTTAGCTTTTCATATCCCTTGCCTTTTATACTAAAAGAACCATTAGGTAATTAGTCATCCTCACATGTTGAGCAACTCAGTGATATTTTACAAAATATGGGAAAATGATAATAAATGAACTAATACAACAATGTAAGCTCATATTGCATATTTATTATAACTTTTGTTGTTCAAGAAATAACTGTTTTCAAAATTCATTCAGGGGTATTATTCTACATCTCATATATCACTCAACAAAATGCAAATTTGTGATTGAGTTGTAAATATTTGTATCCAGCATATTTGAAGCAACAATGACGTGTATTTACATGGTTATATTACTTTATTGGTTGCAATGTATGAGTTCAAATTTAGGATAAAGTTCAAAGGGGTATTTTCATTTGTTAACTCTGTCTTGTGAGTTTTTTAATACTGACCTTGTCCTTGATAAAAGCTCAAAAAAGTTTGCAGTTTTTGGACTACATTTTTTTGGGCACAAGTGTGAGGTTTGGACAAAAACCCAAAGCTCTGACCAACTATAGCAACTGTGTGTTAGTTTATATATCTGACAAAGTCTCATCCTCCTTATTGAAAAATGAACTTTGTTTCTATGAAATTAAACATGAAATACAGTTAACAATGGGTTTACAATTCTTTATGTTATATTAGCACTTGTGATTTTTACTTCAATGACCCTTGATTTAAGAATCATAGCTAGGTATAGCGTAGTGATGCAAAAAAAAACGGTATTTGATTGCGTTATTTTCTTGCAAACAAAACGTGTTTTTTATGTGTTTTTTTTGTTTTTTTTTCTGCACATCTAAATTTTGTTAAGTATGTCTGGGTTTTTTTTGGACACCTAAAATATATTAATATCCATGTTTTTTAGTCATTTTATTGTTATAAAAACATCAAAAAGAAACCATACAGTAAAAGTGGTGGCAGATAACCCACAATTACCAAGAGGCGTCTGAGAGGAACAGCAGGAGCCACTGAACTTATATTGATGGAGTCAAAATTCAGAGCTTACTATCTCTACTATGACTGATTTTATTTTTATATGAACAAAAAAATCAGACTTTGCAGAGATAATAAGCTCTGAATTTTGACTCCATCAATAGTTTATTGGCTCCTGCTGTACCTCTTAGACTCCTCTAGGTAATTGTGGGTTATCTGCCACCACTTTCACTGTATGGTTTCTTTTTTATGTTTTCATTCCAAAAAAATGACTAAAAACCATAGATATTATTATATTTTAGGTGACCAACAAAATATGCTGTTTTTTTAACAACATTTTTTTTGCAAAAAATTCTGACTAATAAAAATGAATATTAATATATTATCTGGTACCAAATATAACCATGCTGTTTTTTTTACAAAGAATCATGACTAAAAAACAATATATTTTATGTGACCTAAAATTCCCCATGCAGTTTTTTCAAAAATACATGTTTTTTTACTAAAAAACATGACTGAAAAAACATGAATAATATATTTCTGAGACCAAAAAAATGTTTTTGTACTAAAAAATCATGACTAAAAAAACATGAATATATTTGAGACCTAAAAAACCCTATGCTGTTTTTTAAAAAATATATTTTTTTTACAAACAATGATGTATCAGAAAACCTGGATATGAATATATTTTAGGTGACCAAAAAACCATGCTGTTTTATTTTATGTTTTTTTTTTAAATCCTGTCTTAAAATCATGGATATTAACATATTTTATGTTACCAAAAATATCATTGTTTTTTTATAACATGTTTTTTATTAAAAAGTTATTATTATTCATTTTTTGGTCACGACTTCTTTGTAAAAAAAACACCCCCTCAGGGGGATACAATTATTGTATCTATGGGAACTACCACTCCCAGGGGGACAATGTGAGGGCCCAAGCTGCAAGTTAGGTAGGCCTCCTTTTTGTTGAAATAAAATGTTTTTGTTATGTTGAGGACCACCTTTTTTCAGTTCACTGCTGTCCTGTTTTTCAGCACCTACTACTGTCTTCTTCAACTTTGATCTTGTTTCATAATCTTCCTTCCTCTCTTTGGATCGCATTTGTTGCTGGGTAGGGAGGCTAAAACTAATGACTGATCTAATCTGTAAAAAAAAACATGGATATTAATTTTTTTTGTGACCAAAAAACCATGCTTTTTGAAAAAAAAATTTTTTTACAAAAAACATGAGTGTTATTAAATTTCATCTGATCATAAAACATGACATTTTAAAAACCATGTTTTTTCACAAAAAGTCATTAATATCCCATGTTTTTTGGTCATGATTTTTTGGTAAAGAAAACATGATTTAAAAAAACCAGCATGTTTTTTTTGGCACATAAAATATATTAATATCCACATTTTTTTATTCATAAAGTTTCTGTAAAAAAGATGTTTTTCAAAAAAACAGCATGGTTGTTTATGGTAAAATAAAGTATATCAATATCTGTGTTTTTTAGTCATGACTTTTTTGTAACAAAAACATTAAAAAAAACAGCATGGATTTTTTGGTCACATAAGATATATTAATATCCATTAGAACCGTACCAGGTCTTAGAATAAAATATCCACAAAGAATATATTCACTCTATAAAACCTTTCGGAGACCAGCTCCACCCTCAGTAAGTCATTCAGTCAAATGTTTTTCAAAGGAACAGTGAAAATTCTTTGTCCATTTCACCAAATTTTAATGAATGAATGAGGATGGAGCTGGTCTCTGAAAGGTTTTATGGAGTGAATAGATTCTTTGTAGATATTTTATTCTAAGACCTAGTACAGTTCTAATAAACATGATTTCAATATTAACAGCATTCTTTGTTTATAAGTTTCTAAAGACAATTCGAATAAAGAGAAATAACTTTCATGATATTTACATCCGTGTTTTTTAGTCGTGATATTTTAAAAATGTCTTTTAAAAAAAAAAAATTTTTGATCCCATAAAATATAATAGCCATGTTTTTTTTAGTCAAGGCTTTTCTGTTAAAAAACAATGTTTTAAAAAAAATGGAATTGGATTTTTAAGGTCACATAAATTTATTAATATCCATGTTTTATATTCATAATTTTTTGTATAAATAACATTTTTTTTTAAACAGCATGGTTTTTTAGTCACATCTCTATCAATGATAAGTAAAGATATGTTATTATAACACACCATTTAGGGAGTTGAAGGTCATTCACATGTATTGTAAAATAAATGAAATATCAAAGCATGAAACCGCAGAAAATGAAAAATTTCATAAAACCATGGAAAACCATCAATTAAGAAGTATGCTGTTTTATTTTGTAATTTGACATGAAAACCAATAATGTAATGTGGTTCTTTTTCATGCTGAGTTATTTTCAGACAAAATATAAAAAAAAAAATACCCACGGTTTTTTGGCCACGTTTTTTTTGTAAAAAATGTTTTTTAAAAAAAAACGGCATGGTTTTTTTTAGTCACATCTCTAGTATAGGTATTTCTGAGGTCAATATCTAAAAAATTGGTAGTTGCACAGCAAATTAATAAATTCATGACTGTTTTCAAAAAATAGCAGGATATTCAATAACACATATTATCAGAAAAAATGTTAAATCAAAGTATCAGCAAACTTTCAGGCAGAAGTACATTTATTCTACAAATGTGTGTGCAAGGAAACAAAGGTTCACCAACAACGTTGGACTTTCTACACTAAAATTAAGGATCAAACTCAAGATCTTGAACTGTCCTTCTTCATTGATTAAGAAGTGTAATATTTGAGAACTGAAATTTCCAGAACTTATAATAGTAAAGTAGTGTACTCTTTCTAAATGGAATAAATTTTTATTTTCAATTGATAAGAACTGAAAACCAACTACTTAACACTTTCGTGGTGACCAATACATTAGCACATACATTAAAAACTTTGGAGAATATCAAAGAAATGCAAACTATAAATAAAAGTGTTATAAAAGTGCAACTCTTTGGGAAATAAGCATGAAACTGTACTATAAATTGACTGATATGTTATGAAAGCCAACAAATAATCCACAAAAAGAATAAGTAAAACCCACCAAAATGTAGACGAATTTCAAAGTACAATGAATTAAAAATGAGAAGATTTTAGTATGAACATAACGGTAACAAACTTTCTTAGGTCAGGCTAATGTACCCAAATAAACACTTACCTTCATCAGACTTAAGAATGTCAACAAATTTTTTTGGTACTGCATCCCTCATTCAGCCAACTCTTAGCCTTTAACGGTGATAATGTTCTTGCGAAATCAGACCGGTTGAAGTGCTTAGCACAAATGTATCGGTGCGTTCTCAAACAACTCAGAGATAAACTTTTCAACTCTGCATTTCCAGATGCAGCAATCCATTCTGGGTATAATTTTTTAGGGAAGTTGAAAAACCTAAGCTCTGAGTCGTCTTTGCTGTTACTTGAACAATTCTGGTAGGAACACTTTTTTTTACGAGTAGCCATCACGATTATTTCAACAACTGTGGCGAAAGCCCTCACGATTCATACAGAAGGTCACGTCATTCACATCCGTGCTCTGAGTGGATGATTGTCGCTATGACGTCACAATTGTTATGACGTCACAATAGCCGGTTTTGGATATGAAGTTACTTCTCTTCTCTGTACTGTGGAAGTAGTTTCAAATAGCGGGGTTAGCACGACCGCTTTTGGCAGCGTGTGACGTCATGCTTTGGCTAAGCGTGACGTCACAATAGCCGGCCGCTGATTGGTCTATTACGTGTACACTTTATGCCAGACGTACAATACCTCGACTGCGTTGCTTCTGGCTTTCCCAGCTGTTCTTTGTTTGCTCATAACTTTTACCTAGTCAAATACGATTGGAATAGAAATGTAAGTAAAACTAAAACGCTGGGGCTGTATTATTTATTCAATGAATACTTCATCGTAATAAGTTTCTTTGCTCTGGATCATTTTTTAACGAGCATTCAAAAAGACATTTTTACACCCGTACCTGCATAATTTACAAAAGCTATCATTTGCGTGTTGTTTGAGGGTATAGTATTTCAATGTTTTGATCCACAAATTCGTGAATTAATGTCCATGATTCCAAACCAACAATATTCGTCAACACGAGCTTTGGTGAATTAGAGACTGGTGAGTTAGGGTCATCGACATGACATATTTTCGGTAACAAAATTCCGACGCAGATTAAATGAAATATTTGCATTTAGGATGGTAAAAGTGCACTCTATATTTTCTACTAATGGATGTCAGTAACGCTTTATCATGAAACTAAATACATGGACATAATTCAAGCTTATTTTACTAATAAATACTATTCTTTCTCCAATAAAAGAACACCAGTTCAACTTAGTTGATTGCTCCTAAAAGAAAGTACTCAACAGTGAGTACATATTATTTCCTATAACAAGCTACATACCGCAACTCATCGAAAACAAATTGTAAAACTAGACAAAAGTAAACAGAAATCTCCATGTAACATGAGTAGTCAACATAATTCTCATATAATACGCATCTTTGAAGAGTGCGTAATATATTACACCACGACGATTACATACTGAGTTAGTTTAAGCCTCTCACACCACGTGAAAGGTGGTCCCAAGAAAGGACAGCAGAAGAAGCCATTTAGTGTGCTATTAAGGGAATGGGGAATCAAAGGACGAGATACGTCCACACACATCACGCACAGAAACAGCAAGATTGAAGACTGTTATTGAAATATGATAAAAGTGGACAAAGAAAGTAACAGATGCTGAAAAAAGACACCAGTGAACCGAAAAAAAGATGGTCCGTAACAAAATCAAACATATATTTACATCTATCCCTATGTCAGAGCTAATTCCCACAGATTCAATAGTTGGCTACTTACACCAGGAAATAAAGGCGTTGGTTATCGATGAGAGCTAACGGGGATTCTGTGACGAAAATTGACACCAGAAAATTAAATGAAACATTGTCCATAGCGAGAGAAAGTAAAATGAGGGCAGCCCATAATTAATTGACCTTTTAATTGCTTGATGAAAGTAGAGCTATGAACACTATGATGTTAATACTTATTTATTCGACTAAAAAATATGTTCATGCTTACATATAACGTGGCACTTAATTAACTCAGCAACTAAAAAGCTACTCTCGCTTTGCTTCGGTTTCAAACCCACAATTTATCATGATTCACTTGACCCCTCGTTCTCCAAATTTGTTCCCTAAGCGAGGTTTTCTTGTGGGACTCGTCACGAGTTATGTAACAAAATCAACAAATATACAATAACTAACTGAACTTTTCATGAAATAGCTTAACTCTCGTGTAATGCGCGATGGAGCGTTATTGAAACGATAAAGAATAAAGCTCAAATTGTAAAAACGGCCATGGCTATCACTTAAAGAGTCCTGTTTTCAAAACGTAGCTTTCATAAACCATATGTTGTTTATCCTTAGAATAAAATTAGTTTCAAAATCCTAGCATTCATAGTATTTTTTTATCGGCAAATTAAAAGGCTCGGTTACTTCTGGGGCAACATATACAACGATAACATGTTCAGCAGATCGTAAATAATGAATCAAAAATATATATTATGATCACTAATATGAAATTACTATTTGTTCAAACACAGACATTGCACGAGAATTGTAATAAGTCAGCGAATAGATTAAGAATAAATGAACTACCAATAATAGAAAGAACTAATAATAACACCAGCAATAATTTCAATGTTAACCTGCTCGTTTCTTTCTTAGTCACTCAGACTTCTACAATTTTGAGAAATACCACAAGTGTGCGGTAAATTAATCCGTCCTTCCTCTAAGCAAATTTACATACTTGTATTTAATTCTGATTGAGTTTCCTCCTTCCATCCATGCGTGACAATCTTATCATTGACACTATTCAGCATCATATGCAACAAATTGACAATCTTTTACACGACCGCAGATACTTTGTAACATGAATATCGCTGCGCTCAATTCCATACAATACGGTGGAACGAAAGTAAAGCGAAAAGGAATTACGGAATTAGCTGACAAATTAAGAGAAATTTAATACACAATTCTTAAGAAAGAGCAATACGAACATGTATACAATCGTGCACCAATGCTGTTCATTACAAAGAAATAAATAACGAGCAACGAAAAGAAATGAAGCTATATTTTTCCAAAACCAAGTCTTATTGTAACATTTCATTGATGTGTAATTTTCTTTATTTTATCACTAGGATTACTGCTCTCTAAGGCTTTATTGATGTGCTTAATGGTTTGATAAGTCCTGCAAGTCACATAAAATTTGATGAAGAACTCCTTCACATCAGCAGCGCACAATACAGGCGGAGAGCACGCTTCATCAATGACCATCTGAGCTAGTTCACAGAAACCTTGAACATGACTGAACTTATCAAAACAGAAAAAAAATACTCTCTCGTAGTTCATGATTGTTTCAATGAAAGATTTGCTGCAGTAATGGAGGCTTTGATGCGGATCATCGTTTGTACATATTCTTTGAATGACACGAAGAGGTGCGTGTTTAGGTCTTCAGGCGCAAGAATTAACTAACACGCAGAGCAGTCTTTTAAAATTAAACCTTTCTTACTTCGGTGATATCTATCAAATTTCATAGCAACATACCCACTCAAGTAAGCTGCTGCATTGTTGACCTTGGCCGACTCAAACAGAGTTCCAACCGCTTCGTTGCCATCGAAGTACTTCGCGGTAGTCATGTCTTCGTCGTTGAGTACAACCGGCGGCGGACACAAATCCTCATCTTCTGGTCGCTGAATCAGACGAGGAAAACAGTTTAATATTTACACATGCCGACTTCCATATTTAAACAGTAAAAAGTGGTAGGAGTGGTGGTGGGAGTGGGAGTGGTGTTGGGAGTGGTGGTGGGCACAAAGCCCTCAGTTTCAAGGGATTTTATAACGGTTTGAAGAATTTCAATAAGACTGGTAGATTGAACAGCACCCGATGTTAAATAATATCCAATTGGAAATTGCCAGTTTTTCTTCACCCCACACGCCATAACGCACAATGCTGATGACACCAAGTTCTTTTTTCTCTTAAAACCATCGTCTGCGTACCCAAATATTTTCTTCTTGTCGGGACTGTACAACAGGCCTCTTGTTAATGACTTTTCATCCATAAGGATGAAAATTAGCTTATCGTGTTCACTTTGGGGATTAACTTTGAGTCTTACCATTGATATGTTCTGCTCATTGCAACCGGGGTTCATTTTGTGGGCCTTCAGGACACGAAGAATTGTAGAAGGCGATGGTAGTGGTAGCATTCTCCTCAACAAGTTGTACCCGGATATGCTGCAACTCACTAGCATGTTAACTGCCATCCACTCATGAAACGATGCGTAGCGTCGCTTTCCTTTCAGTTTAAATTTGACAAATTCCGTGATGTACGGACCAAATGATGGATGAAACTGTTGTACTATGTTCTGCAGGTTATACCGACGATTGATGATAGGTCCCCTAACTCTCTTTCTCATGAGAGAAGCCCCCTTGCTTTTAGGTTTTAAAAATGTAGACGAACGATTGGTCGTTACTAGTGCAGAAGGCTGATCAAACAATTTCTTCTCACAGGTCAGAGTTGCTTCATCTTTCGTCATACAGGCCTTTTCCTGGAAGAAACGAACAAATAAACAAAAAGGCAATGGAGGGAAAATTCAGATGAAAAGAGGTTGAGCGCTAACAAAAATAAGTAACGAAGAATGTGATACGTTATTTGTACACGACAGGGAAGGAAAGGACTGTAGGAATATGAAGGGAAGAAGAAATATTAGGAGCTTGATAATTTGAAAATACACAAATCAAATGGAGGTGGAGCGAGAGCAGGGTTGACACATAAAAAAAACAAAAAAAAAAAAAAAAAAAAAGGCAAAAAACACGTAAAAAACACTAAATAATGTTTTTTTAGCTTTTTTGGGTTTTATAAGTGCTATTTAAATTTCACTTGTTTTCAAGCTTATAGAATCAAAATGAGCTAAATATTTATATTGTCAAAAATTTGTCCAAGGCATTTGCATGACCATGACAATAAATATTGAAAAACAAAAAAACACCACAAAAAAAAAATTAAATAAGAAAAACCCGAATCACAGAATAAAACTCGAGGGACTAGTACACTTCCACGAGTTCCATTTCCAAGGTAAAAAACAAAAACTAAGAAACAAATGCAGTTTGACTATTTGAGGGTATAGAAACTTCTGAATTCTTCCTGTCTTCTAGACTAGACTGCTACTACAGTACTACTGTGTTTCTCTTTCTACATCCACTGCCATTTCATCATAGTCACCCACATCATGATCATTTGTGAGGTGGCGGTATAATGAGACTAATTTCTGTGCACGTTCCGATCCTAATCTATTTATCAATTTATTCCACACAATTCCAAATGTTGAGAAAATTCTCTCAATGGATCCTGAACTTGCAGGCAAGAATGAAGATTGCTTATAAACTTGCAGAAACTCTCTGTCAGTGTTTTTTCAGGAATCTGCACTTTCTGCTGTTTCATGTCTTGAATATCCCACCATCAACGAGGAGTCATTGTCTTAGTGATATTCTTGTTGAACAAGTGTTTTGGGAAGATGTTTGAGCCCTTCAATTTATACAAATAAAGCGCGCTGATGAACTCCGGATTGTATTCAGCCAACCGCTCTTCAATATCTGTCTCCTGTGAGAGCTTTGCCTGAAATAAGTCTTAACAATTATAGTCAGATGGGGTAAGACACGACCGTAGCCATCATGGGGTAAGAAAGTAAAGAAACGACTGGCCTATGGTAAGCATTCAAGCTGCACTGGAGCAAACTTGACGATGGAATCTGTTAGAGCATTTATTTCTTATTATTTTAGAGTTTGTTGCTATCCTGAACTGCAAAAAGTGATTTTTGGGGCAAAAAATTTTTGGCATGTCACTACATGTTGTAACATGTAACAGTGTGGTTGATTGACTTGGCTTGCGTTGCTAAGCACTCCAGCTCACACAATACACATGTTAAGTTGTTAACAGCATGCCTGTTAAGTGATGTGCAGCTGTCTTGCTTCAAGTTGCTTGTGGTGGTTACTTATGATCTGCATGGTGCTACCCTCTCACATGACTTGCGTCTGTCTGCTGCTAAAAGAACTCACTATGAATTGACAAGCACAGCAATTCTCTTTGCACATCTTATATCTTTACAGACTGCAGAGCTATGTCCCTATGCATATGGTAATTGGTAAATGGTAATTATGATGGACAAACTTAATTCATATATTGTTCATATATGTAAAAATTCATATAATAATGTAATATAATAATGGAAATAAAGTAATCAAATAACAATATTTACTCAAAAAGTGTATATATGTATATATATATCTGGAAAAGAGGCAACTGGAGCTGTGTAAATAACTCTTTTAAACAAAAACAGGTATTACAAAAAAACAATAAAGCCCCAAAAAAACAATAAAACCCCCCCAAAAAATTTAACCCTTAAAATCCCACGTGGGTTGTTTTTTTTTTTTAAAAAACATGTTTTTTTCCATCCCTGAGCGAGAGGAATGGGAAAGTGGAGGAGAATGGCAAGGTGAGTTAGGGATAAAAGAAAGGGAAAGAGAAGGAAGAGAGATCGGAGAATGAGGAAAGTTAATGTGTGATTTTAATAAATGTTCTATATGAATACAAAGAATTTAAATGGCAATGAAGACAGTATAAAACAAGCAACACTCACTGTCCAGTTGAAGGAATCTTTTTCCACTATCTCAGTTGAACCCAAATTTGAAGGAGTAGCAATTTGTTGAGTCTGTGATACACAAGTTGGGTTAGGGACCTGAAATGAAACATACACACTCTATTAAATCACATGCACAGGAATAAATGTGTATTGCGAAATTCATTAGTTATGGAATCTACTTTGAAATGACATGAAATTAATATAAAATCGAACAGAATCTTCATAGAAGAATTTAATAATTAGAAACCAAGGGAGTAAAAAACCTATTTCTATAATTCAAAAATAACAATAACCAGCTGTCCTAGGTATTTATTGAGTTTTATTAGACCTCTTTATTCCTTGAGCTGAGAATCAGCTAAATGACTGGTTATATGTAAGATCCTTTACACATAGATGTTTGGAACCTAAATTATAAGATAAAACCATGCTTTAAGGCATATATATACGCAGAGCATAAATACTTCACGAACACTAAACACGCCAGTAGGACCCTGGTGCCTGCTAAGCTTAAGCAACAAAGAACTTTCTAAAACGTAATGCCCATGAAGAAGCTTACAGCGGTGTACTTTTATTTTAACAGGAACAAAATGTAATACAGAATATCTAAGTAGAGCTGATAATTGGCATACCTCGTAAGTCTCATACGTTACACATTATGAGACCCAACAACCTTTTTTCCTCACATCTTCTGTGATTCAATTATATTGTCACCTCCAGAATGCTAGAACACATCAAAAATCATGATCACACAAACCACACAACAGTTGTTGAAGGCTCAGCACAGGAAGAATAAATCATTATGAAAAACAAAGGTCCTAATTTTATGTTATGAACAAGTTTGAGCTACTATTAAGACAAGAAGCAATCCGAGCATAAAAAAAACTTTTTAAATGTAACACAATTGTTAGAACTGACCTTGGGCAGTCATTATTCCAACTACAATTTTTGAAACTACATTGGAAACATATACACTGCTGATCAAAAGTTTAAGACCACTTTAAAAATTTAAATAATAAAACAATTCGGATGCATAAATACATACTCCTTCACTAAAGGCTCACTTATTAGGCAAGGTTAATTACCACTCTTGACACCAACAACCATCACTGGAGTGCTACTACTTACAGCATTGATGGAGGCCTTTGACAAAACTGTGGCAGGACTTGTGACTCTGGCTTTGACTTGGGTTGCCACAGAAGATCTGAGGGGGATTCTGATGGGAGTCCTCATGGGACTTCTAACTGAAATCTTTGTTTGGGTAATCACAGGGACTGCTCCTGAAGTGCTGGCTGGGAGTCTAGGGGGTGCTGATTGGAAGCTGATTTGGGTTGTGGGGCAGGCTTCTGATAAGGTTCCTAACAGGCGTTCTTGTTGGGGCTCTGGGAGGTGTTCCGATTGTTGTCCTCATTTTTCTTAACGGAGACTCGTCAGAGGTTGATGGAGAAACTCTCTTTGCAGGGAACATGAGTTGAGCATTAGCTGTGAGGAAGAAAGAACCCATAGTTAGCTCTTTGCAGCAAAATCATTCCCCTTCTTTAAAACCTGAGAGGTTGTCACAGGGTTGGCTAAAATCTCTTTTGCCCTAATTGAATATTGCTTGGCAAAATTAAAACCTAAATACCCCATTGTTTAGAATTAAAAAAAGTATGAACAACGAGTATATTTAAAAAACAATCAATGAGAAATAAATGATATACACAACTCTTTCAATCAGGTTGGCCAAAATTTATTTCTTTAAAATCTAATTTCATTTAGGGGTTATCATGTTTTTCCAGTAATATTTATTTCTTCGAGTGGTTTTTATTTCATTCCAGTATTTTATTCGTTGAGAATTATTCCCATTTTTTCTTCGAGGACTGACAATTAACATATAAATATTTGCAATTTTATCATTTAAGAGGAGTTGTAAGGAATCAGGGTAACAAATTTGAGCCTGAATACTTCAAGAACAAAACACATCCATCACTGTTACACAGTGCCTTCTAAGCATAGCTAACATGAAAACTTTTCAAAACATTGTAACCAATATGACAGTTGTATAAATATACTGCTACTTTAATACAAACATATATGAGTGCAGATAATAAAAACAGAGCTAGAATATTCTTAGCTTCTCATATCCCTTGCCTTTCATACTAAAAGAACCATTAGGTAATTAGTCATCCTCACATGTTGAGCAACTCAGTGATATTTTACAAAATATGGGAAAATGATGAAAAATGAACTAATACAACAATGTAAGCTCATATTGCATATTTATTATAACTTTTGTTGTTCAAGAAATAACTGTTTTCAAAATTCATTTAGGGGTATTATTCTTCATCTCATATATCACTGAACAAAATGCAAATTTGTGATTGAGTTGTAAATATTTGTCCACAGCATATTTGAAGCCACAATGGCGTGTATTTACATGGTTATATTACTTTATTGGTTGCAAAAGTATGAGTTCAGATCTAGGATATAGTTCAAAGGAGTATTTTCATTTGTTAACTCTGTCTTGTGAGTTTTTAATACCGACCTTGTCCTTGATAAAAGCTCAAAAAAGTTTGCAGTTTTTGGACTATATTTTTTTGGGCACAAGTGTGAGGTTTGGACAAAAACCCTAAGCTCTGACCAACTATAGCAACTGCGTGTTAGTTTATATATCTGACAAAGTCTCATCCTCCTTATTGAAAAATGAACTTTGTTTCTATGAAATTAAACATGAAATACAGCTCACAATGGGTTTAAAATTTTTTATGTTATATTAGCACTTGTGATTTTTACTTCAATGACCCTTGATTTAAGAATCATAGCTAGGTATAGGTATTTCTGAGGTCAATATCTACAAAATTGGTAGTTGCACAGCAAATTAATAAATTCATGGCTCTTTTCAAAAAATAGCAGGATATTCAAGAACACATATTATCAGAAAAAAATGTTAAATCAAAGTATCAGCAAAATTTCAGGCAGAAGTACATTTATTATACAAATGTAAGTGCAAGGAAACAAAGGTTCACCAACAATGTTGGACTTTCTACACTAAAATTAAGAATCAAACTCAAGATCATGAACTGTCCTTCTTCATTGATTAAGAAGTGTAATATTTGAGAACTGAAATTTCCAGAACTTATAATAGTAATGTAGTGTACTCTTTCTAAATGGAATAAATTTTTATTTTCAATTGATAAGAACTGAAAACCAACTACTTAACACTTTCGTGGTGACCAATACATTAGCACATACATTAAAAACTTTGGAGAGTATCAAAGGAATGCAAACTATAAATAAAAGTGTTATAAAAGTGCAACTCATTGGGAAATAAGCATAAACTGTACTATGAAGTGACTGATATGTTATGAAAGCCAACAAATAATCCACAAAAAGAATAAGTGAAACCCACCAAAATGTAGATAAATTTCAAAGTACAATAAATTAAAAATGAGAAGATTTTAGTATGACCATAACGGTAACAAACTTTCTTAGGTCAGGCTAATGTACCCAAATAAACACTTACCTTCATCAGACTTAAGAATGTCAACAAATTTTTGTGGTATTGCACCCTCATTCAGCCAACTCTTAGCCTTTAAAGGTGATAATGTTCTTGCGAAATCAGACCGGTGGAAGTGCTTAGCACAAATGTATCACAAATGTAGCCATCACGATTATTGTTAAACAACTGTGGCGAAAGCCCTCACGATTCATACAGAAGGTCACGTCATTCACATCCGTGCTCTGAGTGGATGGTTGTTGCTGTGACGTCACAATTGTTATGACGTCACAATAGCCGGTTTTGGATATGAAGTTACTTCTCTTCTCTGTACTGTGGGGCTCCCGAGCAGTGTTTTTACTGTTTTATCACCCGAGATATAACGCCGCTAGCGCTTGCTTCAGACAGCGCTGCCTTGCACTGCTCTGTGCTACTTGTCTGGCCACCCTAAAGGCCCGAATACACGAACGCTCTTCACCGTCACCGATCCTTATGAGAGTCGCTTAGCCCCACCCAATACAGCTAAAGGCCAAAATACACGCACGCTTTTTTCACCGTCACCGATCATCATGAGCGGCATTAAGCCCCGCCCCACCAGCAAGCAGTGAGCGTGAACGGTCACTGCCAAGCTTATACACGCGCGCTCTTCACCGTCACCGTTCATTGTAATTGACGCTCATAAGGGAAAATATCTAATTTGCTTGATATGCCGGTGACGGTCATAAGGATCGGTGCCGCTCACGAAATTAGGGTCATTTTGGCTTGCAGTGGGTGGGGCTTAGCTGCATTGGGTGGGGCTAAGCGACTCTCATAAGGATCGGTGACGGTGAAAAGCGTTCGTGTATTCGGGCCTTAAGCCCCACCCACTGCAAGCCAAAATGACCCTAATTTCGTGAGCGGCACCGATCCTTATGACCGTCACCGGCATATCAAGCAAGTTAGATATTTTCCCTAATCAGCGTCAATTACAATGAACGGTGACGGTGAAGAGCGCGCGTGTATAAGCTCGGCAGTGACCGTTCACGCTCACTGCTTACTGGTGGGCGGGGCTTAATGCCGCTCATGATGATCGGTGACGGTGAAAAAAGCGTGCGTGTATTTTGGCCTTAATAGGAATACCCCTAACATAAAACACCGCGCCGGCTCTGCTCTGCTCTGCCCCGCTCCACTGCTGTTTGTCTGGCCGCGGCCTAACAATGGAATAAGCGGTGGTGCGCTTCACTCCCAGTTCTTGAGCAGTAATAAGGAAGTCTTCATTAGCCAGGTACTTGTCTACGATGCGTTGTTTGTCAACTTCTAAAATTACGGCGCGGCGATGAGGAGGCATTTTTACGAGCTACAGAAATTTGTGCAGCAACGGTCAACAACACTGTGGAGGAACTAAAGCTGTGTATCATACGTGAACCGGCCACGTCAGAGTTGTTCTGGAAAATTCCAGTACTTCCCGGTCGGATATTACATCATCCATTGACCGGAAAGAAATGGAATGTACATATGTAGTCCCATATGTATTATTGTCGGGTGGCATTTATGCTCCCGAAAGTAAAAAGATCGAATGTCGAAATTCCGAATATCAAATTCCCGAAAATAATAATCCCGAATGTTGTATGTAAGTATGTAAGTATGTATGTATGTATGTACTATGTAATCAGGGTGGCCAACTGGCATGTCTTTCACTGCTAAATATGGCCGGTAATTACATATTTGGGATTTTGACATACAGGATTTCGAAGAGGACCCATTATTTTCAAATTTTATTAAAAATATTGAAGTGCGAAAAATGATTTCTCTAGTCAATAGAACTTCAAAGATAGCGTCCCCCATACGAAACTTTTTCTTTATTATTGAACCTAAAGCAATGAAATTTGGTATACTGATAGGAAATGCAAATGAGAATCGATTATCTTCTATGAAAAAGTGCGATTTTCCTAAAAAGAAAATGGGAAATCAAAGAAAACGATCCTTTAAGGGGGTTTTCAAAATGCTTCTAGTCCGACATTTTTTGAGTTACAGTAATGATTTTGGTATCATTGGATGCGGAAAGACGTGGACATTCCAAATACTCAAATGGTTTTCCCAATTTTCCATTCACAAAAATAGGTATAAAAATTTGAAGAAAATTGTCATCGAAAAAATGCGGATTTATGACGTCATATCTTTTGAACATATATTTATTGTGAAAAACCATTTGAGTTTTTGAAAAGCCCTTGTTTTTCCGCATCCAATGATACTAAAATCATCACTGTAGCTTAAAAACTGTAGGAGAAGAAGCATTTTGAAACCAAAAGTCCATTGTTTACATTATAAGCAAAACAAAGAAACATAAACAATAATTGTAATTAAAATTTTTTTAAAATTTTTGGTTCAGGTTAGACCCTTGAAATAATTATAGAGTAATACAGAGACATAGGAGATGACATAGCAACGTCAAGCCGTGAAGAAAGTGCCATGGGGGAGGTGTAACATGATAAAATACCCCTTCCCCCTCCCCTCCCCCCATTTTTTAAACCCCCTTAGCGGGCGAACGAGGGAACGTACGATTCTCATTTTTTCACAGGATGTACCTGACCTCCTACACTTCCTATTGCAGCAATGATCCCAATATCACCCATGATCTCATAATATGGGGGAAGGTGTCCTTAAAAAATGTTGTTACAGCTTATGACATTTTGTTACTATTTTGCATCTGTTACATTATTTTGAAAAAGTGATACTGGCTATTTGAAGCATTGTTACAAGATTTGACTACTTGTTAAAGAAAATGATCGTCTGTTGCAACATTCTGAGAGTGTTATACAATTTGAAGCAAAGTTACATTTATTTGTCTCTGTCACTACTTTTTACATCTGTTATGAATTTTGCAGCATCGTCACTAGATTTGTGCTGGATGTTGTTATATTTGAGCCGCTGTTATTAGTTTTTATTCGCTGTTATTTGATTGTGCGAACTGTTGCTATATTGTTTTGAAGTGTGGTTATTAAACGAGAAAAGTGTACATGCCCATTGGTAACCCTGATAACAACAATCGGGATTTTGATTTTGGGGATTTAGAAATACGGGAATTCGACATTCGGGATTTCGACTTTCGGGAGTCTGAATGCCACCCGACAACAATACATGTAGGACTATATTCCATTACTTCCCGGTCAGTGGAAGATGCAATACAATGCGCTGACCGGGAAGTAACTGAATTTTCCTGAACAACTCTGACGTGGCCGGTACAAGTGTGATACATATGACGTTCATTCTTTATTGCAATTATCAATAATTTTGTATCCATAGTTTCAAAATGCATTATGTACTGCACTATATGGCTACTTAACTGTTTATTTTGCTTGTAAATAACTGTATCAGAAATTGTTAATTTGTTGCAATGATATTTGCGCACATAACTATTTTTGTATTATTGTTTTCCTTTTTGAACGTTGTTACAATAAACCTACTCTGTCACAACATATTGTTTCCAGTGCTCGCGATAGCCATGTGCTAGAGGTTCTGCCGCCGTGCGGCAGAGACCCGGGTTCGAAACTCGGCGCTGGCGGTGGCGATTTTCTCTGTTGGGTATGGGAGAAAAATTTCAAGCTCAATACCCCACTCTACCCAGGTGTCTGAAATGGGTACCGGTCTTGACCGGGGGAAAGCGTCATGGCGTCCTGGCGTTATTTATAAGGCATTTGAAAATCCAATGTACAAGGTGATATATATCAGGCTAGGTTGGAAATAAAGCATCCGTAGATGCCTTCATTATTTATTATTTATTTATTTGTTTTGTGCATAGTTTCACTGTCATTCATTTTCCCGGGTGTCGCCATAATTTGTCGTTGCTGCTATTTTTTGCGACACTGTCTCTATATTTCTATTCCCTGCTATATTCAATGGTTCGTCGTTGTTAAATTTGCAGTTCGTCGGTAACTTTTGAAAGTATGTGGTAATAAAACGAGAAAAGGTGTATGACCCAGATTAACAACACGGTGGATTGTTGGCTGCTTGAAAAATAACTTGCCTTCAACGGGAAATGAACGGGTCGTGAAAGAAAGATGATTCTCGTCCAGGAGAAAAGTGCGTTAGAGACTCAGCATGAAGAATTAATGAATCGGAGGCGCTGACGTTGCCTTCAGGCGCAAAAGGCTTGCGCCTGAAGGCAACGTCAGCGCCTCCGATTCATTAATTCTTCATGCTGAGTCTCTAACGCACTTTTCTCCTGGACGAGATTCATCGTTCTTTCACGACCCGTTCATTTCCTGTTGAAGGCAACCTCTAGCATAAGGGGGGACGTCTACCCAGAATCTGATAAATGGCTGTCACGTTTGTTGTATGGGAAATAGATCTATGAAATTTGGCATACCTATGTGTTTTTGATAGGGTTATACGTGCGTGCCCCAGACTTTTTTCCATTTACGAATTAATTTCTGAGATAATGGGAAAAAATGTGTGAAAAATGGAATATTGTCAAAAGTTATCTCCTCCGAAAGTTATTATTGTAGCGCAATGATTTAGGTCTCATTGAATGCGCAAAATGTTGCTACATAGCTGGGCGTGGGCTTGTCATGAAACTCACAGTGGTTTATTTTTTTAAAAATTTAAAAGTAATTTTTTACAAAATCATGCATTTTCCGTAGATTTTTAAAGGAAACTAAAAAGTTACTGTGAATTTCAAAGCGAATTCTACGTCCAGCTATAGAGAAACTTTTTGCCCATACAATGAGACCTAAATCATTGCTCTACGATATTAAGGGGAGAGTCCCCCTTAAAAAAAATTTTCTCTCTCATTGAATCTAAAGCAATGAAATTTTGTACACTGATAGGAAATGCAATTAGAAATCATTTGTCACACATAAAAAATGCGATTTTCCCCATAGAAAACGAGATATTCATAGAAAATAAGATTTTTTTTAAAATCTATCTCCTCCAACAGTTTTTGAGCTACAGTGATGATTTTGGTGTCATTGGATGCGAAAATACTAGTAGATTCCAAAAACTTACTATACTTTTAGTTCAAAATGAAAAATCATAAGAAATTTGATGGCAGGTCCTATTTCATCAAATTTCGTTATTTATGACGTCACAACTTTTGAACAGAAATGAATATCAAATAGAAATTTAGTTTTTGAAAAGCCCTTGTTATTCCGCATCCAATGATCCAATGGACATAATCGGTGTGAGAGATCCGAGGTTGGATCTGGCGCGAGCTGCATGGAGACAAATTTAGTAGCGAGAAAAGAAAATGTCGACAGCGAGAGTCGCTATACCGGTTGTAAGAATTCACAATTGCCAGCTGTAACTGCTGAAGTGTTCCTACATGTTAATGAAAGCTATCCTGCTATATTCCTATTTGAATAAATAAAATTTACATTTCCGATAGAAGGTCGAATAAATGTATTTTGTCACAACAATTATTTTGGTCTTTAATCCTAAGGTAAAACTGTCTTCCGATAAAACAATTTCAGCTCTTATATATGTTCTCATGAGCTAAAACTGCTAACATTCTTTTTTAAAACACTGTTAATCGTTAAATATTCAAAATCTTTGCAGTCTACAAAAAGTTATGTTTCAATGAAAAAACATCACATTCAAGCTGAAAATATGTAAAAAAATTTTCAGTCACATTGATAAAATGCAAATTTGATACTTGAGCTATATCAGACACAGTAAAGACAAAATTTGCAAAACAGGAATATGTACTTGCAAGACTATGTAACAGTAATGCACAACAATAGATATTAATGGTAGAAGCGACTAATTCTTTTTCGCTCTAAAATTATTTACTAGAACTGCACCTTAGAAGTTTGATGCAACCGCTTGATCGTTCATTTAGCCTTTGTCTCTTGTACCATTAAGGAAAACGTCCCCCATACGGACCTTTTTTTATCATTGAACCTAGAGCAATGAAATTTGGTATACTGATAGGAAATGCAATTTGGAATCGTCTATCTTCTATAAAAAAATGCGATTTTCTTCACAGAAAATGAGATATTCATATAAAACGAGATTTTTTTTCAAAATGCATCTCCTCCGACAGTTTTTGAGTACAAGTGATGAACTATTCATATCTTCTACTTTTAAATAAACCTATTTGCTCTAAAATCAGAAGAAATTTAAGCAAAATCTATAAAGTCAACCTAAGATCTCATCATCAATAATTATTCAGCCGCAAGTAATTTCTTTATAATACTTTCCGAGTTTAAATAAAATTGCCTGTTTTGATTTCTTTCTCAAGGTAGAAAAGCTCCTCGATGGTTTTCTCTCCAGCTTCGGATGGATCATCACAGGAAAGGTGATGTGCAGCGTGTTGCTCCTGTCCAATTTTGCAGCCATGAGTCTCATTAAATTCGAATGGCATTCAGTTGGAGCGGCATTTGCGGCAACTATCAGCTTGCTCATCATTTACAGCGCTGGAGACAGCCTATCAACGCAGGTAAGTTCACCAGAGAAAAAAGCGATAATCTACTTCTCATCATATTGGGTAAAAATGTATTTTATTTTGAGTTACTTCTTTGAACAATATTGAATCAGTGTTGCTTATTGCGAGCTCAAATTGGCTTAATTAAACGTTTTTGAGATACTCATTCTTTCCTTGTATGTACACTACGCAACGGAAAACGTGATACCTTACGTGAGTAGTTTTCAAGCGAGCTAATCGCTTCAGGTTTTGTGTCTGTATCATAAGCCTGTTCGGGCTCGAAACTTGAAGCTCAATTTAGTCTTTAAAATTGCAACAATAAGTTCACATTCTGAGCGTCTCTTTTGACAATAGAAGACGCTTAAAAATCAATGACTAAGCACCAAATCATAACAAAAAAGACACTTTATTTAAAATACAGTTTGACAGGGGAAAAATTACACAGGTAAGATTACCCTTAATAAATTTCAGGTTACTGAACACGAAGATGACTTTTAAAATTGCTTGCTGGCTCAGATTTTGAGGTATTTCATTATTTAAATATTACATTTAAAGCTATGGGAATATGGAGGTAGGCTATGGGTTAAAGCAAGGCCTTTCACACACGTCGAGTTTTGGCCTGTCGCTTGTGTATGGTGGACGTTCGCAGCACCTTTGAGGATCATTCAGTCGAAATCTGCTAGCATGGAAACTGACCACTTTCTTTTGTAACGCTATTTCATTGCTAAAATGTTCTGATGGAATCGCCCTCCTTGTTTTTCACAGAAAACCCCGCAATTCGCTGGGAAAACATCAATACGTAAATATATGAAGTGCAGCTTTCGGAACATTTACATACAGTTTTCTTATAAGCGGCTATAAGTTCATTTAGTAAGTATTCATAATTTTTAGCTCGAAAGTGGCCCGAGAATCGTATGCTTACATTCCGGAAACATTGCCTAGCATAGCTCATTGGGATTGAGAATAATATCGATTCAAACTGTTTGTCTGGCAAAAGCTTGCGTATCTAGGGACCTATAAATACCCTTTGTTTAATCTATCCCGTAGTTAGGCATAAAAACTTTTGCCATAAATATTCAAATGCACAGTCTTTTTTCAAGGACCTTCGCAAATTTATTCATAAGTCCAAGTTTTAGAGGCAACTGTGGTATGACAATACCCTCGAGTTCACAAGAGGTTCATTGAAACATGTTTCGTAACAGGCATCAAAACTGTTCGTGTAGGCCGTTCCTTCTGTTTGTAATGAGTATGCCATGCGAGGTTATCCCACTCACAAATATAACAACAGTACTTTGTGTACACACCTACTAGACCTATCACAATGGCCATTAGTTTGGAATCACCACATATTAACCTTTTATGACGATTGTAGTTCATAAGACTCAGATTGTGTCGACACATGGGATAACTTTCTTTACCTAGAGCTGCATGAGCAACATGGATTGAAGATGATATTTCAGTACTGTTATGAAACAGCACCGCCTTCAGGCATGGTACGAGCCGCCGATAAACTATCTCCAACCGTCTCCTATGAAAGAAATTTTTAGCTTCAGCATCATACTTTCAATATCATTGCAAAATATTAAGTCATTGTCACACCTTAAATATGAGGAAAGTTTTCTAGATGTGCCGCCGGTGAGGGGCACCTGCGGTTTAGGTGGTGAAATATGTCTCCGATGGTCGCGTTTACTAGGTTTCGAAGGCTTGAATGCGGGTGGTCTGCTGTGTTTAACGTGGGGAGGAGCGTCTCCAAATGCGACTATGCCTGAGTGACGAACGCTTATACAGTGTGTTCACACACCTCTCCTTCCCCAAAAATATTTGGCTCAAAATAATTTCATCAATTGAACATAGAGATACTACAAATTCAATAACACGCTCGCATACGACAAAATTTGATTAAAATACTATAGTAGTAACACAGCCCGCCATTATCAAACAAATTTCAATCAACCTACATTATAGTTTAAATTGACTAAATGCAACCGGTTAATAAACTAGCGAAGCAACGCCAACAGAAAACGGGGAGCGTAAGCAATTGAATTAATACAGAATATACTTTCCAAAATAAAAAAAACTAAAAGTAGAACATTGAGTGAGTACATTACCTTAACGAGGCTACTAACGCAAGTAAACATGTAGTTGTAATCATGTGTGGCAGAACAAAACTCATAAAAATGAATTAATAATTTAAAAACGCAAAAAAATCTCACTGGAAGATCATTAATACATCTCAACATAATATTTTTTTCAAATCTTGGCTATATATCAACCAATCAAATCACAAAAACTCAGATAGTAAAACGTTCTGTTAAATGCGTTTTCACAATACTTTAAATTTCCAAACACTTCCGGAGAAAGCTTCCAATCATGTTCGCATTGAGTTATTAAAACAATGCAAATCATGTACTTCTACCACGCAGATTAACATATCGTTATTAATGATTTTCAAGCAATATGAAATGGTTGGTCAAAATGAATTTAATTATTTTGATCAACACGTCCATTTAAAACAACTACAGAAGCATGCTCGCAGAAATAAAACTCAACCTTCTCAGAGTTCATTCGATTTAGGTGAAAAACTTATATACTTCTCCGGCAGTTGGTATCGGTGATACGCGGCGGAGAAATTGGAACTCAATGACTGAAGCAGCAACAACACCTGGCCTT
This sequence comes from Morinoia aosen, assembly GCA_030386875.1. Classification (NCBI taxonomy): domain Eukaryota; kingdom Metazoa; phylum Arthropoda; class Malacostraca; order Amphipoda; family Talitridae; genus Morinoia; species Morinoia aosen. The sequence continues at coordinate 73,462,077 of CM059557.1, forward strand.
AAAACTGGTGATCCAGCACTGCCGGCAGTCTCCAGCAGGTTAACCAACGGGCCATGGCTTCAACATCGCTTGCCCCTTACAACTGGTGGCCGCAGCAGCTCTTCACCGGGTTCACCATCGGGCCTAGGTTTCCACATTGCCTGCTCCTTGCAACTGGTGATTCTAGCAGCTCTCAAGCGGTTTCACCATCGGGCCGATGCTTCTACAGTGCCTGCCCCTAACAACTGGTGACCCAGCAGCAACCATCGCTGCTCTCCAACTTCAAACTACGCAGCATCCAATCGCTATTTCCGCTAGGTTGTTTCAAGCACCGCAAGAACGTTCAACCAAGCGCGAAAATGCACAACCGAGCCGCCAAAACACATACAGCACAGCCTCATCGCTCCGCCTTTTCGTACGGCTTCATCGTACGGTCTCATAGCTCGATCTCATTGCTCGGCTGCATCGTTCGGTTTCATCGCATGGCCTCGTCGCTCAGTTTCACCGCTCTACAGCATTGTACCTCATCGCACGGTCTCAACGCTATGCCCCATAAGCAACTCTTTCTCTCATTATCTTTACATTTATCGTTCGAACTACTTTCTCTCTAGGGGGAGGGTACTTGTAGTGCCTGACCTTAGTTACCCTCAAATTTTATTCTAGTCCTTTCATGTTCACTAATCGTAATATGTCTCAATGCAAATTTATTCAATAAAAAGTTCCAACTTCTCCGCCGTGTATCACCGATACGAACTACCGGAGAAGTATATAAGTAAGGCCGCTGCTTCACTCGTCTCAAACGGAACACAATGGCTGAAGCAGCCACACCAGGCCTCACAATATATACTGAGATAGTCGATAATTTATAATTAAAAATTCAATACTGACTTATCGTAGGATTTCTTCAAATTTTATTTGTTATGATCTTCAGCTGTTCATAAACAACCATGAATAACGAAAAACATTTTGAGTTTCTAACTCTGTCTTCATTTCGTATAATGACAACGAACATGGGTACATGAAATAAAAGATGGTAGCAGTCAACGAAACAAGTTGGTAAACAGACAATTACCAAAGTTTCAAGTGGTTGAATACGCTTAAACTACGGTGGATAAATACGATCATGATAATATAACATAACACAGTTAAAAGTGGTACCACGTTACCGTAACAAATAGCTCCAAAAATTTCCAAACAGCTAAGCGTGAAATTTTCAATAGGTAAATAGTAAGAAGTGAGCGAAATATCTAGTAGGATCTCAAGTAATCTTTGGCATAAAAAGCCACAAAGAGTTGAACAAAATCTACTACAAAAAGCAATTATTTATGAGAACGCTTCGAAAATTTCGCAAATCTAACAAAAGTAAAATGACTAACAGTCGCGTAATGGTAAAACATCAAGTCAATTCTCCTTCCCCAATATTGAAGTTGATCGCACATTATAATAGTTCCGTGCTAGTGCAATCGGTTTCGTGTGTTATAAGACAGTTTTGTTTAAATAGTCTTTCCGAATAATCAGATACCATTTAATACGCGTTGTTTTTACTGTATACTAGATACCGTTTTAATATGCAGTGTCTTCACACGCGTGTCTTGATTCTGTCGTGATTAACGACAGAAAGCAGGTCACCAGTCCACACACCCGACCTGAAATTGAAACAAAACAACGATCAGCATAGACATACGCAAGGACATGGCATGAAAGCATGCATGCATGCGCAGCGGAAGGAAAAATCGCACACAGGACCAGAAAGTTCATCTCCCGAAAGTTACCTTTTTAGTTAATGTTAAGCCAATTAAAAGCAAAAAATAAATCCCTCGACATCATGCGAGGATTCCTCCGCGGTGCATATGCTGAGCTATCTAAATTATTAGCTCGCATTATAAATCTCAGCATCAGCACTCTCATTTCACGAGTGGAAAATTCAATCACAATTTAAACTGTTAATTCATCAATAAAATTTTGAGCGAACGTCACCTGACATGAGGCAAAGGAACGGAAAAACATCACATATATGGGCAAACTCGACTAATTTTGTCATCAACAGATCGCGCGGCTACAGATCACAAAAATTCTGGTCAACGCACTCAATCCATTGTTAAATCTTAAAACTTGACATCATTACGCGTTCAATTATTGACGGTGGTGGTTGAACAAAAAAAAACATTACAAACTTCTACCATGGTTGAACGGTTACATTACTTTACATGTGACATCTCGCATCCCACCAATGCTTAAACAAAAACTAAAAACCACAAGCGCAGAGGTGGTTATGATGAAGCACAAGCAGAAAACTCAATAAGACATAAATCAACTCACGTGAAATAATAGGACTAATTCAGCTATACAACAATCGAAACACAACATTCAGCTCGTGAAAAGTCGTGAGTCGTAAAGTTTTCATATATACGGAGCTTAAACATGGTTCATGTTACCGTTACTTTCGACCTTCTACTGTGGTCATCATCAAGGTATTTCTCCAAAACAAAAGACAAAGCTTACTAAACCTGAACGTACAAAGTCATATAGTATCTGTCATATATACTGAATCATTGCAAACAATTCTTCACTACCAGACTTCGAAAACCGGATCTTCAGCGAGCGGGCGTGGTCTACAAGTTTACCTACCCAGAGGAAAGCTGTCCCGTTTCCTACGTAGGAAATACCACCTGCACGCTAAAGAGAAGAGCAAAACAGCATAGTTATTCATCCTGCAGCATCTTCAAACACTTCAGAGACGATCACCGAAAAGAACCACCGAACTTGGATGAATTTCTTCCAGCCTTCGGCATAATGCACACTTTCTCAGCCACCGCATCAGTCAAAATAGCAGAAGCCTTAGAAATCAGAAAATATGCACCGATAATCAATGTAAAGTACAACGAATTGTCCAACTACCTTAACCTGTCAACATAGAAAAAGCATACCGAGCACAAGAGGGTACTTCAAGAACTCACGCTGCCAGTCTTATGCCAAACGTCTACTCTGGTGTTCTTCCCTCCTCTTGTCTGCTCCGTTTATCAAACTAGCTTCCTAGACTTTACCATGAATTGCTCAAATTTTTTGTTGTTGTAATTATTCAGTATATATGACAGATACTATATGACTTTGTACGTTCAGGTTTAGTAAGTTTTGTCTTTTGTTTTGCAGAAATACCTTGATAATGACCACAGTAGAAGGTCGAAACGTCGTTTTTTACTTAGCGTGCTTTTATTTTTACTCTACCTTTACTTTGCTTCATATTACTTTCAACTAAATGATGTTATTAACCATACCAATAAGGCCACAAAATAAAATAGAGATCAATATCATGGATTCACAAGCTTTTATAAAGATACACTATAAAAGACCGTTATGAAGAGCCTGATCATTTAAACGCCTTCAGAAAAAAACATTCAGTGCCACCTCTCTCATTTAACGGACAATTTTTTCTGAAATAAATTAATTTTTGGGCTTACTTTTAATTAGTGTGCACTCGTAGGACTTATTTGATTTAACTTCGCTAGGAACATAGAACACTTCTTCTAAAAAATCCTTTTGAATATTCAGGTAACAAAAACTTATGCTGAATGCTTTTGAGTAACATGCCGGGAGTTAAAAACCTTTTCAGAAACGAATCACATCGTTATTCCCATCGTTATTAATCACATCGTTAACTCAATCTTCAATGCGTCAATCGTTCAAAACACATATTGCATGTCTATCCACCTAGTCACAGTCATATTCATGATTATTCACTAAGTACCGGTGTCGTCTATCCATGAGGGTCTTTGAGTCCGAAGCACGCACCGGTCGTGTGGCATGGCGTCCGAGTCAGCATTTTCAGCGTCCACTGCTCACGGGCCACGGCCTTGCCAGAGTTCAAAGCTCTGCGTCTTGAAAAAATTGTGCACACCTGAGCTGCGTGCAGCTGTGCACACTTTTCGTGCAGTTTTCTATTTCTATTTAATGGGCGCCATTAGCCTCTCATTATTTCTCACATTCTGATTATTCTCGTTTGGTACATAATTCTTCTGTTCGTCAACACAATGAAAATAGAACAGTATTCTTCAATGCGACACTCTGATCGTCATGGCATTAATGGTATTCAATTCCACCACTAAAAGTTATGAGCTAATGTCAAAGGCCTATTGAAATCTACGGTACATCAACACTGTCTTTTTCATTTATAGCTTCTAGTTAGTGAACATCATCGGTACCATTTATTTCTCAACATTATGTATTCCGTATACCTTTTATTCACTGTGTACCTCCCCAGTTTACTATTTACCTTCCCGGGTTTACCATTTACAGCAATATGGGCACTCCAGCCATGCCGTCTGCGATATGCTGTGCTCTAACCCTCTTCAAGAAAAAGAAAAGAAAGAAAAACATTTTATTTCCAATAGAGATTTAATAAAAGTACCATCATTGGTTTTTAAAACATCTTGAAGTTAATGCACTTAGATGATACACTCACACGAGTGTTGTAATACCCATATCACTAGTCGAAAAGAAATGATTGAGAGCAATGTACTCATAATTTTGCTTAATCTGTATTTGATAATACATGTAATGATAATTATAAGAAATAACACAATTTCATGGACGATGCATTTTCATTGTGGGGTGAAAACACTTTTGACAGTTTACATGTACATGACATAAAACTTCGCAATTCTTAACGCCAGGAAATAATACATGAATCGCTTGTTTCCGCCAATGTTCAAAAGTGTCATTTTAAGGAAGCATGAAAAAAACATATAAATATTTATCTACATACATATATACATACATAAATACATATATATATACACACACAGATACACATATATATATATATATGTACACATAAGCATGAGGCTCAAGAAGATCATAAGTTTTGTATATCTAATTCAACAATTATAACATAACGGTCATTAGTTGATAAGCATTTTATTTAAACATAAATGGATGATCACACAATAAATGTTTAGTTTTTTACATGAAAGCTTTACACTAATATAGATATGACGAGTTAGGTAATGTTACATGTTGAGAGTGAACAGAAAAAAAACATTATCACTAGTTGAAATGCTAGTTGTCAGTTTAGTACACGCATATGTGCATATATACATGTAAATATATACGCATATACATGCACATATATACCTACGCACATACATACACCTAACACGTAAACATACACAAATACATTTTCATGCATCGAGGCAACCACAACACATAAGCGTTCGATAAATATGTTGTGCGATGTTCTGAAATATAGGACAATGAGCAAAGGAAATTCGTGACAACTTTTTCAATATGTGTTGCTGCTTACAAATTCTAATGAAATATTCTAACAATGTTTTATTAAATATTGTATCGAAAAGAACATTGGTTGACAAGCGTCTTATTTATCATATGTGGGGGATCGCGCAAAATATATATATATATATATATATATATATATATATATATATATTTTATAAATGCTAGTGACACATTCACCTACCTACGTTCGCATAGCGTGCACACGTACACATATACACAAGTAAGCATGTGCGCAAATATCAGCGTAAACCAGTCAGTATAAACTAGCATTCCAACCGAGGGAATCGGAGAAAATATCTTTTATTGTGGCATGAATTTTACAAAATTTCCGTACTAAAAATAGTGGCACAAAAAAGTCTACCTGAGTCAGAAACACGAAAACGATTGTTCTACAACGGTTCCCAAGTGCAGAATATTTCCAGAAATAAGCGAGGTTTAGAAGCGGTTGTTATAATATACTCTAGAGCATAAGAGATGATATGATAATTTGTACTACACTAGCATCCCAAGAGCATTTTTGGACGTGAAGAAGAAAGATAACATGAATGTCCTGTAAGGGTTTCATATTAGGAAAAAATCGCATTATCTCTGAAATATAGCGTAAAATGTCTGCAATTGATAAACATACATAGGTACCACATTTTACATGTACGAGACATTAATATTAAGCTTTGAATTGCTTTACAATAATAAAATGAAATGATGTGTTGGGTAGTGTTAGAAGTTGGGAGTGAGAAAAAAGGCTGGTGTTTATAGTTTATATGCCAGCTGCTAGTCCAGTGCACACAGGTGTATGTGCTCATATGCACAGTTGCACACCCATATGCGCACATGCACACATATACAAGTAAGCATGTTTGCAAATCCCAGGGTATAGGCGATTAAATCATAATACCTGCGCATACTTCAAGACTGTTGTGTGATGTCTTGGAATATAAAAAAATGAGCAAGGGAGAGTATTCAGCAATGGAGATACTAGGCAAATGAGATTCGTCAATACGTGTTCAGTATGTTCTGTAACTATGAAGTATCGTTGAGACGCAAGATGACGAATTATTTTGACCTTAAATTCTTTCGGTCTTTGAGGCATTTTAATACTCAGCGGAAGTTTGTTCCACAGGAAGGTGCCTGATATTGACAGAGCCTTCTGCCCTATGTGAGATGAACGATAGTTGACTAAAACATTATTGTTTCTGTTCGGCTTTTGGTTGGTTACAGTGTGTAGATGGAAACGCACTATCTCAGCATTGCTCTGAGGATGATACAACGAGGAGAATACGTATTGGGCCTTCTGAATGAGGAGCCTTTCTTGAATAGGAATCCAGCCGAGTTTATTAAGGAGAGGGGTTACGTGATCGCTTTTTTTGAAATTACCGTTGCATACACCTTGGCTGCGAAATTTTCGCATTTTGTAAATCCCTTTGAAGGTAGTGAGGTAAGTCTCCCCATATTAAGCTGCAGTAGTCAATGCGCGATAACACAAGGGATTGAATGACTAATAATCTGGATTTTTCGTCTAGCATACTTTATATACGAAGAAAAAACATTAACGTTCTGTAGATTTTGTTGCAAGTAGTCTCAACGTGAGATTTGAAGGACATATTTCTATCGAACCAGATACCTAGGTTTTTAACTTTTTCTGATGCATTAATTTTATCATTTCCAACTGCATGAGTAAGATCTGAGTTTGTTTAATAGCATCTTTGGATCCGAAAATAATGCATTTTGTTTTATTAGCATTTAATTTGAGACCATTTCGGTCATACCATGATTTCAGGCTAGTCAGTATAGTTTCGGCTTTGATTTGCGTCTGTGGTATTTCCCATACAGAACTTGGTATTGCAATTTGAAAATCATCTGCATACATTGAGATCCGTGTGTTAGAAGGCATTGGAGGGAAATCATTAATGAAAATAAAAAACAGTAGCGGACCAAGAATGGACCCTTGGGGTACACCAAAATTGTTTTGAATGAATGGGGAAAATTTGTTTTCTACGCGGACTGCATGAGAGCGATATGACAAGTAACTTTCAAACCATTGCGTGTCTACTCCCAAGTTCAGTATTTTACGTAGAAGTCTATCATGTTCGACGCTATCGAACGCTTTAGAGAGACCGAGCAGCAGCAAGAGTGTTTTATTCTTCTGATCTATGTCACTATATTTTTTCAGAGATATTGAGCAGAGCATCTTGAGTACTAGTGTTTCTTCTATAGGCGTATTGATTTCGGTGGAGTAGATTTGACTCGTCCAGATGAAATTACGGTTGATTTGTCACCACTTTCTCCAATATTTCAGATATTACAGGTAAAAGACTGATGGGCCTGTAGTTCGATGCTGTATTTAGGTCACCACTTCTATGCAACGGTCTAATAATGGAATGTTTCCATTGGTTTCCATTGGTCAAGGACGGCGCCTCTCGTGCTAGGTTCACTGACCGGCTTGCGCTCGGACATTCTATCACGCATTGCTTCTTACTCGTACTCTGAGCAATGTCACCAAGTATCATCAGAATAACGGTGGTCTTTAACCGGAAATGAAGCCGCGAGTGAGGGTATCACGCTTACCAAGCACTAGACCTTCCCTTCCTCAGAGCCGTCATCAGGTGGAGAACCGTACCCAAGGTACGACGCTCTCCGCAACTGTACGACCTTTCACTGTAGCAGCCCTACCTCTTCCGATCAAGAGCGAACAAATCACTCCACGAGTCACCGAGCATTAAATTACTCGGACAACTCCAGTTGCTTCGCAACTACGCAGTTCTATCATTGCCTCACTGTATACACAAAAACGTATTTCTAATTCCAAGATCGTAAGCTTAGTCCTCACTATACCGCTGCTCTAAGCACACTGCCGCCACGCTGGCAGCCGTCTGCACTGCTGACCGCCAGCGAGATGGCTGTCTCACTCAGCCGGTGCGTACACCTTCGCAGTGCCCTCCCGTGGTGGCAGAAACCACAATAAAATTTACTGTTATTTACAATATTCATAGTTACGATACTGTTAGGCCAGAAGCATTCATAAGTCGACTAGTGCCTGTGTAATTTAACTGGAGGGAAAATAATTTTCCTTGCATAACTTTGCTCGCGCATCAAATACTTGCGAAAATACTTCCGTCTCGGTTTTCAAAATTTCACAGCTTGAATTCATTTTCGGCTCAACTTTCGAAGCCTTTTTTTATCAGTGCGAAAAACTCCTTAGCTTGATTTTGCTTCGATTCAAATTCGACGTTCAGAAAACGGCTCGACATCTCCGAAACTTGGAAACAGCTTGATTTTTATATCGGCTGTAAAACTTCGAAGCTTTTATCTCAGAGCTCGATTTCGTTTCGGCTCAAATTTTCGTACGCTTGAAAAATAGCTTGAAACATTTTTAAAGTTCTACCAGATCAAGCTCCAAGAACTGCCGAAAAATATTCGAATCTGAAAAACTGTGGGCAAACCCCAACTTCAATAAATTAAGTCAGCAGAACCTGGCTTTTATATTATCCCTGAAAAATATCCGAAAGATCCCTCCGGGATGAAAAAGCCTCTGAAATTACGGCCCTAAGAATCCCTAAGTTAGGGACAACTATCATAGGTCGCTCCCAAGAAGGACCAGCCTAAATAATTCGCAATCGGGCCGAACAGGATTCGCCGCCCTGACGATCTAACAATTTGGCTCCCAAGAAAGACCAATCTAAATAATTCTCAATCTGGTCGAAACTGGACTCGCCCACCTAAATAATCTATCTCTGGCTCCCAAGAAGGACTAACCTAAATAATTTCGCAAGCGGCCGAACAGGATTCTCCGCCCTGACGATCTGACATATTTGCCCCCATGAGGACACTGCCCTACTAACTATTTAACAATTTGGCGCCCGAACTAGGACTGCCTAAAATAAATATTTAACAGATACTAAGCTCACTTGTTGCTCACTTCTTTATTTATCCTTGTCACTCGAAGTCGCATGAATTGCCACTCTGTATTCCATCATTAATTCCTTATTTCACTGCATTGAACTACTTGTGTATCATTTTTCAATCAATTCCTGTTCTCTTAATACATCGAATTGTTCTCTCCATAAAGGATCCCTTGATCCGTACTCTCTCGAAACTCTACTTAATTTCTAAAATGCCGCAACGTTGAGTTTTATAAAGGTGTTGGGCGAAGCCTTTGGGCAAATTGGAACGCGCCTCCCTACTGACATTCGACATACCACTAAGCTATTCAGAATTAGAACTCTCTGGTTACTATTACCGCCTCTGTTTTTATAAAGTTTTTATCTCTGTTATCGCCTCTGCAGGCACCAGCAAAATACTCCTCCTACCTGCACATATTAGAAGGTATTCACGGTAATCTATGGCTCTGTCGCCAATAGAGCAACTAGTTCCGGCGGTCTAAAATGCTCGGACCGCAACCGAATTTTAGCGAAAACATAGTAGGTTAGATTTTTCTTACTAATTTAGTTGTTATTACAACATTATTTACTGATTTACTCGGTCCAACAACACTAGTTATAGAAACTCCAGGCATATATACGGTATTAGTTTGGTGTCTAGGTACTAAAAACTTTTCCTCGGCACGTCCAGAAAAAATCACATGACTCATCAACACAATTACAGTAGCTCGAGCGCAAATTTATTGATAGCAACACTCCAATGGTGATACGAAAAAAATAGCGCCATTTCTCACTTTAAATTTGCTTCAACAAAACTCAAGTACCCCTGCAATTGTATGCTCTCAGTGCGAAACGCAAAAAACAAAACCGCACGCGTCTCGGAGTTACTGAGTGCAAAGTCAAAGCCTCACTGCTTGGCTGGGCTAATGCAAAAAACTGCCTTGCGGCTTCGTACTGATGAAAGCAATAAAAAACTACTGATGCAAGCTACCCTGTACATTTGTAACAATTATTTGTAGCTGCTTTACTTATCTTGGATTAAAATTTTTAGGTCAGTAGTCGCTCAAAGTAGATTCACTGTTGTCGCCCGAAACACGACGTAGATGCTGCACCGTCTCTGTAGACGTCCACTGCACGAGGTGTCGATGTGATGACCTTGCACGATCCCAAATCGCCTGTAGAGATGAAAATCACACTGTTGTGTGTTGTTGTTCCACTGGTTCAATACGTTGGTGCGTAGTTCTCTGACGGCTCTGCAGATCCTCTTCTTAGCCGTTAAAATATACTGATGAGATGTCACAATTCTTGTCTTCATCAGACGATCAACATAAACGTCACAAGAGGTACTTGTAGGTTCCAATGATGTATCAACATCAGTGATTCTGGGAACACTTTCTAACACAGCAAGTTCAGTTCCATCTTCCTGCGTATCACGGTTTTTCGGGGTGTTAGCGGGGGAATCGGGAACTGACAATCATTCTCCAAGGGTCACCGAGAATATTCAATATCCATCTTTTTCTGCGTAATAATTTCATTCTTCGAGCATAGTGTCATGCAGAAATAGCAATCGGTGGTGTGGTTTGTTGGTTTACGCAATAGCAATCGGTGATACACAGTAAAACGAATGGAAACTTTTTTCTCATGCATCCAAGCATTTAGGGTTGATGAGCACTTCGTACAACAAACGTGGACAACCCAATTCTTCCCCTGTCTCCGACACAACACCCAAAGTATAGTACATATGTTTTTTCACTACATCAGTCAATGACCGCTTTCTGGAACCTGAAGTTACGTCAGGGCAGACGTAGCAAATGTTGTCCGGTGAATTGACACAGGTGCTCGGCATTACTTCGAATTCAGTGGACCACAAAATTCATGTATAACGTATCGAGTCACTCATATACAACGTCACTGTTAAACAGAGCAATCAATAAATTACTAACCACATTGCAGATGGAGTTATCGGCTCTCTTGTATGCGCAATACTAACGCTGTAAGTGCTGGGAACCGCTTTTTTCTGCAGGATCACGTAATTTGTGAGACGAACGGCGACAGAAATGAACGGCGACGAGTCTAATTTTTTCTTTTCCCTTATTTATCTCATTTGTCACTTATACTTACCTTTCGTAATTATAACGTCCCATTGGGTTTTATGTAAAATGTAAAAAAGAAATTACTCAAAACTCTGAGCTAGGATAAAATTTTAATGGTGATGTTCATGTTCAGCAACCACAAAATTTGAAAGGCTGCGACTTTCATTTCAGGAAAAATATTAAAATTTGCTGAACAGTGAAATCGAGGATTTATCACAGGCCAACTGAAGAAAAAGGCCCTCGATTATGTATGAATTGAAAGAGAGTAGGACGTTTCGGTCGTGACATGCTTCGTACGAGATTATTAACATCACTTATTCGAATGTTATTTCCATGGTAACGTAACTTTCCATGCTTCTAAGGAGAATTATGTGATGGTTAGGGGATTTACACCCTCAGTACAGAGATGGGAGAGAAAATTAGAGAAAGAATGTTAACCGAGAGACCAAGGATATGTTACAGTGGTAAATTCCTTTGCTGCCTCTTGTGATCAATATGAGTTCAATGATTACAACGCGTAAATGATCCTAATATTTTATTCAAACAAGGCACCCAAGTTTTACATGATATTTGAATGGCTCACGCAAATGCAACAAAGAAATTTGCGAGTACACACAACATAAAAAACTTGCTCAAAGCTTATCGACCCAGAATGTCATGGAAACACTAGTAATAAAAAATAAACAAAAGAGCCCAGAAAACATTTACAATGGTTAATGGTTAGGATTATTGAAAATTAAATTAATGTGCTAAAAACTACCATACACTCACAGCACAAATGAATATAATCATGAAGCAAAGCGCTGAATTTAAGTGTTTTCACTAATTCCTATTTTCTTCCCCAACATTCCTACTAATTTTCTTACCGAACCTCGACCCAACACAACAACTTATGGGTCTCCAAATTAGTTCACTTGGACCAAAAATCATTTCTCATCGTTGAAGGCGTAAACTTACTCATACAAATCAGGGTTACGTTTTTTCATGTGGACCTAGCTATCACCAATTACTTGCATGTATAACATATCACTCTTTTCCACACTTTCTGCTCATAACCTTTCATACTTATCGCTTTTAAGCGATCGTATCGTTTTTAGCGAAGGAAGGATTCTCGTTGCGTAGTCCATTGTGTGCAGTCGACATGATACCCTAGCCGATATGATTTATTTCGAAAGTTGATTCCTGCAATTCACCGCGACTTGAAGATCTCGAAGGTTTTTTTGAAGGGTGTTACACGTTGACGAACGAGAATCATTTACAAGGTACGAGAGCTGATAATAAAAGCAATCAATTGATCATATTACCGAAATTGGAGAGTGTTACATTTTGGGAACAACCTGATTAGGTGCTCTTCCTTCAAGGTCTGTATGACACGTTTTGAGCAACGCATATTGATAACTCGTTGTTAATGTTGGATGCAATGTTACGCAGCCTCAGAATTGTTGACTCGCTAAATACTGCATGATTAAGGTGAGGGTTTTGTCCTACCAACCGCTCAGACGTGGTTCTTTACGGTACAAATTGAATTAATATTCACTGGTCTCTGATTGAGCACAGAAGTTGGCCCCAGTAATCCATTCTAAGCATACATGTTTAGCACAACCACTCATCTAGTTTAATTTTAATTTTGACACGAAAAAACACTCAAAAGTTGGGCACAGCATAGATTGTCGTATGTATATTTGAGATGACAAGCATCTAAGCCCTAAATGTGGGTATAAATGAGTAGAGATATTGCAGGGTTGTTCACGGCTAAGCACGGCAGAGAAAGTTTTTTAAGGCGTCATTTAGGTATGACTTGTCCCCAATAATTGTTGACGTGTCACCGTCGATGTACGACGAGCACGGTCGATCAGAGACGTACAGGGACGACCAGAGGCGTTGGGTTCTGCAAATCGATGGAATACTACTACTACTACAATAGACGAACATCAGTGATGGCCGTAGACGGATAATGGACAACATAGAGACATTAAAGTGGATATTTCGTCGGTGATTCATAGACAATTTGTCGGAGATACGGTCTCAAGTTCTCCTTTGTCTGACCGAGCCACGTCGGCGATACGCCATTGATTTTTAATGAGGTTTTTTGAAAAATATTTAAATCATTCTATCTAAGATACATTTGTCTTGGAATAGCTTTGAACCAAGAATAATTCACAGAACGCCTGAGGATCAATACTGTCAGATAGGACGCACAAAGAACAAGGAAATGCTGGTTCCTTTTAAATTTGCATTGAGGTCATTGACTCCTCCTGTGTCTAGGCAATCGTCATTGGTTTTCACCCTCTGCTTAGTGAGCTTAATTTTTTAAGACCCTGGATAGCGAAAAAAGTATGGTAAAATGCAGCAGATCCATATGTACCGCAGATTATTAAAAATGTACGCTTTACAATATTTACCATATTATGATACCATATGTGAAATTAGAATACAAATTACGTTACTCACACATAAATTATGATGAAAATAAGATAGTGCTTGAAATTAACATGTTGATTGCAAACAGGCATTTTACAAGCGGTTTTCAACAAGAACGTGTATCTCACAAACTGGAAAACTTTTACAAAATCTAAAGGTGAAGCTGATATTAGTTTTGTGAATACAATGTGTCGTTAGGTGGATATCACTCGACAGTCCCTAGCGCTTTTTTCTTTGAAGTCTCGTCGTTTTTGGCCAAATTCACCACACTTTTTCGCTGTCAAGGGTCTTAGGTATATCAGTTCACCGTGAATTCATATAAATGAAGCAAAATTTTTTTTCGCTAAACTAGCAAAAGTTTTTTCGTATTGTTGAACTGATGATTTAATAGGTACAACTAACAACATATGCCATCGTTTATCAATAATATTGTTCGGTGGAAGCGAGCAGGTGTATGTTGAGTTTGACGGAATTTTCCCGCGATTGATTCTGTTGCTCAAAAGTGTAACTTCCATAGCATAAAACGCTCTCGATAGCTTACCAAGTGAGTGATTTAAAATTTTGATGCAACGAAAATACTAATATGGACTGAGTGTTTTACCAGGTACAGTTGTTCAACTTCTTACATTTTGCTGCGCCAAGCAGAACTTTTACTAAGAATTGTAATTAAATTTGTTTGCTTATAACTGAATGAAACAGTGCTGACGACTAAAGTTAACAAACTCAGCAAATTGATATTTAATACCACAATGTGCCGTCTTTTTCTAATATCTCTAACAGATATTGGATATATGCGATTTTATAACTGGCAACAACTGGAAACGATGTTTCAGCACATCATGTCGAACAAATGTGCTACAGCTAGTTAGAGTTGTTGTTACCTATCATAAAACATGCTTTATATCACTCTTACTAGTTCAGGTTGAAATTTTGTCATCATGGTCAGTTTAAAAAAAATATTACTTAATTCATTCCTTCAACAGATTTCAGAAATAAATGAGGAGTTGACGCGCATCTCTCTTGCTGCCAAAGACAACCGCATCTCAGTGCTGGTAAGAAAAATTTAATTGTTTGAGTTTATCAGGTCTAATCATTTGGTTCGTAGTCCCAAAAATCAGAGACATTCACATGATTATTTGATATCAAATTAGATGTTATAATATGATAACTGCAGGATCTGAATTTTCGAGCCATTAACATCCAAGGCTGAAATTTTGAGTGAGCAAAGTGCTTTTTCGTTAATTTATCATTTATCTAATTTAAGTTTTTATGTGAAGTATTGGTTACTAGTGAGCCCACATTGGGAGCAAGTATTCTTCATTTCATAGTTAAACCCTAATCTCATTCAAATTCAAATAGCGGTGAAGACTAGTCGAGCATCGAGCATGATGTTTTTGTAAATAAATCATTGCAAGTTTTGGTCGCAATATGCAAATTCGGTTTCAACGGAAGATTAGTTCAGCCAAAATACAATAGCTAAATACTTTTCAAAATTTACGGTCTGACGTATAAAAAGAGCTCCGAATCAACAGTATACGGAGTCGCATTGCGCGTTAGTATTTACCTACAAATGTCAAGACTGCATTCCTATCCTCAAGTTCGAAAACTGGCGAAATATAGGCTAGTATTTATAATAAATGTGCAACACACGTAAAATTGCATTTGGAACAAAAATACCAAGTCCAAAAGCTTCTAATTTGTAAATTTATAATCCTGGAATTATATGTGCGTGCATCTACTGTATTACGGAGCTGTTTTGGTATTAAGAAAGATGGGATGTTGGTTGACATGTCTTTAGATTAGGTATTAATACCATGGTTATAAAGCTGCGATAAACCAAGGGTTTTTGATCAACCCGATTCAGAGATTTTTTCTTCCTTAGCTATTTGCTCATATTCACACACAAGCTTAATTCTTGAGCATCTTGTGTTCAATATACTTAGATCCATATCTTAAATATTTATCATGAGGAGTCAAGTTTCAGATTTTATTTGACCCTCAGTTTCGGTTTCGGCTGAGGCTTTACTGTTTCTCGGATCATTAACACAAGTTACGTCGTCTTTTACTTTCAAAAATAATTTGCACGAACTAGCGATCCAGTACTTGATGATTACTCAGTAGGGATTGGTGAAGGCTTGCAAACTAATTACTGTTTTTTCTCGACACGAACGCAGATTCTACAGGTGCAAATCCAGCTGGAGAAGATGTCTTCGGTCACAATTGGAAGAGCCTACACATTGCAGTATAGCTCCTTCGTCACAGTGAGTACAATGTAATACTTCGCGATGAATCATGATCAAAAACTCGATCGCCTGACGCATGTTTCATGATGTTTTGTTTCATTCAATTACTATTACAGGAAGGACATGTCCGGTGTTTTCCTGGCTTTACCAGGAAATTTTTATTCCGCTCTCATTATTAAGGTTTACTTTTATGACAACCATAACTGATTAGTTCCTGAATGTTCTACAGAATAGTATTCAAAAATAGATCTTTCATTTAATGATACTGAAAAGTTGAAATGTTACTCAAAGCTAGCACTGTCATCGTTGCGATAGTGTACTTCGGAGACTTTTTATGAGGTTCGTTCTGAGTCCTTGTTCTGAACCTATGACAAGGACTTTTTAACAGCATGATATCACTATTTTGTTCGTATAGTAATCAATATAATTGTTGTACTAGTAGGTCGTTCAATTTGGCGACGTGAACTCAGGGCCACGTTAGAACATTAAATTTTCTAGAGTAACAAGACACTTTCGACACTTTCGATGTATCGACACTTTCTAAACTAATATTAAATAAAACTTTTTTACTGAACCTAGAGCAATGAAATTTTAGTATACTGATAGGAAATTTAATTTTGAATCGTTTGTCGTCTGTTAAAAAATGCGATTTTCTTTAAAGAAAACCAGATATTCAGAGAACACGCATTTTTGTTGGGCGGGGTCTTATGCATCTCCTCTTACAGTTTTTAAGCTACCGTGATGATTTTGGTATCATTGGATGCGGAATATTGTGGACATTATGGAAAGTAAACAGAAAATCTTCAAAGTCATAATGAAAATAAAAAATAAAATTTTCGTGGCGCCATTTGTTTGGCGAGCAAAAGTTTCATTTGTGACGTCACAACTTTTGTTTGCAACAAATTTCAAAATGCTTCTTCACTCTCTGTAATCTCCACGCTTTTCCGCATCCAATGATACCAAAATCATCACTGTAGTTCAAAAACTGTAGGAGGAGATGCATTTTGAAACCCTAAAATCCGAGGTTTTCAGTATTAGGCCAAAAAAGGAAACGTAAACAATTTCAATTTAAATTCATTATAAATTTTTGGGCCGGCTAAGACTCTCGAAATCACTATAGAGTAATAAAGAGAAATAGGAGATGGCATAGCAACGTTGCGTCGTGAAGAAAGAGCCAAGGGGAAGGTGTAACATGATAAAATACCATTTACCCCTCCCCTTCCCTCCCCCCCATTCTTCAAACCCCCATAGCGGGTGAATGAGCAGCGTGCGAATCTCATTTTTTCACAGGATGTACCTGACCTCTTACATTTCCTATAGCAGCAAAAATCCCTATTCTACAAAGGTCTCAAAAACCGGGATCCGTCTGGGGGGACGCCCTCCTTAATTGGTTAACACAAATTTATCTGCATTTTTAAATTTCAGTATCAGTGTAAAAAGTTCAGTGGGAGGCAAAATAATACAAGACGTTGATTGAATCGCCATGTTCCATATATCTAAATGTGAAATTACAAAAATTGGGCTATATATAAACAATAGTATAAAATGATTTATAATATACAGTATTTAATCTGATAAATATCTGATAGAAAAAAATAAAGGAACATGTATAATAAATATTTGAATGAAAGTTTACATCACATTTCAGGCTACACATACATTACCACTTCGTTGTATAGCCGTTATTAATAATTATGGCTTCTAGACGTTTAGAGCAGTTCACCACCGGTCTTTTACAAGTTTTGGTTGCAATCTTATTTCATTCTCCAATTCAAATTTCTTTGAGTCTAGAGATGTTACTGGGACCTCTCTCCTGAAACATCAATTTCAATTCGATCCACAAGTTCTCGATCGGATTCATGGGCAAGGAATGACTTGGCCCATCTAAAATGTTTATCTTCTTCATTCTCAACCATTCCTTGGTTTCGTTGCAGTATGCTTTGGATCGTTGTCTTGTTGTAAGTCCATCCACGTGTCAATTTAAACAAACGAGCTGAAGGTGGGAGTTACTCTTCCAATATTTCACGAAATTTCCTGCCATTCATAGTTGCCTCATTTAAGTGAAGTTTACCCACCCCTGCTGACCTGAAGCATTCCCACACCATGACTGATCCACCTCCAAACTTAACAGTGGGAATGGTGCTCTTTCGTTATACTTTTATACTCTTAGTTTTGCTGCCTCCAAACATGGTTTGCGCTGCTTCTCCCTAATAGTTTGATTTCGGTTTCATCTGATCATAGTACAGAGTTCCAAAACACTGCTAGCTTATTCAAATGGTCGTTGGCAAACTTCAGCAGGCCTTGCCGTGACGTGTCTGTAAAAGAGGTGCTCTACGAGGGGTGCGGGAACGAAGACCTTCACGGCGCAGTGCCCAGCTGATCGCGTGTTCGCTGACTTCGATCCCAGATGCCTTGGGGTCATCCTTCAATTCTTCCCGATTAGTTTGATGCCTCTGCGCTACTGTTCAGACCAGTTTTCGAACAACACGGTTGTTAATCTTCCGTGGACGGCCAGTTCGAGGCTTGCTGATAGTCTTATTCCGGCATTTCCACTTACGTATTATGGTTCCAAACGAGGCTATAAGAACACATTGTTGTGTACGTATCTTCCGAAATCCCAAACCTTCATTATGGAGCTCCAAAATACTTTTGCGAGGGTCTTGGCTTGTGTCCTTATTCGTATCCATGCTTACGACCTTCCAGAGAGCGAGAGCTGCTGTACCAATGACAAGTTATTGGAGATTAATACTGACGAAAGTTCGGTTGCCAAATAGTGGAACGCTTTAGAACATTCTGGAATAATACTACAACAATTTTAATGAACATATAACATCCAAAATAAAGTCGGATATTGTAAACTTTTGTTCACGTATTCATTTAACTTGTTCCTATGATTTTTTCTATTATATATTCGTGGGTTTTAGATTTATCATAAACCTTATTATACTATTGTTTATATAAAGACCAATTTTCGTAATTGTACGTGATTTAGAAATATGGAATACGGCGATTTAATCAGCGTATTGCATTATTTTGCCCCTCCACTGTATCTAAGACTTCGAGAACGTTCTCAATAGTAGCCCTTTAGCCACTGTAACATAATCTGTCAGTACTGAACAGTTTCGCTTATTCAAATGCCCATCTACTCTTCTGTTCTCATGGCGGAAGATATGAAACAAGGTTAAGAGAAGATGAATCACTTCAATAACATTTGATCGATGACAAGATTCTGCCAGGCATTTTCTGATGGTTGCATTAAATATGGTGCATTGGAATTGTCACAAAACGATTTCAGCTGTTATTTACAAAACATTAAAGGAAATTACATTGATGAATGTAGCAAAATTATAAATATTGCACCATTATTTGACCGCTTTTATTAGCTTTTGCCAAGTAAAACCAATTCTGAGAATGATGTTGCAGATTATCTTTAAAAACAGCACCTCCCGTACAAAGAAAGTCTCAAAATCAATAACTTCTAAGTAGATTGGATCTTCAGAGCAAATAACAATTTATTGTAAATAAAAAATAAGGCAAACATCAATAATTCTCGTCTAATTCTTCAAGTCGCGAGACCGTTTTCTGCAGGGCTAAAAGTCGGCAACCATTTTCCATTCAGCAGTGCTCTGGCATCAGCATTTTTATACAGACAAGGAAGTCGGAGAATATATTTTCTACGACTAGCTTCCCAAAATAATTTAAAATATGCTCCAACCACATCCCACATATTGCACGCTGACGATTTCATCTGTGCGGTGCGAATAACTCACTCGGCACGAATTTTATTTGAGCATGATAACATTTTCTGAGAAATCAATTAACTAATCACGTACATCAGTAGTGCAGGAAAGTAAAGCGTAATGTAAGTAAATGAGTTCATTATGCACAAAATATAATCAATGTTACATAAAACTTTGCTTATAGCCTTAAAATGATACAAAGCACACCGAAATCAATCAATAGCAATTTGACTCTTCAATATTACTCGGTACTCATGGTTAAGGGAGATTTGATGATCTACTTGTGCCCAAACTTTTAATTATTATCACTGACGGAATAGCCAGAATATGTTTTCATGCACTACAATGATGAGAGCAAAAATGTTACCCAAATTTAACATCGCCCAATATCTCTATGAGAGTACAACCCCAAAAAATAATATTGCAGGCTTTTAAGCAATATTTATTTTCCTGGACAGCAGAAAAATACTTAATTCCGTAACATCTTAGTCCGTTCGGTGCTGTATGGTGGTATAATACAGGGAGAGAGGCAGAAAGCGAAAGAATTGCGTTGAGCGTTATTTTCGAAGATCGATAGTTTAACTGTACCTGTATGCATTTAGTTTCAATGAGAGAAAAATGATAGGGGGAGGAAATTCTGGATCGTGATAGAAATTGACGTTGATGAAGGGCTATATCGAGTAAAAATGAAGATTATGAGCGAAAAAAGCGTTCGATTCAATAAAGTGTTTTAGAGACCTTGGATATGCACAGTATGAATTAAGGCATGAACTGGAAAACTCAAAGGCAATTCAGGCATTGTGTAATTGTAGCAGGTATGAATAGAAATGTAAACTACGAATGTGTAAAGGCCCGTTTACACCGGGGCAACGACAGGGTTGAGCAAGCGCTTGACGCGCGCTTGCTGCAGCGCTTGACGCCCACAACTGTTCACACTCATTTTTTGATACACGCGCCTGTCTCACAATTTAGTCGGCATCTAGACACCTGTGAAGATGGATGTGAGTGAAGAAGAGCTGTGGGCAATTATATTAGTGTTTGCTGCTGTGAAGAGAAAAAGGTAGGCATCGCAGCATTTGGGTTAAAAAATGGTTGCAGAGAAGAGCCGAGAGGGGCTCATACACTCACATCTTCAGAGAACTTTCAGTTGAAAATAAATTGGATTTTCAAAACTATACAAGACTCCCACTTCACTTGTTCGACAGTTTGCTGAAGAAAATAACTCCAAACATCGAGCGAAAAAACACCATTTTGAGAGAGAGCATTTCTCCTGGGACAAGATTAGAAGAAACCTTGCTGTTTTTGTCATAAGGCTGCTCGTATATATATCACTACAATATCCGACAAGAATTTTAAAATATGCATTGAGTTCAATTGTTATTGACACATGTGAAGCTGTATTGAATGATGACTACTTGAAGGTTGGCGAAACAATTATTTTTCCATTCCGTTTATTAAATCCTTCAAAACAATTCCATTGTTAAATCAATATTTGGTTCAAAAAATAACAGTCACATTTCCAGTTCATTTCAACATGGCAGAATAAAAAACTTCTATAATGAATAAGTGTAAAATGGTAAAATTTTTGACACAAAATTTCCATGAACGAACAAAGATAGACGCAATTCCCAGTATTTGTATCGCAAAATATACCTAACCACATAAGCTAAGGTGAAAAGATTATTTTAAATACATAAATGGCATGAGCTCTGTATATTTCCCTTGAGGTTTCTACTAGAGAGTGAGACCATACAAATACGGTGTTGTTATCCAAAGAATAAGCTGAAGCGTTAAGGGGAGCATTCCCTCTGAATGAGGGAAATGTGGGGAAAATAGATTTTAGCTGCTATCGGAGGTGAAAGAGGTTTGGTACAACCTGTGAAAAAATGAAGTTCGTACGTTCGCTCGTTCACTCGCTACGGGGGTTGAAGAATGGGGGGACGACAGGGGGAAATGGTATTTTATCATGTTACACCTCCCACTTGGCTTTTTCTTCACGGCGCGACGTTGCTATGTCATCTTCTATGTCAATTTATTACTGTATAATGATTTGAAGGGTCCTAGCTCACCCCACAAATAATAAAGAAGAAAAATTTAGATTGTTAATGTTTACCAATTTTGCCTTTTTTAGGGCATCGGAATGTGGGGATTCAAAATGCATCTCCTCTTACAGTTTTCAAGCTACAGTAATGATTTCAGTATCAATGGATGCGTAAAAGCGTGTAGATTATGGGATGTAAAGGGTTACTTCTAAATTTGTCACGATCAAAAGTTGTGACGTCAAAAATGGAAATTTTCGCACAAAAAAGATGGCCCCTCAAAATTTTTAAATAAAATTTTAATTATGATTTTATAGATTTTCAGTTTACGTCCCATAATTTACACAATATTCCGCGTCCAATGATACCAAAATCATCAATTTAGCTTAAAAACTGTAGGAGGAGATGCATTTGGAAACCCCCCCCCCCCCTGAAATTTCATTTCCTTTGAATATCTCGTTTTCTTTCAAGAAAATCACTTTTTTATAAATGACGAATGATTACAAATTGCATTTCTTATCAGTATACTAAATTTTATTGCTTTAGGTTCAATAATAAACAAAGTTCCGTGTGGGGAATGCTCCCCTGAACGCACACACTAACTCACATAACCACGAACAGCAGCCCACTGGGCAGGGCTCCCACTCAAAATTTTCAGATAAACCTAGATAGAACATGAAAAAAACAGATTCGAAAAAAAAACCTAGAAGTGTTATTTTAATGAGAAAAAAGTAAAATTTAATATACGAGGGGGCTTCAAAAAATTCGTGGAAAAAGGACAGTGTGAAAAAACGGTCAAAGTCATAATGTTTATTTTGCAACATATGCTCCATATAGGTCAATATACTTCTTCAAACGCTGATATCAGCCTTTAAGTCCATCTGTGTAAAACTGAGAGTCATGCGATTTGAACCATGTCATGGCAGCTCTTTTTGCTGCTTCAACTGATGGAAACTGGGTACCATTGAATGACTTTTTTCAGATTTGGAAATAAAAAGAAGTCGGACGGGGCTAAGTCGGGGCTATAAGGTGGATGTTGAATGATTTCCCATCGAAATTCGCGTAGCACAGCTCTTGTTTGTCGAGCGTTATGAGCGGTTGCATTGTCGTGGTGTAAGAGGACGCGCCGATGCAGTTTCCCAGGGCGTTTTTCTGCGAGTTTCTTGGACAATTTTCTCAAAATTTCTTCATAATAAACAGCTGTATTTTTTTTCTTGTTTTCGAGGAAATCAACTAACAAGATCCTCTCTGCATCCCAGAAGACAGTGGCCATAACCTTTCCTCTTGGACGCTCAGATTTTGCTTTGACTGGCTCAATTCCACCCCCGGGCAGCCACTGCTTCGAGTGAGTTTTATCCTCGGGATCGTACTGGTAGAGCCAGTTTCATACCCGGTCACAATTCGCTGCAGAAAAAGTTCAGGGTTCTCATCCTACTTGTTCAAAATTTCCACAGAAAGATCTGCCCTTGATTTCTGCTGATCTGGGCGCAACAGCCTAGGAACCCATCGAGCGGAGAGCTTGCTCAGTCCCAAACTGTCCACCAGAATTGTGTGTGCAGAACCCACGGAGATGTTGAGTGTGTCTGCTACTGATTCGGTGGTTATTCGCCTATGCTTTTCAATGAGGTCACGAGCAGCATCAATGTTTTCAACACAAACTGATGTGCATGGCTTGCCGCTGCGGAGATCATCTTCAGTCTCTTTCTTCCGCCTCTGAAACGACTAATCCATTTGTAGGTTGTTGATTTCTTTGGGGCACTGTCACCATAAACTTGTTCCAGAGAGTCAATGATTTGGCTGTTCTTCCACCCAAGCTTCACCATGAATTTGATGTTTGTCCAGGCCTCAATTTTGGCAGATGCCATGTTGCTTGCTTGAACGGTTGCTGCCTTGCAAATTGCGGCACGTTATAACACGTTATAACACGATGATACAGGAACGTTCTGGTGCATTGACATCATATTCTTTTCACATAATTTTCAGTTATGTCCATATTCCACGAATATTTTGA
Organism: Morinoia aosen; assembly: GCA_030386875.1. NCBI lineage: Eukaryota > Metazoa > Arthropoda > Malacostraca > Amphipoda > Talitridae > Morinoia > Morinoia aosen. The sequence continues at coordinate 73,485,773 of CM059557.1, forward strand.
AGCCCCTTCGGACGTGAGTGTTAAAAATGATGGTAATGCTGATTTTATTCCTGTTCCTCCTAATTTTCTTCTGAAGCGCAAATATCGACATTAAAACGACTTTTCTGTCGTGTTAGGCTCTTTTCATTACGCTGGTGACATAATCCGTTGATGACATCTCTTACTAATTTCGATTTAGGTTTCCAGCAGTGACATGTTTTCCATTCTTCCTCTAAACATTCTTCTTTGATAGAATGCGCATACTACTTTTTAGACGTTTTAGGAGGGCAAGCCATTTTGAATACTAGTGCGGCTAAAATATGAAAATTATACATCTATAATAAATTTTTAGACATTCACTTTAAAAGAATACACAACCAGTTTTACGATCAGAATGAGCGACACCTCATTACAAAGAGCCAAGCAAACCGAAGCAACACAACTTACACAAGCTCTCCAAGTGGAGCGCCAGCTATCCCCTGCTTGGCCGGGCTTGCAAGTTCGTAAGATACTCGTTCGTTACGCGTTTTTAAGGGCAAGAAACAGATTGAACGCGTTCTAACCCATCCGATAGGCGTAGTTTTGTATCTGGTGTACATTTTCATACGGTTTAGAACCAAAAGTTCTTAACTGCATTATTCAATTTACTCCAGTTAATGATGAATTTGCTGTCTGACTTCAAAAACCCAGATTTAGCGATATTTCAAAAATTAAACCTAGAAACCCAGGAGGGATCGAAAAAACCAAGATTTGGGTGGAAAAAACCATGAGTGGGAGCCCTGCCACTGAGTGCAGCGACTGTGTTGCAAGAGGCGAATCGCTAGCTGGTCAATCACTCGGATGCCGCCTGAAGCGTCCGTATCTGCTGCACAGAGGGGCGGTGAGGCGATTGTCGCCCATGTGACGCCCTTAGTGTAAACGGGCCTTAAGACTGAGATCTGATTGGGTGTTTTTTTAAACTTAGTTTTTCTCTGAATTTGGATGGCGGAAACGTTCCTTAGACTGCACGTTAAGATGGGTAATCAACTAGTAAGAAAAATCCTTTTCTAGAAAAATGGATAATGTTTTTCAGCTCCGGACAACTCATGAATCCATACCTAAATGACATCTCTAATAAATTTCAGTAGCAGGTATATCAAAAACGTGTAGACGAATATACCGCATAAAACATTGCACTGATATATGTAGGTTCCACTTGAATATAAAACACTTTGTTTTCAACTTTTTTTTTTGGTTGAGAGAGGTAGTGGGTTTGCCGCCAAAAAGGGTTCCTATTTTCAATCTTGGTGAATTCATGGAATGAGGCTGCATTTTAGTTGATAAGTTTAGGCACGTGATATAAAGATAGTACATTCTACTCTAGTACCACATAAATAAATACTATGCTATTAGAGTGTCATTTCAACGACACTATCCGCTACACTTCTGAAAGATTTGTCAAGTGTATTTGACGTGTTAAATTTTTTAATTACCTAATTCGACATTGCGATCTTTAATTGTGAGTTATTATGTTATGCTAAAGTACAAAAATGTTTATATTTCAGGTCTTAAATTCGCTCCTGGGCTTCGTCATCATCATCTTACAGATGAAGGATACTTTCTTCCCTGCTGAAAGTGTTTCTGCGTGAAATTTTACACATGCTTAAAAATTTGTAGACGATATTTGGGGATCGTATAAATGAAGATACTATTTTGATGAGAGTTAACTTCAGCTATCACAGACTCCAACTTCGATCCCTTTCCCAGCTGAAGATTATTTTTTTGTGGGCTATCGCTCTGAATGAGCTGAATATTCTGCCTCGATTGTGTGTTCGTTCACCCACTGCCGAGGCCTAATCATACAGCGAATCGTATAGCAACGGACGCAAGATTTTATCTAATGCGTGATTAATTACTCTGTTTTTTTTTGTGTTCATGCATGTTAAGGAATTCATTTTGCTATGTTTTGTTGCAATTGAGTTAGAAGTTAGCAAGTAATATTTGTCTAATAAATATAAAAGCGGATGAATAGTAGTCATTATTTAGAGTTAACATTATTTAAACATGCCACATGCATGCCAGTTCATGCCCAATTGGTTCACCAGGCTGTATTTCAGTTTATTTATTAAAAAAGGAGATGAACTGTTAATATAATTCAATAAATCTTAAGTGATAACGTGTCGGTTAATCAGTTTCGCACTCAGTTCAATTGTAGATAAGACATCTAGGATAAAAAGATCAATCGGCAATGAAAACATGATTTTTCGTTCTTTTCTCTTGAGCGATTCGACTCGCAGTGCTTCACCTGTTGAAAAATTAACGGCAATTATTTTTTTGCAAATGGGCTATGTTGGCTTGTGACATGTTGAAGAACATTGTGAACATGAGGAGTGTGAGCTAGCGTCGTAACAAAGTTTACTGATACACTCCTGCTTACGAAACTAATTAATTCAGCTACACCTGTCCGTAATAGCAACTTTCGAATGTATTCTCCATTTGCACAGTCGATCCTAGAAAGGTAGAACTTGTAAGTTTCAGCCCTAATGTGTTACTGATTTTAAATAGACTGACCTGAATGGGTACAGATATTGCTGAAAAAATCTTCAAATTTGTTTACAAGCGAAGAACTCGTCGTGGTAGCGTTGAATGTCTTTTGCTTTGAGGTGAATAAGAAAATATTAAGAGCCAATCTAGCCTGGCCCACTCGCCGGCTGTCGGTACGTATCGTGAATATGCTATAATGACGATTTACAAGTGGCGTCGACGGCTGCAGTGACAGTCTAGTATATTATCGCTAGCATGATATCACTTGTTATGCAGTGTATAGTGACTACGCTTATAGAGGATTTGAGCTCGCGCATAGCATATACATGAGCATTCAAAAATATGATGGTTTGATGCATACATTCACCTGATTTATTGAAAATGACTGTGATAAAATAAAAATACATTTTAATTCGATGCATTCGTTGGTAGGCTTCGTTATCATCATCATCAACTTGCCGACGCAAGTTGATTTTCTTTTTATTTTCTTTCGGCTAAATGAATATGGGGCATCCAAAATCTTCTCTGCTCCCTTTGAAATACTGTGACTTCTTGTGATGCGGTAAATTGTAATTATCAACAATGAAGGGGTTTTATGTTAATAAAATGGATGTCAGGCATTTTCATTCTCAATTTTCTGAAATTTCACTGACTTGAAAATCTGCCACTTACTGCAGTAGCCGTTCATTTGAGCTAAGTTTTCAGTTTCGCCAGTCCATTGCTGCTCATGACGGAGCAAGGAGACCATGGACAGCACAGTTCGTTCAACGGCGTGATTGATAGCTTGAGTTTTTCATTTTTCCACGGGTGTGAGAAGATCAATTTTTTGAAATAATATTATTTAAAGTTCATAAATCCCTATCGATGACATGTGCATCAGTTCATGTACGCACGACCTACGCACTTAGAGTTTCATTGTGAGTTAATGATAAGTTTGAATAATTAGAAATAATGTATAAGGTAGTAATGTGCAGAGCGAATCGATTTAAACGTATGAAAAATATCAATTTCCTGTTTACAAAGCGGTGGTTAAACATAGTATTGTACGGAACTTAGGACAGAGGTGGTCTCCGAAATGTGTTTTCCTGTACAGCCACTAACCACTTCATTATAATCCCATAGAAGTCAAAATACGCCAAGGCATAGAAGCTTGTTTTCCCTCATTTTTTTGTAGTAAATTTGATCAGATGATTAGCAAAGATTATAAACCGCATTGGTCATAACAAGTTTAGCAGTACGAAAGGTAGCGATACAGGCGAGCTACTATAAAATGTAATCCACACTGCTTTGCAAGTAACTTGCTCATTAGCTCCAACGGTTTTTTTTTCTCTTCACTATTGAATGCGTAGTCCTAATTGCTCCTGAATTTTCACGATTGCATTTTCAATTGCGAGATGAGGTTTGCACAGGAAAATAAAGAAGCTCAATGTTATTTCGTCATCCTTAAGAAACTAAGGAACCCACTCTTAAAGTTTAAAAAAATTGCAAAAAATATCAGAATGTAACAGATTATTCGTTATTACCACATAAGTAGTTGGCCATAAATTAGAAGAATAGCAAGCGCAATTTAAATGTGCTAGGGACTTGAAAGAAACCCGATTTTATATTCTTCGCTAAGTATAGGCAAAGAAAAACGGATTCTGTCTCCTCCTTCACAAGACCGAGAATCATGTTTCTTCTTTCGAAAGTGAAGCTCTTCCAAGTTGGTAGCAAACAATTTAAATTGACTGAAATTGGATTGAGCGTGTCCCAATTGAAAGGAATGAAAGAATTAAGAAAATAAATTAAGATGTTCAAAATGGCTGATTAATGAGCTTCTTTAATAACACACTTATCCTTTTTGACTTTATAAAAGTGTTCTACTGTTAATACAAGTGCTGAACGTAGGATGAAGACAATTTCGCTTTTTAGCCAACACAATGACTCTTGAACTGTTCGAGAGTATAGCATTAAAATCTTATGAGAATAAGGGCCTGAAAAAAAACAAGAGAAATATCGTGAAGGTAATTCTCACTATAATTGACTTACCATCAAGATTCACCATAGTTACTCTATGCCCACATCTCTCTGTTCTCGAACAAGAGCTTTGCGTCGGAAGAAATGTCCCTCTCCCCTCTGCTGTAATCGCCATAATTCATCAGACCGTCTATGAGCGCTAGCACCGTCATTTCAACACGTGTGCGACATTCGAAGAAGATATTCGAAAAGTAGAAACGATTGCGATAGCTCCAGACAGTAAGGCAATCTCTATTAGAGTCTTTGTTGTGTAAAACACCTGATTTAAGTAAAGTGAGCTGAGATGAGCGTAGCCTGTCAAACCCATAAAGGCTAAGGTCATGGAACTTTTTATCAGCGTTTCATTTATTTTACTGAAACTAAATTACAGATGACTTTTGGGTAAGCCACAGGTCATTAGAAACTGTTACTTGTGACGTGACTGGCAAACAAACCGAAGTAGTAAGGTATAAAAGCGCCGAGAGATCCAAAGATGTAAAGAGGACTGATGCATACGCACTCAGTTGAAGCATGCACACGAGGGGCAAAATTGACCGCATGTGAAGTTAGACCAAAATAAAGTCAATCAATTTCTACTTGGCTCTGCGTTTATTAACATCATGGAAAACCAATCCAAACATTTTCAAAACAGTTTCATGAAGAGTCCATCAATTGACGTTCAGGTATTTTTCTGTGGTGAAAAATGCAAGCAAATGTGTCAGAACTAGAACAGTTTTTAGAGCCAATTCTGCACAACGCTCGATAAAATCCATTCGCATGTCAGAGCGATGATTGAACGAACAATGAAGTGCTTTAAGCTTATAGACTGAGCTAACATAAGCCACGAGTGGCATGTTGTTAGAGAAACGCACAATCGTTGTTAAATGTTCATAATCTAAGTTCCTGTTACTTATATTATGGACATTTAACATCTTAGGATAATAAGGATCTTAGACTATAGGATTTTAGACTGAAAACCCCAACCTGAAAAACTCAAACGTAAATTTCAACGAAAGATTTTGTTGCAACCTTATATTTCCTGCAGCGCAGTAAAGTGGATGAATGAAAAAACATAAAGAAAACTCCGTAAGGGTTGATAACGGTAACCCACCCACATTCAGTTCAAAAAAGCATTGGTCGTACATTTGGAATGGAATGAAATGAATAAAATGACGATGCAACAGAACATGCTATTTATGGCTTTTGAAACTGAAAAATAATTGTCTCAATTACTTCGGAAGAAAAAGTTCCCAAGGTGTTTTACAATAGGTGGTGAAGATATGAACAAACAACCAGCAGTGAAATTAAATTTTTGATGATAGAATTTCTAGTCAAAATTTAAAAAAAAATTCTGTCGAATTCAAAAATCACCTTCATAGCAGAGTGACATGACAATAAATTCGATATTTACCTAATCGTTAAATATATGAAGTTCTATAGGTGGATTGACGTTTTATGTGAATACGAGTACATTAATTTCAGCTCTATACATTTGGATAAAATAATTCCCTCCATGAAAATTTCCTGATAATCCGGTGTTTTGTATGTACTAACAAGTATATTTTGCGGCATGTATCTGCGGAGTCCTGGGTATCATTTCTGCCCTTCATGCAATTACGACCATTTTATACCGTTCTGATGGTTTCTGTGCTCCACAAGAAAGTACGTTATGAACACAGCACAAACACTAATATGTACTGACAAATCGATCCTCGCCCACGTATGGCGCAACAAACTTTTATAATTCGGTAAAGACATTTACATAAGTCCTACATTTGACGGACACAACGATCAATTGCAGAGTAATCATTGGAGGAAGTCTTGACAATTCGCTTCTCGCTCGCTCGTCACGGTGTTTTGGCGCCCTGAATTGCTTCACGTGCTACTAGGTTTTTCTCAGTTTTTCGAGGGGTCTTCTAGATTTTTCGACTAGTTTACTGGCTGAGCTAGGACAGTCTTTCTTGTCTCATGTGAGGAATAGCTCTTTATTCGGCTTCATTTCACGATATTATATAGAAAGGTCATAGTCCACCTCACTGGACTATTCATTCATTCTTCTGATGTCTGCTTACTATGTTGAGAGGCTCGACGTGATATCCTTTGATGCCAGTGGCAAAATATCAGCTGATGTCTTTTTATCCCTGCACAATATCTGAAATGACTTAAATGAACGCTAGGAAAACTCATAAAAATACCGAAAACTCGTTTGCATAGTACTACACTAACCTCTGTATTTATGGCGAATTACGTTCGACTCAAAACCAAGAAAATTGAATTATTTTGGGGTTTACAACTTCTCCCTTTCGTCGTTCTAGATACAAAATGTAATTTTGTTCCTGGATATGAATCGTATTATTAATATTATAATTGTAAGATATAATTGTATTGCAATGAATTGTATCACACATAAAGTGTTTGTATTCTTCCTTCTTTGTCTTTTTGTCACGGGACTTGTCTGTCGCACGTTGTGCGAGCCACGTATTGAGGGGTTGTCTCACATCCCACGATCAAATGTACTAACAATGAAAACAATTTGAAAGTAGGCATTGAAATGTGTACAAAAACATTATATACAAACCTGTAAATGAAACGATTAGTAGTACTCATGAGTTAATGTACGTGCTCGTTACTTACACTCCGCGTAATTTCTTTTTATATATTTTTCCTGTCCTTTAGATTCTGGGATACGTACGCGTTAAATCTTCCATCGACACATTCTCAAAAACATGCAATAGAAAAAGTACAGCCGCAAACTTTTATGTAGTCTAATAGTGTCATAATTCAATAAGCGAGCAGTTTGATCGCTTGAAGAGCCCCACTTCAGAATAAAATACATGAATGACTGCTCACATCTTCACATACATAAATTAAACAATGTTAATTTACCGAAAAATGTATATCAAACTACTCTTTTGTACCAATAATAACGTCGAAGACCTACTAACAAAAATAAACTTAGAGCCATCATACTTGATTTACGACAAATTTTATCCGCCCAAATGAATTTCACATTTGGATTTCAAACCACACGCTGATTTTACAAAAAGACTGATGGTGGAGTTAAAGAAAGTCCGGATTGAGAATTTTAGTTGAATTCAACGAAAAATTAGTAACAGTGAACAACGTCAAACAAATCAATGGGCGAGGAGTAGCACTTATCGGGCTCGAGTGCAAACCAAGCAGCTCTTGCCACACGCCAGCGCCCACCGCTTGACCCGAAAGACCTAGACCCAACGGCCTGTAGAGAAAAACAAAGCCTTGAGCCTATAAGGACAGGAAATAACCCCGGAACAACTTCAACCCCCCCGAGGCAGCTGATGAGATATCGGCTGTGAAATTGGATTCCAGTTCTAGTTATACGTTATAAGTTATTACACATGAACGGGTTAGTTGATTGCTTTAATCGCAACTTTATTAAAAATTTTAAAACGAGGAAAATTCCAAAGAACTTTATCATATTTGATTGGAAAACGTTTCGGAGTCCAGCTCCATCATCAGTTCAAAAATACAAATCATTATGTCTGCAATAAAAGAAAACACAAAATGTTGTAGACAATCATTAAAAGAGGTCACTAAAACAGAATGAAAACATCACAAAATAAAATCGACAAGATGGCTACCTAGTCACTATTTGCAAAGGATATGAGCTATCGGTATTGTTTAGTACCGGTTTTCTTTTAAAAATATATAACGACTCCAAAATCCTAAGGTCATTTTTATATCAGAGTGGCTGAACATCAGGGTAGAAGCTTCCGCACTGGGAATCAATTAGCACACCCCTCTCATTCCGCAGTAAGCAATCATGCAGAAAAATGCAACGTACCGATATCCTCCTAAAACTTCAAAATCTTAGATTCAACTTCAAATTCGTATGACCTTCGCATGACCAAATTCGCAGAGTCTCGGGACATTTTAAATCATTCGTAGAGACCGCATATACTTTTTAGACACACCGCCCACGGACTTGGTCAAGCCGTTTTCGTCTCCCGGAAATCCCAGTAAAGTCTACCTGTTCGCAGAATGAACTGACGGTAAAAAAGTTGACTGTCCGAGTACACGTTGACAGTTTGACAGGCAACCTTTTGCAGACCTAACTTTTTGCAAAATATTTCTTAACCTTGACTTAATTTCGTTCGTCTTCAGAATTTCAAGATAAATTTAATATTCTCATGAGGAATAGAAAAAGTCAAAAATAATATTTCATCAACTTCGTTTTGTTTAACAAAGAACCAACTTAAATTCTAAATTCAAACTAAATTGAGAAAAAACCAAAAGGACAAAATAAACCAAGGAATAAGCCACCATTAAACAAAGTGATTTCGTAAAAAATTAATTGCCTTGACTATTGGTTGGCAAGGATAATTTGTGCTCTGTGCTACATTTTATGTTTTTTACTGTTTTTCTGTAACTTGCTCAATAGGCAATTGATTGTAAGAAACACAGTGAAGTTTTCAACAGGTCGCTCCTGAGGGGGAGACTGCTATTGTTTCGATGGGAATGACCGCTCCCTGGGGAAGATTTGAAGTCCCGAGCAGAAGTTGGAGGGTCCTTCCTTTTACTGAAATAGAACAGGTTTAAAATTTTGTTACTGACCGTCTTTTTTTTAGCACACTACAATCCTATTTCATTTACAATTATTTTTTCTCCAGCTCTTAACATGTTTCAGACACTGCTTTTAATCTTGCTATAAAAATGCGGAGGGTCTGGGCCTAACCTTATTCATAGATTCTCCGTAAATCTAATTCCACACTAAATGGAGCCTCCCTCTTTTCTCATTCAAGAACACCTTTTTGTGGATAGAGAGGCTCAATTAAACTAACTTGTAAACTAATTTATTTTCCGAATAACTATCATATTTTTTTCAGTTTTGCTACGTGTTATCGTATATCATCAAGTTACTGGGCTCACAACTTAAGATTTCTGCAATATTTAGTTTTATTTTTCCGTTTACATTACTTAATTCCACTATAATTGGTATATGAATTTTACAAATTAAAATCACATAATGTTACAATTCACCCATCTAAGTATCAATATTCTAACCCCGCTATTCGAAAAAGCACATTGTAAATGTTAACGAATTCAATAATGTTCTCGTTCGTAAAGGTATTGCCCCACTTTTAGCTCAGCTCTCACGGTGAGAAGTCTCCTCAGTGACAATTACCAGGGAGTGGGACTGGAAGTAACGCTACTACTCAGCTAACAAAGAGTTTTCATGCATACATGCTCTCACCGATAATGCGGTCAGTGGAGGATGAAAATACATGACACTTTTAGTAACGCTTTCTAGGTAACCATTCTTTTCAATGACATTTACCCTGGGAGTGGAGCTGTCTGCGCAGTTGTATGTGTACATATGTTGGTACGTATGCTAGTGCAACGCCCTGGTGCGGTTTGTCGCATTGCGTATGCCTGGTCAGCAAAAATCGAGAAGGTATATATGGATGTGCCCGGCTTGTAAAGCCGCATTTGGTCGTGTGTACCTCTCTACCCAAGTATACTCAGAAGCTCTCCCGGACTTTCAATACCCTTTGGCCTTGACACTGGTGGCCAGGACAGTGACGGACCCCCGTAGTTCAGAAATATACTTTGAAGGGTCGAGGAGATATCGCATTCGACGAGAAACCTACGGAAGTTTGAAACGGAGTGCCAGTGACTTCAGCACCTTAACGCGACGGAGAAGATACCTGATAACTAGATAACTACAATGATAAAGAGAGAACGACAGTGAGGATCGTCTGGTGACGAGAATAATTGTAACTTCTACGAAAGGAGGTCTGCGCATCTCTCCGTGACAAGTGGATCAGTTTTGCAATAACGACGAAATACTATTGACAACGGGTGCATCACCGGAAGGGAAGTCCGCGAAGCGTATCCTAACGTGTTCCGCTTTGTCCTGCAACGTGTTTCAGAAGAAAGGCTGGGCGATCCGTACGATCTGGAGTTCTACGTCCCACTTGGTGAGGCCTACAAGGTTCATCTGTCTTTGCGTAAGGAAGGCGATTTCTTTGACGTGATCGTTTGCGTAAATTTCCACCGAGATCGGCAGTAGGAGTGCCGTGGCAGTCTGCGAGGTTCGTTTCATCAGTGCAAGTGTGGTTGGACTTTCTACATACGACGCCAGTGATCCAACATCTACGGCGACGTAGTGCGAGGTGTATGTGGTACCGTGTTGCGAATTGCACAGTGAATCTTGAACAGTGTTGGTATAAAAGATTTATTGAACGGTGAGCGTTGTTGGTAACGTAAAGTGTGGGACTTCGAACGAACATAGACTCTGCGCGTTCAGTCAAGTGCAAGCGTTGCTGCTCGACCGTCTCCAAGCGCTACAGCGTGTGACCTTGGCATCAGCAGTTGCTTCAACTGGGCGGCAGTGGCAGTGCGCACTACAGAGCGTGACCTTGGCATCAGCTGTGTCGTCAATTGGGCTGCAGCGGCTGTGCGTGCTGCAAAGACCTGAGTGGAGTACCGAACATTTTCAGAGTTTGGTTGTTTTTTTTATGTCTCGAGGTCGGATTCTGTGCAGCTGTGCTCTGAGTCACTTTCCAATCTTTGTGATCGGTATAGTTTTATTCTTGTTCAGAGTTCATAGCACTTTCTTCTATTTGTTGATCGCCTTGGCTAGTGTTACTTTCTGTGTCAGTAGGATGGTTTTAGTCTTTAAATAATTACCTAATTTTTGATATGGATTTCTAACGTGTCATTATTTTTATTTTTGTGAGGTGACATTATGGCGGTGAAAAACTTTTTCTTGTTGTGACATGCGATGTCAGACTTTGATTCCGAGAGTGAGTTCATTCGTTCTGCTGCAACTACGACTTGTAGCGGGCGTGTATCAGTGCCGAGGTTTAGTACTACGATTCCTATTACGACAGTTATGTCAGGACCGGTGCCTACCACAGTTGTGTCTAACGTAATGACAACTCAAACTGTAACGTTCAGTACACCAAGTGTAACTACAATGACAAGTACTAGTGGTCATACTGCTAGTGGTGGAGTAACCACGACGTTGCAAAGGGGCAGTACCATACTGTCAAGCACCGAACTACCGTTGTTCCGAGGCCGAAAACGCAGGGAAGATCCAGACTTTTGTGAGACGAAAACATTTCGTACTCGCGTTGCTAACCTAAAGGCGTACATGTCTTTACTTCCCGATATCACGTCCGACGCAGCTAAGAAGGAATTGCTCGTACGAAGCGCACACAAAAGTGTGGGTGATTTCAACGGTGTAGTTACTGAACTAGTGCATTCTGATGTTAACTATTCTTTCGACCAGGTTGTGGAGATTCTGGGAGATATTTATATCTCAAAGGGCGAGCGATCCGTACATGCGCTAGCTTGTGATTTAAATCAGCTCCAGCTCTTGCGAAATGAAGGATTAGCTGCTCAATTAGTGACTGCGTTGGCTAAGATCCGGAAATTGAGCGACCATATTTTAACTAGTCCAGACGTAGCGTTACAAAGGCATCTCTTTGTCGTTGCTAGTGCAAACGCAAATGAATTAAACAAGTTTGCAGGGGATTTGGTTGTTTTTAGTCTAGCTACAGCAATTTTAGCTCCATTGTTGGAGGAAAATTTTTCCAAAAAAATATTTTCGCGGCCGTTTTTAACATCTGAAGAGCTATTAGCTCGTATTGTCTCCGCTGTGCGGAGTCATCCTGAAAGTAAACCAATCATTGCGCACAAGCCTAGTGCACAGTACTCGTACCCGACTAGAGACACTTACCTAGTGGCCGTGCCTGACGAGATCGTGTGTGACGAGCAGGAATCGTTTTCCGACGGTTTCTATAGCTCACAACACATAAATCGACGTTTTCAGGGACGGAGACCATTTCTACGACCAGGTTGGAGACCTGCGAGGTTTTCGCGGGGAAGACAGCATGCCTATATTGGCGATAGAGCTCTAGGTTCAATGGAGTGTAACGAGGCGTTCGTGGAGAATCCACAACAGATTAATAGTGAACGGACAAAACAACAACAGCCCTTCTGCTCACTATGTAATAGCCCTGGTCACGTACAAAAGATGTGTGTGAAACAGCGAGGTCAGAGTAAACCGAGTTTCCTGGGAACTACTTGTTTTAGGTGTGGTAAGTTAGGGCACGTTGCTCGTGAATGTCATTCACGCGGTAGAGACCGCGGAAGGGGAGAAGCGTATTACGCTGCAGCTCCTGAGAGTGATGATTTTTTAGAATAAAATCAGACGAAATGAAGAGTGTTGGTGTAGAGAGGGAGAATATACCAATGTCCGGGGGTCAGTCCGCAGCTCTCGTTACCAATGATGTGGTGGTTTTGAAGCCAGATTCTATAATTAAGTCGACCGAAGTAGTGGATCCGTTGTTCCAATGTGAAAATAAGTTCGAATTACTAGGTGAACAAGAACTTACTGTAGGTGCAAATTCTGCATTACCCGTAGAAGTTTGTTTGTCAGCAACGATAATGAAAGAAGGTCGTTTGAGAAAAGAAAGCGATGGGTTGTTTTCTTTAAGAAGATCTAAAAAGCCCACGATAATATTAAAAAATGATACACGATTGATGAGCGCTCTGATTGATAGCGGTAGCGACAGGTGTCTAATCAGTTACCGCAATATAAAGCGCCTTAACGAGCGTATTAAGCCTAGTGCTTTGAATATCAGGGAAATCAATTCGAAAAGCCAAGTGACAGGCGAAGTTGATCTTTTTATTACCCTGCCTAATAATAACGAAATAAATACTAGCGCTTTGATATTGAAAGACAGTGAATTTAATTATGATTTAATCCTTGGTAGAGATGTACTGAAGGATGCCGTACTCGATTTTAGGGAAGGATTCATTGTTCTTGACGGAGTAAAAGTGCCGTTTTATGATGTGAAAGAATTGCACGGTCATGGTAAGAGAGAAGTATTTTTCAATATCGTAAATAATGCGGAGTGTCTGATGGCAGACGTAATTGCCCAGAGGAGGCGTAAAGAGAAATATCTGCTGAAGCGGAGGAAACCTAGAAAAAGAAGCCAAGTGAATGGCGGTAGAGATGGCCTAGAAAATGGCGAAAGGCAACAGAAAAGCCTAGAGATAAATGCTGCGGAGCAGCGAAGAGACCCAAAGAAAGAAGTGAATAAAACTAAAAAACGAGCGATCGTTGTTCACTGTGGATCAGTGGAGATTCCGAGTAATTCCTTACGAATAATTAATGGGTATGTCAAGAGGGTTAAACCCGGAAGGTATATAATGAATAAGAGAATTTTAGGAAATGGCATTTATGTGGCCGAATCAGAAGTGAAAATAGGTTCGGAGGGTTTTGTCCCTGTCATGCTTTTAAACGTCTCGGATGGCGTGGTATACCTGAGTGAAAATAGCATGCTGAGTAATATTGAGGCAGTAGACGATATGGAAATAGATCAAGAAATATATATGTCTACGGTGCACGAAGCTGTGCGTGAAGCTAATTTATGTGAGGTCAACGGTACGGCGAATCTACCCAAGGTCGACAGTTGTTATGGTGGAAGCTTTAAAACCATCACTGGTAAAGACGTTGGGTTGGGGTCTGACCAAGCGGGGCATTGTTGCAACAATACTCATGTTGACGAAGTAGGATTTAATGCACAGAAAGACGATGTACCGGAGGGAGGTAGGAACGAACGACGCCCTCTGACGAGTGACCACGTAGCTTGTGACGACGATGAAGCGAAACCCTTACTGATAAAATTATTGAATGATTTTGGAGACGTAATTACGTTAGCAGGCGAAATTATTGGCGTTACAAATGTAATGCGACATAAAATTGAATTGAAACCAAATGCTCCAGTACTTAACATTCCTCCCTATAGAATCCCGCATAGATATCGAGAGGAGTTGGTACAAGCAAACAAGCAAATGATCGCCCAGGGAATAATCGAACCGTCCATGACTGAATTTAACTTTCCTATTATTTGCGTGAAAAAGAAGTCTGGAGAAATACGCCCAGTCATTGACTTTCGGGCTTCAAACAAAATCATTGTAAAAGATTCTTACCCTATTCCTCGAATAGACGAAATTCTTTACACTCTTGGTGGAAATAGTGTATTTTCCAGTTTGGATCTGCGATCTGCATTCCACCAGATCGAATTAGAAGAAAGTAGTCGGAAATACACTGCGTTCAGTATCGGTTACGAGAAATTCCAGTTTCGAAGAGTCCCCTTTGGGCTCTTTTCTTCTCCTAGCGTGTTCCAGCGAGTGATGTCTTCCGTACTTGCAAATGTTATCGAGAAACTCGCGTTTGTGTTTCTCGATGACATTTTGGTGTTCTCCAAATCAATGAACCAGCATTTACAAGATTTAAATAGTGTTTTTGAGAAATTGCGTAGTGGGAATCTTTCCCTTAAGCTTGAGAAATGTCAATTCCTAAAAAGTTCGATAGAGTATCTAGGTCACATAGTGTCGGCAGACGGCATTCGTTGCAAAGAGTCGGAGAAGCTACAAAATTTTCCCGTTCCCCAAAACGTGAAAGAATTGCAAAGTTTTCTGGGAGTGGCAAATTACTTTAGGAGTCATATTCCTCTGTTTGGGTCGCTTTCATATCCACTTTATCAATTGCTACGAAAGAACGTCGAGTTTATCTGGAAGCCTGAATGTCAGGAAGCTTTTGAGAAAATATAATCTGTTGTGACGTCAGATACCGTTTTACGGCATCCTCACTTTAATAAGCCTTTCCATGTATTTACAGATGCTTCTAATTTTGGTATAGGAGCAGTGCTTTTACAGCACGGAAACGATTCGACCAAATCGATGCAGCCAATAGCATATTACAGCAAGAGTTTGAATTCCACGCAAAAGCGATATAGTACGACATAGTAAGGAATAGTAATAGGAATAGTATAGTAAGGAATTCTTCGCCACCGTGAGCGCGCTATAGCTTTCAAGCATCTCATTCTTGGATATCCAATCTATCTGTACACGGATCACAAACCGTTGCAGCCTTTGTTCTTCAAAAAGCTTCCCGATGACTCAGCAATGGCACGCTGGTTTTTAACAGTTCATTCCTTTGATCCCATTGTAAAATATTTCCCCGGTAAACATAGCATCGTCGCCGATTGTTTAAGCAGATTGCCTGAGCAATTGACTGTTACTGACCTTAATGAATGTGCGGAGTTTGAGGAAGTCGACGTGTTCCCTGTTACCACCAGACGTGGTGCACTGAACCCTAGCGTAGACGCAACAGACAGTCAGACGCAACCAGACCGACTGACGCCGGCAGCGGCTGCCCCACCGCAGTTGACTGACTACGTTCCTAAATTGACAGATGTTTCTTGGGACCTTGACGAATTTCGGACTTAGCAACAGCAAGATCCATTCTGTTCTGAAGTTAAGGACGCATTACTAAATGGAAGTACATCCACGATTCCTGATTTGCAAAAGTATTTAATTTTAAACGACGTACTTTACAGACGGAGACAGAAAGACTCTAGGAAAAGTACTATTTTAACTTCGGTTATGCCGACATCGTTAATGAACAAGGCGGTGCTCAGTATACATTCTTTGTATCATACAGATGCTGTGCACACGCTGTTCAAATTTAAATTACGTTATTATCATTTATTAGAGAAAACTATCATTCGTAAATTTGTGAAAATGTGTGATGTCTGTAAAATTCTTAATGCCAACAGTACTGTACCTATTAAAATTTTAGACGCGCCAATTGCAAAAGAACCATTCGAGGTTGTTTCCATGGATTTCCTCGGTCCTTTGCCAGCTACGGGGCAGCACAATAGATACATTTTAGTAGTTATAGATTTATTCTCTCGGTATTGTAAGCTTTATGCCACATCAGACCGGTTGGCAGACACAGTTGTTTCTTGTCTAGACGACTGTTTTGCGACATTCGGTTATCCGAAAACATTTCTCAGTGACCAAGCTTTAGAATTTAAATCTGCGGCAGTTAAAAAGTTTGCTCAAATTCACGCCATTGCGAAAAAAGAGGTTCTCCCGTGGAGTCCTCATAGTGACGCTATTGTAGAGAGGAATAATAGAAAAATAACAAATTTACTGAACTTATACATTAATTCGTTGGTTCACACAGAATGGGATCAGTGTCTCAACATCACTGATAACGCTATTAACAACGCCCTTAATACTACGTTGGGGGATACACCCTTTTACATTATCTTTGGACGAGACATTTGTCCGAACCACGCTCAAACATTTGAAACCCTTTACAGTTACGATACCGATGTTGATCTGGTAAAATTTTGAGCTAAGGAAGCGGCCCGTATTGTCGAAAATGTTAGATCTGTGATAATTAATAACACCAGTGACAGGACAATGTATCACAACGTTCGCCGTAAAAATAATCATTTGAGAAAGCATAAGTTGGAGCTGTCATGGTTAGGGCCAGGAATCATTACAAAAAATAAGCGCAATTACGTAGAGTTGAAAATTGGAAATAGGACTCACAAAAGTAACATGAACCCCGTGTTCCCTTACGTAAAACGGATTGAACGAGTGAACGCGTTACGACTGACTGCGTTCCAATGTTTAGCATTTTATTTTTTGTGTGCTGCAGTATTTCTGTTCTCAGTTTATTGTTTCGATGTTTACTTTTACATATCAGCTTTTTACTTGGATTTTTCTTATATATTGTTTGTATTTTTCCTCTAACTTTTCGGTGTTTGTAATATCGTAGGATCAAAGTCCGCCATTGAGGGTGTCCCTCGTTTTTCTTTCACAGTGAAGTTTTGCATCTGCTGACTGTTATGCGTGATTAAAGGTCCACCTTGAGTTTGCATGGCGTGGTACCTGTACGCTGTGCGAGCAGAGTGCCCGGGTTGTTTATGCGTTCGCTCAGAAGCGGGCGTGTCCGCTCGGGACGTGAGCCGCGTTGACCTGCTATTTTGTTTCTTTCGTTTTCGGCTGTCATTGTCATGATTGTGCCGTTAATATTATTGAGTTGTTTTTCTTTCATCTTTGGCCATGCTAATCGGACTGTCCCTGTTTCGATTTCAGGACGAACAAGGTAACGTCCCTGACACTCACGATGGGGAATCGTATGACTAATGTCAGCGTGGAGGCGCTTACTAATGCCTTGGACCAACACCAAGGGAGGGTGTCGGAGGACTGGGTGCGCGCGAACGCCCTGGTTGACATCCTCCCATACAGGGTTTCGGACCTAGCTCTTATCTTTCTGTTCCCTTTTTCCTTGGTGCTGAGAGTGTCTATGTGCTACTTCCGCCGGGAATTAAATTTGTTGTCGGAGCGAATGCGGTCAGAAGATTTCGTTCTCCGCCGACAGCAGCTGCGGTCGACCCCGGCCGATCAGCAGCTGCGCGCAACGCCAGCGCATAACGACCCATGAGAAGGGGCGTGCCGCGAGTATGTTAGATGCGATTGTGATGCACGGTTTTGGTGTCGCCTAAAGGGTGTTACTCTTTCACCAGAGATGTAAGCGGATGTTTTGATATTTACTCAGGAATTATTATTAAGTTGGTATTCCCACCCTTGTGTTTTAAGTATTTCATTTCCCCCATGTTCGCGAAAATGCTCGAGTCGATGCAATGTTCTGGTATATAATTATGATTGTTTCATTTTTGTTTTTCGGTAACTCAATTCATGCGAATATTTTGTTGATTCAAATTTTGGAGGCATTGTGTAATTATTTTCATGCGTGCTTATTATTATCTTTAACGAGTATATTGTTTTTATTTAATTTATGGCGAGTGTCGACGCAAATGTACGAGGTATCTGCGTGCCGTGTTTCATTTTATGTTCGTGTGAAATTTCTTTAGTTGTTGTTTCAACGATGCGATTTTTTTTAATTTATACAGCGTTATTATTTCAACTGTTTTCACCAATAATGTTAAAGTTAATTGTGTTGTTCATGGTTGGTATTGATGTTACCGAAATTGTTTTGGATATAACTTCAGTGTATGGCTGGAAAGTAAGTTAAATCCTGGTTGTTGGATCCGTGGAGTTTCATCGACTTCATGTTTTTCGATGCCTATTTCGATGTAATGAGCGTACGTGTTTTTCTTTGCGAAGCTTTTTGTCGAGTTTACCTGGACGCGTTTGTTTTTCCTGTTTAATGGCAGTTGTTTTTGCCACGAAAGGGTTATCATTATTTTTGGCTTTCATGAGCTGGGTGCCATTCCCTTGCGGTGTTAGGTTTTTTAATGTTTTTTAATCTATGCTTCATTTATTTTTGTGCTTGGTCCTCGCTCCTACGAAGGGGGAAGGTATGTCTGCGCAGTTGTATGTGTACATATGTTGGTACGTATGCTAGTGCAACGCCCTGATGCGGTTTGTCGCATTGCGTATGCCTGGTCAGCAAAAATCGAGAAGGTATATATGGATGTGCCCGGCTTGTAAAGCCGCATTTGGTCGTGTGTACCTCTCTACCCAAGTATACTCAGAAGCTCTCCCAGACTTTCAATCCCCTTCGGCCTTGACAGAGCTGGATGGAGGGATAACATTCATAAACGTAGCATTCATGACGTAAAGCGATTGGTTTCAACTGCGCTAACCAGAGAGCTCGATCTGAGAAACGTGGTTTACATATGGACACGAATTCGAGGCTTAATAACGTCTTGTCTGCGAAAAATGTATCTTATTTAATAAGTCAAGGTATGTAGTAGTGTAGTGTAGGTAGTGAATACTCATGAAAGTTATAAATATATAAATTCTAACGACGTTCTATATGGATCGTCCTAGAATATTCGCAAATGAATATACATGGACTTCTAACTCGATATTAAATATCTGTAGTGGATCCACACGAATACTCATCAATGAGCACTCAGTAATATTCGTTTAGATATGAATTTGGATATTCAAATCCCAACATTCAGAATATTCGGTGATGTATATTCTTGAAGTTACTTTTGTGAAGATATACGATGTTTAGTATCCATTGGGATATATATGAATATTCAACATGAAGATCCCAGGGATATTGTAAATTAGGAAGTGAGGCGAATATTCACTAGGGACATTCGGGGTTGTTCAGGTGGATGCTTAGCGAATATTCAGAGGAACTTCATTGCTACCTGGGGCGCTGTGTGATGAAACGATTAACGAAGAAACCTTGATTCAATACCGAAAATGATGTTTTCTGGATTCTACATGATTGTTGAACCCTTTACGTCCAGAAATAGGGTTGGGTCGTTGTCGTAGAGCAACAAAATCGTGATGGTATTGTCTCGTAGAAAATATTTTTCAACTGGAAACGCTGGATCGTGAACAGCAATCCACGATATCAACGTGAAGGATTTCAAGTAGGTGCAGCAATGCGAAAAACCTCATTCAGGTTGATGAAATGCGCAACTTGAGGATCACTGGTGAAAAATGTAATTTCGTTAGAAAGAGCAACAGTAATTAGTTCCTTTAACACAATCAGAATAAACAGCTGAGTCATTCCCGTATTGGTAAGAATAAGTCGACTTGAGTCGGCATACACGAACCACAAACCATGGAAATTACCAACAATAAGCCGGCTAACAATACAGATGGGTAGCCATTATTCACTATCTCTGAAATGTAAATGTGTATGTTAGGTTAACTTCACCCTGAGAACTTGAATTAACACGTCTATCGCGGAGTGGTAAATATATATTCCGCAACGATTTCTTTGTATAATTAGGGAACAAATACCACAATTTTAGTACCCGTAGGCAAAGGGTCAATGACTGAAATATACGTACCGTATCCAGCATTTCACCTTCAAAATTAAATAATAGAAGTTTTAAAATTCTACAACCACTTGTATTGATGATGAGTGATCAATAGATCCGGTCATTTTCCTCCTGAATAATGTTATCATTATCGTTGTCAATGAATTTTTTTATAACTCCCTAGCTGACACAAACAGTGCATATATTGTTGGCTCGTTTCGTCTAGCTTGCGAGTACTATTGTCTGGCATGTGAACCAGTTGAATTTTTTTTGCATCAATTAAAGCTACGGAAGTTCTTGACTGCATGAAAAGATGAAAAATAAATAAGATGAATTGGAATCGTTCTCAGAAAAAGTATTCATGCATGGCTAATTTATTATCGCTCATCCCTTTAGACTTGATTAATCCCTCTAATTTTTTAAAGTATTTACTCACACTGATGAATGTACTCTAAAGTTTGTACTTTTATTTCGTTCAATTTAAGCGTACTGCAGTGGTATTACGTAAATAGTAAATGTTTGATTTAAATTAATTAAAAGGTCGATCCCACCCGAAATTAATGATTACATAATTTAGTAAACTGTGCGTGAACGATACGGTAGCGCCCGATTTCCAAGGCTTGTGTTCCGTTTGAAGAGGTCATGCGAGAGAGAGGGTAAGAATGAGGCCTGGAGATTTTTCGTGCTTTACAAGGGGGAGGCCGTGGTGGAGGCAAATACAGGAAGGCGGAGCACACACGGCGAAGACTTTATGATCGACACAACTCCAAGAAAATGAATGATGGGAGGAGGGGAGAGGTATGTTTGGGGGAGCCCAGATTTCTCTAGCCATGGCTGATCTCACCAGCTCATGAGCTCGGTCGGTTTTTTTATTAACGTCCTGAAATTCTACAATCCGCGACTAATCCCCTGGCCGGCGCTAACAAGCGCTGCGACATCGTCCTCGTTAATGCGTTGAGTTTTTATTGTATCGTATTCGATGAATCTACGCTCCACGACTAATGCTATTAGACGCGTTTATACATTTACGACACAGTCACAAAATAGCGCCGTCTTCATCATCGTACTCCCTCGCACGGTAATTCGAAACGAATGAAATTCATTTCATACACTGAAAATTCCCCTATAGCTCCTATTTTCAAAAATGGTTTTACAACCAATAATAACATTTATAGACTCGATTTTTTCACGTAATTTTAAGCAAATATTCGAATAAATTATTTATAGAGAGATGTACCTTTTACACTTCGATCAAAAAACTTTCCTCTGTTGCTTCCGTTCTAGGTGACCGATAACGCAAGACCCTCTGGAAAATTTTCAAATTTTTCATACCAATATTGACGAAGCCAATAAGTTTAATTTTCTCCTTGTTTCATGACTTTAGCAAAGCATTTAACAGTGTTGTCAACAGCACATTGCTCTCGACTCTCCTATGCTACGGTATTGAAAGAGTTGCTCACAGGTTAATTGAATCATCCTGATGAATCACAAACAATTTTTTATTACTGTGCTTCACGGAGAACTCTTAGAGATTTCTTCTGTTCTTGATATTCATCGAGAGCATAGTTAGATATACTTCATTCCATAGATTCTAACTTTTGTTTATGAAGGCTCTCTCTCTTTAACTATTCTTACATTTTTTTTGTTTAAATAAAATGCTTATTAACTAATGACCGCTATGTTAAAATTGTTGGATTAGAAATACAAAACTTATAATCTTCTTGGTCCTCATGCTTATGTGTACGTGTATACATGTATATGTATGTGTGTATGTATGCATGTATATATATATGTATGAATATATATATATATATGTATATATACATATACGGATGTATACTTATATATATATTTTTTTTCATGCTTCCTTAAAATGACACTTTTGAAAACTGGCCGAAACAAGCGATTCATGCATTATTTCCTGGCGTCAAGAATTGCGAAGTTTTATGTCATGTACATGTAAACTGTCAAGTGTTTTCACCTCACAATGAAAATGCATCGTCCATGAAATTGTGTTGTCTCTTATAATTACATGTATTATCAAATGTAGATTAAGCAAGATTAGGAGTACATTGCCCTCAATCATTTCTTTTCGACTAGTGACACGAGTTTTAAAATACTCGTGTGTGTGTATCATCTAAGTGTATTAATTGTAAGAGATTTTAAAAACCAATGATGGTACTTTTGTACCATCTATATTGGAAATATACTGTTTTTTTTCTTATGAAAAATTGGATGCAACAGCAATAAAATAAATAGTGAGCCAAAAAAAGTTTCTAAAGCAAATAAAATATGCATGTCTATCGATAAAACTAAATATATCTTACTCTCCAACGAGTGAAAACATTTATTACATTCATTGAAGATGCGCATGACAAGAATGGGGGACTGATTCATTCACATTCTTAGGAATTATCAGTGATGAGAATCGGACTTTCATGTAGCAAATCTCGTACATTAGCACTTAAAGATTTAGTTAAGATTAAATGATGTGCAACTAAAAATTATGCAAAGAACATTTGCCCATCTATTTCGTTCATATCAAAGAGAGGTATGACATGTAACTGACAAAAATAAAACGAATAGTATTTTCCTATAGGAAAAAACATTAGAGCTTTAAGAAACTTGGAATACAATGCCTTTACGAGTAATTCAGCCAAATACATAGGTAAAAGTGCTTGAGTTTTCAGATCCCTTGCAACTATTCCTGCTAAATTTCGTACGTAAAAATTAATACTGAAGGCAGTAGAGATCATAAGCAATTTGCATCTTCTCAAACAGGCCATCACGATCAATTAACTAGAAACCAAGGTAAATTTATCCTCTCATACTATAAGAAAACGTTCTCAACACAGTATCTACTTCATCGGAATTTAGATTTTTTCACATTTACAGTAAAAAAATATTACATATCATTTAACAAAATCTTTGATGTCATTTCTTATGGAGGTAAAGATAAATTTAACTCTTA
Source organism: Morinoia aosen (assembly GCA_030386875.1). Classification (NCBI taxonomy): domain Eukaryota; kingdom Metazoa; phylum Arthropoda; class Malacostraca; order Amphipoda; family Talitridae; genus Morinoia; species Morinoia aosen. The sequence continues at coordinate 73,508,855 of CM059557.1, forward strand.
GAAATACTGCTGTCTTCTCTCTGTTTACTGCTTCAAAATGATACTCCTATTGATCGGTTATAAAAATAATTCTAAATCTATTTTTCATACGCAGCTCTCTCTTATATAATTTTTATAGGGTAATTTAAATCAATAAGATTTATTATATTCTCTGGCTGAATAACTGTTTGATAAGTATAGTATGCGTTTAAATTAAGTGTTCTTGAACTTATTGAACTTTTTCGGTTTCACAAGAAGTTAAGTCTCAATTAGTCCATTGTGACTGTTTTAAGTGTTGATTCTATTGTGTTAGTTATAAGAATGAATTATTTACATTGTTCTGTAACGCATCATGTTACGAATGTGATCATTTAACGATAGAAGTAAATGAATAAATAAATGTAGCAAATGTGCCAGATCCGGAATGTGTGCTAATGAGAAAGTTAGTAATGCATGAGTGACGAAAAATTTTCTCACTCTGGAGCTGAGACTACCTGAAACAGGAGATCGGGTGCTTTGTTTATTATCGTTTTTGGATAGAAGCTGAGGGTATCTCGAGCACCTTCGTACAGGATCACGGGTCAAAGAAAAGACGAATGGATGTTTATTTTACGAACTCAAGCAATCGGGCAAGGCGGTTAAAATATCTCGCTTAAAATGTAATAAAAATATCATGGAAAATAGTTGCGCAGAAAAATGGAAGTTGAAGAAAAGTCAAGGGCTCTAATGAAAGTTCTATTACAAACTAAAGGCCACTCCGACCCCTCCCTCCAGGCAGCTCCCATCCAGCCCACACTTTTATGCCTATGAAGAACAATTCTTACTAAATTACAGTGGTGACAATAATAGTGGAAAGTCTAATTTTCAAATATGAATAAATACACATTGATCAAAATCAAAACACGGCATTAAAGGGAAAAAATTATCAGGCTCTTGCTCTGTAGAAAATAAATTCCTTTCGTTCAGGAAAGAAAATAAATGACAAATGGATTAATTATATTCAGCAGATTTGTTAACAACAAATGCAGCAAGTTCAAAGTTTAAAGTGAGCTAAGGCGGAGCCGTCCTCCAGTTGGCTTGATCGTTGCGTGTCTTTGGAATGACGCTTGGTACGTTCGGGTCCCGTCGGCCGTAAGGGGATGCGGTCGAGGAACAGGACGCGCCCGCACAGAGTCTGAGAGGAAATTAGGAAGATTAGCGAACAAATAAGAGTAATTTTAGTTAGCCATCGCGAGTTCCAATTCGTTTCATCGATAGAAGTTATAGGTTATAAGTTATAGGTTATACGTTGTAGGTTATAATTATAAGTTGTATGTTGTAAGTTGTAGGTTATGAGTTATAGGTTATATTGAATGGGTGACACATCAAAAATTCCCAGCTCACTAAAATAGTGATTCTCAGTCTATGAACCATAGTCCACACACCTCCATATAGTTAGTGAGCCTCCGAAGTGCAGCGGCGGAAGCTAGAAGAGTAGACGGAGAGCGTGGCAGCCGTGTTGACGTCTCAGCCCATCATGATGGGCAGGTAGCTAGTAGGATGGAGAATATAACACATCTCTCGAGCGGTGGGGAGAGTCTCGCTGGGTTTTGCGAAACTGCAGAGCTTTTTCTCTGAGAGGCAGGTTACAAGTTAGTTTGATAACGGGTAGTGGATATCTGTTGAAGGTCGTCTTGGCTTGACTACGTAAGCTCTGTTCACAATGAGGGTGCATTCAGGTGGTTGCACTCAGGTCAAGTAATGACAATTGCGTACTATGGTATAGACAGAGAAGGCCAATTTTTGGTGAGCTGGGAAAACTATAATAAAGACGTGAAATCAAGCGAATTATTATTCTAGAATTACTTTAACACTTAATGGCAACGTAAATTCTTATATACAAAGGAAGGAAATCCAAAATAAAGCCCAATGCAACTGCAGGAAATCCTGCAAATTTCTGCACATGCTCACAGGACCAGAACATTAAAGTTCACAATTGATATAGCGCAAGTGTTCCTGGCACACTCCACGGTTACCCAGTCTTGGCCATCAATGCGGCGGGCCGAGAAGCTCCCACATGTCCACGGGTCCTTCCGGACAGGCAGCACACAGAGGCGGTGACGATGTCCAAGCTCGAAAACAGTACGACAATACAGTAGTACAGCATGCGAACCTCGGCCGAAATGTAACTGAAAACGTTGCGTTGCCTAATTGCGCTTGTACGGCACTGAAGATTAGATGAAGTGAACAGTGGCGGGCTGGTGACGATTCTGACGCTCAAACTTGTTGCGTCCTGAGGTCAGCTGTGGTCACGTCTTAATTGAAGTTCAGATCAAAAAATATGCTAGCGTGTATCAGCCACAGGTATCTAAAATTTACATTTTGAATATTCAATAAATTCATCGAAGTGTAAAATTTTGTATAATTGTTCCTTGTAGCAATTGTACAAGGTGGTCCAGCGAAGTGTGGACAAATAAAAGTTTGGTGTTTTCAATGAAGGTCAATTAAAACAATTCATGTATCAAAAAAAAAGAGAAAATGTATTGTCTTAAATATCATTCAAGAATTATTCAACAAATCCTCCCTTCTCCTTGATAACCTGGCGGAGACGGGGCATCACCTGAACACACGTGGCACGCACAGTTTCGGTGTCAATTTCTGCTCAAGATTTGGTCATTTTTTGCTTCAGATCCTCCACACTTGAGTGGGATGCAGCACAGGATTTCTGCTCCAAAATAGACCGTATCCCGAAGTTCATTGGATTTACAGCAGAAGATGGAGGCCATAGTTCCTTAGGCCATAACGACTTGAAATTGTCTTTGCACCAAGCGTAGACCAATTTGGCTGTGTGAGAGGTTGCTCCATCCTGCTGAAGTGTAATTCCTTCATTTCCAGTGACTTTCCTCACTTAAGGAACAATGCCGTCCTTTAACATATTCAGATAAACATGTTGGTTGATTTTGACGTCAGCCTCGATAAAAATCAAAGGAGTTTTGAGGCCTGTGGACGTAACCCCTGCCCACACCATTACCGAAGCTGGTTTATGAGTACTGAATGAAGCTCGACGTTCAAAAGATCATAGGACCTGTTGTGGGATACAGCACATTTTGGAGCAGAAGCTGTATCCCACTCAAGTGTGGAGGTTCTGAAGCAGAAACTGGCCAAATCTTGGACAGAAATTGACGCCGAAACTGTGCGTGCCACGTGTGATCAGGTGATCCCTCGTCTCCGCCAAGTTATCAAGGAGAAAGGGGGAAAAGTTGAATAATTTTTGAATTTTATTACAGACAATTCATTTTTGTTTCATTTGGTGCATGATTTGTTTTGATTGGCTTTCATATGACTAAAAAAAACTAACTTTTATTTGTCCACGCCAGGTATATCATGAGAGGCGGAAAATGTTATCCCAAAAAAGGAAGTAGCTGTAAAAAAATCCTCTTTTCATCGCGCTAGCTCTGAGATAGAATTAGAGGGAAAATAATTAGAGGGAATTAGAGGGAATTAGAGGGAAAAATTTGAACCAATTTTGGTTCAAATAATGTTAGACACTCTCGATAAAGGAAGCTAAGGTGAGTTTAAGAAACTTTTCAAGAAGATGGGGCAGTTCAAGCGCCACCTTTGGAAAATATGTTCTGCTAAAGCGCTGTATGTGCTCGTTAAAAAAAATCAACCTCTATCTTAGAGAACAGAAGTTAAATTCGCGTCTCACGAAAGTTATCATAAATTAGTTTTGCGATTGTAATTTGAAAAATAGCAATATCAATGACCGACAACAAAAGGTCATTGTTTCTTCAAAAAGTTACAATTACTTATAATCTAAATCAGTTGGGGAAAATTTACTCTTTGGAATAGACCTGGGTGAACGGTTTGTATTCCATTGCGAATAATATACCTTATCTATTTTGTAATGACAAGTACGAAACAGTCGTGAAAAAATTCGTTCACAAAATTGCTTTTCTTGAAAATTTCAGCGATTATGTACATCCCTTCCAGTGCTGAAATCGAAAACTGATGGGAAAAACTGAACCGAATGAGCAGCTAAAAGCGCGCACTAATGAGAGGGTTATCAACAATGCGTCGCTAGGATTATGCTTTCTTAGTTACTTGTATTTGTATGCACAGTCAAAATCCTAACGCATTGAAGGGAACGCATTTTTTTGTGTTTTTCTCTCAATCCTTTTTGTTTAGGCATGAGGTACGGGTGTTCCGATACCCATGCGCATTTAAAAATTAAGGATTAATGTCAAGCGCTGTGCTTTTCTGTATGTCATTTTCTGTCTCGACATTTTGACATGGGTATAACGATACCAATGTGTAATTATCAACTAGGGATGTTAATGTTAAGGAATGTTAAAAACCAATGTTAAACATTTCATATGTCAATTCTATTGGAAATAAACTGTTTTCCTTTTTTTCTTTGATTTCTTCCTTGGAGGTTAGCCTCTCCTTCATCCGAAATTCTCTCTCTGTAACGCAAGTTGGCAAGTGGTGAACACATCTCGTTACAGTTCAACTTTCTTTGAATACACTAGAGCTAACTATCTCTGAAGAATTTTAGCTTCTCTGTCCTTATCGTACATTCTTCCTTATTCTTGATTAATGGATCAGCTCAAAGAGGTCCCTATCGGCATTGTAAAGTTGTCTCAATGAAAATCGGAATGGGCGATAAGAGAGCAACGCCTGGATGTGTAATTTTAGAGTGACAGACCTCACACAGGATTCACCTTTTTATAAAAATTGTTCAAATACGTCTCAAATATTCAGCATCCTCTATGTAATTCCTGTAAAAGCTAACTTTATGATATCAGTATTGTCTCTACGTTTCCTTCTTGTCCACGCTTGCTTTGTCGATTTCATCTGATATTCTCGACGCCCCTTGAGCCCGAACTCGGCGTCCTGCCTTGCTTGCAAGTGTGGTGAGACTGCGACACACGTCTAATTTTATCTATTGGTATGAGAAGCCATCGATTTATGTGGGATTTCTGTTAGCCGTTGTGTTTTGTCCCCGTGACATATTTAAAATTGTAGCATTCGATAATCCAGAGTGGGGCTCAGGTGCTTGAGGTACCGGATTTTTTACCTTGGATGTTGACTCAGCACCATCACGCATCACTTCGCTGTCAGTTTTTCACAGTCGATTGGGATGAGACTTTCAGTATTGTGTAGGTAATTACGATTGCTTTTGGTAGTGCGTCTTTGAGGTAAAATTTAGATATTTCTGCAGTTTTAATAACCATCAAACCGGCTCGGCTCACGAGTTGAAAAAATAGATTAGTTGAAGCAAAATTTGCCGATTTTCTACTCTACCTAAAGCCCGGACCCATAAACCGAGGCCATAAAAGCATATCAGCGAGGTACGAGCATGTGTTCTCCTCGGATTAAGAGGTTGTACTTTGAATGCCCGGAAATACTAAGGGGCAGCTGGATTTAATTAAAAAAAAGTTCGTAGAAGTTTGAAAATAAACTCTATCACTCATGACCCAAAACCAATTTTGGGAATTTTTGTCGTAAAAATGAAAAGTGAAACATACAATACATTTGAAAATCATTTACGGATTTCAAATATTGTTATGCGTTTTCCTAAAGGTTTGGCAATGAATATTAAGCTGAATCTTCATTGATATCAGAACGTAAACGAGGACAATGAACTAAGCAGGCAAATATTCCAATAAGATTCCGCTGCTTAAGAAAAAAAATATTTCGACCAAATTTGATCATTTTTATCTACTTCTATCAGCTGAATTCTTAACATTCTATTAAAATGACCGATATCCTTTACCTTTGAACTTGTAGTAGCACGTCATGTTTGAATAATTGGTATTTTAAAAAAGGGGATATTCTATTTTGAGGAATCGTTTTACCCCTTAACTGACATACTACTACGTTCCGTAGATGTTCATAGTTGCTGAACACGAAAGCCGATGATGTGAAGGTGAAAGTGTGGGTTTCACGCTTTGCTTTTTAAAATTGTTTTATGTAAATAATTTATTCACCACAAGCGATACAGCACTAAATTGTTCATTAAGTCTAGTACAATGGATCCATTTGAGTATAGCTACTCGTGAGCCCGAATAAATTCAGCGACTTCTAGGGTATCCAATCATCAACGCTATTTTAAGGTGCACAATTATGTCTAGTTTAATATACTTTAACCTAGTTACAAACTTGACTGATCAAAGAATCGGTATTCTCAAAATTCGATGGGTAATTTACAAAATGATTTATATGAGCTTGATGTGAACTGCATATTCCAGAAAAGAATAAGATCAAACTTAAGGGGAGATTACCCTCAGACGAATCCCGGTTTTTGAGACCTTTGTAGAAATAGGGATTTTGCTGCTATAGGAAGAGTACGAGGTCAGGTACATCCTGTGAAAAAATGAGACTCGTACGTTCACTCGTTCACCCGCTACGGGAGTTTGAAGAATGGGTTGGGAAGGGAGGGGGAAGTGGTATTTTATCATGTTACACCTCCCCTCTTGGCGCTTTCTTCACGGCGCGACATTGCTATGTCATCTCCTTCTCTGTATTACTTTATAATGATTTCAAGGGTCTAACCTGAACCCAAATTTTGCCAAAAAATTCAATTAAAATTGTTTTCGATTCTTTGTTTTGCCTATACTGAAAACCCCAGATTTTGGGGTTTCAAAATGCATCTCTTCCTACAGGTTTTGAGGTACCGTGATGATTTTGGTATCGTTGAATGCGGAAAAACCTGGGCCTTACAAAAATTGTTATGGCGATTCGAAATTAATCCATGATTAAAAATTGTGACGTCATCAGAACGTAATTTTACGAGAGAAGCCATGCCTTAAAGTTTTTTTCATTTCAAACTAAGAGTTTAGAAAATGCCATAGCAATTTGTGTAATGCCCACGTTCTTCCGCATCTAATGATACCAAAATCATTACTGTTACTCAAAAACTGTAGGAGAAGAGGCGTTTTGAAAAAATAGTTTTCTATGAATATCTGGTATTCTTCAAAGAAATTCGCATTTTTTCATATAAGATAAATGGTTCCAAATTTTATTGCTCTAGGTTGAGTATCAAATACATTTTTTTCTAAAGGGGTAATCTTTCCTTAAAATTATAGAAGCAACAACGGCAAATTTTCCTATCAAGAGGAGTCATATAACAGAAAATGTTTGACTTCATAACATTATGTGATTAACATTCTGATAGAAAAAGGGATTCAAGATTCGTTTTGAAAACTTTGTAAGAATTTTTTCACGGAACTCAGCATGGAACGAATTCCAAGTCTTTGCTTCAAAGAAGAGGATACAGTGTTATGACTGAGCTGTAGAATATTAAATGAGTATGAAGTTACTTCTATTTCGGGTTAAATGATCATGATGGCCAGTTTCTGCAGTAAATAACTCTTTCAGGTATCTTTCGCATTCAATGGTCAGTGTTTTATGCCAAAAATTACATATAAATTACATGTAAAGAGCTTGAAGAGATCCATAAGCTCAAGTGTTTTTTAATCATTGAATGAATCATTTGTGTGAGCATTATATTAATTCCATCCCGGTCTAATGGCTCTTTTTTTGCAGCCCGAAAAGCAGGTTGGTTTTATTTGTATCAGTTCCGTCCAATGTAAATGTGTTGAAATGAGTGTTCGCTACGGAATTTTTAAAGCTTCTTCAAGTAATAAATTTTTCCCTTTATTGAGTATTCCAGTGGAATTGGACAATTTAGAACTGATATGTGTAATATGCTCTTTGAATTCCATATTTTATCTGTTGTAATGCCCACGAGCTTGCAGGAGTTAGTTTTCACACTTTCTCCGTCACCAATCTTAGGGACACCGTTCGAGTAAACAGAAAAGTGTTATGAACCTTAGTACATAACTGCAAAATCAACCGCCGAGCAAAGGAGAGCAGAGAAATGTGAATGTCGGTACGGCAGCAGCCACGCCCTACGACAAGTGAACGATCCCCAGCGATACATAAGGCATTTCTATGTTCTGTTTCCCTCACGCGTATAATGTAACAGTAGGGAACATTCGGTCTTGCGTGAGGCATCACCTCGAATGGGTCTCGAGAAAGTGTCATTTTCTTTGAATTAGAAATATTTGAACTCAGTCGGTATCCTGAGCTATCCTCCGTGATGATATCACTTGTGCTGTCAATTAAACTACATCCGACATATTAAGTTTAATGTAATTGGAGACCCATTAATATCATCTTCGCCGCTGCTTCTATATAGGTTGAGTGCTGTAATTGGTTTTCACCCTTTGATTGCCGGTCCCTGTTTCTCACATGCCATGTCTGCATCATCATCACATTTTTTAAAAATGCTGGTAAAATTGAGAGCATATCTCCAAACTTACTGAAGAATTGACATCTGAAATCTTCGATTGAAAATGAGCGTCAGTTCAAATTAAATCTATTACGTTAATTCATGAAATACGACTGAGACGTACACGAAAACATTACAGAGTCCGTCAGTTCTCGACGCATTTTTCTGAGATTTATACCATTGGTGTAAAATGATGCGTCGATTGTTTTTGAACTCGTGTGTTTTTTCGTAAATTTATCAAAAATAGGATATTTTCAAAAACGTGAAAAAATGGGTGATGCGAAAAGATTCTTTTCTTACAATTTTAAAGTTGCAGAACAGGCAAAATGTGTTCTAGATAGCTAATTGTCTTGTCTAAAGATCCGTTGCAAAATTTTTCGATAATTATTTGACTTTTTAAATTTAAAGAATTTTTTCCCAAAAACACACCCCTGTTTTTTCGTTTCGAATTATTTACCTTATAAGTTTCAATTTGAAATAAAATTCCCAAATCGTTTGCAGTGTATTTCTAGATGATTTAAACCGCTATCGATTGATAAGTTTGCCATTCCTGTAGCTTAAAAACTGTGGGAGTAGTATCCCTTCAAAGATCAGAAAGGCGAAATTTATACCATACATTTTGTTAAAATTTGTTATTTCTTTTTTCATATTTTTGATCCATGTCTTTTTTTTAAATGAACTCCACTGCTTTTGCAGCTCAATTTGAATTCTATTGATTGATATTATAGCCATTCCTGTACCTTCAAAACTGTGGGGAAGGATCCATATCAAAAGACAATAAATGTAAGTTTCAGAACATGGTTTTTTAATTTTTTTTTTCATTTTAAAACTTAGTTTTTTATTGAACTCTTTTACTTTGTAGCTCTTTTTTCGATTGATATATGTCATTCTTGTCCCTTTAGAACTGCGGGAGGCGATTAGATGTTTACACAAGATCATGACTCAGAGCAGCCGGATTTTTAGCAAACACTCAGTTACATCAACAAAATTTATCAGAGTGTTAGAATATTTCGTTTGAGTGAACTCTCCTTCTATTCCCGCAGACGAACGCTCAAAACTAACTCATAATAAGGAGGGAAGGAGGAGGCCACCCATCAATTGGCGCACGCCATGGTCACGCTAGTGCGCGTCTTCTACCCCGTCTAGGGGACGAACCAATGCACGTACTTCAGAGACAATTATATCGTTGGATGTGCAAGAAAATTCTCTTGCACATCCAACGAAAACCGAAAATCTACCATTATTTGAATTTGACCCGAACCGTGTCTTTAATGCGTGGGAGAGATGCATTTCTTTCGTATGGAATAGTGTTTTGTGTTATCGATACTGAGGCTTATTTTGTTAGCTTTACGCCGAATTGGAACCTCATGCAATTCGTTATTTATACTCTCCGCAATTAAAATTGCTTGTTTTGAGGAAAAACCGTAGAAAGATTTATTTCGTCGGCAAAAAGTATGAATTTGATAAATGACGTAGATTTAACTATTTATTCAACAAAGATCAAAGAGAGGAGATGCCAAAGGACAGACCTTTGGGGTACCCCATGGCTGATTGTCAGTAGTTTCGGTTGAGCATCGTCAATGGTAACGTATCGCATGCGATTTCTTAGGTATGATTTGAACCAATCATTTGTCACACCTCTAATGCCACAACAGTGGAGTTTCGATAGCAAAGTATTATAGACAACGGTATCGAATGCTTTTCGACTGTCAATAAACATGGAGAAAACATGCTCTATCTATATTGGAATAAAAGTATTAAAAATGATATAAGGCTGTGTTATTGATTCTTCTGAATGAAAGCCATGTTGTCTATCGTAGTGAACTGATTTTTGTTCAAAATAAGGAGACCCGTTTGTACGCAATTTTCTCGAATATTTTGCTAATAATTGATAGTACAGGGACAATTTCATAATTGTTAACGTAATTTTTTCAATTACTTTTCAAAATAAAGGTTACTCTGGCAATTTTGAGAAAGTTTGAGAAAATTCCTTGGAAAAGCTATTGAGTTATAATATGAATGGTGCTATTATATCAGCTATAACTTTAAGTACTTTATCCGAAAATGTTGTCAATCGACTTGATTTATTACTCAACGTTGTTTATGCACACATATGCATTGGATGAATAAATAGGCATAAAACAAAAAAGTTGTGTTCCCGCACATGATCAATGTATGTATACCAAGTAATCCGTAGGGTCATCAGAAATACTATCAGTTATATTTTATCTTGTTTGTAAAAAAGTTGTTACACACTCTGGCGATATTTTTCTTTTCGTAATATTAGACAATATCTAGAGCAATGGACAAAATTTTTCTCATAGTATTCTTATTATGTTTATGCCAAGAATTAAGTAGACACCAAATTTTTTTATATCAGTTTTATATTAAGTGAATTTGCGTGCAAAATAGTCTTTTTGATGGTATTTGACTTCTCACATGAATCCTGAATTTATAATTAATTTCTTTACATATCCACCCTTTTTAAAGTAGAGCAAGGTATGCTTGACGTTTCTTTATGCTGATTGATCACGATGTCTTCCATGGCTTTTGTCTATTTTTCGGTGTATTTACACGAGTGCTGATCGGATAACACTGATTGTGTGCAGTCATTATAATTTCAGTCAAGTTTAGTAATGCTTCATCAATGTTTGTCATTATTTTCCCTTCGATATGTCTCCATCGTTTGGCATTAATTCTTCTAGAATAGTGCCCATTGTTCCAAAATTAAATTCACTTACACTACGAGATCAGTTAGTTTAAACCAGAGGCTTGGTACAAGTGATACAGATATTTTTCGTAATAAGAAACACAGGGCAGCGCAGCAGATCGAGCAGCGAGCAGCGCAGCAGATTTTGATGAGACTCTCGTAGGCTTCGTGATAGTTGAAAGAAAATATTTTAACAAAAATATTTATGAAATTTGAGATTCGTTTGCAGCTTTTATCTTTTGAAAGTTCGTAATGGAAATTCCCGAAGATTATTATGCTATTATAAGAAGACTTGTTAAACTGCGAAATAATACTATAATGTATACTCCGAACAGCCCGAACAGGATGCTGCAGGTCTATACACACTTTCGAGTATAATCCATTTACCATATTTTATGAGTTCTATAAATAACGTTTCGATATGGTCACGATTCGTGGTTACAATTTCAATGCTTCTCAAGCTTATGTGTTTAGAGATGTACGTACTGTCGCCTAAGGAGCTCATGCTGTGTGAAGTTTGTTAAATCAAAATATAACGATAATGGGTCAATTCTAGTGAATAATTCTCTGTACCTTTGTGGTGAAGTAGCACCTGTATCACAGAAATGCAATCAGATGGCTGTTTGTGAGCACAGACCGTCAGCAATATTTTAGTGGGAAAGAAGGCGACTAGAACAGTCATGAGCTCAACGAACTATATCTGGCAACTCTTACTCGGTTAAGCTTCTATGTACTATATATAAAAAGCAAGATCCAATAAAATATTGAATTGTGATATTTGTTTTTCTAGGCCCAAAATTATTAAGATTTGACTTGTGAAGTACAGAAAATATTCCAAAAAAAATTTGTTGGCTTGTGTAATTGTTTACGATCGTATAAATTAATATGAGATTAATAAACGCTCAGTACGTCCATTCGAACATAAGATTATTGAATATTTATTGACATTGAATAATTATGAGGTTAATGAACATTTAGGTAGATTATTTGATTTGACGAACATCTATCGCCTTTTATTTTAAAATTATTGAACAATTGGTACGCCGTTATGATCATGAGGTAATAGGTATAACATAAAGTAAAAAAATTACGCCCTGTTGATGTACAACGAAGAGATTATGCACAGCGCTGAGCTGATGCACAACGGAGAGTTGATGACAAAGTTGAGTTGTGTCCAACATAGAGTTGATACACAGCGTTGAGTGGATGCTGAACGCAGAGTTGATCCCTAACGTGCAGTCAGTTGATACACAATAGAGAGCTGATACACAATGTGAGGTGATGCACGACATAAATTCGATGTACAATACAGGGTTTTGCCCCCTTACAGGGTATTTCTGACCCCTGTGGAAGGGGGGGGGGGGTTCTAGAATGTTGCCACCGAGCGAGGGAACTGGGGATCCACTCCTCTGAAAAAAATATTTCCCGAGAGACAGCAGGCCAATGGAGGGGGAGAGAGGGTCGAAAGACCCCTTAAACCCTAATACTAGGATCTATGAATGTAAGGGGGTGTGTGTGGACGTAGAACGACTGAGAGTAAGAAAGAAGAGATTGGAAGAATGATGATGAGCCGGAAGATGGATGTGTTGGCCCTGGGTGAGACAAAGTTGAAATGTAGTGGTGAGATGATGTTTGGGAATGTGTGTGGAAGAATATATGGTGCGTGTAAGGGACATGCCAGAGAGGGAGTGGCTATATTATTGAGTGAAAGAATCCTAGAGAAAGTAGTTGAATGGTGTGAGGTGTGAGCAAGAACAATGTGGGTGCGAGTAAAATGGGGTGTAGGGGTGTTTATGGGTGTTTATGAGCGCATATGGACCGGGATCGGAGAGGAGTGGGGAGGAGAGAGAGGTGTTTTGGGAGAATTTATACGAGTGTCTTGCAAGAGTGGGGAGTGGTTGTAGAGTTGCGGGGATGAGGGATCTGAATGCGAGAGTGGGTCATGAGGTGGCCGATAGCGTCGGTGGCAGGTATGGAGTAACTGGGGTGAATGAGAGTGGTGAATGGTTGGTAGAATTGTGTGTAGAGAGTGATTTAGTGATTGGGAATAGTGTGTTTACGAAAAGGAGTATAAATAAGTACACATATGTGAGGGTGAATGGAGGTGTAATAGTGGAGAAAGCGTAGATAGATTATATTTTGATTAAGAGGGGAGTGATTGGTCGTTTGCTTGACGGGCATGTATACCGTGATGAGATAAATGGGAAATCGAATCAGTACTTGGTAGAAAGAAAGTTGAGAGTGAGTGGAGTGTGGGGAGGTGCAAAATGAAGGAATGAAAAGGAGGTGTTGAATGTACACAAGTTGCATGAATCTGAGCGTGAATGTGAGTATCAGGAGAAGGTGAAAGTAGAATATGGGAGGGCAAAGGTAAGAAAGGTTGGTGGAGTGGAAGTGGAATGGAAGTTATTCAAAGATGCAGTGATAATGTGAGCAAGGGAAGTGTACGGGGTAAGGAAGGCCGGAGGGGGGATTAGAAAGGGAGTGAATGGTGGAACGGAGATGTAAGAGCGGCTGTGAGAAGAAAGCGAGGAGCGTTCGAAAGATGAGTGCACAGGGCCAGCAAGCATAATTTCGAAAAGTATAGGGAAAGGGAGAAAGAAGTAAGAAGAATGGTAAAGAGATCTAAGAGGCGGCGGATGAGGAGAGGGGAGGAAATTAGGAGGGGACTTCATTGAGAGAAGGAAGGTTTTTTAGAAGGAAGTGAAGATAATTAGGAAAGCACAGGTGGAGAGTGAGGCAAGAGTGAAGGATGCTAATGGTAGGCTGCTAGTGGAGGGATGTGATGTACTGAAGAGATGGGAGGGGTATTTGGAGGAACTGCAGAACCTAAAGGATGATAGGGTTGCGAGGGTGGTAGCTGTTGCAAGTGATGTTAGAATACCAGTGTTTGAGGTGGATATTAGTCGAATAAGAAGTGAAGAAGTGGAAGGTGCGTTGAATATGACGAAAAATGAAAATGCTCCAGGTATGGATGGCTGCACAGTTGAATGCCTAAAGAAAGGAAGAAATGTGGTTGTAGAATAGTTGATACGTTTGTTTAATGTGTGTTTTGAGGCTATTAAAGTGCCTGTAGATTGGAGTAGCGCGTGTGTAGTTCCGTTATAACGGGTGGTGCAGAGGAAACGCATGTTTTTAGAACCACTAGTACGCAGCGACGGGAAGGGGTTTTGACCTTGAACGAATGTTGGCATACGGCCCATACAATGCTATCGCTATGGAGCGTTGGAGCGTACAACATCCATGCAAGTGGTTCGACAAATGTTCCCAGGACATGTGATTTCAAGATTTGATGATGTGCACTGGCCCCCTCGCTCACCCGACCTGTCGATATGTGACTTCTTTTTGTGGGGATATTTGAAATCAAAAGCGTACATCAACAATCCTCGCACACTCGATGACCTTAAGAATTCCATTCGTCAGGAAATTGAAGCCGTGCCGAATGAAATGTTGGAGAGAGCCGTCCGTGATTTTCAGAAGAGGATCCAAATTTGTATCCAGCAAGAAGGACGTCATCTCAAAGACATTATTTTCCGAACCTACATATGGTATGTAATTTCAAAACTGCATTAAAAAACCAATCATTTAATACTTGTTTTTATTCTTTTCAACCCATTGTGACCCAGTAATTCAATATTGAAAAACATGCTTTTCCTCTGCACCACCCGGTATATGGGGCTGGGTGATGGGTATGAGTGCAGTTATTCCGAAGGTATAAGTCTACTGAGTGTCGTTGGGAAGCTATATGGAAGAATGAGAGTGATGACGGATGGTGTGCTAGCTGAAGAACAATGTGGTGCTAGAAGTGGTAGAGGTTGTGTTGATCAAATGTTTGCTTTGTGACAGGCGAATGAGAAATACTTGGCAAAAGGAAAACATGTTTATTGGGCATATATATAGATCTGGAGAAGGCGTATGACAGGGTGGACAACAAGGCATCATGGCAGGTTGTAGGCTTGTCTGGGGGAAGACTGCTGAATGTGATCAAGAGTTTCTACATTGATAGCAGAGCATGTGTGAGAGTAGGGAATGAGGTGAGTGATTGGTTCCCAGTTGTGACAGACGCGAGACAGGGATGTGTGATGTCGCCGTGGTTGTTCAATTTGCTTATGGATGGTGTAGTGAGAGAAGTGAATGCGAGAGTTTTGGGAAAACGTGCGCAGTTGGTGGGACAAAAGGGTACAAATTGGGAAGTGTGTCAGATGTTGTTTACAGTTGAAACAGCGTTTGTGACTGATTCAGAGGAATAATTGCGGAGACTGGTTGCAGAGTTTAGTAGAGTCTGCGAAAGGCGTGAGTGAGGAGTTGAGAGTGAATGTAAATAAAAGCAAGATGCTGAGATGTTCAAGAGGGGGTGTGTTTGGAACATTGGATGTGAGGATGAATGGTGAAGTGTTACAGGAGGCAGACTATTTTAGTAACCTCGGGTTGGACGTGGCGGTGAATGGATGTATGGAAATAGAAGTGAGACATCGAGTGAGTGAAGGCTTCAAGACATTAAGTGCAAAGAGGAATGTTTTTGAATGCGTAAGTTTGAGTATGAGTACTAAGAGAGGATGGTTTGAAAGCTTAATCGTGCCAGTTTTGCTGTATGGAGTAGAGTTTTGGGGTTTGAGAGCAGTAGAGAGGAAGAAGCTGGATGTGTTTGAGATGAAGTGTTTGAGGAGCATGTTTGGAGCAACAAGTAGAGATGAGATTAGGAATGAGTTGCTTAGGGAGCAGACGGGTGTTGTCAAAAATATGAGTAGGCGGGTGGATGAAAGAGTACTTGGATGGTTAGGGCATCTGGAAAAAATGAATGTTGAGCGGCTAATGAAAAAAAATTGAACATCGGAGGTGAGTGGTATTAGAGCGCGAGAAAGGCCACGTATGAGTCGGATAGATGGGGTGAAACTTGCATTGTATGAGAGGGGTCTGACTGTGGACGTGGCGAGAGGGAGACTGCGGACAGGAGTGAGTGGAAGCATTGTATAAGGATGTAATTATTTGACGCGGTCATTAGAATCCTGCGCGCAACTGATGGGGTATATGGGGCTTCCTGTCATGTGCGGGGGGGGGGAGGCGGGGGGAGGCTGCACACAAATGAAGCGGTCGGGATAAACCAGCTATGGCTGTCGGGCCTGACTCTGGAAAACGGTTGTGCTGAGCTGCTATTGATCGGGGCAGTTCTGCTGCAGCGTGCGCTGCCTCCCTCGCCTCCTAATGACTGAGATTGAATGAGTGTGGCTTGCTGTCGGTTACCCTCCCGTAAGAAAGAAAAGCCTGATATATGTATGTACAATACAGAGTTAATGCAGAACGCAGAGCTGCTGTACATCCCTGTATTGATGCCCTCGAACTGGGTAGCTCAAGAATTCTCTGCGTTAGGAAAGGCATAATTTCGTCCGGATTATACAAGGTTGTTAAGCCCTCCATGTTCAGAAATGGGGTTTGACCATTCCGGTGGAGTTACAAAATTATGATGGTACTGCCACGTAGCTAATATTTTTTAATTGGAATCGCTGGATCGTGAACAGCACTCCACCATATCAACATGACGGATTTTGAAGATGTTGCAGCCCAGCTAAATAGATCTTTCAAGCTGATAAGTTGTTCAACTTGAAGATCAGAAATGAAAAACAAATTACTGCCCGATACATTAAAAGAAATTAAACCGTTAGCACCTCAGAATAAACGATGGAGCTATTTTCGGATTGGTGAGTGTAAGTTCAAATCGACACTGAAGACGAACCGTTGTAATTGCCCACATCAAGCTGGTTAATGGTAACCCACGGGGGGTCATTGTTTACTACTTGTAATATATACTAAACTTTTATATCTTCAGATGATAAACAGACAACTGAAATACATGCATCACGTTCATATAATAAATTTAACATTTAAATCACAAACATTTACTTCACTGAAATATGAACATTTATATCCAGTTTTCATCCTCTCAGCTTGCAGCGAAATGATTGAACTACATGTACAGAATATTGCTAAAAATTACTGTTGTATTATATTTCATTTTCTTCCTCTTTTCCATTAGACGTCCGCCGTGGAAAAGTTTCCTGTGTTACCGCCTACCCTCCGCCGGCGTTTAGACGCGGCGTGCAAAGGTCACCTAAAATATCTCGCTAAATTTTTTTGTGACTTATTTTTGACCTTGTGTCAGGTATTCTTTTTCATAATTTTTGGCTTTTAAAGGGTAAACATGGTAGTTAAGTTCTGGTTCAGGCCCGTTGAGCACAAATACGGAGCCATGCCTTGCTTGCTTGATTGGTAGGACTGCGATAAACATTTCACATCAGCCGCCCTACCCTATTGAAAATCGAGGGCGGTGCACCGGTGGAATATGAGTGGAAACATGGACGATTTGAGGTTGGTTTACCGTCTATTTGAGGGTCAAATGTCCAGTCTCCGCGACCATACCGCGCCCTCAATACGCCCATACTGCGACCAACTTTGGTCGGTGAACAGCTTCAAATCAACCTCAACCCAACTCTACATCCAATGAATCGCTCGCTTCGCAACCTTAATCAACTCCAAATCACGGGTGGCCACCTCTACGCAATCGCTTAAAAAACGCTCCCAGCTGCCAGTGTATGACGTCACGAGCATATATACATATGGTTGTGACGTCATACACTGGCAGCTGGGAGCGTTTCTTATCCATCGTACAGAGATCACCTGTGATTCTGATTTTGCTAGGGTGAAGAAGCAACAATATTAACATACCATGCTAACCGCACACCAACATTAAATATCATATACCCTTATTTTGGATATATGAATCAATTGCGCAACCTTATCCAATGGGTAGATTTCTGAATGTCAGTCCCCCCCATTTGCAAGAATTTAATTTTTACATTGAAAAGTGCTGTAAAGAGCAATATGTTCATGCAAATATAATTTATTGAACGTAAGCAAATAAAGTTTTGTCACTTGCAAATGAGTATTACGGAAGGGTATCATGGGTGCCATGGCCCACTCATTGTGGCTGACTTCCTTAATGAATAACTTATGGTTCAAAATTTAATATGGTACCATACATGCCATTCACTAACAGGCACTAACATTGATGCTTACCAAAATGCCGAAAGGAAAAATTAGATTATAAGTGAGCTTAGGCAGCCCTAACCACACAGCAAAAACGTTCCAAAGGGAGGAATGATGACAATGTTGTGAGTCATTGAATAGTGTTTCTGCCAGCTTGGATGTATATCTTTCCTTCACAATTTCGTGAAAGACATATTAATTATTTTTCATTTTTGTAGTATTTGCGCAGTATTTTAATGAATAAACCGTTAATCAGCTGTTCAGGACAATAAAAAAAATAGAAGTACTGTTAAAAATATAGAGAATAATAGTTGAAAAAACATTAATATCACTTATCATCAACAATTAAGAATACATATGTATAATACATAAAGCTATTATATCAAAAAATTTGTAAGAATTGAAAAAACTTGTATCAATTAGCTAGTGAAATAAGAAAATTAAAGAAATAATATTGACGTTTTCTCAAATAATGTAATAGTCAGAACTCACATTTGTGCGCTGAGATCACACTGCATCACTCAAAAAGCTCTCACTATTTCAGTTATTTACACACATTGTAAAATTGAAAACTTTCAATAAAATACACTTTAAATGAGAAGCCTTCCAAGCAAATACTACTTTTTTTTGTCACCCTTGTAAAAATTTTGTCATGTTGAAAAAAAAATCGTTTCACAAATATTTTCCATGTCTTGCTGGATAAACGATATTTATAACTTCATTTACATCAATAATTGGAAAAAATAAATTCTTCAATGCTTCCCACACTTGCAATTGTACCAATCGTGTCAGGTCACCATTGTCATCAATACGTTTAGAACAAGGTTTGTCACGTCTATTATTCATGCCCTTCACTGCTAAGTAACTCGAATATGACGAATGCTTAATATAGATTTCTATGGAACATTAATTCACGAACAACTGAATTACAATGAGTTGTACCACAAATTATGACTACTCTATGTGTTCGGAGTACGGAGGCTGTTTATCTACGCGTAGTTCGGTTAAATTTGAAACGCAGGGAACGTTTTCGTTTCAAAAATATAGTTGTTCAAAACCTAATGAAACAAAAAAATGGTAACACGTTTGCTTCAGTTACTTAAATGTATTCAAATTCACATTAACTGCCCTCTTGCTGTTGATAGCTAAGCAATGAATGTCCTAAACATGAATAGCACAGCAACTACTTCACTTCAGACAGTCACAAAATTCAAACTACCGCGATGCACGCCTGACTCATGCTGCACCGTGGCTGCGGCCGAGCTTAACGTATCGCACACAAGACGTCCGACTCAAGGGCTGCATCCTGCATCAGGAATAGATCGATTTGTCGTTAAAATTACCCCTCAAAAATAGTTTTATATGTGTTTTTGACTATTTAAATAGGTTTTTCACACAACTGAATTATTTTTGCTGAATAAAACTATAATTTGTGATTTCTTTCAGTTGATTGATGTCAATACCGGATTGTGAAATCAGACTAAACAACCACACACGCTACGTTCATCTGAGCAGCAGATACTGTATATGCGTGCTTGAAAAATTGCACGAGAGCGCTTTACTCAAAGAATGATGCATGCCAAATGGGTTATATGGTAGGAATAGGCCTACTCAATACCATCATTACGAAATTAAGTCATTTCTATCATCTATATAAATAACTTAATAAATAACTTTATATCTTTATATCCTCTTAATTCAATATACATATAGACATTTATTGCTATAGTAACATATGACAAACGATGTTAGCATTTTTTTTTGTAAAAACTAGCCCTTCGAAACTCATTGAACGACTGAAAAAACTAGAACTGTAAACCTGCGAATACAGTAATTCTGAATATACATATTATTGTAACGTATTCATATTTCTTGATATCTGTCATATATATCTGCAATCGTTAATGACTGAAATAACTATTCATTAACTTAATTGGTACACTTTATGCAAATTACTCCGTTTTCTTGGCGTACGATATCAACCCAATGTTTGGGCAATGATAATTTATATTTTTACAAATTTTATTAAATTACGATATTTTAATTCATATGAGATAGTTTCCACTTATGTGAATATCGTACATAGATACATACACTGTTAGTTCATTATTAGAAATAAAACTATTTACTACATTGTCCCAATTACAAGTTGATATAATAAATAAATATATCTTTTTCTGATATTGTCTTACTATTAGCCTATTATTGTAATCCAAGATTCCAATATCAGACCAATAAATAATTATCAACCCAATATTGACCTAATAATTTCTTGCTACCTGGGTATGTTTATCATTTTAAATGAAACGACAAACAGTGTAAGTGTTTAGAATTAATATTTCTCCATGTATTGTTGAACCCCATCATGTATAATCACAGCATGAAATACAGTATTCACCTCCGTTACATAAATAATAATTTTATGATATTGCTGAAATGTATTTGGCTACGCCTGTGCATTTATATCCCAACAAGTTAAATATAATTGAAACGTTCCACAATACACCTCGGCAATTTGATGCACTTTCACTCGACCATAGAGTTGATCATATTTTAAAACGGGAAGTAAACTATTGGCATGAGTCATATTTACCGTATTTGGTTAGGGTGCACATTTAGAACCAGTTGCTGCAGCTACTGACGATCTGCGATAGGGATTAATTTATGCAATTGAGAATTAACCACAATTGCAGAGCAGTAATTATTGAATGGGAGAGGGCATGAGAAACAAGTGTCAGAAAAACACGGTATCAGCGATTCTGAGCCAGATGGCCGTCCTTGGCCAAGTCAACCTCGAATCGCTACTAGATGCCGCGAATTAAAGACGGTGTATGGACGGGAGGCCACGGATGGCAGTGCCAATCATAACATGCTCGTAAATTGGGCGGTGTTCCGTTGTTTTATCGGTCGGATGGCCGAATGACCAATAAATCGCGGATAATAAGCCCTGTCAACCATATTCCACCGGTGCACCGTCCTCGATTTTCAATAGGGTAATAAGAAGCCCTCGTTTTCTGGTATACTAGAATTAATTCAACTTCAATAGCTGTAAATTTTCTGTATTTCTTTCGTCAGCCGTTGGATTTTGCCCTCATAAAAAATCAAACGTGGCAGCGTTCGCTAGTCCAGAGTGTCAGATCAGGCGCTTGGGAAGCTGTGTTTCTTTTCGTGGATGTTGACTCAGTTCCATAACGCACTACGTCAGTTTTTCAAGGTCATTTGTGATAAGAATTGCGGTATTGGGCTGATAATTACACGCCTTGGCTTTTTTCAGGGGGGGGGGGGGGAATGTAATTTAAATTGCTTCGCAATCTTAATGGCCGACGAACAGGAGCAAAAAATGAACGAGTTTGGGCTTGGTCTGCCGAAATTCACAACTTTTTCAACTGGGACCAAAAGAACGGAGCACCGATATAAGGCATATAATAGCTTATCGTAAATATGTTGATTTCGAACCTATGTGAACCAAATTTCTAGGTCTATAAATTTTTGTCTGGAACACCCAAAAATGATTCACGTGAGTTGAAAAACCTCAATTTAAAAATTGCTAAAGTTTTTCATGAAAAACATTTTATTAATTCATAAATTTATTAGGCGCATGTCATCACGAGTAAAATTAATCAATGTCGTAATTTATTTCCGAATTAGAATTAGTTTATTTCAATTTCACTGTACAATATAATGTTGAATTCTATCTGATGAAAACAGTGGTCAACAAGTATACTCACTATCATACGAGTAGTTCAACGCTGCACATTTTGAGCTCTTCCCCAGTATTTCTCCTAATATCTAGTAGATATACACTGGCGTTACAAATTTCGAACTATGGAAGAATTATCCTTCTATGTGAGATGCGAGATCGATTACTGTGGTCACACGTATATGGTTGTACCACTGACGAGCGCAAGATCACATCTGCAGTGATCCGGAGTGATCTTACATTAGAAGTACTGCGATCGAATTATTTGTAAGGTGACTTTTAGGATAAAAAGGAAAACCAACGTGGCTAAGAATATCATGATAAAAAAAACGTTTCGGATTATAAAAAATCCATCTTCAGTGTTCTGAAATACAATAAATCAAAGTATTAAAACATTGTAACTATACATCTTCTGAATAAATCGGATGTAAGATAATGAAATTTAAAAGACATGATAAAACAAAAAACTATACAAAATTTCAACAAGCAATCGAAAGTTTTACCGCCGTATCACACTCATTAATTGACGGACGGTTTTTTACAATGTATATCGATTCTATAATGCGGAGATCGGACAAATTTGATGTTGAATCCAATATTTTAAAATTTGTATTTTTAAAAATATGATCTTTCTTCAGTGTTCTCTTATAGAGGAGTTGGATGGTTTGGTGAGGTTACAACCGGTGCGAAAGGAGACTCCCCTGTGTTGTGCACACCTCACAAACAATTGGAGCCCAGTGCTACCAATGTAAGAGTGCTCGTAGCGGTTACACGTATATTGATATACAACTGAGGTGCGCAACATCCCATCCGGAGTATCTATTCGCTTAATATATGATCCGAGTTTCCTATCATTTTTAAAATATGAGCAAAGGTTTATTTGCGAAAAAACTCTAAACTGATGACACAACTTCCATTTTCATTTTTTCTGTGCGGGATCCAATGAAAGGTAACTGAAAATATAACCTTAGCTTCGGCACAGTAAGAATTCTCGGCTTTGCAGTAAACTTTCTACTCAAAAATTTTCGAAGTTCACATGTAAAAATATTCTTCGTGTAATTATTCAAACAGAAATAAGTTTGTAAATAATAATCTAAATAATAATCTCTAAATGGAACAACTCGTAGGATGAAATTTCAAAAGCTCGGTGAATTAACGTAACTATCCCTGAAATTTTGTATCTTGAGAATATATTACTGAAAAAGTCCGTGCCCAATCCCGTGAAAGTTGCTTTTCGAAACACTGAAGTCGTGAATTTGTCTCCAGATCTTGTAACTGTTAGATCTGAAAATGACAATTCATTATTCACTTCTAGTTCACATGGAAATTTGATATTCTTATGACATTCATTAAAATATTGAAAAAACTTCTTGGAATCACGGCTGTTTTTGAAAAGAATAAACGTATCGTCATGATACCCTCGGTAAAACACTGGTTTAAAATTATCTGTACATGGTTTTAAAAACTTTTTTTCAAAATTTTTCAGGAAGATAGTAGCCCCAATGTATAGGTACAATGTTTTAATACTTTGATTTTATTGTATTTCAGAACACTGAAGATGGATTTTTTATAATCCGAAACGTTCGTTTTTTATCATGATATTCTTAACCACGTTGGTTTTCCT
The DNA here is from genome assembly GCA_030386875.1 of Morinoia aosen. Classification (NCBI taxonomy): domain Eukaryota; kingdom Metazoa; phylum Arthropoda; class Malacostraca; order Amphipoda; family Talitridae; genus Morinoia; species Morinoia aosen. The sequence goes on from CM059557.1 coordinate 73,532,187, forward strand.
TTTATCCTAAAAGTGAGATTTCCCAGAAATCAATCTATTTCATTTATTTGTAAGGTGTGCACAACACAGGGAAGTCTTCCTTATAGTCTAAGACGCAGAATTGTTTAAATCCAATCATCCTATTTTTAACATTAATTCCTTGTACCGGAAGTTCCTGAGCTCGTATTTCAGTGTAAGTGCGCACGATAAAGAATAAAAGTGTCTTCAACTATGTATCGTTACCGGTGTTAAGTTTTTCCAAATTGGATTTACATCTAGATTACGGAACGAAGGTAATGCATTTTCCAAACTATTTCTTCAATTATCTGTTTTGACTATTGACCTGGGTATCACACGATACCCTTATGGGTATATCAACTTAGGATTTTTATGCTACGATATTTTAAGAACCAATTATTAATTGGTTCAATTTCTATTGAAAATAAACAGCTTTCTATCTGTCGTGAGTATATTCTGACGACATTATTTGGGTAGTAAATTCCAAGGATTGTCAATTATGATGCAAATGTTATGGTTATTATGGTATAAAAATCCTTCTCATGTTTTCTGACTCAGGTAAGCTCTTTTGTGCCAGTATTTGTAAAGTAGGAAATATTTTTCCCACTTGTATTTACATGTGTTGTCAAGCCTAGATTACGCAACAAAGGGAATGCATTTTTCCACGCTTTTCTCGTAATCATTTTGTTTCGACTTTTGACATAGGAATTACGATTCCCAAGTGTGTATATCAACTAAGAATCTTTATATTAAAATATTTTAAAAGCCAATCATGTATTGTGTATCATCTTCAATGGAAATGAACTGTTCTTTTGTATTTGTTCATCAAGGACCTTCACAATAAGACTCTTCAAAAAGGGACGAAATCGATCTTATGCATCAACTTTCTAAGACATTGTGTGTTTACTTTTCTTATTCATGTTGTATCAACTTATTGTCAGCCTGGTGAGGCAATTTCTCGCTTCTGACAATCGTGGGTGCACAATGGCATCAGTATTTATGTGGTTAATTAGTTTCACGAATAACTCGATTTTGTCATCTATGTTTTAGTTATCGAGAGATCAAAGTCTAGTCACCCCCAGAAACAGTTAATGAATCTGGTACGGGAAGCTACTGCTTCTACAAGGTTTTTCAAATGAAATAAATGTACGAGGAGTTCGTGAGACTCGAACTCAGGGCTAGAAATTCCCGCGCCAGCACGCTATCGATCACCCTAAAAAGATGATCGAAGCACAACGAAAGCAATGCTTGGCACAGTGGAAGCAGGCGCGCACTGTCCAGACAGATATATTTTATTCCCTTATGTATCGAGAGTTCAAAGTCTAGTCACCACCTGAAATGCTTTCACTGCTTATGCTTACACTGTGCCAAGCATTGGTTTGGTTGTGCTTCGATCAACTTATTTAGTGTGATCGATAGCGCGGTTGATAGCGTGCTGGCGCGGTAATTTCTAGTCCTAAGTTCGAGTCTCCCGAACTCCTCGTACATTTATGTTTTAGTGAATAATACACTACAATTTCTTTTCCGAGTCCAGTGAACTTTTTATTGCCAACATTATTTGTCTAGGAAATTTTATAATTTTCTGCTTTAGTAAAATTGCGTATTTTCGTTGAGCTCGTTATTTGGCATACTAGTTGATAAACAGTAGTTAAAATATTGTTCCAAATGTCGACCTCATAGTCTTAGACTCAGAGTTATTTAAAACTGTCACTTTTACTTTCAAAATTAAGCCCTGATATCGACAGTTTCTAAGCTCCTATTTCAGTGGAAGTATGCACTGAAAAGAGTGTTTTCAACAATGCACACTAGTTTTAGGTTTTCTTGTCACTTGTATTTATATGCATTATCAAAATTAAATAAATACATTGCAGGGAATGCATTTTTTCAAGCTTTTCTCTCAATAATTTGTTCCACAATTGACATAGGTATTACGATACCCATGTGTGAATATCAACTAAGGGTCTTAATGTTGAGACATGCTAAAAACCAGAGTTATACATTTCATGTATCAACTTTATTGGAAATAAACTATTTTCTATTCATTATTTCTTCCTTTACGTTCACACCGGCCATAACCTGACCAAGCTAACTAACTTCTCAATTAGAGGACACTACTCTAATAGATACCATGTTTTTGAAAACACAAAGTTTGAGATTTTGGATCAACCAAAATTCTTCGTATCTCCGCATTTTGGAGTCTAATCCCATTTTAAAAAGGCGTCCGTCAGTGAACGAAAATGAGCCGTCAGTGAAAAATTTCCAATGCAATTTTTTTTTGTTATTTTGTTTTCATTGTCAGTGTTTCATTTTCAGTTATTCTGAGATATTACTTAGATTTAATATCCCAAGCGCCCATTTTTTTCGGAGCACAGAAAGTGGATTTATAATAATACAGTGCTTTGTTTTCATCCTAACATGTTTAGCTACGCTCATTTTCATCGTCATCCAACAAGAAAGATTTCCTATGAATCAACCTAATTCATCTACAAGGTTACTTTTTCGCTGACCTGGCCTGGATTATTTTGCAAAGGCATATTTCTCAATGGTGAGAGTGTTGACTCCTAAAATCATTTGCCTAATGTTCTGTTAAAGATTCAATTGATTTAATCTATGCATGAATAGTTTTCGTACTTCTCTTTTCGCTCTGTTCTACGCCCAAACCATCGATCAAAACGCTTTCCGCTTTTCAAACCCTTTCCCGCAAAGAGTTGAACCAAGCAATAGTTTGTTTTTACCGAATGTTTTTACCGAATTTGAAATTTGAACGAATTTCGAAAATTAGACATTCGAAATTTCAAATTTGAAATTTGTGATAGACCAAATGAAATTAGACTAAATTTGAAATTTAGTCAAATTATGAAACTTTGAAATTGGAGATTGACCAGATAAAAAATAAAAATTGAACACAACGCAGAGTTCACACTTGAAATGTGGTCCATGAGCTCTCCAAGTAATCAATTAGAACGTGCTCAAGTGGCAGTACGTTGTCTTCCATGATACTGAACGTGGCCTGTGTCTCAAATCTAGTAGCAGATATGAGGGATTATTCACATTTGAACAAAGAAAATGGTAATAAAACATCGGTGTTACTAAACACCGTTAACGAGCAATACATAACTTAACAAGTCTAGTTAAAAAAACTCGCCAAAAAGTTTCAACATTTACGATAATATAAATATTTCAAATCAGTGACGCAAGAAGGAAAAGAAAATATAAAAGAGGAACACACATGTAAAAACTGTATTCGAAAGATTATGAGCTACCTATGGAGTTACACTACCAATCAATTACCTTGAAACTGAAGCACTCAATTTTACCAAACCTGTTTTGATTATATTCTTATGAACTAGGAAACAATTTTGAATCACACGTGACATAAAACTGGAAGGTGAAACATTGGAAGCGAATTCCTTGATAAACGCTCGCTATTGACGAAGTTTAATAAAGTCGAAAGTTTCATAATTACACAGATATCAAAACCATTTCAATTCAGAAATAGTTATTTCCTATATAATTGAGTATGATAAAATTGCCTTAGCCTATTCTGATGACAAAGCGTTTGAAATTCAATTTTGATTTACAAACAGAGACTGTCTCCAAATACGAATTCAATCAGAAACATGATTAGAGAAATTTATTATTCCATCCGAAGTAAAACACTTGCAACGCGCCTTAATCGGAATTTTATTAAATTTCATACTCCAATGGTTTCGAAGTTTCAAGCATAAATGTTTTGCTACGGGTTTTTGTCGTGCTAGGTGAAACAACTTCAGTGAAGGCAGGTGCAGAAGTAGTATCAGTGGAAGCAGGAATTGAGGTACTACAGGCAGAGGGGGCATGTGTAGCAAGCAAAGAGATGGCAGATGGCACAGAGATTGAAGCTACAACTTCCAACATCGCTGTGTTGACACTACATTGTTCTCTTTCATGATTACCACTGCCAGAAATACTTCGAGCTTTTCGTTCATTCTCCGATGGCAGGCGATCTTTAGCATGAGCTAAATTACTACCAATTAAAGCTGAAATGGTTTTCGACTGCTCATCACGTCCGATGATGTCCTTCTTCACGGCTTCTGAGAAGCGAATATCTTGATGAAGAAATTAATCATTACATTTTCGGAACCGACGATGCAGGTAGATAAATTTCAACTGAACTCATTTGATATTCCATACCATCTCTACAAAAAAAAAAGAATTGTATGTTCTAAGACGTCTTTCCAACACAGAGACAACGCTATTAGCATTGTCTCCAGCTCATCGATACAGCCCACCCATGTCTGCTCGGGGACTGACGCACTATCCGTTGTCTCTAATTGGGTTAAATGTGGAAGCAATACATATAGCTTCGTCCCATTAAGATAAATTCCTAGATGCTAAATTTTACCGTACTTAGCCCCTAGAAATATGGTTATCCGGGCGTGACGGACAGGTACACACACAACTTCACACTGAAAACAAATTTTTCATATTGACTAAGCCGGTTTAGGCATATTCATATATTGTTAAATTGACTATTTCTTGAGTTCAATCAATCAAAAGAGTCAAGTATACTAATATTTTTTTCAACGAAAGCCACTCGATTTTAAAGTCAGTGTTGCTAATTTCCAAGTGGTATCTACTTCAATGGCAATGCAATATCATTGAAGGCGAAGAAATAAAAGTATGCCAAGCACGGTTTACCTAACCTAATAACCGCAGTTGCAAGGGTGATCATATCTCTTGAAAATTTTATATGAGCAAGGTATGACTATCCTCAATATGAAAGCAAGGTTGTGCTTTCCTTATTCAGATGTTAGAATAGATTTTTAACTGTGAATCTTCATAATATATGAGTAAATTTACAACTGCAGTTGTTAGGTTACGTAAACTGCGCTTGGCCTATTTCTGTTTTTGGCCTTCAATTACTGTGGTAAATAAAGAATTTAGCAAATTATACTAAAATATTGCATCAATTTGCTGGCCGTTTTGACTACATTCATTCAATCAAGCCTGAAAGCTTACGCTGCAGTAACTAAATAAATAGTTTAAATAAATGATTTAGTTGAATCAAATAAACACATAACTGCATCAAACATACATTGCTACTCAATCATATTTAAAATGCAGCTAAAAATATTGCCGGTCCTGGAGTGACGAAATTGTTTAGTCAAATTTCCTAAATTTATTAATTAAATATGACAAAATTGTTCTGTCTGCGTAAGCACGATAAAAACAATGCATATTTTTTGCATTCCAAGCGGGCTGTAACTATGTGTTCTATGAATACTGATGTCAGAAGAATTTAAAGAAATAAAAGAAGAAAATCAGAAGAAAATGGTAGATAATAAAGTTGTTTCGACTAGTGTTAATTCGCACGAAATGCGAGAATGTATTGTTTTCACCGTGTGTGTCTTGTTGTTTGCTTATCTTTCCAACAGGCCCAAACACGTTTTCTATTGAGTGCTCAATAGTGCCAAATGTGGTAAAAATGAGACAAAGCTATTGTTACCACTTTTGTTACCGTCACACGTGACGAACAGAGCGTCACGTCCACAATTCAGTCACGGGTTAGCTGTATGAATTGAAATGGCATTGCCACTAGTTCAACTTATTAAGAGCGGTATAAATTATTTAGTTCAACATTCGCACATTTATACCGCACTATAACACTAGAATTCTTTGGTCTGCAAGTATATGCGCGGAATGTATTTGATGTTGACTATGCCATAACTGTTGAATCATTGCAGATCATTTAAATTGGGTGGAATATAGTTAGATGCCAAACGTATTACAATAATATGAACTACAATTCAGTGCAAATAATGTAGAGGTCTAAATATATACAGTACCGCTGATGAAATGTTAAGTACCTGCGATGAAAAGTGCGACCGAAATATCAGTGATGCTATTCATGATTTTGAGTACGATACATTTATAGAAAATTCTAAAAATATTCGTTCGCTATCAGCGTAAATGAATTTGCCCAATTGACCCATCGTTGCAGAAATAGAAAATGTTATTTTATTTAGCTGCATCCAAAATACATCAAATGTATTAGTTTGAGGGTTGTGAAATGAAAGCGCTACCCCTTGGACCATTTCATGCAAATTCCAGAGAACTACGAATATTCTCAGATAACATTTAATAGCTGCGTTCTTTCTCTAATAAAATTGTTGTAATAATTCATTAACATACCCTACTAAGTTCTTAGTTACTTCTACATCGTCGGTTCACCTACTAAGGATGCACATGCAGATTTGTGTAGTACAGAACGGCCGTTTCTTTCCACTACGGCCCTGCAAGCTGAGCTGTAAAGCAACGTCTCATGTGAGTACTCGGTTCATTATATTATTCGCCAAGCTGCTCACGGGGGTACCTCCAAAGTTTGAAAGGATGTTAATGAATATTTTCCTCTCGGAATCCACCAATAAAACTTCTTCAGTGCAATCAAAATCAGTCATTGATTTAATCGGAAGTTTAGGAAGCCTTTGGCTTACATATAATGATTCTTTTTATTTTGGCATCTGAGATTTCTTGAAAGCACGCAGCTCATCTCTCATATTTGTCACTTCCTTATGGAGAGCTGTCATTCCTGCAAATGGTAACTCTATTTTCGTTGATGTCTGCTGTCCGTGCTCAATAATGACTGATTTAATATTTTTAAGCTCAGTTGTTTTTTCTGATGCAAGGAGACTGGTGTTATCATCTTTCGCGTTTATGATTGAAATTTAAGCGGTCCGTCTCTTCGTACCGTGAGCTGAATTAGGGAGATGAAGGATGCACCAGTAAAAAGTCACGGCATTTATTTAATTTTGCACAATTCGTTGCTATGATTGCAGGTATTTTAATTCCAACAAAAATTTTACTGTTAATGTCAGCTTGTATCTGTGTATGAGAATAATTGTGCACACTAATCATATGTGAAAAGGCCTGAAACGCATAGCTTCTCACAGCAAGGTGGTATGCAGCATTGTAGAAGAAATGCTTTATAAATATTTTACCATGAGTTTTATGAACTTTGGAGTCAACATATTTTATAGTTGAATCATTTCATCGCTAAAATTTACAAAGCATAAGAAATCAACTAACATATCTAATTTTCATACATACATACATACATATACCGGGCTTATCCTCCCTATGGGAGGGTAGCCGACAGCAGGCCACAATCCCCACACTTAGTCACTAGGAGGCAGAGGATCAGCAGCAGCCCAGCACAACCACCTTCCACAGTCAGGCCCGACAGCCACAGCTGGTTTACCCCGACCGCTTCATTGAGTGCAGCCCCTCCCCCGCACATGACAGGTCAACCCCATCACACGCGGGCAGCTTCCAGTAACGCGTCAAAAATAAAATTACCTCCTTATACACTGCCCCCACTCACTTTTGTCCGCAGCCATCCCTCTCGCCACGTCCACAGTCAGACCCCTCTCATACAAAGCACGTCGCACCCCATCCATCCAACTCATCCGTGGTCTACCTCGCGCTCGAAGACCACTCACTTCCGACATATATATCTTTTTCACCAGCCGTTCAACATTCATTCTTTCAACATGCCCAAACCATCCAAGCACTCTTTCATCCACTCGCCTGCTCAACTTTTTGGTAACACCCGTCTGCCCCCTAACCAACTCATTCCTGATCCTATCTCTTCTAGTTACTCCATACATGCTCCTCAAACACTTCATCTCAAACACATACAACTTCCTCCTCTCAGCTGCTCTCAACCCCCAGGACTCTGCTCCATACAACAAAACTGGCACAATCAAACTTTCATACAGTCCCCTCTTAGCATTCATACTCAAACTCCTGCATTCAAAAACTTTCCTCATTGCACCCAATGTCTTACAACCTTCACTCACTCGATGCTTCACTTCTACTTCCATACTATCCTTAACAGTCACATCCGACCCGAGGTACCTAAAATGCTCTACCTCCTCTAAAACTTCCCCATTTAACCTCACATCCAAAGTTCCAAACACTCCACCTCTTGAACATCTCATCACCTTACTTTTATTCACATTTACCCTCAATTTCCGCCTTTCGCACACTCTACCAAACTCTGCAACCAGTCTCCTCAGTTTTTCCTCTGAATCAGCCACAAGCGCTGTATCATCTGCAAACAACAGCTGACACACTTCCCAATACATACCATTTCGTCCCACCAACTGCGCCCCTTTTCCCAACACTCTGGCATTCACTTCTCTCACCACACCATCCTTCGTTTTTTTTCTGGTTTCGAACGCGTTGCGTAACGCACATTCAGGGATTTCTTATTTCGTTTCATTTATTTCAATCTAATTTTCACTGAATTGAAACATGCTGTTAACGTAAATGTTTCATTTTATGCAAATAATATATGTTCCATTGAATAGCCTACTTCGCCTCTAACAGGAACATTTTAAAAATTGAGTATATATCAAAAAGTAACTGTAAAACTAATTTCCTGAAGCAATATTAGAATAGTAACAAAACACAGCAGGAGGAATAAAATGAATGAAACAGTTATGCAGATACAGTATAGTTGTTTATCAGTTCATTCGAAAGAAAATCTGATTGATTATCTTATCACGAAATTTCCTCATGGTGAAAAGTAATGTTTCAAGATCAACTACTGCAATTTATGGCAAAAAAAGATTTTAAAATTTTCCAAGCTGTTCAATGATTTGTAACCAATCCTTATTCAAAACCTTCTTACGTCGTGTAGAAGTATTTAGAGGATTATAACATGGTGGCCTTCATGGCATCCGTAATTGTCTGGTTACTATTATATATGCAACAATTTGATTGTTGAAGCAAGGCATTTGTGTCAAATGACATAATTTCTAAAAAAAAGACATAATTGCATTCCTAACATACTACAAAAACTCATTTATTTGAATTATTTGAAAACATAATGTTCAAGAGAGTAATTCAAAACTAATATATGTATGTACTTACGTGCATCGGTAGCCTTTTGTTTCTTCCCTAGGAGGCTCTGGAAAGGTCTCAAAATAGCAATTCTTCAAAGCAGCTCAGAGGGACAATATTTTTATTACACCAACCACTCAATTTGTCTTGCAGTGCAGGATTCTGAGCTTCAAGCTCTTTTGATTCCTCAATGATGGAAATTTCTTCTTGGGTGGTGGAATTACTGTCATCTTCTTCATTGCCAATAGCAGGAGGCAAGCGCTCATCATTTGTGTTCTGGAAAAATTCATCAATACTTTCACCAGAATAAAATTCTTTGATGTTGCTAACAGCTTTCAATACAGTTGAATCACTGTCATCAATTACTGATTTGTCATCCCCACTTTCAGCCATCTCTTGCCCCTTCACTAAAGCTGCACTCTGAACATCATTATTATTGCCACCACTCACTTGTCCGTCAAATCATGGTTCTTCTGCATTGACTTCGGAGATATTTTCATAAAATTCACTGGATTATTGAATTCACTATCAGAGCAAGGCTCAACATATCTGATACTCTTTTCAAACTTTGCATTCTCTTAATTAATCATATAATAATTTTTCTAATGAGCCATATTTGGTTATAAAACTGATAGTACTTAGACCACTGAGGAAAAAAAGATTTATATTTCATGAACCTTAATATCTATTATCAATCATATATATTTTAATGATTCCATTATGGAAACATGCTCTTTGAATATCTTAAAATATAAGCATGATTCCGGTACCGGCTTTGTGGTCAGACAAATTACCAAGGATTCATTCTTATGAAGTTAATAGTTAAAATAAATCCTTGAAGTTTCATCTACAAATCTTAATCTACAAATTCATTTTGTTTCCTGTTCACATTTGAACGAAATACTTTAAGTGAGTGGCACTTGATTTATAAATATAGACAAAAGACAAGTAGGCCACACCTAAGCTGAGTAGTATTGCTAGTGTAAAGCTCTCAACACAATTATTAAATTATTTTCTATTTTTTTGTAGTAGAACAAAGCAAAATGAGTAGAGTATTTAAAATAGGTTGTTAACATACCTTCCATATATTAGTACTTAATACAATGTACACTTCAAACAGTTCACATATATTTTTTGCTTAAGTAACTAACACAAAATTAGCATACATACTTCATCCTAAATCATATAAATGCACATTTCATGCAACAGCCCCAGCTAGGGAGGTCCCATATAGGCTAAGTGCTTTACCCCGGTGTAGACAAGCTATAAATTACTACAGCTTAAAATTATACACACAATATATCACTTTCACGTTAATTTACCATAGTTCAATAAAGTTCATCCCGAATTGATAGCACATAGGAACGCGCCGTAAGGACACCCACGCCTCACGATGGCATCTAATTAACTCAGGCGGGTAGTAACGTCAAACCGTCGTATGATCGATTCAAAACTACGACCAAACGAGTACAGAAAAAAACGTACTCTTTACTCAAATGCTCGCCAATCTCAGTCAACAAAACATCATGAATAAGCAATATTTGCAAATAATAAAACTAATATTGCATTCAAATTTTTTACTCTATTTATATCTAATGTACAAATGAACTTTTGAGAAGTGCAGCGTGACACTGGCAACGACATAAGTTCTAAGTTCTAACCTTCGTTTTTTTCTGGTTTCGAACGCGTTGCGCAACGCACATTCAGGGATTTCTTATTTCGTTTCATTTACCTCTCAATCATTGATTTGAAATGTTTTGTAAATGCACAAAATAAGGTTGATCTTTTTTTGAACTTCTTCAGTGAAACTTCTTGGATAAACTCTTAATTAACTTCTATGATAAACTGTGAAAATCATTAAAACGTACCAAAATTCGGCGCTTTCGAGTATTTGCATCAAATTTGTGCAAACGTAGCACATTCGACAGCAATGGATAGTTGAATACTCGTCTAATGATAATTTGATTTTGCTTAATACATTTATTCTTTTATTTCACGCACTGTGAATCGATTAAATGAGGATGTTTAGCACTTCCTGGAATATTCATATAATATTCATTAATGAATATTTACGGCATATTCATTATTGAATATTCATAAATATCAGTAATATCCATAATTCGGAATCGAATATCCCCGGATATACTAAAACGGGTGCATTAAAGCTTAATATCCTCGAATATTCCAGAATATTCGATTTCGGAAACTATATATTCCGGCACTTGAGAGGATAAACTGAATATTCAGTAACATCCCCCGGAGCTTCATTTGCTACAGGGGGTAGATAAGACAACTCGATTTGAAGCGTCTGTGAAGCGTCTCTGCTATGAACGGAAGGATTTTGCAGTTTGTCAAACGAAGCACGTAATTCCAGGGAAAGATCTGAGTCAGGGATGAAAGTGGCCGCTTGGAATATTCAGTTACCATTCCTTCAACAACAACAAATGATTTTCGGCGCTATCTCATACGATTTTTCTGGCGGAATTCTCAACTTGCCATCTTGGTGCATAGACCCGCACCTTGTGTGCACTGAAAACAACGAATGTGCGGGGGATGGCCTCCATTTACTCTCGGTCCTCGCCCACAAGCACAACTTCACTTATAAGGTTCAAAAGTAATCAGAGGACGGCAGGTGGGATGGAAGAATCAATGGGACAGGGTCGGGATGTTAGGAGATGTGATGTTCGGTAGGAAAGACTTGGGGATAAACTACGTCCACCTAACATAAAATGTCGAAAGAGATTTCGACACGACTGTTTCTTATTTAATGGAAAGCTTTGCCCTTGCCCCTCCCATTCCTCCTCCATTATCGGAATGGTTGGGCTTGTTCTATTCTTTTTACCCATCATCTGGATTTTGCTCATTAACGCTGCGGCAGTTGCCATGTCAATTTTATACTTCATCAAAGGTATTCAAACTGATGAAACGGACTTTTTTATGGTCATTTATTTTTCGAATTTTTCATCCATTTTCAGCGAGCAAATGCGCAAGATAACTCAATATGTCGTAATCATTATGCCCTTGTACATGTATTCCAAAATTGTTTCAATCTCAATTTTAGGTTCAGACATAAGTTTAAACTTAACTAGGCAGCACATTCTTCATTTTGCCAAGCTTTCAACTTTTCTTGGTCATCATCGGGGCAGAAATCACAAAACTTCTGGCCTTGAGGTGAATTATAATATATGGTGTCTAGGCTACGACTAGAAAGTAGTATTCTGAGGGTCTGCGAAACTCCTTCACAAAAAAAGTAAATGATTGGGCGAGAAATGTATAACATTAGATCATCAATTTGGAGGAATGAATTAAGCTACTCTTAGTTGTACTGGACAGGGACGTCTTTTTTTCGGTTGACTGCCTCAGCATGTCTTAAGGTGAACGTTTTTGCTACGAATTTTCGAACATACTTCATTTTCTCAAGTCAAAATTTCAAATTCTTTATACCCCTTTGATGACCAATTTTTGAAGTGTCTTTGTAAATACATACTACTAATAATGTGCTCTTATTGAAATGCGCGATCATAATTCGAAATTCGTTGTTTTATGTGTCTTCTTGTTTCGCATTTTTGTGGAGAGGTTTCCAGTCAACAAGAATATTTCTTTTCAACCGTAGCTGAGATATCAAAGAGCTCCTTTATGTCCAGAAGCGTCGTGATATTTTCCCCGTTGAAAACCCTTAACATGCTGAAAGCTTGGTGAAATAAAATATCCTGTGGTCGAGTGAATTTTTAAAGTATTTTAAAAATTCACTGCACCTGGTCGTCTCGAATTTGTTGTGTAAGTTATCGTAATAATTGCTTCGATTTGAAATCTTGAAATTTTTTAAGCACTCTTTGCATTGACCTTGTTGTTTATTTTACTCAATTTGTTCAATCTGTGTCAAGTTCTTTCGACGATATTTCGGCAAGGTTATCCAGAGACCACCCAGAAGTCGTGGGTGCTCCTGTGGCGTCCTCGGAAGTCACAGACCACAACGCGCCCTTTTAAACGAGAAAATTAATTTTAAGAAGTAGCTATCATTACTATAAAAATAAGCTATCATTACTATCATTACATGACAAATATAAGACGATAGTATTTATTCAACGTACACACCTAACCAAACAACTATCACACAATAATTTTAATTAAATATGTGGAAGAATTATCGTCTCGCACAAACTAATCTCATCCAATCCATGAGTCCCATCCAAACATGAAGAAAAAAACTCATTTCTAATCAAGTGGAAAATAAGCACTCCAGGGAAGATTCTTTTTCAGTTGATCCGTTCATATTTCACAAGTGTCTAGCACAAGACTCAAAATGACAAACGAAACTTGGCATTGTACGTGTCTTCCCAACTAGATGCACTGCATTAAAATGAACAACAAACTTTGTTAGTTTCAAGTCACTGATGATGGATTGCTTTACTTGTTTGTGAATTATAACCATGCCTGTTGGAGAAGAATTTGAGCCATTACAAGTGTTAGTGACGCAGACTAGAAACTGTGAAAAGTCGATTTTGCGCCAACAGGAACTTTGTGGGTACCTTTAGTGACCAAATTTCGTCGAAAACTCGTCCACCAGATGATCTCTTCTTCTTTCGAAATCTGAGTTATGATGTGAGTCGTGATGTATGACCTAATTTCGTTTTCCTTACGAGGTGAACTCAGGACACGAAAATTTGAACGCCGATGGGGCCCAGAACAGAATTGAAACATTCATACCCTTGAGTCAAGTAAATGATCTTGATTTGGACATTGAATAGCTAGAAATGCAATTTTTATATGAATCAAAGTTTGCAGGGTATGTTATTCAGACGCCTATCGTCTGATTTACTCATAAATTTCAGGTTTTTCGAATATCTTTGAAATGGAGCTTAACTATGTTCAATTATATGCAAAAAACAATTGAATTTAAATTGCATAATTTATGCAACAAACAATTAAATAATGATATTTACAGCATACAGATAGACAACGTCATTGAATTGATCTGCGCACAGTTTGACACTAAATTTCCCTGTTCCTTGCCAGTATTTTATCGTAGGTACGTTGCTGACACCTTCGTTTCATTTCGGGATCCGTAACGTGCCAGTTTATTTCTTGACTGCCTTAATACAAAACATGCTCGCAGTAAGTTCCCCGTGGAAACCGAAGCAAATAATAAATTGCTTTTTTTTATTGTTTAGTACAGCGTATAAATAACAATATTTTCTCATCTGCTTATAGGAAAGATACGCTTACTGGCATGGGTTTAAGTCTTTTTAGTTTTTGTCCGTTACAGTTTAAAATAAATAGTATCAAGACGTTCTAGTTCCGGGCGAATGAAAATACCTAATTATTTATCATTGCATAATGATTTTTAGTGTCTTAAACAATTACATTTGAACGATGGCAATCCGCTTCATTTACTCAACCGATGTATTCGGCTACCGATAGAAGCCAAATATATTTCTGCTACGATTCCGCCGGCAGTAGAGAAAAAGAAACTTTACGTGTTGATGCCGTTCTTTCGTTTTCAGTCCGAGAAGCTGAAGAAGGAACTACGATCTCTTACGATGAAATATTTTACGTGTGTGGACCTCCAAATTGCATTAGTGAACAATTTTACAATTGGTACTCTGTTTTCATTCGTGGATAAACTACCTGTGTCTATGCTATCCTCTATTGTGTATAAATATTGTTGCCGATCGAGTGGGTCGGTGTATTTTGGTTCTACCAAGCGTGCACTAAGATGTAGAATATTTGAGCATATTGGCAGAAGTTTCCGAACCGGTAATCCAATAAGCAAGCCACCTCACTCAGCTATACGAATTCATTCAGATCAGTGTAAATCTCCTGTTCTGCAGCAAGATTTTTCCATCTTAAGTTCTGCTAACTCAGTCCCTGATTTACGTATTATCGAATCCCTCTTCATTAGCCGCTTAAAACCTGATCTAAACGATATGCAGTCGTCACACCCATTAAAAATAGCTTCTGTTTAGCATTTTACCGTTTTTTGTGTAATCTTTCTGCCTGCAATTTATGAATGTATATTTTCCCGTGTGTTTTTTCAGATATCCGCTGATGATGACCTTATAATATAGTGGTTGAAACGTTTGTTTTTAGCAGAAATGTCTTTCAAATCGATAGCCTTTGCTATTACCTTCATTTTAATGTAGTCTTCATTTATCGCTTTTTTCACAGAGAGGATAAATTTTCCACCTGCAGGATTATATGAACGAAACTAATCTATTAATTTATCCCTCGAAAGCTAAAAAATTTATTATCTAAGCAGGGTTGTTGCAGGTTTTAATTTAAGCTGAGCAGTGATGATGAGTACCTTCAGTAGGTATGCATCATATTGCTGATCATCTCTGGAGTAGGCCTACCTTATGTCCCATCCGAAAATAGCGAAAAAAATCCTGGCTGACTTGCTCACCTGCGAGATGAAGAGCATAAATACTAAAGACTTGTGCAAAAATTGTTTTGAGAGTTGACTTGAGTCTTTAGGTACTGGAAATTATGGTCCCAAGCTGGTGTAAGTTAATCATATTTGTGTAATTAAACGGGATGAAAATATTTCGAGTTTTAAAACCATTGCAAGCTTGAGTTGGTGGTGCGCTCGAAGGAGAGTTTGTACTCAGGGAAACTAGGCATCACTTTCGCACTCTTGGACGAGTATGAATAATATATTCAATTTGGCAATAATTTCTAAGTACGCGTAAAGCGAGGTGAACTAAAAGTTTATTTCAAACCTTTATCTACGAGTTTTAAATGTTTAATTTTTGTTGGAGCGATGATGGTTGAATGCTGTGATAATTATTTATTATTAACATTATATGACGAAATCGTTTTGAGAGTATTATCGTACTTACATCTTATCTAAACGAGTAAAACTTAAGGGGATATCTAATTGTTTCCGCGCAATAACGATTAACCAACACACAAAAAACATTTCTGAACACTTGTACAAAATCGTCACCTTTTGCATACAAGTCAAACAGGCCGTGCGGGGTGAATGTGATTGTAAACAAAAATGTTCAATGATGCACAGTTTCCTAAACTAAGGTTTTAAATAACAATGCCAGAGACTTGAGACTAACGCAACAAACATCAAAACGTCAAAAGATAGAAAGAGCGAATCAGAAAGCATCGCGTTCCAAGTGTAGTGGTTTCTCGATCTTTACTATACTAATTATCTTTACTATGCTCTCTTAACAGTGAGAAAAATTTCTCCCAATGTCTTCCTTCCCAGTCATGAGTAAATTTTTTTGAATGAATGTCCTCACTTTCTGAAGCCTGTTCTGTGCCGAATATATGTTGACCACGCTTTTTATTGCTTCGTGATGCAAGTCACCTCAATTAATTCATAGACTACTTGAACAGAAAGCATTATTGAATGATATCACTCTGGAAAAATAATGTGGCAATAAATTAACTTTCATGAAAATATATGTTCAAAACTAGAAAATAACTTTTAAGGAGGCCGCCTGGGTAAAAAAAAATTCCGTTATTTATGGATGGATTTCTCTGAAATTTTCACAGTAGATGTGAAATGATGCAAAGATCATTTGTTATTTCGAAAAAAATTTTCGTATCTGCACTTTTTTTCGAAAAATATGTTAAAATAGTTTTTTTTAAATCTATCTTCTTCTACAATTTTGAAGTTACAGAACCAGTACTTCGTTTTCGGATTACTTATATGTCTATATAACCATAAGCATTAGAGAATTTCGATAACTTCTTTTTGTGGATTTTGGGAATTAAAAAAATGACCTTTTTTGCATTTTTTTCATGTGGTGTAATTTTCAAAATAACAAATGTATCAAAATATGCTATTGCTTATGGATACAGCTTGCTAAGCCCTATCGAATGGCATATAAACCTTTCTTGTAGCTCTAAAATTGTTGAAGAAGATACATTTGAGAAACCAATTATCAAGTTTCCAGAAAAACGTGTTTTTTCACAAAAAAAAATTGATTTTCTTTTTATCCTTTGAACTACAGGATTTTCTACAATGAACTCTTGAGCGTTTGTAGCTCTTTTCAAGCCCTTTCGATTGATATAATTTACATTGCTGTAGCTCTGTAACTCTGGGAAAAAATATACAACAAAAGACAATACATGCAATTCTTCAAAACAACCACTTTTTTATTTTGTCGTTTTTTTTCGACCAAAATACTTTTTTTCAAGTCAACTCCTTTGTTTTATAGCTCTTTTCAAGCCCTTTGGATTGGTGTGCTTGCCATAGCTGTAGCTATGATACTGCAGCTGTCATCGAGCTATGAATGAAAGCTGCGGTATCTTAGATACAGCAGAACAGCTAAATCCTGAAACTGTCAAAACTTATAAAAAAATATTTACTCAGCGTTAGAATGTTTCGTTTGAATACTGGAAGCACTTTGAGTAGCCCATGAACGAACTATAATGCCATTCCCGCAGAGAAACACGCTCAATTGACCCCCAATAATGAGGGGGGGGAGGGTTCAAGGTCACGCCCCCCCCCATCGCTTTCCCCCCCTCTGGTGGGCGCACTGTTCGGAGTAGATGTAAACGGAAAGTACCAATGGAATCGCAAGAAAATCCTCTATAAGATGCATATAAAAACAGAAAATCAACACATATCCTTATTTCTACCCAGACGGCCTCCTGAAAATTAACATGCTTTGAAAGAAAACTATCTCGGGTGTAGGAAAGAAAAGTAATAGTGCCATAAATTTCACCTTCCAGTAAAGCAGGTTCGAAAACCTGCTGTTCAGTCTATGCAGGATAACACCTTGAGCACTTACATTAGCAACATCTGTGATAATTCATCCTCATCTATTTACGATTACCAACTATTGTGAGCAGCTGTGAACGGAAGATCGCCATCCTGATGGACAGCTAAATCTCCATCAAGTGCCTTAAGTCGTTCACTCCGCGTCCCTTCGTCCGCCTCGTAACCTGACAACCCTTTCGAGGGATAACTTGGGGCCTATCTTGTGGACGCTCTTGCTAATAATTATCACGTCACGTTTGGTATTCGTCTTCTTCCGGCCCCTTAATCAACGCCTTACAGGTTTGTTTCCGGTGAGCTTGGCGTTAGCTGGCTGGTGATGCTAAGGTCATTAACAACACACATTTGCCTAGTATACAGTGATATAAAAAAGGTTTACTCTCGCCTAAAACGTCATAACTTTTCACAGAAGGAAGGTTTTTTCGATCTGTTTACTTTATTCGACGTAGGATATAATCGTCTATTAGTTTTGTCTATCTCCATGACATTTTATATAAAATTAATAGGCACCAAAATGAAATTCGCACAAGAATTGCTAATTGAAGTTTATGATCCCCTGTAAATAAAACGACAGTAGCTATACCCCGGGATTCACTTAAAGAACCTGTATCTGAAATAATAGAAAGAAAATCATTCTTTATTATACGGAATTATCTTTACACTCCTCTTCTTTTTACTTGATTATCATTCCTATATACACAAACCTGGGCTCTTTCTCTCATGCTTGTCATTAGATACTTTTTTCGAACGATATGGATAATCTTTTAAAATGCTATCATCTGCCGTGTTGCACATCCTCAAGTGATCTAAATTGATTAGAAGAGTTGCTTTGAGTTATGGTATAAAAATTATTTTTTATTTGCAGTGGTTCATGAACTTTAATAAGCAATTCTTGCGCAACTTTCATTTTGGTGCCTATTACTTAACTATTAAATGTTATGAAGTGGCAACGTATTTTTAAAAATGATCGCAGAGGCTGATAGACTATTATATTCTACATCGAATAAAGCAAACAGATCCAAAATATCTTAATCCGATGCAAAGTTATGATATTTTACACATGAGTAAATATTTTTTGGGTCATACGGTATAACCATTACTTGTCTTCTGTACATGTTTAACGAATTAAAACTATTACTAGCCGTTTGTGCTTGTACATCTTAAACTATAGCCATTATTAGCCTTTTGTGCTTACATACTTATAACTCTTTCTAGCCTCATTACTAAAACCTTTGATTAATGCCTAAAATTATTCTTGCCTTACATATCCCACCAGGCAACGGGAGATGGAGGCAGGATCGAAGGTCCTGCGCCCTTTTCGTCCTCCAGCTATGGGATAACTAATACTTAAGTACCATTCCTTGAAATCTTCTGTGTAAGCAAAGGATCCTTACCTGTGTTTCTTCCGGCTCTTTCTATTAAATTATAGACAACTAAACTCTTCCTGCTGTTTATTACTTCTATCACATTCCTTCCAAAAAATCTTTCGTATATTGAACACGAATATGTTTTTCAATAAACTGTATTTATTGGTATTTATTCCTAATTTTTAATCAGTATATTCGACTGGAATCAGAGAATATTTATTAGTTTTGAATCACAAAAAAACAAGACGTGGCCTCTAAAAGTCTACAAGCTGAAGCTTTTCATTTTATTATATCAAAGAAGGGCTTGATAATAGAAAGCACGCAATATGCAACTCGTTCAGCGTATACGTACTTTGTAACAAACAGGTTACTTGCATCCCAAAGCGTTCACAGCTTTGCACTTTTACTTCGTGCCTTGTATTTCAACATTAATAACATTTGTTGCCTTCGTAATGTTTTCCTTAATTATTTATAGTGGCAAACTATCACGAAGCGAGAGAAATACTCGAATGGTTGCGTATAATGTTGCTAACCACAGTACTTCAATAAAAGAACATTGTTTTTGCCAGACTGTTCAATCAATCATGAAAAGCATTGGAGTAATGTAATCTTCTTGCACAAATGATGCACACACCGTGTACGCGCACGATGATAAGAGAAAAATGACCGTCATTTCTTGAAACTGAATATTTTACATTGATAGAAATGAAAATGCAGATAATCACCAGCGTCAGGCAGCAGGTGGTGTCGAGTCCAGTTTGTTATAGGTACCCATTATCTTAAGTATTTTATTTATGTGTTCATTTCTCTGTACGGAGCCTAGGTCTGTTTCCCTACCGCGATGGCGCTTCTGTGCATTTACATTAGTTAGCCCTTAAGTGACATTTGTATTATATTTCAGTATTCGAGCTTTAGTCTGATTACCAAGCTGAATGGCATAAATATTTTAAATGTAATTTTGCGTGTTGTACCATGGTATGCGGTAGCTCATGTTTGTACACACTATTTTTGCAAAAGGAAATAAATCACTGTTCTTGCTGAAATGTATCTGTGTATGTAAGAGGCACTGCAAAGAGATTCTGCAACGAAGAATTAGCATCTTGAGGTCGAAAGAGTTTCCTTTCTCCTCTTTGATACAGGCTTTAGACCATTACGACACCTCGCCTAACAAGGGGCTTAAGGAACCACCTTGAGAGGACAAACTAATTCGCATAGTTTGTCGTATAGGAAGACGCTGTCGTAGTTCGGCGAATCAGGGTATTTCCCTGAATAGCCCTAACGGACTGATTACGGCGCAGACAGTTGCTCGTCATCCTAACGGTGCAGCCGTAGTTCGGCACAAACAGAATTTACTTCTGTTGCCCTAGCGGACTAATGACGGCGTTGGCGGTACCCACACGAACCTCAGGAAAGGCAGCTGCGCAGAAAAGCTTGCGTCCCGGAAAAAGGAAGCTACACAGAAGACAGTCTCTTTTCCACGAACCCTCACGTCGACCACACGACGGTATCGACAACCAGGCCTTTCGAGCGTGACTGAAAACACTGGCATGCCGATGTTCTACTCAAAAGAGATCAAAGTGACGCCTAACGTAAATAGAAAATTTACTTCCGCCTACCCTCTTGGCTAAAAGCAAATGTTAACATGTACAGAGTGAGGAACATCGACGCACTCACAAGATAGGCAATCATTATTGTCGTTCATTTTCCACGGCCATATTAGGCGCTTGGTATAGTTTGCCGCTAAGTTTAAACTTTTGAATGACTTAGAAATTAATTTGGCAAACATGATATTTTTTCTTCGTATAACGGTGACTAACACATCCCTATGCTCGTGTGCTTATGAAAATCTAACCCTGTTTTTAGTAGTTGCTGGAAACTATCACGGACACGAACAAAGACGAGAGTATGGTAGATCTGAAATTTTCATGCCAATGGATTACGCTCTCCAGGTGTTTGATGACTGAATAAACAAACAAAGTGTGGATGTGCTATTTGTTGGCTGCGAGGCAACAAACAGTTGCTCAAATATCATCATGACCATGTACGATGAATTGAAAATTATGCATGCTGTCAACAAACCACAACAGGCTTCGTTAACTCAATATCAACAAAACATTTGGACCAAGAACAAGTTACAGTAGGCAACGACGGTGACTAGTGATCGAAGTTTATTGACGAAACTCATAACCCCCCCCCTCTCCCCCTGCATCGACCATTTTCGTTCATTGAAGATTCATCACCATAAATTCCAAGAAATCGTTTATGAGTCAAGTGTGTCGCTCATTGAACAGGAATTAAAAAAATTCATTTTGCCTTTCTGTGAATTTACGCACTCAATGTGTCACTCTTATTTATAAACGCGTATCACTACCAAGCAAGGGTTGTAAGTTTTGGTTAATTTAAACTACAAAGTTAGTGTGATCCAATTTTTACGCTGTACACTTTTCGGCCAAAATAGTTTGTTGTACCCTGGATAAATGTGAATGTAACGAAAATAATCAACCTCAGTTCATTATTGGACCCTCTTTTACATCTATATCAGCTAATAATCAGTTAGGCAGATATCTAAAAAAAAGGTTCAAGAACAACTCGAACGAATATTTGTTACTGGTGGGCACTGGGCATCGACCCTTAAAATATTGTAAGTCTGATCCCGAACTTCCGATCCCGGTCAATGGCTAATTCCGAATTCGATCTTCCGACCCCGCCACCAGAAAAATTAAGAAGGGCGTCCCCCATAGGGATCCAGGGTTTTGAGACCATTGTAGAAATAGGGATTTTTGTTGCTCTAGGAAGTGTAAGAGGTCAGGTACATCCTGTGAAAAAATGTGACTCGTAAGTTCACTCGTTCGCCCGCTACGGGGGTTTGAAGAATGGGGGGAGGGGAGGGGGAAGTGGTATTTTATTATGTTTCACCTCCCCCTTGGCCCTTTCTTCAGGGTGCGACGTTGCTATGTCGTCTCCTATGTCTCTGTATAACTCTATAGTGATTTCAGAGCTCTAATATGCAAAAAAAGTTAAAAATTTTAATTAAAACTGTTTGTTTCTTTGTTTTGCCCACACTGAAAACCTCGGATTTTGTAGTTTCAAAATGCATCTCCTTCTTCAGTTTTTAAAGCTACAGTGATTTTTTTGGTATCATTGTATCGTTGGATGTGAAAAAGCGTGGAGATTACGAAAGTTAAAGTGGCATTTCGAAATTTGTTGCAAACAAAAGTTGTGACGTCACAAAGGAAAATTTTGCCCCCCCCAAAAAAATTGCTCCGCAAATTTTTTATTTTTATGATGACTTCACAGATTTCCTGTTTAATTTTCGTAATGTCCACGATATTCCGCATTCAATGATACCAAAATAATTCCTGTAGCTTAAAAACTGTAGGAGGTGATGCATTTAGAGCCCCCCCCCAAAAAAACGATTTTCTATGAATATCTCGTGTTCTTTCAAGAAGGTCGCATTTTTTTCATAGAAGAAAAATGATTACAAATTGCATTTCCTATCAGTATATCAAATTTCATTGCTCTAGGTTCAATAACAAAGGAAAAGGTCCGTAAGGGGGACGCCCTCCTTAAAGCGATCCCGACCCTTCCGATCTTCCGATCAAAAGATTTAAGATTTACTAGCGATCCCAAGGGTTTAAAGCGTTTTCAGAGCAATTCAAATTCAATATGAGTGTATGACGTCACCTATATACTATAATACTGATATAGAATGGAACACATGGATTTTAAAAAAGGTTTTAGTTGATATTATTCAAATAACATATAGCAACATGTCTACTCTACTGACTCTACTAAACTCTATCCAATTTAATTACATTATATGAAACAAAGGCGACGCTATCTGTCGTTTTGTTTGTATTACCCGTTCAGACCTCGTCTTGCTCGTTCGCCTCTACCTACCTCGTAAGCTTTCCACCTCCACCTTGTGGGAAGGGAAGGTTGCCCTTCGAGAAGACGAAGGCCTCGAAGCTCTCGGCAGCCAGGGTTGCCCTTTTAAGCCGAAGGATGGCCGATCCAGAGATGAACACGCGCTCGATCGAGGCGGAGCTCGGGAGTGACGTATTATACGGTTTTGAAGCTGTGCACAAGAACAAACGACATCTATACGAGACTGACGGATTGTCTTCGATTTGTTTTCATTTTTTCGTTACGCCCGGGATCGGGATTTGACTTGCATTTTACAGCGATACTCGCATTTTCGATCTTTTCCACCGGGAGGTTCCGTAATTCAAGTCAGATCCCGATGTAGAAGATCGATCGTGATCGGAAGATCGGAAGTTCGGATTTTGGATCCGAACGCCCACTACAGATATTTGTCCGATGTAGGAGCAAACGTTGAGAAAGATCTCCCACCGAAGAAGAAAAAGGCATTGAGTCCACTTCAGTTGGACCCACAAATTTTCGATAAGGTTCAAATCAGGACACCGTGGAGGTCATTTGATAGGAGAAAATTATCACATTTGATCCCAAAACTAAATTTACACTATATCAGAGTGGTTGATACTAGGGTCGTTGTTTTGAAAAAAAAACACCGAAACTTACAGAACAATAAAAATTCATAGGTGGATATACTTGGTCACTGAGGATGTTAATTAATTCTGAGGTTTTAATGTTTAGCTCCACAAGGTTGTCAAACTTAATTCTGGTCATGTGATGCACACTTAGAACATTACACAACCGCCAGACTCCTGTATTGTTGGAGCGATGCATGATGGATCAATACATGGTGAACCTTGATTCATCTGACCACATATGACGTGATTCTATCCCCTTACAGTCCAGTCTTTATGGTCTTTCGCAAATTGAAAACGTTACGTTCGATTAACTTTACTGACCAATTGTTTTCTGGGGGTAGCTCAACTTCTTACATAGTCCAGATCTCGGCGTATGATAGGAGCAGAAATTTTCTTAGTCCTTCGAATACACATACCACTCAAACATTTCTCCGATGGTTTGCTTTCACCAATTACTTCAGAGAACGCGAGTTACGAGTACAGTACGCAAGATTATTGCTCTGGCATTATTACCACTGATTGACTGAGTGAACTTCATAATTTTTTCAGTGAATGATAGTTCTTTGCGAATCTTTTGAGACTCTTCTTCTTTGGATTTCCGAGCACGGTGCAAATGTGTAATCAGTCCGTCAAAGACAGCAATTTCTTTTCTAGGCTTTTTTCTAGAAGTATTACGCTGTGGAACATAATTTGTGTTGTTAAGTGTGACAGGTGTTATTTAGTAATTTTCGGGTGCTGAATCCAAAACTGATCCCAGTTTTCTGTATTCGGTTAAGTTTTTAAACTAAAGATTTTTAATTCAATGAAAAAATGCAAAATACCGTACATAACAGTTGCAGTGCTGGTTTTATAAAAATGGCAAATTTATTCATACAACCCCAAATGAAAAAATAGGCTAGAATGTAATGCTCGTTTAGCATCACCATATTTTTATAAAGAATAAGGCTATAATTTGTACCAGTTAAGGTAGAAATTTTACGCTTGTTCATTTTTCTGGAGACACTGTCGCGTTCGATACTCCAACAATAGTTAACCATTATATGAACAACCCATTTACCCAGGTAACGTTTTTACTTGACTTTCAAATCTTGGTGAAATTGTTCACCTTGCGCGTCGCTAGAAACACCAAGATTTTCTGGAAAGTTGTCAATGCAAAAAATGTAACTTAATACTCATGTTGCAACCAAGCGTACCGTAACCCTCCAACATTTTTTATGAACAATTTTTGTGTAATTATTTGCACGTGTATTTCCAGGAAAGTTCTTGCCAACGTCCTTAATTGATAGTCAAGCATTCTCTCCAAGGCCTGACTCTGTACTTATGAACTGACTCAGTACTTATGAACTGCCTCAGTACTTATGAACTGACCCATTTCTGATGAGCTGTTTAATTTGTAGACCATCATACACACCAGCCTTGATTTTTTCGATTGTCAGTCCAGGAAATGCCAAGATGATGTACTTCAAACAATGGCCATCAGTTTCTATTGCCTTAACAAACTGGGTCATGGGACCTAGTTTTATGTGCAGAGTTAAATTCTTCTTGCCAGTGAGTGGCTCATGTACAATGTTAGGATTTCCAGGTTTAAGATTAGATCTCTGATGTCAATTGATCTCAACCACTATGTTTCTCTCGAGCTCTGCTATCCCACATACGGAGAAAGCGGAGATACTTTGTGTATTCACGTTGCAGATCAAGAAGGAAGGCCACCATCTTAAAGCCAACATAAATGATCCAATTGTGTTTGTCATATTGCAATAACTCAATAACTCTCTTTACATTTCCATATTTTTCCTGATGACGCACCGAATGTCCAATAGGAACTGGGCTAAACAGATGGCCATTGCGTAGAAGGACGCCCTTCGAGCTCCACTTTGAGCGATGAATAACAGCCTCCGGTCAGTTGGACAATATATCTTCAACATCACCCAGACCTTCTAGAGGAGGTAGTTGTTCGAAAATTGGCACTGGAATTTCAGCTGCATGAGGCTTCGATCTTCTATCTGATGGTGTATTAAGATATTCTATTCTACTTTTATTTTTCATTTTAAATCCTGATGTTTTCACTGAACCAAAGTAACAGTCTGTAAAATAATATTTTTGCTCTCGCCAAACCATAGGGATACCAAACAGCGTCGTTTAACGTGTTCTTTTGGTCCACACGTTATTTTGGTCTTTTGGGCCCACGCCTTGTCCTGGTCACCACGTTTCACTTTAAAATATTGGAAATATACTCGTTTGACAATAATAATAATAAATTCAGTTAACGACAACTTCAGTCAAGGACTATTTAGTTGTCGCTTTGGTAATATACCAAAGTTACCTTCATCTTCATACAATTATGAGTTCACAGCAATATTATTAACAGTAACTTAGGCCCGTTAGCTCAATTTTATACACCAAGGACTTCGCAGAAGCAACCAGGCTGCGGCAAAACTGATAGCGTTCAAAGACACAAAAATTTGGAGCATATCAAAATTCTTCCTGAACTTGAGGATGAATGGGGATTATCCGGGGTTTAATTTCACTGATAGTAGCTAGAACCCCCGGGTGGGGTTCCAGCTACCCGCCCTCACTATGGCCGAGCGCTGCCCCATGCTGGAACCCCCTCTCGACAGAGAATTGAGGATATCAGCGCAGTGCGCTCGGCCATTTGCTTATTAAAGTTCACAATGAGCGACATATCAGATGGAGTGCTCGACCCAACCAGAGCCGAGGACTGCCGACCCTTGAATCAAAATTCCAAGGGAGTGTCCGTCACACCTCCACTTGTCTACTTTCACCTTTACAGATTTCCAAACATAGTAATTTCCTTGATGAACTCCAGCACTCTACGGATGGGTCCTCCATCCCGCAACAAGTTTTGCGTATTAGCAATCTCTCCGGTTCCCGGTTAAGTATTCGGTGTCTTGTTAGCTGCAGCGCGGTACATTCCTCCATGATATGTTTCACAGTTACGATCTCTGTTCCACACCATCCGCATATGGGCCTTTGTCCGAGGGCCTGCGGGTCTAGGAGATAACTGTGAGTTAGGGTTTTATGATTCAGTCGTAACCTATAAATGACCACCTCTTCCTGTCGGTTCAAATTCAAGTCGGCTCTCTTCCACTTCCCGGGGCTGGTTTTTATTGC
Organism: Morinoia aosen; assembly: GCA_030386875.1. NCBI lineage: Eukaryota > Metazoa > Arthropoda > Malacostraca > Amphipoda > Talitridae > Morinoia > Morinoia aosen. Next base: position 73,558,826 of record CM059557.1, read on the forward strand.
TCCCAAGTCTACTCGTTCCTGTTGCCAATGCAAGTTCCAAATCTCACTTTGAGGATAAAAAGGAAAACCAACGTGGCTAAGAATATCATGATAAAAAAAAAACGTTTCGGACTACAAAAAATCCATCTTCAGTGTTCTGAAATGCAATAAATCGAAGTATTAAAACATAGTAACAATGAATCTTCTGAATAAATCGAATGTAAGATAATGAAATTTAAAAGACATGATAAAACAAAACTATACAAAATTTTTAACAAACAATGGAAAGTTTCACCGCCGTATCACACTCATTTATTGACGGACGGTTTTTTAAAATGTATATCGATTCTAAAATGCGGAGATCGGATAAATTTGATGTTGAATCCAAAATTTTAAAATTTGTATTTTTAAAAATATGGTCTTTCTCCAAACAGTGCTTTCTTATAGATGAGTTGGATGGTTTGGTGAGGTTACAGCCGGTGCGAAAGGAGACTCCCTTGAGTTGTGCACACCACACAAAACATTGGAGCCCAGGGCTACAGTGCCCAGTTTGTGAGTTGGAGCCCAGTTTGTGAGGTGTGCACAACACAAGGGAGTCTCCTTTCGCACCGGCTGTAACCTCACAAAACCATCCAACTCATCTATAAGAGAGCACTGTTTGGAGAAAGACCATATTTTTAAAAATACAAATTTTAAAATTTTGGATTCAACATCAAATTTATCCGATCTCCGCATTTTAGAATCGATATACATTCTAAAAAACCGTCCGTCAATAAATGAGTGTGATACGGCGGTGAAACTTTCCATTGTTTTTTAAAAATTTTGTATAGTTTTGTTTTATCATGTCTTTTAAATTTCATTATCTTACATTCGATTTTTTTCAGAAGATTTATAGTTACAATGTTTTAATACTTCGATGTATTACATTTCAGAACACTAAAGATGGATTTTTTGTAGTCCGAAACGTTTGTTTTTTATCATGGTATTCTTAGCTACGTTGGTTTTCCTTTTTATCCTTAAAGTGAGATTTCCCAGGAATCAATCTATTTCATTCAAGTTCCAAATCTCATATGTTCTTCCCCTGATTACAGGGAGCCAGTCGCTGTAGGGAATCAGCAAAAATTCGACTGGCTAGCCATTTTAGAGAACCCATCTATGACCCTTCCCGAGTTACCCGGACAATAAGGGTAATTTCTTAACTATAAGACGTAGAATCTTGAAATTAGTACCAAATTAATGGGCGTGACGAGTACAACATATTTAAGTAATTAAAAAAAATTTTACGCCCCTATGGGGGCAGGAAAAGGGCCTCTCGTGGCCCGTCAATTGTCGGCCGATTTCCTCTATAAGGCTCATTTTGATAACGTTATAATTCCTGACCTATTGAACCTAAAAATTTGAAATTGGGTTCATTTTAAGCGTCAATTCATCCTTCAAATGTGAGTGTATAATATAACTCTCATAAGCATCCTGGCGAGGCATGGTTTAGAAGTTTTCCTACGCTCTCAATAGGCGGCCGATTTCCTCTATAAGGCTCATTTTGATAACGTTTTAATTCCTGAACTATTGCACCTAAAAATTTGAAATTGGGTTCATTTTAAGCGTCAATTTATTTTCCAAATGGGAGTGTATAATAGAACTGTCATACGCTCCCTGGGGGATGACAGAGAGCAAGGTTTCTCCACCTTCTCCTAGCCTGGTAATCCGCGCTGCCGAAGGCCGCGCTCACCTTAGTTATGACGTGCTTTTTGACCATAGCCTTGTCGTTCTAGGCACACTCCCCACATCGTGGGTCTTCGAATCCCGGAGGTGACGATTTTTTTTCTCAGTTGTTGAATAATCATTTTCATGTGTCTTACTCATGTAGACATTTGTTGGACAATATTATAAGTAGAGCTGTCCAATTGCATAACTTGCGTGTATGCACTCTAAGAGGTATGCAGAATGTTTTATGCAGTGCAAAAAATTATCTTGTGCATGTGCAAAATTTCATATACAATTAATTACGCATGTACACTATAACATATGTAATATGCAAAGTGCTTTGAGCATATATGCACAATATCATTGAATATATCCTGTAAGGCGAGTGGTGTAATTTGATTGTCCTGTTTTTAAGGAAAAACTGTAAATTTGTTCCTCACTCCAGAAATTTTATACATTTATGGGACCTCTCGCACTTGCAAGCATCACAAGTTTTACCCGGTGCACTGTCGTCAGTACCTGATCCCCAGGTTACCTTTTTGACCTGTTCTTCAGTTGTTAAATATGGTTCATCAATAAAATACAATAGAGGTGTCCGAACTGAATTTAATGAAGTTTGAAGTATTTCAGGATTGCATAGTGTGATAGTTTTTGTACATCTAGTGATAGTTTTGTTGTTCTCTTCTATACATAGGCCTACCTATACGTACAAAAGTGTTCAAGTGAAAATACAACTGGGAAATTTTTATTAATTTCCGAAACATATGCATTTAGTGAAATAATAATAAATACCTCTGTTGTGCTCTGCCTGTTCATTAAAAAATGAGAAAGAACTTACCAAACCAACTTTTGGTGCACGCATGACCAAGTTCCCTTCCGTGAAGGTGTCACGGGTTCAAATCCCATCGCTGCGCATGACTTTTTGCATGACTATCCATCGTTATCACATACGTTAAGCCTTGTTTTACTTTGGAATCCAGTGAATATTTTCATGTTTCTAATATTTTCATGTTTCTTTCATGTTTCAGTGAATATTTTCTTGTTTTTTCATTATCAGCAAATGCATGATATTTCAAATATTGAAGACAATCGTAAAGAAAAATTACTTTACGGTTCAATATATGAAATAACGCACAAGTTCCAACTAACTGAAGTCCTTCATTTAGCAGTCGCATGTTGCTTGCATATAAATGAGAGTACAGCAGGCAGGCAGGGAGGTCAGCCAATAAGTCTCATTTTACGCTGAGTCGAATTTCTAAACTATTGCACCTTCGAACTTCAAATTGCACGGGTCATCGACGACGAAATTATAATTTCTTCCTTCAACATCCGAGACGAGTTGATCGCGCGTCCGTTTTCAAATCTGCCGCTCGTTTTCCGATGCTCGTCGTTGTAACTGTTTAAAATCCAGTTTTCTTCTCGTGTAGTGAGTAGGCTTTATATCTAGCCCCACTATTTAGGCAAACTAGCACAAATCAGCTGGCCGTAATAGTGAGGCTGAAATTTGGGCCGCACTCTGCCTTTATTATCACGAACAAAGTAGATTCATTCAATGCTTAAGAATCGAAAGTTGCAATTCTCTATGGTTCCTCAGATCCTGGCACGTAAACATGTTTGGAGACGAATTACCCAATATTTATTAAGGCCAGTATTTTATGAAATTCTACAATCTTTCTAAAACAGTTATGTCAAAAAATGCTACTAGAATACTTAGAAACAAGCTTAGCCAAAAATGAGGTTTACTAAACGTAACCCAAAGCGCACACAAAGAAACAAGTACACGCTTAAGCCTGCACAATGAATTTCAGAGCTTGCTCATCTTATAGATGGTAATAAAAATTGTTTCCAGAAACGTGTGCTATGCTTGCATACTTCTCATTCTTTTCTTTTCAGTCATGTGAAACAGAAACATAACAAAAAATCATATATAAAAACACAAGCAAAGAAAATTGTATAAAAAACGCAATAACGCAAATTGCAGTCGCCCTGCAATATCAAAGTGACGGTTTTTTTGCTCATATATAGTCAAAAATATTTAATAGAAATAATTTTGTTATAAATTTTAATGACTTAGGGAACGTGAAAATGAGTTCATTGCTAATCTTCGAACAGGATTTTCATGAAAATCAAGCTACAGTTTCAGAACAACAACGTCTTCATCCTCGCAGGATTCGCATTAACAAACCACAGACAGACATTGGTACGTGGGATCAAATACAGGCACCGTAATAAATTGATATCACAACAACAAATGAGTAAAAAGATTCTACGCATAGGTGATTTATGAACCTAATTATTGTTTCATAATCAACTGCCCTTTGCAGGCAAAGGAACAGAGATTTGCGATCTGAAGTGAAGTATTATTTTTTTCATTACATTCTCCAACAGTTTTGGTTTTATATATGCTCGGGAAGCGGCTTGTATTCACGAGACACTGATAGATGAACTTGCAACTCAAGACATTTGATATTCCTTCGCCATAAATATAAACTACGATTCATAATTTAACTAATCTCGCTCTTTTGAAGGAATCTCATAAGTTATAATAGCCGCACGAAATAACCTACGCTATTGGAGACATCCAAGTTATTATTCTAGGCTAATTGTTCGACGGGTAATAACTTCGGGTCCGTGCTGTCCAATTGTTTTCCTCCCTTTCATCGTGAAATTTTTCTCTTTTTTCAACGAAGGGAAGGGTGTTATAGAGTGTGCTTCAAGACAGTTGATTATATGGGAACGCAGTTCCTCCTTCACATAAGTAACGAGGCACGGGTTATCTCCATTTACCACGGACGTCAAAAATGCTAGTGAGAATGGACCGCAACTCGCTCCATCCCTTTGGTGTTGTACTCCTAGACACTCTATCAGAATGTCTTATGTTCTTCACGTTCGCGTATGAATTTTTCAAGTAGATTATCACATCACGACTGGGATTACCATTCAAAGAGCACAGGTACTGGACGCGCGCTACGCCTTCTTCAGCTCTGTCGCGACACAGCTAGTGCGTTAGTCACGACGACCCAATGACTTCCGGTGTCACTAGCTTTTTTGTAACCTTCTTCACGGACCTTTACCGCACATTGCAAATACGAGGTATTCAATATTTGGACAAACAGCTCTGCGTGACAGCTCAGCGGCTTCGGTTCGATAACCGTCAGGGGGGAGTGAAGTCTGTATTGTTGGTTCTCCCTGCGAATAAGAGTACAAAAGACATCAATCTCGTCACTGGAAAGCCAACTCGTTGCTTGAATGATATTTTGTTTGTTTTTAGTTTCCAGGTTCAAATCTTCGAGCCACCAAATCTTGCTTGATGTACTTCTTCCAAATCTTGTTTGATGTAGAGAGGTGAGTGGTGCCTTGCTTAAGAGAGGTGAGTGGTGCCTTTCTGTAGAGGGGTGAGTGGTGCCTCGCTGTTGAGGGGTGAGTGGTGCCTTGCTTTTGAGAGGTGAGTGGTGCCTCGCTGTAGAGGGGTGAGTGTCGCCATAAGGCACCACTCACACCTCTACTCACCCCATAAGGCACCATAAGATTTGTGAAACCTAAATTTCCGCAATAAGTCCGGTGAAAAAGCAAAAAGCAAACAAGCTGACGAAAATTTGAAAATCGTGATAGGAGTCTGATTCACAAGTATCTACGAGACGCAAGCTCGGTTTATCCTATGGAAGCATTACTATTATTATTTAAGAAAGTTTTAGCCTCCCTTTACCACAACAAAGATGTTCAAAAAGAGGAAGGATGAAGGCATCATTTAGTATGGAGTTGAAGGAACGCGGAATCTATGCACATTGCACAAGGTGCATAGAAACATTAAGCTAAGGAAGAAGTTCATGAAACAAGAAAAATATTTGTTACTGTAAAATAGAGCTCACCTAATGTCCTGACAACATTGACCGCTGCACGCTATACCAATGACCGCTGCACAACCTGACGCCCAGCACAAAACTGAATGAAATACGCGACCAGTGAAAGACGAGATATGAAGCTGAAAATTTCCCTGGTTAAATTTCTTACGACAGGAAACAAGGGCAACAAGTACTGGATTGCGTCCGATTCACTTCGCTTTCTTGGGACACCTTAAAATAAAATGAATTTCATTTTTTACTAATAATAATGAGAAGGTACTTATAGCTAGTAGCTATATTTTCATAGGAGTTCCGTATATATAGCAAATAAATTTGAAAACAGAAAAGTTAAGAACATTTGTATTGCCTATATGACGCATAAAGAAAAACCATGCATGTATAGCTCATGTAATATATGATATTCCTCTGCTTTTTGTTATTCCTCTCCTATGATTTAATACTGGTTCATGATCTCAATGTGACAATGTCAATGCACTGTAATGACGATCAACGTTGCCTTTCAAAAATGTTTCAGCCAATTATCGACTTGTTTCAACGAACTTTTCTTCGTTTTTTCCATCTCATCCGATTTCATTACGACGTTGAAGAAGTCATCTTCGTCATCTACGTCCTCGGCACTGCTCCCCTAAGCTGAAATACCATTTTCCGATCTGTCATTAAGATATGCGATTAGTTTGTTGTTATTACCTCCACTCTTTGCACTTCGTTTAGCCATTTTAGCTGAAAATGTTCATGCAGAGAGGACGCCAAGATAAAATCGCCGATTTGAAGTACATTGGAAAATCGCATCATCTAGCTATGTAAATTTGCCTTATAACACATAATTTTACACTGACAACTCACATCATTCCTAATAACATAGGTTATGTAATGAGTTACATTAAAATATACTTATATACTGTAAGCAAAGTGTATGTGTATCACTGTATCGCCTAATGCTAATAATAAACAGTTGCCAGATGGGTTGTACCCTGTACGGTTTAGTTTCAAACGAGAATGAAAAGCGTATTGAGCTTTATTGAAGTTATTTTGCAAATTAAATTTACATCGTGATGTTGCGGTTGCGAGTTGCGGCCCGACACGTCGAAAATTGTTGCGATCGCAACAGATTCGCAACTTTCCTAAAATTATTGCGGCGCAACCGCAACCGTAACAGAAAAAGTTGCGATCGCAATTGCGGCCGCAACTTGTTGCGGCGCAGCTGCCCAAAACTGCGGATAGTTGAGAACACTCGTTGGGTAGCGCTTGTATTGGCATGTTTTGTATTGGCATAACTTTTCCGACTAAGAACTTGATACTAACTTTCTATTTCTGCAGTAACGTTTTGAGGAAACCTAATAATGCTTATAATTAGAGCTGTGCCAATATGCACATGCATATATGGACGCGTATGTGAAATTGTCAGCGCTTTAAATATGCGGCTTCAGGTTAGATATATGCGATTGCGTAGTGTCGTATGCACAGTACTCGCATTTATATGCAAGCAATATGCGACTGCTGAATGAAAGACTTCAGTTAGTTGGAACTTGTGCGATACTCGTATATCAAGTATTGAACCGTAATGTAATGATTCTTTACGATAGTCTTCAATATTTAAAATATCATGCATTTGCTGCTAATGAAGAAAACATGAAAATATTCACTGGATTCCAAAGTAAAACAAGGCTTGACGAAGGTAGTTACGTTGGAAAGCCATGCAAAAATGGCCGGGCAGCGATGGGATTCGAACCCGCGACACCTTCACGGAAGGGAACTTACAGTAGTCATAGCGAGTTATCAGCTTTCTGGGATTTTATCGTAGATGAAAATGGTTAATTTTAGTTAACTTTATGCTGAACCAAAAGGATTATCTTCGTTCTTGATAACTATGAAGTCTCAGCCGATATTTGAACAATTACAGTGTATACTCTTATTATGTTTCACGATAAACGATCAGTTTGCCCGCAACAAGTATTGTACAGATTTCCGTCCCCAGAGTCATATTCAGGGAATTCATTCATGAAAGTATCATTCCTTACACTTTGGGGTACTTTGGGCATGGTTTAACTAATAAATAATGATAATCATTAGAATAGTATAAGAAATTTGTTCACTTTTTCAATCATTAACATATTATCGAATATATCGCTAAATTTCAATACGAAAATTAATAAAAAAATTAGAAAAAAATTATCATAATTTTCCTATACGTAATCCCTCTCATTTCGGAGATCCCAGAATACCAAACATTCGCATTAGGTTTTGAATAACGAAGTATTGCAGGAATATTCAAATCAGTATATAATCTTTAAATGTCAATTGCAGATTTGATTGCCCTTATCTGAATCCAGAAAGCGAAATCACTATAATGATGTAAACTTTTGGAATTCGTTGGATGTCCGGAATTAGAGGGATTACTTTGTTGAGTTCTTTCTCATTTTTTAATGAACAGGCAGAGCACAACAGAGGTATTTATTATTACTTCACTGAATGCATAGGTTTCGGAAATTGATACAAATTTCACAATTGTATTTTCACTTGAACACTTTTGTACGTATAGGTAGGCCTATGTGTAGAAGAGAACAACAAAACAATCACTAGATGTACAAAAACTATCACACTATGCAATCCTGAAATACTTTAAACTTCATTAAATTCAGTTCGGACACCTCTATTGTATTTTATTGATGAACCATATTTAACAACTGAAGAACAGGTCAAAAAGGTAACCCGGGATCAGGTACTGACGACAGTACACCGGGTAAAACTTGTGATGTTGCTTGTAAGTGAGAGTATGTGTGCGAGAGGTCCCATAAATGTACAAAATTTCTGGAGTATGGAACAAATTTACAGTTTTCCCTTAAAAACAGGACAATCAAATTACACCACTCGCCTTACAGGATATATTCAATGATATTGTGCATACATGCTCAAAGCACTTTGCATATTACATCTGTTATAATGTATATGCGCAATTAATTGCATATGAGATTTTGCACATGCACAAGATATTTTTTTGAAATGCATAAAACATTCTGCATATCTCTTAGAGTGCATACATGCAAGCTATGCAATTGGACAGTTCTACTTATAATATTGTCCAACAAATGTCTACACGAGTAAGACACATGAAAATGATTATTCTACAACTGAGAAAAAAAATCGTCACCTCCGGGATTCGAAGACCCACGATGTGGGGAGTGTGCCTAGAACGACAAGGCTATGGTCAAACAGCACGTCATAAGTTAGGTGAGCGCGGCCTTCGGCAGCGCGGATTACCAGGCTAGGAGAAGGTGGAGAAACCTTGCTCTCTGTCATCCCCCAAGGAGCGTATGACAGTTTTATTATACACTCACATTTGGAAAATGAATTGGCGCTTAAAATGAAACCAATTTCAAATTTTCAGGTGCGATAGTTCAGGAATTATAACGTTATCAAAATGAACCTTACAGAGGAAATCGGCGAGCTATTGAGAGCGTAGGAAAACTTCTAAACCATGCCTCGCCAGGAAGCTTATGAGAGTTATATTATACACTCACATTTGAAAAATGAATTGACGCTTAAAATGAACCCAATTTCAAATTTTTAGGTTCAATAGTTCAGGAATTATAACGTTATCAAAATGAGCCTTATAGAGGAAATCGGCCGACAATTGACGGCCAAGAGACCCTCTTCCTGCCCCCCACAGGGACGTAAAAATTTTTTTAATTACACAAATATGTTGTACTCGTCACGCCCATTAATTTGGTCCTAATTTCAAGATTCTACGTCTTATAGTTGAGAAATTACCCTTTTTGTCAGGGTAACTCAGGAAGGGTCTTAGATGGGTTCTCTAAAGTGGCTAGCCGGTAAAAAACCGGCAGGTCTGGTTGCTGCTGCCTTTGCCGCCTGGTCCGCGCGCTCACTCTCAACTATACCCACGTGAGTTAGAACCCAACTGATTGTTATTTTCTTTCCATCCAAAATAATTTGGTGCATTTCAAGCATTTTGTTTTTAGAAGTTCATTATTTTAGTCTAGCTATCGATTAACTGTATAAAGCTCATTGAATCGCTGCATATTACGAAGTTCTGGGCTTGCGTTTCATTTATGATATTTAAGGGGAGCTTGATGGCATGCAGTTCGGCTGTCATTACTACTTAGACTGGAAGAGAGGCGCTTCTGATGACATCGCCCATCACGGCCGCTGCACCAACTCCTGTCGATGACTTGGATCCATCCGTGTAGATGATTTTATGCTTTTGGTACTTCATCATGTTATCTCTGTGCACGTGTCTAACGATGAATGGGGCCATTCCTTCATTCTTCATATTAGCCATGTGCTGTTCCACTTCTGATCTCCTCAAGGTCCACGAAAATGATGCAAGTGTAAAAATCGGCTGGACGGGTTGAGTTGGAATGTTATATTGAGTTAAAGCCTGACGTATTCTCTGGATAACTGGTTCTGAGGTGCACTTGCGGCTTGTAAAAAAGAGTTCAACTTTAGTATTGTTGACACAACAGTATGCTGGGTTAAGGAAATAACATTTAAGCTTAAAGAAATATCGGAGTAGCAAGTCTTTTCTCGTAGCTCCAATTTTGGTTCGTTACAGATGATGTGGAGGTTCGCTATTGGTGTCGTCTTAAATGCGCCCGTACTAATGCGCATCGCCTCGTTTACGACAGCATCGATCTCCCAAAGCGCCGCTGCACTGGCAGAACCGTACTCTATACTTCCATAATCAATTTTTGACCGAATCAGGGATCGATAAAATTTCATTAGAATATATTGGTCCGCACACCAGGTATACGCTCACACAGATATCATCAGATTCAAGTCATTTCTACATTTTTTTTTGTCTTATGGATATGGGTAATCCGATTGAGTTTTCTGTCCCAGTGGAGACCAAGGAATTTAGTGCATTCGACGGTTGGTATTATTTTTCCTTCCAGTTTCAGGGTTGGAATGAGCGTTGGTTCACTCCCTTTATAAAAATTCATTGCGGTCGTCTTCGTTGAGGAAAATTTAAATCCGTCTTGCATTGCCCAGTGGGTGACTTTATCTATTGTTGTCTGTAACTCTGCTTGTACTTTAGTCTTGTCGTGGTCTGCAAATGCGATGAGGAGATCGTCCACAAACAGAGAACTGAACACTTATGCTGGAATTTCACTTGCCAATGAGTTTATTTTTACTGCGAAAAGTGTGACACTTAAGGCGCTTCCCTGAGGTTTTCCTGTGACTAGATCTTCAGCTTGTGACATTTCCTCTCCAAGTTTTACTTTGAACGTTCGATTTTTAAGGAATTCCTCCACGAATTTTTGCAATCGTCCCCTAAAGCCAGCTGTTGCCAAATCTCTCAAAATTCCGTAGCGCCAGGTCATATCATAAGCCTTTTCCAAGTCAAAAAACACTGCCATGACAAATTTATCACTGGCCAGCGACTGTCTAATGTACGTATCAAACCGTACAAGATGGTCTACGGTTGCTCGATGTCTTCTGAAGCCACATTGCACACTGGAGAGGAGTTTATTGTTTTCGAGATATTCCATTAGCCTTCTGTTGATCATTTTTTCGTATGATTTGCAAACACAACTCGTCAATGAGATTGGTCTGTAGTTATTAGGGTTTGTGTGATCTTTGCCGGGTTTTGGGATAGGAATTACAATAGCCTGTTTCCATGGTTGGTAGACGAATTCAGAACTCCATAGTTTAGTGTATACTTTCAGCAGATATTGGAGAGCATTAGTCGGTAGATTCTTGATTATAAGATTACTGATAATGTCCAGTCCAGCTGTCGTGATTTGTTACTCTTAATGGCAGATGATAGTTCACACATAGTGAAAGAAGCATTGTATGGTTCTTTGTTGTCGCTTGTGAAGTCCATTGGGGTTTGTTCGACAAGTTGCTTTTATTGTAGGAGTTGACTCGAGTAGTTTCTATCGCTGGATGTGGTCCTGAATGTCTCGGCTAGCTTCTCCACGATGGCCTCCAGCGTTGAGTATTGAACTCCATCCTCGCTCAGCATTTTCATTTGTCTCTTCGCTCGTCCTCTGATTCTATTTATTTTCTCCCACACCCAGCTGCTAGGCGTGTTGGTGTGCGCCTGTCGAGTACATAAATAGGATTGTCAAGCGACTTCGACGTTCATTGTCGGTGCGCTGTCGTGGAGATCACGTTAGAAAGAGACACCTCTGTTCAGTAGCAGACGCGTTACCATCACGGAGCACTTGTATAAGATCACAGATGCATTGTAGAAGATTTATACTAGCAACTATCGACCGAACTCTCTGATTCTTGCAAACTACCAAGCATGTATCTACTCTGAAGTACCAATAAACTATAAATCACGTTGCTGCTCGTCACTCCAGAACCCCATCCGCGTTTGGTTACGGCCTGTCATAGAAAAGGGCCGGAACATTTTGGTGACCCATGTATGGGGATACCACATCAAGAAGCCACATTAAAGATATCCACGTTGCCACATTACCACATTGCCCCATTGAAGAAGAAGACATCAAGAATTGATCTTCAGTTCTGCTTTTAAATGTGAGGAGTGTCAGCCTTTGGAGTAACGTAACGTCGCACAGTCATCACATTACTTCAGAGCATCGAGAAAAGGAAGAAAGACGTCAGCGCAGAAAATCGAAGTTCTTTCAAGAAACACTTCGAGAAAGAAAGGAGAGAAAATCGCTACTCAAAGAAGAAGAAGTGAGGGTCCACATCTACGATCTACGCATCTACCCAGCGTCATCTGCAACGAGAAGAGCTACGAGATCTACGCATCGCCAAAATATTAAGTTAAGTGTACGCCGATAATGTTGCTTGCGAATTAAATAAGCATGAGCTCAAATTAATGATCATTATAAAATTAATGAGTAGGAGTTAAGCAGTAATCACTCAGCAGTGCAAGCGCAGTGAGCGAGCAGCATAGCATTGCAGCAAGCGCAGGTTCTTGGTAAGCGGGAGAGCGAGCCTGTTCGCGGAAGTATTGTGTGGATAAACAGTTAAAGGAAGTTGTAGCCATTGAGCTCTAGCCCATTGTCTCTAGCGTATAAAAGTAAGCTGGAGCAGCTCACCTCTATTCAGAGTGGTGCCAGACTTCGAGTGATTAGCAATTAGCCTGTTTTAAGTCCACTGGAATTGTGAGTATCATTTTATTGTGTGTAAAATACTTTCTTTAAATGTGTGTAGAACATTTTGCTTTTTAAAGAGGAAATTGGAGGTTTATGAATATAGGATTATTTTTGTTAGGGACTCTAGAAGTCCAAGCATTAGAGACAGCTGAAGCGCAGCGTTGCTCGAAGTGTTACAATCGTGAGTGTGTCTGTCAAGAACAAGGCGAGTCGGCAACCACCGTGGCTAGGAAACCGACTGATTGGTACAAACCAGGTTCGTCTCAGACAGCCGCCGAGCATTCGCTGCGTGATGAAGCTTGTTTTCGTTGTAATAAGTTAGGACACTACGCCAGAGATTGTAGGTCCAGAAGAGACTATTTAAACAGACCAGGCAGACCGAATCGTGTCCGTGTGCGAGGACAGTATAAAACTAGTATGTCAGAAAAAGGCCAGGTAGAAACTTACCAAACTAACAGTGGAAATGATTTTTTAGCAGAGTAAACAGCAGAGACGATTTCATTTCTGATAGAAATAATATCGATGGTAAAAATGAAACTACCATAACTAAGTATGACTCTACGGCGGCAAATCCCTGTGAACCCGAGGAGGATTCTGGTGTTGAAGATTCCCTCGTTAAAAATCCCGAGGAGAATTCAGGTGGTGAAGGTTCCCTCGTTAAAAAATGTCGAGAGAGTTGATGTGTTAAACATGTCTGAAGTATTTAATAGAGAATACTGAGTGTCTCATGGCAGACACGATTACGTCCAGAGCTAAGGAAAAAGTCTTAAATAAGCTAAGAGAGAAGAGGACGTGCATTGCTGGGAAAGCAAGTGAGGAAGTAAAAAGGGATGGTAAGAGAGAAAATCAGCCTGTTCGAGGCGTAGTTGCAGTTACCAATTCCCTCACAAGGCCAAGGCCGTTAAAAGTGCATACTCGATAAGTAGAAATTGCTCCCAATGTAATTTTGAAACATGTTGGACATGTGGAAAGTGTAAAAATGGAGAATATATAATAAAGAAAGCAACTTTAAAAGAAGGCGTTTGTGTCGCCGAAGCAATTGTGAGAGTTAACAATAGGAGAAAGATTCCGTTGTTGTTAATTAATAGCTCCGACAGAGCGATTGTTTAAGTACCTTAGAAAAAGTGGAAAAGGATCAAGTTGAGTCCGAAGTTTACTTATCAGATGTACAAGGAGAATTAAAACAAGGATTAAGTACTTTTGTGCAGGCAACGAGTGTTGTTCAGGACAGTCATTTAGATGTCGAGAAGAAAGACACTAATAGTAAATCTGTCAGGATCACATGAGTTGTCGACAAAGAGTACGTTTTTGATTCCAAAGAAATAGCCCGTGGTCGGCGGAAATTAAATAATGATAATATTCTGATGATACCTGATGTGCACGGATAGCACGGTTAAAGTAAGAATGAAGTATTTTTGAATACCGTAAATAATGCAGAGTGTCTGATGACAGACGTGGTTGCCCAGAGGAGGCGTAAAGAGTAATATTTGCTACGGTATAGAGAGCCTAGAAAATGGCGGAAGGCAACTAGATAGCCTAGCGATAAATGCTGTGGGCAGCGAATAACCCCGAGACAGAAATGCTGTGAGGTTATCTGGGAAAAGGCAAATTAGTACCAGGTCATTCTATCAGCGAGGTCAAAGTATTGAAGTAGAAATGAATTCGCGCAGACAATTAAGTGAGTAAGCTTTAGAGAAGCGAATTACGAATTAATTAACACGAACTTGGAATTAATGCCATTGATACCATGATGATCAGAGTTTAGCATTGCAGATTGCAGTTGTCATTGTGCTGGCGAATAATAATGAGAGGCGATAGATGCCCGTTAATTAACCACACGTGGTTGTCTGGTAATAAGTTAAAGAGTAACAAGTATCGAGTATCAAGTATCACTGGTAAAGAGTATCGAGTAAAGTTACCAGTACAGCTGCACTGCAGCGCACACGAGTGAGTGTGATGTTTTGATGATGATGATGCAGAAGCAGATATTTTTTTGTACGCCGGCGCAAGGCCGAGAGCTGTGCTCAGCATTTCGTACGCGTTAGTATTGGCACGAGGCAGTAATGTTGGTAATACTGTGAAGGCAGTAATACTGTGAAACAGTATATGACTAGGTAACTAGTTATGATAGTGACCATTAAAGATTATGGTAAAGTGCCACAAATGTCATTAATGTTGTTAATGTTGTTAAAACATTTTTTAGTGACTGGTGTGACTGGTGGATAGTCATGAATTAGATGTGTTTTGGACGTGAAAGTCCACACTAATTCAGTGTGAGAGTAAAAATTAATTTACTTCATAGTCATTTGTCAATGAGAGAGGCTTCATTTAATAATCCTTCAGTTAATAATTTTTGAGCACGTTGAAACGATCTAGTGCGTCATAACAGTCATTTTTGCAAGCCTAACCGAATTTCATACTCAATATAGTTTTATGTGGTGTAATTTGAAATTAATCAAACGCAAAAGAATGTAAAATTTATCGTCAAGTCTCCCAAAGTTTCTACGGGAAAATTAACAACTGATTGAACGATTAAAATTAACAACTGATTGAACGATTAAAATTTAGAGTATTTAACGTCAATATTGATTTTTGCATTGACAACTTTTTGTGTACGTACTGTAAAAGTATGTCCTTACGTGTTCAATCATTCTTTTTGTTGTATTTGCTTATGCTTCATGTTAACCTCGTATATGCTTTAGTACTTAACCTTTTGATTGAGGCATTAACGTAACGCGAAATGTGAAACGTAAAGTAACCGTTCACAGTGTAACAGTTCTTAGTTTTGAATTCCATATATGCGTTCTATGAGTTCTTAGCTTGTAAGTGCGTTCTTGAGTTCTTAAGACTTTATGTGCGTCTTGCTCTAGGAAATATTTCTGTTGCGCAAACACCTTCAGCCGAGATGATGAGCTGAGGATGTTGTCATGTTATCGTTGAGGATGTTGTCATGTTATCGTTGCGACATCAGAGTGTGCTCATCAGGTCGTGAGCTAGAATTGATAAACTGAGTTGGAGATGTCACCACAAGAGTGCGTATGCGCAACTGCGAGAATTCCCTCGCCTCTGTCGCAGATTGTTTGGCAACAATGCCAGAGACTGTGGTCGGAATGAGTATGTTGTAATACGAATGAAGCGTGCCGCAGTATGAAATCTTAGTATGAAATGTAAATTGTTTATTTTAAACTTGGGGCCATGCTAATGTCATGTGTCGTTTCTTTTTCAGATTCCTGGAGCGACTCCTGAACAACTCCGGAACACTTTTACACATTCCAATTTACAACATACGCATTCACTGCTTAATTTGTATTGATGTGTACCGGGGCTACCAACCAACTCTGGCAACCACAGGAATCGACGATAGTTTTCAAATTTAGGGTACCTAAAGAATTGTTACAGGAGGCCTATTGCAAATTAAACATATTCCTGAACCTCGATTCCCCTTTACGTACACGTGTTTTAGTATATGAAGCCGGAAACGATATCGAACTAGTAATTCGAATAAGAATCGCTGCATTTCCAGCAACCATCCAGTGATAAAATAAATCTGTAAATTGCTAAAACAATATTCACTATTAATCAATACTAACTACTTACGTAATTTCAAGCGGCACCATTTTAATTCCCGCTCTGTTAGTAGCACTTTTGCCTGTTAAGATGGGCAATAAAGTATCGAATATTAATGTAGATGCCATACTAACTGCGATAAAAGCCAATAATGGCCAAATCTCGGATGAACTTATTCGACACACTGAGGAAACAAGAGTTGATCTCATTCCTGACCAGTTAAGCGACATAATGTTGCTTCTGTACACAGTAATTACAATCATCCTTGCGGTGATGATTATTTACATAAAACGGGATCTACACAAGGTCATTAGCCGAATTAGTGGAGAGGACGTCGCCTTGCGTCGAACCGCTTTAAAAGAAATCTGTAACGGTCCTAGGCAGATCCCTTCAGTCTCACCTCAAGTTAGCGTGTAACGTTACAATTCTAGGCTCCCACATTTTGTATTTGAATACCATAGATCTAAATATCATGTTCTGATATTCCAATCTCCCGCGGAGTAAGAAACCTCTATGTCTTAGATTATCTGTATTTTATATGCTGTATTTTAAAAAGTTCTATTATATACGGATTCTGTTTTTGCTGTCGATATTATAACTCTTTGGTTGTTTTACTTGCCCTATGGAAATGTTTGTCCATCAGTAGTTCGCGAAGTGCGAGAACTTTTTGATAATTCAAAGAACCATTTTAATTGATCACTTGCGAATATTTTATTAATACATTTATCGGAGAGTTTTCATATTCAAAGCATTTTTCAGCAGCGTGCCTCTAGAAAAATATGACACGAGATAGTTAAATTCTGGTATTGAAATCCGTAGATTTTTCTCTATCATCAAATTATTAAACTATTTTAAATTAAAAACTATTAAATCTCTACTATACACGGATTATGTATTCTATCCTATAGAAATGCTTCGTTCATGTTTCGCTAGAATTAAGGAGACTAATTATTTCGATTGCGACTAAAACCAAATTGCACGCTTGTTGATTGATTAGATTAAATTGAATTAGTTACTTATTGATTATTCTACTTACTTCTATATTTAATCTACTTGAACTGAAATAAGTTAATTTAAATCGTAGGACGATTTGGACTTGCCATTTGTAGTATTGTATTGATATAACATCAGTTGGTTTATTCAGTACGCGTTTTGATGTTTGATTTTGATATTCTAATATGTTAAATAAATTGTGCGATGTATTTTTGTATCCGAAATATCTGAAGTAGCCAAGAATTCTAAGAATCAATTGATTAATAATGAACAAATTGCTTGAGCTAAGTGCGTAGAATAATTAATTAGTTGATTTTGGATAATAAATCAATCATTGATTTGTAACTATACTTAGTAATGTTTACGAGATGTAGGAGTCCGTCGCATTTTGTTAAATTTATGATTTGCTAAAGACAGCGATAGCCATACCTGCCTACCTCCGTTCATTATTGGAAGCCTTTAGTGTCATACGTTCTGATTTGCTCGAATTGACTTGACGGGTTGTAAGATTAATTGACAGTCAAAGGAAAATCAAAGTTCATTGAATAACGTTTTAAAAATTTTTTATTGTATTAAAAATTTTTATTGTTTGATGGGAGCAAATGTGCGCCTGTCGAGTACATAAATAGGATTGTCAAGCGACTTCGACGTTCATTGTCGGTGCGCTGTCGTGGAGGTCACGTTAAAAAGAGACACCTCTGTTCAGTAGCAGACGCGTTACCATCACGGAGCACTTGTATAAGATCACAGATGCATTGTAGAAGATTTATACTAGCAACTATCGACCGAACTCTCTGATTCTTGCAAACTACCAAGCATGTATCTACTCTGAAGTACCAATAAACTATAAATCACGTTGCTGCTCGTCACTCCAGAACCCCATCCGCGTTTGGTTACGGCCTGTCATAGAAAAGGGCCGGAACATTGGCGCTGAGAGTTGTGACGTACTCTCGCCAGCTGCTCTATTTTGCCTCCCTGAAGGTTCTCGCTGCCACTGCCCGTGCTCTCTTCCACTTGACCTCATCTTCCATCAGTACCGTCCTCTTATATATCCTGTAACACCTTTCTCTTTCCCGCCATGCTGCTTTGCAGTCTGCAGTCTACCACGGCTTTGCATAACACCGTCTTTTCTTGTACTTAGGCACCCACTTTTCAGCAGCGCAACCAAACCTAGTGTAGAGCTCGACCACTGCCGCATCCGGATCGTCCGGTATTTCAAGTTCGTGAGTATTTTTCCATATTTCGTCTTCGCGTTACTGCTTCCAGTTGCCTTTCTGTAATTCCATCCTTCTGGTTCTACACGTCCGTTAGCTTGTTGCGCTGTTAAAGTCAACACTATAGGGAAATGGTCACTGCTAAGCACTGAAGATTGGGTGGTAAATTTTACATCCGGTATAATATCAGAGGTGGTCAAGGTTAGGTCAATCACCGATCCTGAAATATGGGTGGCTGAATTGTTGTTGATAACATTAAAGATCCCTTGTTTTAGGAAATCTTGCATCAACCGCCCTCTTCGATCTATAGTATTATTTCCCCAGTCACTCTGATGGGCGTTAAAAACTCCCATCAGGATAATAGGTCTTGGCATTCCTATGATTGTGTCGAAAAGCTCTTCAAGGTTTATATTTGTTATTGGTGGTAGATAAGTGGATGCTACTGTGATGATTTTATAGTTATTCAGGTACACCCTTGTAGCAATAATTTAAGCCGGTGAACTGATTTTAATTTCTTGAGTTGGTATCGACGCGTGCACAGACAGAGCCACATGGAACCTGTGGTTGTAATGGCCCTGCTTGCACAGACCGTTATATCCCTGCATAGGTGACACAAAATCATTCCCATAGAATGTCTCCTGGACTGATATCACTGCAGGTTTGTGTGTATCAACAAGGCTGATCAGGTCTTCTTTTGACGTCGCCATTCCCTGCAGATTCTACTGGATGAACTTGACTTCTTCCTCCGCCATTACCTCAACTTGCGTCTGTTGCCTTCCTTAGAATGTTGACCGGGCTTCCTTCCCTCCTCTAGGCCTCTAGGAAATCTTCGTCTATAGCCCTCTAACGAAATTCCACGCGGCCGCTGTCCTATATTTCCTCTCACTTTTGGGCGAGTAGACTTCCGTAGCTCCTCTTCGTAGTTACTTCTGTCCTCTTCCTCCTCTCTCCCTCTTGCTTCTCGCTTGTATTCATCAAATATCTTCTTAGTTTCTCTCGCTCTGGACTTTCTTTCTTTTTCGCGGGTAGATGTCTCACGGCTTAGGCTGATTTTCGTGGTGTAAAGTCTTCCTGTATTGGGGCTTTCGCAAACCACTTCTGTCTCTCTCTGAGTTTTGTCTCCAGTCACGGACCACCTTTTGCTCTGGCCACCGTTTCCTTCACTGACTCTTCTTGTCGTCTTCTTCTTGCTTTGCTGCGGTTCCAAAGCAGGTTCCAGGTCATCTGCACGATTTATTTTCTTTTTTCTTACTTGATAGTTCTATTTTATCACGGTTGATAGGTGTCGTTACTGCCTTGCTGTAATTCATTGAAAAGTTGGGGTGTCGGTAACTGAATAATACTCGGGCTTGCACCTTCGACACACGGTCTCTACTTTGAATTACCAAAATTTCCTCTTCCATTGCTCGCAGCCGATAATTCCTCGCTCCAGTTAAATGTCCCTCACCCCAGTGGTAGCACTCACTTTCTTCTGATGTACACTCGTCTATTTCATGGCCAGCCAAGCTACACTTAGGGCAGATTTGTTCCCCTTGGCAGTACTTCACTCCATGGCCGTACTCCTGACATCTTTTGCACAACATAGGTCTCGGATTTACTTCGTAAACTTATGATCTTGCTTGCTCTCCAGGTATATCAATATAATTTGGCCGGATAGGTTGTCTGAAGGACACCAATAAAGGTTTTGTGAGCTGATTTTTGGGCTTTATCCATGTTGCTTGGACTACATCTTGCGCGCCGCATTTTCCCAAGAGACCTGTCTTAAATACTTCAAAATTGTTTAGATCGTATTCATAAATGTACACGAGGCCTTTTTGGACTGCAAAATCAAGATTTTCTTCCACTGTGACTGGTAGCTCATTTAATTGTCGTATCTGCTTCATTTTATGGCATTGTGTTGCATCGCACACTTCTACAGTAAATACGGTTTTGTTGCGGGATCTAATTGCCTTTGGTTTGCTTCCGAGATGTTGAGTGATGCACTTTTCAAGCAGCCACGGCGACATTTTCCTTCATTTTGCAGTCGAAATGTGTAATGAACTTATCAGGTGGTGGTGCTCGTTCAGTTTCATGAATACCCTCTTTCATTTGTTTTGCCCTTCTTAATGTTACCTTTTCCTTTTCCATGATCTGCAGCAAACTTCTCTCTTCCATTTATTTGTCACACTGGGTGCTGCCAGCTGCATGGAGTCCTCCTCAGTGAGCACACTTCAGCTGCTCAGAGCTGCGGTTTGGAGAGGAATGGCCCGCCTCAGCAAACTTCCTGCAGACAAGTGAGGTGCTGCGGCATCGCTTGACGGTGTGTCCGTATGCCTGACAGTTAAAGCACATCATTGGCTTACTATTAAATGGGTATACCTTGGTGTATTTTTCTGCGGGGATATAGATGGTAAAGGGAACTATTGGTTGCCAAAATGTTATCAAAAAAGCTTGAGTTTCTGGATATCTTGGTTTGATGAAGGTTGTTCTGGTTACTTCCTCTATGTTGTACTGTTCCTGCAGGCCAGATTTGAATTCTTCTATATCAGTAATGTCGAAGTCACAGATGTATATTACGCCGACTGAGTGATTAATGGGACCATCCCGTGCCAAATTGGGTCCCCGAATGGAAATGCGTGTTTTTGTTGAAAAAGGATCCTTAGGGGGTGGGTTATTGTGCCATGAAATTTTATGGCGCTACGGACGCTAGAAACCCCCCCACGGGGGGGTCCAAAGGGGATCGATAAACATCATTTTTGGACCCAATTTTTTTTCTTGTTGAAAAAAGATCCTTAGGGGTTGGGTTATTGTGCCATGAAATTTTATGGCGCTACGGACGCTAGAAACCCCCCACGGGAGGTCCAAAGGGGATCCCCCGGGGGTCCAAAGGGGTCCCCCCGGGGGGGGACCCCTCCACGAATTTTTCGAAAAATAATAAAAAACTAAGGCCTGAATCGAAAAAGTGACACGAGTAAAAAAGGTTTACTTCCAACAAATACATATACTGGCCAATTTTCAAACGAATCGGACAAAAAAAGTTGGTGAGACCTCAATATGACTGAGTACTCAAAAGAACTGTAATATTTCTCTATAATTTTGTGCACTATATTTCTTGTGTTTCATTGAAATTCAAGAGGGAAAACGTTGCTCATAATTCGTACATAGAAATAAATCATGGAAACTGCATTCATGTACTAAAATTTTCATGATATTCCAATTCAATGGACATACTTTGTTTTTGGGCTCTAGTGAAAAATTACCGTTTTTACCATTTAAATCGTATCAGGGCATTGAGTTTTGATGCTAGAACAAAACCAAAGACATTTTTAGAATTCTTGGAACATTTCTAACAAAAGTACATTTTCTTTGTTTTCAAATTCAAATATTTCGAAAAAATATATCGTTCTAAACCCAAAAAATTTTCAAGGGTTTAGAAAATTGAAAAAAATAGAAAAAATTCGAATTTCCAAAAAAAATAAATGTACTTTTGTTAGAAATGTTCCAAGGATTCTATAACTGTCTTTGGTTTTGTTCTAACATCAAAACTCAATGCCCTGATAGGATTTGAATGGTACCTAAATATGCCCCAAAAATCGAATTTTTCGTAAAAAAAAAATAAGGCCTAAATCGAAAAAGTGACGATAAGTGACGGTTTACTTTCAACAAATACATATACTGGCCAATTTTCAAACGAATCGGACGAAATTAGTTCAACCCCCCGGAAGGTCCCCTTAAATCGGCCGTATTCTGTCGTCTAGCACGCTACACCTTCCACGCAAGTCACGCTAACAATCCTCTCTGCCTGCACTGCGCTCCGCACCTCCACCATCATCATCTCACGACCCATGCTGAAGATTCTTATCGGTTTTGCTCCAGTTATCTGTTCGATTTTACTTATGATGTTGAATGGGTTGATAGTTCTCTTCTTTTCTGTTTCAAATGTCATTGAGAAGTACTTTGGAAAACATTGTTCGTCGGCCTTCACGACTAGAGGCACGTTTTATTTTTTTATTTTCTTGGGCTTTTTCCTTTTTCTCCGTTGGTAGACTTTGTCTTGCAAGTGTGTCGGATTGTGCCAGCTGCACTGCCTCCTCGATTCGCCTCAGCCGCCCCTCAAATCTCCCTCACTCCACCAGCACCACTCATTTCCGCAGCTGTGGATTCTCGAATCTCTGTAGATTCATTGATCATTAAAGTAATTGCTCCCTCTATCCTCCTTCGAATGCCTTCAATCCTCTTCCTCTGCTCCATTTCACTGTGAGAATCGCCGCTGTCTTGATCTACCATTCAACATTGCGAGTCTTCCATCTCCTCCAGATCACCACTCGTCGGACACTCTTCACTCATTGTAATTCGTTTCAGAGGGTGGGCCCCCTTGTTAAATAAAGGGGGCCGGTTGGTTCTTTCCCATTATACACGCAGAATGTTGGAGTATAAATATTCAAGACAAAATATATGAGACCCAGATGTTGGGGGGGCGCCCCTCCCCTTGGTTCTACCCACTGACAACAAATTAATAAATAATCCTATAACCACAAGGTTGTCAAATTTATACATACAATATGTAATGAGTTATAACTCCAAGTGGGTATACTAACAGTACCACCACGGGAAGGTGTGGGTGGGCTAGAATGCTCACTAACCGCGAATAATCCTTATCAAATCCTTGTCTATTTTCTATTCCCTTCACAATACACAAATAATAATGATTCAGTTCGGCACCAGTAAAACGTGGTAAATGGAACAGTGAAAATTCCGACAAATACGCTGATGTTTGCCCTTTGACTTGGAAAGGTGTACCTCCCACATATAAAACAAATGGAGTCAGGGTTGTTCAGGCATTTAAGATGAGACGTTGCAGGAGCAAACATGAACTGAAATCTGAAGCCAAATCGTATTTCCCACGGCTAAGCAGTGGAATTTTGCTTATTGGCTGGGTAAGCTGTGGAGAAAGAACTAGACGTGCCAGGAAAAGCTAACTACAAATTTAGAATCAACGTGCCAATTTTAGTCGGATTTAAGCTAAAAAATCTGACACAATAGAAAATTTTTGCCAATTGGTACCTCAGTGTTCTTCATGATTGTTGCGGAAAGCGCAGTCCTAACTACCAGTGATGATGAAAATAACAATAATTGTAACTGAAATCTATTTTTCCTAATTCGCTATAAGGAATCCTGGGATATAATATTTCAGTTTAAACCAATTTTTTATTCGAGTGTGACAAACTTTTTGGCCTGGCGCTGTATCATCTTTTGTACCATAATAGAAGTGTGAAAATACTACGGGTAAATGGTGCGCGATCGAGCCCTTGGTGTGTGTTTATAAGAAATACTTTTTCCCCCTGTGGGAGGGAGGGGTTCTAGAATTCTCCCACCGTGGTCCGCTGCGTGTCTTAAGAGGCGACTAAAGTGGACGGAGCGAGGGGACTGGGGATCCCCTCCTCTGTAGCGATTTTCCCGAGAGGCAGCAGGTCAATGAAGGGTTGAGAGGGGTCGAAAGACCACTCGAACCCTAATACTAGGATCTATGAATTTAAGGTGGTGTGGAAGTTGAGCAACTGAGAGTAAGAGGGAGGAAATCGGAAGATTGATGATTAGCCGGAAGATGGATGTGTTGACCCTGAGTGAGACAAAGTTAAAAGGTAGTGGTGAGTTGCAGTTTGGTAGTGTGTGAAAAAGAGTATCTGGGGTGCGTAGGGACATGCAAGAGAGAGTGTGGCTATGTTATTGAGTGTAAGAGTCAGAGAGAGAGTAGCTGAATGGGGTGAGTTGTGAGCACGAATAATGTGGATGGGAGTAAAATGGGGGTAAAGTCATGAGTGTTAGTAAGCGCATAAGGACTAGGATTGGAGAGGAGTGGGGAGGAGAGAGAGGAGTTTTGGGAGAAGTTGCCCGAGTGTGTGGCAAGAGTGGGGTATGATTGTTGAGTTGTGGTGATGGGGGACCTGAATGCGGGAGTGCGTGATGAGGCGGTGGATGGTGTCGTTGGTAGGTATGGAGTAGCTGGGGTGAATGAGAGTGGTGAATACTTGGTGGAGTTATATGTAGAGAGTGAGTTAGTGGTTGGGAATAGTATGTTCTAGGAAAAAAGTATTAACAAGTATACATATGTGAGGACGAATGGAGGTGTGATAGAGGATAGAGCATTGCTGGATTATATTTTGGTTAGCAGGGGAGTGATGGGTCGTTCGCTCGAAGTGCATGTGTTCCGTGGTGAGATGAATGTGATATCGGATCATTACTTGGTAGAAGGAAAGTTGAGAGTAAGTGGAATGTGAGGAAGTGTAAAAAGGAGGAGTGGAAGGGAGGTGTTAAATGTAAGCAAGTTGCATGAATCTGAGCGTGAGTGTGAGAATCAGGAGAAGATGAAAGTAGAAAATGGGAGGGTGGAGGCAAGTGTAGTTGGTGGAGTGAAAGGGGAAAGGATGTTATTTAAAGATGTGGTGGAGAAATATGCAAGGGAAGTGGGTGGGGTAAGGAAGGTTGGAGGGGGGATTAGAAAGGGGAGTGAATAGTGGAACGGAGAAGTAGGAGCGGCTGCGACAAGAAAGCGGCGGACGTTCGAAAGGTGGCTGCAAAGGGGCAGCCAGCATAATTTCGAAGAGTATAAGGAGAGGAAGAAACAGGTACAAAGAATGGTGAGGAGAGCAAAGAGGGCGGTGGAGGGTTGTCTGGAAAGAAGTGAAAAGAATTAGGAAAGGACAAGTGGAAAGTGAGGCAAGAGTGAAGGATGCAAATGGTAGGCTGCTAGTGAAGGGTTGTGATGTGAGGAAGAGATGGGAGGAGTATTTTGAGGAACTGCTGAACGTGAAGGATGATAGGGTTGCAAGAGTGGTAGCTGTTGGAAGTGATGTTAGAATGCCTGTGTTTGGAAAAGTGAATAGAAGTCGAATTAGAAGTGTAGAAGTGAAAGGTGCATTGTATGTGATGAAAAATGGGAAAGCTCCAGTTATGGGTGGCTGCACGGTTGAATGTCTAAAGAAAGGAGGAAATGTGGTTGTAGAATGGTTGGTAGGTTTGTTCAATGTGTGTTTTGAGGCTAGTAAAATGCCATTAGATTGGAGTAGCGCTTGTGTAGTTCCGTTGTACAACGGGAAAGGTGAGAGGTATGAGTGCAGTAATTCTAGAGGTATAAGTCTACTGAGTGTCGTAAAAGATGTGTGGAAGAGGTTTAATTGGAAGAGTGAGAGTGATGACGGATCCTGTGCTTGCTGAAGAACAATGGGGTTTAAGAAGTGGTAGAGGTAGTGTGGACCAAATGTTTGCTGTGAGGCATTTAAATGAAAAATACTTGGCAAAAGAAAATGATGTATATTGGGCATTTATGGATCTAGAGAAAGCGTATGACAGAGTGGACCATGCCAAGTTGTAAGCTTATATGGAGTGGGGGGAGACTGTTGAATGCGATCAAGAGTTTCTCCATTGATAACAGAGCATGTGTGAGAGTAGGGAATGAGGATGAGGTGAGTGGTTCACAGTTGTGACAGGTGTGAGACTGGGATGTGTGATGTCGCCGTGGTTGTTTAATTTGTTTATGGATGGTGTGGTGAGAGAAGTGAACGCCAGACTGTTGGAAAAAGGTGCGCAGTTGGTGGGACAAAATGGCATGTGTTGGGAAGTGTGTCAGCTGTTGTTTGCAGATGATAAACACTTGTGGCTGTTTCAGAGGAAAAACAGCGGAGACTGGTTGCAGAGTTTGGTAGAGTGTGCGTGAGGCGTAAATTGAGGGTAAAAATGAATATAAGTAAGGTGATGAGATTTTATAGAGGTGGAGTTTTTTAACTTTGGATGTGAGGATGAATGCTGAAGTGTTAGAGGAGGTAGAGCATTTTAGGTACCTCGGGTCGGATGTGGCTGTTAAGGATAGTATGAAAGTAGAAGTGAGTCATCGAGTGAGTGAAGACTGTAAGACATTGGGTGCAATGAGGAAAGTTTTTGAATGCAGGAGTTTGAGAATGAATGCTAAGAGGGGACTGTATGAAAGCTTGGCCGTGGCAGTTTTGTTGTACGGAGCAAAGTCATGGGGTTTGAGAGCATCTGAGAGGAGGAAGTTGGATGTGTTTGAGATGAAGTCTTTGAGGAGCATCTATGGAGCAACAAGAAGAGATAGGATCAGGAATGAGTTGGTTAGGAGGCAGGCTGGTGTTATCAAAAAGTTGGGCAGGTGGGTGGATGAAAGAGTGCTTGGATGGTTTGGTCATGTTGAAAGAATGAATGTTTAGCGGCTGGTGAAAAAGATTTAAATGTCGGAAGTGGGTGGTATTAGAGCGCGAGGTAGACCACGGATTGACGCGGTACTGGAAGCCTGCCCGCGTGTGATGGGGTTTGCCTGTCTTGTGCAGGGGGAGGGGCTGCACTCAATGAAGCGGTCGGGGTAAACCAGCTATGGCTGTCGGGCCTGACTGTGGAAGATGGTTGTGCTGGGCTGCTGCTGATCCTGGCAGTTCTGATGCGGCCAGTACTGCCTCTCTCGCCTCCTAGTGATCAAGAGTGATGATTGTGGCCTGCTGTCGGCTATCCTCCTATAGGGAGGAAAAGCCTGGTATATGTGTGTATGTGTATGTACGTTTTAACTGAAAATTTTAGGTCTGCAGAACTAGAGGGTGCGAAACGTATCTGAGGACATATATATTTTTTGGAATGTAAACGAACCCTATAATAATTTATGGACTTTTAATTTAAGAAAATCCCGTGGCAGGTACGACTATAACTAATAAAATGAAAAGACACGTTGTAATAGTGTCTATACAAGCGAAACAGCAAATTAGAAATTGATAGATATCTAAAAGTCGCCAAATCTCTCGTTTGCAATGTTGGAAAAGAGCTGATTGAAAACAATAGATGAGCTGGCCACGGGCAAGAGAAAACAGCACTGTCAACACTACGACTAACACCGAATACTTGAGTTTGTCGAAAGAGTGCATATTTTTTGGTGTTGTTACCAAGAAAGATTCTTCAATCCATTGTTAAGCGTTGGATAGACTACGTAGCCAATGAAAGGGCCTATGTCTTCCAGCAAGATTCAGCTCCATGCCATTAAGCTCTCATAACCCAGGGTTGGATGACCGAGAATTTTCATGATCATGTCACACCAAAATTATGGCCTCTTAACTCACCAGACCTTAATCCTTTGGGTTATTACGTGTGGGGCGTCGTGGGAAAGGAAGTTAATAAGCATCTCCTTACAACCAAATCCTCTCTCATGGAAGCAATTGCGTGTACAATGGAGGACATAAATAAAGACCACCTGATCAAAGCTTGTAGTCGATTTCGGACTTGAATTGAACCGGTGATAGAAGCTGAAAGAGGATATATAGAATAAAAAGTAGGTTAATATATGTCGATACCGTCGTGCAGGTCGACGTGTGGGTTCGAGAAAAGGGGCTGTCTTCTGTGCAGCTACCTTTCCGGGGGCACTGGCTGTTCCGTGCAGCTGCTCTTCTTGAGGTTCGTGAGGGTGCTGCCTGCGCCATAATCAGTCCGTTAGACAGCAGAATAGAATTTCTGTAAGCGCTAAACTACGGCAGTACCGCTTAGAATACGTACAACTGTCTACGCCGTATGATCCCGCAAGAGCTTTTCAGGGTAATCCCTGATTCGCTGTAGTGCGACAGTTCTAGTTCTGAGGTTCATGTGGATACCGCCTACGCCGTAATTATTCAGTTAGAACATTAGAAAGAAATTTCTGTTTTGTGCTGAACTGCAGCGGCCCCGTTAGAAAGACGTACAATAATTATTCTCTACGCCGTGAGATTCCGCTAGGGCTTTTCAGGGTAATCCCTGATTCGCCGAACTACGACTGTTGTCTTCCTTTGCGACTAAACTATACCGGGTGCCCCACCAAAATGTCCTCGACTTTTTAATTGATTATATCTCCGCTTTAAATTAACATATTCGAATTGTCTTTTTTCACAATGTGGTAAATTTTGTTTCCTTTTCGAATAATTTATGCTTTGAAAATCGAATGAATAGGGCCTACACTTTAAGATGATTGATTTACTGAAAGGAGTAGAAAAACTAATTGCTCAAAGGAAAAGTTTTGAAAACAACAAATGTTTTTTTTCTCATTTCTCAATACCTACTGTTAAAAATAATTTCACAATGATGTTCTCTACATACCACCAAGTATGTCTCACCTCTATCATTATTAATTCTTCGAAAACGAATTGAAAAAGTGTTTCAAGAACTAAAAGAAAACGGTGAAATAATCCGCAAAACTCTTCGTTCAGAGGTGGCTAAAGGGCATGTTGAAAGATACTGAATTACTTTATTTATTTAAACATTTAGAGTAATGATTTGTTACTCCTTTAAATTTTGTTTGTTCGTTTTTTGAGAAAGTGCAAAATAAGGAAGAAAATCAATCTGGTTTTAAAAACTTTTCCTTTGAACAATCAATTTTTTCTGCTCCTTTCAGTATATCTATCATTGTAAAGTGTTATTCAACCGATTTTCCATGATTTGAATTATTCGTAAAGGAAACAAAATTTACAACATGGTGAAGAAAGACAATTAAAATTTCTTAATTCAAAACGGAGAAATAATCAGTTAATAAGTCCTGACATTTTTGTATGACACCCGGTATAATATAGTTGACCTCCTTAGGGGCCCGGCCCCTCGAACTCCTTTTTCTCTCTCTTTAGTCTAAAGCCTGGGTAAAAAAGAGAAAGGAGACTCTTTTGCCTTTAGGATCTGACTGTTTAATGATAAATCTCTTTTCTTTAATCGAATGTTCATTAGGAATTTAAAAACGAGGAACACTGCTCGTAGGTTAAGCATTATTTAATATTACACATCGTCAAATCTATAAAACGTTTTCCTGCTCCATCCTCAGTAAGTACAGTCTGAAAAAACTGGAAAAATACAAATGTTCGTCAGACTTGTTAAAAAAGAAAATGGATAGAAAAAACTTATGTAAAAACTTCCAGCGGATAAGAACTATTCATACTGTTTAAAACCGGTTTTTCTTTGGCTATGTATAATGATTCCAAAATTCTGATTCAGAACTAAAAATTTTAGAATCATTATACATAGCCAAAGGGAAACCGGTTTTAAACAGTATGAATAGTTCTTATCCGCTGGAAGTTTTAACATAAGTTTTTTCTATCAATTTTCTTTTTTAACAAGTCTGACGAACATTTGTTTTTTTTCAGTTTTTTCAGACTGTACTTACTGAGGATGGAGCAGGACTCCGAAACGCTTTATAGATTTGACGATGTGTAAAATTAAATAATGCTTAACCTACGAGCAGTGTTCCTCGTTTTTAAATTCCTTATGATGAATCTCATTACAGGGTCTCATAAATACACGGATACATTTCAGCAACGACAGTGATCTACATTTTTGTAAAAATAGCGTGTACAAACGTGAGCCGTTACATAATACAGCAAATACATGTAAAATGTTCGTGCTACTCAGCTAGGTGTTCAAACTAATGTTAGTATAAAATACAAATGAAACTTAAGGGCTAATTTAAATGACTTTTGAATAATAGCTTCGACAACCAAATGCGCTGCCTCACAATATTATGTTTTTTGTTTTGTTACAAAAAATTACAAGCTTCAACGATTAATAGTTTTATTTTCTGTTCTTTTGAAAGTGCGTGAGGTGTCCTCATGCAACTTACACACCTTGTATATTGCTTAGTTCAGCACGGTTACTTTGACTGTTCTTATTTTATATCGAATGTTTCCACTTTTTCGAATTTTTACTCTATTCTTTTAGTTTATATGCGGCCCACAGAAGCCTTAAAATTTATGTGAAAATTTGTATGTTTATTGAACGACGAGAATAAAAAATGTTTTAGTAGGGAAATTAAAAGCCTGTTCCACTCTAACAGTTCTTTTCCGTGCTGTATTGCGTAAATGCAAAGTTGAAACCGAAACTGAAAATTTGAAGAAATTTGGCTTTTGAATCTCAGCGAACTTATAAAACGTTGCGACAAACTAGAAAATGTTTATTAAATGAAAACTGATCAGCCTCAAATTTTTTTTCAGAATTTGTCAAGATATTTGTCTCGTGACACATGAGCGTTGACGATCGAAGTATAATATGGAGGTTTCAATCCGTAGAATCATAAGTGCTGTGTTTTTTTGGCACTGGGTGGAAATTCCAGCGGAGGATGGCCAATATATCTCCTTTTCCGGCCGGCGTAACACAAGCTACCGAAAGAAAGTAAAGAAATGATGTTTTATCGGAAGCAAGCCGTGATACATATCATCTTGTGTGATCATTGGTTTTTCAAATACCATATAACTAACACCAGGACGTAATGACGGTTACCCCCGGTTAAGCCGGTACCCATTTCCGACACCTGGGTGGAGTGGAGAATTACGGCTAGTTCTCCCTTTTCCCAGTGGGAAGAATCACCGTGCGGATCTGCCGGGATTCGAACTCTCATCCCTTCCCGTGAAGGGCGCACCCTCTAAACCATTTGACTACTATGACCTCGACCAAAGTTGTGGTCTACCTGCACGAGCTCGGATAGACGAACAAAAAGTGTGCTGAAAACTTACGAGACAGTGTGAATTTCAGCAAGACGCCAGGAAATATTCACTAATGAACAATTATTTACTTAGTTGCATTTTTCTTACACTTTACAGAGCAATTTTGCGAAAATAGTTCACAAAGGGTAAAAAATGGATTTGTGCTAACACGCCTACTTCTCTGACGCAGAAATAAACACACTGTACTTTCCGAGTATCTCATATAAGATCATAAATGACAAGAGTAGTCTTGTTCAACATCCTTGCTAAAGACCTAATGGTGTCTAAAAGAGCCTTTTTAAAATGTAAAATGTAGCCCATTTTTCGTGAGCCGTAATGGAAGTTTAAACCCATAAAACCCTTACAAATTCGACGCCCTACGCTCCAGGAAGTCATCACGTAATCTTTTGCATTTTGAGCCTCTACCAGCAGCGTCTTGGAGAAGCGGCGCAGAACGACAAGCACTCCATCTTACAACTCTATTCCTGCACTGCACAATTTGTTCATCTCCGTACTTAACCCCGGGAATTTTTTTCATTTAAGTTTCGCAGAGAGATCGTACGCCATGTCAGCTGAGTAGAAATCAAACCCTGCGCGGCCTGCTTTGGGCAGCCGCTGATCCTTGGAGCCTCCACTGCACCTGCTCCCTGTGCGCCGTAGACCCGCTAGCTCAGACGTAAGTCGACCTCCTACAAACTGGCCTTCGATGTCTGACGTGGTCAACACTTGGCTAGCTTCGGTGAACCTGAGTTAGGGTAAACTTCCAAATACGGCTTACGATGTGGGTTTTTCCCGAACTAAGCCATAGCATTGTTCTTGTATTGAGGCCCGGGTACGTACTCCCTGATTAAATAATTCAGTTTAATCTGTAGGTGTGCCAATGATACCATAATTGTAATTCGAATCTTTGTTTGTGCCATAGATAAGATTTCCTTCGAATTTGTTAAGACTATTATATTCATATGTATGTGTGACAAGAATGAAATTACCAGTGTGAAAAGTATCTAATTGATTCGGGGGTTTCTAATTGCTTCGGGGGTTTCTAATTGATTTGGGGGTTTCTAATTGATTTGAGGGTTTCTCAGAGAGTTGGGGGTTTCTAATTGATTTGGGGGTTTTTAATTGATTTGAGGGTTTCTAATTGATTTGGGAGTTTTTAATTGATTTGGGGGTTTCTAATTGATTCGGGGGTTTCTAATTGATTTGGGGGCTTCTAATTGATTTGGGGGTTCTGGCTCTTTAGCGTGTGCGTGGGATTCAGCGGGTTGGTGGGTTGTGCCATTTGCTTCGCTCAGCCCTGTTTCTTCGTTTTCAGACTGTCAAACCGGCCTGCCACCCGAGGTGCTCTACATTTGCGCCGCCTGCCCTCAAGCTTTTATTACAATTTGAACGAGAGTGTCTATTCGTTCTATCAAATCTATTTATTCGTAATCATCTTATGAAATCATTCAACTTGCTTTTTCTGTATCCTCTTTAAAATTTATTTTTGAATACACAGAAAGCCTATTCAGAGAAAACTATTACGGAAAAATTACTCCAAGAGAGAATTTTTTCTATAAATGGTGATCATGTGTGCTATTTAACATCTTTTGGAAGAAACCTTGTTTTTAATTCATTACTTCAAGTATATCATATTTTTAATAAGTTTTAGAACGAATTGACCGGAATATGAGAGTTCTAATGCTGTCGGATAACACGTGTAAAGCAAATGTGTCTCAAATTATAACGACTTGCTTCAACTCTTGGTAAGTTTTTCTTCACAGGAAATATATTATAAACAAATGAAAAACCACAAGTTTCACAAACTCAGTCGTAAGCTTTTCCTTGGGTAGTCACGTTGCAGGTCTATTCGGCTATGCTCAATCACGTCAGTTACTTCAAAGAGGCGAGCTCCTTTTGCCTTTGGTTAAGGGGTTCTACTACCTTAACACTCCTATCATGTACCAAATTTTATAAAGTTCTTTTTCACCATTTGTATTGAAACTATGTTAACGAAAATGCATACAGATATGTAAAATTGAATCCCAAACACAATTGCGTCTATGAAAATTTTCGATTTTCGGCAAAAAATAATTATTGCGCGATTATATGAAAAATAAATAAACTTGCACAAAACATTTCTCACTCTACAATTTTCAACGTAGAAGCGTGATTTTGGTCTCATTCGACGCGAAAAGACTGTAGAAACACCGTAACGAAGGATTTTTTGCATTTCGAATTATAAAAAAAATTATTGTTACACATGTCCAACATGTAAAAAATAATGTTTTTTTCAGTTTTTCCCCAATGAAATTTTTATTTGATATTCATTTAGAATTTCGCTTCGCTCGCTGTTCCCATCATCAAACCGCATCAAACGAGACTAAAATCACGCTTCTACGTGGAAAATTGTAGATGGGATGTGGTTTTGCGCAAAGACAAAAAGAATAAAATTATACATATGTTCGCCCAATAATTTTTTTCCTATCGAGAAATTTGAAATTTTTCATAGACGCAAATGTGTTTAGAATTCAATTTTACTATTCGGTATTCATTTTCGTTCACCTAGTTGCAATAGAATGCTGTAATCGGAAATTAGAAAATGTATATTTGATTTTTCTTTTTAATACATTTTTCGTACATATTTGACCATAAATCTTTTTCTAATCCGAAAATAAAAAAATCCTACGTTACGGTCTTGGTACAGTCCTCCCGCGTCGAATGAGACCAAAATCACGCTTCTACGTTGAAAATTATAGAATGAGAAAAGTTTGGGGCAAGTATATACATTTTTGCTAATAATCGCGAAATAAATTTTTTTTTTCGCGGTAATCGAAAAATTTTATAGTTGTAAATGTGTTTGGAATTCAATTTTACATATCTGTATGCATTTTCGTTCACCTGGGTGCAATAGAAATGTGTACAGTGAAATTTGAAAAATGAGGTGAACTGCAGGGTAGTAGCTTCCCTTAACACTTTAACTGGATTGATGGCACCGCGCCAGTAGGGTACAATCTGTTTTCTTTGTCCTCGGGTGACTAAGATTTAAGGAGAATAAAAACCAGCGAGATCAATTACATATAATTAATACTTGTAATCTAAATTTACGATCTTATGAGACAATCCAGAAAGACTCAGGAAACCTACAGGACCCGTTCCCTGAACCCAAATCGAACCAGGCTGTGAAGTGAGGGCAGGAATTAGGCACCTTCTTGAATCGCGACAAGCGGACGGTCGACTGAAGAGGCATCGAGAGCGAGGAAGACAACCCACTGGGTCGCCACGGTTTGTGGCCAGTAGCGTGTAAGACAAGAAGTCAGTCTTTTTTCTATAGCGGCTGTCTCAAACGGTGCTGAACGCTTAGAGAAAAGGGGAATACAGCAGAAGGAGCTCGACCTTCCTATATAGAGTCGAACTAGGGCTTCGAGCAGAAAAAGCTACCAAATTAAGTAACGGGGGCACGGCAGTTTAACACACGGATCGAGGTGACTTTTAACTGCGATCACGTTCGACAAGAAGAGATAGCCCACATACGGACTCCTAAGATAGAAGTTAGCTACCTAACAAACAATTTTGACATCTGACGGCTTCCAGTGTGCAGTAAAACAAACCAAAAAACGCTAACGACATTCACAGTGCTAGCACGTAAGCAAAACCACATTAACTCGAATGGACCGCAAAACGCACGGACCTTACACGAGTCCGTTCTTCTGCCAATGTGGCGGACATCCATCACTGCTGCGTCTGAGCTCACTGCATACTAAAACCCAGTACTGAATAATTATGCCTTATAACAGCAATGCTTTTGAAAAGCTTTATTACTGACAGTTATGTCTTCGCTGCTTCAAGTCAATATTTTAGGTTCCTATTTTATTGTCAAATTGACAAATTGTGTAACTCCTGTTGATTTTCAAATTTTTGTATACTGTTGTCAATCCCTGATTGTTGCCCACCAACTTACTTAAATTTCGAGCTCAATCTTTGATTTAGTAGATTAACCAGTTGGATTCTTGACCTGCCAAGAGTTCTATTATTCATGCTCCACTATCACTGCAATCACGTTCTTACCATCAAAACCTATTTCTTTTTCCTGTACTGTATTGTATGACCCCTGCCGTATTTCAAAACTATTATTTTTTAGTATATTGATGGTTCATATGGTTCCAAGGTTTTCATATGTTTAGGTGTATTTATGAATTTAAAAAAATCTCTATTTACGGCAGTAAGCCTGTATTTCACAAATAGGGCAAGAAAAGTGTACAAAAATAAACAGAATAATGCTGTTATTACATAAAAAACATTGGACAAAAAACACCAAATCACCTGCTATTTTTATAATGACGTTCATTCTTAATCACTCTTAACAATCATTTTCTTTGTTTTTATAAAATTTAAACAAGCTCTTACAAGGGTATTATTCCATTCTTCAATTTATTTTTCAACTTTTCAACTTTCTGAAATTGATCTAGTTCTACACGTGTTAAAATACGAAGATTATCACATCATTTTACTGAAATGATCACTCAATTTTTAAAACTCTACAAATGTCAGTCTTTAAAAGTCAACATTTCGATGTTTCAAACATCATCGTAAGGCTGTAAAATACAAAAGAAATACTTAGTCGCAATGATCAAACTATGTAAATCCAAAGCTTGAAGCTACATTAGACTGAATAAACATATTGGTAATCATGGCGCGAGACTACTAGAAAAGACAAATCTTGTAGAACTGATTAAAATGT
This sequence comes from Morinoia aosen, assembly GCA_030386875.1. Taxonomy (NCBI): domain Eukaryota; kingdom Metazoa; phylum Arthropoda; class Malacostraca; order Amphipoda; family Talitridae; genus Morinoia; species Morinoia aosen. The sequence goes on from CM059557.1 coordinate 73,594,418, forward strand.
ATTAATCTTCGTCTGTCTCACGCTGGCAGGAGGCTTAAATTGGGTGCATCTAATATGAATTAGGTATAGACAATGGACATTAGAAACATTTGGTCTTAGCTGAGTATACGTTTACGACTAAGAGCCAGAAGATAGACCGAATTTTACGAGGGTTTTATAAAGAGCCAACCGCAGACTGGCCTCTCAGCTTTGGACAGGCCGCACAGAAATTATGACTATATGAGCGTCTATAATAAACGTATTGGAGAGAAAACCAACTCTCGTTCCTTGTAGACCTTTTTGATTAACTATGGCACACCGGGCAAAGCCAGAGAGACAGTCACAGATGCCCCCCCTACATACTCGTCCAATCCTCCTTCATGGTCGTGAACCCGTTCAGGATCTGAGTCCCTTACGAGGAGATTATTAAGGAGTCCCTTAGGACCAACAAGCGAAATGCATCGGACGGAGCGGGCAAGCAGGAAGTCCCTTAGGTTCAGGTCGTGAGATAGGATTTTGACAATGATAGACTTAATCAATTCGTATTAGAGTGAGGCTTTGATCCGAAGGCGTTGTTTTCGAGGAACAGTGCGCAAGGAAGGGTGTCGTTTCCATTCCATCATCGAGGACTACGCATCCATTATCGAACGGCAAGTGTCCAGGGGTCGGGTTTCCAGTTTCGTTGTCGGTGTAGCAGGTGTGATTAGGAGTGTAAAAATAACTCGTGATTCACGGTCCTGAGCTAAGGTTGACGGGACGGTCCTGGGTTGCATGTCTGGTGCTCCGCGCGTGCTTTCTCCCCTCCTCAGTTTTTGCCTCTTACAGCAGTAAACTTTAATGATTATTTTGTGTGTCGTTATTCTCCTCACAACTCTCACGAACCTCACAGGAACACGCTCCTAAAAACACGGTTAGCGCTACAAAGTTGATGTTGCTGGGGAAAATATCGGCTGGACGTAAGGGCTAACGTTTACGCGCCAAAGCCACCTGTCATTTATAGGACCTTTTAAATACACAATCATAAAATTCAAGACGAGAGTCTCTGCTGACAGCGACCCCTTTAAATTTATTTTAATTCATAAATATACATTAACATAAAAGAAGTTCACAAACATACATATGTAACTTATATACATTAGTGCAATTGCGGTGGAATATCATGGTGTGGTTCGTATGCGAGTGTGAGAGTGTAAATAAAAGTAGCAGAAGAAAATCGAAGATGAAGCTACAGGCCCGTGCGACAACGCCAGACTGTATCTTCAAAGGATCACAAAAGCAGTAACACCATAAATCGTGCTCCCAATAGGACTATTAGCAGCTATTATGTTTCAGATAACTGTGTGCATTGTGTCGATCCCCTAAGCTTCATTTCTTAATTATCTCCTACATTTTAGAAGAAGGCAAGCACTAATCTTGTAGGCTACGTCACCAAAGCTGAGCGGTTAGAGCCATTGTTCCAGCGATTAGTAGTATCGGAGCTGAAGGATCATTTAAGCCCTGAAGTGATTCGTTTCGAACTCGGGCATGCCATTGGGAAAATTAAAATTCATATCTGTTGCGCTGTGCTCGTGTTTAAAAACTCCGTTAACAGATGACAATGAATTAAAAAAGCCCAATATCAATTGATAGTTATTAGTGATTCTCCTGTGTCCCGACGAATCAGATTTTTTTTTGTTTTGGGTGAAATTAGCGCATATCAGAGTTCAGAATTAATCGTTTGTATGTTGATTGAAAATTGTGAGGAGTTATTTAACTTGATTTATTTAACACGTTCAAGTAGACGTGGTATTAAGAATGGTTGACTCGGGAACTTCTAATTCGATAACTGTGAGGCCCGTCCTCGAGAAACTTCCAAAATTCGACGGAAAGTCGAATTGTATAAACTTCGTGTAGAATGTTAAAAATGAGAAAGAATGTTCGCTAGAGAAATGGACGGAAGAACAAACTGCTGAAATAATTCGATATTTGTATAGAAACCGCGGAAAGCTTCTTGGACTTAAATCAGGAGCTCGAATCCTGTGATATAGCTTCTCTGTCTGAACGGCATGAGTCACGTTTCCTTCGTCAGATTACCGTACCCGATGCTTACGCAGAACTGTTTGCCGTTGAAATGGATCGATCCCCGATAAACGATAACGTTGGGCGATTAGAAAGCTGCGCCTCGTCCCTCTCTCATGTGACAAAAGAACTTCCAGATTGTATCAGAACGACACAAAGCTGCGAACGTTTGCTTGAAGACAAAATGCCGCGAAGGCCCATTTGTGCTATAAACGATTTTGCGCTTGCGTCTCCCCGTGCTTAACCAGTGCAGTGCTGGACGTGTAATCAATTAGGCCACATATCTAGAGAGTGTCTTTAAAAACGGTATTTCTGGTGCGGTATACGGTTACCCCATACGTACTTCGAAAGCAAATAGAACGTTTCAATTGTGGACAGGAAGGTCATTTCGCTAGAAATTTTTGACTCGACTGAAAGTACGAAGCCAGTCATAGCAGGCTAGAAGTTCAGACAGACCATAAAGCTTTGGCTCGGGAGCTCCGTTTAGGCTTCTTTTACCCGGATAACGAAATGGGAGCGCAGCGAAACTCACAATACTCGTCTCACAGAAAAAACTAGTGCTCCTGTCGACACGTGTGGTACAAGAGCGATCATAAAATAAACTGTAAATGATGAACTTTGTGATGCATTTCTCGATACCGGAACGGTGTGCTGTTTAATTAGGTCCTACATGGCAGAGAAGTTCATGTCGACAGGACTAGGCAGTTTTGGAATTAAGATTAACTAAGTACAGTTAACGGTGAGGAGATTGATGTGCGTGGAAGAACTTCGCTGAGAATTAAAAGAGGCAACAATATCGTGCACGACGTGATAGTGATTCAAGTCGGAAATTACAATGGAGAAATATTAGTAGGGCTCGATTTACTGAGACGTATAGGTAAAATGACGATTGACATGATGGAAGGACACGGCAGTCTGTCGATTGTGAACAGATGTTCGTATGCATTCATAGAGGATGAGTATGCCGGTGAAAATATAAGTCTGGTCAGACAAAAAAAAAAGTAAGTATGCGAGAGCTCAAGATTGCCGCTGTGCTACCGACGATGAGCACTGACGACGGTGAGTTTGGAGCCACCAACGAGTTACCCGAAGTAGAATTCCCGAGCCTAGACCATCAGCAAATGCAACAGCGCGGAAGCTTGATATCTCTCCTGGGAAGTATGACGCGGCTTTTTTACAACACTAGATGGACTTAGGAAGGTGCGACTTGCTCCCTCACCTGATTGACACCAGATTGCTCGTCATAGCCGAGTGGTTACAGAAACCGCCCTTCCGTGTTGGCGTCGAGAGTTCGCATTCCGGCGCTGAGTGGCGACTTTCTCCGTAGGGTATAGGAGAAAAATTCAAAGCACAACACCCCACTCACCCAGGTTTCTGAAGTGGGTACCGGTCTTGACTGGGGTAAACCGCCATGGAATCCGGGTGTTAGTTGTAAAGCATTTGAAAAACCAATGTACTAGGTGGTATGTATCAGGCTTGACTTATAAATAAAGCATCATGCCGATGTTTGTTTGTTTATGAGACTCGGCGCCGATTGATACGAAACAATGGCTGTTGCCGCAGGCTACTGGTGCAGCCATCGAAAAACATGTGCAGAATATGCTAGAAATGGACGTAATCAAACCTTCGGCAAGCGCGTGGACGTCTCCAGCTCTCCTCGTCAAATAGAAGGATGGAAGACGAAACAATGAAATCACCCTCGCCGATGAAATACAATGCTTAGAATATAAACCATACTGGAGTTGCTACGCGGTGCACTATACTTCTCGGCCATTGACTTGAAATCTGGGTACTGGCAGAACCCTGTCGCAGAGGCGGACGGCGACTAAATAGCATTCGCCACGGCGTCAGCTCAGTATCGCTTCAAGAGAATGCCTTTCGGCCTGACCACAGCTCCAGCTACATTTCAACGTTTAGTGAATAGGGTACTTGAGCCAGTGATTGGAAAGACTAGCTACATTTTCAGCGACGACGTGGTGTTATTTTCTTGAACTTTTGAAGAACATTTCGCTCATCTGGAATAGGTTCTCTCTCCTATCCAGAAATCAGGATTAAAAATTTCGCTCAAGAACTGCAGCTTTGCCAAGCCATCGATTGAGTACTCGGAACACCTCGTCTCAAAAGAGAGAATTCAAGACGACCCAAAGAAGATCAAATAGATTCGTGAGTTGTTGCCGCCGAAGAAGCCGAAAGACGTCAAGAGAATTTTGGGAATGGTGGGCTTTTGTAGAAAACAAAGTCCGAATTTCTCAGCTCGTGTGGCCCTTGTAACTGCCCTGACCAAAAAGTGCGCAAAATTCGAGTGGTCAGAAGAACACCAAGCCGCATTTGATTCGCATAAGATGGATTTTGCGGAAGCGCCCGCGCTGCGGTATCCAGACTTCGATCGACCTTTTCGGTTGCACACCGACGTCAGTGAGGTTGCTTTAGGTGGCGTTCTGACTCAAGAGGCCTATCGCATGTTACTCACGCAAATTTACACCCGCGGAAACCAGGTACATCACGACAGAAAAGGACGCTGGGTGTATTGTGTAAAACGTCCGGCATTTCGCACGTATCTCTACGGACGGAAGTTCAAAATATTCACCGATCACCAACCTCTTCGGTATCTCTTCCAGTACAAATCAACAGTGCCACGTATCGCACAATGGGCGGTACTACTGTCTCAGTTCGAGTATGAAAACTCATATCGACCAGGTAAAGAAAATATCATACCTGATACACTTTCTCGAGGTGTGGCAGGCATTTGCGCGACCGGGACGCACTCTTTTCAAAAGCTTGCCTCTGCCCCTCTTCTATCATCATCACTTGCGCTGCATGCCAGATACCGCCAGATTTTGCATACACCTGTGATGCATGCCAGATACCGCCACTCTACAGATCATTCTCTATCGAAACTACATCTTTATTTGGATAAGAAAAGTAAAATATTACAAATTGTACAATTACACATATTGCTGGCGTAATTTTCGTCACGATAACTTGTGAGAATATCTTTAGTATTTCATTCCTTTGCGGGAATATAAATAATAGATATCTACTGACCGAACTCTAGAGACACTGAACGAACTACTTGGAGAGTCGGTAGCTAAAACACACCTTTGAAGACTGTTGTTCGTTTTGTGTCACAATAGTTCGTCGTCAAAATATGTGAACAATATTTACATTAAAAAAGCTGTCGTTGCTTAGTTATTACATAATTAAGTTAATAAAACTGCTGCCTGCTGTCTGAAAACTATACATAGATAATGCTAGTTCGTGCAGTATGTTTCAAAATCTAGCCGCTGCCTCCATTCTATCATCTCCACCATCCCACACACCACCACCACCACCCCTGTACCTGTGATGGATGCCAGATTCCGCCATTCTACAGATCATTCTCTATCAAAACTGCATGTTTATTTGGATAAGCAGACAAAAATAGTAGGAATTGTGCAATTACATATTGCTGTCGTAATTTTCGTCATGATAAGTTGCGAGAATTTCGTAAGCATTTCATTCTTTCGCTGGAATATAAATAATAGATATCAACTGAACGCGCACATTTACTCTTCCAAGCAGGATACTTCTAAAGAGACTTCATCTGACCGGGATTCGACGTTAGAACTGCCTAAAAATACTCTTGATTTTTTTGATTCATCTGGGGTTAGGAAGGGATTGCACCGTTTCAAATTGAGATTAGGAAAAATTAAAACATAATCTCAACTAGCAGCCTTTCTTCACACTGCTGGCGGCACAATTTTTAACAAGAGATCTCTGGGCAGGAAAATTGTTTGCCAACCGACAAGCGTGGCAAGGAGGAAGGTTGGGATCTCAAGAGGAAAGGCTGCATTAATGAGAGGCGGTGACATTTCCACTAAAAGGAAAAGGTGCTTAACCAAAAATATAAATGAAAACAAGCCTAATGCAAAAATTCATTAAAACTACCAATAACTACCCTATTGTGTTCTCTTACTTCCCTTATATATTCTACACACAAAGTGTTAACCCCAGCCGGATATTAGGAAACACGTCTGGCATTTCAGAAATCTCACCAGCAGCCTCTGAAATTTTGGCCACGAGATCTTCCTCACAATCATTCAAACAGTTTTTGCTTGAACCTTTTAATCGAATATCACTAAAAGGAAATTTCATCATTGTACACTCTCGTACATTAGAAGTGTTTGTAACGTAAATTCAAACTAAATATTGCGAGTAATTGTATCATCCAATTTCATACTTCAAAATAATAAACTGCTAATATTTCGAAAACCCATAAGTGTCCTGGAAATTTCATAGAAAAAGAACTGTTCGTCTGGCCATATTCTGCTTGTGAAATTGTGCACCTCTTGTAAAACATCCCGCACAAACTAGCATTATCTCCGTACAGTTATCAGCCAGCAGGTTGTAATTATATACACTTAATATTTCTGAACACGTCATTGTTTTGTTTTAATCGCAACCTCATCAGAAACGTAAAACGGAGGAAATTCCGATACACTTTACCATTTTTACTGAGAAAAGGTTTCGGAGTCCAGCTCCATCATCAGTTCATACGAAAAACGAAAGAATTACGTCTGAAATATAAAATCAAGGAACAATGAATTGTAGATACTATAAATATATCATGAAAGTATAAAAATACAAAGTATGAGACGGACATGAACAAAGAATAAAATGCAGAAGCACAAAAAGAATGATCAAATTAGGGTTTCGCTTGAAGAAATGCAAGGACTCTAAAACTCTGAGGTCATACGGGGTTGAAGCTGAGTCTAAAAATTTGAAATCGGCAGGAGATATAAAAACATTGCATTATTAACCTAATTTTGTAATAACTGAGCAACGACAGCTTTTTGAATGTAAATATTGTTCACATTTTTTGACGACGAACTATTGTGACACAAAACGAACAACAGTCTTCAAAGGTGTGTTTTAGCTACCGACTCTCCAAGTCGTTCAGTGTCTCTAGAGTTCGGTCAGTAGTTATCTATTATTTATATTTCCGCTGAGGAATGTAATACTGAAGATATTCTCACAAGCTATCGTGACGAAAATTACGACAGCAATATGTAATTGTACAATTTGTAATATTTTACTTTTCTTATCCAAGTAAAGATGTAGTTACGATAGAGAATGATCTGTAGAATGGCTGTATCTGGCATGCATCACAGGTGTATGCAAGATCTGGCGGTATCTGGCATGCAGCGCAGGTGATCATGATAGACGGGGAGCAAAGGCAAGCTTTTGACACGAGCGCAGCCCGGTATGAAGGCGATTCGGATAACGACGACATTGAGGTATATGTAGTGAAGCCTGAAACTCTCAGAATCACATACGACCCTGAACCCAGGCGGCAGTACGCTTTCAGATTCGCAGAGCCAGTAGCAGATTTACGACATAAGTATTGACAAAATCTCGCGATAATTCCTCTCCCGTCTTTAACATGTTCCATCGCTTATATACGATGTACTGTCTGAGTTGTTTTTCAGGTGTAGTCTAATGATAACTGCGTAGAATTGCATTGGATTAAAACTTCACCACAACATAAGATAAATTAGCAGTTAAGGTGACTTTATTTGGTAGAAGATGAAGTCAAATTTGGATTTTTGAGACACGAGGACAAGAGAAGAGAGGGATAATTATGATGCAGTTGATACAAGTCTCGGTGGGGCATACCCGGGCGATGATAATTTTAATTTAATGCTATGACAGGCGGAGAGGTCGCGATAAGTGAAACATATGTTTCCCGTTGATTGTGCGCTGGTAAAAGTTCAAGATAGAGGCTAGAAAATCATAAAGATTGATTCAGAAACGAAATCCTGATGAAGCTGCTTAGGACTTTCCAGACGTAGAATCGAATAACTAGTTATTCCGTTGCCATTCCCGTAGAAAACATATTTAGCGATGTAGCTCTTTAATAATAATGTAGCCTTAAAATGGTGACGGCAAGCACTAGGAGAAGCACCCGCAGGAGAAATTCGATACGCTGACAGCCCAGAACAATGGGACATCAGCAAGCCAAACTACAAAACGATCTGTAGTACGAGGCAGCGTGCGCTGTTGATTCCGGGATTTCGGTTAGATGGCGAGAGTTTTCAACAGTGAGTTTATGGTTTCCAATGAGGGAGTCGCTATCAAGAAATATAACGGAATGGCCTGGGGCAATTAAATTCTGAATAGTTATAGGGAACTGATGAAGAAAGAAAGTTAGTGAGAAATGCTGGCTCCTGTGCTGGAAAGCCAGCGTTTGAAGAGCGATTTTTGCACTCTCCCTGATCTGGATGATTTAACCCAGCAGCACCCAAACACCTTCAGACTTGTTCAGTTATGTTCACATCATGAAATATAGCTAATTTTATGTCTTTTCATATATTTATGAAGTATCATTAGCCTATTTTCATTCTTAGTATGATTTTGATACATGACTACATATGTAGTCATTGGGCTTTGGGCAGTAAAATGAGCATCACTGACTTCATCATATATTATTCTTTATTTCTTTCTAGAAAGTTGTTATAAACTGAAACACATGGTTTATAAAAGAGACAAAAACGATTTATAAAATAAACTTTGGCAAAAATACAATGAGAGCATTGAAGGGTAATAAAAATAGCTCTACCAAAATGAAAAGAAACACTTTATACTCTATGATCTTCTTTCTTTTTCATTTTATCGATTGAAGTTAGTGGGCAAACACTGAGACGATTGTTTCTAATAGTTTCCGTTGCTTTATTTCCCTTTTCTCATAGACGAAGAATCAAATCATACGATGAGAAGAAGTTATCGAAGAAAATGTGATGACTTGTTATTGTACAAACAGTTACGCATCATTCAACTACGCGCTTTCCAAGCGGATCTACGGACTCGCTCCTACCTTTAACCTCATAAATGCTAACATAGTAAGGCATTTCCCTAGAATTGCTTATTACTTAGAGCTTGTACCCTAATCTGATAAATTTACTGCGTATAAATTGTTTATAAGAATGGCGCTCAAAGTATAGTACCATGGGCTCGTCAATTGCAAGATTTTCATTTTCCACTCCCAACATACGTTGACTCTCATTCAAAATAGCATATAAAGGAGAAACATTTGCTATTTCAACGATTCCATCATCCCCAAGAGGTTGATTATTACCAGTATGAATGAAACGTGGATTTTATTTGTGTAAATCTATTGTGACTCTTACATTCCGAAAATGCTTTGCATTCAAGATCAAAAGATTTATTCCAGTAGTCGCAAAAATTTAGCCCAATGTTGTATGCAGATAAAATGAGTAGGCAAATAAAATTTCTCATCCCATTCTTCTCCATTTTACAGATATGGTCATTTTTCTGTTGAGCATACCTGTTTGTTTCCACAACCAAGTGATCAGGGATATTTTTGAATACCTTTTCAAATATCTGCCATTTCGACGCCATTACCATTTCAGGATGATTGTTGACTAGAATTTTCTTTGCGTCTGTCTCATCAGAAGAAGAAATTTGATTATTTTCAGGAGCGAAATGTGAGGTCTTCGCATTAGGGGTGACTAATTTCCTTTTCTTAGAATGAGATTGGACCTCTCCTGGTGCTTCATCTTTAGCTTCAGTGTAATGCATAGTTTCCAGCTCTCCTGCATTGGAGAGCATCATCCTGTATTGCACCATCCTGTTTCCAGCTCTCCACTTCATTTGGCATTGCACCAGCTTGTAAATTATCTTCATCAATGTCTTCTACGTTAGTTCCGTTAACGCCACCATGAGGAATAGTTATCGCTATATCAACAGTGCCATCAACTTCAACAGCTTCTTCAATTGCATCTTGGAGAAATGTGTTGTGAACATTTGCTCCATAGAAAATTGATATGGGAAGAGGTATCCTAAAAAATTTTACATGATTTTTAGAAAAACATTATAGTTCGTACAATATAAAATGTTTATTTCCCTTTAGAAAGTTGTTAGAGCAAATTAAACTAGATATTTTATCTAGAATATCAATATATTGGAACAAGTGTTTCATATACGAATCGACCCCTCATATGCCCAATGACTACAAATGTAGTCATCCAAGTTTCAAATCACCTGAAAGTCAAACTTGTCACAGGCATGATATCTGGATACACTCGCCCTGCCCTTCGGACATGTGACAGCTTATCTAACTGTCTACCACAACAATACCGGCCTAGTGTAGCAAGTAGCAACAAAATTACATAACCCACTTAGCAATTCTTGAAAATCTGGAAAAACAGTAACTTCATTCGCGAATAAAATTTTAAATTTTCAACAAATGGGATTTATATTGTTTGTAGACATACTTCGTGGTTATTTCTATGCAATGAAACCAATTACTTATTCGTATAGCAGATTGGAGGCTTGTGGCTATAAATTTAATTTTGGACTACAAATGTAGTCATTGGGCTCTGCTGGGTTAATGATAACCATATGCTAAGGCCTGGTTTAGGGATTTTACAGGAAGGTGCGAGCGTGCGAAACGTTGTCATGTACATGGTGCTAATGCAGCACCACAAAGGTCGCCAATATTGACGGCGGAGGATCGTTGTCGACGTGAGAGTAAAGCCCGGTACACATCTTGCATTTCTTAAATGCTATTTGTTGTCGTAGTGGTGTCACAGAACAACCGCTTCTGTACAGACGGGCTTGCTGTTAAGCGCGCAGTGAAGCTGCAGTCAGTTGCCGAGAAGCTTTGAGAGGGGGAGGATGTGAGAAGGCAATGTGCTGTGCGAAGCAGCTGCGCTTGGCTCATCGCGGAGCGCGTCAGCGAGACCATAACCGTGCTCAATGCCTGCTTGTCTCACATTGACCTTGGAGCTAGGATATATGGAGGTCGGGCTCAATTTGGCTACAAAAGCTGAAAGACTCGGGCACTGTCAAGGCCTGTGACGTCACAATTCTGAGCCAACCACAGACGCTTGGCTGAAGTTGCTCCACCCACCTTCCCTACAACCCCTCCTCTCATTTTCCAAAGCAAGATTAGTACCCCACCACATGTCAACGGGTGAGGTGTGCGTGCAAGTCGCTCTGATTTTTTATAATCAAGGGCCTGTAATCTTTATAGTTTTCAACTCTTAATGTATCTTTGCTAGTAATTTTGATATTATTAAGTGGCCTCAAGTGAGGAAACACAATTTATTATCTTTCGGAGTCCTAGAATCCCAAATTAATCATTAACGATTGTGCGATTAACTAAACAGCTGGAAGAGCATTCAGCGAGCGTGTGCGCACTCTAGCGTAGTCAGTAGGTAACTGACTTCCGTGCTGACGTCACACTTGCGAGACGGCTATTGGTTACCACAGAAATAGGAGAAATCTCAAAAACTGGTTCTCTTCACAGACGGTTATGCTCCTTCCATATATACTCCCTCCACGACATTGACTCTGCTGTGCTTTGTCGGCCACTCGGCCTGCGACAGCAATCGGGCTGGCTAGACTTTCTGTTGCTCATGCGGCATCATGCTGCCGAGTGGTCAGAGAGCTCTGGGCGACTCGTCGATGCGGCATGAAGCACGCGAAGTTGCAAGGTGTGTACCGGGCTTAAGGAACAATATTGCGGTAAGACCGGGAAACTCTTGAGCAAAATAATTAGGGCGTGAACAATAGTAAGAGTAGTAAAGATCTTATCGCTGATGAGCGTTGTAGCTGGTCACTTCGTGAAGCTGACTGTAAGGGTTAACGAACATTTTCTGGAGGCGTGTACGTAATGCAGACTTCCTGCATCTCAGCTGCTTACTCGAGACTTGGCAGACGTACGGAAGTGCCTACGAGAGAGTTGTGGAAGACTTCGAGTCCATGAGACGAGAGAGCGAAATCGAGGAACGCCTCGATCATAGCGGATTTATTGAGATAAGAAAATTTCATTTCTCACGAAGTGTGATAAGTAAATGCAATTGAGCGGAACAATTCAGCGCTGAAAATACGAGAACCTAGTGAGGTATCATCGAATTTCAGTATCATCATTACCAAGGACATGCGAATACTAAGTACTGTAAGTTAATTTAGAAAATTTGTAAATGGGGAACATAGGAAATGATAGGCACGTAGCATTAATAACAATAATAATGAGGGGCGTTGACACAATCAACATTAAAGCACGGATACGGGTCCTTTACTGCTCCCCTTTACGCATGTCGTCTGCAATCGAAAGATCAATTTAGGAGCTCATCATTACAGGTAAGTCAATTGCAAAACAAAGTTACTGAAACATTTAAATTAGGCCGTAGGCATCTATCACACGAAGATAGTTCATTAATTCCTTGACGTCTAAGTGGCGTCCCAATACCGTCTCGACGGTAGATTGATGTAGCGTTCGGCAAGCCTTTATAAAATTTCTACTAATTGTTAGACATTCACATTCTATGATTAGGTGTTTGACAGTTAGTGTTGAGTTGTTACAAAACTCGCATACTTGTGCAATATCAGGTATCTCTCATTGTTCATCAGGTAGCCATGCGTTAAGAAAGTGTGTCCTATTCTGAGTCTGTTAACTATTATTTTTTCTTTACGTGATATTTTACCTAATTCTAATTCCGTGCCTGGTGATGGCTGTATTTCCCTTAACCTGTCTTTGCAACTTTCCCACCTAGTTTTCCACGGGTCAATCATCTTTTGTTGTATGAATGGTTTCCAGTCTGAGTGGCAAATTAGAATAAATTCTTCGGGTCTTGGGGTAGCGTTCTTAGCTGCGGTATCTGCAGCGTCGTTATCGCCTATTCCGGCATGGGAGGGGATCCAGCATATGTTGATGGATTTGCCGCCTTTTTGCGCGTCGTGTATTTCGTGTTGTATTCGGCGTAGCACTGGGTGATGTGTCTCGCAATTTAGGCCATTAACGACACTTAAGGAGTCACAGTAAATTACAAACTTTTTATCTCTTTTGTCTTTAATGATGTTAAGGGCCAAGTGGATGGCGTGTATTTCAGCTGAATATATTGAGGCTTCTTTCGGAAGCGTTGCAGTGCGAACAATAGTGCCACATACTGCCGCCGCCCCTGTGTCACCCTCCCCTCGTGAGCCGTCCGTGGATATGGTCACGTATCCATCATGTTGTTCTTTTGCTATTCTTTTATGCTCTCGCCGGATTATGTATTCGGGAGTTCTGTTAGTTCTGTGTGTATAGTTGGTTTCGTTAAAGCCCATGTAGAGGTATCAATGTTTAATAGTCGGTTGGAAAAGTCTGGTTAACTAGGTTTTTCCTCAAGCATTATTTTTCTATAAGTATTTGCGTTTTGATGGCGAAATTTGGGGTTTTTCTCTGATTTTGAAAGAGTAGTCTATTGCTCGGCGTTACAGTGCAACTATAAGCGGGGTTTCCGTGCTGGCTTCGGACCTTGTAGTAGTAGCAGAGTGAGAGATAATTTCGTCTAATATCGGGAGGCATTTCATTGCAAATAACGTGTAGGCTATTTGTTGGGCTGGATCTAAATGCTCATCGCGCGTAATTGACTCAAGGGGTTTCAAAGTTTTTTGACTGGCAGAGTTATAGATTATTGTTCCATAGTCGAGAATTGATCTTGTCATACTTCTGTAGATTCTGAGAACTGTGGATTGGTCGGCTCCCCAGCTTTGAGCTGTTTTGATTTCAGTACGTTAAGGCTGTCATTTCCTTTCATCTTTAAAGCAGCGACGTGTTGTTTCCAGCTCAATTTATTATCGAAGATTAGGCCTAGGAATTTATGTAAGTTTGTGTATTGAATGTTTTCGTTATTGATTTTGAGTGTTGGGCTGAGAAATAGTCCGGGTATGATATTAAAATGAATTGCTTTACTTTTGCTCGGGGAAAATTTGAATCCATGTTTTTGAGACCACTTGAATATATTATCAATACAGGATTGCATTTTGTTTTGAATGACCTGGAGGTCTTGGTGGTGGTATCCGACTTGCAAGTCGTCAACATATAGAGAATAATGGAACTTGTTGTCCGGCGGAATCTGTTTAGATATGTCGTGTATTTTGAGGGCAAATAATGTAACTGAGAAAACACTGCCTTGAGGGACTCCGTTTCGCTGTTCGTAGGTGTTTGAATTATAGTTATCTATTCGGACACTCAGTGTTCTACTGTCACGAGAAAAGGTCCCGCCTCCTTGTTAACATTTCATTAACAAGAAGATCAGGTTCTCGGAATTGAGGGAATGGCACACCTCCATGACATTACACAATACACAAAAATGTGAGGATGTATCAAGAACACAGTCACTAAGAACAGGAAAAACAATGATTGTATACTAAAATTAGAGCTGTACTCACCGATAATGGTTGACTCGACTTACACAGCGCATCTTTCTGAGCGCCCCCGTGATGTTATGAGCTATCTCTTCTAACATTGTGGGGCATGATACACAGGTAAATTCGCTTAACATTTATGATTACCAGCTATACGTCATACAAACATCAATGAGCGTACACACAATGAACGGTATTAGGAATGATGCAAATTAAATAATGGAATCAAAACAGCATACGCCAAATGCCTTTCATCACATTACTATACTGAATGTTTCGGCTGGCCGGCCACAACTACGTATACAAGAGCTACACATAAGACATGATTTATTCGGGCCTATTTCCATCTCAGTTATTCCAGCAGCACGGTGGGCAATGGTCACTTCAACCACACACATTCGTCCGCGACTCGCTTCAGTTCAAAGGCCTGTCTTATTCACTGTTCAGAAAATGCCAAGTGATGACGTTATACTGCTCATTCCGCTTCAGTATATTCACACGTCGATTTCCTTTCATTCGAGCTGATCAATCCTCAGATATGTGACTCCGTCCCGCCTGATAAAGACAAAAATTTAACTTGTTACTTTTAATCGCGCCACTAACGTCCCCTCAAATATCTCAATTTTTTACTTCACTGAATGACATTGAAATTTCACAATATTTATCTCAAAACATGTTTTCCAAAGGAAACTATATTTCTCTTACCCTCCCCTCTAGTGTGGCATCTCCGTTCCATGAAATGATTCATACAATTTGGTCGATTTGGTAATCTCCCCTCAGTGAACGTGGTAAAGGGAACAAGTAAAATTTTCTCTGTTCTCCGACGAGGCTCGGCGCTAGACTGAAATTATTTCATCAGCTTCTACCAAAATGTCTGGCGAGAGTGATTTTCTACTTTTTGTACCGCCAATCAACAGTTTCTAAGTCCACACGTAATGCTCGAAGCTCCGCCTGTGCGTCGCTTTTGCTGTCTTATACGTGGCTTCAGCCCTTCTAAATTTCCTTTCTTGGTATAATCGTTCCTTATTGGTCCAAAGCTCTTATGCCGAGGACGTATTAAGTCCCGCCCTACACAAGTCTTGAAGTATCCAAAACTGTTGCTATATTCACCCTCGCAGCTTAAGTGCAGCGATCTGTCACTGTCAAACCCTGTGGTGTTGTTTCTCAAGGCATCGGCACTTTTGGAACTTCTCAAGTAGAGGGAGTGATTAAATTTCTAGGCCCAAGGTTTCGCCCAAGCCCTCTTGAAGATTGCTTACACACCACAAAAATTCCTTGCTAATATACACAGACCTCGTTCGAGCTATTACAGCTTTGTGGTCCAAATGTACACAAACGTTGAAGCGACCCACCCGTACTGCTGGAATTTACTGAGATATTTGAACGGATACATTTTTTTTAAGTACGCACAAAATTCGTTACACACAATTACAAGATTTATTACACATGATAAATTTTTTCTAAATTTTCATTTTCAATTCGCAAAAATTGATCATTCTTAACAGATTCTTGACACTACGTTCTAAGAATTTGGTGATGAAAATTGGTAGTCTACCCTTGAGTCCAATGTCAAATAAATCACGTATAATCCCATATCTCCATGTTCTGTAATAAGCTTTTTCGAGTTGAAAGAACACTGAAATGAAGTGTTCTCTGTTTGCGAAGGCTAATCTTACGGCTGAGTCTAGTCTGACCAAGTGATCTATAGTGCTACGCCCCTTTCTGCATCCACACTGCGCTTTACTTATTATGTTATGCATTTCAAAATATTCTATCAGTCGATTATTGATCATTCGTTCCATCAGTTTGCACAGACAGCTCGTAAGTGCGATCGGTCTGTAGTTGTTCGGTTTACTGTGGTCTTTTCCAGGTTTTGGGATTGGTATTATTATTGAGTGCTGCCATTGTGTTGGGAAGTAGCCCGTTGTCCAAAATTTATTACAAATGCTCAAGACGTATTGTTCAGCTGGTAGATTTAGGTGTTTGATCATGTCGTGTTATTTTGTCGTTTCCTGGTGAAGAATTTTTAGTTTTTCTATAGGGCTGATTCAAATTCATGCATTGTGTTATTGATTTCCACGTTTGGCGAACTGAAATGGATTGGTATCCTTTCGTTAGCGGCTTTTATTTGTAGGAATTCTGGGGAGTAACTTTGGTCGCTTGATACTTCTCTGAACTTTTCAGCGAGTTTATTCACTATGTCAGGGATTGTGTTGTAGTGTATATCATTTTCGATTAATATGCGGGTTTTTCTTTGCGTTCGACCTTTTATTTTTCGTATTGTTTCATATATTTTCGCCATTGGGGTGTATTCATTAAGTTGGTTGATGAATTTCTTTCAGGTTTCTTGTTTGCTCGCTCGAATTTTGTATTTGTGGTTTGCTCTTGCTCGTTTCCAATTAATCAAGTTTGTAAGATTTTTGTTGCGGTGATGATATTTCTTGTAAAGTTTTTCTCTTTCTTCTTTTGACGCTTGGAGTTCTTTTGTCCACCATGGTTTGGGGTAGTATTTTCCAGGTGTGTAAGTCGGAATGGTTTTTTCAGCTGCTGAATGAAATCGCTGGTATAAGTCTGTTAGTAGTTGTTCGTTACTAATTATTGTGTTCAACATCGGCTCGTTCCATGCTTTATTATGAGAATATAGATCCCAGTTAGCTTTTGAAAAGTTCCAGATAGTTGATGGGGGTTGGTTGGGGCAATTTTCGTCAAGGTAGGCGATCAAAATTGGGCAATGTTCGCTATCACGCGGTGAGTCGAAAGCAACCCAATCGAGTAGCGCGGCCAATGTAGGTGAGCAGATTGTCAGGTCAATGGCTGATTCTGAATTGTATCCTATTCTAGTGGATGAACCGGTATTTAATAGCCAAAGGTTATTATTTGAGATAATAGTTTCTATTAGTTTGCCCCTATAATCTGTATTTTGCAGCCCCATATGGTGCTGTGGCCGTTAAAGTCGCCTGCTAGGATGCATGGATTCGGTAGTTGATGGATCAAGTTCGTAAGTTTTTCATATGTGACGGTTTGTCTACCGGGTGTGTAGGTGATACAAATGGTTATCAGTTGTGCTATGTTTGCCTGAATGACCACGCTTTGTAGGTCGGTCTGCAGATTCAGTTCAGAGAAAGGTATCGAGTTATGGACAAATATTCCTACTCCTCCTTGAGGGGTTCTGTTATAGTGACCGTGTCGTAGAACATTATTGTAGCCATTGATTCGATACTGGCACTTATCCCATAGTTTGGTTTCTTGTAGTGCAATTAAAATGGGTTTGTGGTTGTTTATTGTGTCCATTAGTTCATCTTTCTTTCCCCTAATACCTTGGCAGTTCCACTGCAGGATTCCTATATTAGACATGGGGGGTGTTATATTTGGTTAGGTGTTTTTGGTCGTACTGTTAGCTAATTTCTTTAGGGTGATCTACCTCTAATCCTAGATTCGCGGGAGTAGTGTGGTTGCTCCTTGTCCGAATAAGTCAGCCGTTTATCGTGTCTGTGGGAAGGGGACCGTGATTTTGATCGAGATCTTGCCCGCTTCTTCTTGTGGGTTTGGAGAGTTTGCGCTGTTTTGAGGGTTTAAATTCGTTAAATATTCGTCTGGCTTCTTGTCTCATAACCGGAGTGCATTCGCTTGTGGCGTCTTCTTCATTTTCAGAACATTCGACTGTAGTTTCGATATTGACTGTGGGTTTCAGCGATTGTGTTGGGTTGGGTTTAATGCAGAGTATTTCTTTCTCGCATGTTTCGTATTCGTGTTGTGATGTTTGCGGTGGTTTAGATTTTGGTGTATCAACTGTGTAAGCAGTCGTACCTGGTTTGTCACAGGATGGGGTTTTCATATTTTGTTCGGTAGTCGTTTGATATTTGGTAGTTGCGTCGGGGGGCCGGGGTGTTGGTAGTTTAGGCGTTTCGTTGGTTTGATTTCTAGTCATTTGCGCGTAACTTTGCTCGAGTTGTGGGGATCGTTTGCGGTATATTATAAGGGCTTGTTCTCTTGAGACATTTTGTTTAGCACGGATGGATATTAATTCTTGTTGCTTGCGTTGTTCTGGGCATTTCCGGTCTCCAGTTTTGTCGTTATTCCCGCAGTGGTAGCATGTCAAGTTGTTTTCCGTGCATTTAGCTGCTTCATGACTTTTCGATGCGCATTTCCCGCACACGAACTCTTCGCTGGTACATCTTTTAGTTGTGTGATTGTATTCTAAGCACTTTTTACACATCATAGGGCGGTGGAAGTATTCATATATCCTACTCTTGCAGTCTTGGCCAAGGATGTCGATATACTCAGGGGGGTTGAGCCTCTAAAAGTTAGGAGTGTTGTTTGCATTGGTGTAACGGCTTTTTATCCAATTGGCTGGTTCAACATTTTTGATTATATGGTTTTCCATTAAACCTTGTTTGAATTTCTCAAAGTTGGTGTAGTCGTAGTTATAGATGTAGGCGAGTGCTTTGGATAGATTTCCATAGTTATTTTCTGTACTTGCACAGGGATGTTGTTTATGTCTTTGATTTTCTGTATTTCATCTTTTTGTCGTTTGTGGTCTAATTCCACAATAAATGTGTTTTTGCCACCCGATCGGATAGTTCTGGGTTTTCCTTGGATTTAGTTTGCATTACATTTTTCTAAAAGCCATGGTGCAATTTTCCGCTTTTCGTTTTCCTGCATTGTTATGTTGAAATGAGTTGTGGGGATGTTTGCATCTGATATTGGTATCTCGGAGTGTCCTGTGACAACCTGTACAGCACGACGCCTATTTATTCGTTGTTCCTGTTGGACTTTGCATATTTCTGTTTCCATAATATGTTTCGGGCATTCTCTGTGGCCAGTTTCATATTGACGCTCGCAATGCATGCAGGAGAGGACGTTGCTTCAGTGTTCGCTGTCATGGCCTGCTTCTCCGCATCGTTTGCAGTTTGCTTCGTTATGGCAGTGTTTGGCTGTGTAGCCGTAGTTTTGACATTTGTGGCAGATCATTGGTCTATTAATAAACGGGTATACTATCGTATCTGATTTTTCGCCTGGGATGTATGTGGAGTCTGGTGTAGTGTAGCTATTAAAGGTTAGTAGGAGTGGGGTGGTTTGGGAGAATCGAGTTTTGATGAAACTGGCACGGACAGCGTCACTGATATTGTACTGGCTCTTCAGGCCTCCCAAAAAATCTTCCATATTATCTACATCGTAATCATGGATATATATTAGTCCTTTGGATTGATTGTAGTGCGGGTGTTCGCTGATCTGGCTATTAATACCGTCGACGTTATTAAGTCTGGTGATGCGGTCAGACTGGGGTTTGTTTCGAGTTTCTAAGGTAAAGCTATCTCTACCCGAATAAGTTCTTTTCGCCTTTAGACCGGTTGTTTTGACTATTTCTTCTTGGAGGCAAAATGGATTTATTTGGTTCCTCTCTTCAATTTTGAATTTGACCAAGAAGAACTTTATATAATGGTCGTTCTTCGTCATCTCTTGGTTCAACGACATGGGTGTGTATTTGCTAGCTTTGCTTTGTTTTTTCACATTTTCTTTTTCGCAGCCCATGATTTTACTTTCTTTTTATGTTCTTTGCTTTCGTCATTTCTAGGAATTTTCCGAGCGTATTTTCGATTTTCCTTATTCAGTCGTCCATATTTTGTGTTTCTTTTTCAATTTCATGTCTATCGGGGTTGATGCATTTGCTTGCATCACCTGCCGCAAGTCTATTCAGCACTTCATTTAATTTAGCCTCCATTTGGTCCACTTTACAGGTAGCACCGTTTGGTTACGGTGATGCAGTTTCATTCGGTTGTTAGGTCAAATGTTTCATTGTTTTCGCTTATCTTCCTGGTGATAGTGTTAGTTTTTGAGTTTTTGGCACCTACGTTGGTAGCTGTGCTTGGGTTGTTTTTGTTGGGGTTTGTTCGTTGTTTTGGTTTATTTTTATTTTTGGCGAGCATACTCCCGGCTTCAGAGGGGGTTTCCCCGCCTCGAAGTCGGAGTTTGAGGTATTCGCTGATTGTTGCCAGATCCGTTTAAAGTTTTACTTTATGATTTAAAGCAGCGATCCAATATAGACTATTAGTATACGAAACCTAAGTCTATTCTTGAAGATAATTTTGGGGCCCTGGAATATAATGTAAATTAAAGAAAAGATAACTATAATTGAGACCCAAGCTCCGAGAAGCTCGGGCCGCCGCCCGGCTTAGTTCTACCCAACAACGGGGATTTGGAAAAAGAACTAAAATCTTAATCCCTCGAAAGAAAACTCAAAAGATAGAGGAAAGAGCAGTTGGGTATTTCAACGGTACCACCACGAGAAGGTGCCGGGTCAGCTGGATACCTGCTCGTGAGCAGGTACTCTTGTATCAATCCTTGCCTCTGACTTCTTTCCCTTCACCAAGTTCAATAATTCAATAATTTGGTACCAGTAAAATTGGTAAAGGGAACAGTGAGATTTTCGTAGTACTAAGGCTCATATTAGGTCATGTAACCTAATATGGTCATCAAATCATGCAATTGTAATACATTTCACTCACCTTCAAGTAAAAATACGCTCATTCAGCTATCGAAAGAAATTTCAAGAGTAGGCATCACACTGATAAAGAATACAGTAGCTGTGGTAGCCCTGACCATCAAGACGTGGGGGAGTTTCAAAGAAATCCACGGATGATGCGAAACTTGTGAAAGCAGCCGTTTATTGCATTACATAAATTTTCCTGAAAGAGAAAAATCTACTAAGCACAAAAACAATACAAGTTATAGAGTTTTGGGGGTTCACAAATATATGGATCATGCAGAGTGCAAATGACCCAAGAGGTCTGGGCAGTACTGCATCATTGGCACAAGCAAACCTATCTCAAGTGAACACGGGTAGAACTTCTGCGGCTCAGCCATTATACAAATTATAGGCTAGTTCTTGTTCGAATTTTATGTGTGCATCCCAATGGCTCACTCAGATATAAGCAGTCAACCTAATGAGATACTTATAAAATACTAAGGTCAGGGAGTATTCTACACACTGAT
Organism: Morinoia aosen; assembly: GCA_030386875.1. Taxonomy (NCBI): domain Eukaryota; kingdom Metazoa; phylum Arthropoda; class Malacostraca; order Amphipoda; family Talitridae; genus Morinoia; species Morinoia aosen. Next base: position 73,615,643 of record CM059557.1, read on the forward strand.
GTCTATATAAGGGAGGCGCAGAATTGAAGTTACACGGCTATACCTACACAAGCAATGCTCGGCAACTTGACCCTTTAACGCCCACATTTTTATACTCGTATTACCGTTATGACAACCACTATCACTAAACCGACACTGGCATTAGGTAGTCACTGCTATCAAGATGGAGAAGGAACTGCCACTCGGCAGTGAAGTTCAAAGGACATATTAGTGAACAAATTGAATAAAAAATACAATACATTATTGTTTTTTTTTAAAGAGGACCAAATAGTCCAGTAGGGCGTTAAAGGGTTAAGTTGTCTCTGAATCAACATGACCAGTCACAAAGGTCTGGAAACTCAGCAGCACAATGCTACACATAGTTAAACACATCAGTACAGGCAAATCAATTACTTAAGGGAACGAATCCAGTCTATTAGGACACGCATAATCAGCTAGGTAATCTAACATAGCTCTCAATCAAGCAAAAAATCGCCAAATCAAAAATTTGCAAACATATCACACTCCTTAGACTAGTATTCAACTTTTAAATATTTCCACATCGCAAGTCTAGTGAGGAATTACAAACCTCAGGAGTTCAAAAACCACAGCTTAAATCCATCAAAATTAGCTGTGGATGACAGCAAGGGTCTATACAATACTGTGTGCATAGATCAAATTAACAACTGAGCACGATGAATCCAGCTGTGAATTGGGTAAATGTGCAGGAGAGGACCATAATAGATTTCGTAATTTTCGGTGCCTAAACATAGGTAATTAGATGTAAATGAACAATTTTTCTTCTACTCACTTTCCGTCTGAAATGAGTATTTTACGAGTTATAGCGGTAAATTAGTTACCGCAACTCCAGTGTTTGAAGCGGGAAGTAGTTCATCGAGCGCGTCGTATGGCAACACTGCAATGGACGCTCCCGTCCGACGCGCTCGAATGCTCGAGTGCGTTCCCGCCATCTAAGACGAAAGTTAACATACCGCTATAATTCGTTATTTTTGGGTGATAATTTCAATTGTGTTATTAACTAAAAGATCCTAGAGGTGGGTTCAGCCTCCGAAGGTTCCGCGGGGCCGGCAAATAATAAATTACGAAGTGCCCAAACGTACTCTACAGAAACTAAACCTACCGCTAAAAATCTTATAATACTCATTTCAGACGGAAAGTGCATAGAAGAAAACTTGTTTATTTCGATCTAATTAACTATGTTTAGGCACCGAAAAGTGAGAAAACGATTATGTACATTTACCGTGAATTTACCTGTACATTTACCGTGAATTCTAGCAAATTAGTTAAATAGCACTGACAAGCTCAGGTCAAATATGGTTCAACAATTTAATCAAACAAAGATGAATGAGTGTTAGCAAGAGAGTCTCACAACACTGAACAACACAGATCAAAAACAGATTTGACAACATAACGGTGAGTGTTAGTGATATAATTACCTAACCTTGGCACCAATAATGGAGGTCACCAACGTAACTAGAATTGTGGGAGCAACATAACAGAAATAGTAAATCTGAAGGATATGACAGTAATCGATTTGGTAAATTTCAACGCCTAAACATAGTTAATTTAATCAAAAGAAACAAGTTTTCTTCTATGCACTTTCCGTCTGAAATGAGTATTATACGATTTTTAGCGGTAGGTTTAGTTTCTGTAGAGTACGTTTGGGCACTTCGTAATTTATTATTTGCCGGCCCCGCGGAACCTGCGGAGGCTGAACCCACTTCTAGGATCTTTTAGTTAATAACACAATTGAAATTATCACCCAAAAATAACGAATTAAAAAAAATTAAAAAAAAAATAATTAAAAATTAATAAAATGAGTATTTTATTAGTTATAACGGTAAATGACTTACCGCAACTCCAGTGTTTGAAGAAATTCATCGATCGCGCGATATGGCAGAGTCTCGCGTCGACAAGCTCGTCATCAAAGACGAAACTTAACCTACCGCTATACCTCGTTAAATACTCATATGACGAAAAAAGTGTATAGAAGAAAAATTGTTTATTTTGATGTTATTACCATGATTCAAGCAACAAAAATTCGAAAATGGATGAGTAGCTGTTTATTCGAGCGCATTCGTCATCAAAGACGAAACTAAACCTACCGCTAAAACTCGTAATATAATCATTTCAGACGTAATGCATGGAAGAAAACTTGTTTATTTTTATTTAATTAAAAATGTTTAGGCACCGAAAAGTGGGAAACCGATTACTGTCATATCCTTCAGATTTACCCAGAAAAGCTGTGGCTAAATATATTCCAACCACCAGTACTTGAAGTTTCTAACATTTCTCACTGGGTCACAGGATTTACTGCCTCCTACCGGCTTAATGTCCAACACAAAATACATGCCTAGCCACCAGAAACAACAGCTTAATTTGCCTATATCGCTTAATATTTAGCACTGGTTACTTACATTTCTATCGCTGGAGTCTACACACTACACTCAAACGGTTCTCTCACATGGTTGGCGGCATCTGTTCGGTTGGCCGAGCTTAAATACCCTAAGTCCGGAACCGAGCATTTCCGGAAAACGAGTGAGCTTGTGGAATGGTTCTATCGAGGTTCGAAGGTATAAATTTTCTATCGCTGGTTGAAAATATAAATTTCCTAAATTGCTGTGAAGGCAGCACACTAGCCAAAAATTGTTTTTTATATTTTTTTTGCTTATAGAAATCGATGTCGTATATTCACAAGGACAGAAAACATAGGCCGGGTGAAGTTAACCATCAGCTGGGCATGTACTTCGTGGCAAACCACAACAAGGTAACCCTCTGGTTGCCAGATGTAAGCCTCGCGAGCGTGTCGGAGAATACAAACTGGGCGCCAAGGGATGAAGATCGTAAAGTATTAAGAATTCGCTATCACCTTTGCCCCCGCGAGGGAGCACCATTAACAAGCACGCGCGGGGGGCGAGGTCGGGTTGTGCATTGAAGTTGTGATTGTTGTAGTGTGTAAGGTCTACCAATCGCGTTGGAGATAATGATCGAGATTCACAATTTTTTGTTACCGAGAAGGGGATGAATAAAATGTATTTATTCTGTCTGTCTCACGCTTGCAAGAGGCTTAAATTGGGTGTATCTAATATGAATTAGGGGTTGCCAATGGACATGAGAAACATTTTGGTCTTAGCTGGGTATACGTTTCCGGTTAAGAGCCAGAAAATAAACTGAATTTTACGAGGGTGTCATAAAGAGCTAACCGCAGACTGGCCCCTTCGCTTTGGACAGGCCGCACAAAAACTATGACTATATGATCGTCATGCATATTGGAGAGAAAATCAACTCTCGTTCCTTGTAGACCTTTTTGAATAATCAAAGATACCCCACCCCTTACTCACCCAACTTGGTCGTGACCTCGTTCAGGTTCTGAGTCTCTCTCGAAGAGAACATTAAGGAGTCACTTGGGACCTAGAGGCGGAGAAGAGCGGACGGAGCGAGCAAGCGGGAAGTCACTTAGGTTCAGGTCGTGAGATAGGACTTAGTCAAAGAGAGGTTTAATTAATTCTTATCAGAGTGAGAATTTGATTCGAGGGCGTTGTTTTCGAGGAACAGTGTTTAAGGAAGGGCGTCGTTTCCATTCCATCATCGAGGGCTACGCTTCCATTATCGAAGGGCAAGTGTCCAGGGGTCGGGTTTCCAGTTTCGTTGTCGGTGTAGCACGTGATTAAGACTGTAAAAAAAACTCGTGGCTCCCGGGCCACAGCTAAGGTTGTCAACTTGTTGGGACTGTCCTGGGTTGCATGTCTGGAGTTTTGGATTTATATAATTTTACCGATGTGACTTAGTGCTTTATTTTTATTTTACTGATTGAAGATGAGGTTTGAAACATCGACACTTTACTTTTTATAGACTTAGATCCGTAGAGTTTCAAAAATTGAGTATTCTTTTCAGTAAAATGATTAGTGATTATCTTCGTAATTTAACATGTGTAGAACAAAAACAATTTCATTTTCCAATTATTGCTCGTGCTAATTACTATTGCATCCTTGTTAAATATCGTAGTTTTTCATTTACGACAGAGATTTTCAGTAAGGTTCATGCCAAGCCTCATCGAATTCAACGGTGCAACAAGAATTTTCTTATTTTCTAGACATTCAGTCACCAATTATCAGAATATGTTTATGAGGTTATGTTCTTGCTTAGAGGTTAATCACCAAACTATTCTAAACTTTTACGATGATAATCTTAAGTTTTCGTTGCATTTTGAGAAGGTCTTATAAGATATTACGGGTTGCGTAAGGTATCTGAGGACACCTTACGGACTTTTAGAAAACAGAAAATGAAACTGTTAATCGTTAAAACTTACAATTTGTAACAAAACAAATACACATAATATAAACCGACGTTTAATTTTATATATCTTCCTTCGGCTTCTTCGGCTTCAGTCATCAACTCAATTCGAGCCCAAAAGCGACTGCAAGCTTTGATCAGGCGTTCTTTATTTATGTTCTCCGTTGCTCGGGCAATTGCTTCCATCAGAGAGGATTTGGTGTTATGGGGATGCTTATTAACTTTCTTTTCAACGACGCCCCGCACGTAATAATCCAAAGGATTAAGGTCTGATGAGTTAGGAGGCCATAAGTTTGGTGTGACATCAAGATGAAAATTCTCGGTAATCCAATTCTGGGTTTTGAGAGCTTTATGGGATAGAGCCGAATCTTGTTGGAAGACATAGTCTATGTAAGCTGTCTATCCAACTTAACAAGGGTTTGAAGAGTCTCGACATAGAGATGTACATTGGCTCTAAGGTCCTGCGGAAAAAAAATGAGGAGGCATTATAGTGCTCTTCCCTGCTAACACCGAAAACCGTCACTGTTGCTGGAAACTTCGCTTTCTGACCGAGTAAGAGCGTTGACAATGCTGTTTTCTCTTGCTCGTGGCCAATTCATCTCCATTCTTTTCATTCAGCTCTTCTCTAACTTTGCGAACGAAAGATCTGGTGGCTTTTAGAAATCTTGTAATTTCTGAATTGCTGTACCTATTTCGCTTTTATAGGCACTATTGCATTGTGTATTTTCATTTCAATAGTTATAGTATTGTCTGCCATGGAATCTTCTGAAATAAAAAATACAACAATTATTTTCGGGTAAATTTAAATTACAGAAAAATATAAGTGCTATCAGATACCTTACGCACCCTGCATTTTTATTCGTGTAATCGATATTTTAGTTATACACAAGATAAACCAGTCCTTAAACTTCACAGACAAGCCTTCACGTTTTACCAGGTGACACTGCGTTCTCTGAAAGAAATGTCTCACTTTTCTTGTTCGAAATTTTTTGAACGTCTCAAGACGAAAATCATCAAGTTTGTTTCAGCACAACTAGTGGACGTCCTCACAAGCGATTGCCTGGAATATTTTATCGCAAAATTTAAGCAAAAGGCAATCATGTATTACAAATGAATAATCGCCCATCGTGATCAATTTTCATTTATTTCAATAGTACTTGAACACCGCTGTATTTTGGAAGCACTGAAACAAATGCACTGTGCGTCACAACCATTTTTGTCTAAATCAAAAATAAAATAATATTTTTATCTCTAACAGTTGTAAAGAATTGTCGCGGATAGCTATCATAAAATAGACATCTTGTAGTAAAACCAATTAAGCATGCATGAAAGATGAAGAATGAAGTGTGTAGGAAAGAGAAAAAAAGAGAGAAGAAGAAGAAGAAGAAACTAAAATTTATCAATACCCACTTGAACTGTTTCTGGAAGGTCAACATGAACATAAGAGTTTTCTAAAAGATTTTACTTAAGGAGAAACCCTCTCGCCCCCTGTGGCGGAGGGCTTCTAAAATACTGTCATCGTGATCCACTGCGTGTCGTAAGAGGCGACTAAAGTGGACAGAGCGAGGAGACTGGGGATCCCCTCCTCTGTAAAAATATTTCCCGAGAGACAGTAGGCTAATGAGGGGGTGAGGGGGCCGGAAGACCACTCAAACCCTGATAGTAGGATCTATGAATTTAAGTTGGTGTGGAAGGAGAACGACTGAGAGTAAGAAAAAAGAGATTGGAAGAATTATGATGAGTCAGAAGATGGATGTGTTGGCCGTGAGTGAGACAAAGATGAAAGGTAGTGGTGAGATGATGTTTGGGAAGGTGTGTGGTAGAATATCTGAAAGGTATGAGGGACATCCAGATAGGGAGTGGCTACATCATTGAATGAAAGAATCCGTGAGAAAGTAGTTGAATGGTGTGAGGTGTGAGCAAGAATAATGTGGGTGCGAGTGAAATGGGGTGTAGAGTCATGGGTGTTTATGAGCTCAAATGGACCGGGGTCGGAGAGGAGTGGGGAGGAGAGAGAGGAGTCTTAGGAGAAGTTGTCCAAGTGTGTTGCAAGAGTTGTGAGTGGTTGTAGAGTTGCGGTGATGGGGAACCTCAACGCGAGAGTGGGTGATGAGGTGGTGGATGGGAGTCGTTGGCAGTTATGGAGTAGCTGCGGCGAATGAGAGTGGCGAATGCTTGGTGGAATTGTGTGTAGAGAGTGTGTTAGTGAGTGGGAGTAGTGTGTCTGAGAAAAGGAGTATAAACAAGTACAGAGAGTGAATGTGAGGGTGAATGAAGATGTGATAGTGGAGAGAGCGTTGATGGATTATATTTTGATTAGCAGGGAAGTGATAGGTCGTTTGCTTGACGTGCATGTATGCCGTGGTGAGATGAACGGGATATCGGATCATTACTTGGTAGAAGGAAAGTTGGGAGAATACTGGCCAAATTTCAAACGAATCGGATGAAAAAATTGAAATCTTGGGGTGACCCCCTTATTTGTAAACAAGTTGCATGAATCTGAGCATGAATGTGAGTATCAGGAGAAGATGAAAGTAGAATATGTGAGGGTGAAGGTAAGAGAGGTTGCTGGAGTGGAAGGGGAATGGAAATTATTCAAGGATGCAGTGATAAAGTGTGCATGAAAATGTTTGGGGTAAGGAATGTTAGAGGGAGGATTAGAAAAAGGAGTGAATGGTAAAATGGAAATGTAGGAGCGGCTGTGAGAAGAAAGCGGGGGCGTTCAAAAGATGGCTGCAAAGGGGCCACCAGCATAATTGTGAAGAGTGTAAGGAAAGGAAGAAAGAAGTAAGAAAAATGCCAAGGAGAGCAAAGGGAGCGGCATACAAGGAGTGGAGGATGAAGTTATTAAGGCCTTCATTGAGAGAAGGAAGGTTCTTTGGGAAGGAAGTGAAGAGAATTTGGAAAGGACAGATGGAGAGTGTGTCAGGAGTGAAAGATGCTAATGGTAGGCTGCTGGTGGAGGGATGTGATGTGCGGAAGAGATGGGAGGAGTATTTTGAAAAGCTGCTGAATGTGAAGAATGATGGGGTTGCATGAGTGGTAGCTGTTGGAATTGATGTTAGAATGCCTATGTTTAGAGAAGTGAATAGTAGTCGAATAAGAAGTGAAGAAGTGAAAGGTGCGTTGCATATGATAAAAATGTGAAAGCTCCAGGTATGGATGGCTGCACGGTTGAATGTTCAAAGAAAGGAGGAAATGCGGTGGTAGAATGGTTGGTAACTTTGTTCAGTACAAATTTTGATGCTAATAAAGTGGCTGTAGATTGGAGTAGCGCGTGTGTAGTCCCGTTATATAAGGAAGAGGGCGACAGGTGCAGTAATTCCAGAGGTATAAGCCTACTGAGTGTTGTTGGAAAGCTGTATTGAAGAGTTTTAATTATAGAAGAGTGAGAGTGGTGACGTATCACGCCCAAAAGTGTCGCTAGGGGTAGTCTGCTTGGAGGATGAAATAAACGTACTTCTTCTCGGTTTACGTTTACTTGGAACGAGCGGAGGCCGACTGGTGATGATACAGATACAGAGTGCGCGGACCGACTAGCACCTATGCCTGAATGGCCGGCGCACGCACGCACACATATACGGATGGTATACTTGATGAAGAACAATGTGGTTTTCTATGTTTTGGAGGTTGTTTAGATCAAATGTTTGCTGTGAGACTGGTGAAGGAGAAATACTTGGCGAAAGGAAAAGATGTGTATTGGGCATTTATGAATCTGGAGAAGGCGTATGACAAGGTGGACCGGGAGGCATTAGGGCAGGTTGAAAGCTTGTATGAAGTACGTGGGAGACTGTTGAATGCGAGTAAGAGTTTCTACTTTGATAGCATAGCATATGCGAGAGTAGGGAATGAGGTGATTGATTGGTTCCCAGTTGTAACAGGTGTGAGACAGGCATGTGGGATGTCGCCGTTGTGGTTTAATTTGTTTATGGATAGTGTAGTGAGAGAAGTGATTGTCCGAGTGTTGGGAAAAGTGCGCAGTTGGTGGGAAAAATGGTATGAATTGGGAAGTGTGTCAGCTGTTGTTTGCAGATGATACAGCGCTTGTGGCTGATTCAGAAGAAAAACTGCGGACAATGGTTGCAGAGTTTGACAGAGTGTGCGAAAGGCGTAAGTTGAGAGTGAATGTGAATGAAATCAAGGTGATGAGATGTTAGAGAGGTGGAGTGCTTGGAACATTGGATGTGAGGATGAATGGTGGAGTGTTAGGAGGGTAAAGCATTTTAGGTACCTCGGGTTGAACGTGGTTGTGAATGATAGGATGGAAGTACATGAGAGACATCGAGAAAGTGAAGGCTACAAGACATTGGGTGCGATGAGGAAAGTTTTTGAATGCAGGGGTTTGAGTATGAGTGGTAAGAGGGGACTGTTTGAGAGCTTGATCGTGCCAGTGTTGCTGTATGGTGCAGAGTCTTGGGGTCTGAGAGCAGCTGAGAGGAGGAAGCTGGATTTGTTTCAGATGAAGTGTTTAAGGAGCATGTTTGGAGTAACAAAAGATAGGATTGAGATTGAGTTGGTTAGGGAGCAAGAGGGTATTTTCAAAAAGATGAGCAGGCAGGTGGAGGAAAAAGTGCTTGGATGGTTTGAGCATGTTGAAAGAATGAATGTTGAGTGGCTGGTGAAAGATTCATGCGTCGGAGGTGAATGGTATTAGAGCACGTGGAAGGTCACGGATGAGTTGGATAGATATGGGGTGAAACGTGCATTGTATGAGATGGGTCTGACTGTGGATGTGGCGAGAGAGATAACTGCGGACAGAAGTGAGTGGAAGCAGTGTACATGGATAAAATTATTTGACGCGACCACTGGAAGCCTGCCTGCATGTGATGGGGTATTTGGTGTGTCCTATCATATGCGTGGAGAGGCTGCATTCAAATGAAGCGGTCGGGGCAAACCAGCTATGGCAATCGGGCCTGACTGTAGAAACGGTTTGTGCTTGGCTGCTATTGAGCCGGGCAGTTCTGGTGCGGTTGTGCTGCCTTTTTCGCCTACTAGTGACTAAGGATGAATGATTGCGGCTTGCTGTCGGCTACCCTCCCGTAAAGAAAAAAAGCATGGTATATGTATGTATTACCTAAGGTAAAATCTTTGGAAAACTCTTATGTTCATTTTGACCTCCCTAGAAGCAGTTCAAGCAGTTATTGATAAATTTCAGTTTCTTCTTCTTCTCTCTCTCTCCCCTGCACATTTCTTTTTTATCTCTCATGAATGCTTAATTTGTGTTACCGCACGATGTGGATTTAATGATAGCTACACTTATTTGATTCTAACGAAAACAATTTTTTACACATGTTGAAGTCAAAAATATTGTGTTTCTAGACAATAATGTGCTCTTTTGTTTTCTGCACGACGCCGTTAACCTTAGGCTGCCCGCCCACTGATGCGATTCTATTGGTGCGACGCCTTGCGAAATCGCACGGTTCATTTGTAGCACCGTAGGAATAGCATTGTGTTCCCTAACTCACTGCCGATTGAGGCGAATCGCATCGCATGGAATCGCATCAGTTGGCGGGCGGCCTTAGAACCATGAAATTAATGTGAGAAATATGTCATTAGGGTGAGAAATATGTCATTAATGTGTTAACCATGCCATTAATATGAGAATCAATCCAATAATCTAAGAAACATCCCATTAATGTGAGAACGAAGCAATTTATACCAACAATGTGATTGAAGTACGAGTAGAGCCCTTTTCTGTTGCATCTTTCTTATTCATACAAAAAAAAAAATATATAAATTCCTCACAATCGCGTAAATGACCGTCCTCGCTGATTTTATTTTCCAAACAAACGATTTGAATTATAGTATTATAAAAAACTTTCTTTTATTTTCTGAAATTTATCTAGATATTTGCCAACTTAATGATTCAAACTATTCAACAAAAAATAGAAAAATCTCATTCTAACTCACATTTTGCAATTCAAGGCTCGTTAAACCATATAATTCCAAAAAATGGGAGTTAGCATGACGCTTAATGGTGATCGTATTAATAATTCCTTGGTTAACTTAAACTACAGATGAACGAGTTAAGTACTTTCATTTCGGCCAGACTTTCTTCTCATAAAGGAAGAATATACTTACTCCACGATTATAACTGATGCCTGTTCGGCCAAATTACTCTATTTGAAATCCCCAAGTTGTCAATTATGTGCACCAGCAGATTTTGACGATTTCCCGTCAGTCGATTTCTTGTTTTCTCTAGAATGACGCATTGAATGCAAATGCCTTGAAAGATTTTATGGACGATGGTGATTACCCTCAAGGTTTAAGGATTTCATTTTCACTCCAATTGTTAGTGTTCACAACACGGTCAAACACCCATGAAAATAATAAATGTTGACACCGTTTACTCAACGTCAATTGTTCGTTATTACGTCATGTCCGTTTTACTTTGGTTAGAAATCAATTGCTACAATTTTTATGTATTTACAAAATGAAATGAACTTACAGAGAAATTGAAAATGTAACATAACTAGAGGTAAAATACTTTAACGTTTTGTATTCAGGGTTGCGGAGTTGGAGTCGCCGGAGTCGCATGTTTTGGAGTCGAAGTCGCTTTTCCGAATATGGTGGAATCGAAGTCGGAGTCAGAGTCGTTCATTCGGACGTGGTGGAGTCGAGGTTGAAGTCATAATTTGTTGGTGCTTTCGAATGTAATTTCAGCTAAAAACTATTTATAATTGTTCAAAACCGAATGTAAACGAAGCAGAGTTGAAATACGTTACTGAAATACTAAAAAATACGCAGAGCTTTTGTTGATTATTTTGTTTGAAGTTTGAAACATCGTATTTATGCTTATTACCTAATGCTGTCATTGATATCTCGTCATTATTGGTTCACACTCACAAATATGCATGAAATGCCTACGAGTGCGAAACACAATTTTCGTATTGGAGAAATAATGCATATTTTGCAGTTAAAAATCAGGAATTAGAATTTGAAAGCATCGCAAATTCATTCCGTTTATTTCTGATCCGTCCATTTCCCTTTAAAAAAAACATAGGAAGTAGAAACTAGTGGTAAATTAATAGAAACTAGTAATACAATTTACTTGCAGAGCAGATTTAATAACGAGCAGTAATTTTTGTAACCAGTTTTAAAAATGTTTATTAATTGAAAACGAAAATTTTCAAACGGTTGTTACATTATCACGCGGTTAGATACACGCTTTTTCCGCTCTCAGTACAAGTTTGATACTGCTGGCTTTTCCGTGTTGTGCTCTGTTGACCAATAAAGGTGTTACGGAGAGGGTGTATTTCGCGATGCCGTCACGCATGTACAAAAAGAGGAGATAGATCGTTCGTGCTTAGGTATATTTGCGCAATATCGACATCATTTAGTGTCTAAACGCATTACATTAGTGTCGTGAACAAATGAACACGCTTGGTGTAGTGTATCATATTTTTAAAGGATAATTTCTTAGAGTGGTTACAAAATGAACTGCTCGGCGTTGGCAGTATGCACAATGCAGCGGCCGATTCGAGGCTGTTTCAGTAGACATAATTACCATTCAAGCTCTGTTGGTAATTGTTTCATCTAGCTTATAGATAATATTTCTATTGAGGGCATATATGTCATACTTTTATGTGTTCCATTTATATTTTTTGTCGTTTTTATAATTACGAAAAATGCTTTCTACTACAATGCTTTGTATGACCGTATAAGTTCATACTTCTCTCTAACAGTTTAACTCTTGATTAAATCCAAGAATACTCGAGATTACAAAAAATATTGATGCAAGAAGCATCAATAATTTTGTTGGAAGAAGCACCCTTGCAACGCAAATTAGTTCTAGATAAAAAGCAGCGGAGAAATATGGAAGATGCGTTCAGTGATGCTGTGTCTGTTGTCAAATGGATAGACAACAAAGTCGTTAGCATCGGATCTAACCAACTGAGAGCAGATCCATTACAGACGAAAAAATGATGGGACCTTATTGCTTGAAAATATGTTCAGGTTGAGTTTCTAGTTCCATCCATTTGTACAACATATTCATGTTAGAAATAGATGTATTAGACCAACAGGTTTTAGCATACCCCATCAGAATTAGGTCGAAAAAGTGGTGGTGGCCCCTATTCGTTTGAAGCCCGAATTCTCAGGTTGTCAACGCTTTGATGAAATACAGGAAAACAGAAGGTAACGTGTCACTCATGAATTTCACGAGAAACTTGGTATTTTTATTGTTAAAAACCTTCGGAACCAGTAGAGTCTTACCAGGACCTAAACAGCATCCTACTAAAACAGCATTGGACGAAATCAAGTGCAATCAGAAGCAACATTGGTCAGCAAAAGGAGACAAGCAGCGATAGTGGTGTCCGTAATGACCTCGGCCAACAACACATGTTTCTAAAATGAGTGACTTGCCTCTACATCCAGAGGAGCCCTAGCGGACTAATTACGGCGCAGACAGTTGCTCGTCTTCCTAACGGTACCGCCGTAGTTCAGCACGGACAGAAATTATTTCTTTTGCTCTTGCGGAATAATTACGGCACAGGCGGTACTCACAGAAATCTCACCATAACGGTTCCGCCGTAGTTAAGCACTAACAGAAATTCCTTTCTGTTGCTCTAACGGACTGACTGCAGTGTAGGCGGTACCCACACGACCCTCAGGAAGGGCAGCTGCGCGGAAAAGCTAGCGCCTCGGAAAAAGGTAGCTGCACAGAAGACAGCCCCTTTTCCACGAACCCTCACGTCGACCGCACGGCGGTATCGACAAAGAGTTACATTATATTTCATTATCATGTTTAATTTTTATTTTCTGATCACTCCTCTGTTTCTGAGTAAGCATCCGCTGGAATGGAGATTTCTACAATTATGTTTTTACAATTTTAAATACTGAAATAGTATCGGTTCCTCTGCATTTTACAATTGCTTACTTCTTCAAAAAGAAGATTTAGAAATGTGTTAAGATAATCAATATCGGTATTGAGACATATGAAAATAATAAAATACAATGTACGCGAGCTGCAGTGAAAATAATAACACAACACCAGCAAAAACTTCACTTAGTCACACACATATTGTAACTGAAAGCAATGCACTATCTCAGTTGCAATGATTGTTGCATTTCTGGCAGAGAACAAATTTTTTGTTGAAATCGTTCCAAATTGCACCTCAAATACAAAATTAAGCGAACATGGGCGTTTGGTATAACAAGAAAGTGTCAAATACAGTGTAAAAAGTCAGACGAGAATAAAAGACAGTATCATCTTACACTCAAAGAAGCAAAGGGTGGCTTTTATTCGTGAACAAAATGTTCCGAAAACGTCAGGGCCCTCCGATGAAAGCAGAACAACTTTTGCTTATTATAGCCTAGAAATAACATAATGTTGAGCAATAATATGACACCTTTTCTGCGTTGTTACCCTGCAAAGTGTAGATACAGAGAAGAAAAGACAGTGTGCAAATCTTTCCTACCCGATCTACATGTATATCATAATTTTTGGGATTTTGAGCCTAGCAATTAAATCAACTATTATAATTTCGTTGAATTGATCCATACTAGGTAAAAGAAAAAAAACTGTTGATTCTTATCTGCGCTTCTCAGGGTAGGCACTGCCTACTTTGCCTACTCAGAGGACACCTGTCAGTAATATGTATCTATCTTTTGTACTGTCTATCTATATTTATACTATAATAAGAGTCGCGTCCGTCCGTCCGTCCGTCCGTCTGTCTGTGTGTCACACCCACCAGCCGAAAGTGGGTGATGAGCGTATCTGTGATACAAGCTTCATCAACTCCACAATTTTCGGTGTAGTAACCCAGCAGATTCAGAGTCGGAATGAATATCACGTGTATTAGTAGGTTAGATTAGGATGTATAGATTATCAGCAGTTGAGTATAGGAAAGCCACAGAATAGCATGGGAAACCATGGGAAGGCCATGTTAGAGCTCAGTTGGCCTGTCGCTCTATACGCTGTTAAGGATGCTCTATGGCTATTTTTTATTAAAGTTTCACCAGTGCACAAGATTAAGAATATTGCAATCGCAGGTTCTGTTGGGTTGGATATATTTGTTTTCAATCAACATCTGAAGTAATAAAAATGAAAGAGCAAGACAAGCTACTTGAATCATTTAAGGTATATATTCGAATAAAACCTAATTTCAAACGTTTCGGCCACAGGCCATCATCAGTGATTAGAATTCTGAAAAGTACAAAGTAAAAAGTAAGAATAGACAAAATGACAAATCAAATCTAAGAATGACCATTCTAAAAACAAGCTATAAAATTGCGTTAATTGTGATTATCTATTTATAATGGCTAAAGGAAAAGAACTCAGAGTGTTATTTAAAGCCAGCCTAAGTTTAAAAATGTACAAGGACTCTAAAATGCGCATATCTGTATATAACTGGGGTTTTGCTAAGATTGAAAATTGATTAATGGAAATTGCATTATCGCACTCGTCCGAATGCTCTCGAACGGCGGAAAAAGGGGGTTTTGCCAAAATTGAGCCTGTTCTAAAGCTCCTACCAGAATGCTCGCTGACTCGAGTGCGAAGACTACGGGATGTGCATCCAACGTACTCTGATGCACAGCGTGCACAACTAAACTTATAAACAAGAGTAGCTTGCATTCCGGCAGGAAGCTTATCTTTATAATTAAAAAACGACGATATTCTAAAATTGTTTACCAGTATTATTTTAAAATTCACATCAGAAAAATATTTCGAAAACACACCAGCCAATTCTTTCTCTAACTTCTCTGACTGCGCACCAAAGTAAGGAAGCGATACATATGCAGTCCTATGGGCGGGGTCGATTTTGCCAACTTCAGATCCGTTGTCATAGAATCTATCGAGGAATAAACGTATTTTTGAATCTATACAACTTACGGAGTAGCCATTGTTTTTGAAAAAAGATCTCAAAAAATTAAATTCTTGATGTAAGAAAGCGAAATTAGTACATATTTTAAAAGCGCGGGATATCAACGTTCTGACACTATTGATTTTAAAAGACCACGGACAAAAGCTGTAAAAACTTAAGCCTAGTCCTGAAAAACTCTTTTTTCTGAAACTGAAAAAAGAGTTTTTCAGGACTAGGCTTAAGTTTTTACAGCTTTTGTCCCTGGTCTTTTAAAATCAATAGTGTCAGAACGTTGATATCCCGCGCTTTTAATATGAAAAAAACCTTCACAACGTGAACGGCCGTTTACCGCCTCAGGACCAGATTCGAATCGCGGCTGGCCGTCCATGGATTATAGGGTAAAAAATCGCTCCCGGTTGCACGTGCCTCGCCTCACGGGGTGTACAATATTGCACTGGAAGCTTTGGATCTTACAATACATTCACACTTAATGCATTGTGAATGTATTGACTCATTAAGCTAGCTCAGAACAATATTGTACATCCAATGAGATCGAGGCACGTGCAACTGGGAGCTCAGGTACATAAGACAATACATTAGAAAGTACATAGAATTCGCTCTTTCTTGAACTTTTATTACAAAAATGAAACATTCTCTACATTAAAATTGACATGAATAATTTACTTCCATTAATCACAGCCTTCTCACCAATGAAACACCAAAATAATATAGGAATTGAAAATGAAATCACAATCCATTTAAAATGCTGCATGTTACAAATAAATATCAACACGTGCACTACATTTTGGGACATATCATATGTGTACCATTAGGTACATTAAATACCGGCATAAATGAACAGAATTTCCATAATTTCACTACCTTTTTTAGAATTGATTTGAACCTACCTGGTAAAAATTATGGTGCACTTTTATTTCTCACACCTTTTATAAAGGAAAAGAATGGACTTGAGCAGTGCAGTGAGTTTCTAAATTCTGCTACTCACAACTTAACCGAACCAACCGTAGCAATCGCACAAACGTAGTCAACGTTTTAAGGGAACGCGGAATCTGTGCAGAAAGGGTATAAAAACTGTAAGTTGAGAAAAAAGTTCATGAAACCAGATCAAAGTTGAAGAAGAAAGTAGTAGGTGCTAAAAAACAGGACAGCAGTGAACCGAAAATATGTGGTCTTTAACATAACAAAAAATTTTACTTCAGCAAAAAGAAGGCCTACCTAACTCATAGCTCGGGCCTTCACATTTTCCTCCCTGGGAGCGCTAGCTCCCATAGATACAATAGTTGTATCCCTCTGAGGAGTGTCTACATTATATCGCGTGTCCCACAAAAATGTCTCGGAGTTTTTAAATGATTATATCTCCGCTTTAAATTAATATATATAAGATGTATTTTTTCACAATGAATTAAATTTTGTTTCCGTTTCGAATAGTCTAATTTTTTGAAAATCGTTTAATAACCACTTTACAGTGTTCGATTTACTGAAAGAGGTAGAAATTTTAATTGTTTTAAGGAAATGTTTTAAAAACAACAACACTGGTGTTCTTCATTTCTCAATACCTACTGTTTATAATAATTTCACAATGATGTATCCTACATACCACCAAGTATTCAAACGCTCTGAGAAGTTTTTTACTCCCTTATTTCATTATCTGAAGACACCTAAAATGCAGTTCACTTACGATCAAAGAATTTTCATCGTATTGGAATATGAGGCAACGAAAAACTTGTGAAAAAGTTCGAAGAGCAATTAATGAAAAATTTCCGGAAAGATACACGTCCGATAAGAAAACTGTGTATCGTACAGTTAGAAAAGTAGAAAGAAAATTAAATGCTCCTCTTACTTGTTCACAGTTCACCGTTGCTTCATATTCTCATACGAGGAAAATTCTTTGATCGTGAGTGAGCTGCATTTTAGGTGTCTTCAAATGATGAAATAAGGAAGGAAGTAATGTATTGAGAAATGAAGAGCACCAGTGTTGTTTTGAAAACTTTTCCTATGAGCAATTAGTTGTTCTACCTGTTTCAGAAAATCGATCACTGTAAAGTGGTTAGTAAACGATTTTCAAAAACTTAAAATTATCCGAAAAGGGAACAAAATTCATTGCATTGTGAAAAAAGACCTTTCAAATATGTTAATTTAAAGCGGATATACAATCAATTAAAAAGTCGGGGACATTTTTGTGGGACACCCGGTATTTACAGGGTGTTGTGTGATGCGATGCGGATTTTAACCATAGGCAGAAAAACGCAAAATAAAACGATTTTCAGGAGTGACAAAACCTCACAACTTCTTTGTTTTCGAGAAATGATGACCTGAAATAATTATAGATTCCTGTAAGAATAGCCTGAAGCGCGCGCCAAAGAAGTTTCGTTTATGCTCGTTGGCTGCATGTCAAGCCCATTCTTACGGGAATCTGAAATTATTTCAGGTCATTTCTCGAAAACAAAGCAGTTTCGAGGTTTTGTCACTCATGAAAATCGTTTTATTTTGCGTTTTTCCGCATTTGGTTAAAATCTGTGCATCGAATTACATAACACCCTATACATATATATATATGTTTCATTAAAAATAATGCCACATTGATTATTAATAATGGTTTTGTTCAATTTTTCTAGTTTTCGGAAGAGTTTACTTTGATCGGAATTTATTGAATTTAAAAGCTCCCCTAACGTTTTGTGATCAAAATTTTGCGACGCACGGACATCATCAGGCTAAAAATAGTTTGAGTTGCGCAGCTAATAGAATGGAGAATGTACCTTCCACTACGGAACCTAGGTCGCCTAGCCCTCCTCACTTCGCAGACCAACTGTACACCTTCTAACTTGCATCAAATGCCCATTTCTACATTCGGGTAACCACAGGGTTTCCACGCGAGGCGACTCTAATTACCCCAGCTGAAG
Source organism: Morinoia aosen (assembly GCA_030386875.1). Classification (NCBI taxonomy): domain Eukaryota; kingdom Metazoa; phylum Arthropoda; class Malacostraca; order Amphipoda; family Talitridae; genus Morinoia; species Morinoia aosen. The sequence continues at coordinate 73,633,662 of CM059557.1, forward strand.
GGTGTTGATTACCCCAGATTACCCTAAAACAGCTAATCCTGACCTATGATCTACAAATTAACTAAAAGGTAAATGGACTGGTTTCCAGAGCTCCGTCAGTATGAATTAGCACGGTGTTACATACTGCATGAGCGTCAGGAGGGAAGGCCAGCTGAAGGACGTTAGAATGCTGGTTTGGTATCCCAGGCGATATCGTGTACAAGATGTTTTCCAAATACCTTTCGAATTATGCTTGATGCCCGCTATTTTCCAAGGCACACCTTTTTCAGCAACTCCTGATCTGGGAACATTGTTTTCATCAAACTAAAAGAGCTCACACAATGCGATAGGTAGGTGGTGCTTCTCTAAAAATGCACAAACTTGCAGTTCCATTTCACGAGCACGGTTTTGGAGAGGATCGTTGGATAGCACGTAGCTGGCAATTGACGGGGATTTCTTTGCCCCCATGAATCGTTGGTTGAGTCTTTCTGAGAGCATGTGACACTTGATATCCGATTTCCCACAAGTGATATCGGTTCAACAAACCTTACAATATGCCACATCCTTTTGCTCTGTTGATTTTGAAAACTTGGCTAACCATCCCTCAAACTCGGGTTCCGATGTGCACAAATCTTTGAATTTCTGCTGGTATTTTTTAGCTTTCAGGTGGAGCTTTCTTTTTTTTCGCGGTGGTGTCGTTGGCTCTTCCTCACTCGGTGCGCGATCATCTGCCATGCTGCAAGGTTTGCAATAATATGTGTAACTATCCCTAGTATAATTATTTATTTTTCATTTCATTTCCCATCCATTCAAGCGCTTCAGCCATTCTTTCCACATGCTCAATCTAACCTAACACTTTGAGCCCCTCTCTCTGACGACTTTCTGGCTATCCTCACACATGACCTTGGTCATATCTTTTCATTACGGATTTTATCCAATCTTGTTACATCACATATGCTTCTCAGAGACTTCATTGCAATCACATTTACTCATCAACTCATGAAGTTGATCGTAAAGAAATGAAATTTATTCATTTCCTAAAGGGCGAGTGAGGAAATTCAGAGGTTTTTGGAAAAAACTACCTTGCCTTGATTAATATGTATAAACTTTCCTCAACACTCAGTTGATAGAAGCCCTAGAGCTTCAATTTCGGTTGACGGAATTCTAGGCATGATCGCACCTATATCAAATTCTACGTCCATGTTACAGCGCCTAAGAAAGTCAGTGAGAATACAAACATATCTTGGAAGTTTTCAGTCAATAACTGTACTCTTTTGTTTATATAAATTTTTGTAACTAATTTTATAGCTTCTTCCTTTCACCTTTAGCACCTTTTGTAACTCGAAGTGACAAAGAACCCGGTCTATTTTTTTTGTTTGCATCGCTACAATAACATGCTTCGTTGGCGTGCAAAATGGCTAAGAAATAGGACGCCTTCCACCTAATTAATTGGCAAAATACCGGTGCTGTGAGGTAACTTGGCTGCTAATTCAATGACTATCAAAAGAATAAACCTATTAATTATTTCGACGATGAAATATATTAACTGTGGTATTCATGAATACAACAAACATACCTACCAATATTCTGTTGAAGCTTATAAGCACGCGCGCAATCGGAACAGGACAGTGACTTTCGTCGACTGGCTGTTGCTGATACCGATAGAGTTTTTTTATTAGCGAAATGCAACTCAGAATCATTTGTCAAAACGGAGTGGACAAGAGATATTATGGCTTCGTATCTTGACGCCGTCTTTTGTGAGCGATACCTTATGACATTCAAATGTGCGACATTAATCACTGCAGCAGGGCAGTTTTGTTAACACTAAGTTCTGACTCGTTTCATTGCATTTCGTTCAAGTGGTGACCAGTAGGGTGCTTGCATATTGGCTTTCAATTGTCTATTTTTCGTAGATTAGGCGGGCACTTCCTTCGCGGAGCTCTGATTACCCTAGATTTGCCCATATTTTCCATTACCCTAGACATTACCCTAAGGTACCCCTGATTACCCTAAACTAGGGTAATTACCCTGCTCGTGGAAACACTGGGTAACCACAGCCACTCTGCCCACTTCTCCATTCTATTAGCTGCACAACTCAAACTATTTTTAGCCTGATGATGTCCGTGGACACAGGACGAAACGCGTCGCAAAATTTTGATCACAAAACGTTAGGGGAACTTTTAAATTCAATAAATTCCGATCAAAGTAAACTCTTCCGAAAACTAGAAAAATTGAACAAAACTATTATTAATAATCAATATGGCATTATTTTTAATGAAACCTGTATCAAGGAAGGGTTACTACCAAAATATACTGAATATATACATATATATATATATATAATATATATATTCTTGATAATCTATACATCAAGAAATAAACCAATAAAATATTTCATATTTTTTTCCTAATATAAAGATATATCAACTAAAGTGTACAGAGAGCCATTTCAATGCTCATTTACATTACATATGCATAGTAATCTCGATAGATCTCTCATAATTTTGTTCATTATGGAAATGATTTTCCTGAAGGGAACATTTTGAAGATTAGGTTAGATTATAAGTTAGTTTAGGCCTCCTCATCCGCTACGAAAATAGAACGTATCAAAGAGAGGAAGGAGGAAGGCACCATTTAGTATGGAGATAAGAAAATGAGGAATCTATGCTGAAGGGTCATAGAAACAGTAAGATGGGAAAGAAGTTCATGAAACAAGATCAAAGTTGAAGAAGAAAGTAGTAGGTGCTGAAAAAACAGGACAGCAGTCAACCGAAAAAATATGGTCCGTAACAAAGCAAAAACCTATGTTATTTTAACAAAAAGGCCTACCTAACCTTTAGCTCGGGCCCTCACATTGTCCCCCTGGGAGCGCTACTTCCCAAAGATACAATAGTTGTATCCCCCTGAGGGAGGGGAACATTTTGAATATCATTAAAGAACATAACGGATGAAATCAGAGTTACAACGTAAATTTTCAATACCCTGCATCAGCTGGGTGACCAATGAACCAGCAAAAAAAAAAATTTTGCAAAAGAAATGCATCATTCATAAATTACATACGTAGGCATTTAAAGTTGACTGAATGTGCTTGTTTATTGGCTGAATGCTGAACAGCATTTCAAATAACCAAGTTCAAAGACTGAAAAATATTTCATTACAGCACCAAATGGAAAGCAAAGGCAAAGAATAGCACAAAAGAATTTCCTTGCGTTACTAATGCGGTTTTAGAGAAAAAATTAGAGCACAATTAGCTAGAGCAATTATCTACAAAAAAAGTATTTGCAATAAACCATAACCACAAATGATAGATAGGGTGCACTGTTGCGCAGGACTCAATGCACAGAATTACAAATTTTGAAAAACAAATTAAACAAGAGAATAGTTGAAAACGACATAGCATGGGCAGTAAGAAAATGAATAAAAAATGTCTATCATGAAAAGGCAAAACGATAATTACAATATAAAATGACCCAAATTCACATCTCTCGGACCCTGTAGGAGTGCTAAGTCCCAAAAGTGCAAGAGTCATACAACGTCGTGCTATTTTTTGGTCATGATACATATTTAGAGCAATCTATTTTTCATTATAAACTCACAGTTTTGGTTTATCACCAGCGTTTTCCTCTATTCTTGTTGGCACTGATACAAAGCGCTGTGAAAAGCATATTGGTTTAATTTATTGTTCAATGTCAGCATTTTCACTTATTAATATCGTGAAAATAAGTAACTTATTGTGACATCAATACACATTTGAAAAAAAAACAGTCTTTATAGCCACTCTGTGAAAAACTTGCAAATGAATCAAGTGAATGTGAACTGTTCTGTAAACTTGCTCAGTAAACTATCCAGAGTACTTTGATATGAATACCATTGTTCTAGTTTCAAAACAGTTGGACGAACAACACTTCACATAACTATGTTTAAAAAATTGAACTCAGCTTGAGCTCGAGAAGTGACGAGAAAAATCTGAGGATGAACATAACGGTCGATCGCCACAACATCCAAGTAAACAATCAATATAATATTAATAAAAATGTTTTGGGCATCTGATGCAACACTACGTCACAATTTGCCTAACGCAATGATTGTGAAGAACACAGTCGAAACACCAAACGCAACCTTTGCATAGGCAGTAACCGCCAGTACGCTCACGATGACACGCTGTCAATAACTGACAGATCGAGTCATGCCGCTTTCAAATGTTACGGCCGTTAATCAACTGAAAATTTTGCGCCTTCGAACCATCCAAGGCCAACTATGAATTTCACGTCCGAGCTTGACCGCGCTTGGTTTGGGGCGCGTAGAGGCAGTGTTAAAGCAGAGCAGGCCGACTAGCCTATAAATCGTGCATAATCGACCCTCACGTCCTTAATACACCGGCGATACGTCCTTGATTTTCAATTGGGTACAATGGGAATCTGCTTGCTTATGGTATCATAAATACCATTCAAATAATATGAAAAATCTGGCATCCGCTCAATTTAGTTTACTTGGTAGTAAAAATTATTGAGTAAAAATTGAATCTATTGTTGAGAAGATGCAGTTTATCGCGGAAAAAGGTATGGTAACTTTTTTAAAATTTCTTGGCTAATAATAATTTGAATTATAATACACATTTTTGCTTGCTTGGTTGGTGTGTGAGCTTTTGACGTTCTTAAAGATGTTTAATGACCGCATCTGTAATGCGAACTTCACCAGTGCACGAGTAAAAGAATATTTTAATCACGAGTACTATTAGGATGGATACATTTGTTTGTCATCCATATCTACACACTGTAAAAAAAACTGCAAAAATACAGACAAAAACAGACGATTTATCTGTTAAAATGACACAAATTGCTACTTATAGTCCGTTTTCTGAATATTATCTGTTAAATCAACAAATTCATCCGTAATTCGTTTCGATACCGGACAACTTTTCTAATTTCCGTTGTTTTCGCGGGTCAATTAAAAATTACGTGAGTAAATTGAATTCTTTGTTGTCGTAACGGAATCTCGGAAGTTGTCCGTTGATCCAACGGCTCTTCTTAACATTTAGGAGTAGTTTTAACAGACAAACTGAATATTACAGATTCGACTGACTCTTCAGGGGATTATACGGAATTCGATTAAATTTCCATTGCTTCAATGGTCCGTAACAGTAAAAACATGATCAAATATCTGTCACAATTGCTGTTAATGTTGCAGTATGTCTTGTATCACTCTGTCTTCGTTTTACTTTTTGTTCAACCGATTTGCGATTGCCAAGTATAAGATAAAAAATTAATAATTCTGGCGGAACAACTTAATTTAAAAAATTAATAATGCTCTCAGAATAGAATTTACAATATTAGCACTGCGTAAAGAGTTGCAAGTTGCAAATTCCTAAATTTGCCAACTAGAAATATATGATGGCCATGGCAGAAAGCGAAACGTTAATAAAAGGCCTGTGCAAATTTATTCAGAAAATTCCATTCCCTCTCATTTACGATGCAGACAACGCAGCGTAAAGATGGTATTCAATTGGACGTATTCTGCCCCAGAATTGGATAGCCCGTATATAAGTTGGCAAATTACCGTACTTAAACGTGTATATTTTCATTCTCTGTGGATGTGAGGAACGTAATGCAATTAAGGGGCTTGTGCGTTTATACGTACATACATATATTGTCCATTCACTTGTTTGTGTATATATACGTAAGTACATACGCGTAAACATACATACGAATAAGTGAAACGTACTATAAAAGTGTTCATTGAGATCTGTATGAATTTGCTAATAAGCCTGTGTCAGGGAGGAAGTTCATTTTTTTGATTCATACATGAACTGTCCTCTGTTGAAAGAAAAACGGGATAACATGCAGCGTTTTTATTCCCATTTTTAAACTTATTTAAACATTACACAGTCTAATAATGCATGGCACACAGTAATGGAATCACATACTGTATTACCGAACAAGTTAATGCGGTATTCAAATTTACGCAAATAAAAGTTACAATGTTGAAAAAGTGAAATGAAGCACGAGCCGTTTTCATAGCCTTATATATACGTAAAGAAGTTATGTTAATCAATTCTAAATGATCAACGGACAAATTCGATCACACGACTTTATTTACACTCAACGCAAATATACCTTATAAGAGCAGGTGTTCTCAAACTTTTCTGCTGTGACTGAAACTGGAACAGGTAGTGACTGGAACTGCCCTAACCCATACTTGATTAGTTCATTTGGTGCTTCACTAAAATAATATTTTCTTTGAGAAACTTTGGTTTCTCGTGAACAATATACCAAATAATATAGAGCTGTGTTATGTAGCTTTAATATAGAGCACACTTGTTGAGCTCATTTATTTTAAATTTTTAAATTTCTCTACTTCTTCGGAAAAGAATAAAAGGATAAAGAAAAATGAAGCTGTTTATTGAATGAAAGACACTCTGTCGTTGCCGTATTGAATTTATTAGTGGTAATAAATTCCACTATAAACTAATTGTTTTAGATGTAAAAATGAATGTTAGAAAATGTTTATCAACCTTAATCGAGTCGTTTATGCTCTATAAAAAGCTAGAAATATTTTCAATTCATGTCCAGTCATGCGTCGAGTAGAATATATTTTCAACAATAGAAAGGACTCGTTACTGGTGTCCACTTTCGAACGTCTGTCGCAAACTAGTCCCTGTTCCTGGGCCCGGAAAGGAATTCATCGTAGTGGAATTCAGCGCAGTGGAGGGCATATAATGCATAACCTAAGTGTATTTTACATTTTTATATCATTGATACTAAATTTCAAAGGAATTGAACGTCCAGCTGGTTAAAGGACAAATAATATACGATCGTGAGCGATGCCAATTGGCCAATGGTGGAACGCAAAAAACGTCACGTGACGAAAAATCGTCACGTGACTTTGTTTACAACTGGTTATGGCGGCCGTAAGTGATGCGAAGTAGATTACGGGAGTTAAAATGGCTCCTTGCGTACGCTTAAAAAAAGTTTTCGATAATTGATGAAACTGAAATATGTTGAATGCAACATGCATTTGAAGATGCATTATATATCCAAAATGCCGAAGAAGTCTTGTGTGGAGTGAAGTGTACGCACTTCTGTCCTTCGAACTTCAAATCCAGTTCCAGAAAGAGCTGTGCCAAACCAAGGTAATGTAAAATTTAACTAGAGTTACATCATGTATCCCAATTAACTCACTGAATCAAAGCTTCATAAATTAAAAATGAGTTTCATATTACCCATTGTTTGACAAAAGAGTAGATTTTTGATTGACCCTTAATAGCATGAGTTTATGAATAGAAAAATTTTTATGTGCTTTAACTTATGTTGTCATTGATGGAGGCCGAGCAAAATTAAATATTTGTTGTGGAAAATAAAATAAAAAACATTAGACATCCCCAAAATTTAATTGAAATTAATATATTGTTGACTTTTTCCACAAAATTTAATAACAAATGCTATTCTAAAAGTTATTTTTTAAATAATTATTCATAATTGAAATGTCTTGAATTGGCTGTATTGCCTGTTATGTTATTTATTTTGTATCTGAGTAACTGCCTTGTATTAAATTACAATCAAAATCTCTCATTAAAAGTTTTATTTTTGATTGAGTGACTTACTTTGTATGTGCATCCATTGTTTATTACACGGTTCTTTCAGTTTGCTTGCGAGCAAACAATTTAAAATTTCTATATATAATAAATATAGCTCAGTAAAAATAATATGATTAGTTAGGCCTATAGCATTTTAAAAATGATTTATAAATATATATATCTATTATGTAGAGTAATCACAGTGCCATCTAAATTTCACTAGATAATCATGCATGATCCATTTCAAAAATTGTTTTGCTTTGAACACGTTCACTGCGTATTGGGCCACATGTGTACCATTCGGTAAATTGCTCATTCAAGTACCGGTGTAAGTAAACGACATCTTATATCTGTTTCACAAACTTTTTAAAATATATCTGTTATCATACATTGGGAAATGTTATCATGCAATTGTATTTTCATATTTCTTAGAGGAAGGATGAAATTGTATTCAAGCACTGCAGTAAATTTCCCAATTGTACTAGTTACAACCTAACCAAACTCACCGTTAACAACCGTAGAAATGCAGTGAACATGTTAAATTATAGTTGTTTTTCCTTTACTCATGGCTTGAATTTTAATTGAAAATATAATATCATGCAGGCTTCTGCATTTATGTAGCCTTGTAGAGAAATGTAGTGTACCTACTCTTACTTTACTTAGTTGTAAAATGAATGATTAGGCTTTGAGTATACCAGCTTCCTATACTATATCTGGTCTCTGGTAAATGTTAAGGAGAGGACCATAATTCATTTTCCACTTTTCGATGCCTTAACATAGTTAAATAGATCTAAATAAAAAAATTTTATTCTATGCACTTTCCGTTGCAAATGAGTATTTAACAAGTCATAGCGGTAAATTACTGACCGCAACTCTTGTGTTTGAAGCAGAAAGAAATTGGGCGGAGGGTAAGACTATAATGGACTCTCCCTTCCGACGCGCTGGAATGATGAGCGCAAAGACGAAAGGTGACATACCGCTATAGCTCGTTATTTTATCGGTGATAACCTTTATTGTGTTATTAACTAAAAGATCTTAGAAGTGGATTCAGGCTCTGCGGGGTCAGCTAATAATAAATTACAAAGTACCCAAACGTACGCTACCCAAACCAAACTTACTGCTATAACTCGGTTTAATTTTAATTTTCGACGGAATTTGCATAGATGAAAAGTTGTTTATTTTGATCTAATTAACTATGTTTAGGCAGCATAAATTAGAAAATCGATTATGGTCCTCTCCTTTACAAATACCCTGGTCACTTTCTAAAGTGGCCTTTAATGCAAAGAAAAGTGATCAAAGTTGATCACATTAGGCAGCCATACAGAGTTGGCCACCAAAGGTGACCATGCAAAGTGTACATAGAATTTGTTTTAGTTACTTCAAGGTAAACATAATCATGGGATCTGTCTGCAAAGTTATATTCAGGGTGAACGGAATTTGCATTTTCATGAACTTGAATCCCAAATTGAAATTTTTTTGACTATAATTGAATGAATTGAAATCCAGTTAGAATGAAAAAAGATTATTCAGATCAGAATGTTCTCACTGAGAATGATAATTGATATATTGAAAAAGTGAAATGAATTTTAAAATCAGATCATGTTAAAATTGAAAATCACATTAATTTATTATGCACCACTCTACATAATTAAGAAATGTCACATTTTTGTTTTCTGCTTAATTAAATTGTTGATGTTTTCAAATGTCAGCTGTGAAAAATTCATTAAGATCTGTACAATGGTTCTCAAGATTCAGAGGTTAGCAGCTGGGTAATAGGGTGGTTTACTTGAATTATAATTATTAGGTATCTAATGTGATTAATTTGCATGTGAAGTCATAAAAATAACTTGTTTCTGGTGTCTCAAAGGAATGTGTTTTAAAATGGTGTGGGCACTAATGAGGAGCTAACACACCCTGAGCCATACATTTTGTATGCATTCATTGAATAATTCACAAGCATTGCAAGATTATTTTCGAAATTATCCAATAACCCTTCTCTGCTATTGTAAGTTATTGACAATAAGATCAACAAAAGCTCTGCTCCTCTTTGGAGGAACTTGATTCTACTCTTATTTGATGCAGAAATGATCTGTTTACAAAAATAGAGAAAAATTTAAAGTTCTACTCTAAACTTGAGTGTTGCCAGAAATTTGTGTTCTTTAAAAAATTTCGATTTCAAATATGTACCTTTTTCCAATTCAATATTAATATTTGTGTTTCCATTTGTGATATATTGTTTATTTTTGGGTTTAAGCAAACCTGGATCAAGTTTCTGCGTTGAAAAGTGATGGAGCTTTTGTTGCTGTAATAAATGCAAAAATGGCGCATTTATTTGTTGAAATTTTTCTAGTTGCCAAAACCAATAACAGAAGCTAAAAACTCATATCCTTACCAGTAAAAGTATTCTATATTAGACTGGTGTTTTAAATTTGCTGTTTACCCTTTGCACCAAGAAATCCAAAAAAGACAGCTTGTTATTCGCTTAATATTAGGATGTTTACTATTGTAAATGTAATATTTGGATGTATGCGACCAGCGCTGCTGCAACATTCTCACTGTGATGTCATTTAAGTTTTTTTTTCTCTGATGCAGGAAAGGAACTTGAGCATCAAGATGGGAGAAACTAATTTACAGATGTAAAATTAATGAACAACGCTTGTTCTTAGTAGAATATCAATAGTTTCAAATATGATCATTTGTCAAAATGATTTTCATAAAAACATCATGGTGGGAGAATGTCGACAAATTACTTTAGTGCTGTAGCATTTTCAAATGGTTAAAACTAACTGAATCAAGACTAATAATCTCACAAATTTGTATAGATGTTTATATGTATGTGTCTACATGAATGTGTATATGCATATATATATATACATATTGGTACATAACATTTTAAGTTCAGAGAGGTACATACTTGCATGTTCCTGCGCATTCCTTTGCCGAACATTTACTTGAGGTCAAGCTGAGAGTTTCGCATATTTAATTTCGGTTGGCTCGTACATTTTCAGTAGTATGAATATGACTTCACTAAATAAATGTACACAAGGAGTTCCGAGACTCGAACTCAGGACTTAGAAATTACCGCGCCGGCACGCTACCAACTGAGCTATCGATCACCCTAAAAGGTGACCGAAACCCAACGATAGCAATGCTTGGCCCAGTGCAGGTACGTGCTGTCCCGACATATATTTTACTCCCTATTTTTTATCGAGAGTTCACAGTCTAGTAAACTCCCAGAAACAGATAATGATTCTGGTACGAGAAGCTGCTGCTTCCACAAGTTGAAACGAAATAAATGTACACAAGGAGTTCCGAGACTCGAACTCAGGACTTAGAAATTACCGCGCCGGCACGCTACCAACTGAGCTATCGATCACCCTAAAAGGTGACCGAAACCCAACGATAGCAATGCTTGGCCCAGTGCAGGTACGCGCTGTCCCGACATATATTTTACTCCCTATTTTTTATCGAGAGTTCACAGTCTAGTAAACTCCCAGAAACAGATAATGATTCTGGTACGAGAAGCTGCTGCTTCCACAAGTTGAAACGAAATAAATGTACACAAGGAGTTCCGAGACTCGAACTCAGGACTTAGAAATTACCGCGCCGGCACGCTACCAACTGAGCTATCGATCACCCTAAAAGGTGACCGAAACCCAACGATAGCAATGCTTGGCCCAGTGCAGGTACGTGCTGTCCCGACATATATTTTACTCCCTATTTTTTATCGAGAGTTCACAGTCTAGTAAACTCCCAGAAACAGATAATGATTCTGGTACGAGAAGCTGCTGCTTCCACAAGTTGAAACGAAATAAATGTACACAAGGAGTTCCGAGACTCGAACTCAGGACTTAGAAATTACCGCGCCGGCACGCTACCAACTGAGCTATCGATCACCCTAAAAGGTGACCGAAACCCAACGATAGCAATGCTTGGCCCAGTGCAGGTACGTGCTGTCCCGACATATATTTTACTCCCTATTTTTTATCGAGAGTTCACAGTCTAGTAAACTCCCAGAAACAGATAATGATTCTGGTACGAGAAGCTGCTGCTTCCACAAGTTGAAACGAAATAAATGTACACAAGGAGTTCCGAGACTCGAACTCAGGACTTAGAAATTACCGCGCCGGCACGCTACCAACTGAGCTATCGATCACCCTGAGTCCTGAGTTCGAGTCTCGGAACTCCTTGTGTACATTTATTTCGTTTCTACTAGTGGAAGCAGCAGCTTCTCGTACCAGAATCATTATCTGTTTCTGGGAGTTTACTAGACTGTGAACTCTCGATAAAAAATAGGGAGTAAAATATATGTCGGGACAGCACGTACCTGCACTGGGCCAAGCATTGCTATCGTTGGGTTTCGGTCACCTTTTAGGGTGATCGATAGCTCAGTTGGTAGCGTGCCGGCGCGGTAATTTCTAAGTCCTGAGTTCGAGTCTCGGAACTCCTTGTGTACATTTATTTCGTTTCAACTTGTGGAAGCAGCAGCTTCTCGTACCAGAATCATTATCTGTTTCTGGGAGTTTACTAGACTGTGAACTCTCGATAAAAAATAGGGAGTAAAATATATGTCGGGACAGCACGTACCTGCACTGGGCCAAGCATTGCTATCGTTGGGTTTCGGTCACCTTTTAGGGTGATCGATAGCTCAGTTGGTAGCGTGCCGGCGCGGTAATTTCTAAGTCCTCAGTTCGAGTCTCGGAACTCCTTGTGTACATTTATTTCGTTTCAACTTGTGGAAGCAGCAGCTTCTCGTACCAGAATCATTATCTGTTTCTGGGAGTTTACTAGACTGTGAACTCTCGATAAAAAATAGGGAGTAAAATATATGTCGGGACAGCACGTACCTGCACTGGGCCAAGCATTGCTATCGTTGGGTTTCGGTCACCTTTTAGGGTGATCGATAGCTCAGTTGGTAGCGTGCCGGCGCGGTAATTTCTAAGTCCTGAGTTCGAGTCTCGGAACTCCTTGTGTACATTTATTTCGTTTCAACTTGTGGAAGCAGCAGCTTCTCGTACCAGAATCATTATCTGTTTCTGGGAGTTTACTAGACTGTGAACTCTCGATAAAAAATAGGGAGTAAAATATATGTCGGGACAGCACGTACCTGCACTGGGCCAAGCATTGCTATCGTTGGGTTTCGGTCACCTTTTAGGGTGATCGATAGCTCAGTTGGTAGCGTGCCGGCGCGGTAATTTCTAAGTCCTGAGTTCGAGTCTCGGAACTCCTTGTGTACATTTATTTCGTTTCAACTTGTGGAAGCAGCAGCTTCTCGTACCAGAATGACTTCACTAACTTACAAATGCTAATGTATTTTTAACAATTCCAGATAACTACTGAAAGTCAACCCCAAACGAGGCTTCAAAATAAGATCCACGAATGAAAGAAAACGCCACTGCGGGACGCATCCGAATGTCCTGTCGTTGGTCGCGTGCCTCAGCAGCACGGAAGAGTCTCTTGGCCTCAACCCTGCCACCTTGCTTGCTGATCTATTCCACAAGTGTGATTGATTTCTTCATTTTTTAATGACACAATTGAATGTTATGTTAGGTTTAAGTGACAGCTAATTCAATTTTCTGACAAGTTTTTACATTCTGAACATCATATAGGTCTTTTCAAGTAAGATTGCTGACAACCTATGTTCCCATGCAGTTCATTCATAAATTAATAGTAAAAAATTGAACAACTCATTATCACAATATAATTTAATATCTAGAAGGAGAGGGGTTTTATATGTCACGACTGGAATGTGGGCTATGTGAAGCAGGAGATTCATTTTAATCTTGTTTTTTCATCACTGCCCCCCTCCCCCTCACACAAATGGGTAATCCTCATGTATGCTTTGCACTTCGAGATACTAATAGGCTGTGTAGGCCCTGACTTTAAGGACAAGTTGGCCTTCCTTTCTCGTTGCAGTGGGTTGAGGACTTCTGGACCGTATTGCCCTTTTTACCACCTCACTCAACTTCAATCTTGATGCTTTTCTTTTCCTACTCTTGTTTTTTCTTTTTACTATGCTTAAGACAATACTTCGCTAGAAAACACATAGTGCATTTTAGATTCGTAGTTCCCACATGACCAGTGCGCCTTCTGCCACATACTTGTCTTGAATGATGTCAGTGCTAATTACTTACAGCTAGCTAGCATTATGAAACGTACCCCTGAAATTTTGTGTTTTTTGTGAGTTCCTGCGTTTTAGTTTTGTTTTGCATGCTTGTAGGAATTTCACTTCCATTCTGGTTTTCAAGCTAAGGTTCTTCAGATAATAAAAGATGGTTCAACTTTTTGACGAAAGGTTAAGTAAGTGTTATTGGACTCGTGTTAGCTGCTAAATTGTTTGGATGACGATTTTTTCAAATCGGGGTGCGATTTTTAAATAGTTTCTCAATTCTATTTTAAACGCGTCGGATAGGCTTGCATAGATCTGCGGTATGTTTGAGTCTTAAAGTTGTACGTGAACATTCTGTGTATCAGGTCTCCATGCTTTCTCATTGTCTAGGCGTTAATTCATTTTTGCCAAATAAGACCAAATAGACTACCTTACGCCTTACTCATATCTCCATACTAAATGGTGCCTTCCTCCTTCCTCTCTTCGATACGCTCTTTTTTGTAGCGGTTAGGGAGGCTTAAACTAACTTATAATCTACAATCTACAATCTTTGATTTTGTTTCATGAACTTATGTTTTACCTTACTGTTTTTATGCCTTTTCTGCATAGATTCCGCGTTCCCTCAACTCCATACTAAATGGTGCTGTCTTCCTTCCTCTGTTTGGATAGCCTTAGTTGCGGATAGGGAGGCTTAAACTAACTGATAATCTAATCTTCGAGATTCAAAAGTACTGACGTCAGAATAGGTTTATTCTGAACCATATACTTTTATTAATGAGTTCATCGCTTTGTTGAACTTATTTTATTGTTCGGTACAGATTCATCATAAAGTGAACCGATGATATGTATTAGAAAGTTTGTACACTACGCGTAATATATGTATAACGTTATTCATGTATAGCAATGAGTTGATTTTTCTGTAATTTCGTACTTCTGTGTGGGTTTTGCTTTTTTATTGTCTGTTAGAACTGTTGACTAAATTTCGTAAGGATTACGTACCAAGACAATGTTTTCAGTTATACTTAAATACATTTTTCTTTGAACTCTGAAATGTTTGGCTAGTATTTTGATGAAGCAGATCGCATCACCCTTGACAGCAGCAGTTAATATTTTTTCTGTTTGCAGAGTATCTCTATAGCTCAGAATAATACTACTGGGGATACTCAGTTTCAAGTACTATATTAATTTTAACTCGGTGTAGTTTTTCGTTCTTAGCTACAGACGAGGTATGGAAACATCGATAGATTTTTCAGTATGGTTCATTAATATTGCTTGTGTATTATAAGTTCTTTGGTTATATAGTTTTTAGTTTTTTCGATTGAAAAATAATTTCATACTTGATAGAGGTGCCCAACGGTGAAGCATATTTCATTCACAATGCTCCTGCGAGGATAGAAGTAAGCTGCGCTATGGGTAGGGCTTTTTTGCAGAAAACAGTTTTCAGCTCTCGATGCTTTCCGGTTTCTTTCGGCATGCCTTATCTTGTTGTACATGTCTTTCATCATTCGTTCCTAGGTGTGTCATACGGTGTGTGAAAACCCTTTGTATACCAAATTATTTTTCAGTACACTTTTCAAGCAAGTAATTCGTTTTTGACAAACCCAAGAAGTATCCATGTGAATCTTATTAAATATACGAAGTGTACGAAAAATTTTCATCAAGCAGTCTGAATCGTCAGCGGTTATGAGGTTTACAAAAATGAAGACTTGAGCTTCTGTTGAATCAACCGAAACATGAAGAAGCTTCTGGGTAAGTGACAGTTTCAAGAGATTCTGCTACTACGACAGAGGAACCGGAAATTGGACGGTACTCGGATGCATCTGCCACGTGCAGATACATTATGGTGCCCAGTAAATATTACATGCGATGTACTTTTGTTACATAGAAGTATAGCTGCAAGGCTATTTTTACGGACCGCAGTGAACGATGCAATAAAAGAACTTTACGAAACTTCCTATTAACGCGGGAAGTCTTCCGCGTTAATAGGAAGTTACTAGTTCTTTTATTGCACATTTCACTGCGGTCCGTACACATAGCCTTGCAGCTTTACTTCGATGTGACAAAAGTACAGCGCATGTAATATATACTGGGCACCATAATGTATCTGCACGTGGCAGATGCATCAGAGGACCGTCCAATTTCCGGTTCCTCTGTCGTAGTAACAGAATTTCTTGAAACTGTCACTAACCCAGAGGCTTCTTTATGTTTCTGTAAATTCAACAGAAGCTCTTATAGTTTCTAGAGAAAAGACGGAAACCTATATTTCGTCCGGCACAATGCCGGCCTCACCCGTTCTAACAACGGACATATAGACGTTCCCTGTGCAAAATACAGAACGTTCACAATATTTCTGTAAATCGAACAGAGATAAAACAATAGTTTCGTTGGACCAACGGTGCGTCTACCGCAGTCCGTTAACTCAACAAATGTCTGTAACGACGACGGAAGCAATTGATGCATCTGGCGGACTAACAGAGAGAAAAAAACTCTCTGGCCAAATGGATGCCAGACAATTTTCCGTTGTTTTAACACTTTTTTTTCACAGTGCATCACGAATCTTTGAAAGAAATATACAAATGTGATTCACTGAGTACTTATGTACGATAACGTTTGATTACAATGTATATGAGTACATAACTACACAGATACATTCCTGCATCAGTTATAGAAATGTTGCCATTCCTTCAAAATAATAGGCCAAGGCAAATAAATCATCTATGTATATGTAACAAATTGTAACTTGATTTTACGAAAATCATTTGAACGATCGAAAAAAAAGACTTAGTTTCTATATTTCTTTTAGATTAAATCTACAAATTGTCCTATGGTAATCTTATGTAGTTGCATGTATATATGATTTCATATATGTGATAAATTGGAATTTCACGCAAATAAATCTCTATATTTGTGTAAATAAATCCTCGATACTTCTATGGGTAATATTAGTCAACATATGAAAATAAATATTAGATGGATTCAAACTGCCATTAATGTAGAATTTTATAACAACTTTAATGAGTAGTATAATACAAAGTTTTTGAAATTGATTTTTATCTTTTACGTCGCTCAAAGATTTGAATCACACTCAGCCCCTGATACTAGATACTTAGCACATTTTACGACAGCTTGTCTTTAGATTGTAACACCGACGGAAATATTAAGAATTTCTCGCGGAAAGGAAAAACGATTGTCTTGCTCATCACATCTAATGGATACATATTTAACACAAAAAACGCTCAAATTAACGAGTGATTATGCCAGTTCTTAACTCAACTTAGGTTGGATTAATTTTAACTTGACTTGGATTAATTTGAACTTGACTTGGATTAAATTGAACTTGACTTGGATTAAATCGAACTTGACTTGGATTAAATTGAACTTGACTTGGATTAAATTGAACTTGACTTGGATTAAATTGAAACTCTTTTTAAGGATTGTATCGTATCACGTCATTTTTGACCGATCATGCACACTAGTAGTTATATATAATAGTAAAACTTGATTTGTAGTATTCTGTTACCAATTTAAAAGTTGTTTGTGAATAAAGAATATAATAAATGTATGTGCAGGTTGGAACATTGCAACCATTAAGAAAGAAAATAGTAATCTCACAAATTGTTAATAATTAAAATAATTATTGGAGTCACAAAATTTTGAATAGGCAGAGTCGGTGTTGGAGTACCAAAATTTTGAAGAGGTAGAGTCGGAGTCGCAAAATTCTGAAAAGTTGGAGTCGGAGTCGGAGTTACAAATTTAATCTTCCGACTCGCAACCCTGATTGTAAATTGAAACTTGAGCAGAACCGCATGCACGAAACTGACGATAGCAGCAAGTCTCACGAAACGAGACGCAGCGTTTTACCTTGACTACTAAAATTTGCATAATGCTTCTTAAAGCCTTTATTAACTATGTACATTAAAATTACCCTCAGTAGGTCAGATCAGTACATAGATTGCACAAAAATGTTTAATGCAAACTTGTGGGATAACTGTAATTCTCCTCCGATCGAGAAATGTAGTTCATGTTTCATTGAGCTTTGTGTTGTCTTTCATCTGCACGAGGATGATCACGAAACCCAGGAGCGAGTTCAGCACCTGCACGGAGAAAGAACAACCAATTATACCAGCAAGCCTTACACTTTCGCCGTTGCTTTCTCATGAAGTCATTCACTTGTGCTTTTACTTTTTCATGAAAACTTTCGCTAATGCGTTTACCTTCTCATGAAGTCCTTGCTTTACGTCTTTAACTTCTCATTAAGCGCTTCCCATTAAGCATTTACCTTCTCATAGTAACATTAACATCATAGTAACATTTTCACATTAATTTAACTTGTATAACTTCAATTTTTGTATTTATTTTTGTGCGTGGATAAGATTAATTTTTCCATCATGTTTCCTACCTGTACTTGCTCATTAACCTTCTTATAAAACTTCACATTCAAAAGGTGTTGTACTCTTTTCAGATTTTACGATAACTATAACTAAGTCGTGGCCAGCACGGGGACTCGTGAAAGAGTCCGGGTGGCGTCATGAAAGATTTAAATTATTATTTTGCTGGTCATTCCTTTATAGATCAAATGATTGAACATAAACAAGTACAAACGCACAAAAAATCCATTATAACTGTGGCGTCGACACAAATTAAGTAAGAAGACATAAGTAATAAATGTTTGCATCGATTCGTTGCATCTCTTTAGCTCTATCGTATAAAATAAACGTGGTAAGCTTCATTCTAGTACAGAGTCCTATCGCTCGAACAATACTGATATATCTTCAAGTTTCACACACATAAATTTAGCAATGCTGATAAGGTTATTGTCGAGTGTATTTTTTCTGTGGCTAATATCGGTCATGATTTTACGAGAATACAGTGCGTACCGTGAGGAGAGAGCTCCTCTGGAGGGAGTAGGTGCCGCCCAACTTCACTTGCGACATTTTCTTCAACTGTTCCTTCACTCGCGTCACCTGGTGGGATTATAGCGTCAGATGTTAGTGCACGGTCAGAACAACAACGTGTGGCAAGGTTTCAATGCTAGAACCACTCCTCTCAACAACATGTCTGAGTAAATTTTCATGTTTAAACAAATACCTTCATGAATAAATAAGTTTTGAAGAAGTCTAAACTACCGTATTTCCGTATCATCTGCGCATGTCCGTCCGTCATATTTTAAGAACGTCGTAAAATTCAGTCTGAAGTACAAATGAACGATTTAATTCTGTGTGGTGCTCTAGGGTACCTGATTACGATACCCTCGCTCTGTTTGTTAGAAAAAGTAAATAATTTAAGTACTTATTTAACATCCTCGTACTGATTGTCATCATATCCTGACCTGTAGCGCTCATTAGCTTGTGCATATTTTTTAATATCTTGTAATCAGAGAAGCTCGCTTTGGAGAAAAAAATTGTATCAGTAGCACAGTTACATGGTGCATCCACTCAGTCGAAGCCTAAATGGAATTTTGCTAGAATTCATGGAGCCAAAATTGACTATTTTAATTTTTCCGTTATGTTTCCTATTCTTTGCCAACTTTCCGTACGTCCTGCATGCTGTATGGTCAGTTCCTCGTAACAAATTTGATTTATCACCTGATACATTTTGAAGAAATAAGAGAATTTGTAAGCACCAAAATTTTTTTATCTTGCTCACTTTATGTTCTGTTGTTATTGCATTTTTTTTATTCTGAATTCCATAAACATAAGCTGAAATCGCAGAATTTATTGCCTACACCGGTGCTCAAATTAGGGTTTATAAAAACTCAACTACAGTAGGTAAAATGGAAACAGCTCAAGTTTTTCTTAAGTAAAATCATATCATAGCAAAATTATCAGGTTACATTAATGCAATTGTATAATTTTTCCTCTACTTCGAGTGTTTAACATCAGTGTGGTGATACCCGTCATTGCAGAGACACCATTGTGGCTTCCATAATTATTCCTCAATGTTTTATACGTTGTCATAAAACACATAGTTCATTTCCAAGTTACTCGCAGTTCAACTATTATCATGTAAATCGCAAATTTAGGTTTAGCTAGGATAGCTTCGACTCGGATAGGTTACGCTATTCTACGACAAGTTACGCTGGGATAGGTTAAGACATATTAACTTAAGTTAAAATAGAAAAGGGTAGGTGAGGCTAGGCTAGTTTGGATTAAGTTCTTCGTCAGCGGTTGATGATTATAGAATAGAAAAAGAAGAAACTAAAGTTCACAACAGCCGCTTTGGTGGAAATTAATCAGAACAATATAAACGAATTGAGATCATAAGAATTCTAATGTTTTAGCAAGAAGAATCAGCCAGCAAAGCATATTTGTTAGGCTGAGCTAACCAAACAGTTTCCAGAGCAAACAGAAAGTATGTAGACTAGGGCAAACATAAAAGTAATGCCAAAATAAATTGAAATATTTTTGAAAATATTTGACTTGTCATACATTGAGCAGTTAAACTGTGAAAAAATTGTTTCTATAGTTTTTTCCCATGTGACAAAGATCAATTTTTCAGGTTTTTTCACTGCATCATCTTTCATGTGCTAGAAATAGTTCTCAATTCCATTTTTATAACGTTTTTTTCTAGTTTGACTTTGGGCTTATGATAACTGATCGAAGGAGACGACTAAATTTGAATTGATGGTATTGAATTTATCAAAAATAAACTACTGGAGATTCAAAACCAGTTCGCTAACGCCTTTTTTGAGCATCAGACGCGAATAAAAGCGGAAGATTTTGAGAAATTTTCATTACAATCTTCAAGTTTCACAGAAAAAAAACCTAAAAGTTTCATTCTGCAAAAACAGCTGGACTTAGACATAACTTATAGCAAACACTACTGTGATTGAGTTCAAAAGTCAAATCAGAAAACTCTGTACCTGTCGATACAGTAACTCATCCGGTATGGTCGCCGCCATTTTGTTCACATCGTCCGCCGCCTTGTTCACCTGGAATAGCAGTGTTATTATGATGAGGAACTCAATAACTGCATCTTTCTTACACTCTCTATACGCTTACTCATCAATTTGACAAAGTCTGCGCAAGATGTATGAAAAATGCGCAACAAGTAATACCTAAAACAAATTTGCAATTCTGTTATCTTAACTTCCATACTAGGAAAGTCCATGGCACATGATTATATTCAAGTCTCTTTCTTTTAGTATATTGCGAGTTGCATGAATGAAACCTTAGCTCAGCATTGCAACCCATCACATTTAGACGATTTAAATGAAAATTTTTGAGATATTTTTTCTTATCTACCAGAACCTATGTATTTCCAAAACTACTTATCTTATGGAACCTCCCTTACTGAACCACTACTCCAGTTGAACTGCTTTTTTTTCTCATATGCTTGAAATGACTCCACTACTAGGCGTCACACCTAGTATGCCTGAGTCTGTTATGTACATAATGAAATCCAAAAACAGAACACATAATTATTTATTAAGCCTCTTGGCCTTTCGTAGCAGTGGCATTTGTTTCTGACCCATTGTTAACTCTCTGCGTTTAAATTTCATTTTCAATGCTTACCATCTTGATTTCGCGTGGGTGCCATATTCGAGATGTTAGAGTTAAATATAATGATTCTATATTTCATCATCGGATTACATTTTTTTTAGATAATTTCAGTCATTATTTAATGAAAACATGCACTAATTCATTGTTTAATTTTCAATATGCCTCAAACAGCTTTTTAAACTGCATGGGAAATTTCATTATCAGACCCATTATCCCCATTTTTTCTCTGAACTTCGAACGGACTGAAATTTCGTTTCTGTTTTAAGAAATTACCTTTTGAAAATGAGCAGTCGGTGGCAATCAGGGATGAAATGTTTCACTCAGTATACGATATTTCCATCACTAATTTTTCGAAATCACATTTAAGTAATGCCCTGTTGCTGTAAATGGGTCTAAAGCAATTGTTTTACATGAAAATTTGTTACCAGGGCGGATAGTTTATTATTGTGTATAGCGAAACAAGCAGCATGTTTGATGCAGGACGCAAATGAAGCAAGCTCAGAAAATTACGCGATGGAGAACTTCGTTCATCTCTGATAAAAGAACAAAAAAACAGTGGCTGCAAAAGTCTAAAGTTTCCCCTAGCTAGTGTCTAGGGTATCTGCGTCTTGCGTCGTTGACGCGAAATTAAATGTGTTAGAACTCACGCGGTGTTATGACGTTTTTCAGTAACACGTGGAATTAGACACTTATTTTCTACATTCTCCGAGACTAGTGTCCGGTTCATCAAATGTGTTATCCATGAGTGAACCACGGATATTTCAATCTTTTAGTGTTGATTGCTCAACTCACGTAAAAAATTGATGCTTCAAAATCTATTGAATGTATAGTAATGCAAGTCTCACTTTTTATTTCAGGGAGCACAACGATTCTGTCAATGCTTTGAAAGTTACCTACATGATATTATATCGGGTGTTAGAAGCTTATGGGAGGGTTCATTGTCTGGTCTCGCCTAATTTTATCGAGCTCGGTCGACCGTGTGTTATGTAGCAATTCGCTTCTCAGAAAATCGGAACATTTAAATATCATTAGCTGATACATAGAAATTGATTTATTCAGGAGGTGACTTTTTATCCTAGATATGTGTTTCATTTGATGCCTAAACTCCAGACTTATCACGCATTTTTAGTTGAGATCGAGTACGAGCCTATGTCAGCAGCTCAACTCCGACTACCAGAAAATGTCGGTCACGCAAAATGTTTTCGTTGGAGAATTTCTTCGGCTGCGAAGCTAAATAAAATTTTCGCCTAAATTTCCGAGTTACATCATAATACGAAAATGAATTAGAATGAAAGTTTTAACACCGAGTGATGAAAACATCGTGACATTGAGCACGGGGATCACCAATGCTCAACCTTCTCAAATGGATGACGTAATACCCCGCCACACTCTCTAATTGCCCGCTTAAAAGTGTAGCTGACAGCGAAAATTATCCCCAGCATTGTTTGCATTTTTTTGTTTTCAGTGTCGTTCCGCTTGAATTAAACGCTAAGTACGTGATAAAATTCGAGAAGTTTACCATCTTCCTTCGTGCCTTAAATCGATTTTAATTCTTTTAGCTGTCCGAGGCTCCTGCTCTCAGTGATGTAAAATTGGAGAACATTTGTTGTAAATTTTTTATGTGAATAGACGTTAGTCTGCAAAGCAATATGAGCTGATAAGGTAACAATTTCTCATCAGTAAGAAAATAGATTATTCCTCCTCACCTGGAAGGAAAAATCGTCCCCAGTGCTGTAGATGACGTGCAGCAGCGGTACGTGCACCAAAATTAACATCGCTTCAGCTCCATTTTGCTCTGTGACGAAACCGGCCAGGTGAAATGCGACGCCTTTCACGATCCCGATGATTCGCAGCGACAGACACCAGAAATAACTGCTAAGAAACTTCTCTGTAACCTCTTCCGCCTGTAACAGATAGTGTCATAGCCAGGTAATTCGAGTTGTTTGTGATAATGAAAACTCAAGCAACATGTGCTTCATCATCTTCACCATCCTCATCATTATCATCATATCATTATCATCATTTTCATCATCATCATTGTCATCATCATCATCACCATGCTCATCATCATTAGCTTTTTAAAAACCAATGACCTGGGCCTTTATTGGAAATAAATGGTTTTATCTTTTTTTTTCGTAGGAAAATTTTCAAAGCAGGCAAATGATTTGGGGATAGGCAAGCAACACTTTAATGATCACCTCTTGGAGGAAGTGTTCGCAGTGTTGAGCTTCTTTTAAAAGACATTCTCTTGCGGACCGCTGTTGGTTCTTCAATTCTTCTGCATCGTGCAAAATCTTATTTATCAATAAACGTGACCTAAATACAATTGTTTTCTCAATATTAAGACATAGCAACCGGAACATGATGTGCAATGTTAGGTTTTCTGCAGTAATCAATATTTGAAGGATTGTGACACAAAATCCAGTTCCAAAGTCTTTGCAGAATTTTGCGAATTTGAATGCGTACCAAAAATTTGCACACAACACCAAGGTAGTAAAAGCAAAGCTTGCACAATCTATTTTCACAATTTTCACTGTCTCTCCGGAAAAACTGGACATTTTAGTAATACTCCGTCGTAAAAAGTATATAGCTTCAGCCAAGCCCTTGCAGCGAACAAAAAGTAATAGGTTGCACGTTGTTTCGACCATAATGTCAAAGTTAGAAGAGGTGGGGTTCAATTCATTATCGTAGAAAACTGGAGTGTTTGAAAACCCCAACTTAACGAATATTTGTAGGCCAATCCCATACAACAACCAAAGAACGCTAAGGTGCACTCCAAGTTCAGATACGTCAAAACAGAGCAGGCCGGAGATCTTGAGAGCGTATTCTAGGATTTTAAAGAACTCCATTTTAGTGTCGGTCTTCACACTAGCGTGACAGACATCCTGAAATACACTGGCACATAAAGAAAGTTCTCTATCACCACAATCGCTCATCGAAATTAATCTCTCAGCATGGCAAGCAGTGGAGGCTTGAACATATTTGTTCTGACCGTCATTGCCCCAAGATCGAAATGCACTCAGACAATGGCAGTGGAAGACCAGAAAAAATATTCCGGTTATATTGGATGAATATGTCTTCGTAAAATAAGAGTTTCAATACTGTAAAACTGTGGCAACACGAGTCTTCAATAAAGATATAAGTGGTCAAGAACGGCTAGGCTCATGGTTCTCTTAGACAACGGAATAGACTTATTTTTACTGATGGAGTCGCCTTCAGTCGTAAATAACATGAGTAAAAATGCACATGGATTCAAGCATTTCTAACCAAATCGAAGGAAATGAATTAATAAACAGCTAATAGAGCGAGTTGTCACTTCTCTACCGAATGGAAATACGAAAAAAAGCCTTACCCTATCAGATGTAAAATGATGCATGGAAACACGCAAGATGTCGGCAACATGATTTGCCTTTCCATGCCATGTAAAATTTGTTGATGGAAAAAGGATTTCGTCCACAGTTACTGACTGTTTCTCAATGCATCGCTACTGTACCTACCGAAACAAAAAACGAAAAATGTCATAAACAAGACCAGCAATCCTTTAAACTTAAGATCTATATTATTTCTTACACAAGAGAAAACGTAAAAGCTGAAAATTTGCTAAAAAATATTAGATAGACATTTCAAATTTCTATTTAAGCCCCATCATACGAGTGGCCCTCTGCCTCAGCTGCGGTACAAAAGCCGTTTTCGCACTTGGGGCTGTATTACGTAAGTACACATTCTGTCCTAGTATTCGAAACGAGTTACAACGAAAGATATGTGCGAAGTCCACTAGAGGTTACCAGCAACGGTTCAAAAGTCAATAAAATCGATTTCTTGCCGAAAATTATCATGGATCTTACGTATTCATATCAGATGGCTGGAACTTGCCAGACGTAACGTGAATTATCGTTATAGGAGATAAGAGTATCAGATATAAATTTTACGTTTTAAGGATTTTAAGGATTTTATCTGATAGATTCATCGATTGAGATTTCCACTACAAAAGATTCATCAAATGATTCATTTAATGGGGTTTTTACTAAAACATTCAGCGACGGAAGAAGACCGCTCTTAAAGCGGAAGAGTATAGTGAAACACAAACTCGCACCGTATTTGTAAATGCTTTTGTGAACGACAAATAAAATATAACAATGTCAGTGAACTGGAGTTTGAGAAAAAACATAGAGATAAGCCCAACTGAAGCTAAACATGGAAGCTGATGGTTTTCACATGTGCCCTCGTTTTCAATTTTTTAGAAGAAGTTCCCTCTCTGAGATTGCTGCAAGAATATCGGAAAAAACATTTCGGATTGTTAGTATCTAGAATAATTTATGAAGGTGGCGCAGTTTTTTGCTACCAGTATTTACCATTTAGTTTTTAACGAATGACGAAATGATATAGACAAAAAATTTTTCCCTGCCAATAATATTATGAATTCCAAAAACTTAATGCACCGAGTAACTACTGTCAAATTATCAACTTAACCCTTTCTTTCCCAGCAGTTCAATTTTTAAGGGAAAATTTTTCTAATGTAATTTCAGTCATTACCCTGAAACATCAGCAAAATTGCCCTAGCATGTTTTTTTTTCTGCATAAGCAGGTGCTTACTTCCTTTTCGACACGTTGACTACGATTGCGCGTGTTGTGAAGTTGGTTTGGTTAGGTTTTAAAAAACAGACTGGTAATATCGATTTATTTGCTTGAATAAGTTTCTGTCCTTTGTAGGAAATGTACAAAATGTAAGAGCTCAATAAAATTTTCATGGTATGATAAAATTTCTTCAAAAGAGGTCGCAAAATAATTTCAAATGCCATACATTTACATTGGTGCGTGTATGAACAATTTACCTAGTGGTAAACATTTGTACCACTCTGTGGTCAAAGTGTTAAATTAAAAAAATTTTTGCTTTAAAAATATATGATTCGACGCCAAAAAAATGGACGAAAAATCCGAGAAAAAATATCAATTTAGTTTCTGCTTTATTTTATCTATAAATTAATACATGCACGTACGAAAAACTTGCTCAAAGTAAATAAAAAAGGATTAAATGTATTGCATAGACTACGAAGCTAACATTGAGTTTATAGCAATAGCAAATTGCACGTGTCAAACTTCTGGAGCATTGAAAGACATAGTTGCAGGAATATTATTAATTGCCTTGATATTTGTCATTTACTTTAAATTGTTTCCCTACTAGTTGAATTACCCTGAAATTTTATCAATTTCCCTAAGCTGGAAGATCTAGTCAGTCTGGGAACTGGAGTTCCCGTCGGGAAGCAAAGGGTTAAGTGCACACTGTACACCACCAAATCATACGTGAAAGCATCGATGCGCATCGTACTCGTGCTTTGCATGAATTATTTTTGAGACTTCAACGCCTAAACATGGAAGTCAACAGGCCAAGCAAAAACTCTAGACTGAGGAAATCGACCTGAATATATGGCTCTCAGAGAATCGGAAAGTTATGAGGCGGGCTGGCAATGATGAGTCCCGCATTTGCTGTGAGGTGAAAAAAATGAAAGGGAAAACAGTTTATTTCCAATAAAATGATACAAAACGCACATCATTGGTCATTAAAATAATTTAAAGTTAAAATCCTTAGTTGAAACACACAGGTGAGCATCGTAATACCCATGTCCCAGTCGAAACAAGTGATTGAGGGCAGCGTATTCTAGGTTTGATAAAATTTCTAACTACAATAAAAAAGAAGACATAATTTCAGTGACGATGCATTGTTGAAAACACTCTTCTTAGTACACAGTTACATTGAAATACGAGCTTAAGAACTTTCGGTGGAAGGAACTATTTTTGAAAGTAAAACGAGTGGATTAAAATTATTCTGAGTCTAAGGCAACGAGGCTGACATTCAGAACTATATTTTCACTCCTACGTATCAACTAGTATACCATTCAAGGGAATCGGAGAAAATGTTTTATATCATACCACGAGTTTTTGATATTTTCCTGCTAATAATAGCACGAAAGAGTCTACCTAAGTCTTGAACTGAAAAGGTTTGTTCTACAGCAGCTACGAAGACATGGACAACACAACTGGAGTAATGCGTGAAATTAACCACCTAGGCTGCCATAATATACTCACGAGAATAAGAAATGATACGATAATTTGCACCACATAAGGCTAACATTTTAGAACGTAAATAAGAGAAGAAAACATTAATGTTCTATAAAGTTAGCACACTAGATAAACTACATTAATTTATGAAATGTCTTGACGCAAATGTCTTTAATTCATAAACGTACATAGGTGTCATGACGGTCCAGTTCAATGCTTGCACAAAGACGGAGAGAATAAAACATAAGAATGTATTCTATAGCAAGCTAATATGAAGTTGAATAGTGTTTGCTTATTTATGGGAGCAATCAAGATAAAGATAATGAAATTTGTGGGGAGGAAACACTTATGACAGTTTACACGTAAATTGACAAATAAGTTTTAAATTTCTTTACACAGGGAGTAGTTTTAGAATTATTTGTTGCTTGCTCGAAACATCTTTTCGAGCAAGCATGGAAAACTTGTGAGAAAATTCTCACCGTTCTATTCAATTTTTTTCCCTCAAGAGTCATTAGATAATAAATGGTTGTATTCACGGGTTTTGGTAGGTTTGCTCAGGGTTAGCGGCGCGCCAGTAAAGGCCCTGATACACTGGCGTTCATGACTCGAGAAATTGCGGCAGTGGATCCGTCCGCCAGTTGAAGTGAGAACTGGCGACACGATACACTCAGCACGCAAGATGAAGCACCGCGGACTGCAATGCAAGGCGTCAGTCTGCCTCAGCGTGTCGTACGGGTAGGTGCGCGATTACGACCAGCCGTATGGAGCGCAGGATTGAACCAAAGCGCACGTTGCGCTGTGCTTTAGGCCGCGGCCAGACAAACAGCAGTGGAGCAGGGCAGAGCAGAGCCGGCGCTCTGTTTTATTTTAGTGGTATTCCTATTAGGGTGGCCAGACAAGTAGCACAGAGCAGGGCAGCGCTGTCTGAAGCAAGCGCCAGCGGCGTTTTATCTCGGGTGATAAAATACTGCTCGGAAGCTAGCAGTCAGTTGCACCCTAGAGTTCGTCCGGGAAGGATGTCGAACTTCTGATCTCCTCGGTACAAGCTATTCCTGCGATCGGGGGTGCATCTCTTTATATTTCGATCATAACTATGTTAATGAACAATGGTCATTTATAGCAGACGCTATGGAAGTTAGTGGTAGGTGGGATTGTACAGTTATTTATACGTATATAGGTATTTTCTACCTCACAAATCGAAAAACTATACTATATCAAGCATTTTCTTTGTCAATACCTAAACTTTAGAGCGTACCAATGCCAAATATTTCATATCAGGTCTATTTTTGGCACATGGCACTAAACTTGACTTGAAACATATATCTTTTACGTATGAACTATTTGTTTTTTAGTTATAAACATTAATCATTTTTCTCCTAAGTAACACTGAGGAAACACAGGTTAGGTCATCTGTGAGAAAGAAAGAAAAGAAAACCGTTTATTTCCAAAAAGGTTGACATATGAGATACAAGGCAACATCTTGGCTTTTAAAAAATTTCTCAATAAAAGACGTCCTTAGACAAACGTACCGTATGAGGAGTACTAATAGACAAACTATACGTGGTCTACTAATAGACAAACCATTCGAGGTTTACTAATAGACAAATTATAGGAGGCGTACTAATAGACAAGCTATCCGAGGTGTACAAATAGATAAACCAAACGACGCCTACTTATAGACAAACCAAACGTGGCGTGCAAATAGATTAACCCTGTCAATGGCTAGTTAAATCAAAAATATCATTTCTTGGAGATTTTATATCTCAAGAGATGGCTGACAACTTACAAATAATTCAAAATACTACTAGAAAATTCTTTGGAATTCCTGAATTATTTGTTGTATAATTATTTGTTGTATAGATATAAGCATACGCACAGAGATGATAATTTTTCACAAGCACTTTTTTCATTTGTCTTTTTTATATTTTTCATTGTTTTTATTCACAGATACGCCCTCTGGGGCAGTGATAGATCTATTTTTGAATCATTAAGCAATTGCAATAAATATATTTTTTTCTGAAGTATGATTCAGTGTTGACTGGTCGCAGAGCTTTGGGTAAAATGTAATATGTTTTGAGGTTTTGTTTTTACTCAAAAAATAGGAATAGAAACATATATATGCATAGGTGCGTGCATATATATATATGAACACGTGTATGTGCGCACACAAATTGAATTGTTAAATGTGAGTCAAATGTGGAGAGGATGGATCTTTTACTTTTTCTGTATCAGCGCAAAGTGCTGGGCAAAGCCGACACAGAATTCTTTAAGTTTGCGTTTTATCAGCATTACATCGGTAAAAATAACCTTGAAAGCACGCAACTAAAAAACTGTTAGTTTCTCCAAAAACGATAGTGATGTTCGAATTTTACGTGAAAATTGCCATTAAACTGAAACTTAGTGCCGCACGTCAAATACAAAAGATCCTTTTATACTTCGATATTGTTTATTGGTTTAACAATTCCAAATTCGGGTTGTTATATCCATAGTGGTTTATATTCATACGCCTGAACGAATTTGTTCCTTTTTCTGTAATGTCTCTACACGTCCAGTACTGCAAAATAATCCACATTCAAGTATTTTAAAGGTTTCAAGTCATGCGTCAGTGAATGATTTGCATGATTATTCCATCATCAACCATAACTAGCATATTATCATGCAATTAATTTTTTGTAGAATTTCCTGGAACAATTAAAAAACCGTATCAAAGCCATTTCAAACATTGTGGGTAGAAATATTTTAGCGAAATGAAAAGTACTATACGACAGTGTACGGATGTACTTGTAATGCTAAGAACATAATGCATAGCATGGAAATATGTATAGATATAAATAAACTTAATCCGATGAAATATTGCCTGTTCTACATCTATTTATTAAGCAAAATTTGAGGTTGCCTGTCACAAAACACCGCCCATCGTAGCGCCAAGATTACAACTGCTGCGAACTCAGGACCAGCCAGTGCTGTTTGTTTGGCCACCTAACTTACGAGCATGAGCTAGCAGCTACCAGCGAGCCGAAACTGCTCTGCGCAGCCCTGCTTCACTGCTGTTTGTCTGGCCGCGGCCTTAGCCTTCTGTAAGCGCTGCTGATCACATTCTGCAAGCAGTCGAATTTTTTAAATGCGTCTATAGAATTCAGTGATCGAGTTTTGTCTACTCAGTTGCGGAGCAAGACATGGCTGTACACCTCTCCCGTAAACGTTCAAATCGGTACTGCTCGTCGCAGTGACGACCGTCCTAATCCAGACATGCTCGGATCGCTGAAAGCTCGGTCACAGAACACTTACATAAGAAGAACTGCAAAACTACGGTGGACCGCAAGCCCGGTCTACACAAACGTACTCACGCACGTCAACCAATCAGCTTCTAGCACCCATGACTGGCAGCTGACGTCATTGGTGCCATGGCTTTCAATTGGCTGCGTCGCCAGGCTTGACTATGATACTCGTTCGGATTGGAACTCAAGTTTTTATTCAAAAGTTATGAAACGCTTCTTGGCGTAATGAGGATAGTGAAAGCCAAAGCGGTACATTTCGATTATATTGATAAAACTTTTATATATTGTCCTTCACTATACATAAACGTGAATGTGCATTCATGAACATATGTACAATTTATATTTAAAAACTAAGGTGCATTTAAATTAGACTCAGGTTCTAAATGTGATAAAACGTCGGTGCCGTATATTAAGTTTTTCGGAAAGAGTTCATCACCATTTTAAACCTTTAAACCATTAAACACCAGATTCTAATATCAGTCGAAAAAATACGATAATGAATATATTAAGATGTTTGAGTGATAAAAAAGCCTGCTATAAATAAGTAGCACAATTTTCCAATGAGCATTTTGTAAGCGTACGTAAGGAGCCATTCCTGCTGCAATTTTCGATGCACCTCTGTCACTGGCTCACAGCTGACTAACGACTTCAGATTCAAACAAGAGACACGTAACAATTTATCGGCTCCGTCATTGGCCAATTGGCACCTACGTCATTGTCGACAGGGCTGAATCTCACTTAGTGATAAGTTGCGGATCTTCTACATAGTATTTGATCTGTGGCTCGGTGGCCACTCTGCCAACTGGCTGGTGTGCAGGGATGGGAGGCACATTGAGAGGCGTGCCGGCGGTTATCACCGCGATTTTAGCCCAGTGTATCGGGGCCTTAAGAGAGAACGCTTTTAACGCCTGGTCGCTACGCACTGGCTGGAGTGCGCTCTCGCGAAGCTACGGAGATTCGGCAGTGGCTGGATAAGTTCTTTCCTTCCTGATGTTCTGTTTCCCTATATTTTCTGTTTGTGTGATTGTCGTGTGATTTTCGTTATTTTCAGTTGCCCTCTATCAATGCTTAATTATCATCTATAGTGCTTCAGGCTACTCAAGTCAAACGATTAAAATTCAACCTAATCAATTAAACTTCAAGTAAGTGTTGAGTTCCGCGCGGCTAAAATCGATCCGCTTTTAAACACGCCGATCTTGCGCTGAAACTCTTACTTTATCAGTGAACCTTAGATTCCGTTAAGGGGATCATCCGGGTTTGAGACCTTTTTTCGTCCGATTCGTTGGAAAATTGGCCAGTATATGTCTTTTGTGAGAGTAAACCTTTTTTACTTGTGTCAATTTTTCGATTTAGTCCTTAGTTTTCTTTTTTTTGACGAAAAATGTGTTTTTTGTATATTTTTATTGGTATTTCAGAATGGAACTCCTCCTTCAGTTTTGATGCTAGAACAAAAACAAAGACAGTTTTAGAACCCTTGGAACATTTCTAACAAACGCTCATTCAGTTTTTTTCAAATTCAAATTTTTTCTATTTATTCAAAATTTTTGGAAATTTCAAAAATCAGCAACAATTTTTTGGGTTTAGAGCTATATATTTCTTCAAAGAATTCAAATTTGAAAAAAAGCAGAACGAACGTTTGTTAGAAATGTTCCAAGGATTCTAAAACTGTCTTTTGATTTGTTCTAGCATCAAAACTCGAGAACTAGTCCCAGGATGAATATTGAAAATTCAAAGTGTTGGGTATAAGCAAAAAATAAAATTTGGTGTTGAAGTGTAATATAATGAAAAATTGATGTAATTGAATGCAGTTTTAATTTTTATTTCGATACTTTCCATACATAACTTCATATTCAAACTGTGAATTGTGATTTCAAAGAAAATAAAAAATTATAAAAAAATTTTCCTTTTTATCAAAAAAATAATTTTTACTTTTTTCAGTCTGATTCCTATGAAATTTAACTATGATATGTAACCTTTGAAAAGAAACACAATTGATTCCATTCATTTTTTTGATTCAGGTCTTAGATTTTGCAAAAATATGACATATTGGTTTTTAGGTATTGATATTTCACTAATATTGATATTTCAAAATGGGACTCCTCCTTCAGTTTTGATGCTAGAACAAAAACAAATGCAGTTTTAGAATCCTTGGAACATTTCTAACACACTCACTTTCGGCTTTTTTTCCATTTCCCATTTGTTCTCTTTTTATATGGGGTCAAAATCGGGAAAATTGAAAGATTTTGGGTGCTTTTCATTGATATCGATATTTCAAAATGGGACTTCTCCTTCAGTTTTGATGCTAGAACAAAAAAAATGCAGTTTTAGAACCCTTGGAACATTTCTAACACACTCACGTTCGGCTTTTTTTTCCATTTCCCATTTGTTCTCTTTATGTATGGGGTCAAAATCAGGAAAAAGTTAAAAAAAAATTGGGTGCTTTTCATTGATATCGATATTTCAAAATGGGACTTCTTCAGTTTTGATGCTAGAACAAAAACCAATGCAGTTTTAGAATCCTTGTAACATTTCTAACACACTCACGTTCGGCTTTTTTCCATTTCCCATTTGTTCTCTTTTTATATGGGGTCAAAATTGGGAAAATTGAAATATTTTGGTCCCTTCACCCCCCTCCCCGGAAGGGGGGGAATTATTGTGGTAGTGCCATAAAATTTTAGGAACGAATAGTCCATCAAGTAAGGGTCCTTCTACAACAAAAACATGCAAAATGACCATGACATCGACAGGACCTGGCAAGGGCTCCGGATTATCCCCCTAAATTAAATCTATTTTCTACTTCTCAAATCAAATCTTCAACTATATCTACTATTTTTCCAGCCTGGAGCACTCACCTTCGACTGATTTCCTCTAAATTTCCTAAATAAATCAGACTTCTCCAAAAGTGTACATACACACTGAGTGCACAATTATCTCAGGTCAGTGGGTTTCCGCCGATAGATGACCCCTCAAAGTTTGTTATAGTGCGTGAATACCATAGTCTAATCTAAAATTCCATTACTCTACAACTGTACTTTTGTTTTCACCAACAGTAATACTGTCGTTCCTACTGCTGCCACTCCGGAGTCTATAGCGGGTGAAGTTTGTGGCCGTGCGACAGCCCTGACCGAGCTCCGGTTCTTTTGACGGTACCGACGTCATCGTTCAATGTCAGCTTGAGCTACGCCTGGCCTTCCTTTCTATTGCATCTGCATCGACGTGGAGCTAAATGAGACCTTGGTTCCAGCTTGCGTAGCGACCCGGCACAGGGAGCATCACGTTAAGCAGTCGTCTCTTCGAAAGAGGCTTGGAGACTGGAGACTGCTCCTTACTGGCGCTTCTCCTATTTTACGTCTCTTATTTTAACAAATATTAATCCTTTCAATAAATTTACTACGCCGTCTCTGACCTGTTGTCAGAGACAGCCTTAAGTCATAAGTTGTTCCAAATTTACGCCGCTAATTTAAAGCGGCATTTAGTTAGATGTCAAATTAAATTAAAAGTTAAAATTGTATTACCTATCCTCAAAACGTTTGTGTGAAATTGTCACAAACGAATAGTGAGTTAACTACCTATAAGAGCATGCTTTAACTAACATTAAAATTTTATAAGATTTCTCACTCAAATGCTTGACAATAGCATAGGGAGAAAATAGAATAAATTCAATAATCATAGAAATTAGATTAGAAACTCAGCAAAAACTACCGCATGTGAATGAATGAATGTATATGCAAATAGATGTAAATATCTACAGTTTCAAGCTATTAAGCATTTAATAATGTTTATACATTTTATTAAATTAATGAAATAACTATTAAGGTTCATCATTGATGGCTTGGTGTTAATTTCCTAACGACCATTCATATTGCAGATATTTTTCGGAACTGTAAATGCTTCCTACGAACAACTAGGCGAAGTGGAGAAAATAAACCTTGATGGCCGGGAGAATTTATTCGCGTAAAGTTACAATTCAGAGGCGAACAATTAGGTGAACAACTTAGATATTGCCAGCAGCTCGCTAAATTTGGAGGACGCTGCATACGGCCACCAAGTGGAGAAGATCAATGGGCGCGATCTTCTCGGGCCAATTTAGTTAGTCGTGCCCTGGTGAAAATAGAAAAAAAATACATGAATTCCATATCAACAGAATTATTCCGTTATTGAGATCGCTGTAGGCAAACGGTTATAAATTTACGTAATAGTTCTAGTTATAAGTTAATAGTTATAGTTATACAGTTAATGTTCAAGGTATGTTATAGTTATAGTTACAGTTAAGGTTCAAGGTAAGTTATAGTTATAGTTATACAGTTAAGGTTCAAGGTGAGTTATAGTTATACAGTTAAGGTTCAAGGAAAGTTATAGTTATACAGTTAAGGTTCAAGGTAAGTTATAGTTATACAGTTATAGTTCAAGGTAAGTTATAGTTATACAGTTATGCAGTTATAGTTCAAGGCAAGTTATAGTTATAGGCATAGTTATATAGTTATACAGTTATAGTTCAAGGTAAGTTGTAGTTATAGTTATAGTCCACCAGGGAAATTTACGGGAGCGGATCTTATAGAAGCTCGATGGCAGCTAAATCACTGGTAGACATGCGCCAAGTCTACGTGAACCAACTTCAGCTGCCATCAAGTAGGGAGTTCCGTTGACGACGCAGAGGAGACGCGAAGATTCACGGATTCCCACAGGCACGGATTCCCACAGTCATAGGTGCCGAGAAGAGGAAGACGGGGCAGTGCAGTGCGGTGAGGAGTGCTTTAGCCCCTCATGGTTTCCCCCACGGAGTTAGGACGAATTCCGACGAACAAAGCTTACGCTCATCGTAGCCAAAGGAGAGCGATCGGAACTGGCCTGGGGAAACGCGTTAAGTAACGATGAAAGTAGAGGCAACGAGTTGAGGCACGAGGCAGCTGCTTGGTGAAAGGTGTTCTGCTGGTAGGGCTTTTGAGAGATTTACAAGATGGATTGTTCTACCAGCGTTCAGTCGTAACAGAAGTAAACTGGAAAATTCACGTGACTAGAGCAGCCTACCAGTGAATGAGCTTCTACATATTGAGATCATTTTCTGTTTTCTTCACTTGCAAGTTTCATTGTCAAAATAACAAAAACTCTCCGTGGTCTCCGTGGTACAGTGGTTAAGGGATCGGGCTCGTATGTTGGAGTCGCGGGTTCGTATCCCGGCGCTGGCGGGCAGATTTTCCCCGTTGGGTATAAGGGAAAGCTCAAGCACAATACCCCACTCAACCCAGGTGTCGGAAATGGGTACCGGCTTTACGGGGGAACCGTCATGGTGTCCTAAATATAGGGTTAGTTATAAGACATTTGAAAAACCAATGCTAAGATCATATGTATCAGGCTTGATTGGAAATATAGCATCCCAAAGATGCCGATGTTAACCTGTAACCTAACCTTAAATGGGGTCAGAACTATAAAGACTAGCGCTAACATTGGCGCGCACGTGATATCCTACTTTAAGTTGTAAAGTTTCTTTAAGTCCTTATAACTCGAAAACTACGGAATTTTGGCATTTTATCATTCGTGAAAATCTATTTATTTTGAGTTTTTCTACCTATGGTTGAAATTTGTCTGCACAAAAAAAACACCATATATATACACACACATTCACATTACATACATACAACACGCATACATACACATATTCATAAACATGTACGTACGTAAAGAGTACCATACAAGTAATCATATTGCGCACACATACTGCAAAAATATGGTATAATGAAATTCGTGCGAACTGCTTCCGAGATCTGACACAAGCTTTCAGTTGACCTCTACCCTCACTAAGAAGATATTCTCTGCTCTCATTTGTGCTCCAACTTTACCAGACCACTGTACCGTTTTTTCGGTAACGTCTGAACCTGCCCCTGTACCTAATTTTTGGTACTTTGCCAAGTACGTGAAAAATACTTCGCAAACTAAAAATAACCAGCAAAATGTGTTCAAACCTCTCGGTTAGCTATTGAAAATATCTGTCTTTTATGTTTAAATTGGCTGTGGGGCTTAACATTCAACAGTTAGGTTCAGGGCCTCAGGTCTGGAAGGGTTAAGCAAGAGAAGTAACATGATGCTTAGGACAAAAACGTACAGGCAATTGCGCTTTCAAGAATAGGATGAGCTTTGCTTTTTAGGAAGTTTGTATTCAAAAAGACACTCGCCCAAGCAACATTCAGCAAGATCCATTCATGAATCAAGCCCCATTTGATCAAAGTATCCGAAAATCTACTCATTTGTTCATCCAATCAAACTCGTACATGAATTCATCCTTTAAAACTTATCAACCATTTGACATGAAAATCCAAAAAATTTCCACCACCGTCTAGGTGCCAGTGCCTTGTCAGCAATCACCATAATCATTTTTTCCGATTGCCAAATATGACGAAATCATCAAAAAGTCTCCAACAAAAATACTCAACTGTTAGGAGTAAAATCCGTAGAGTTTGCATCAGAATTTTTCAGCCAGCTCTCCTGCCCTTTTCTGGCCTCCCTCCCGATTGCATCTTCATCAGTTCTCCCCGGTCCGAAATGACCACTCCCTGAATAATAAAAACTCCCATCCCATAACTTTTCACTCAAAGTATCAAACAACTTAAAGTCGGCACACACGCTAATCAGCGAGCAAAGCTAGAACATCTAGAACGAAATGCGACGGCAGTGAATGCTTTCGTTAAGGCTCACGATTCCTTCTGATATACACACACACATCAACAGTGCCACCCTTCAAACCTCTTCTCTCCCTAACTTAACACACATCGACATATCAAATACTTCTTACTATGTTCCCCTATCGGGGCTCGAACCCAGGTCTTTGAGTGGACGCCAGTTATCGTGACCACTAGATCAACAGAGATCAACATTCAGACATCATGGCGTCCAGATCAACATTCAGACATCATGGCGTCCGGGTAAGCGAGATTACTTACAGCGTTGTCGCAGAATTGTTACTCCAGGGCACGAATTTCCTCACGCAGTGGCGTGGTGGCGTGAGGAAATTGTGATCCGCTGCGAATAAAATAGGAAGTAATGATCAATGCACAATAAGTGATATGAAAAACAAACAAATAAACGTCGGCATCTAAGGATGCTTTATTTCCAATCTAGCCTGATACATATCACCTTGTACATTGGTTTTTCAAATGCCTTATAACTAACGCCAGGACGCCAAAACGTTTTCCCCCGCTCAATACCGGTACCCATTTCAGACACCTGGGTAGAGTGGGGTATTGTGCTTTGAGTTTTTCCCCTATATCCAACGGAGAAAGTCGCCACACAGCACCCGGATTCGAGCCCTTGACACCTTCACGGAAGGGCGGGTGCTTTAACAACACGGCTACGACGACCACAAAAAGCGAAAAACAATCGAGAACTTACAATAGAGACATGCTGTACCGTAAGAAAAGCTGTACAAGAAACAAGAAGTGCGAATAATAGCTAAAACCAGCATAGCATAGCATTATTGGTGATATCTGACAAAAAATGGCAAAAATTTTGGAAACGACTTAACATTCAGTTCGGGGAAACTATAAAGAAAATAATTTTAGGTATAAATTGCTTCTACGCCAAGATATGAAACCAAGAACAAAACATAATTGAACTGATAGGGACAACAACATGAAAGGTATTAATAAAAAGATGCCACACACTTCAAAAGGTTTATTAGAACAGGGATTTGCTCTGGAACGCAAAGTTTTCAACGCACAAGATCGTGATGGTTCGCGAAACGGTTGTCTGTATCCGTCGTACGCACAGTACAACCTAGAATTGCATCTACCAAACACGGTTAGGTTAAACCAGATTACATAACGTTAACTTTTAAGTTAGTTAAAACTTCCGTCAGCTACAAAGGTGTTACCAAAATAGAGAGGAGGGAGGCGTAATTCATTTTGCAATTTGGGAAACGCTGAATTTATGCATCTATGAATCAATGTTGTGGTGTTCCCCCACAAGATCTCCTGTGCCCTGAAACTGTAAGTGTGATAGCAAGTTCATGAAACTAGATAAAACTTGGAGGAAGAGTAGGCCTAGGTGCTGAAAAAATGGCAGAAGTGAAATGCAAAAATATGGTCCGTAACGAAAAAAAATTCCCAATCTACGAAGGTGGTCCGATAAGTACTTAGCCTACAGAAGAAAAACGAAAATTTTGGAATAGTGACGATTTATTCCTCAACAAAATATCCTTTTAGCTCGATACACTTCACAGCGATGTTCCAACTTCTTGTCAGAAAAATATGTTTTCTCGGGGTCTGCAAAGTAGGCCTCCGTGGCGGCGATGACCTCCTCATCCGACTCAAATTTCTGCCCGGCGAGCAACATTTTCAAGTTTGGAAACAAAAAGAAGTCGCACGGGGCCAAATCTGGAGAATACAGTGGATGGGGCAGTAGTTCGTAGTCCAATTCGATCAATTTGGCCGTGGCGATGGCGAAGGTGTGCACCAGTGTCTTGTCATGGTGGAAAAGCACTTTGTCCTTTGTCAAATAGAGCCGTTCTTTCTGCAATTCGGCGTCAAATCGGCCCAATCGGCCCCTGTAACCGTTTTGCCTTTCTCCAGGTAGTCGATGTAGATCACACCATGTGAATCCCAGAAAACGGTGGACATTACCTTCCGGCCGAAGTCTTCGCCTTCTTCGGAGCACGTTCGCCGGGTGAAGTCCCCTGTTTCGACTGTTCCTTGGTCTCTGAAAAGTACCAGTGGATCCATGATTCGTCAACGGTCAGGAAACGATGCCGAAACTCCTGCGGCTTGCGCTTTAACAGCGTCAAACACTGCTCTGAAGTGGTCTCACGGTTGCGCTTTTAGTCCGGAGTGAGCAAACGCAGCACCCATCGCGCCGACAGCTTTCTCATGGCCAAATTTCATGCAGGATATGACGTACGCTGTCTTTTGAGATGCCTACTGTCTCAGCTATACCACGCACTTTCAATCGGCGGTCTGCTGATACGTGATCGTGGATTTTTGTCATGTTATCCTCCGTGGTAGCCGTTTTCGGGGCACCTGGGCATGGCTTATCAAAACCCGACGTGCGACCACGTTGAAACTCGTTAAACCAACTTTTTACGGTCGCCATCAAAGGAGAAGAGTCACCGTACAAAGCATCCAAGCGCTCTTTGATTTTGCTGAGCGATTTCCCTTCCATAAACAGGAATCGATTCACCGACCGATATTGTTCTTTTTCAATTTTTCTAAAAACCGCGGACACGCCCGCTTCCACACGTGGTCAAAACAAAACTACGTGTCCGATTTGGCTGAAATTTCTACAGTAGCCGTCTTCAAGAATGTACTACACCATAGTAAAGTTCTCTTGCGGTAGTGGCACCGTTGGGCAGTGAGGCTAAGTACGTATCGGTCTGCCCTCGTATTTCAACAAATATAAGGCCTATTTACCTCTTCAGTTGGTCCGAAATGAAAAAAACTCCTATGCTATATCAACAAATATAAGGCGTACGTAATCTTCAGTTCAGGACCTCACTTCTTCCCACTGAGAACCAAACACGATCAAATTTGCTACTAGCTAAAGAGCTTTTGTACCTAGCTACATATGGCTGTTTAGCTTTTGTACCTCCCATTGCTTACCACTTTGACCGCAATATGAGCCGCCTGTGGCCACGGAGTGGATTTTCATAACGCAGCTGACCAACCAGTAGTCACAAACTTAATTTTCATAAATGATTCAGTTCATGCTTGCGATTGTAAAAATTGCTTACTATAGTTGATTTCAAATTTAAGTTCAATATTGAACTTCAGTTTAATCAATTGCGAATGAAGTGTTAAAATACCCACCGCACCAAGGAATCGAAAATGCATTTTCGTTTGAACGTCCATCTTCGTAATAGGCTGCAACACTTTAACACGTTGATCGATTGGTTATTGGAGCACCCTTAACATACGTATAGAGTATATATACGTATTGAGTATACGTATATAGTATACGTATGTAAACATTCCCATACAAGAATACGAGTAGCGATTTCAGTGCACGAGAGCAAATTCGAATTTCCCATGCAAGTTAAAATTTTATGATGTCATTAATATGGTTTTGACAATATGTCGTTGAAAATGGGCAGCATATGTACGTTTATTTTCGCCGCATATGAAGGAAAAAAGGTGCATTTTAGTGCACGCATATACTGTTTGCATTTTCATAGAGGAAATTACATATGATTAAAAATTGTTCGCATGCATATCATATATTTTTCATACCCTAAAATACACCTCACGGAATTAGTGACAAAATAAAGTATAAAAATAGCTGAAATAAGTGGGATAAAACTATATGGAAGTTTATTCAAGAAGTTTATTAAAGTACCTTTTGGAAAAATGATCATAAATTTCCTAACGCAAAAATGTAGAACAGGTTTGGAAACTAATTTAACAAAAAAAACATTTGAATTTGATTCATTACATTTGTCAATTAGGTTATATTTCAAAATGTTTAAGTTGAATCTTTTCATGTTATCTGCCAAGATCGATTTGTACCGTGAAAAAAACTCTCTACTTTGCATGAAACAAGAGGGGTATATTCAAGACAATTCAAGTCATTTGGCGAGAACTGTGGTAAGATGTCATTGGTGTTATCTGTAGAATATCCGCATAAAATAGCTCTCACATTTTCCTTGATTCTATACCCTCTACTCTTAGACAGAATGAATGACAATTTTTTACATCTTTGGTCGTATGTGTTCGTTAAAGCTTCTTTGACTATGCTCATTTTTTAAATGATGTTAGAAATAGAGAGCCCTCTAGTTTCGAGTTGTTTTATTGTAGATGACAGTACTACAAATGTGGATCTGATGAAACTAACACATGTCTTCAGTTCAAAGTTATCCAGAATATTTCGATATTGTTTTATGCTGCTTTCGTCACACTCAAAAGACATAATAACTGCAGCTATTTCTTCGTAATATCTGGTATAGTAATTTGCAGCGTCCACCCAGGTACCCCTCCTGGTCAGTACTGGGGATGATGGAAGTGGTAGTTCTGGGCACATCTCTTTGGAATGTTGAATTCAACATGTGGCTTTCACGAGGAGACTTTTTCCTGACGATATAAGTTTACTGACTTCTGGGTAGGTACATCTTACCAATTCTGCTACTCGGTGCACCTATATGCCAAACGTATGACGTGTATCAACCTAGGATATAAACTGCTCACTCCGTCCATAGCTTTTACCAAATAAGGTGCAGCGTCAGTAGCAACAAGGAAAACATTTTCGTACTTCATTTGTCCAGCCCATATACACTGCAGAGAATCATTAAAGAAAGCCGCCATGGTACTGTGTCTGCCCTCCCGGCGTCTAGTAAGCATGTCTGCCGCTTCTCCTGCAAATCAAATGGTCTCCGCCTGGCCTCGAGAAGCCACGGCTGCTTTTATTACCAATAAATCTATTATTTTGCATGGGATACCACTGATTTATACGGATAACACCTTTGATGGGATTGTACCTGATTTAAAGGTGCTTATTTTTCAGTATTCATGATGATGGGGGAAAAATTATTGATTTGGTTAAAAGCATATCATAATGCATTCGTCTAATTGTTCTGTCAGAGCCATTTACAAAGAATGTTCATTCTTATTTAATAAACACACAAGAAATATTGCATATGTACATTATTTTTCGTTATTAAAATGCAAACAGATCAATATTCAGCCATAAGAACGATTTCAATAGTTTATCTGGTATTTTCATAATAATTTCAAAACTTCGGAAGTGAATTCTGAATGTAAGTGAATGTTTCACAAAATAAGTCTTAACGTTTATTAGTTTACCCGTATCGCTGTCACATTTACATACAATATTAAATATTATCACGCAGTAGCTTGAGAGATTTATTATATTAAGAACATTTGCGTACGGATGCCATGTTTACGCTGGCAGTCTATCATACAGTTCTAAAAAAATGCGCGTAAGATTCCAATTGCTATTTTTACATCCTAATCACGGTGAT
Organism: Morinoia aosen; assembly: GCA_030386875.1. NCBI lineage: Eukaryota > Metazoa > Arthropoda > Malacostraca > Amphipoda > Talitridae > Morinoia > Morinoia aosen. Next base: position 73,676,116 of record CM059557.1, read on the forward strand.
GCTAGGAAATGAACGAATATATTCCAACGAAAAAAATGCAATTTAAGAGCTGCACCCACGCTGGTACATGCACAACTGTAAAGAACGATCGAAAAATAATACCTACACTAAAAGTTATTATGAAATAGATAATTAGATTGGTGGTAGTTGTTAGACTTGGTGGGACCAAATTTCACAAATGCTAAAAAAGGAAGGAAGAATGCGCAAATTAGTTAACGAAATTTGGATATTTAGCCCTAACTCTCTGCAAATCCGGTTATAACTGCCATTTTCTTTATGTTCAGCAGTCCAATCTTTTATCCACTATCTATTTGCGGTATTTCTTTTTTTTTTGACCGCAAAGCTAAGGAGTAAGCTTACTTTGACTTCGACGAACCTCTCCCGACAACGCATAGTGAAGCACTGCCAAGCTTGCCAGCGGGCAGCGACGCGTCACTTCAGTCAAGAGAACGTACGTGTGAAAGCAAGTGTTTTGACCACACTCCGTGAGTGTGAGTGTGACTGACTAAAAAACTGATCGTGTGAAAGCCCCTTTAAGGACCTATTAAGGCCATTACAGACGTGCGGAGTTTTTATCGTCAGTTGACTACAACTGCACTAAACGCCGCCCATTTGCTCAACGCCCCGCCCATTTTTCGACTTCTCACATCCGCGCTGTTGTCAACATCCGCGATCAAGCATGTCTTGTTTCTATTGAGTGCAGCTGCAAGATTGCCGGCAGTGTTTCCACGAGCAGGGTAATTACCCTATTTTAGGGTAATCAGTGGTACCTTAGGGTAATGTTTAGGGTAATGAAAAATATGGGCAAATCTAGGGTAATCAGAGGTCCGTGAAGGAAGTGCCCGCCTAATCTACGAAAAATAGAAAATTGAAAGCCAATATGCAAGCACCCTACTGGTCACCACTTGAACGAAATGCGATGAAATGAGTCAGAACTTAGTGTTCACAAAACTGCACTGCTATTGTGGTTAATGTCGCACATTTGAATGTCATCAGGCATCGCACACGAAAGACGGCGTCAAGATACGAAGCCATAATATCCTTTGTCCACTTCGTTTTTACAAATGATTCTGAGTTGCATTTCGCTAATAAAAACTCGATCGGTGTCAGCAACAGCCAGTCGACGAAAGTCACTGTCCTGTTCTGATTGCGCACGGGCTTATAAGCTTCAATAGAATATTGAAATGTATGTTTGCTGTATTTCTAAATACCACAACTAATATATTTCATCGTAGAAATAATTAATAGGTTCATTCTTGTGATAGTCATTGAATTAACAGCAGAGTTACTTCACAGCGCCGGTATTTTGCCAGCTAATAAAATGGAAGGCGTCGTTTTTCTTAGCCATGTTGCACGACAACGAAGCATGTTATTGTAGCGATGCAAACAAAATTTTAGACAAGGTTCTTTGACACTTCGAGTTACAAAAGGTGCTAAAGGTGAAAGGAAGAAGATATAAAATTAGTTACAAAAATTCATATAAGAAAAAGAGTACAGTTATTGACTTGAAATTTGCAATATACTCGTATGTTTGTATTCTCACAGTCTTTCTTAGGCGCTGTAACACGGACGTAGAATTTTATATAGCTGCGATAATGCCTAGAATTCCGTCAACGGAAATTGAAGCTCTAGGGCTTCTAGCAACTGAGTGTTGAGGAAAGTTTATACATATTAATAAAGGCAGGTAGTTCTTTTTTCCAAAAACCTCTGAATTTCCTCACCCGCCCTTTACGAAATGAAAAAATTTGATTACTTTACGATCAACTTTATGAGTTGATGAGTGAATGTGATTGCAACGAAGTCTTTGAGAAGCATATGTGATGTAACAAGATTGGATAAAATCCGTAATGAAAAGTTACGACGAAGGTCATGTGTGAGGAAAGTCAGAAAGCCATCAGAGAGAGTGGATCAAAGTGTTAGGTTAGATTGAGCATGTGGAAAAAATGGCTGAAGCGCGTGAATGGGTGGAAAATGAAATGAAAAATAGATAATTATACAAGGGATAGGTACACATGTTATTGCATTTCTTGCAGCACTGCAGATGATCGCGCATCGAGTGAGGAAGAGCCAAAGACCCCACCTCGAAAACAGGAAAGCTCCACGTGAAAGCTAAAAACCACCAGCAGAAATTTAAAGATTCGTGGACATCAAAACCTGAGATTGAGGGATGGTTAGCCCAGTCCTCAAAATCAACAGAGCAAAAGGATGTGGTATATTGTAGGTTTGTCGAACCGATATTACATGTGGGAAATCGGAGATCAAGCGTCATATGCTCTCAGAGAGACAAAAACAACGATCCATGGTGGCAAATAAAACCCCATCAATTGCAAGCTACGTGCTATCCAATGATCCTCTCGAAAATCGTGCTCCTAAAGTGGAACTGCAAATTTGTGCATTTTTAGGCAAGCACCACCTACTTATCTTATTGTGAGAGCCTCTTTCAGTTTGATGAAAACAATGTTCCCAGATCAGGAGTCGCTGAAAAAGGTGCGCCTTGGAAAACAGCGAGCGTTATACATAATTCGACAGGTATTTGGCAAACATATTGTTCGTGAAATCGTCTGGGATATCAAACCAGAATTCTAACGTCCTTCAACTGGGCTTCCCTCCTGACGTTCATGCAGTCTGTAACACAGAGCTAATTCATACTGACCGAGCTCTGGAAACCGGTCCATTTACCTTTTAGTTAATTTATAGATCATAGGTCAGGATTAGCTGTTTTAGGGTAATCAGGGTTAATCAACACCCTTCAGCTCGGGTAATTAGAGTCGCCTCGCGTGGAAACCGTGATTGCCGGTGGTAATAATGTGGTTAGTGTTGTGCAGACATTCGTGACTTGCACAAAATGGCGTTCTCAAGAGATAATGTTGTGACATTAATTGAGATGTAAAAATATTTTCCATGTTTATGGAATACTAAACTGCAAGAATATAAAAATAGAAACTCTAGAGATGACGCTTATCGGAAAATTTCAGACAGTCTCCCAAATTACACGATGGATGCAATAAAGTCTGAAATTCAAACTCTACGAAGACAATACAGAACGGAAAATCTGGCTATGAAGAAAACAAAGAAATCTGGTTCTGGAACTGATGACTTGTACATACCAAAACTATGGTGTTACGATCTCCTTAATTTTTTGAAAGGTGATATTATCTGCGAAACTACACCATCCTTATCTCAGGTATGTTACATGCAACATACATCGTCCAATAGTCCTGATTTGGGTAAAGTGCTTAGGGAAGTGAAACTATTTTGGGGAAATTTTCAGATTCTTTTCTTTTAATTTGTAGGTATAGGGAGATTTCATACACTACTTTTATTGAAAAAAATGTTCAATTGCAATATGTACTATACATGAATACATGTTTACAAATACAAACAATATTAAATTTAGTAAACCAGGAGGTCCATAATCTGGAAATACATGAATTTAAATTTAATTCAACCCAGCCATCTTTCTCTGCCAAGGTACTTGACCTTCATTGTTAAAATATCGTACAAACTTCTCTCTAATTTTTTGGCTGTTTTGTGAAGAGTGTTCATCTCTAGTTGTCTCTAGAGGTATCATTGTTCTCTCACTTCTCCAACTTCCCTCAGACACAATACCTTTATATTCATGCTCATGGTCAAAACCGTTTCGTCCAATATAGTGGTTGCCGCTTTCTCTTCGCAAATAATTATGAAGCACAGTACATGCCATGACTATTTTCACAGCTTTATTAGGTTCAAGTATTATTGGAGTTTGCAGGATGCGGAATCGATTTGCCATGATGTCAAAAGTATTTTCTACTACTCGTCTGGCTCTTGAAAGCCTGTATGAATAGATGCGCTGCTTCTCAGATTGAGAGCTATGTGGAAACGGTTTTATTAGAAAGGGTTTCAATGGAAAGGCATCCCCAACAAACACGAAGGGGAGGGAGTTCTGTATTTGAACTATAAGGCCTGCAGGGTTTGGGTAATTTTGCTTCATTATTCTCCAAGAGAGTGCTAAGTGAGCAGTTTTCCAAACCCCTCCATCGGAAACCCTCCCATTAGCGCCTGCATTGACGTCCAAAAATTCATAGTTTGCGTCTGCAACAGCCATAAGCACAATACTGTGTGATCCTTTATAGTTGAAATAAAACGATCCGCTATTTGAAGGTGGTTGAATTTCGATGTGCTTGCCATCGATCGCACCGACAGTTGGGAAAATTTCATTTATGACAGAATCACTCAGCAACATTTTTCCACTCTCGATCACAGTCAGGTACCTGAAATGAAAATAGAAGTAGTTTAGACCATTTAAATAAACGATGTTTTTTGATAACTTAATCATTGAACTGCAATTTTGTAATTATTCATTGATTTCTTGCAGCCATGTTCCAGTCAGAGCGAACTAGTGAACACAGCAAATGACGGAGATGAGTCACAAGATCCTGAAAGCACTATCGTTCCTTCTCCAAGCCCAACCTTGAGTCAACCTCCTGAACCCTCTCCTGTTTCGGTTTCTACGAGTAAGCCTAGCTCACCTACCAGGAGCGAAGCGTCTAGCCCAGCAATACCAAGTAGACCACCTACTCCTGTTCCACAGCCTGGTACATCCAGTTCAGAGCATCTTCCTTGACAAAATCAACAACGATGCATGAAGAAGAAGACCGAAGATAGTGACCCACTGTCCATGGCTGCGTTAAAAAGACTAGCACGACCGACTCGAAATAAAGGTAAACAGGATGATAGGTTTAAAGCTTATGGCACGTCATTTGCAGCAGACTTGCGAGAATGAAATAAGACAAATCCACTGGCATGCATACTAGCCAAAAGATTGATGGATGACATGATAATGAAGGGTTATCTAGGAGAATTAAAAAAAATACGAAAACAGTGAATGTGGCAAGCGTAAGCATAGATGAATGGGATGGTAATAATTAGAAAATCATTTCTTTTATGTCTATGAAAGAGTATGGAGGATCCCATCTAGCTAAGCAATCAATGTAATGTTATTATGATTTGCTTACATGTAAACTATGAAGGGATTTCTGTTGTATACTTTTGTGATGTAGGTTTTTCTGTTTGTTTTATGTATTTATGAGAACTTATAAGAAGTTATCATAGGCTATACCTTATTTTTCACTGAAATTGAGTGGAATAACTGTCTTACTTTATCGTTTCTAATATACTCCAAAGATATTCTACTCTAAAGCCGAAGAAATTACTTAATATTAAGACAGTATATTTGTTGTTCTATTATGCTTACACTTTTTCGTTTACTTCTGGAATTCTTTATTATTTTGACGCTTACTTTCGTATTCTAATAGAAATTATTTTTATATTGTGTTTAATCCTCTGACGGCTTATAATTTGTAACAATTTTGGTAATTTATAATTGTATTACTGATGAATGCAATGGATGATTTTCAATTCCAGTTACATTTACTTTATCCTCTTTTTCGCAAAAAGGTATCCATTTCTGAAAAAAACAATCGCCACAAAATCCAGACAAATTTAGAATACACTCTGGTTCTTTACAATGGACAGGAAAACAATCATATATTAATAATTTAAACGGACAATAATAAGTATTTCAATTCTTTGTAGAGAGTCGCTCAATACTTTTATGGTACTAAGCCATATTTTGTAAGAATCCAGGTCCCAATTAATAAAATGGGTATATATACATGTATACATAAGTTTATGAAATTTTTAACCATTTTCTTGACTCACCTTCAAGTATTCATTCTTCAAAGCATCGTATATTGCTTCACAGCTTTCAGGAACGATGGAGCTCAAGGTGCTAACATGGATTCGCACGAAGTACTGAAGTCTTGAATAATTATGTCCTGATATGAGGTACAATAACGTAGTTTCCAATCTAGCCCTTGGTGGGATGGAGTTTCTCATTACTGTATCTTCTTTCTGAATTCTCTCAGTCACTTTGTGGAGAAGCTGTTGAAACATGGGTACTGAGAGCCTCATATACTTCGAGAATAATCTTTCGTCAGTACTGAGCTCTTAGAAAATAGATCCGTAGCTACTGCGAGTTTGTCTATGTTGTAGCCACTCTCTATACCACATTGATCTACTTTTGCGATTTTTACTTCGTACTACAATCACACACAAAGCTAGCTCCACGCTATCATCAGAGGACGACATTATGAGTCTACGAAAGCTTATGAGATACTGCGCTGACTGCAAGCGGTCATTACGCACTGTAAAAAATACCCGTGAAATTCACGGTTAAACACCGTATAAATCACAGTATTTTACTGTGAGGCATATTTTACAGCAAAACACTGGGTTTCAATTCAATAACGGTAGAACTCCATTATTGGCTATTACAAGTGGATTTCATATCAATGGACTAAATATAAGTAATTTTGATAAATTTAAGCTTAAAATGACTAAACAAATGTTGCCTAGTTACTATAAAACTCTATGAGGTATGTATTGTTCATGCAATAAAAATCATATGAGAAATGATTGAATAATCAACTTCTAGGAACTTTCCTTCCCATAACGGATATACGAATGATCATTCTAATTATCGATTGATTAAATTTATTGTGTTTTCCTCTTACATCAGTTTTATAAGTGGCATTTTAGACTTTAAAACGTTGAAGATTGAACTATCCTTTCGAAAATATTGGTTCTCTGTTTTATTTTATCACTGCGCTGTTTCTTACTGTATGAAGCTTTAATAAAAATCATTAAACAAAAAATGCTAATTTTCTTCAAATGTTTTGTTACGAGAAATGTATTGGTAAATTAATCACTGAGAAGCTGACACCGTGTCAATAGTATTGGAACTACTTTCCCCAAGGGAATTGTGTTTGCGCAGCAAGTAGAAAGCCGTTGGAATTGTGCGAGAGAAGAGTCAATGTTAAAGTCTCAGTTATTGCTTTCCAGTAAATGTGTTTTGCTCTCACCACCAGAGTATAATAATTTGACAGTGCTTATCTCACATGGACAGCCATCATATAGAGTTCATGAGTGGGGGTTTTAATTCAAGCGGACGTTTACCGTTGATTATCGTGAAGTACAGACAGTGTTCGTGTTAATTTACTCACACATATAATATAACTGTAGGAACTAAGTCTTGTTAGAATGCTGTTGAGCGATATTATCGTCTCCAAATTCTCCCTACCCATTTTGTGAGTTTCCAATTTTGCATTTCCATGTTCATATGAAAAATGTCCTAGGAAACTTAAATCATATGCTGGATCCCGAGCGCATATTTTGTGAGAACATAGAAAAAAATTGTCATATGGCATCCAAAACGAGCATCAAAGATCTCCAGATACTCTTCTGCAGTGTAATTTACAACATTGCAATCAAATTCGTTCCCATTTGAATGCTTTGATCCAACATCTAAATGATCATGTAAAAGATGGTGAAATCATTAGGTGACCTATGAAAGATTGGGATAACTTATTTTCAAAAATTTCTAGTTTTTAAAGTCATCGTAGTAGAAACCATCGAGGATGTTCTCATAATCAGGTTGCCTTAAAACATATAATATCACCCAGTGTACATGAAGGCTGTGTTGATATTCATTCAGTAGCACTTTCAGCTCATGAAGTTTGCTCCGGTGTATCTGATGCTAGTGATAAACCTGATATTAGAGAGACAGATGAGAGAATGGAAAATAGTGATGAAAATTTAGGTAACAATGATGCAGAAGCATTTTATTTGAAAAATCTTGCATTGTTTCATCTCAAATTGCAGGCAAAATTATTACTTCCATCATCTACCATCCATTGAATAATTTCATGAAATTCACAATCAAGGACAGACATTTTTGTGGTCAAAAGTCATATCAAAACTAAAAATTAAACTGACATTCCTGATGACAAGTTAAAAGAAATTGAAGAATTATTCACCAGTACAGATCTGTTTCAATGTACATCAGAAAGTCTTAGAACTGACTTCGAACGTAGAAAAACGTTCAAAGAAATACTTAATTATGTTCAACCAATTGAAATCAATTTAGGAAATAATGTTCAGTGTAAAAAACGCACTTTTCAATATATTCCTGTGTGTAGGAGCCTAGAAAGCTTGTGGAATAATAAATCTGTCCAAGATGTATTAGCTTCTACCAGGGTATGCAACTTGCCTAATGTGGATGACATTCTAGAGTGTATGAGTGAAGTGTGAGATGGTTGAGTGTTTAGGGCAAATCCTTTATTCAGGCATGATCCTAATTCTCTTAAACTCATCCTCTATCAGGATCCCTTTCAGGTTTGCAATCCGCTTGGCTCAAGTAAAAAGAAGCACAAAGTACTGGCTGTTTACCATACTCTTGGTAATATCAGGCCACATTTAAAACCTAATACTGATCATACCAGTCTGGTTTTGCTATGCACAGAAAAAGATTTCAACTATTTTGGGCAGGGGACTATTTTTGAATATTTGATAAAAGATATGCAAGATATAGAAAAAAATTGAATTAAATTTGACAGAAATAAGATCAGAGGCACTTAGTGCTGTATTACTGGAGATAACCTTGGCTCTCATTGTGTTGGAGGATTTACAGACAACTTTAGTACAGTTGAGTACTTCTGTAGGTATTGCGTGGTTCGAAAACAAAATTTAAAACAAAATCCATTAACTATTGGAAAACGTAGAACAGTTGAAAGCTACAAATTAGACCTTGTTGGGCTTTCAAATGGAGTGAACGATATCAGAGGTGTAAAATTTAATTCTGTATTTAGTGCACTGTCATATTATCATGTTTGTCAGCCTGGGTTACCTCCATGTCTTGGTCATGACCTATTTGTGAGGGTATTGTGAACTATGACTGTGCTATTTTAAAAAAAGATTTGGTCAAAGTGAAGAAATGGTTGACTTATGATGAATAAAATACATTAATAGTAACCTTTAAGTTCCTTGGTGCAGATGCTAGTTGTAAGCCCAGTGAAGTAAACACATCTGGAGAGAAGTTAGGAGGGCAAGCTGCTGAAAACTGGTGCTCACTTAGGTTGCTGCCACTCATCCTACGCTACAAAATTATGAATTCAGAAGACTCTACTTGGTGCTGCTTTCTAATGTTACGGGATATTATCGAGTTATTATGTGCTCCAAAGATAACTAAAAGTGATGTTACTTACTTGAATACTTTAATTGAAGACTATCTTGAATTGCGAAAAAAGTTATGGTAAACGTGTAGCGTTTGGTGGTAATCGATTTTCCAGTTTTCGGTGCCTAAACATAGTTCATTAGATCGAAATAAACAAGTTTTCGCCTATGCTCTTTCCGTCGGAAATGACTATTTTACGAGTTATAGCGTTATGTTAATTTTCGTCTTTGATGACGAATGCGATCGAATAAACAGCTACTAATCGATTTTCGAATTTTTGTTACTTTAATCATGGTAATATCATCGAAATAAACTACTTTTATTCCATACACCTTTTGCGGCATATGAGTATTTTACGAGTTAGAGCGGTAGGTTTTATTTTTTTGCGCGATTGAGCTGTTGGAGTACGTTTGAATACTTTGTAATTTATTATTAGCCTCGCGGAGCCTGAACCCACTTCTAGGATCTTTTAGTTAATAACACAATAAAAATTATCACCCAAAAATAAAGAGTTATAACGGTATGTTAATTTTCGTCTTAGATGGCGGGAATGCGCTCGATTATTCGAACGCGTCGGAAGGGAGAGTCCATTGTAGTGTTGCCATACGCCGCGCTCGATAAATACCTTTCCGCCTCGAACACTAGAGTTGCGGTAAGTTATTTACCGCCATAACTCGTAAAATATAGTCATTTCTGACGGAAAGCGCATAGAAGAAAACTTGTTTATTTCCATCAAATGACCTATGTTTGGGCACTGAAAACTGGAAAATCGATTACTACCAAACGCTACTCAGTTACCGAAGTTATTTCCTTCAAATGATTTGAAGCCCTAGCACCATTACCTGAGACACTAACCAAACTTATCTTGGATTTTGGGCCACTGATTCATCTCTGGACCATGACTTTTGAGCGTCGCCACTCATACTACAAAAGATGTGTTCAGTACATACATAATTTCAAGAATTTGAATTTCACACTTAGTGAGCGCTATCAACTGTTCCAAGCTTTTAAAGGAGCTGGGCAGTATTTTCCTGACCCTATTGACATTGGGACATGTGAACGATTTATTCTGAATAAAGTTTCAGGGGACGGTCTGGGTCCACTTCCGGATTATGGTAGGATTTCGGTTTATAAATTCATCTTATAGAGTAGTTTCTTGCGCATCCAACGCTATAATTCGCTCTCAAGTACGTACATTGGTTCGTCCTCTAGACGGGGTAAAAGACGCGCACTAGCGTGACCTTGGAGCGCGCCAATGGATGGGTTCTCTTCCCTCCTCATTACGAGTCAGTATTGAGTGTTTCTCTACTGAAATAGCAAGGAAGTTCATTCATGGCCTTGCATGAAATGCTGTAGTGCTCAAACGAAACATTCCAACTCTCAGTGTTGATTATGATGATGTAACTGAGTGTTTGTTTTGAGTCCGGCTGCTCTGCGTCATCAGCTAATTAGCTGTTGTGTAAACATACAATCACCTCCCGCAGTTTTGAAGGTATGAGAATGGCAAATATATCATTCGAAAGGGCTCAAGAAGAGCTACCAGGAGAAAGAGTTGAAAAAATTAAAATTTCTATGTAATCAAAAAAATCGTTTTTTTAAAAAATGACTGGTTTTCTGAAATTTGGATTCACTGTTATTTGATATGAATCCTTTCCCACAGTTTCAAAGTCACAGGAATGGCCAAGATACCAATCGATAGAGATTGGAAAGATCTACAATAGCTGTAAAATTTATTGAAAACAAATGATTCGTGTAGAAATAAAACGAAAAAAATAATTTTTTTTTTAAATTGCTCTCCTGAGAAGTTAACTTTTTGATCTTTGAAGAGACACCTACCCCACAGTTTTGAAGGAACAGGAAAGGGAAATATATCAATCGATAGCGTTTGAATTATCTTAGAAAAGCGGGGGTATAGGTTTTTGAACTTCAAATCAAGTTGAAAATTAGAAGCAGAAGAATTTGGAGAAACGGAAAAGGGGTCGGTTTTGGGGAAGAAATTTCTCATAATTCAAAAAATCAAATTATCGAAAAACCATACCACCGGATCGAAAGACAAGACAATCAGCTACCTAGAAAACCTTTATCCAATTTTGTAACTTTAAAATTGTGGGAAAATGTTATAACGTCCTGGTGGTGATCGCATCATTTTTCCGTTTTCTCGTTATCGTCTTTTCATGTCTTTCAATTACTGCCGATGTTTTCGTGATTTTAATTTCGTGACATCCACAAATACATTATTTGTCACTTCATTTTATTTTCTAGCTTTAATAAATCACGACAGCGCTGCCACCAGCCTTTTTGTTAGGCAAAGAATGTTTATATTTATAAGACATGTTAATTTCAAGATAATGGTAAGCGTTTGGTCGAATATCGGTAGGCATATTATTTTAAGTGCATAGCCGTATATCCTGGCTTCACGAATCAATCATTTTCTCAACATCATCGCTATCATCTCTCATCCTAATTTAAATAGACATCAGATTCAATATTAACTATTGACAATAAAAGAAATCAAAAGGTTAAGAATTACATATAATAGTTATTCGCATTCTACCCTATATACTTAGAAAGTTCGAAGGAAGAGGCGTTAGTACATGGGGAATAAGGAGAGATACTTAGCTGTGGTTCGACTGCTTTTGTAGAGTGGTCCGGACTCTAGGTGACGAGCTGCCGTTTTGTATTGCTCGGATCGATCGCTATGGCAATAGTTAGCTGATGTTAGAAGTAAAATTTGCGGGTCACTTAATTGAATTTGAAGACAAGGCACTATTACGTTCACTTTGAGGCGGTTATGAAGCAGTTACCAATATGTTTAGATAAAAGCACACGCCCAGTCCGCAAGGACCGACGTGCCTGGTGTCGTCACAGCTCACACCTCTGTCAACGCCTTTCAGGGCCTCCCACCTCACTGACTCCAGCCCCCGAAGGCAACCCTCACGGTAGCGCTACCGCTGCTTCCCTTAGATGCCGACTAGCAATTATGATCTAACCAGATTGATATATGAATGGAATATATTTCCCAAATTAATTTAAACACGCTGCTACTTACTCTCGTTAACATACTTATACTAATAATCCCCACAAAATATTATTAATACGAAGTAAACATTACATAAAATTCTTCATTGAAGTCCCTGGCATTTTCTGTTGGCGATCGTCGTTTCCATCGAAGTCCAAGCGAAGATCCTTCTCGAAGGTATAAACGATTTGAAGGTATAGGCGATATTTGAAGTGCTCCTTCGTTGATCCTCAGACTTATTATTCGGTCTTTTAGAATCATTTATGAACATATTGTTGGCCAGACAACGATTATCCAGATTCTTAGCGATATTCCTTATACAGTTATGCGGAGAAGCATAACAAAAAGTCCATTATTTCCGCAACACCCTTTTTCTCATGTTTTTTTTATAAATCATATTTTTATGAATTTACGAAAAAAACACACGAGTTCGAAAAGAAATTCCGCATCAATTGACACCTATTGAGAAACTCTTGAAAAACTCCGTCGCGAAACGATGGACTTTTTTTCCCCAGACAGTCCCCTTCAGTAGATTTGCAAGCCGCACTTGCTGCCTTCAAGTTCTCTAATGAAAAACTTGGATTAGTGATGAAGTGACCACCAGAGGATCCCAGTACAATAAAGGATATTTTTTAGTGTTGGGCAAAGCAAACAGTGACATGGAAGATATTCTTACAATATTTGGGGAGATTCTTTTTATACTTATATCTGGTGAAAATTCTAAAGGTCTCTTGGTTTATTTTGTTGTGAGGAAGCATCTGTCAGTTTTTGTTTTCAGCCTTCATGTCCATCAAATTTTCACTTCCCCTGGTCAGGTTACAAAATCTTATGATTGTTTGAGTTATTTAGACCATGATTATTACCCTCTTCAAGGGTATGAGAAGAGCTTTGGAACATTATTGATTCCTCTCAAGAACAACAGTCTTTTGTCGTGAAAAAGTCAATCTCAATAAAAGAGAGCATTTTTCAAGTGTTGCCAAACTTAGCAAGTGGTACCGTTGATGGCATACTTCAGGTGCTCACTGAAACTGGTGTGGAAACGAGGGATGACCTGAGTCTTGTTGAAGAGAATGACCTTCGCCCAATCCTGAAGCCGATCCAAATTCGCCAGCCAAGAAATTTCTGGAGATGTGCTTCGGATAAGTAAATTTAGTTGTGTGGGGGCACCAACTGTTTATCGATGATAATTTATGTGTATTTTATAAGATAATTAGTTGCATTTCCTAAGAAATTCTTCCTAAAAGGTGAATGCTAGGATTAAAAAAACAGGATTTGTAGAATGTTGATGTTTTCCTAACTTTATTTTGTGTTTTCAACCATAAAAAATGTCAAATTTAAAGTAAAATTGTTTTCTTCATTTCTTCAGCTACTAAATTTCATTAGAAATAAAGTTGAATGTGTGTGTCAGGCTATTGCAAAAGATGTCGACTAGTGCCTATGTGATTTAACAGGAGGGAAAATAATTCTCCTCGCATAACTGAGCTCGCGTATCACAGATACTTGCGAAATATACTTCCGTCTCGGATTTCAAAATTTCATTAGCTTGATTTCGTTCGGCTCAAATTTGAAGCTTGTTTGACGACTCAAAAATATATCAACGCGAAAAACTCCGAAGCTTGAAAAACAGCTCGAAATCTTCAAAACTCTAACTAGATTGGACTCGGAAGGATACCAAAAATATTCGCAAGACTTGAAAACTGTGGGCGAACCCCAACTTAATGAAAATTAAGTCAGCAGAATCTGACTTTTCTCTTATCCCTGAAAATATCAGGAAGATTCCTCCGGAATTTAAGTTAGGGACAATTATCATAAGGTGGCTCCCAAGAAGGACCGACCTAAATAATTATCAATCGGGGCGAACAGGACTCGCCCACCTATATAACCTAACAATTTGGCGCCCAAGAAGGATCCGCCTAACTATTTAACAGAGTGTAACCTAGCTAGTTACAGAGTGCTTAGTATTGTTTTATTTTTGGTATGGCAAATTTTGAAAAATTCAAAGTAATTACTTTCTTCATATACCTGTAAACTTTTCTGAAGCATTGTCCTATTTAGTCGACCATGTAAACTGTTTTTTCTTAAATCAATGTGAAATGAGCAAGTCATTGAATTATAAAAAGGAATAGGTAGGTGGAAACTTCTTAACATTTGATTTTTTTGTGAGTTGAATTAAATTTATTTATTTTTAGTAGGGTGTTAGGATGGATATAAGTCAGTCACTTAATACTTGATGTTTGAATTATTAGATTCATTCAACGCCTGACTTATCGGCGAAATACAATTAAAAAATATGTTACTGCTTTATTTATGCAATATGGGATGTAATCTTTTACTTGCGTTGGAATCACTTACATTTTTCTATACGTGTGAAATTTCAACAGAATTACTAAACATAAGCAAGAGAAATAGTCTTTTGTTATCTACTAGTTTATATTACATTTAAACAATGTAATGTATTTACGTTTGTGTGAGAATGATTATTCTGCATCACTATGTAGTAAGGGCTAGTTGCTTAGTGAAGTTGTGAGAAAATATTTGAAGGAAAATTTGAAACTCAGTCTAATTCAAGTGGGTATTTCTTCAATGCCGTTTTACCAGTGCTGATCAATTTACATCTGGTCTTTTTTATCACAGTTGCATTGGTTATTGAAGATTTCCCCCTTTTTCTTTTACTTCTGTAGTGCCAATAGATAGAGTGAGTTCTTTAATACCAATTCACTTCAGAGGAGAAGTTCAGTTTCAGTTGAATTGTTTCTGTTGATATCAGTGTTCCAGCAGAAGATAATTTCTTTCTTTGGCTATTTACTTTTTTACTTTCAGTTCACTTTTGGTTCACTGTTGCTTTTTTCTGCTTCCATCCATTTATTTTTCATCTTTCATCTGGTTCTGTGAATTGCTTCCAAATTTATTTCTATTTACTGGATGTGGGAGCATACACCTTTTCTCGTTTTATAACCACACGTGAAAACAAAATAGCAACAGTTTGCACAATCATATAACACCAAATAAAAACTAATAACAGCGGCTCAAAATATAGCAACATCCAGCGTAAATCCACTGACGACGCTGAAAAATTTATACTATATGCAAAATGTAGTAGCAGAGATAAATAAATATAATGTTGCTTCAAATTGTATAACACTATCTGAATGGTGCAGCAGACGTTCATTTTCTGTAACAAATAATCAAATCTTGTAACAATGCATCATATGGCCAGTCTCACAGGTTCAAAACGATGTAACAGATGCAAAAAATAGTAACGAAAAGTCATAAGAGGTAACAACATCTTTTAAACTCCTATTGACGAGAGAAATCTTTTTTGCACTTCCATATTAAAAAATTGAAAATAATGAGTTCACCTTGAAATCCCGAATGTCAAAATTCCATAAGTCAAAATCTCGAATATCTAATTCCCGACCATATTTGGCAGCGAAATACTGTACATACATGCCAGTTGGTCTCCCTGATTACAACATTCAGGATTTTGATTTTCGGGATTTAGATATACGGGATTTCGACATTCGGGATTTTGACTTTCGGGAGTCTGAATGCCACCCGACAATAATACATGTAGGATTACATTCCATTACTTCCCGGTCAGTCGAAGATGCAATATCCGCTGACCGGGAAGTAACGGAATTTTCCAGAACAACTCTGACGTGGCCGGTTCACGTGTTACACCTTTTCTCGTTCTATAACCACATTCTTTCAAAATGTACCGACGAACTGCAAATTTAACAACGACGAACCATTGAAAATAACAGGGAATAGAAATATAGAGACAGTGTCGCAAAAAATAGCAACATCGACAAATTATAGTGACACCCAGCAAAATGAATGACAATGAAACTATACATCAAAACAAGGAAACAATATGTTGTGACAGAGTAGGGTTTTTGTACCAACGTTCAAAAAGGATAACAATTTTACAAAAAATAGTAACGTGCGTAAATATTATTGTAACAAATTAACAATTTCTGACACAATTATTTATAAGCAAAATAAACACTTAAGTAGCCATATAGTGTAGTACATAATGCATTTTGAAACCTTGCATACTAAATTATTGATAACTTCGATAAAGAATGAACATCATATGCATCACTCGTGAACCGGCCAAGACAGAGTTGTTCTGGAAAATTCCGTTACTTACCAGTCAGCGGATATTGCATCTTCCACTGACCGGGAAGTAATGAAATGTAGTCCTACACTGAAAGAAATTTTGGCCTCTCTAAATATCTCATGGTTGTTAAGGTGTCTCATAGATAGCCAGAACGTCTCAAAAATAGAGCAGATGTCTCATCGGCAGTGCGACCCCTAGATGAGCGCGAAGTGTCTCAAAATGCTGCCTGTCTTATATTGGCGATGATAATTTAATAGCTTAGTCACCCCTCAAATCTGACTGTAATTATTTAAGCGTTCAGTAAATGTGATACGGAGGAAATTAATTTTTTACAAGGTATTTAACTTCTATAGTCCGTCTACATGGTCTCTTCAGGGGAAGTTAACGGTTATCGTTACCGCTCTCAGCTTTACTATGTAGAAATGTAGCAAGCGGTATGGCATGATCTTATTGCTGGAGACGGTTGCAGCTCCTAGTGCAGCTCTTCAGCGGAAAGAGTTAGTTTTGATGTCACGACTCACCAGCAGCAGCTATCGCTTAGCTCAGGGATACGCTAGCGTGTGAGAGTTTCTTCAGGGCGCTGGAAGAGTCAATCTTGCTTAGCAGTGCAATACTACAGCTTAATATCCGTAGAGTTTTGTGTGAGACATCAGTTGTAAATGCATCAAACTCAACCCCAAGTGTCTCATCGATGAGACACTGAAGCACTTTTAGTGAGACACTAGAGCGTCTCTAAATCGGGTCTGGAGACACTGGTATGCATCCTAATCTAGGGTGTCTCATTGATGATGCATCTGCGTGTCTCGGTTTTGGGACAAACGTCAGATCCACCTGGGTGTTTCAAAATAGGGCTATTATTTCTTTCAGTGTACATGTATTATTGTCGGGTGGCATTCAGACTCCCGAAAGTAAAAATCCCGAATGTTGAAATCCCGTATATCTAAATCCCAAAAATCAAAATCCCGAATGTTGTAATCAGGGTTGCCAACTGGCATGTACTTCACTGCCGAATATGGCCGGGAATTAGATATTCGGGATTTGACTTTCTGGATTTTGACGTACGAGATTTTGAGGTGGACCGATTATTTTCAAATTTATTGAATAAAGCAGTGCGGAAAAATTATTTCTCCCGTCAGTAGAAGTTTAAAAATGTTGTTACAACTTATGACTTTTTGTTACGACTTTTTGCGTCTGTTACATTATTTTGAACCTGTAATACTGGCCACACCTTTTCTCGTTTTATAACCACACGTCAAAACAATATAGCAACAGTTTGCACAATCAAATAACAGCGAATAAAAACTAATAACAGAGGCTCAAAATAAAACAGCATCCAGTACAAATTTAGTGACAACGCTGCAAAATTGATAACAGATGCAAAATGTAGTGACAGAGACAAATAAATATAACTTGCTTCAAATCGTATAACACTCTCAGAATGTTGTAATAGACGTTCATTTTCTTTCACAAATAATAAAATCCTGTAACAACAAGCTCCAAATAGTCAGTATCACAGGTTCAAAATACTGTAACAGATGGAATAAATAGTAACAAAATGTCATAAATTGCAACAACATCTTTTAAACTCCTACTGACGATAGAAATCATTTTTCCGCACTTCCATATTAAGTAAACATTAAAAATAATGGGTGTTCTTGAAATTCCGAATACCAAAATTCCAGAAGTCAAAATCTCGAATATCTATTTCCCGACCAGGTTTGACAGTGAAACACTGTACATGCCAGTTGGTAACCCTGATTACTGTACAACATTCGGGATTTTGATTTTTGGGATTTAGATATACGGGATTTCGACATTCGGGATTTTGACTTTCGGGAGTCTGAATGCCGCCCGACAATAATACATGTAGGACTACATTCCATTACTTCCTGGTCAGAGGAAGATGCAATCTCCGCTGACCGGGAAATAACGGAATTTTCCAGAACAACTCTGACGTGGCCGGGTCACGTGTGATACATATGATGTTCATTCTTTATTGTAATTATCAATAATTTTGTATGCATAGTTTCAAAATGCATTATGTATTACACTATATGGCTGCTTAACTGTTTATTTTGCTTATAAATAATTGTGTCAGAAATTGTTAATTTGTTACAATAATATTTACGCACGTTACTATTTTTTGAATAATTGTTATCCTTTTTGAACGTTGTTACAATAAACCTACTCTGTCATAACATATTGTTTCCTTGTTTTGATGTATAGTTTCACTGTCATTCATTTTGCTGGGTGTCGCAATAATACGTCGTTGTTCCTTTTTTTTGCGACACTTTTTCTATATTTCTATTCCCTGTTATATTCATTGGTTCGTCGCTATTAAATTTGCAGTTTGTCGGTACATTTTGAAAGAATGTGGTTATAAAACGAGAAAAAGTGTATCTTGTGCATAGATTTTCATGACCCCTGATTCCATATTATATGATGCCTTCCTCTCTTGGGAACACCCTTGTTGTGTGGTTAGGGAGAGTCAGAATTAACTAGAATTATACTTTGAGATACTCGGTAGTATATTTTTTTATTTTCAATATAATTTTAAGCAAATTTTGTTGCTCAAAAAATAAACAGATCTTCTATTTCTCCAAAAATTCACAAAGCAATTGATGAAAGAAATTGTTCTGTAAATATTTATAATAAATATTAGGAAATTCGAATACTTTTAGGAATATTAAATTGTATTAGAATTGAAGTGAGGATTTCCAAAGTGAACCACCAAAAAGTCCTTACTTTTCCCTTGTTCATTGTTTCTAACAGGACATTTCTCTGTTCAAAGAGCTAGTGAATGAATGAGTTCCTCATGCAGTTTTGCAAAACAAAAATATTAGGAGCAGTTGCAGTATTTAATTTCAAATTTTTGACGTTTATTTTATTTGTGTTCTTGTTTAATTTTAGGGACTTAGTCATACCAAGATAGTGTTAATTTTATTTTACTATATTTTTTTCACTGATGTACAACCTGCTGCAAATGCATCAGACCTCAGCAATGTAACTCAACCGTCTACAAGTGGGATTGGTTCAATGTTGGATTCAAGCTCAGGATGACATCCTCACCTAGCCCCTTCCCAATTGGGCTCACGAATTTGCGATTCCATTGGAGAAGATGTCCCGTAGGGATATAATCAATGTGGTTGAAAATCAAGCTCGACCTACGCCATGGGCATGGTGTGAGATTGTACGCGTCGTTATAGATGACGTTTTGTTGACAACTCATAGGCCTGGCAAGAAGGCCCTGGATATAATAACTAGGAAGATTGTGGCTAAATATCCACAATCGTTCCAGGATGTAATTGAGGGAACTCTTGTTGGCTCTGGCCATGAGTCACTTTGCAAGCAACTTGTAAATCGCTCCGAACAGCTCAACAGAAAAGTTAATCCTTTTTCTATTTAAAGTGGCGTGGCAACAGATATATCCACAACTGAAGAAGATAAAGCCAGAGAAACAAAGAAAGTTCGTTACGATGGTTATGGTTGCATAAGTTTCAATCCAGACATTCCCGTTGGGGACACTAAAGAAGCTCAACAAGCAATCCCGTTAACTTTGAAGGAGATGTTCCTCCAGAAGGGCACAGAAGGCCATTACGAGCAGCTGATTCGAGCTCTGGAAAAAACTCGCCGTACCTTTATGAATCGAGTGGTTTTTTCATCCATTTTGAAGAATTAACAGGAGTTAACAGAAGAGATCAAGTGCAGGCGACGCACCAAAGCAGAGCACAAAGAATTTTATTGTGGATGGATAGGCAAGTGAAATCTCGTGACATAATCCAAATCAATATGGATTATAAAAATGCAAAACTGAATTCAGGCAACACGCTTTCTGAATTGCCAGCAGCTATTTTGGGTGCTATGGCCTATTTCAAGGAAAAACAAGATGTTTTGTTCAAAGTGTTCAAGGTGAGTACTGCGCATGTTCTAATGTTCAATTTTATAAATTGTACCCATTCAAACTCCCCTTTGGGAGATAAACTATTGTATCTATAGGAATTACCACTCCCGGGGGGGAAAATGTGAGGATCCAAGCTGAGAGTTAGGTAGGTCTTTTTTTGATGAAATAAAATGCTTTTGCTATGTTAAGAACCACCTTTTTTTGTTCACTGCTGTCCTGTTTTTCAGCACCTACTACTTTCTTCAACTTTTATCTTATTTAATGAACTTCTTTCTCAACTTACTGTTTCTATAGCTCTTTGCATAGATTCCGCATTCCCTTATCTCCATGCTAAATGATCCCTTCCTCTATGCGATACTTTTTTTTGTAGCGGTTAGGGATTCTTAAACTAACATACGAGTATAGCTAATCTAATCTATCCATTCAAACTTCATTCAAATCCATAGAAGCTTATAATATCAGCAACTCTCCTATAGCCTTCCATACATATATTTCTTCCATTATTTCCAGTCCTTTATCATTTTCTAATTATTTCCCTAAACATAAGTGCCAAAATTCAACATAGTTGTGCTGTGTCTGCTTAAAATTATCCTGGAGTGTTATGACATTTGATGTGCTGGATATGATGGAAAATTTTGTGATCAAAGAATACATTTTCAAGGTTGGATTCTTACAAGTTAAGTTTCTTCTACTCTTAGTTATAAGCTTAACAATAAGAAAACAACCCTTGCAGAGACCTTCTACTAAATTATCTACGCAACTGTGTACAATGTCCTGATCATTATTTTTTTATCGCAGGCTGAGAAGTCCGTGCAAGTGATCGAAGATTCTGGACTTCATCTGCACCCTCACATTGTAATAAATGGTAGGTAACACAACATACCTGCCTCAATGTACGAGAGTCCATTTTTACCATCGCCACTAAATTGTACTCCTATGAGGTATCTTGATACTTAGTTAATTCCACCATTTCTTCAGATAACCTCCAAAAGCTGGTAGGAAGTACTTTGAAAAATTATTTGAAGCCGACCTGGAAGGCGTCTTATCAATACAGCCAATCGTGAATGAATTCCATGCCACGCTTCTATTGATATTTTTCGTCTGGTGGCATTTTATGAAAATATATTATAAATTTTTTTATAAATCCTTGAAACTTTTTGAAAACCTTGAGTAGAATGATCATCTTGTAGAAATTTTCATTTCAGTATAAACGTTATAGAATGGAATTAGGGCGCACATATTTCCGAGTCATAAGTCATCATAGAAACCAAAAAAAGTCTCAAGAGCTGATATTTCATGATGTGTGGCCAAGCATTTTGAACCAACTAGCAGGAAAAATGGCATTTTCTTCAATGGCTAGCTTAATTAATGATTTTGAAAATATGAATGGATTCAAGATATAAAATGCAATATTTATATGAGTTTTATTCACGAATATAAGAATGTATTGTAATCGAAAATTTGGTAACAGATTTTTTTTATCGCATGTAGGAGTGAAACACCGTTTTTTTGCATCAACTAAGGACCACATCAGGTTTGTTGATGAGCGTTTTTGTTTCAGGTGCAGAGTCTACTCTGACCGCCAGTTCATTTATGCTTGCATTGGATGGGACTGTAGAGTGTGTTCTCCCTCAGGATGCTTTACACTCCGGGCAGACTGTGAATATCTTTTAGACTTGTGAATATCTTTTAGATTTGTGAATATTTTTTAGACTAGTGAATTTCTTTTAGACATGTGAATATCTTTTAGACTTGTGAATATCTTTTAGACTTGTGAATATCTTTTAGACTTGTAAATATCTTTTAGACTTGTGAATATCTCTTAGACTTGGGAATATCTTTAAGACTTGTGAATACCTTTTAGACTTGTGAATGTCTTTGCCCGAAGCGCGTGACTGAGGTACAAACGAACCCGGCAGGGTAAGGAAAACACAACTGGAATTAACGCTGTATTATTGGGAAGATCGCCGACAATAATGGCACACAACGGAATATTACAGCCGAGTAATACAGCAACAGAGGACGTCTTGGTGCGCCGACGGTTGTCGGGGAAGCGCCGCGTAGTTGGAGGACGAGAGCAGACCGGTGAGGCTGCTGCTGCCCGAGTGTCTCCGACCAAGGAGAACCAGAGTCGCTAGCAGGGAACTGGCCCGAGTCTAGGAAGCAACGAGCCGTGGCGGCTGGCAGTCGAGGCGGCTGTGAAGGCAACAGAGGTGGCGCAGGAGGATCGTCGAGACTTAGATGTGAATATAAGAGACGCTGGGAGTGTACTACTTCGTGGCGAGTCGTATGAAGCGGGCTGCGAGGAGAGTCGCAGGGGGAAGTCTTCTGTGAGCCGCTGCTGTGAGGAGGCTCGCTGTCTTCTGTGCAGCTACCCTTTCCCGGGGCGCTCGCTTTTCTGCGCAGCTGCCTTTCCTGAGGTTCGTGTGGGTACCGCCTACGCCGTAATTAGAGCGCTAGGGCATCAGAAGAAATTTCTGTACGTGCCGAACTATAGCGGTACCGTTAGGGTGAGAATTTTGTGGGTACCGCCTACGCCGTAATTAGTCCGCTAGGGCAACAGGAGTAATTCCTGTTTGTGACGAACTACGGTGGTACCGCTAGGGTGAGGTTTGTGTGGGTACCGCCTACGCCGTAATTAGTCCGCTGAGGCAACAGGATTAGTTTCTGTTTGTGCCGAACTACGGCGGTATCGTTAAGCAGACGATCCACTGTCTGCGCCGTAATCATTCCGTTGGGGCTCTTCAGGAAATTCCATGATTCGCCGAACTGCGACAGCATCTTCCATTACGACAAACTATGCGGAATAGTTTGTCCTCCCAAGGTTGTTCCTTTAGCCCCTTTTGAAGCGAGGTGTCGTTATAGACTAAAGCCTGTGTTATAAAGGAGGAAAAAAACTCTTTTCACCTCAGGATGTGAATTGTTTATTGCAGAACCTCTTTAGAGTGCCTCCTAAATAGACAGACACATTTCAGCAAAGTCAGTGATTTATTTTCTTTTGCAAAAATAGTGTGTACAAACATGAGTTACTGCATAACATGGTGCAACACGCAAAATTACACGTAAAATATTAGTACTATTTACCTAGGGAACCAAAATTTTATGGGAATATTGGAATACAATACAAATGAAACTTAAGGGTTAACTAAAGTAAATGCACAGACGCACCATCGGGGTAGAGAAACAAACCTAGGTTGGGTACAGGGAGCTGAGCACATAAAGAAAATGTTGAAGATTATGGGTACCTATAAGAGAAATGACTCGAAACCACTCACTCTGCCTGATACGCTGGGTGTTTCTGCTACGATAGCCGAGACAGGAAATCTGCAAGGTGGTTGTCGACTCCCGAAAGGTGTTTTGCTCGGAACCTAAAAAGGCTGAAATACAAAGCCCAGCATTTCAATTGGGGGTTAAACTTGTCTGCCTGCTGCAAATAAAGGAGCGGTCGATGATCGGTCTGTCACACAAATTCTCGTCTATACAGGTAGACCTCAAACTTCTGTAGAGCCCAGTAGATGCTTAACCCTTTACGGACGACGCAGACGAATTCGTCTGCACTTCTATTATGGCTCATATATTGAAAAATTCTTAGTATATGCTTTAAAGCCTGTTAGGACGTGAGCGTCTGTAGTTGGTCTACAAATTTGAAGTATCAGAACCCGCCAAAGCTGAATCATCGGCTCAGTGCAGTCTCAGACATTGAGTGGAGAGGTACAGCGCTTGCCCGCTCCAAATCGGTCGTATTCGAAGAGTCATGGCTGATCATACAGGTAAGATACAGCGTATCAAAAAAAAAATCATGAAAAAATTATCATTCATTCTTCAATTTCGAAAAAGATTATTTTGTTACAATTTATAAGAAAATAGAAGTACACCTAATTCATGACAAGACGTTTTCGCCCCATACGGATTGCTGTGCAACTGTTTTACTACAGACGTAATCGTCCTACTGGGAATGAAGCTATCTTCCGAAGAAATATTTTGCTTGAATTTGTCGAAATTCCCTCCATATACCGAGTTATGATAATAATTTCCCTGTTTCAATCATTTCAGAGTTCCCAGCAAGATTTTTCTATGGGAATGGACCAACTATTGCTCCCAGACGCGATCTTGTTATTGATGCCGAGAGTATTGCACGAGGCAGTGGTGAAAGCGAAGATGACTGCATTTCTATTGGGTCTGACGATTCAGTAGCCGACCCTGACTTTGTTTTTGAAGAACAGCTTGCAATTTTTGATGAAATAAATGAATCATCAGATTTTGAAGGCCCGCAAACTATTGTACTAGAAGTAAATGAACCAGAAGCAGTTCCTATCCCACCATAAAGAAAATCCTATTCAAAAGTAAGCAACAGAACAAATGTTCCAACTTGGGTTACTAATACTAGCGCTGATCCTACAAAGATCCCAACATTTGAAGATGAAATTGAATATGATGAGACCATCTTGCATCCTCTAGACTATTTCAAAACATTCATCAATGAAGATATTTTGGACCTTATGGTAGAGCAGAGCAATTTGTACGCCACGCAGAAAAATATAAACAAACCTTTGAAATTGACTCGTGCTGAACTTGAGCAATGGCTTGGATTGTCTCTTTATTTTTCCATTTCAAAATTGCCTTACACAAGGTTGCATTGGAGCACAAGTATTGGCCGATTCAGAGAAAAAATATCGGATGTTATGACCCGAGACCGATATGAGAAAATCAAAAGTTCTCTGCATTTAGCTGATAATACGAAAGTGAACGAAGACAAACTCTTCAAGATACGCACTCTCGTTGATCACCTTCAGAAAGAGTTCAGAAAAATTCCAATGAGACAAGAACTGTGTGCAGACGAACAAATGGTACCATTCAAGGGCATTAGCTCTATGAAGCAGTACGTCCCCTAAGTGGGGGTTTAAAATATTTGTGCTTGCTGACAAATGTGGGATGGTATATGACTTCCTACCGTATGCTGGAAGAGTAGCTCCTGTCAACAGCGAAGGTGTTCCAGATTTGGATGCCAGCGCAAACGTGGTCTTGCATCTCTCCAAAACCATCCCAAGTAATAAGAACCACATTTTCTACCATGACAACTGGTTCTCCTCTATTCCGTTGATGCAAAACTTTGCAAGTCGGGGAATCTGGAGCTGTGGAACAATTCGTCCTTCGAGGCTTCAAGGCATGAAAGACAAAACTCTTGACAAGGATCTCATGAAAAGAAATCGAGGATCTAGTGTTGAAAAGAAGACGACAAATCTGGATCATGAGGTAACTTACGTGAAGTAGTACGATAATAAGATTGTCAATGTTGTTTCAACCCTCGAAAAGACTGAACCAACAGAAGCTGTCTCAGGCTTCGACAGAAAGCAGAAAAAGCTCATCGAGGTAGTAAGACCGAATATCATTACCAAGGCATGGGAGGGATTGATCTCGCCGATGCTCTGCTGGCTCTCAACAGGATGGATCTGAGGTCGAAGAAAACATACCATCGCTTGATTTTCCATTTGATTGATTTATCTGTTGTGAACCGTTGCAACCTGTATCGGAGGTCTGCAAAATATTTATCGCTAAAAAGAAAAGACATCCTTCCCCTAGCAGCTTTCAAGCTTACTGTTGCAAATACGCTGATGCGAGCTGGAAAACAATGCCAAAAAAGTCATCGAAGAGGCAGACCGAGCCCTTCTGCTGCAAAACTGGTGAAACGTCATTTGACACCAATGCCCGATAGCTATGTCAGTCTTGACCGTATTGATCACTTTCCTGAAGTTCAGAGCATTAGGAAAATGTGTAAAAATGACAAATGCAGTGAGAAAACTAACATAGTTTGCAGGAAATGCAACGTCAATCTGTGCTTGAATAAGACAAACAACTGTTTTCTGAAATTTCATGGTCACTAAGCGATCTTTTTTCTCTGTTCCACATATAAATAATTTTTTTATTGAAGCAACATGTGATTTTCACGTACTGAAAACGGATAAATTGAGAAATCTAATATCGTTCATTTGTTATGCTTTCTTATGCTCTTTCAAATGATATCTGACTTTCATCAAATGATAACGGGTAATTTATGAGATATTATAGGGGCATTACTCATAGACTAATAACTTAGTCTTCTTCGTCAAAGGATATCAGTAATTTTTATTTTGGGGTGAGGTAAAGGATATATAAGGTGATGATTTTTTCTTCTCCGGTGTTCTGCAAAGACAAATCTAGTCCTTGTTTCAGAGGATATCATGAATTTCTCATAAGGATAATGGAAAAAATTACTCCATAAATGATTTAATCTACTTTGTTCCTGCACGAAGGCAGAATCAATAGAATACCATTGTTGTTTGGAAATTAAAATAAATATTTTTGACTTTATTTCGCTTATATTTTACTGTCATGTACCATCGGACGCATTCGTCCACTGCACACTACACTCATGGGATTCTTAGTGAGACGAATTCGTCCTTATATAATGTTTATATAATTTAAGTTTCTTTCAAATTTTTGTGTTACATGATGATAACGATGTGTCTAAAATTCAAAAACACGAAAAATAATTTTTTTTATTGGAGAAGTCTCAGTCGACGTGAAGCATATGCTACCGGTGTGTAGTGACGGAAGTCTCGTTTGCTTGGTTGGAGGAGAGCTGCTTCAAGTCCAGTTTGGGAGGCATCTGTTCTTAGAATGAAAGGACATCTGGGGTCTGGTAACTGTAAGACCGGTCTCTTGACTAACGCTCTTCTAACTTTCGAACAGGTCTTCCGTTGTACCAGTCAAAGGTATCTGTTCTGGAGAATTCTTCTTTAGGAAATCATGGAGTTTAGAAGTCAGTTGGGGGTAGTTAGGAATGTGCTGTTGGTAGTACCTAACTGTACCGAGAAAGCTTCGGAGCTCACGTTTTGTTTTTGGGAGGGGAGCTGACTTCAAGGCTTCGACTTGGGTCTCCAGAGGCTGGATCTGATTACTGCTGAGTGATGACCCAAATACTGGAGGCTGTCAAATCCGAATTCACATTTGGATGGCTTCGCTTTAAAGCCATGTCGAGAAAGGGCTTCGAACAGTTTAGCTAATGCTGCGCAGATGTCTTCCCAGGTAGTCGAGGCGATTAAGATGTCGTCCATGTAGACCTCGGTATCTGGCAGTCCTGCAGTGACTCAACGTATAAGGCGGAAAAAAGTGGCTGGAGCATTTGCTAACCCGAAAGGCATGACGTTGAATTCGTAGAGGCAAGACCTAGTTTTGAAAGCGGTGTAATGGCGAGACTCAGGGTGTAGAGGTACTTGCCAATAACCACTGGTCAAATCCATTTTGCTGAAGATTGTTTTGCCAGCTAAATTGGCGAAAATAGCAGTCGTGTCAGCTATTGACTCGGCATCGAATATTGTCTGGCTGTTGAGGTGCCTGCAGTCCAGACAAAATCGATGGGTACCGTCTTTCTTCCGGACGGCAGGAGCGGTGAATAGTAAGGTGATGTGGATGGCGTCACGATTCCCATCCTCATCCACTTCTCTAAGCTTGAATGCAGTTCCGGCTCCAGCACTAGGGGAAGTGGATGCCAATGTTGAAGTCGAAAACTGGAAGGATCCTTCAATTTTATTTCATGAACAGCCGTGCTGGTTCTTCCGGGAGTATCTGTGAAGACATCGCGATATTCTCCAAATAATTCTTG
Source organism: Morinoia aosen (assembly GCA_030386875.1). Taxonomy (NCBI): domain Eukaryota; kingdom Metazoa; phylum Arthropoda; class Malacostraca; order Amphipoda; family Talitridae; genus Morinoia; species Morinoia aosen. The sequence continues at coordinate 73,703,856 of CM059557.1, forward strand.
GAGATCCGAGCGTTGTGTTGTACTCAACGTAGAGGAGATGAGGCAGTCTTCAATAGTTTCTCCGATGGGTGACGGTATCTCTGGTTCTTTCCGGTCGAGCTCTTCTTCTTCGCAGGTAGGTTCTAGGGCGAGGCCAACCGTTGCAAAAGCTTCCTCTACTCTCTCGTCGTCCTCCTCGCGATTGCTCTCGCTTGGTGAGGCAGAACTTTGCTGCTCCCGATCGTGGTACTGGCGAAGGAGGTTGATGTGATAAACATTGTTGTTTCTATCCACATCCAATCTATAGGTATAGGTTCCCAGGCGTGATTTTACTGTATAGGGACCTTTCCAAGTCATAAGTAGCTTTTTCCGAGAGTCGGGCAGAAATACGAGGACTTTATCTCCTTGCTTTAGAGTTTGCATCTTGGTGCGTCTGTTGAAGAACTTGGCGCTTTTCTCTTGGATCCTGTTTAGATTCTCGCGAGCGATTTTGCATGTTGCTTTAAATCGGTGCTTCATTTCCATTAGATACTGAGCAGTGCTCGTGTCGTCTTGCAAGCTTTCATCTGTCCAGCATTCCTTGAGCACGGTCAACGGTCCACGGACGCGATGGCCGTAGATGAGTTCGAAAGGAGAATACCCGGTTGAGGCCTGAGGAACGTCTCGATAAGCAAAAAGGAGGGAAGGCAGATACAGGTCCCAGTTTCGTGGGTGTTCTACGGCTAATTTCCGCAACATGACTTTGAGCGTACCATTGAAGCGTTCGACAATGCCGTTTGATTGGGCATGGTATAATGGCGTCAGTCGGTGCTGGATACCGACGAGTTTCAGGAAAGCTTCGAAGGTTGCAGCTGTGAACTGAGTGCCGTTGTCGCTCGTTAGCGTTTGAGGGAAACCAACTCTGCTGCAGATTTCGAGTAGCTCCTGGGCGACCGTTTCTGCATCCATATGTCTGAGCGGAGCTGCGTCTGCGTACCGAGTTGCTTGGTCCACCACGGTGAGAATGTATCGATGGCCGTGTGCCGAAGCTGGTTGCAATGGGCCAACCAAATCCACACTGAGCGCGGAGAATGGAGTGGTGATTGGTGGGGTTGAGATTGGTGCCTTTCTTTGTCGAGATGGAGCGGGCGTCTGGCAGGTATGACAGGAGTGACAGTATTGGACCACATCTTTTCCTAGGGACGGCCAGTAGAAATCTCGTTCTAGTCGAGCCTGAGTCTTCTGGGAATAATGGCCAACAAGTAGATTGTCGTGCGTCATTTCTAAGATTTGTGGGCGCACGCTTGCAGGTGCTTCAAATTGATGGGTTTCCTAACCGTCTCGTAACGTTTTCCGATGCAGAATACCGTCATGGGATTCATAGATAATGACTCTTCCATCCTTGTGAGTTTCTTCTTTGCCAGCGTCAACTTTCTTGATTAAAAACTGCAATGTTTTACGCTCCCGCTGCAATTTCTTGAAATCTTCTTTGTTGTGCTGCAACATATCGACAGTGCTTGGTGCGGCAGGGGGATTTTCGCTCGATTTTGCTGCTCCTCTTGTGAAAACATGAGAGACTTCTGCAGTAACTGGTTGCTCTTCATGGTCGGTCATCTGCTCTTCGAAGGAGGTGGTCCCGGGAACTCAGCCGAAGATGAGATCGTGAGAGAGCTCTTCAATGGCTACGGCTGTCACCTCTCCGTGGTAGTAGGGCAAACGAGAGAGACCCGGGCAAGAGGCGCCTCGAAGAAATGATTGTTGGCCAGCCGAACGGTAATTTCTTTCTTCAAAATTGCGTCAGCCTCGACGAGAGCCTTCTTGACGAAGACCGCCGTTGCTCCTCCATCTAGTAGATCATGAACGGGTTGTTGGTTCACGGTGCCAGAGCATGTTTTCAGCTGTCCCAATTCGATCAGCTGGTTCGAGGCGATGTGATTGCATGCTGCTGGGGGAATATCGTCGAATTCATCTGCTTCTTCATGCGTTGTTAGATTGTTTACTCGAGCAGTAGTACTGGAGATAGGTGGGCTTGCACGGGCTGCTTCATTACTGTGCCAATCACCTTGCCTCCTCTGTAATTGGCGGCACTCATCACTGGAATGTGATCGGTTGGGACCATGGAAAGTGCAGTAAAATCCAGCGTAAGGTCCTCGTTGTTCCTCGCGCTGCGGAGTATTGACCGATCCTGAGCTGGTGGGACCACCACGTGGGTTAGAAGTTCTTGATGGCGTTCCTCGAAAGTTGTTGCTGGAGTTACGTGATCTTGCTGGGGTGCTCGGGGCTCGGACAGGAAATGTCGAGCGTCGCTCTGGTGCTGCTGATGCTTTGAGTGCTGGAGGGCCCGCATCCGTCGTTGATGTCAGTGTGCGACCCTTACACAGCTCATGGAGCGATGTATGAGGTCTTGCTTGTAAGAAGCTATTACCCTGCTTTCCTGAGCTTGCGACTGTGTTACCACCTCTATCATGCGATTGAGTAGTGAGGAAGGGATGCAAGCTGGAATAAGCTCTGTCAACAAGAAGAAAGTCAAGAAGAGTCACGTAGTTGGCTTCGATGTTCCATCCTTTTAACCAAGCGTCGAAAGCTTGTTCTAGTCGCCGTAGGTACCGTGACATATTGTCGTTTTCTTCTGGCTCCAATTCGTAGTAGTTAGCGCGTAGTTTTGCCGGAGTGACTTTATGAGCATCTAGTATAAGCAATTTGATTTCAGGAAGCTTGAAGCGATCTGCTGCGGGCAGGGTATCGATGAGTCGACTTTCCTTCGGTGTGATCAAATTATGGAGCATGACAACAGTATCGACTTCAGTGAATCCCATTGCTGTTGTGTGACTGCCGAAGCGTTTCAAAAATTCGTCCATCCTTTCTTTCGTGGAATCGAATGGAGCCGGTGGAGGTATCTTCACTCTAGCATTTCGAGGAGCGATTTGATGATCGATTTGAGCATGGAGTAGTCTGAGTCTGAGCTCATGTCTCGTTGTGCTGCTTCTCGTTCAGCTTCTCGTTCCTCTGCTCGTTCGGCGGCTTCTCGTTCCGCTGCTCGTTCTGCGGCTTCTCGTTTCGCTGCTTCTCATTCCGCTTCTCGTTCCGCTGCTCGGCTTGCAGCTGCTCGTTCTGCGGCTTCTCGCTCCGCGGCTTCTCGTTCTGCTGCTTCTTCCAAATGCTTCAGGCGGCTGATAAATTCTTCCCTGTACTCCGCATCAGTGGGAGTGAGGCAGAGGGCTTTGACGTATTCTCGAGCTTGAGCGACGAGGTTCATCTTGTTTTAATGATGCGGTGTCCGCGTGGTTGAGTAGAACCCAGAAATCACAGGCAACGTTGGTAGGCGCGCAGAGCTTTTGGGAAAAGCTGGGCGTTACCGCGATAAATTATCGCGATAGTTTATCGCGATAACGATTTCGGGTTATCGGTTATCCGATAATTTTTTTCCCGAGATATCGATTTATCGGTATCGCCGATACTTTTGGTTCCTAACTATCGATAATCGATAATTTCAGTTTTCCCCGCTGGGATTCGACATGACTGAGCGATACGAGTTCGGGACAGGAACTATACGTGTAGGATGTACGTGGTATGGTGTAACAAGATTGGCTGCTTTTGTGACCATTTTGATCAAAAGTGTGGCCTCATGTATTCAGTTCGTATTTAGCTCCTCTGATCGGTGGATGTGCATTCAAGTCCGTCGTTTCAGGTCAAACTTGCATTATATTAATTAATTGATAATATAAGTGATTTAGAGGAACTTAGTGACAGTGATAGGGAGGTAACCAGCAGCCCTAGTGGAGCTAGAGTAGCTCCACTAGGGCCATTTATGTGGTATTATTGATGCTGGCGTGACCGCCAGCAGCAGCAGCAGAAGCAGCGATGACATGGAGACGGAAGACAACTACGCCAGCATTTGTGATGAGGAGGATAACACTGGGGGTCATCACAGGTCTGCTTAGTCCAAGGCCGCTCATATTGTGCATGTGTGGCTGCAGGCCAAAGGGACTGACAGTCTGGCAGACCCTGCCTTCAACAGCGAGAAGGTCCTCATTGACCTCTTTTTGAGGTACAACACTGCGTTGCCAAGCAGCGCCGCGGTGAAGCGTTTGTTCTCCCTTGGAAAGGACATCATCAAGGCCAAGAGGAGCTGCCTCTCTGATGAAAACTTCAACATTCGTATGTTTATGAAGGAGTGCATGCTGCAGAACCTCGTCTAAATCTAGTTATTTTACTTTAAACCGTAGTTTTTATTAGTAGCAGGATAAACATTTATTATTTTTCCGTGAAGTTGTCAAAGACTTCTATTATCTTCTAAGATTTTTCAGTTTTCTAAGATAAAAATTAGAAATACATTTCGATTTGTTTTTTCATTTAAAATACCAATTTCGTTATCGCTAGTATCGGAATTTTAGAGTTATCGATTTATCGGTTATCGCTTATAGGCGATAAATTTTTCGCCAATTATCGATTATCGGTTATCGCCGATAAGGTTTTCGTTATCGATTTATCGGTTATCGCGATAACGTTTTTCGTTATCGTGCCCACCACTGCTTTTGGGTCCCTGTTCGGGTGCCAGAATATGTCGATACCGTCGTGCGGTCAACGTGAGGGTTCGTGGCAAAGGGGCTGTCTTCTGTGCAGCTACCCTTTTCCGGAACGCTAGCTTTTCTGCGCAGCTGCCCTTCCTGAGGTTTGTTTGGGTACCACCTATGCTGTAATTAGTCCGCTAGGGCGACAGTAGCAGTTCCTGTTTGTGCCGAACTACGGTGGTACCCCTAGGGTGAGATTTGTGTGGGTACCACCTACGTCGTAATTAATCCGCTAGGGCAACAGGAGTATTTCCAGTTTGTGCCGAACTACGGTGGTACAACTAGAGTGAGGTGTGTGTGGGTACCGCCTACGCACGTAATTAGTCCGCTAAGGCAACAGGAGTAGTTCCTGTTTGTGCCGAACTACGGTGGTACCTTTAGGAAGACGAGCACCTGTCTGCGCCGTAATCAGTCCGTTGGGGCTCCTCAGGAAATTCCCTGATTTGCCGAACTGCGACAGCGTCTTCCTATTCGACAAACTATGCGGAATAGTTTGTCCTCCCAAGGTGATTTCTTTAAGCCCCTTTTTAGCAAGGTGTGGTATTAGACTAAAACCTGTATCAAAAAGGAGAAAGGAAAAACTGTTTCGACCTCAGGATGTGAATTATTTGTTGCAGAATATCTTTGCAGTGCCTCCTACATACACAGATGCATTTCAGCAAAGAACAATATTTATTTGCTTATTGCGAAAATAGCGTACATAGACATGAGTTACTGCATAACACGATACAACAAGCAAAATTACATTTAGAATTTTAGTGCCATTCAGCTAAGTAATCACTCTAATGTTGGAGTAATGAAATACAATACAATGAAACGTAAGGGCTAACTAAAGTAAATACACAGGCGCTCCATCGGCGCAGAGGAACAGACTTAGGCCCCGTACAGGGTACTGAACACATAAAGAAAATACTTAAGATTATGGGTAACTAACACAAAAGACTCGACAAAACTTGCGCGGCCTGACACTGTGCAAATGAAAACAAAATTAAATAAACAACTATTTGCCGAATGACTGTGTTCCCGCTACCACTGGGTCCAGAGCAAGACAGGCTAGCTCTACTTGTGATCGCCACATTTGTTAGGAAAATCCTCAACCGTAGGTGAATTAGGAAGCTAATGTCATCTAAATTCAATAGGAACAATCACTGGCATTTGGCTTTACCTTCATTTCATTGCCCTGGCTTGCATTAAAAGTTTATGAAGCTTCTTCCAACCTTACTTTGTTTCATTCCGAGCCCGTTTATTTCTAGGTAATTCCTGGAAAGATTTTTCGTTATGGCGACCATGACAAGACTTGTGTTGCTAGCTGGCTGACGGTGTGGTGGAGTGCTGTTGGAGTAGGTTGGTGCCTCGGGTGGGGGCTCTTTATTGTATTCTTTCATTGGTGTCTATAAATTTTCGGCTGTGTAGCCTATGCTTGCCTATTTCTACTGCGTGCTTGACTTCTAATTTGATAATGCCTGAGACCGATTTTCCCCTAAAGCAGCGAGGTTACCTGCGCGCTCGGGCCAGCAAACTGCACGACAAAGTTCAACGTAATATATCCACTTTGACCAATGCAGAAAAATTGTCTAGCCTTGCTAACTTGGAGAGTTTGCGCCTTGAGCTGAAAACTCTTGACTCTTCGATTAGTGCAGCCCTGTGAGCAAAAACCTCTGATGAATCTGCACTGAATACAGAGTGGGATGCTGCGGATGTGTATCAACAAAAAATCATTGACAGCATCACTCTACTAAAAAGTAATTCTCCGGTGGAGACAGTTTCTGCAGAGGGTAGCACGGTTGTTGTACCAACTTCGCGTCTTAACAAACTGAAATTGCCAGAAATTCCCCTGCCAATTTTTGGGAATGAGAAAGGGGAAACTTTGATCAATTTTTTAGAGAACTTTGAGAACATAGTTACAAAGTATGACCTATCTGACTATGAAAAGTTCGTGTACCTGAAACGACAATTGACCGGAGAACCCCTTACCCTAATCAATTCTCTTGCAGGTGCTAAGCAATCTTACGATGGTGCTAAATCTCTACTGAGGGAGGCGTTCGCGGACACTATTACCGAAAAATTCAATGCCATAAAGCGTTTGTCTCAACTAAATCTCTTTCCAGGTGGCGACCCGTATGAATTTGTAAGTGAAATGAGGCTTGTTCAGGAACTCTTCAGCTCACAAGGCATAGACACAGATATTGTCCTCCAATATTTCATTTGGAACGGGATGACCCCTGACTTGCAAAATCAGATGGTTAATATCTGTAACTCTAACAAGCCGAGCTTAAAAGAGATGAACGACAATATATTTAAAGCCTTGGATCGTTGCAAAGAAATTCGTACCAAATGCCAGTCAGACAACTTGCATGGTAAGAAAATTTCACCTAATTCTTCAATGCAAAATTTTGCTGTTAACGTAAACCCCGGATCTGCGAGCATTAGTCCTAACTCCAAATATCGGTACTGTAGCCTCTGTACTGACAGAGATGGCGCGCGGGACTCGTCCCATGTCACCAAAGATTGCGAGGTTTTCCAAACCGCCAGATCAAAAATCGATCAATTAAAGGCTCTAGGAGCGTGTACTCGTTGTGGTTATGCCAACCACGTCACCTCAGCATGTTCTTTTAAATTTGGTCGTAACTGCTTCTTCTGTCACAAAGATCACATGAGCTTTCTTTGTCCCAGTAAGGGTGATGAACGGGGTGCCGCTCAGAGTAGGAAGGATAAAATAAAACCAAAGAACGATGCTAAAGTCAATTCGGGTGTAGTTTGGATGAGAGCCGCACTGCAGGTAAATGTGGGAGGAGAAGCGATCTTACCTACTTTTGCTTGTAAAATCGGTAACTGCACGTTGCGCGCCATGAAAGATTCAGGCTGCCAGCCTCATTTTGTCGTAGAAAGTTTGGCACAGAAATTGAAATTGCCGGTGGTGTGTGATGATTACTTGGTGACTGTCAACGGCTTTAACGAATCAAAAAATTACTCGACTAAAGTGGTAAAACTACCACTTGAAGTTGGAGGTTGCCTCCACGAAATAAAATCAATTTGTGTGCCTAACATTAAAACTTCCATCAAGCTCCCTGGGTTAACGAGGGCCGCTGCGGAAATATCACGTAAAGGTTACAAACTTGCTGATCCTAATCTATTAATCACTGATGAAATTTCTCAGATTGAACTGATCCTTGGCATGAATGATCCTGACGTACTGCTGGAGAATCAGGTTCAGTTCGGGTCTCCTATACCGTCGGTAATGTCTAGAACGCATGCAGGAATTCTTTTGTGCGGCAGCCTGACGAGACTTGTTACTAATATCCCTGAATTGCCCGACCAAAATTTTCAGGTAACAGGTCATGACGAGTGTGCCGGTATGGCTTTGCTACAAAAACCAAAAATTGAAGTAGGGGACGAATGTCACCCGAATGTAAAAAGTGCAGACCACGAAGTGCTAGAGTCGCGCATAGTTGTGCTGGGCGAGGACGACGATGTGGACGATACCCTGCGGCGTGCCACCGAAGAGATGCTCGATGCCCAATGTCAGCTCTCGTTGGTCTACGACACGGAACCGTATGAGGAAAACACCGTGGAAATTAACGACAAAGTTGTAAATTTCGTGTTAGACAACACGCGCCGTCAGGACGATGGGAGGCTAATCATGCCCCTCACCTGGAAGGGAGATGTTGCACATTTTTTGGGTAAGAACTTCCACCTAGCGGAAAAAATCCTGACTAGCCAGCAACAGAAATCTCCAGAGAAGCTGCACATGATCGACGACAGCATAAGAGAGTGGGAGGAAGAAGGTATCATAGAAAAAATTGAAGACCTTTCATCTTTTCTCGAAGAACACCCCTCCCACAGCTTTCTGGCGCACATGGCAGTTTTCCGCGAGGAGCAGGAGACGACAAAATGCCGCGTTGTGTTTTTATCAAACCTGTGTGAAAGAAAAAACGGAGCAGCGAGCCTGAGTCACAATCAAGTTATCCATCCAGGGCCGAACCTTAATCAAAAAATTACCAGCGCCTTGACTCACTTGAGGTTTGGAGAAAAATTGGTAATCTTCGACCTGAAAAAAGCTTTTCTTCAAATAGCGCTAAATGAAGAAGACTCAAACCGGCTACTATTTCTCTGGTTTAAGGATGTGAAAAAAGGGAATTACTCCCTTGTGGCTTATCGCAATCTTCGCCTCAGCTTTGGAATCAGGTGCAGCCCTACTATCCTAATGCTTGCTATGTATAAGATCCTTTGCCTAGACGTGCAGGGAGACTCAGAGGAGCTGGTGCAAATAAAACGTCAGCTGTATGCACTTCTTTATATGGACAATGGGGCCTTTTCGGGAACCTGTAAAGAAGTGTCACGAGCATACAATCTACTTGAAAGCATCTTCTCTCCCTACCGTTTTGAGGTACAAAAGATGGTGACAAACGATGAACCTCTACAAACGGCGAAAGACGAAGCAACCTCTTCGCGTACGACGAGAACTGTAAAGCTGATGGGACTGGAGTGGGACCGTCTCGACGACGGGATCGCGGCGAGAAAAATTTCGCTAGACGGATCCGCAAACACGAAGCGACGAATACTTCAAACCATAGCCAGTCAGTTCGACCCCTTCAATTTTTCTGGGCCTTGTCTTAACAGAGCCAGGTTGTTCCTCCATTCGTTGCAGAGCAACAAAGAAACGACGTGGGATGAAGTGTTAAACCCCCAGGCGATGAGGCAGTGGAAGAACATCGTACGGCAAGCCAACAAAACTCCACGGATATCGGTAAGTAGATTCGTAGGAGATCGGGACGAGCCATACGAATTGATTGCTTTTACAGATGCGAGCAAAACTATTTATGCGTCTGTTGTGTACCTTAAAAATTCCGTGACTAAGAAGGTTCATTTCCTTGCTGCAAAAAAATAGATTAGTGAATACTCAACTGCAGAACAAAACGATTCCTACTCTCGAACTGCAAGCCATCACGTTAGGAGTAGAGATGTTGTGCGATCTTAGCGATGAACTGTCGGGGACAAAGTGCCCCTGTCCTATTAGGATCATTAAGAGGCAGTTATTCACGGATAGCACCATCTCATTACATTGGCTCAATTCGCAGACGCAAATTTTAAACAAAATGCAAAAACTGTCTGTCTTTGTTCTAAACCGACTGAATTACATACAACGAATGTGCAGTAGCAATGCCATTACCTTTGATTTTGTCCCTACTAATCAAAATCCAGCAGATTGCCTCTCGCGCTATTTCAGCTTTAACCAGCTGAAAAAGAGCTGTTACTTGAGCGGACCTAAGTTTCTTACAGAAGAAGCGGTGGCTCCGACAGGCACCGTGTCAGTGACGGTGCCGAGTCCGTTCGTAAGTCCAAAACAATCGTGTACTGGTTTGCACGTTTCAATGCAGCCAGAGCCTCCCCACATCATTGACGTGGAGAAATTCGGCAATCTAAAGAAGCTGCTTAATGTGCATTGCCAGGTGTTAGTGTTCATAAATAAATTGAAACAACGCTTAAAAACAAAGGCCCCGCACAAGTACGAGCATCTCACTATCATTGACGATTACGAGTCTATTCGCGTAAAATCGTGGAGAGATCTCGTCCTGAGAGATCAGGCTGCATTCTACCCAGACCTAAGAAATTTTTTCTGTTGCGACAATCCTGCCTTGAAAGATATACCCCCGTTGGTTTCCAAAATCAATGTTTTCAGAGATCCACGCGATGGCGTATTGAAAGTCAAAAGCAAATTCGGCAGGTGGAGTAACGACAAAAGTTACAATTTTCCCATCCTGCTCTCGCCTAAAAGCAAGGTAGTCGAGCTTGTAATTAGAGATGCTCATAGTTCTCTCGCCCACGGAGGATGTTACGCTGTTTTAGCGAGTTTGCGAAAGCAGTTTTTGTGCCTTGTTTTTTCTCGGCTGTGAAGGCGGTTCTGAAAAAATGTATCGTCTGCCGACGTTTCAATAAGCGAACGGTTAAGCTAAACCAAAGCTCTTACCGTAGTTTCAGAACCGATCCTCCTACCGAGCCCTTCAAGTATCTGTTCCTCGACTATTTAGGTCCAATGTTTGTTAAAAAGCAAACTGAAAAATGTAAAACCTGGCTTCTGTGTTTGACCTGCTGCTGGAGCAGAGCTGTTAATTTAATTTTGGTTCCAGATTTAACAGTCAAAAGCTTTTTGCGAGCCTTACAAATTCATGTTTTCCAACACGGCTTACCGAGTCGCATATTTTCTGATTTGGGTTCGCAAATTACGGCTGGAGCCGATATCGTAAAGAATTTCTTGTGTAATGATGAGGCGCAGTCGTATTTCTCTGATCATGGGATGCAGGCGACTAGTTTTCAACAGTATTTCAAGGGAAATAGCTCACTCGGTTCTCTCGTGGAAGTCTGTGTTAAATTCACAAAGAGGATAATCTACGGTGCCATTCGCAATAATGTCCTTGACTATCATGACTTCAAACTGCTTATTGCGCAGACTATTAACCTGTTGAATAAGAGGCCTCTTGCCTTTCAGGAAGCATTGCGCGATGAACAATCTACGTGCGTGCCTCTAACTCTAACCCCAGAAATTCTCTGCCATGGACGGGAGTTAGTTACGTACAACTTGATCCCGGCACTGCAACCGGACCCGGATCGGGATGAAGAATGGACAGCGTCTGTAGGTTCCAAATCTTCTCTCAGAGAGCAGTTCACGAAACTGCGTAGAGTGCGGGAGAATTTAACCCGAACGTATAATGAAGAGTTCCGACAAACTCTTGTAAATCAAGCGGTCAACGCAAAGGAGAGGTATAAGCCGGTGAAGCATGAGCGTCTTGAAGTGAACGATCTGGTTTTGCTTAAAGATCCCATGCTGAAAGCAAACCATTACCCAATGGCCATCGTAAACTAGGTGCATAAGAATGACCAAAGGGAAGTCACGGGAGTCATCGTGATGAAAGGTAATACAAGAGAGCGAGTGAAAAGACACGTATGCTCGGTAATCCCCCTCATGCGTCCTCAGCAGGTTAACGGCGACCGCGACGCCCAGCTCCCTTCACCAGAGCAGCGCCCGATCCAGGGGAACCGACCGACAAGAGCAGCGGCTACGAAGGGTAGTCAGAAAACGAAAATTTTATTTCAATAGAAATTTAATTTTCAAACTATTGTACAGTGTAAATGCGTTACCTTTTTTGAATTCTTGATGTTCTAATTTTTTTGCATGTTTTTCGCGGCATACCGAAGGCAAATTGACGTCTCGGTTCTCTTGCTTCTGTCGCGTTGATAATTTGTAGTACTTAAGTATCTAAGCATTTAAGTGTTAAAGTGTTCGAATTTCTGATTCACCATTTGACTTTTTCTTAGTGCTAAGTAAAAGGAATAAAATTCGGGTTTCAAATGACGTATGAAACTCCGAATTGGCCCGTTGGCAGTGTTAGGAAAATCCTCAACCGTAGGTAAATTAGGAAGCTAATGTCATCTAAATTCAATAGGAACAATCACTGGCATTTGGCTTTACCTTCATTTCATTGCCCTGGCTTGCTACTTTGTTTCATTCCGAGCCCGTTTATTTCTAGGTAATTCCTGGAAAGATTTTTCGTTAACATTTGGCCCATCTGGCTTTGGCTGCAATTGGAGAATACGTCGATTAACCTAACTCTGAATACAACCCTTGATATCGATAACCTGTTGGACAGCTGGGCGTAAAGTTATTAATAATTTATTTTTATGGGAGACTTTGAGCCCATTTGGCTTGCTAAATTTGAATCGAATGATGTTGTGTGGATAAAACAAACTGATATTAAAACGTAATATTTAGGACTGACGTCCATGCTACGCTCATATATATTGAGGAATAATCAATTCTTGAACGAAAAACAGATTATTCATAATAGCTTTAAATTATCGTTTCTACCCACTGCAATGCTAATACGTTTTCAAACGTTGCAACCGATCTTCAAGTATTTGTTACCCAAAAATTGGATCAATAAATTCCTTTATTTGCGTTACCATAACGAAAGATTATTATTAGTTAGTTTAAGCCTTCGTATCCGCAGCAAAATAAATGCGATCCTAAGATAGGAAAGAGGAAGACATCATTTAGTATGGAGTTAAGGGAACGCGGAATCTATGCAGAAGAGGCATAGAAACAATTAGTTGAGTAAGAACTTCATGAAGAAAGATCGAAGTTCAAGAAGAAAGTAGTGGGTGCTGAAAAACAGTACAGCAGTGAACCGAAAAAAGAAGGTCCTTGACATAACAAAAGTATTATAGTTCAACAAATAGCAGGCCAGACTAGCTCTTAGCTCGGGCCCTCACATTTTCCCCCTCGGAAAGCTGGATTTCATTTTCCCCCAGGAGGGGTATTACTATAACGGAATGCTAAATAAGATATTAGTCAGATAACATGTTACTTGAAGCCTCCCCAACCGCTAAAAAGAGCGTTTCGATGAGAAGAAGGAGGTAGGCACCATTTAGTATGGAGATAAGGGAACGCGGAATCTATGCAGAAGGGGCATGGAAACAGTATGTTAAGAAAGAAGTTCATGAAAAAAGATGAAAGTTGAAGAAGACAGTTGTAGGTGCAGAGAAACAGGACAGCAGTGGACGGAAAACCGGTGGTCCTTTACATAAAAAAAAAACATTTTATTCCAACAAAAAAAGGCCTTCGTAACTCTCAGCTCGAGCCCTCGCACATTTTCCACATGGGAGTGGTAATTCTCATTAATACAATAGTTGTATCCCCCTGAGGGGAAAGATATTAGTTAATGAACGAAAAGAACAGTCTGTATGAGCTTACATGAACCTTACATTAACTGACAGGTGGAATGCTCCTTGAAAGAGATTTTCGTCCGTTGACGAGTTTGTCCTAACCCAGAGTAGGACATTTCCAAGGCCACACCACCGTCATGACGTCATGATGAACTGGTGACGTGCAGACTGACGCCCACACATCGCTGAAGCTCCGTCATCTAGAAATTAAATAGAGAATGTAATTGTGTGTGCGAAATCGAAATCAAATTCGCTCCCCATTCTGGGAACTGCCTAATTGCAGAGAGAATGAAGCTTTGTTTTCAATAGCCTTTACCACACCGTATGATACTGAATAATGAATAACCACGCTATTTAGATATCTAAGTAGGATCGAGATTCATGCCGCTTTTACCTCCGCAGGAGAGTTTTCATGGAATGTTAAGTTCTAAATAAACGGTGGATAGGCCAGTCAATCCAGCCTTTGTGTATGCGGGGAAAGTAAACTCGATGGGATTTGGCGGTAGAGTTTACTGGCCAGGTGGGTTGGCAGCAGATAGGATTATGAATGCTTGAGCACCTTAGCCTCGACAAGTACGGCTTATAAAGGTGCGGTCAAGACACAGAACTCAAGATCAAGATAACACAGACATAGGTGGCAATAGTGAGTGACGGCACATCGACATCGCTCGCGCACATCACACCCCCTACGACCCATAGGATGAGAGATAAACCCAATTTCAAAATGGTTAAACAAGAAACCCAAAAAATTTTTTCGCAAAACGAACACCGTTAACCAAATTAACACGCAGTTAACAATAAAAATTAACAAAAGGTGTTAAAAAAAATTAACGCGACAACCGCTATCACTAAAAAAAACGATCGTTACGTTAAATTATGTCGCAGCTCATATTAATTAAAAAACAAAACGCAAGCATCAACCTTAAAAAAAAATTTTACCCACACACCAACCAAGTAGCATTTTTAGTTATCGAAACTAAGCGATACAAGCGAAGACGAGGGCAGCCAAAAGCGAAAATGAAGTGAGTATAATGCCCTGCTCGAAAATTGAACAACTCGAAACATTTTGTTAAATAAATCTTAAGTAAACAATGCAGAGACAAAATTTTCTAATTAAAAATTGTCTATAGCGAAAATAATTAAAAGAAAGATAAAACGCACAACAAAAAACCAACAATGCCATAGATTATTAAAAAAAAATCAACCGCAGAACCACATGTTAGAAAATTAAAAACATTCGCCAATACCATTAGTACCTTAATGATTTATATATATATTAAAACGCTAAAAAACAAATACTGCAACTTATAGAATTACCTCGAAAAATTTATGCACCGCAAACACCGCAAAATAGGTAAATAGTTTAGGCACTGTTAAAACACATCATAAATCACAAAAAAAAATTTTTAAACCTTCACTCCTTACATCTATGGTTACACCGGATAATATAAAGAACAGCGATTACCATAAGATAATGTAAAGCACACAACTTAGCAGGGATAAATACCAGCAAAAAGCAATAACCCAAACATGCAAAAAGCACTCAACTGACTTACCGTGCATCAAAATGTCAGCACGTCGACAGCAGGAAGGATAAAAATAAAGAATAACAAACGCCACATCTTCTTATACCCACATAACCACATAAACAAAAAAAAATAATTCCCTTCAATTTAAAACGAATTCCGCAATACACATCAATCATTCGCAATACCCGAAATTCAATTACATACTAAAACATGGCAGAATTTAAAAATAATTTAAATAATTTGATAATTGAAATGATTAAAATTTCATAAGAAATTGCGCGTCGACATTTGAAAAAGCATACAGCTACCTTAAACTTAAGATTACATGGCGATTCTTACATCAACGATTACATTGAAATGAATAAATACTCGCATTTTTCTTGCGATTCCGCATTTTCCAATTTTCCTAATCTTCCACTAGTGCGGTTAGCATTTATCACTTTATTCGAATTAATTCACGGGGAAATTTCACAATTATGGCAAATTTTCACTTCAAAATTTTTCAGTTTTCCTAAATTTCCTAAATTTCAAAATTTTTCAAATTTCCCGCCGCACACTTGCAGAGGGACAGGGACGGAATGGCTCCTGATTTATCCTCGGCGGCCTCCCTCGCGACATAGCGCGCATAAAATCCTCTCTCTGCGCGACAGTTAGTACTTTCACCTGCTTCTTTAGGTGGTAAAGCACTGTCGCTAGCCCCATTGTCACTAATATAAGCAACATCAGGACTATATCCGTCACGTTATCCGGCAAGAGCTCCATTCGGGTAACGGAATTGTCCCGCACCCATTGCTCGTTCACGTTGGACAAATGTGTAGACAAGGCGTTCACCAAGGTGTCCACATCGATTGAGTTCTCGGCATTCCCCATGACGCGGCTCGCACACCTAAAAAGGAAGGATACAGAACTGATTAGCATGACCGAAATAAAACAGAAAACTAACTCGCAAAACTAAAAATTATTTTAAAATTCCTTAAATGTTCATGATAAATGGTCATGATGAAGTTCATCGAACCCGTCGGTCCGGTAACCAACAACCATTGTATGAATTCTAATTAATTTTGCTGATCACCGAACATTCCGGCTGAAGAAATAAAAATAAAAGTAACACTGTGAGATACGCCGCAGCATCAAATCAACCCATCTCACAGGATGAACTGCCGCCTCAGCGATTGCATTTGGCAGTCGGAGAATCCGCTCAATATTAAAAAATGTCAATTCAGCGACACCTCCAGACTATGAATTTAACGTTGTAAGCGAATTTGGATCAAGCAAATAAAGCGACTTAGAGACAAGGGTTATCAACCCTCAAGGTTAAGCCAGACAGTTACACATTCCTTTTAACCTCAGGCTAACATCAAGCATTATGCCAAATCAAATTAGAACAACGCGGTACAAACAATTGTAAACATAACACAGAAAATATAATATATGGTTTACTGGGAATATTATGGAACACAACGCAGATTAACGCAGCAAAACTCTTTAACCTATGATTATTAACCTTAACGCAATTGTTAAACAAGAGTAACATAGTAAATCGTAACTCGTCGAAACGTTGCGCCGTCAAACGTTAATGGTATGAACGTAGCAAAAGGAACTTTTAACTCACAGTTTAACCTTCCTCAAGGGTAACAAATGATAAGGTTACTCTTATAAATTTTAGAACCAATTTTAACCTCAGCCCAATTACGCTTGACCTTTTGAACCACAGCCGGACCAAGCCAAGTAAGCTCTAATTTATGTTTTTTGTCGTGATTTTTCAAAAGAACACGATCGCCAACGTTCACGTCCTTATCACGTCGTTTAATGTTTCTATACAGATTTCTCTCTGTCGTATTATTTATAATCAAGTTTCGAATATTTTCTACTGTCCGGGCGGCTTCTTTTGCCCGAAAGTTTACCAAATCCAATTCTTCACCATAACTATAAGTCACAGAATCAAAATTCTCGGATTGATAGTATGCACACGTGTCTCGATTAAACATTGCGAAACTAGGGGTTTCGCCTAAGGTAGAATTCAATGCGTTGTTTAGTGCATTTTCAACCACCTCGAGCATCTGATCCCACTCTGCATGAGGGAGCGAATTTACATATAATTTAAGTAGATTGGTTATTTTCCTGTTGTTTCTCTCAACTATAACGTTGGAATGAGGGCTGTACGCTAAAACTTCCTTTTTAGCGATGGCATGCACATTTGCAAACTGCTTGACCGCCACAGATTTAAATTCTAAAGCGTTATCTGTAATCAGAGTTTTGGGAAATCCTAACAAGGAGAAACAGTTACTCAGACATGAAATTACTGTCTCCGTACGACGATTAGAGATGGCATACAACCTGCAAAACCTAGAAAAAAGATCTATAATAACTAAGATGTACTTATTGCCATTATCTGTAACCTTAAGTGGCCCAAGGAGGTCCATAGATACAACCTCAAACGGTTCTTTTGCAAACGGGGCAGTCAAAATTTTAATTGGAACTGAAGGTCTTGCTTTAATTCATTTACAAACTTCACAATCTTTTACAAATTTTCGCACAATTGTTTTTTCCAAATGATTAAAATATATCAGCTTAAACTTGAACAACGTATGCACGTCGTCCGTATGGTACACTGCATGTATAGCTAAAATAGCTTTACCCATCAATGAGTTAGGTACCAATGCTGTAAGAATGGTACTAGGTCTGTAGTCAAATTGTCTACGTCGATATAGAATGTCATTCAAAATTAAAAACTTCTGTAGGTCTGGAATTTTCGAAACACTACCGTGCAGTAAAGCGTCCTTAACTTACATGCAAAAAGGGTCTTTTTCTTGTTCATCAATAAATTCTTTTATAGTCCAAGAAATTTCCTCATCTTTGGGTACATAGTCTAGCAGCTTGAGACGAGTCTCTTTTGCTGCGTCGTCAGCACTGTCTCTAGGCGGCGGGTCAGCTACCTCATGTCTAGTCATGCCTTTTTTCTGTAACCGAGTCTCCACAATGCAAACGTCGGATTCAAGCGCGGATTCCAGAGCATCACAAAGCTCTAGTTCTTTAATGGTTAATTTCTCATTGTTTACAGGTAATCTGCTCAGGTAATCTGCTACTACATTTTCTTTGCCCGGTAAATATATAAAAACTGGGTCAAATGAATAAACGTTTATACACCAACGTGCCATGTTTGTATCTTTAGGCAGTTTTTTTGTGAAAAGTGGTGCCAAGGGGCGGTGGTCTGTGTAGACCTTAACAGGGTATCCCGTAATTAGATATTTAAAATATTTTAAAGCCGAAAAAATCGCGAAGAACTCTTTCTTAGTAGTTGAATATCGCTTCTGGCTAGAATTTAGATTTTCACTATAATAAGCCACAGGTCTCATAATTCGATCACTTGAATCATCTGTCTGCATTAGGACGGCTCCAATTCCAGAGTTAGACGCGTCCGTAAATACGTGGAAATCCTTAGTGTAGTCAGGATGTCTTAAAACTGTGTCAGACGCCAGAGCAGATTTGATAAACACAAAACTCTTCTGGCATTCGTCGGTCCACGTATAGTCAACATCTTTTCGTAACAGATTATACAGAGGGTGAGCTACTTCAGCAAAATTAGGTAAGAAATTACGGAAATAATTTGCTAAACCTAGAAACTGTTGCAGTTCTTTCACAATAACGGGAGCTCTGCAGTCTTGCAATTTCTGTGAATATTTACATTTAATACCATCTGCGGCAATAATGTGTCCTAAGTATTCAATCTGTTTCTTGAAGAAATGGCATTTTTCAAGCTTTAAAGACAAATTACCGGAACGAAGCATCTTAAGTACGCTTCCAATTTCAGCCAAATGATGAATTTTTGTTTTGGAAAATACTAATATATCGTCCAGGAAGACGAATGCTAATTTGCCCAGGATAGATGCAAGTGCAGAGGTCATCACCCTTTGAAATACTCCCGGACTCGTACTGAGGCCAAACGGAACTCTACAAAATTGAAATTTTCGATAATTAATGCTGAAGGCAGTGAATTTTCTACTCTCTTGTTCTAATTCGACCTGATGAAATGCCGAGCGGAGGTCTAAATTAGTAAACCACGCGTTACCTCCCAAGGTCGATAATATTTCGTCAATACGAGGTATCGGATAAGAATTTTTTACTAAAACCTTATTTACACGAAAATCAATTACGTGACGAAGGTCCCCGGATTTTTTCTTAACGACGATAACAGAAAAGTTGAAGTCTGAACTAGATTCCTCAATTATACCCTGCGAAAGCATTTCATTTGTAAATTTCATCACCTCTTCCTGATACTTATGTGGAATTCTGTATGGTGCTAAATTTAGTACAGGTGCATCCGGTTTCAACTGAATTCGGTGCTTCGTAATGTTCGTAACACCTATAGCTTCTCCTTCGAGTGTAACCACATCTCGAAATTCATTTAATAATTTTACTAGAGGTAACTGCATGTCCTCTTCATCACAAGAAACATCATCATTATTTAAACAACGTCGTGCATTAGTTCCCAACTTCTCGTCATCAACGAGAATATGACTTCTAACGCGAGCGTCAGCATCCAACCCAAGTTTTCCCCAAGCTATGGTCTTACTTCCACCACCAGCCGTGACAACCTGAATCGTATCCGACACTGCGTCAGAATTTATTTCAACATCATTAGCGTCTCTGAGTGCTGTTTCCACACTCGTCAAATACATTTCGCTCTCAATATCATCAGCTGCAATTAACTCAATATTGCACAACATCGTTTTCTCAGTTAGATAAATCGCATCTTCTTGTGCATTTAGGACCATCACCGGCACCAAACCGTCGTCCTCTATACGAACAATGAAGTCAGCCACAAGGGCTCCATTTTCTAGACATCTTTTCAAAATCACATACTCTCCTGGAATTGCTTTCTTAGTGAAACCGTAAACTACTTTCATTGAGTTACCAGGCACTTCTACCTGAGTGCAATGAACTATCAACTGCTTCGGGTACTGTGACGCCTCAGCCACAGCGGGGATTTTTTTCTTTTCTCTGCGTCATTATTTTTCGCCAGGTGACTGACCCTGACGCTCTTCCTCGCAATAGCAACATCAGATATCAGGCAGTCGCTGTTTACAATTTTTTTCATTACTGCTTCTCTGCTTAAAATCGGCTCCATTCTTAATTCACAAAACGGGATTGAAATACCATCCCAATGAAGAGTTCTATTCTTAAAGTCGATAGTTGCATTGTTCAGAACATCGCGGCCGAGAATTAGATCGTAATTAAATTTAGCCTCTTTTACGATAAGGGCATTAGTTTTTAGTACTTTTTTAGTGTCTGGAATGGTAATAGACAACCCTACTTCTCCGCTTACGTTACTTTTGCCATTAATGCCCTTCACCATTAAACGACTAGGCTTAACTTCTTCGTTTAAGTTCTTAACCTGCTTGTAACTTATTAGGCATTTTTCTGAACCGCTGTCTAGCAAGGCACTTAAATACTGATCATTACTTTTTATTATTATTGTGGGTTTGTTGCTTTCTTTAAACGCAACCAAACCAGCGCCTTTTTTTATTGCAATTACTTTTTACGACACTAGCGGAGAAATAGGCCTTGACTGCTTTGCTTCGTTCTTGTCAATCTGCGAGCTCTTCGTCTTGCAATAATTTATACCTATTTTCGCATTTAAACAATGGACCAATGAAGGATTTGGTTGTCACGGTGGTATCTGGACTTTCGACCACAGCTGCAGGATTAACGAGGGTGCTGCCAACCTCGGGCTCAATCAAATTCAATTTCCTCCAGCTACCTCTACCTGTTGCTATTCTTCGCTTAAAAAATCCCGAGCACCCGGCTCGGCATCTGCAAAGTGTACCTCACTCCTTCCGCGCGTTGTGCTCCCTCTGTTTACATTACCACCGCGTAAACCTCCCGTGGCTCTACAATATTTCACTAAATAGGCTCCACCACACGCGAAGCATCCTCTCCCATGAAACTGACCTCTCTGTGACTGACCTCTACCTCTGCATTCGAAATGACCAACCACTGAACATGAGTTACAAAACGGAAAGCCTCGTCTTTTACCCGAAGTTTGACTGAAACCAGGACCTGAAACTTGCCCAGAACTAGGACCACTGTCTGTTCTTACAGCGTTGCACTCCAAATACCCATTTGCTCGGTCTTCTACGTAACCACTAAATTCTCTAGCTCTCCCACGAGGATTTCGCAACCAAGGTCTAGGACCTGTGATCCTACGTGGTCCTACACGATTACTACGCTGGGTTCCAAAATTCCCATAAAGAACTTCACTCTCCTGAAAGGAGTCTTGCGCCTCAACGCAGCCATCCAAATCATTGTTTACATTCGCTAAATAGCTTTCACTCTCGTTTCTGACTGTGTGCTCGGACGCGAGAATTTTCTTCATCTCGGCCTGTCCCCTAACAGCGGAAATTAACTTCGCTAAAAGTTCCTCGGCTGTGCTAAACTGAGTTTCAAAAATTTTCCTGGCGAATGACTCGTCTAATAAAGGACCCAGAATGGTTAACGCGAGACTATAAGACATGCTGTCCCCTACAAAACGTTTCAATTCTGCCTGAGTCGTACAAGCCTGATAGTAAGGATGTCGTTGCCAACCCAGTGTGGTTGAAGTCAGAATGTTCTCAGTCAATTTGCGTATCTTTGAGAAAGCCGTTACTAATTGGGCTGCCAACGCATTATTTCGTATTAATTGCAATTCATTTAAATCGCATGCCAAGGCGTGTATGGATTTTTCGCCGCGGCACACATATATGTCATCCAAAATTTTTACTACTTGATCAAAAGTATAATTTAAATATGCGTTGACCAGCTTGGTCACCACAGCATTGAAATCACCTACGTTTTTGTTGGCGGACCTCACTAGGAACTCTTTCTTTCGTTCGTCACTTGTCACGTCTGGAAGCAGGGTCATGTACGCCTTTAAATTTTGTATGTGCGTACTAAAGGATTTATTCTCTAAGAACTCCGGATCCTGCTGGCGTCTGCGACCTTTAAACAGGGGCAATTCAGCGTTCGTCATTATGGTTCCTACTGTAGGAGGCATGTTTGCGACTATATCGCGAGCTAATTGAGTCCTGTCCTCATTACCGCTAACACCTGCACTTGATGTCGGGGTCGTCATGGTCGTAACAGTAGTAACCCTAGGCTTACTTATTCTACCACTTTTTGTTACTGTGGGTTCTGTGCGAACGAATTCCGGTTCGCTATCCGAGTAATCTGACATGGATCCTACTACAGGACTATTTCAAGTATTTTTCCTATTCACAATCAAAGATATGCCAAAATAATGTCACACCTCTCAAAACAAAAAGAGAAAAACACATCTAAATTCTAAATACACGAGCAATACAAATGAAAATACAATTACGCAATCAATCTCCCCCTGGTACTGGAAAGTTAACCTCGAAAAAGGATAAAATTCGAACACTACAGAAAAATTTTCCGCAATCTACAGAGAAATTTCCGTACTCTACAGAAAAACTTGGCAACACTCCAGACACCTAGGAACAGAGCTCGGACGTAAAATCAGAAACAAAATGAACTCCTTTACTTAATAGCACTAGATAACCAAAATCAAGGTGCCTAAATCCTTTTATCAACCTTGCTAATCACAACAGCAAAAATTTACACTTACTCTGGGCATTGAAATGAAATCTGACGCCTGTACAGCTAAATCCAAGGGAAGCGCTACGCAGTCTGACTCTCACTAAATACAGGAAACGACTGATGCTACTGGCACAGTGGCACTGGCAGAAGCAGAGAGCCTTGAGTGCATACCCGCATTTGCGGCAGAGAAAAAAAACACTCGGGCAGCAACGCTCTCGGTGCACCCGCACTGCAGAGAAAAAATATCAGAAGAAAACTTAACTGCAAAAAGAATGTAGACTGCAGCGTACGTTGCTTGTTGCTGAAGGGCAGGCTGCCGCTGATACGTGCAGGGTAAAACGTCGCTGTAGATACACGATGGCTGGGAACGATGCTGAAGGACGTAGTTTTCAATTAAAATGACTTAAAATAGTGAATCACTGTTCTGTTCGTCACAATTTAACCACCGCAACTGGTAATTAATTTCACTGACAGTTATTGTACGTGGTAATGTATCCACATTGAAGTTATTGTTCAAAAAAAATTGTTTCTTTAGTGATCACTCGTTGCTGGGGATGCGCCTATCGTCACTTCAAAGACGATCTCAATGTCTTCTCCAGATTCATACACAAGTATTCTGGTGCGAAATGGTGAGCCTTTATTCAAAAAAACCGTGAATTGGGTGTAAACCTCTACTAACTCTTCCGCTGGTATTCCGAAACCAAATACAAAAACTGAAGGACGCGGCTGCCACAGTTGGTTATTGTTTTCTTTACACATCTGAGACTGTATAATGTTCCAGTGACTGTATAATGTTCGGGACACTTGATATCCCCTTAATTAATTACACACACGCACGTGAGTTCGGTTCACCACATACTGTTGCCACCATATATGCGGGGCAAGTAAACACGATGGGACTTGGCGGTAGAGTTTACTGGCCAGGTGGGTTGGCAGCAGGTAGGATTATGAATGCTTGAGCACCTCAGCCTCGACAAGTACGGCTTATAAAGGTGCGGTCAAGACACAGAATTCAAGATCAAGATAACACAGACATAGGTGGCAATAGTGAGTGACGGCACATCGACATCGCTCGCGCACATGTGCAATAATTCCTAGCCTCTGAGGGTAGGTACTGCAAAGAGAGCCATCACTGCGTAATATATGTTATTCATTCTGGCAATGAAAAGTTTTATGTGTGCAATCACTGACCAATTTCACATTTTCAAAGTATTTTTCAATAACTTCATCATTGTTGCCTACTGAATGCAGTTGGATACTGGTATATTTGATGTCATTTTTGTTATGAGTTTTTATGTCTATCCTTCTCCATAAACAAAATACGATTTTCCAAATTTATTCACACACAATATTCCTGGAAAATAATTTCTGGTTATAAATGTACAAAATTATATGTTCCTCATTAGAGGCAAATTCATTTTCAAATTTTATATTTACACAGAAACATCAAAACAGTTCAAACATAAACATTACGCACGGTGTCTCCTGATATTTGATTTTCAAATATTACTACTTTTTACGACCTTCAACCGCAAAAAATGACTTGCTAATTTTTACATAATGACGATTGTCCAAATGTCCAGGATGTAAGAAATCATCCAATAATGAATAGTTTGAGTCAATAATAAACGCAATAACATGGGTTCAAAAAAATTTCAAGGTGATTAATGCATAAAATACTAAATTAAAAAGTTATTACTAAATGAAGGATCCTACGCATAATTGCAAAAAAATACCCAAATTTTTATGTACTCCTTCCCAAATGGACCCTAAAAATGTTTGGCAAAGACCCTGTCTTAACATCTTTCAACAATGAGAGCAACAGCTCATCATATGCAAAAAAATAAACTGACTGGAAACTAGTAGACACCGCGGAATTGTCCAATCCCCTAACAGGAATATTTCCCATAAACTACAGCAAATATCTCATTCTGGGAGAAATGAATTTTGAAAGTCTTCAAACTCTATATACATATTTACTTTACTTTCAATTTTCAGTGAATTATCCCACTTCACAGTTTTTACTACCCTGACTGGTAAAGTAGATCCCTGAGGCAAACTTCACTACTCCTTAGCCTTTTTTGCTACTTTTCAAATTTTTCTACTTTTTACCACTTTACTTCCTAGTATACACCCTGTTATGGGAATGAAAGAAATGTCCAATAAGCAAAATAAGGCATTAAATACTTCACATTTCATCGTGATAGGTCTTAGATTACTTGATATATCAGCAGAGGCGTCATTGAAGGAATTGCATGAATAGAACTTTTGTATCTGGCTTCAGACTCGAGCAAATCTAGAGGTACTTCACTCACTGAGTTTCCAAAGTTTTATTGATTTACTCTGGGCTGTTGTTAATGGGAGTATCACTTATTGAATTTTGACTGTTGAATGAAACAGATTTACTGAACTAGTCTAAGCGTTTATCAGGAAGTGAATAAGAATTAAGGGGAACTAAGAGCTGTTCCCTTCATTTGCATTATTGGATAATTCTGAAAATAGTTAATTATCAACACAAGGTTTGGAGACAGTACCAAGTACATCAGGGCAAGAGTGTAGAACTAGATTATTTCTTTTCCAACTTTTCAATGTTACAAAATTTTTCCAGTACATCACGATATGAACAGTTGTAAGAAATTCACAGATTATATTTTTATTGATCCACTGTGAATAGTTGATAAACTAATTAACTCTGCAGTCTATAAAAAGCAATATTTTGATGTACACACATCATCTTCAGGCTGTAAAAATGCTCAAGTTCAATTTAAAAATGCTCAAGTTTGATTTTAAAATGTTCAGGTTAGTTAAAAAATATCAGGTTCAATTAAAAAAAACATCAAGATCAATTTAAAAAAGCTCAAGTTCAATTTAAAGAACTCAATTTTGATATAAAAAAGGGCAAGTTTAATTCATAAAAGGTCAAGTACATAGGAATAGGTAAACAATTTTAGAAACATAAGCTTTTCAAAATTTAAATTGATCTGTGTTAAAATATACTTGACATTTTTAAAATTAAACTTGATCTGTTTTGAATTGAACTTGAGCTTATTTAAAATGAACTTGAGCTTTTCAAAAGTAAAATAAAAAGGTTTAGGTAACAGTATTGCTCTAGGTGTAATACTAAAAATATGTTAATACTGTTACCTAATCTTACTACAGTAGTACATATTGCTGTGGTACAAATTTAGTTTCTAGTCATTTGCTTACGCTGTCATTTCCAACATTATTACTTTGTCTGATGTAGTTTTGAGTAATAGATTTGCGTTTTATCAACATGGCTGAAAATTTTTTCTATATAATTTTAGCCTGAACATGATGTTCGTACATTGGAACGTCACTTTTATAGACTACAGAGTTAGAGAATTTTATAACAATTGGCATTGTTTCAATAAAAATATGCTGAGTGATTTTATTGCTGCTTTAACACATGATGAACTGAAATGATTTGGCAAAATTTAAAATTATGACAAACTAATTCAAATTCATCTTTAGATTGAGCATAATCTTCTGAATTAATACTGCTTATGACAATTCTCGAATGCTTTTACTGCACAAGCAATCAAGAACATAATTTGAGCTTCTGCAAAGACATTGTAGATAGGTAGTGGGATGCTAGCAAAGGCATAGCATATTAGAAAGTAACTATCAGTACAAACAAGTTGGATTCGATGTGAGAAAATACAGTAATAAATTTAATTTTTCCCCATAGATATTGCTGGTGTCCATTAAAAGTTTGATTCATAAATACAAAACACCTCATCTCTAAAAACACAGCTGAGGTGACTCGGAACAGAATTTGTAGCGTCAACACATAGGTTAAAACAAGATCTTTCAAACTTCATCATTTTTGATTATTTTATGAAGTTGGAAACTGCTCTCCTTGATGACTTATCTGTTATAACTTTTTATGTCTAAAAATATAATACTAATAAAGAAAACATGCATGTACAAATAATTTTCACAAACATACATAGTATTAGAAAGTAATTTCCTGTAGTGATTACACAAGATTGTACTTTCCATCAGAAGGAAAGTCACTTTGAAAATTTACATTTACACTCAAACTAATCCAAATAATTATTACACCAACATTTTGAAAAGTCTATGAACCAATGAGATACATTCCCTTTGAATTCAATGAGTGAGCATTGAATGCTTCACATTTCATCAAGATAGGCCTTTTAGAGCTGGAATCAATGGTAATATTTTAAGGCTATTGTAGATAGTTATCAATAAATTTTTAGTCACTCAAAAAACAATTTGCCCCATCACAATCATGAACAAAATTGGCAGTAGTAAGTTACCAAACATTTCCTGAGAGTAACTATCAGCACAAATAAATCTGAAGGTAGAAAAATATTTTCAACTAAAGTTTGCTCAAAACATGATTTTGCTGGCATGAATCAGCAGCTTGATTCAGTTATACACCCACTTTCATCCACACTATTTTAAGGGGAGAATCCCCCTTTAACATGTTAAGTGCAGCGGGTTAAACTGAAGTTCAATATCCATCTCAAATTTAGAGTCAATTATAGGAAGAAATTTTGAAAATAGCATACATTGACTAGATCATGCTTTCATTTAACTTCCATTTAGTATTTATAAAAATTGAGTCAGTGACTGCTGGTCAGCCAGCAGCAGTATGAAAATCACCTAAATGACCAGCGGTGGGTGGTCATTTAACAACTTTACGTGTTAAAAAAATTTTCTTTGTTATTGAACCTAAAGCAATGAAATTTTGTACACTGATAGGAAATGCAATTAGAAATCATTTGTCATTCATAAAAAATGCGATTTTCCTCATAGAAAACGAGATATTCATAGAAAACGAGATTTTTTTTTCAAAATCTATCTCCTCCTACAGTTTTTGAGCTACAGTGATGATTTTGGTGTCATTGGATGCGGAAATACTTTTAGATTCCAAAAACTAACTATGCATTCTCCATACTTTTAGTTCAAAATGAAAAATCATAAGAAATTTAAAGGCAGGTCCTATTACGTCAAATTTTATTATTTATGACGTCACAACTTTTGAACAAAAATGAATATTGAATAGAAATTTAGTTTCTGAAAAGCCCTTGTTATTCCGCATCCAACGATTCCAAAATCAGTACTGTAGCTCAAAAACTGTAGGAAGAGATGCATTTTGAAACCCTCACATTTCGCGCCTCCAAAATAAGGCAAAACAGGTAAACAAAGAAACATAAACAATTTCAATTTTTTATTATTATTTTTATTTGGTCAGCTAGGACCCTTGCAATCATTATACAGTGATGAAGAGACATAGAAGATGACATAGCAACGTCAAGCCGTGAAGAAAGTGCCAAGGGGGAGGTGTAGCATGAGAAAATATCACTTCCCCCTACCCTCCCCCCCCCCCCCATAATTCAAACCCTAGTAGCGGGCGAACCATTGAACGTACGAACTTCATTTTTCACAAGATGTACCTGACATCTTACCCCTTCCTATGGCAGCTAAAAGCCAATATCTCAAGAAAATTTGGCATTCTGGGGGTACTCTTCCCTTAAGAAACGCAGCTGAAGTAAATCATAATAGTAATTTTAATGGTACCAAACAACTTAGGGAACTTCCATATACCTTAATCATTATAGTGGAGCAACTTGAATGGTAACTTTGATGTGTGTTCACAAACGCATATATGAAAAGCAATTTTTTCTTGTGAATGCACAGCGAATAATTTTGAAATATCACGTTACCAGTAAAACACATCAAAATAACTTAAAATACTAACATTTTGGAAATTAGATCTTGGCTCACATATAATAAGCTATGAAACAATCTCAATGTTTAGACCTTAATCCTTGAAGCAATTCAAACAGTGAACAGTACCAACGCTCAAACTTGGGGCAACGCAATGAACAACAACGAACAATGTGATACCTTAACATTACGTTAGCTCAAATGCTAGCTTAAAATCACGAAGGTTCCAATAATTTTTCTATGTTGATTAATTTATTTGTAAATGTTTCATTAATAAAAACAGTGAATTTATAAAGTTAGGCTTGTATTTTTTACATGTTTGTTTTCAATCACTTCTCATAAAATTTTTTTTTTAGAAAATAGGTCAATTAGGCTTAGGATTGTTACATATACGAACGCGATAAACAATTTTACTCTCGTATTCTAAGTCTTTTAAAACGAGAAATGTTTCAAAGCCTGAGTTATAAAATGAGTAGAGCCTGAAATACATTTAGTTTATTGTAATCAAAATTAAATGGAGCATTAATGAGATATTTTGTATGAATTTTCATATTTTATATATATATACGATTATAGTCACCGGCAGGCCACAGACGAGACGGTACAGAAACGGTTTTGTGGAAACTACAGAAATTTCTAGAGATACCTGTCCGTAGAGCTGTCAAAAGACATAAGTTTACGACTCGCAACCTTTGAAAGAATGCACCTATTGACTTCAATAAAAATAGGTGCAATGATTCGACGATGAGCTAATAGAAAATGCTTTGCTCTTTCGTTTGAGAGTAATTTGAAGTCAATTGGTGCATTCTTTCAAAAGTTACGTGAGGTAAACTTAAGTCTTTTGACGGCGCACAAGTCGGCAAGGTTTATCGAAGAATTTTTGTAATTTTCAGAAAGTCGTTTGGGTCTTGTTTATAATGAGCTAACAGAAAATGCTTTGCTCTTTCGTTTCAGAGTAATTTGAAATCAATAGGTGCATTCTTTCAAAAGTTACGAGTGGTAAACTTTAGTCTTTTGACAGCGCGGGAGCCGGCAAGTCTAATGAAAGAACTTTTGTAATTTTTAGAGAACCGTTTAGATCTTGTTTATATTGGGCTAATAGAAAATGCTTTGCTCGTTCGTTTGAGAGTAATTTGAAGTCAATAGGTGCATTCTTTCAAAAGTTATGAGTGGTAAACTTGAGTCATTTACCTGCGCGCTCAAGAAATTTCCAAAAAACCGTTTCTGTACCGTCTCGGTTGCCACCCGTAGGTATTATAGTCTTGCATTTTTTACCTTCACAGTTTCACTTGTAATATAAAGTATAAAGAGTTGAAATTAAAACATTTGAAATCAAATTCAAAACATTTGAAGCCTTAGTTAAAGAATTTGAACTTCATATTACAATGTATAACATTAAAATGTATAAATATCGAAAAATTATATGTGAAATTCCAATTGAAATATCTAAGCTTCAAATAAAAGTTTTCACTTTCACAATAAAAGAACCAAAGCGCAAATTACATCATGTGAAGCTTACGTAAACTAATGTAATGTAACATGTAATTTCATTTGACCACGAGTAATACATAACATAACTTTATCTTACTTGTCCTTGAATAAACTTAGACATGGGTTATTTATCATTGCTGATAATTTCAAATTATGAAGTATAGTCTGAAAAACAACCGTAGTTGTACCGTCGTATTTCTAGGTAGGAATGGCAGCCATAAATCGACGGTAAATAACGGTCATCATCATCATCGGCGGGCATTTTTAGCGTCTAAAATTACCGTTGATCACCGGTATTATATCCGTACCGTCGAAATACTACGATAAACGATAAAAAACGATGATAATTACCGTTACTCAGACGATAAAATTCGGTCTGGGTGATTCACCCTTACATTCAAAACGGCATTGAAACCTGGCCTTACACCAGAAAAAATAAAACTGATGGAATACTCACATTGCGAGAAAAGCTGTCAGAACTATTTCGAACTTCACACAAATGCTTCATTCAATGACTTCAAAATTCTGAAACTGCCTGCACAGTAGGGTTGAGCGTTTTAAACTTTTTTTGATTGAAGTTAGGCTACCTTCAAAAATTTGTCACGACAGAAGAGAAAAATAATTATTGGAGCGAAATTTGAGCGGGATTGGTCGATATCTCTTACCTCCTCAACGCACTTGAAAATTGATTTTTTAATCTTAATTTCGTTGAAATACTCAAAATGTACACATTTTTCATTTGCACGGTAAAGTAAAGGTTTGTGGGCAAGAAGAAGGAGATGGCTACAACAAGAATGTTTTGAAACAGTGAAGTCAGGTTTTGAAAATTCGAGACTAAAAAGGATTTCAATGAGTACTTTAACTGAATGCCATGAAAGTTACGTAAAGTTAGGTAATCGACCGTGGAAGGGCGGATGGAGTCAGTTAGAGTGGGATTCGTTTCCAGTCACCTCCCCGCGGTGATTCCTGGTGATTGTTTATTACTTATTTCATCAATAATACGTAAAAGAATATGAGACAAACAAGTAGAGAGATGTAATCAATAATCTAATGGGCATAGCTCGAAAAATGAATTGATCGCACAAATTTCGAAAAAAAATTTTTATGGTCAATTCAGTGTTGTTGGGGATGTAGAAGATAATTTCATAGCTTTACGAAATTTGTTGAGTGACTTCAATAAACAGATAAAACGTCATTACAAACTAGCGTGTAACAATATTTAGTTGTGCTTTATTTTTAACAATTTTATATACTTTTATATATAAACATATATTTCAACGAAAAATGCATATTTTAAGTCGTGGGAGGAGGTAGAAGATGCTATTTCTCATAAATTTTAAACTAAAATAGTATAATTCAAGTTATTTTCTGTCATTATATAAGTAAGATTATGTTAAAAAGTTAAAATGAAAAACATGTAAATATTGAACGTATTGAACATTTCAGCGAAATTAAGCTCTATCCCACTCAAATTTGGCATACATTTTTTTCGCTTGTCGTAACACATTTTTAGAGGTAGCTCAACTTTAATAAAAAAAGTTCAAAAACGATCCATCCTACTGCACAGCGATCCAAGTATAGCCGCAAATATATATAATCGGAGATCGTTTACCCATGACGATAAAAAATCTGAAGTCAGCGTCAACTTGTTCACTCATAAACGAAGAAAGGAATGGCAGAAACTGAATTTTAGGATTTGCAATGGTATTTGCAATGGTGATTTGTAGATGTCAGATACACTTGGAGTTTTATCAAAAACCAATGAGACAGAGCCGCGACCTGATACGATTACTTAAATAATAGTGAAACATGCGCAGGAATCTTTCCACATGCTTCTGAGAGTTCTTTTCAATTATATTTTTCCACCCAGCATTTTTGGACCCCTGCAAGCTCTCCATATGTTGTTTCAAGGATAAAAAATTTACTAATGAGGGCGTCATCAACCTTATATAACTATTAACTGAAAAAACGGCCATTATGATCATATAACCCGAAATAGAAGTAAATTTACATTTCCTTGTCATTCGAAAGTTCTGTCACAACACAGTTTCTTTTTCATGAAACAAAGACTTGGATTCGATCCCTTCTGACATCTGTGAAAAATAATTTTATGATGCTTTCAAAACAAATATTGAATCCCAGTTTATACCGGAATATTTACCACATTAGATAATCAGGAAAATCTTTTCTGTTATATGATTACCTTGATTGGGTAATTTGCCATAATATATGACATAGATTTTAAAGTCTGACATTGAGTCTTTTCTAGAATATAGTGTTCTCATCTAACCCATCTATATAATATTCTGCTTGTTCCTTCCTTAGTTAGTTACTTAGTCCGTCCGTTACGCTCTCATCCGAGTTTGTGGGATCATGGATACCGAATTCCTGAGTGTTGCATGAAATGATCACCTTTACATGCATTGACATGTTTGACATTTTATCAGGATAGGATAGGTTTGGATAGGTTAAGTTAGTAGGTTAGGTTAGGATAAGATAGCTTAGGTATTGTTAGGTAAGGATAGGTTAGGTTAGCGTAGGTTAGGTAATGTTGATAAAATTGATGTCGATCGGTTCCATGATTTTTTATGTTTGACAAATAATTAGGATAGCTTCGGTTAGGATACGTTTGGATAGGATAGGTTAGTATATGTTAAGTTAGGATGGGTTAGGTTAGAATGTATCATGTTAAAGTTTATACGGCAATGTTGACCGAATTTTTTTACGGACCCACCTAGCTTAACATTAGGTGGGTTAGGTTAGGTTAGGATAGGTTGGGTTAGCAAAAGTTAGGTAATGTTGACGGATTTTTTTTCACGGGTCCACTGTTTTTTATGTTTGACATATTACCAGGATAGGTTCGGTTAGGGTAAGTTAGGATATGGTATGATAGGATAGTTTAGCACAGGTTAGGTAATGTCGGAATTTTTTCACGGGTCCACGGTTTTTTATGTTTGACATATTAACAGGATCGCTTTGGTTAGAGTTGGTTAGGATATGATAGGTTAGAATACGTTAGGATAGGTTAGGTTAACATTTGTTAGGTAATATTAATGAAATTTTCACGGGTCTACTGTTTTTTTATGTGTGGCATATTAACAGGATTGTTTCGGTTAGGATAGGTTAAAATAGGATATGTTGGTATGCTATGTTAGGATAGGTTAGGATAGAATGTTTTCTGAGAATTATTCGTTAAGTGATGTTGACCGAATTTTTTCACGGGCAACCTAGCTTAACGATGACATTGTCCGTATAATTTCTACGGATCCTGGTAGTATTGACTATTGTGGTAGAATTAAGCATCGAAGCGAACCAATTCATTGGTCAGCCTAGAGTGAAACTAGGTTAAGTGAATAAGGTGAAACACACCATATAATAGCGTTGATGATAGAATGCCTTAAAAACCACTGAATTTGTTTGGGCGCACAAGTAGCTATACTCAAGTGTGTCCATTCAAGAAACAGTTTACTGATTTATCACGTAGAATAACTAAAATGCTTAAATTATTTTCGGGACCAATTGAAAATAGTGGTTGAAGTCCCAAAGTAAATGTTAGGTGTCCGTTTTTTTGAAATAGGAAAGGTTTTTGTTTTGTTTACATTTTTTTACGGTTCCCTACCGTCCTGTTTTTTAGTTCCTCTGACTTTTTTCTTTAATTTTTATCATGTTTTATACTTATGTGAGAACACACCACGTACACAAATACAATTTCTCTTCCCCATAACTCTGTACTGAATGGTACTTTCTTCCTTTGTCTCTTTGGAACACATTTGTTGAGGTTAGAGATATCTAAATAAACTTGTCTAATCCACCAGGAATATAGTTTTCATATTTCCCATCCCTAAACCTGGAAACACTTCAGTAGGTTCAAAACTAAACATACACAGTTTTCAAAAACCACCAGAGCAAGCTCCAAAAACGAACTTTTAATACTCAGCTAATGTTTTTCTGAGGACCAAACAATAAAATTACCCTTTCACAGTTCGACTTCCAGCCCTTCCACAGCACGACCGACGATGTCGTAACAATAGAGACAACCATTGATGCAGCCAGTGGTGGGCATCGATCCTTAATTTATTAGTCCGATCCCGACCTTCCGATCCCGGTCATTGGCTAATTCCGAATACGACCTTCCGATCCCTCTGCTAAAAAAATTAAAGCGATCCCGAACTTCTGATTTTTCGATCCTGAGAGTTTTACAGCGATTCCCGGTTTTTAAAACGTTTTTAAAGCAATTCAAATTCAACATGAGCATACGAAGTCACATATATACTATAATACTGATATAACATGAAACCTGTGGATTTTAAATTAAATTTTATTTTTATTTATATTTCAAATACCATACAGCAACATGTCTACTCAACTAACCTCTATCCAATTTATTTACATCATTCGAAACAAAGGCGACGCTATCTGTCCTTTTGTTCGAACCGCCTCGTTCAGAACTCGTCTTCCTCGTACACTTCCACCTCGTGGGCTTTCCTGAGGAAGGGAAGTTTACCCTTCAAGAAGACGAGGGCTTCAAAGTTCTCGGCAGCCAGGATCGGCCTCTTAGGTGGGAGGATGGTCAACCCCGCCCATGCTGAATACGCGCTCAATCGAAGCAAAGCTCGGGAGCAGCATGTTGTACGGATTTCTAAGCTGCGTACAAGAAGAAACATCTACGCGAGACAGATTGGTCGTTTTAATTTTTTCCGTTACGGTTTGGATCGGGATCAGACTTACATTCTTGAAAAGCGATCCTCGCACTTGCGACCTTTTCCACCGGGAGTGTCCGATCTTCAAGTTCGATCCCGATGTGGAAGATCAATAGTGATCGGAAGATAGGAAGTTCGGACTTATGCCGGGGCCACACTA
Source organism: Morinoia aosen (assembly GCA_030386875.1). NCBI lineage: Eukaryota > Metazoa > Arthropoda > Malacostraca > Amphipoda > Talitridae > Morinoia > Morinoia aosen. Next base: position 73,738,303 of record CM059557.1, read on the forward strand.
CGGTTTTTCGTTCGTCAAATGAATGACGGACACTCGTCATGTCAAATGGCCGTTGAGCAAGTCAGGCCACATTACGACTGTGTGTGGCTTTGGCTCAGCTCAGTGATGAGCGTCCGACGTTCAGCGAATGTAAACAAACCGAAGTACGTACGCGACATGGATGAGCAGGACGTGCGAATGTGTGTGAGCTCTAGAAATTTGCTGTCGAAGGAACTTTTGTGACCGCAACTTTTGATGAAACTACAAAAACAGCGAAACCTAAAAGAAGATGTTGGGTAAAACCATGGCGAAATAGAGCTAACAATCCGAATCGATTGAGAGAAGATCTGCTTGCTGATGTAAACGATTGCAGTTAAGTGAGGTTGTTCCTACGGAGAAAATTATTATTTTTGAACGTTTCTTTTAGACGGATCATAAAACATTTTATTTAATTGGAGTGTAAAATTTTGAATTTACCGCTGACAATAGCTTGGTAAAGCTGGGTTTACACGGAGGGTGACTTCCCCAGGGTGACGCCCCCACCCTACCCCTCTCACCCGCTCAAGCTTCCCCACTTGCGTTTAGACGGAGGGTGAGATGCCCAGGGCTGCCGAAATTAGTGCGTTCAGCAAATATACGAGTTTCCCTTAGAAAAATGTAATTTAATTTCTCTGGAGTGAGAATTTTACTGGGGCAACTCCATAAAAAGGGATCTATTGATTTCGAATGACTATAATTGCAAAATAAATGTAGGCAACCCCTCAAACTATGTCAATATAAATGAGATTTATTTTGGTGCTGCTACAGAAAGCATTCTCCTGAGAAATGTCAACAAAATATGTACCAAAAAACTATAAGAGTTTGGATTGAAAGATTTTAATAAATGTAATTCAATAATACCATATTCAATGTATTTCTCCACTTTTGCGATAAAGGAGCAGCATGAAAATATCAATATGAAGTGGCGAGAACTGTTTGGTCAAGATGCTCCTTTCAAGACAAAAATTGTGTCTGAAAAATTCTGGTACGCAGCTTTGTTATTTTTTGCTTCCCGAGTTCATGATGCAGCTTTTTTCAATACCGCAATATTTTGCCGTAGCTAAAAAAATTTTTTGACCCTAACTACATAATAGCAAAAAACAGGATTTCGTTAAAAAGAGCAAGACTAAATGCATGAATGAGATCAAAATCTACGTTAGAGAACACAGACTGCAAAAATTGGAACCACCACGGTAGCTTAGTCAACAAATTAAATAAAAACATTGGCAGATGAAGGAAGAAGAGGAGGAAAAAGTTTCATTCTAGCAGGAAAAGTAGGTAAAACCTTAAAATTTTTCGTTTTATTGCTAGTTAAATAGATTTGGTACGCTCTAACAATTTTTGGTACGTTTTCATGAAGGTTTTGTACGATCATCAGAAAAAAATCTGCAACCCTGGAGATAACAGTGACTGAGTGAGGATGTCGAAATGTAATTCAAGGTACGTGCAGAAAAGAAGATACTATTTTTAACCTGTAAACTATTTTACAGAGGCCGGCATAAGATCAACGTATTCGTGAAGAATTCAAGAATTACTTCTAAATAAACGAAGGCCAAGTGCCTTGGCAGATACGAATGTGTCAATTAGATTAATAAGGGATGGAGGCGAATCAATTAAACTTAGCGCGTATATAGCTTCTTATATGAACTTAATGCCCAAACTAAGGAATAATAAAATATAGCTTGCCCAGCAAATGTATATAGAGATAAAAATGAATGAAATATGCGCGATAGAGTCTGATTACAGGATATAGAAATAAGTAACAAAAATTATATCAGTCTAAGTCCTATCACGAGCCTTCTTGTGTTAATAATAGCATGATAGCGAACAATTTGTGCTACTATTGTTAGAGGTAATTACTTTTAAATTAGATCGAAAATCATTTCAGTGATAGTACATGATAAAAAAATATATTTACAGCCGCAATAAATACAATCAGACTGACGCTATGCTCTCAATAAATCTATCAATGTGAAAACTTTAGCCTTCAGCCACTTTTCCAGATCAGGAGAGACTTTTTGCATTCAGATTACGCATGAGAACATGACGACAGAGCAGCTAAGACATACACCCTGCCTTCAAGACTGTCTGAAGCGCAATGTCGCTCTGGCGCTCTGAGCAGGGCTGCCACTTTTGTTTGACCAAAATAATCTAGTTTGACCACAAAAAATATCTAGAAACATCTAGATTTGAAAATAAAACATCCAAAAATATTTCTAGAACTAAATTGATTATAAATAACAACTAGTTTAAAAATAGCACATGAGTATATTTATACCATAAATTGTTTTATAATAGGCCATTTATCCATGTTTAAATTATCTAGTATCCTAATATTTATCCTAATAAAGCTTAGTATTCAAATATTCTTCAATTTCACAAGTGTTGCGAGTAGGAAAGACTAATAAGTAGTCCTTCCAAATAGTAGCAAGTAGTTATCAGCGTTGCAAGTAGAAAGGAGTAATTTAGTAAAAACTGATTGAAGGAACATCAGCATTTCATCCAATAAATGTCTCATCTACATTTTTATATTCAATTAACTTATTAATTATTTGCAGCTCTGTTAAGATCAGCTGCAAAAAAATGATAGTGCAAGATTTTTCTCATCAGAATATATTTCGAATAATACATCAGCAGGATAGCAAGTTTCCCTTTGCCTTGCAATTTCAAAATGTGTTCATAAATCCAGCCATTGAGCAACAATTTTTTCTACTGCAGGCTTGATGGACAACAATCAAGTTTTGCAAGCTGAAGGAATTTTCAACAGATGTGAACCAATATTAATTGATTCATTAAATTAATTGAATTGGCATCGTCTAAAAAAATTTTGCAAACCAATTATGAGTTTCTGCAATAAAAAAATTCCATGTTCCTAGGTAAACATTTACCAGAAGCATAGGACATTGCAAGCTGGAATGAGGGGCATACACATCTCATCAATGTTATATATAAATTTTCTTCTTTGAATTTGGCTCCATTATTGATGCCAACAATTAATGACACTCGCATTGTCAGTCTCTATTGCATTGCAATTATCAATGTTCAGATTCCTACTTATCAACAACTGTTTTAAGGCTGTCACAACGCTATCTGCATCACTTTTAATAAGTTTGCAATTACTAAGTAAGTTGATTCGACTTTATTAGATGCATGACTCTAGTATACAATTGATACACGAAATAGTTTCATGATTGAAATATTGCTTCCATCCAACAATAAACTGAACTCATTGTTGCCAATATCATTGGTCAGTCTTTCGTCAAAATGAGGCCACAATAAGTTTTTGATAACGTATGTGGATTTTATTCCATGATTTTTGACATCATCACTAGTTTTGCAATTGGAGATAGTGTGCTTTAGCTTATGAACCTGATGATCACAATTAGAAATTACACTATGGCAGCACAAAAACATTGAAATAGCCGTCTAGGTGTGGTTCATAATCTATACATAACATGATCAGATTGTGGTTGGTTCACTATTCAAACAATTTAGTGAAGCAAATTGACAAGTATAATAAGGCTGAAGTAGAAACCTACCATTATAGTGAATTCCTAATTCGAATTTACAGAAATCTATCATATATAATGCTCAATTGTATTCTAGCTAGAAAATATCTAGCACGCTGAAAAAACTATCTAGATTTTATAGCTAATATCTAGGCTCCAAATTTTACATCTAGCCTTAAGCAAAAACATCTAGATCTAGATATAAAATATCTAGAGTGGCAGCCCTGGCTCTGAGACAGTCCCAGCATGTGGGGCAGCAGCGTCGACACGCATGGGGTAGTAGTGGGAGGCGTTAGACAGGGGGATTGAGGGTTTTTGAAGAGGCGGGGAGGGAGAGAGGGCGTTGCCCCGGGGAAGTCACCCTCCGTGTAAACCCAGCTTACCATGGCTGAGTTGAGCAATGCTCTTTAATACAAGAATGAAAAGGGGATCCAAGAATGTTACCAGTTAGATGATTTTTGCAGGTGTGCTCAGCAACCCTCAGATAGAGCGAATGGGGAGGGATTGAAGTCATTAAACTGTCAAGGTTTCTCCATTTATGTTTCGCATTTTTGTCTATTGTTATCTGTTGAAATTGTGCAAGTTTTCCTATTTGAAAATGAGCTTAGGGCATGAAACGTTAAAAAAATTGATTCTAGATAAGTCTTCTCCATCGCCTTCGTTGAGAATAATATAATGCTTTCTCCGATATATAATTTTGGTGTTCGTCATTTATACTTGTTAATGCTAACAAGAATTCTGCAAAAGTTTTCTTATTCTTTGCAGAAGGTATAAGACATACTGGGCAAAGTTGGCTCGGTAATCTGGAAGCAAGACACCAAGTTCCAGAAATGCTTCCCTGCTTGTGATCAACTCGGAATTTTCTTCTGATACCTCGCTACAATTGATCGAGTATCATGACGCAAGAGTGTTCAATTATCAATAACTCATTCTTTAGGAAATCATTCGATTCTAACAGCTTGAACATGCCCCATCCTCGTGAACTTCTTGTGACCAACTTCCTTTCTCCACATGTCATGGCGGCAGATGATGCGTTCCCATTGCCAACTCGTTTCATGAAGCATTATCCTTGTACGAACCTTTCTCACGACCAAAGAGTTTTCAGCTGGTCTTTCTAGAGCACGAAAATCAGAGACAAACGCATTCGGCTTACTGTCAAGTACGTTCAGAGTTTTCCGTACTGATACAAACATCACAGTCAAAAGAATCCAGTCTATCACTCTAGCAACATACGCTCTTTATTAATACCTAAATGATCATTAAGACTTCCGTTACATCAACCCGCTTGCTCTAGAAAAAAGGACATTATCACTGGATTGTACACAACCAGCAGTTGGTGGGAAAACACTGACATCATTCGGTTCGTTGTGTTGAGGCGGTCGATCGGCTGTGGCAGCTACAGCCATCAGAGACCAGCTGAAGAACTACTTCACAAGCGGAGGAGCTGTATGCTTCCTGGATAAAGTGTTGAGACTCCATGCACTAACACTACTGTGGAAATGCGGCCTAAAAGTGTTAGAAATATCTGAGAAATAATAGTTCCTCATTATTTTCTGGTATTACTTGTTGGAATGAATGTATTAGGTCAATCAACAAAATAAATCGTTTCAATAACATCATCTATTTCATTCCAGCTTTTCATCGTTAAATAAAACATTGACAAATCATAATTTGACTTAGGAAGGCTAACTAAAGATCTACATCAACAGGATTTAGGAAATGTAATTACTGCAAACTAGATTACGTGTTAAGGTTAGGAACATCCATAATCTGAATTCACAATCACGCATTATCGCAAAATCCATGTACAGAGTTTCAACAGGTATAAAAAATCCGATTTTTATAACAAACAACGTAAACCAATGTTACCAAATAAACAGTTTTGTCCACACTCATATCCAGCTTATAAATCTGTCACTAAATGAAATAGTTTCATCCATTTACTCGTATGCCCTACCATCATGCAGATATGGTGCATAGCTATAGTTCGCATCCTCACAAGTTAAATTGAATAGTTTCTTTGTTCACCTTAGATTAAATTATATTACAACTCAACAGCGTATTGAAAAATTTATGCATATGTGTTCTTACAGATGATTACGTGCGCATAGTAACGGCGTATAATAGATTAGATTAGTCGTTAGTTTTAGCCTCTCTATCCAGCAACAAATGCGATCCAAAGAGAGGAAGGAGGAAGGCACCATTTAGTATGGAGTTAAGGAAACGCGGAATCTACGCAGAAAGGCATAGAAACAGTAAGTTGTGAAAGAATATTAAGAAACAAGACCAAAGTTGAAGAGGAAAGTAGTAGGTGCTGAAAAACAGGACAGCAGTGAACCGAAAAAAGGTGGTCCTTAACACAACAAAAACATTTTATTTCAACAAAAAAGAAGGCCTACCTAACTCTCAGCTCAGGCCCTCACATTGTTCCCCTACGGCGGATAATAATAATAATTACTAGTTGCTAGTATAATTATTTAGGTTAGTTTAAATCATCTTTGTCACGACAACGATGTGATCAAGAGAGGAATAGTGAAGGGACCATAAAGTATGGACACGTACACCGGAAATCTAAGCACAATGTGTGTCGCACACAGGCCATCCTTGTGTGGTAAAACGAGTGTCATGCCACACAGGAGAAAATGCGTAGTCAAACAGGAAGTCGGGAAGAAAATTCAAATAAAATAATCATGCAAGAAGGAAGTAGTAGGTGCTGAAGAAAAAGATGGCAATGAGCCGAAAAAACATGATCACTAAAACAAAACCAGAAACACTATTTTAACAAGCTCGTGCCCTACTATTCTTCTCCTGGAAGCGTTACTTCCTTTAGATACAATAGTTTTTTCTCGTGATAGAGAAACAGAAAATCGGGAGATTTATGAAGTCAGATAAAGGTTAAGGGTGAAGTATTTGGGGTGGAAAAATAAGTCAAAGAGGAGCAAAAATAATAGGATGGTCCGTAACATATTATACAATAGCATTGTACTGTCCCTAGATATGCTGTTTCAACACATAAAATATAATTTAATTGATCCTATCGTACATTGAGATAAAAGAAAGGAACAATTTCACAGTCAGGCAGGGAAGCAATTTATACATAAGTTAGGGAAATTATTAAAGAGGCCAGTAAATGACATTTAACTCTTGTCAATTCTTATAACAGAGTTTAGCAAGTTTCGACATAAATTTCCTTTTTTTTCACCCGCAAGGCCATTCACTTTATCAAGCACAAGTTCACAGCAAGTTTGGTAATGTCATTATCATTTCCAGCACTCCTTTTCATGCTAATGAGCTCTCAACATCAAAATATTTCTCATGAAATAACTCTACCGTACATAATTAAAATGCTGTTATCTTTCTTACTCCTTTTACACTTACAAAATCCCCCACTGCCCATGACATCAGTACATGTATCTGCTGCCGGGGAAGGCTTGGTGCAGGCGAGACAATTTTGAGGCTTGGATCCACTACTTAGATGAACGATATCGTTATCAATTTCGGCTGAAGTGCCCATTAACTGAGTTTCTACAGTATTTTCAAGTTCTTTCTGAAACCAATCTGTCGACCAACACTACAATACTCTGTATAGGGTTCTTTGATTATTTGCCTTCCACTTGAAATGTGAGTAACAAAATCATCACTTGAATTAATACTCATGCTGCTCATGCTGCAGTCCGGGGGCCCATAATCCGAAAAATAGGCCATAAGGTTAGTGTGCATCCAAGGCTTGCTGTCCACAGCTCCAGACCCTAATATTTTTATCCTTTCAGAAGCGAGGAGCCGCAAGAATTAGAAGCATGGGAGGGATGTCCTCTTCTTTAGAAGATCTGAAAAAAATAATATCATTTAGAATTATTCTTACACCATTGATACAATAGTCCTGTACATAGTTACTGGTAACATTAATTCTTGCAATAGTGTTCGTGTCAGACTTGATTATTCAAGTACATAGTACATATTTGTATGCTCCAGTACATGAGCTTTATTGCAAATAAACATGTTTTGTTAGGGAATAAGACAAGAAGTAGAGATTTGTGTAGTGAAATGTTTGAAAATTGTATGTTGAAAGAAATAAAATTAGGTATTGCTAAAATAATGTTTAGAGTATGCAGTCACACAATCTGGTACCGACTTTCATCCAACACTGAAAATTATTAGTTAATGAAAGAAAGTTATCCATGAGTTTCATTGAAAACTTAAATGAGGAACAATAAGAACCTCCACTTTATGTTACATGAGGGTCACACATGACTATAAAGATTCATCTATGTCATAATGATAGTTTTCATAAAACCTCAACTGTATGATCTAAATTAGAAATTGCCCTCCTGGCAAAATGTTCACGTTGTTAAGAAAAAAATACTATCAAGCTATGTTTACTTCACTTCTAAAACTGTCAGTAACAAGTGCACATTTTTCCACAAGCTTGACGCCTAAATTCAGAATAATTTGTAGAGAATTTCACTCATTTTCAGAATTCAAACTTTTCTGCCAAATACTTTAAAACAAATGTATCAAACTTAATGCCCAAATTCCACTGTCATGCAGAATGGCAATAAGACATCTGTACTAGTTTTCACATTTGCAAAAAGGTACAAATTTAAGAGTACAACAACATAGAGCAGACTAATTTCATCATAGATGATCAGCACCAGAAAAATAGAATATTTACAACTCAATAGATAAAGCAACAAATTCAAAATTAAGAGCAAAATATCAGGATCTAATGTGAAACAAGTAAGTGGCAGTTTAAATAGGTCACCACTAACATTTATACCATTTGTTGTACCCCACAGAACAACAATACCATTACAAACATAATCTAAACTCATAACCTAATGTCAATAATGTTTGTCTATCAATACTGGTAGGTAATAATGGCCCTACTTATCCTTATTGTTGCGTTCAACATTGACATGCTCATGCTCAATGTACAGAATTTGAAAGGTAAAAATAATTATCTAACACCATTTACTTAAACATAAGATTATGCAGTAATCCTGAAGGGAAATATTTGACTAAGGGTTATCACAAAAATCAGTGGATTTTTTTAAACCTGATCAAATCATTGTTAGTTGTAACGGTCACTTTTTACTTTAATGTTGTCAACGATTTTCATTATTTTGTTGCCATAGATAGGTATAGGATATAAGACGATTTTAAGACGTTTTACATGAATGACAATGTGCTCGCAAATGCTTAGTTTTCGAGTTATTTAGGTTTGAAGTTATACTAGCGGCGCTCCTGAATGGCCTTTTTTGGGCTATTTCAGAGTTGAAACAGAAGCTAACCCCCTATTACAAACATAAAGAGGTTGAGTCGTGAGGGGTAGCCACAGTTCTTCTAGTGAAAATTATAAATAAAGGTTGAAAGCAACCCATTAAGGTCATGTTAAGAATTGTGTTTACATGTGCTCCATGATGGCGGCGGCCGTACCGGGTGGCACCATCTATGAGCTGACTGTAAAGGTGACGGTACCGGGTGGCGCCATCTATGAGCTGACTGTAAAGGTGACGACGTAATAATGACGACTAAAAAAAACGTCAGAAGCACCAAGTATAAGAAATAGTGCGTTTACTTTTGTGTTATTAACTGATAACAATATTTCTTATTATTTTATTAACCATTTCTCTCATTCTTTTATTTCCACAAAGTTCTAGCAAAAACTTCAACACCTCATGATCCAAACTTTGCCTTTCCCCACCCAATCTGGTTGTACTCTGTGTTGCACATTTTGCGCGGGAAAGCGATTTCACCTATAACATCTAAGCTGAATAATTCGAAAATAACGCATCAGCGAACAGAATGTCATTCATGTAAAACATTCTTAAATGTGTTCCTTCATTGTTATGAAAATCGTTAACGCCATTAAAGAAAAATTTGACCATATTTTTTGCTAGCATCCGCATTTTCAATTATATTGTTCTTGTCATTATCTATCCCTATTTGATTTCAGCCAATGTTTAACCCTGCATTCTCAAAATCACCTATTTCATTGTTGAATGAAATAACTGTTCATTTAGAATATTTACATAATTAACTCACTTTTAACACCTAAAAAAAAAAAAGAAATGAACTCTTGAGGCCTTCTTGCACACCATTACACTTACCTAGAAGTATAAAGCTGATTGGTGGTCCCCAAAAACCTGAATACACTCACGATGTTTATTAATCACGATTGTTTTTTAAAGGTCTACATAATTAATGGAAGTTTTAGGCTATATCTAACTTCTGGTTGTCTAGCATCTGTAAATCAAAAGACATTAAAATTTGATGGATCTTTTTTCATACAACACATTAAATAAATTTAACACTTCAACATGAAATATAATTCTATTCAATTATATTGAAACTTTTACAATTTAAGAAACAATAATTAAATTTTAATAAACTGAAAGGAACTGCATTAAAAAAGCCTGCAAAACAAGTTGTTTGATACATTTTTCTGTGAATAGCATTCATGAGCAATGCTAAAAAATTACAAAACCAACAGTTTTTTATTTACCACGTAATCATCCATGTAAAACATGTCGACATTGTTGGAAATGAATGCTAAATTTGATTGGTAACAGGCTACTTGCTTTTTCACTTAACTGCAAGACCTAGCACTGAATTTCATTGCTTTACATTTTGATACCACCACGAAAACAGCTAAAAACCATATCTTATATATATCTCCTGCCAAAATTGGCCACAATCATCATTTAAAGTCAACATAACAGCTGCGAAACTTGTCAACACTGTTCGCCATCTTTGTTCTTCGTAGTTCATTTGGTGACTGAAAACCTCCGACGACCTTTCACGAAATGACGAGCATCCATTCATCAAATGATGATCGAACGGGCCTTCCAGCGTTCATTTGACATACGGAGTTCATTTGACGAACGAACGTTAGACTATTGTGGCCCCGGCATTAGGATCCGAACGCCCACCACTGGATGCAACCATTGCCAATGCAGAAGCCGCATTTTGTAATAACATTTTTCCATCTGGCTAAATCCTATAACACTTCGTGGAGGTGCAGTATAATAAATTTCGTACCGGTAGCCTCAAATGATACCTTCATTTCGTTTAACACTTTCTCACCGATTGAAAAATTAAAGCATTCTCTAACTCAAAAAGTTTTCATTAACGAGTACAACAAAACAGCGAAATGATCTGTTCTTGCTACACAATCACAATATATGATATAGCAAATGACCAATAATGTATTCCTTCATCTATGTAAGAAAGGTCTTTTACGTCTACGATTTCGTCTTATACTTACATGGCAGGACACAGCATCGAGTAGCATGAGAGAACAAATCGCACTCAGCCGTTTGGAACGTTGGACTAATAGAACTAGGTTTCGTTTCTCTTCTGTGGAAACTGGTACCATGCAAATTTGTCGGGTACGCGGATGCGTAGAAATCGTACCTCAACTTGAAGAGTGCCGAGGATGGCGGGTCGATACGTTGTGTTAGTAAGATTAGATTCAGGACTGGTTATACAGGCGAGAGGCCAAATCACATCACTGGCTCATTACTTCGTTGTCCCTGTAGCACACGCGTCTTAGAAGTTGAAGTCACCCAGAAAAATTTTTAGCGTCGATATTTCGCTACTACTTAATAGCCTGTTTGAATTTATGTATAAAAACTTGTAGAACTTTCTTCTCTCATACGCTGAACATCGTCGAAACATGGCCGTGAATCCAAAATTAAATACTCTTCTCATAAATTGAATGCCATTTGGTTCAAACACAATACATTTGTGTGTGTATTTTGAGACAAGACAATGATATACTTTTCTTGAAGATTTATTCAATTTTCGTACAGTTCGCTCAAAATCTTTTGAAAATTACTGCTGCCTTTATCCTTCAAGAACTTGCGACTCTTCATTGTTTTCTAACGTTTATATACACTATAAGCACAAAAAAGGAGCGCTTTGCATTTGTAGTAATTCTATTTGTTTTGAATTATTTTCTTTCAGAGTTCATTCTTTACGTTGAACCTTAAATGGTCGCATTCTAGTAGTGTTTATCAAGTAACAAAAATTTGTTTTTCAGTGTATTTAAAATATTTTATTTTTATCCACGTCAGAGAAACCGGTAAAAATATCAGGTCGATGCAGAGAACAATCGCATGCTGGAAATAAGATTACGAATCTTCTTCATCCGTCGCAGTTGGGAAAATCCTCACTTTTCGGGTGATATGAACAGACGATCTGTGAAATGATTGGCGAAAAAACAAGCGTTCATCAACACAAATGACAACTAGCTAGTTGTAGGGAAGTTTAAAAACTATTTTTCAAATAAATCTATGTCGAGACTTGAAAAAAAAATTGGAATAATGTAAATCAACCAGAAATCCATTGGTGTCAGCATCTAATCGGAAAAAACGTTCGATATTTAGTCGTAACATCGTTTGACACTCGAGGATTGAAAACGTTTAATGCGTTCTGATGATTCAATGTAGATTAACTGCTTTTCAGAACAATAGGCGTGTTAGGGCATGGCGACAACCACATGAAGTTGTGGATCCGTCTAGCATCGTCTAAGCCAAGCACCTCCTTGGTTTAAACTATTCAGGCATCAGGAGACAATGTAATCCCTTAGGGCTGTTTTCACTAGTAAGGACATGGCTCTACCAATGCATGGCAATTTTAAAATGAACTCCTGGGACTAATTGCAGGGACTTTCAGACCCCGTTCATCCTTTTGAGTTTTGCTTTCCTGATGGTAACCAAATTTTTCAGAACGAAAGTAAGTAGTAAAGGTACTACCAATCAGAACCCAATTCACCACAATTAGCTTAAAATGGAAATTTCTTGAGAAAAAATTTTCATGAAAGATTTATTCTTTGACAAATTTTTTTACTTTTAGAAGCCAAAACGACTTACACAAACGACTAAGTCACTTCTAGATATAAATTTAAATTTTCTTTATCTAACCACAAGGGTTTCATCAATAAAAACTACTTCCGTTTTATCATTTTCCTTATTTGCGAAAAATTGTTCGACATTCAAAATAGTTCCCCGTTCAACTTTTTTTTAAGGAGTACATAGAAAATGAACTGAGAATTCGTGGTAGACTTGTCAAAACTTTAATTATTTAAAATTTACTTCTGAAATATCATGTAAAAAACAATTGAAAACAAACAAAATTGAATTTAAAATTCTAAATAGAATGTTGAACAGAGATGTTAAAACGATATAATTTATATAATGAAGAGACATTTAAAATGTATAAACAACAATTACACGCAAATTTCATCTATTGTGATAGCCGCGTGCACTAAGGCGCCATCGCCGGCAGCTGTGGTCGAGACGTCAAGGGTTCGAGGCCCACTCTACAGGAAATTTTTCTAAGTTAACTAAACGGTATAAAAGATACTTATCGATGGTAAATGGTAAATCATAAGTAGGACTGATGCCTAAATGAAGTATTTTATCTTTTATTCTTTTCTAAATGAAAGTAATTAAAGTTTTAACATGACTGTGAATTGTAAAAATTGAAGCATTTTTCTTCCGTATTCAGAAAAATTTAGGTTAAATAGTCCAAAATTCTGAATTTAAGTTAGGCAATTTTTAGCTCAGTGGTCAGCGTGTTGGGTTAGCGCTATAAAAACCTTTGCAGCTGAAGGTTCGATTCCTGAGATTCCCGGAAGGGTTTTTCACGGTTTCGAGGACATGTAACAGCACGAGTACTGCTCTTGATGTCTTACCGCCCACGCGTGGCTCTTAAACGAACCGTGTCTGTGCAATTCAACGAGTGGCCATAGTTGAATTGTGAACGATGCGTTAAGTTGAAGAGAGACAACCCCCAAATATATTACATGGAATCAGAAGTCTGTATGAATAGTGTGAATTGCGTCGGCTGACGTAAAAATCAGATTACGACGCCAATGCACAGTGTGTTATGGACTGAAGAGTCCATGTAATAGAGCTCACCGATCTTCACTAAGTGTAAAGACGTGATGAGATCTGATGAAGGACCGGTACTTCGGGGTTGTTTTGAGTTTTTTTTACCCTTTTTCAGTTGTAGATATAAATTCCTTTTTTTAATAAACAAGAGCAATAAATAATGTGCATAGGAATAATTCCATTCCATGAAGTATTTTTTATGAATATATAATTTTTCAAAATTTTGAAAATACCAACCTTGAAGTGGATTTCTATCTTTATTAATAAAGATAAAATTATATGGTTCTTTGTATGTTTTAGAACAAAACTCTTTAAATTCATCAAAGGGCATGTCCTGAGATATGATATCTGTGTAAATGTTCTTCATATCAGTCGAGTCTAAACCAAAAAGAATCAGCACGTTAGCATTTGTTCTAATTGTTTGTCTCGGTAATAAATAATAATTTTGTGACTGCAGTTATTGTATCTACCTCTAGTGTAAAAGCTATCAGCTGGACTTTGATCTCTTTCAGTAGCTATATCGTCGAAAATGAAAAGATTTTTGTTTATTGAATTTACACCACTTGGGTCGGGAATATTTGTCATATCTTGAAAGTATTCAATTTTAGATTTTGAGTTCCTTTTAATAGGTAAATTCTCAAGGAAATCGTCAATATTACCATTGCCCTTTTCAAATAATTCAATTATTTCAGATTGATTATAGCCTTTATCAAAAGCATTCTTTAACAACTTATATTCTGGTTGATGTATTGATTTACTGTACAGAAAAAGATGATTAAAATCAACATTTTTTTCTAACAGAAGCTTTATTAATAAAGAAGTTTTACCACAGTTTGATCTCCCTACGATGAGACATCTCAAGCCAGGAGAAGGAAAAATGAAGTGATTCTTTTGATTATTTCTTTTACTGTCTTTCCACATACACACCATTTTATTTAACTAATGAACTACAACTGATTTTCCAAAATTTATTTTCTGTTTGTAGCAATTGTGGAGTGTTGCGAGATATTATTGCCGAGATGAGAAAAACGGCAATAGAATATCTAAAAGATTAAAAACTGAAGCTGAAAAGTTAAATTTCAGAGACATAACATTTCCAGTGCCACTTAAAGATATCGATAAATTTGAGAGAAACAATAATGTGTCAGTAAATGTTTACAACTTAAATTACTTGAAAGAATTATGTCCTCTGAGAATAACAAAGGTGAAACATGAAGATGTTATATCACTTCTACTGTTAATAGATGAAAATAAAAGTCATTATGTTTTAATGAAGTCATTAAGTCAATTTATGCAAACTAAAGATGGTCATAAAAAACATGTCTGTCCATATTGTGTATGGCCATTCACAAAAGAATGTTTATTAACAAGCCACATTAATGATTGTTCAGTTCACACTCCAACAAAGTATGTTCTTGAAGGAGGTAAATTGAAATTTAAACCTTACCAAAAAACAATTTGCCATCCTTTTGCAATTTATGCTGATTTCGAATCAACATTGACAATAGATACGTGTCAACCAAATCAAAACTCAAGTTACACCATGAACATTCAGAAGCAAAATCCTAATTCATTCTGCTGCTATACAAAATCTGAGGCAGATGAATATTCCCGTTTAAAAATATATAATGGGAAAGATGCTTCCCAAAAGTTTGTAGAATATTTAGAAAAAAAAACAAGAGAATTTATAGTCTGTTGAAAATAAATAATAAAATGTATTTACCGTCAGATAAATTCGAAAAATATAAAGAAGCCACAAGATGTTATGTATGTGGCGGAGAATTTACGGAAGATAACTATAAAGTTAGAGACCACAATCATTTGACAGGTCATTATAGAGGTCCAGCTCATTTAAAATGTAATTTAAAAATTAGGAATCCAAATTTTATACCGGTGTTTTTACATAATCTGTCTAATTACGATGCTCATTTGTTTGTGGAAGACTTGGGAAATATATCCGGAAAGTTGAACGTTATTCCACAAACAGATGAAGAATATATTAATTTTACATAAACCATAATAGTTGATTCTTATGTATGTAAACATACAGGAAAAATTAAAGATATCACCAGAGACTTACGGTTCTTAGACAGCTACAGGTTTTTACCTCCGTCTCTAGATAAACTTTCGAAGAATTTATCTGAGCTCAAAGAATTGTCGAAGTTCTTTCTCAATGAAGAACAATTAGAGTTGATCAACAAAAAAGGTATTTATCCGTATGAATATGTAAATAGTTATGAAAAAATGAACGTCAACCTTTCTCCTTATTGAGTCCGCAGTCATACTAAAAAATGTTATGTTTCCAAATCTGCTACCAATTTTAAAATTTTGGCCTCAGCTTCAACCCCCAAAGACCTCAGAATTTTAGAGTTGTTACATATTTTCAAGCAAGCGAAAACCTAACCTTAACAATATGAACAGCTAATATCCTTTGAACAGCTAACATCCGTTGAAAAAAGTAAATAAAGGACAACCGGTTTATTACTAGTTCAATCTCTTTTTCGACATATTTAAGATTTGATCTTCTTGATATCATTTAGTATGACCTATTTACTCTAGTTTGACGTTCAATTTTAGATATATAATAATTTTTTAGGATTTTCTTTGTTTTTAACACTTAGACTGCGACGTGCGCCACCGGTGGTACACGGAGGTAATTTTCATAATGCTACTGACCGACAAGTAGTCTCAAATTCAATTTTCATAAATACGTAATCAAAGCTAAGTGAAGGCACGATCCAGTTCATGTTTGGTATTTTCAAAAAGAGGTTACTACAATTAACTTCAAATTTGAGTTTGGTGTTGAACTTAATATTTAGTAGTCGCAGTCAAAGTGTAAAGTTTCTGATCAGGTCACGAAGCAAATAAACTACTGACAGGCTCAGACGTATTCAAAACATGAAGTCTTGTTCGTGCTCTTCTCCATCTTATTCGGGAGCAAACATTCTACTCTTTTATCGTACTTTAGAGGTGGACATTCAAAATATGTTACGTTCTCGTAGCAGCGCACAAACTGGTTAAAGTTGATCTTAATTTGCTACTTAACATGTTTTTGTTCCTTGCCAAATTTGTATGTTTTGATTTTATATAAACCATGATTTGTTTTAAGTATTTGCACTAGTTCACACAAATTCAAACACTGTAGCTTAATTAACACAAGTTATATAATTTAAAATGCCAATACAGTCGCCATCCCAATTGTCAGAAGATCAACGAAGCTAAAGTTGATGGGCCAAAGTCAGCGGTCTCTGCAAGTTGATCTCCCATAAGAGGTCGAGAAAGTAATAGCACTCACA
This sequence comes from Morinoia aosen, assembly GCA_030386875.1. Lineage (NCBI taxonomy): Eukaryota > Metazoa > Arthropoda > Malacostraca > Amphipoda > Talitridae > Morinoia > Morinoia aosen. The sequence continues at coordinate 73,755,025 of CM059557.1, forward strand.
CGGTTTTAAATGTTGTTATTTGCGTACGCCCGCTGTAACATAATTGACTGGGACAGCTGGCTTAGATTTTATGGCTGGATAAAAAATAATTAATGAATCGAATCTGACGTTAGGTGTCCCATTTAATTTGTTGCACTTTTCTATTACGCTTTGAGTGCTCTGTTTTAAGTACCTGCTTACACCGCTGTCAGCAAAAATGCTGTGACCCACTTTCCCCCAGTAAAAAACGTGGTGCTGCGCTCTCAGTGGCGCATTTGTCAAACTCTCTAGCATCAGTTACCAGTAAACGCCGCAGCTCTCCAGTGTATCAATATCCTTCAGTACGCACATTGGTATTGGTACACACACACTGGTGGTCAGGACTTCGAGAATCCCGCAGGCATCAAGAAGATATTAGTATTCGACGAAGAAGCCTACTGAAGAAGGTGAGGAAAAGCATCATTCCGCAGAGATATCGTAATTTGTGAGCAGCTAAGAAGTTGTAAAGTTTGGAGTCATCCGAAGAATCCAGTGAAGAGAAATATTTCAACCTTTCCGAAGATTATGACTGCGGAGAAAGGAAAGATTACCGGAAAGATTTTCATTCTCAACGAGAATGAAAATATCGATTATAACTGGAATTTGATGCTGATTCCGAAACTGCAATTTGTTTTGACCGCTCTCGATTTTTTCAATTTTTTGTGATTTTTTGAATTTTAAATTTTTATACATTTTTAATGTTTTTTTGGCCTGCACCACCTCATGACCCAAACTCTGCCATTCTCGACCCAACCTGGTCGGACTTGGCATACTTTGGCTTGCACCACCTCATGATCCGAACTCTGTCATTCTCGACCCAACCTGGTCGGACTTGGTATACTTTGGCCTGCACCACCTCATGATCCGAACTCTGCCATTCTCGACCCAACATGTTCAGACCGTGCCTTGAAGACCTGAGTACCGGATAGGGCCGGGTTCCACCCAACCTGTACGGACATAGCATTCTTTGGGCACCACCTCAGTTGTTGCTAGCCGCCTTTCCAAAAAAAAGTTAAAAACAAATTGCACTAATTGCGAAATCAAAACAAATTGCATATTCGGAATCAGCGTCAAATTCCAGTTATAATCGATATTTTCATTCTCGCTGAGCGGCTTCGCCGCTCAGCGAGACTTAAGCCAAAACACCTAATGACATTGAGTCACCACTGCTCAACAAATGCTCTGAAGCACTACAGGGGCAAGCAATCTGCCTTAGGTTTCATTTAAATAATTTTTTCTATAATTGATTCTTCTACACAACCGTCTTTCATGCAAAATAGCCAAATGTTTGAAAACTATCTGAAAAATACACAAAAAGGGATAAAACTTTTGATTTAATTTCACAGACTGTGCCTATGACACATGACAGTTAAGATACAACCCTAAATGTTAATTATTACTGTTACAGCAAAGTCTACACAAACACACATCTATTCAATATAATGATAATTGATGCTTATAATACAGCATACACTTTACCATTAAGAATGCAATGTTGGATGAATTTACTTTTGTAGATAGATAACAGAAATCTTTTTAATTAAATTTGATGCATAATACTTTAGAACAGCTGATTTATTCAACTTTTCATAGGGCCACATTTATGACATAACAAAGGAAAACAATATAGGGCTATTACCCAAAGTAAAAGATTTTAAGCCAGATTTAAATAGAATTAGCTATTATCATAATTTTAGAAAAAGCTTAAATTGAAGGAATTCACTTTTGGATCCACAAGCAGAAGCAGTTGAAATTTTTAGAAGCCTAACAAGTCCCAGCATGCAATTTTTAGAAATGCAAAGAGAAACATAAATGAGAGGAGTTTACCAATGTTTTTTCATAAAAATATTTAAACTCTAAACATACCTATATGTAAATGACTCTACATGCAGCTATAACTTTTTTTACCTACTAATTGGGTCAACAGGGCAGATAAATTATTGAAATAAGTTGCAATTATACTCATTTGAAACTACAACTATAAGTTTGTAAAAGATTACATATTTCTCCCTGATAAGTTTTATGTAGCCTAATACAATTTCTAATCTGAGGACTTGATTTTAATGTAAGCATCAGGGTATAAAAGAAATACAGTATTTTATTGAAATAAAAAAATTTTACCAAGAAATACAATAAATAAAGGCCACATATTGTGCAAATGAATTTTTGTGGCAATTCTATCATCATATAAGTAGCTACCATTGTTGAAGTACTACTGAAATATTTCCAAAACTTTACTTAGAAATCAATATCACTAAACTTTGATAATTTTATGCATGTTCAGCTTCATTTCAGAGAGGTAATATTTCAATTACATTCACATCAATCAAATCCAAACCTACTTACATACTCAGCCATATCTGAATAAAATGAAATAACCACGTAACGAAGTTCATTTTGGTAAGTAAATGTCCGTGCCACCCTACAATCAACTAAATTTGCACCAAAAACATAATTAAATCGCTAAAATAGGAAAAAAACAAATTATTCACTCGCAGCAGAACCACCTTCCACAATACATAAACAAGCGAGTGTTCGCTGTTTGATGGAAAGTTCGTGTTTTCCAACACGATGGAAAACACAAACACGCCGAAATCTGCGAACTTTTCATCTGTGTTTGTGTTCGCGGACTGCCGAAAAACACGAACTTCGGGCAAAAGATTGATAGTGTGGACGGGCCTTATGAAAGACACTCTCGGCGTTCAGTATTTTTTGTCTAAATAAATTTTGCCTCGGTATTTTTTTCAAGTGAATGGAGCAAGGTCAGACGCTCGGCAGCAATGCTCGTAGTCATTCCCGGACGTTTAAGCTCAGTAGAGATTGATTTATTGCGCTAGTTTAGCGATTGATTTATTGTGCTTGTTTAGCGATTGATTTATTGCGCTAGTTTAGCGATTGATTTGATTTATTCATAGATTTAGTGCATTGTGCTGTGTTTTTCTCTGAGTTTCGTTAGGAATAGTATTGGAAGGAATTTGGTATTTGACTTTAAGACGTACATTGAAGAAAATTCACTAAAGTTAATTTTGACGTTAATGTAAATCTCTGTAATCACTTCACTTTAATCCAATAACGTTAACTTTCTTATATCTTCCAAATTTAATTATCCAGTAAAAATTTCTGGCGCTCACCCTCTCTATGTTTCTCTAATCATCCCACGGATAAAAAGAATCAGATAGCCGCGGCTGCTCGCGTCAGACTCCCACTCAGCCTCAGACTGAGACTTGCACCAGCAGCAGAGCTTTAACATCTCAAGAGTTCTAAGTCACCTGTAATTATTAATTTTGTGTAGAGCTTTGTTTGCAGCGTACGCAAGAAAAAATCGTGCGTAACGTCTGTTGGACTGCACTGTTGTTGATCTCTTCATCAAACGATCACCAGTGCGCCACTAGCAACTTAAGACCTGACCATCTTAATGATCTTCACACCTCACTGATGGACCTGCGAGCTTATATGGCCGGCTAAGTTCTTTTCCTCCACCTTCCCTGCCCTGCGCTACGATGCTCGTCCCGTCTCCTCGCCTTTGGACGGCTGCAAAGCACTACTGCCTATTCGATGGTGAGACATAGTTGTGGTCAGTGCTCTTTAACACTTCTCTGTCGAGCAGTCTGTGTTAGTCTCGTCAACCTTAATTATAAATAGGAGAGAAACTTGCCTAATTCCTTACTATCTGAATTACTACTTACTCAATTACGCTATTCCGTGGACCGCTAGTCGGCCACGGTACTTAATTAATTACTAATTACTCAATTACTCTAAATGCGTGGACCGCTAATCGGCCACCGTATTTAATTGCCTATTACTCTATTACTCATTTACTCAATTACTCTAATTTCGTGGACCGCGAGTCGGCCACCGTATTTAATTACTAATTACTCAATTCCTCTAATTGCGTGGACCGCTTGTCGGCCACCGTACTTTATCACTAATTTATTTCTCAATTACGCTATTTGCGTTAACCGCTGGTCGGTCATCACCTAATCTTAACTTAATTTCTATATTACACTAAAACGTCAGTTCTGATAGTGTTGGTATTCTCTCGCGACAGTTGTGTCAGGCATTGGGGTTTCTGAGCGCGCTGATGGGATGTACAACACTCCCCTTATCCTCAGTTACGCAAGATTAAGATTCATCTGTGTTTTCATATCATAATAAATTCTTGTAAACTTTATTCGTTTCCGTCACCTGCTATAGTGCCTGGTACTTTATTTGTCATACATTTTTGTATTTGATTTTATCACGTGCTATTGTATTAAGCTTCGGTGTTTGGGAGTGTTAATATTGAGTGGCAAAGTAATTCTTGTATCAATCCATGTCGGATTCGGAGTCAGGTAGTGAATACATTCGTTCGACAACGACAAAGACTAATCGAGGCCGAGTTTCGGTGCCGAGATTTAGAGCTCACAGTATAACTCACAGTGTAAGCGTACATGATATTGCTTCGCGATATAAATTCAGATGAGGCTTAGTGGGACTTACTTGTGCGATCCGCGCACAAGCAAGTCGGATATTTCGACTCTGTAGTAACTTAATTGGTAAATCAAGGCCTGAACTATTCATTCGATGAGGTTGTGAGAATCTTGGATGATGTTTACATATCGAAAGGGGACAAATTGATTCAAATACTAGCGTGTGACTTAAATCAGTTGCGTTTGATGCGGAATGAGAGTTTGGCAGCTCGACTGGGCACAGCTTTGGCTAAGATTAGGAAGTTGGTGAACGACCTAACCAAGTTTGCCGGGGATTTAATTGTTTTTAGTTTGGCATCGACTATATTAGCTCCCTTGCTTGACGGAAATTTCGCAAACTCTCGCGGACTCTCCTAAGGTTTTCTCGCGAACTCTCCTAACCTCTGAAGAGTTACTAGCCCGGATAGTTTCAGCAGTACAAAATCATCCAGAGAGTAAACCGATTATTGCGCAGGCAAAGACTGGTGTGCAGTACTCGACTAGAGAGACCTTTCTAGTTGACGTGCCTAACGAGAAGGAGAGTGACGTGCAGGAACCCCTTGATGAGGTCTTCTACACCTCCAAGCACAGTAATCGCCGTTTCCAAAAGCCAAGTAACAGGAGACGATGAATTTTCCGTTACCTTGCCTAATAATGAAAAATTGAATACTAGTGCTTTGACCATTAAAGACGGTCAATTTAACTATGATGTAATCTTAGAAAGGGATGTTCTAAAAAATCCAGTGCTCGACCCCAAAAAAAGCCTTATACTTTTAGAAGGAGTGAAGGTGCCCTTTCATGACGCGCATGAGATGCACGGACAAAGTAAAAGAAAAGCAATAATGAGCATCGTGAATAATACAGACTGTTTGATGTCGGGAGACGTTGCCCATAGCATGCGAAAAAATAACTATTTAAAGAGGCAGAGAAAAAAAGAAGCCTAGAGAAAAAAGAAGGAAGCATAGAGATATAAAAAGCTGTTGAGAAGCAGACAGAGACTCTGAAGAAGAAGGAGAGATGAAAAAAAAGACCGCTAGTGGTGTACTGCGGGGCAGTCGAGATACCTAGTAATTCATTTAAGTTAATTAATGGGTTTGTGAGGAAGGCTAACCCAAGGAGGTAACTAATGAGTAAGAAAATGTTAAGTAATAGTATTTATGTAGCAGAATCAATGGTTACGATAGACGCGGAGGGATTTGTGCCCGTGTTGTTACTAAATATCTCAGATGACGAGGTTTATGTGAGTGAAAACAGCATGTAAAGTAATATGGAAACAGTAAATGAGCTGGAGGTAGAACACGAAGTATACATGACTACAGTACAAGAAGCTGTATGGGAGGCTAACATGTTTGAGGTCAATGAACTGTCGGATTCAACCAAAGTCGCTACGTATCATGGTGGAAGTTTCAATACCATTACTAAGGAAGAACTTGGGTTGCAGGCCAATCAGGTGAGGCAGAACTGTTATTGTTCTCGTGTTGAAGAACGGGAACCTTATGCACAAGATCAGCGTGTGCCCAATGAATTCAGGGGCAAACGACGCCCGCTAACAATTAATGACGTATCTTGTGACGATAATGATGCAAAACCATTACTGATTGACGTGTTAAACAATTCTCGTGACGTAATCACGCTAGGAGGCGATACTATAGGTGTTACGAATGTAATGAAACACAAAATTGTGCTAAAACATAATGAGCTAGTGCAAAATATTCCGCCCTACCGTATTTCTCATAAATATCAGGGGGACATAACCGAAGTCAAAAAGCAGATGCTTGCACATGGAATTATCGAACCCTCCATGTCGGATTACAATTTTCCTGTTAATGTTGTGAAAAAAGAGTGGCGAGGTACGGCCAGTAATTGATTTCAGAGCCCTCAATAAAATAATAGTTGTAGAGTTGTATCCGATCCCACGGATAGATGAAATCCTTTACGCTCTCAGAGGCAATAGCGTATTTTCCAGTCTGGATTTAAGGTCAGCATTTCATCATGTAGAACTGGAGGAGAATAGCCGTAAGTTCACCGCTTTTAGTACAGGCTACGAGAAGTATCAGTTCCGTAGAATTCCTTTTGGCCTTAGCTCAAGTCTGAGCGTTTCCTAGCGGGTAATATCCTCGAAAAAGTTTGCTACGTAATTTTAAACGATATATTAGTATTTTCCAAATCTAGGAGTCAGCATTTGACAGACTTAAAAAATGTTTATAACAAATTACGGTACGGAAATCCATCTCTAAAGCTCTAGAAATGTGAGTTTAAAAAAAAAACTCGATTGAATACCTTGGCCATGTCGTGTTAGCTGAGGGTATTCGCTGTAAACAATCTGAGAAACTCAAAAATTTCCCTGTTCCCATAGACGTGAAAGAATTACAGATTCTTGGGCGTCGCAAATTATTTCCGCTATCACATACCCCTGTTTGGGTCAATTTAGGGCAGGGTTGCGGAGTCGGAAGAATAAATTTGCGACTCCGACTCCGCCTTTTCAGAATTTTGCGACTCCGACTCCACCTATCCAAAATTTTGCGACTCCGACTCCACCTTTCTAGAATTTTGCGACTCCGACTCCGACTCCACCTTTACAGAATTTTGCGACTCCGACTCCGACCCACCTTTACAGAATTTTGCAACTCCAACACCGACTCTCCCTACTCACAATTTATAAGATCAATATTACAGCTTGCAGGTGTTGCAACCTGTACATATGGTTATTGTGATCTTTATTTACGAACGACTTTTAAATTGGTAATAAAATGCTAAAAATTAAGTTTCACTAATATATCTACTAGTGTATATGATTGTTCTAAAATGACGGGATTCGATAGTTTCCTCTAAAAAAGTCCCAAGATATAGGTGACAAACAAAATAGAGCCACCCTAATAGTACCCGTGGTTAAAATATTCGTGTACTTGTGCACTGGTGAGACTCGTATCACAGATACGGTCATTAACCCTTTAATGGTTTGCTCAACAAAATTGTTGAGGTATTTTTAAGCCTAATAAAATATATGAAATTGCAGTTACTCAATGTTTTCTCTTGTTCTGGCGGCTAAACAGAATTGTTACGCGTCAGGTAGGTACAAAAAGTAGGCAATAGACGGCTCTGAGGTAGTGGCAAGCCTCAACGTCGACCAGCTTTTGATCCCTGTGTACGTGTCGCCAAACTTTCCTACTTTCCTAATTCAATATCAGGGTATAACTAGTAAATAATCTATGCCTATTATACACCAGATATTTAATTTGTTGTTGTAGACGTGTTTGAATACTTGTTTGGCAGATAATTATGCAATTATGACACCGTGTAAGGTACTTGAATATTGGTCCACAATTTTGTTGAGCTGCACATTCATGGTGAAAATTATGAGTCGAGAATCAGCTCAACAAAATTGTTGAACTTTGTTATTTATAGCGGTTTTTCATTCCATTTAACCTTCACAGGCCCCAAAATAGATGTGTCAGGTTTTAATGGGACCATTAATAGATATCTGCAAGGTGTGGCTCCAAATTATGCTGACAATTCTGATGATGACATGGACACAGACAACGATGTTGCTGATCCTGATTTCATTCCCAACACAAGTGATGCTATAGCTGATGACATTGATGAAGGCAATGATACATGTGATAAAGGCTCTACTATAATGCATCCAAACAAAGGTAGCTCAAACTAACAGCTAGAAGGACCAAGTACCAAGGTTAATATCTCCAAATATATATATATACACACACACACATTTTACTAACAACAATAGTAAACACAATAATGACAATAAATTTTGGAAGCTTAGGCAGCTGTCTGAAATGCTTTGTGACCACTGTAAGAAGGTTGAGGGCATCCCATACCAGAGTGCAGATGAGAAAATTGTGCCTTACAAAGGCCCTAGGGCAGGAAAACCTTGCTAGTACATCAGAAATCAACCCAATAAGTTGGGCTTCAAGATCTTTCATAGGTCAAGCTGTAGTAAAATATTCATGATTTACTATTCAAGGAAAAGCACAAGTAGAAACAACATTTATCTATTCAAGGGAAAACATTATTTCCATAGAAAACTTGAAAGAAAATGAGAAAGACCTCTCGCTTGGTTAAAAGGTGTTGTTGATAATGACAAGATCTGCCCCTAACCCTCAATCAGCTGTTGTTTTTGTGATAACTTTTTCACGACATTGTGTAAAATGTGATGTATTCTCGTACCTCAAAAATAAGCAAACTTGCTGCTTTGATTGTCACAAGAAGTGAACATGCGCCAGGGCGGTGATTGCAAGTGACTCCAGTCATATCTTCCAGTTACACTGAAACCCATCCAAAAACTTTTTTTATTTGATACAGAACAACCCAAAGATTTTTAGTTGATATGACCACAAAATGTTGATTTCCGGTTTACCCGTCATTTTTTGTATTTCATAATTACATTAGAAGGAAATAAGTTCGATACTTATGTTATTGTTTGTGAAAAATTTAATGATGTAATGAGTCAGTATACATATCTACCTTACTACCATAATGAGGCAGCTCGACAAAATTGTAGCTACCATAATGTGGCAGCTCAACAATATTGTTGAGACTCGTAACTCGAGAAATATGCTAGGCACGAAAAATTTTCTCAAACAAAAGTTGTTACTCTACTTCAAAACTAAAGGAATTTGTCATGAAAAAAAAATTTTTTACCCAAATTCTACATGTGACCATTAAAGGGTTAAGCATCCTTATGAATGTCACAGACGCACACACCAACCAAGCAAGCATCAACTGTGTATTATATTTCAAACTATTATTAGCAAAGAAGTTTTCAACAAATTTGCCTTACCTTTTCACCACGATAAGCTACATTTTCTCACCAATAGATTCAATTTTTAAGCAAAATTTTTACTTATAAACAAAAGTGAGCAGATGCCAGATTTTTCATAATATTTGAATGGTATTAATAATACCATCCAATCAAGCTGATTCCCAGTGTAATATCATAGGGAAATTACACACAAAAACACATATTTATTTATAAATTGGTGGAGACACCTTGCGTTTCTCAAAATATATGTATAGGGTATTTTTTGTGCGGAGAAATTTCCACCGTAGGTTGAAAAACTCAAAACAAATCAATTTTTACGAATGAGAAAATGCCCAAAACTTCTTAGTTTTGAAATTATAAGGACTGAAAGAAACTTTAAAACCTAAAGTATGATACCACGTTCGCGCCAATGTTAGCGCTACCTTTTCACTTCAAATTAATTCAAGTCAAGTTCAAATTAATAAAAGTCGAGTTCAAATTAATTTAAGTCACATTCAAATTGATCCCACTCTAAGCTGAGTTAAGAATAGACACAATCACTGGTTAATTAGAGTGATTTTTACTTTTAAGTATGTTTCTAATGGATGTGATGAGCAAGACAACCGTTTTTCCACTCAACAAGGAATACATAGAGCTTCCGCCAGTGTTACAATTTAAAGACAAGCTGTCGTAAAATGTGCTAAGTACCCAGCATCAGGAGGCAGAGTGTGATTCAGATATTTGACTGGCGTAAAAGATGCCAGTCAAGTATAAAATACAACTAGTTCACTTGGTACTCTACTACTCATTGAAGTTATTTTAAAATTCTACATTAATGATAGTATTCATCCATTCAAATATTTATGTTCAAAAGGTAATTTTATGTCACACGTAGCAGTATCGGGGATTTATTTACTCTCATTTAGCGATTTACATGAGTGAAATTTCATTTTTTCTCATGTATGAAATCATATGCATGCGAATACATAAGATAACTACTGGACGACATGTAGATTTAATCGTTAAAAGAAATATACAAATGCGATTCACTGAATACTTGTGTACGATTCCGTTTAAATAAAATTTAAAAGAGTACATTACCACACTCATATATTCCTGCATTAGCAATAAAAGTGTTGCCATCCCTTCAAATTAATACGCCAAGGCAAATATATCATCTATGTCGATGAAATAAATTGAAAGTTCTTTTAACGAAAATCGTTTGGACGAGCGAAAAAAAGACTTCCTTGCTATATTTTTTTTAAATAAATCTACATATCGCCCAATGATAATCTTATGTAGTAGCATGCATATATAATTTCATGCATGTGATAAAGTGAAATTTCGCGCACATAAATCGCTATTTAAGTGTAAATAATTCCTCGATACTTCTATATGTATGAGTAACATAAAATTACATTTTGAACCTAAATATTTGAATGGAAGCAAACTGCATTAGAAGTAGAATTTTAAAGAACTTTAGTGAGTAGTATAATAAGAATTTTTTATAATTGACTGGTATCTTTTACGCCGGTCAAAGATCTGAATCACACTCTGCCTCCTGATGCTGGATGCCTTGCGCATTGTACATTGTAAGCCATACATTGTTTTGTATGGCTTACCTAAAATTCACAAGCCTGACTTTGTCCCTATGTTTCAATTTCGACAAATCTTTACAGCAATCAATACTCCCTATTTTAAACTTGCTAGATTTTTAGATCCTGTTTTAAACCATTTGACAACTAATGAATTCACTGTCGATAGCTCTTTTACGTTTAGTTAGAAATTGAAAACTGTCACGAATGTCAAAAATTTAACTATGGTGTAATATGACGTTGAGAACCGGTTTACAAATATTCCTCTTCATGACACCATAGAGATATGCCTAAATTCCTTGTTTAACTACTCCTCTGAGGATGAAGTTATGGGACTTAATCGACATTTCTTCAAGACATTGCTTGAGCTCTCTGTTCTAAATTCTTTTTTCATGTTTGCGGGAAAATTTTACAAACAAATTGAGGGTATTGCCATGGGGAACGCATTAAGACCAACTTTATCAAATATTTTTTGTGCTTCCACGAGACAAATTGGTTAGCTGATTGTCCTTCACTCTTCAAGTCCGTATTTTATAGTCGTTATGTTGATGATACTTTCCTGCTCTTTAAAACCCTTTCCCACGCTCAACCTTTCCTTAATTATTTGAATAAAAAACACCCATCAATTAAATTTACTATGGAAATAGGAAACGAGGTGCAATTATCATTTCTCGATTGTCGTGTGTCTAGGAATGGGGAAAGCTTTGTAACTTCTGCGTATCGCAAGCCAACGTTCACGGGATTGGGAACTAGTTTTTTTAGTTTTTGTTCCAACACTTTTAAAATCAACGGAATGAAAACGCTGGTAATCAGGGCTTACAATATCTGCTCTTCTTTCAATGATATACACGCAGAGTTTAACTTTCTACGCGATTTTTTTGCAACAACGGTTTTCCTCTTGGAATCATAAACTCCCAAATTAAAAAGTTTTTGTCTAGAAGGTATTGCGATTCCGCAATTCCTGTTAAATGTGAAATTACCTCTATTGCACTTTACCATTTTTCGTTTCTCCATCTGAAAAACTTGCCCGTGAATTGAAGTCTTTATTCAGTAAGCATTTTCCTGAAGTAAGTTTACGTGTCAGACTGATTAGCAAAGCAAATATTGGTTCATTTTTTCGGTACAAGGATTCTATTCCCTAGTTCATGCGCTCTTCTGTTGTGTATGAGTATAGTTGTGCGCAGTGCGCATCGGCGTACGTCGGAATGACGTCTCGCAATATTTACGCAAGAGTGGCGGAGCACCGGGGAAGAAGTTTCCGTACTGGTAACTTGTTGGCTGATCCTCCTCATTCAGCAATGCGCAGCCACGCCGAGAAGTGTAGTGCCATTATTCGTGATAGTGATTATAAAATAATTGACAGTTTTTTCCATGATTTTGACTTTAGGATTTTATAATCTTTGCATATTTGTTAAGGAAAAACCAATTTTGAACTCCTATCTCCTTCAGATGGTTTATGCATAGTGGTTCTATTTCTTGTATATTCTGGAATTTATTATCGATCGTGTTTTCATGCTTACGTTAGATTCATTATACTTTGTATTTTACAAAACTGATGATGGAGCTGGTCTCCGAAACGTTTTAATTTTTTGTTGTTTTTTGAACAAAAATGACGATATTTTTTAGCATTTTCTTCGCTTCTAAATTTGTAGTGAATTTGCGATTTAAGCAAAGTGAACATCTGTTTAGGTTCGTGATATTTTTACAAAAAGAACTGCAAGCATATTACGGTTGAGAAAAGTATTTGCAGTTTCAAGCTATTAAGCATTGAATAATGTTTGCACGTTTTATTAATTTATTGAAATAGCTAATAAAGTTTATCATTGATAACGTAGTGTTAATTTCCTAGCGAACGCCTATGTTGCAAATTTTTCGTAACCGTAAAATACTTGCACGTTTTATCGTAACAATAAAAAATATTTTTTTTTATCGTAATGCTTCAGTGCGGTCGGAACTATCATGACAAGCGTTAACATTGGCGCGCATGAAGTCTTCTACATCGTAAAATTTATTCGTAAAACATAGACATATGGTTTCTTTAAGTCCTTATAACTCGGAAACTAAGGCGTTTTGACATTTTATCATTCGTGAAAATCGATTTATTTTGAATTTTTGTGCCTACGATTGAAATTTGTCCGCACAGAAAAACACCCTATACAGTGTTGATTATTCCTATAAAATAAAATAAACAAATAAACAAATAAATTAATAAATAGTTTTGGGTATTCCCTGTGCATAACTTCTATGTTATTACAATTTTCAATCTAGTATCGAACAAATAAAATTGGTTGGTGCGTCTTGGTTGGCTGGTCTGTCCCTCTCACGCTCTGAAAGGATGCTTAATGACCGTATCTGTGATAAGAGTTTCATCAGTGCACAAGCACAAGAATGTTTTAATTGTGGCTACTATTAGAATGGATTTATTTATTTGGCATCCACATCTGGAAGATTTTTTTAACGACAATATCGAATCCCGTCATTTATGACAGGTCGTGTATACTATTATATACGAATAATATATATATATAGTAGAACATCATGAATTGCTTTCTTACGCAAACGAATCGTAAATAAAAACACCAAGGTTGCTACTCTCAAAGTCAACATTGTAAAAATTATTTATTGCTTTAAAAGGTAAACGTTTCGAGCACCAGGCTCATCATCAGTACAAGGGTTCTGAAAAGAAGAACAGTGAGATGGACAAAAATATACGAAAATTAAACGCAGAATCGAAAAAAATACTACTTCTAAAATCAAGAGGAAACTATGTACAAAGGGTGGGCACTATTAGTTTCATTAAGAGGCGGCTTACGTTTAAAAATGTACAAGGACTCTAAAATTCTTAAATCATTCTGATGGCTGGCTGAAGCTAAAATGCTAAAATTACTGCACTGTACACTGGAGCCACACTGTTCACTATGGAGGCGCACCGAGGAGTGGGGGGGATGGGCAAGAATCCCTCCAGTGCGGCTACTACGTCCAGCATCCAGCATGCTTTGGGCGTTAGAGTAGCGGAGCATGCTTTGGGCGTTAGAGTAGCGGAGCATGCTTTGGGCGTTAGAGTAGCGGAGCATGCTGGACGTAGTAGCCGCACTGGAGGGATTCTTGCCCATCCCCCCCACTCCTCGGTGCGCCTCCATAGTGAACAGTGTGGCTCCAGTGTACAGTGCAGTAATTTTAGCATTTTAGCTTCAGCCAGCCATCAGAATGATTTAAGAATTTTAGAGTCCTTGTACATTTTTAAACGTAAGCCGCCTCTTAATGAAACTAATAGTGCCCACCCTTTGTACATAGTTTCCTCTTGATTTTAGAAGTAGTATTTTTTTCGATTCTGCGTTTAATTTTCGTATATTTTTGTCCATCTCACTGTTCTTCTTTTCAGAACCCTTGTACTGATGATGAGCCTGGTGCTCGAAACGTTTACCTTTTAAAGCAATAAATAATTTTTACAACGTTGACTTTGAGAGTAGCAACCTCGATATATATATATATTTATAGACATGTGTCTTCTGAGGAGGCAAAGTAGGCAGTGCATACCATGATAAGAATAGATAAGTTTCAACAATTTTTTCTATTACGAAGCATGCTCCGATTCAACGAAATTACAATAGTTGATTCAATTACTATATAAATGCTCAAAATCGCCAACATTATGATATATCACACACACATGTAGATAAGGTAGCCCAGATTTTCAAATCCCCTTTTCTTTTCTGTACCTACACTATGCTGAGTAACAATGCAGAAAAGGTGACATTTTATAGCTCAACTTTATTTTACATCTCACCTATAATAGGTAAAAAGTTGTTCTGCTTTCGTTGCAGAGGTCTGGCGTTTTCGGAACGTTTTGTTTACGAATAAAAGCCACTTTTAGCAGAAGCAGTGTGTAATATGATACTGTTTTTTATTCTCGTTTGACTTTTTACTTTGTATTTAACACTTTCTCATTTTAAGAAACGTCCACGTTGTTTCATTTTGTGTCTTTGGTAAAATTTAACACGTTTTCAACAAGAAAAATTATACTACCGCGTAGATGCAACAATTATTGCAACTGAGATAGTGCACTGCTTTCACTTACAATATGTGTGTGACTAAGTGGAGTAATTGCTAGTGTTGTGATATTATTTTCGTTGCAGCTCGTTTACATTGTATTTTTTTCAAGAGTCCCAATACCGATTTTGATTAACTTACAACATTTCTGAAACTTTCATAAGAAAACGTCATTAATTGTATATTGCTGAGAAACAGACACTATTTCAGTTTTTAAAATTGTGAAAACATAATTGTGAAAACAGAAAACTAAAATCTCCATTTCAGTGTATGCTCACTTAGAAACTGGGGAGTGATCAGATGATAAAAATTAAACAGGAAAATGAAAAGGTTACATACAATATAACTCTTGAAGAATCAAACAAAGTTCAAGGAATAACTTTTGAAATGAGCAGAAATTTTCATTATTAATACATGTTAACTTGACCATAAGACAAGAAGTAAACAAAACAAAGAAATAAATTTGATATACAGCTGAAAAAATCAACTAATGTTACAGTTGCTGATATCAAAATAAGATAATTGAATCTTCATTATCAGTAGCGATTGCGTAACCTGAAAACAATAGAACTCTTTATTTATTAGACCCTAGCGTCAGGTTTTGGTAAAGACGAGTCATTATCAATATATCACAACCTAAAAACTACAAATATTTATGATTACAACATAACTTTTGGTTAAAGCAAAGACTAGCCATTATCAATCAATACACCAAAGCAAAACCAAAAGAAACACTAGCAAAAATCGTTATAAGGAACCACTGGTATAGAACATAGACACAGTAGAAGCGCACAGAGTTACCTCTGTTTATGTGAGTACAATGAATTACATCAGCTCAGCTGTTCTGCAAGTAACTTGCATCACATTAAGTACTAGTTTTTAGATCCTATGTATTAACTGAAAGGGTAATGAGAGAAACAGAAACAAGCATAATGAATTTATGACGCTTGCAATAACTAATTCCGTCTTTTTCACTGTAATATTTGCGTTTATGCTCCAGTACGAAAATTATACTTCTCTCTCGTAGGTATCACATACCTACGTAGGTATCGTAGGTATGTGTGCAAACCCACAATGGCTTGATATCAATGACCATATTAAGTGATAGGTATAAATACGCTGTCTCGAACCACGAACAATTTAATCAATAAAAAAATTGCGTATTTTTTAGCTTTTAAGTAAAGTATTTTAATTCTGTTTTATTTACTCTCGGTTTTAAGCAATTGTGAATAATTTTTTGAAAAATTAGAATCGAAGACTCCAAAAAATAGCGACTCTATCCTCGACTCCACCACATCCAAATGAACGACTCCGACTCCGACTCCACTACATTCGGAAAAGCGACTCCGACTCCGACTCCGACTCCACACATATTTAGAAAAGCGACTCCGACTCCGACTCCGACTCCACCCTAAAACCTGCGACTCCGGCGACTTCGACTCCCGACTCCGACTTCGACTCAGCAACCCTGATATATACGGACGTGAAAATGCTTATACCTGGTTTACGCAAGTTCACATTTGTACAATTTAATTAACCTAAAATTGCATACAAACTAGAGCGTCTAGAGAAAAATAATTTCAGATTTGAAATCAGCGTCTATAACTCTTCAGAATCAGTTAAAATATCCAACGCAACTCGAAGTTGCTGAAAAAGTGTTTCCTAGTGTTTTTAGACATAAATGGCTCAGACAATTTAGTTGGAACATAAACGAAATTAATTCAGTATTAATTGAAAGCTATGTCCTTCTGTACAGCCTCGCATGCCTTAGATTCGTCTGTGAAATAATTTACACGATTTTTTTAATTTTTCCCTGAGCAATCCAGTGCGACTTCAAAGGCGTGCTCAAAGCTGTAGCGTAGAGGCTTAATTATGTAAACAGGAGATTTCATAGACTGGTCAGTAGGTTACAGCTCTCTACTCTGCCGTTTATTCTATTGATGAACTGCTTGGCAAGAGTGCATTGAAGTATTGTGATCTTAGTATCGATCGAGAGTATACGAAGATACTTCTTTTGCGGTACGAAAACCACACCGTCATTCAAAGTAAACAACATGAAATGATTAAGTAAGCTTCTCGTTCCGAAATGGCAGGACAGATCATTGTTAGAATTCCTTCACTTGCTGTAGGATGATCACGAAGCCGAGGAGGGAGTTCAGCACCTGTGAACACGTGTAGAAGATTACAATATCGAGGAATGATGTGCTTGAATAAAATTATAGCTCAAAAGAAGTTTGTTCAAAAGTTTAAGTAGAATGATAATATAATTCGTAATTTATTTTATCATAAATTTTCACAGTACAGTGATAGGAGCAATTAATCCCATTAGCAACATCGCGTTCCGATGGTATCATCCTATTGATTATTTCTGATGGATTTTCATCACCGCTTACTTTTCACCTGAATAATATCAGGGTTTAAAAATAGAAATGAAAATGAAATAGCAATTAAATTTATGGGAGATTTACATTTTGTAGTTCTTATGAAATTCCTCATGAAATTTTCAGCTGCCTTTAACGGTTTCGAGGTTTGAGCGCTGATAGAAACAGACTTTACAATTCGTAATCTAATCACTCAAAAAAATGATTCTGCTCTAAAGAGAATGAAGATTTTTTTATCAAACTCCGTCACGGCGTTATGTCCACTGCAGATGTTACTATTTCAAACAGGGAATTATTGCTAGAAACTTGCTAACCTTACCCAGTCAAACTTTTTCTCCTAAGCATGCATGTTTTTCACCGCTTAAGCAATTTAATAACTGGGGCGGCGAAAAAAACATGCAGGCGGCGAAAAAGTTAGACTCCGTAGGAGTACTCGTCATTTGAATGTGATAGTAAGTTTGGTTCTCCGACATTTCTGTTCGATTTTTGTCGAGTCTCAAATTCCAGTGAAGTCGAACGGAACTTCTTTCAAAAATATTATTTCTCAGCTCTACCTCTGGAGGCCTTGTCATTGCGGTGCCTCAGTTTTTGAAGAAACAAAAGCCTCAGTTTTTGAAGAGAAATCTGCTTCGGATCGCCGCACATTGTCAGCAATACTCGTACACTCTTTCAAATCCGTCATTAGAGACAATTTCATTCAAGTTTTTAGATGAGTGTTTAGTAAAATTTACCATATTTCATAAACTTATTTCCTAACTTACTGTTTCTACGCGTAGGAGATTTTGTGCACGAAAACACTTTGAACATAGGTTTCTGTTGCCCGTACTAAATGGTGCCTTCCTCTTTCATCTCTATGGAACACCTGGGTAGTGGTTAGGAAGGCTGAGACTAACTTATATAACCTAAAATTCAATTCGCCAAATAGCAATTGAGCATTTCGTAGCAGGCTTTTGCATTGTCCAGCCCCGTATGTGTGTTAATATTTTGAAGCTTTGTAAGTAATTTCAGCCGCAATTAAAAGATATTTGTGAAGAAACTATCTCTGCGAACTCTCACACTAGGTCATCAATGCTAAAATTCGCAAGTTTGAGCAAAAGACAAAAACATTTTAATCTCACCGTGACAAACGAGCTGCGCTTCAGGGCGTAGGCGCCACCCATGGTCACTGGAGCCATTTTTTTCAGTAATTTGTTTATTCGCATGACCTGCAGCCAAGAAATACTATACAGTCGGTAAATGTGAAATGTTACTAAATGGTTCATTTTTTATTTCAAAACATCCTTTTTGGAAATTCGCTCATGATGATGGCTGCATATTACTTTTATGCTGAAGCTGACTCAATGAATTTCGTTCAAAGATTTCAGTTCGAAAGAATGCGTCATTGTATTTAACTCTCGATTACGCTGGAAATTTTTTATCAACTACTAAAATACTACAACGCGCAGACATTAAAACAAAAATGTTTTGGGAAAATGCTGTTTTGTATAGTCAGAAAAACTGTGGTAATTATTGATCAGTTCTACGCTGGCAAAATCCAAGATTTTCAATTAAGTATGGCAGTGAGTAGCCTCTTGAGTGCAGTACAAAGTCGTCGCTCTCTTACCTTGCGGTACAGCAAGTCATCCATAATGTCATTTGCAGCTTCGTTTACATCATCTGCCATCTTCGAGATCTTCAGCGAAGAAAATAAAATGAAGTTTTAAAATGGGTACAGTGTGTGACATCCATCTATGTCATTTTTGCCAGATTTTGGTCAAGGTGCAGCTTTTTAAGTTGCAGTTATTTGTAGGTATGTGGGCAGTAGGTAGTTATTTAAAATCATGCCCTACTGGCGGTAAGCATTTCATGTCTTTTATTCTGACTTAAATTAGATTTATATTGTATATGTTGGTCTAATGGGTAAATTCATCTAGATGACAAGTCACGGTTTCTCGAGTCATATCTTAGCTAACAGGAAGACTAAACGGAAAACTTGATTCAAATTAAACATCTTTTGACGAAAACAGTGCGCATGATAAAATTAAGTGGCACAGTTTCCAAGAATTTCCAAAATGATGCAATCACCTGTACTGAAAATGTTTCTCCAGTGCTGTAGATGATCAGCAGCAGCTCGACACACACTACAATCGAGATCGCTCTGTCGCTGTCCAGTTCGGCCAGGAAGTCCGCTACGAAGAACGATATGCTTGTAACCACGCCTACAATGCGGACGGTGAAACTCCAAAAAAAACTGTTGAGAAAGTTTTCTTTGACTTTTGAAACCTGCGGGGGAAAAAGGCGAAGGAAAAATAAATTTAAAAGACGTTTAAGAGTTACATTTACAGTTTTCATCAGCCTGAACAACCTTTGACACACAGATTGTAATACGCAGATGGAGGTTTAACTCAACTTCTATAGAATGAAAATTATATAATATTTGTCACAACGACGAGCCATTCATACCTTTTTCGCAAGTATTGATCACTTGGCTACTAAAGTAAGAGTTTCTTTTATCTTTCAATGTAATAATTGCTTAGTATAAAACAAACGTATCAAGTCACAGCGTGTTAAAATGAATAGCGAGCCAAGGTGACTGAAATGAGACCGTAACTTAATACATATGATTTTATATCTATGTTTCATGAACATTTCTTTCTAGATTTTAACTGCGTTTAGACAGATTTTTCAAAAAGAGTTCGATATACTCTTGATATTTTAGTTACACTGTGTCAAATGTAGGGCAGTGATGCTGTGATCGCATGTGCCCGTAAAGTATCCTTAGTACCCTAATCTTGCAATGTATTGAACGTTCACCGAAACTGCATCTAGCAATTCATACACGACAAAGGATACCTATCAAGATTTGATCCGTCTATAGAAATCCAGCAAGCCTAGCAGCCGACGATGATAGACTTTACGATCTGCTCGACAATATTCGCAGTTCCCCACCAAGCTCTTTTAGGGGGAGATTTCGATCTTCCCTATAGAGACTGGGCCTCACTACCTAGTCGAACGTTTAGAGATCAGTTTTTAAACTCCTTAAGGCAAATTTTTTGTTACGGTACGTCCATGAAAAAATGAGACAAAATGATATTCAAAACTTCGCAATCACAACCTTGGACCTCAGAATTAACGCCTGGGAGGTGACAGACAACATAGGAGATCACCATAAGATAGATTTTCCGCTCGCAGTTAATGGCTATGGTGCTAGGGAGTAAAATTGAGTTTCAAGCTTCTTACTGCCAAACTTCTAATAAATGAAAGAGGAGCTCGGCAAAGTTGATTTAGCAGATCTAATGAGAAAATGAGAAACATAAATGCTCATAAAAGCTACACGACACTGAAAGAAAAAATTCTCACAGCTTCAGAGCATCACAAAGCGCCGAAGACCAATTTTCCTCCCTAGATTACACAAGAGAGTTGAGACCTCATCAGTGCCAGGCAACAATCCCAGAACAGCCTTAAAACGTGCCAATCAGAAGTCCGTCACTCGGAGTACACTCGCGCCTAGCTGCAGCGTAGTCAAATGGACGATCATATGAAATAAAGAAATAACAGCCGCAGAGTTAGCCAAAATAAATCTAAAAAGCTTGTTACAAATATGTTGAATAATAAAAGAATATTAAAAAAGATATCATTGGACATTTGGTCGACGTCGACGGTCAAGCCCCAACATAAAATCAAAATCATATTTATTTCTATTTTATTTCATTGATAACGAGGGAGCCTTCAACTGAAATTTCAGTCAACCCTTGAACATCCAGCTGGCGAAAAAACGACACTACCGCTGTGGAAGAGGTTTAAAAAGAGCTCATCTTCTTAAGCCCGCACGGAACAATCAGACCTTGCGGTCTTGTACAGACCTTGTACACTGAAAGAAACAGTCATTTCAGCTTGAAATCTGCTTTCAGTACAATGATGGAAATAGTACTCAAACATCGAACCCAAAATTTTATAGCAGACACTGAGCACGGGTTTCGGAAAAAACCACAGCTTTCTCTCAAACCTTGCCAGACTATCTTGGAGAACTCAACCGAATCTTCGTCAGGATGAATGCCATAGACCTCATTCATCAAAGAGTTTGAACAGACTTCCTAAACTTCCGCACAAAAAGCTCATGCCCATTATAAAAGGCAGTGGTATAAGGAGAACTACTATCGATGGATACGAAACTGGCTCATTGGTCACAATCAGAGAGTAGTGATTCACGAGCAATTTAGTGACTAGACACAAGTAACCTCAGGGCTTCCCCAAGTGAGTGTTTCAGATCCGCTACGCTGCATCATCAATGTCAACAACGTTGACGTCGGAATTATTATCAAAATGTTAACATATTCACCGATGATATAAAACTTCCACACACGGCGTTCACCGAGGGTGATAAAATTACTATTCAAGCAGACCTGAAACATTTTCTCCATTGGACCGAAACCTGACAAATGAGCTTTAATATCGACAAATGCTCTGTAATGGTCATTGTATGTAATAATCTGCACTTCCTGCATGTCATGAATGATACTCCAATTCAGGGAGTAGACAAGCGAAAAGATCATGGGAATACTGTCACCAGAGATCTCAAGCATGACGAACAAGGACAAAAAGCGTTAAGAATGCAAGCAGAATAATATGGATAATTTCGGGTTTCATTGCGAGAAAATTTGATTAGAAGTCAAATGATATTAGCTACCTTTCTACGAAGTCTTAGTCTACCCCATTTAGAATAAGCAGTGCAACCTTTTTCCCTGAACGTAACACAATATATAAACAAAGTGAATTCACTTCAAGTTACGAAAATTATTCCAAAACTCCGTATCCTCAGATACGAGCGACGTCTCCAACTGACTGAACTCATTTTCATTAAACGAAGGAGATTTCGAAGTATCTTAATGGCTTTAAGGATGTCGTTACCCAAGAAACTCTTTTTCATCTCAGAAGAAAGTGTTCAATTCAGACCGGAAATTGGTGAGAAAAAAATTCAAGATACACCAGACTCTAAATTTTCTATTTATATTAATTGTCGAAAGCTCGCTCTCAGTGAATGTTGTCTGCTAGTGCGTTGACAAAATTACTCGTCTTGACTGTTACTAGATAGGCCATCCATCAGCATTGTAAAGAACGACGGTTTAACAGGAATTCATGGCTAATTTGAAGCGAAAATACACTATTCATGCTTCAGTGTGTATAGTCACAAAACAGTGTCTTGATACGATAAATTTCTATTTCATTGGAATAGCTTCGTCGAAAAGTAGCGTTAGCATGGTGTTAAGAGAATGAATGTACTAGTGCTTGTGTTTGAAAATTGATGACTGTACTAGTGCGGCTTTGGCGCTTTAGCGCGATTGGTGTCCATCGGTACTGAAGTTCGGGACAATCCGTTAATGGGCCACTCGGCTCGTTTCTGTTGCTATATTCTATTTGTCCAAATAGGTCAGGGGTCTTGGGACAGTTTTTGATGTCTTCAATTTTAACAATACTTCAACATTATTGAGAGATCTTTTACCTCATTTTGCTGGCTTTTTGAGGTACCAGAAGCTCTGAAATTTGAGTTTCAATTTTAGTCAAATGAGTAAGTAAACATCATAAAAAATGAGTGAAACTAAGTTAGTGCGAGGTAATTACTATGGTACTTGAGCTGTGGTATCGTACACTTAAGCATGGGACACCTGCGCGATGAATAAATTATTGCACCCAAGCGTTTTTTGGTTTTCAGTCTTTTTTAAAATAAAAGATTAGCGTTAAATAGTAAGACTCTGAAAAATATACGCAATATGACTATTTTCATATTATTGACCACAATGTAGTTAACTGAAATTTTACATTACCTCTTCAAGGAAGCGTTCACAACTATGAGCCTCATCAAGTAGAACGCGAATGCTGCTGCTGGATTTCTCGGGTTCTGCACTGCACATAATAGTCTCCAAAAAGCGATTACAACGAAAAGTGATGACTTCACTGACGTTCAAGCTAAGAATTCTAAAGACAGTTAGAAATGTAAAGGAACCTGAGACAGTGACCATTGAAAGCAACGTTCTAGTCACTGCAGCTCCTGAATCGTCAGCAGAAGACAATTTCTTCCTCCAAGCTGCGCCGTAGGAGCAAATCACAGTGATGAGCAAAACGACGCTGTTCATATCAAGCTTCGTCACTTTAAGATCTTGCTCGTACCTAGAGGCGAATGCGTTTTTACATATATCCAAAAAGTGAATCGTCTCGGCCAAACCTTTGGAGAACATGAACACAAGGATCACGCTCGTGGTATCGCAGGTGTCAGCAAACTTTCTGTTGGATTGACATAGCTTCCCTTGAAATGTTTTCAGGGTACAAGGTCTCGGTGAGAAATAAAATCCAAAAATTATTGTGAAGTGCAGTGCTATTCCATATAATAACCATGGAATACTTTTCCTAACACGACGTTTTGTTATATTAAAATACACCAAGCCAACGATTTTTAAGATGATTCCTTGAAATTTTGAAAACCTCATTTTAGAAAATGTCTGCAACTCGTTCTGAAGTAAAGTTCAAAGGGACACTGACGAACTTCCGTGATCCTGACTCCAATTTAACTGCTCACAGGACACAACATTGAATACATAAAAAGAAAACGTCATAACATGAGTCTATTGTGTTTTCTCTTGGATCAATACGTGACTAAGGAGGGCGGTAATTCCTGAGCGACGGTAACGATTTGCCAACTCAACGAACACAAAGAGACAGAGGGTGTTAATTGATGAGGAGCTCATTAGACGCTCGCAGACAAATGTGAAATACCTCAGCAGCTCCAAGCCAATGGTTATTATTATATGGAGTCTGCTTCAACCCGTGCAATACTTCATCATCATTAAGAAGAAGAAAATTCTGCGCTCTAATGCTACGTTGGGTATCTATGAAAGTTGCGTTTTCAATGAAACACACTTGGCTTAGTTTCAACAATTGAATTTCATGATATCTGGAGTGAAAGGAATCCTTGGATTTCTCATTTTTTTCAAGAGCTTGGCTACATCTTTGTTCAATGAGTTGTGTAAAAATCTACGCAGTAACTCGTACTCTCTTTAATCGTAATTTAAAAAAATATTAAAATTCATAGACGTAAAAGAATAATCACCATAGTAAAAATCTAAAAAATTTGAGGAAAGGTATACTAAAGTAATCCAAAACACCATAGTAACTTAAAACATGAAAACTTCAATCCCAAAATGTTTGCAAACCAACATTTCTAACAAGTTATTTAAACAGTAAGAAACAATAAATTCTAAATTAGGCTCATTGCTTTCTCATTTTTGTCAATGAGAGATAGTGAACTCCAATTTGATATTTTTACTAACTTCATTGAAATTTTGGCTCTAGTACGAATTTATGCTTATTGAATTTTTCCTGCAATAGCCAGGTTTTCCTTTATGATATTGGGTCAACTGAGGGATCCAGTGTATAAGCATGCTACCTAAGTTTGCTCGGTACTTTTTTATACTTTTCATTTTTTATTCAACTATCCCTTGACTGGGTCAATCTATTAGCACGCCACGTATGGTTTATCTATTTATACACCTCGGATAGTTTGTCGATTAGTACTACTCTTATGGAACGTTTGTCTTAGGACGTCTTATGTTAAGAAATTTTAAAAAGCCAATATGTTGGCATGTATCTCATGTGGCAACGTTTTTGGAAATAAACGGTTTTTCTTTTCTTACTTTTCTCATATCAGTGCTCGAGATTATATTTCAGAAATCAAGTTTTGTTGAATAATGTATTTGCTAACACGAGCGTCGACACTGAACTTCCTGCAGGTTACATGCGGTACCCAACTGTTTCGTGCTTTATTCCTTGTGAGTGTCGGATCCGGGCTTCCTTCTACACGACTTTTTTTCTTTCTCACGGGCTTCACATCCGGAAAAGTACTCCTAATTTCTACTGGGCTATCCTGCTAGTAATTGAGAAAAAGTCTTCTAAATCCGTGCTTGTTAACATTTTTTTCTGGCTATTTTACATGAACTTCTTTTGAAATGGAACGTTTGATCAGTTTTTATTTAAGAACAATAATTTGCGTTTCTGATCGTTCACAGGCCTCACTGCCATCATTGCTCGTTAGTTTAATACCGTTCATTGGAGTGAAATTTTAGAACTCTTATATGTGTTAAGTTTTTGAAATTTTTAATTTTTTTATTCTCCTGTAATTTATTATCAATACCAGGTTCTCATTTCTTCACGATTATTAAATTTAGAATGTGGCTTTATTGTTATTTTATCTTGATCTTGGATGAACCATTACCTACATTATTTATCTGTCTACAAAAAAAATCGATTACTCGAGCGGCTTACCTCAATGTAACTTTTCGCTGAGGCAACCATGAATTTAGTCGCCCAGTTTTAGTCGCCCATACCCTATACATAGGCGTTTCAAATTATAAACGACCCAACGAAGAAGCTAGAATGAGAGGCCCATAAGACATCTGTTGTATAGTGACGCTCTTGTGATATTTATGGAGGTTCCGGCTGCGGAGATTTATGAGTCTCGCTCGCTCGGAGTTTCCGGCGGAACCGCCGATGCGCGCCTGGTATTTACAAGCGCCGGATAGGTCGGAAGCGCGCCTACTGCCAGGCGGAAGTTCATTGTTCGAACTAGACTTAAGAGCAAGCTGTGTGAACTTGAGATCAGTACAATACTAGTAGTCCTGCTGTTCGTTTTGCTATCCTCTTGCCTAGTTTACGGCTAGGCTAACCGATCTACAAGTGCTGTCCAGTAAATCTTATATCTTGCTGAAATTCCAAGAAATTACAATTTGCGACGAGGCTTCGAACTTGCGAAGTGAATTTGAACTTTAAAAGTGCTCTGAAATTAAGATGGCGTATTCTACAGTCAGCTGCCCTCCGTTCGACGTGGAAGTAGAAACAGTGAGTGAATTCTTGGAGCGCTGGAAAGTACAAAGTGCAGACGCTCTTCAGAAAGCAGGAAATAATGGCGGTAAAAAAGCTAGTACTTTAATCAAAGTTTTGCCTGTAAACATAATTACTGATCTACAACGAAGAATTAAACCTACGTTACTCACTGAGGCTACATATGAGGAACTTGAAGGAAAATTAACACAGCAATTTGAAATTAAAAAATCCATCGTCGGTGCATCGGTTACATTTCTAAATAGAAAACAAGGTGCTAATGAATCCATAGAAAGTTATGCTAAAACGTTAAATGACTTAGCATCTGCATGCAATTATGGTAATTGCTGTCGTGATCGTTTATTAAGAGATGCCTTCGTGGCTGGGCTACACTCAGCGCAAATTCTCAGCGCGGTTCTACAGAAGTGCGATAGCAAGTCCTTCAACGAATGCGTTGAACACGCAAAACTTATCGAACAATTAAGCTCCGACGCTCAAGATATCATTCGTGAGGATTCATCTTCATCGTATTTCACTACAGAAAAACTCCCGCCGAACTACATATGCATTCGCTGCGGAACCAAGCAAAAGCATCTTGCAAAGAATTGCTATGCTTTGAAATTGAAATGTCACACATGTGGAAAATTAGGCCACATCTCTAAGGTTTGCAAATCTACAACTGCAGCTCGGCCTCCTCCTGCTATGCCTACACGAAGGGGACCTACACAAGGAAAATTTGACGCAGCTCGCACTTACACAGTGCAGTTGGGAAGAAGCGGTTGCTGTGGCAACGTTGGGAGAGAAGACGTGTTAATGAAGAATTCACGGATGCCTCTACAGAAGAACGAAGCTGTGTTGCAAAAACCTGGGAACGAAGGTGGTGACGGTAATCATCTACATGAGTGTTCTGATTATTCCCCAAATGATTCTAATTTTTTAGAGTAAACACCACTGTAATTCCCGTCACTAAAGAGCCCACTGTGATTGCATGCAACTTAACCCTTTCGGTCCTGACGGCTACTCCAGTGCCAAGTTGGCTAGTGCTTCCAGTTTAGGGCATCTAACCTAGTTTTAAACTAATTTAACTAGTGAGGGAATATTTTGGAGTAATAACAAAATTAGGGAAATTACAAACATTCATTAAACTAGTTTTTAAACAATTCCAGAAACCTGCACGCGTAAATTACCATAGGTTACCATAGGCCCCTGTAATTACCATAGGACCCTGTAGCACGCGTAAGTTCATGCTACAGGACCCGAGCAACATATTCAATACCCTTTCCATTTAACTTGAGCAAGTTTTTTCTGAACTTTGTTGATTTTTGGTAAATTCGGGCAAAAACGTATAAATAATTTCTTCGTAAATACGAAAACTTTATTATCAACATCAAAAATTTCTGTCGCCAAGCATCGAGCTTCAAAGATACAAAAAATTTCAAAATTAAAATAATGAAGAAGGCACTTACTTAAGCTAAAAGCACCACACTAGGACAATTTCACTGACAATTAAGGGTAATGACAACTTTTTCCCCAGGAAGTTTTTACCCAAACAATTTGAATTATCGTACCGAAAGGGTTAAATAGTAAACCTGTTGAATTCCTGTTGGATAACGGCAGTGCCGTGTCAACTATACGTAAAAGAGATGCAATCAAAGTTGGTGCTGTGGTAAATCCTACATGCAGCAAAATTCTCGGGTACAGTGGTGTCTCGGTAAACCTGCTTGGTCAAGCTTCAATAACTGTCATGTACCATAATGTTAGTTTTAATCATAAGTTTCTCATTGTGGAGGATGATAGAATCAACATACTGGGCCGAGATATTTGTTCTAAACTAAACGTAAACATTGTCATTCCTGATAAATACGACTCCATAAATAAAACGGATTGTCATAGTTTGCCGAAAAGTTTGTCGTTAAAATATGACGAATATTTGTCATCTGATTCACAGTCTAACGTTAAAGAGACAGTTCATCTTGATGTGTTGCCTAATGCAGTTCCTGTATTTTGTAAAGCACGCCCGGTTCCTGTAAGACTAAGAGACTCTGTCAAAACCGAACTGGAACGCTTGCAGAGTATGGGCAAAATCACAGAAGTGTATGATAGCCAATGGGCATCTCCTACCGTTAATGTTCTAAAGTCTGACGGCAGTGTGAGAATCTGTGGAGATTTTTCAGCTTCCATTAATAATTTTCTGAATCCAGTTCAATCTGTACTACCTGTTATTGATGATGTCATTTCTCAAGTCGGAGACGCTAAGTTTTTCTCAAAAATTGATTTGTCTAACGCGTTTTTGCAAATTCCGTTGGACGAAGAATCAAAGAAAGTTACGACCATTAACACCTCTGAAGGTCTATTCATGTACAATTACTTACCTTATGGTCTACGTGCAAGCCCCGGCATTTTTCAAGCATTCATGAATAGGACTCTGTCTGGCATCGATAACATCATTGTGTACCAGGATGACCTCCTCATTTTGACCTCGTCATATGATGCTCATTTGGAAGTTCTTGACAGGGTCCTGTCTGTCCTAAAAAACGCGGGAATTCGCTTAAATCTGTCTAAATGTGCCTTTCTAACTGATCGTGTGTCTTATCTAGGGTACGTTTTCGATAACAAGGGTGTTCACCCTAACTCTGAGAAAGTAGAAGCTATTCTCAATGCTCCTGTTCCTAAAAACCTCAAACAGTTGCAAGCTTTCATCGGATTGTGTAACTTCTATAGTCGTTTTGTACCCAACTTTTCTAATGTCATGCATCCTCTGTATTCGCTGCTTAAGAAAAATGTACAGTTCCGGTGGACTCCAGAACAGGACGAGAGTGTCCAGAAAATCAAGAACATCTTTCGTTCGCATAAACCTCTAAAGTTGTTTGATCCCAACCATGAAACTCTTCTTGAAACTGATAGTTCAGGTTATGGAGTTGCTGCCATACTCATGCAACGCGTTAGTCCTTCTCATGATTGGTGTCCGGTTCAATTTGCTTCAAGATCTCTGAATGGTGCGGAACAAAACTACTCTAACATTGAGAGGGAGAGCCTTAGTGTGGTTTTTGGCGTGGAGAAATTCAAGAAATTTCTACTTGGTGCTAAGTTCATTATCCATAATGATCAGAAACCTCTTTGTAAACTTTTTGCACATGACAAGGGTGTACCTCTCAACTGTTCCGCTCGAATTCAGAGATGGGCTCTTAGACTCTCCCAGTTTGACTATATTTTCAGATATTCGAAAGGCAAATGTAACGTAAATAGCGATTGTCTCAGTAGGCTGCCACTACCTACGACTGTAAGGGAGCTAGAACCGTACGAAATGATTTTTGCTGTGAACACTCTTGATAAAACTCCTGTCACGTGTGAAAATATAAAAACTCATACTGATATGGATAGCGAACTATGCCAACTCAAACAATACATAAAGTTTGGCATGCCTCCTAAACCTGATCCCAATTTTTCAAAATTTAAGAACCTGCTACCTCAGATGACCATCATGAAAGGTTGCATACTTTATAAAGAACGGGTATTTATTCCCAAGTCACTGCGTAGTTTAGTCCTTGAAACATTTCATGATGGACATCCTGGCATTTGTGGCATGAAATCGTTGGCCAGATCTGTTATTTGGTTTCCCGGAATGGACAAAACTATTGAAGACATCGTAAAATGTTGCCCCCAATGTCAATTAAATCGAGCAAAACCTAAGTCTAGAAATGTAGAATGGCCTACTCCTTCTCGTCCTTTTGAACGCATTCATGTCGATCACTTTTTCTACGAGAATAAAATTGTTTTCATTGCTGTAGATGCATTATCTAAATATATTGAATGCGAAGTGGTACCATCTACGAGTGTGTCAGATACTGTCGATGAGTTGAAAATGATTTTCAGCAGAAACGGGTTGTGTGATGTGCTCGTAAGTGACAATGCTTCTAACTTTTCATCTCAAGACTTTAAAGATTTTCTTATTTCCAACGGCATTGAGCACCTCCCACCTCCGCCCTACTCTCCAGCAAGCAATGGTCAAGCTGAGAGGGGGGTAAGAGTCATTAAAGACTTGTTGAAAAAACTATCTTCTTCCGAATCGTTCAAATCCCGTCTAGCGAAAGCATTATTTCAATCGCATTGTATTCCGCATAGTGTTACAAAAATTGTTCCCTCTGTTGCGCTGAACAATCGTAAATTTGTTACTTCCAAAGATAGAGTTCATCCTAAATTTTCTGTGTCCAGGTCTAAGCCTATGTATGTAACTCAATTTGATGTCGGGGATCATGTTCTCGCTCTGAATTTAAGAAATGGTCCCGAGTGGTTGAAGGGAATTATTGTTAGTAAAGTTGCCGTTAATATCTTTCATGTTCAAATATTAGCATTAAATGTAATCTGGAAGAGACATTCAAATCAGCTGTTGCACAGTAGTTTGGAATCTACCGGGAGTGGAGCAGCAGAGACTCCTGCTTTTCAGCCTGTTAACAGCTCTCCTGAGCAAAATGAACCTCGTAGATCAGGCAGAATAACCAAACCTGTAATACGAATAGGTTGTTGAGTTCCTCCTTCCCTTTGTCACATATTCATCTAAAGGGAGGGAAGTTGTTGTATAGTGACGCTCTTGTGATATTTATGGAGGTTCCGGCTGCAGAGATTTATGAGTCTCGCTCGCTCGGAGTTTCCGGCGGAACCGCCGATGCGCGCCTGGTATTTACAAGCGCCGGATAGGTCGGAAGCGCGCCTACTGCCGGGCGGAAGTTCATTGTTCGAACTAGACTTAAGAGCAAGCTGTGTGAACTTGAGATCAGTACAATACTAGTAGTCCTGCTGTTCGTTTTGCTATCCTCTTGCCTAGTTTACGGCTAGGCTAACCGATCTACAAGTTCTGTGCAGTAAACCTTATATCTTGCTGAAATTCCAAGATATTACAACATCAATGAAATAGGGGTTATAGGCAGTGGAAGGCAGAGATAAATTATGCGATAAAGCGATAACGATAAAGCTATGATTTTGTTTGCTAAGTCCTATAACGATAAAGCGATAAATTTCCTAGATACCTTAAGGCGATATATCCTGCGTTTAATCCAAAAATACTCTATTTTCGCTAATTGTGCATTTAAAGACCATTTTTTACGCACAAAACGCCATATATTACTTAATGAAAGACTAGAGGGTGATAATTAATATTTTATTGCTTTATAACAACATTGAATGAAGACAAATTAACAAAACTATCACAGCACAACACCACCAACACAAATACAACAATTCAAAACATCGCCTCATCCTCCTCATCAATCATCCTTGGCACCTTGAACTCCTGCGTGAGGTGGAGGTTTCCCTTCAGAAACATCAGGTGCTCAAAATTGTCCTCACTGAAGCACGCCCTCAGTGGCTTCAGGCGGTCCTTAGTTGGGTTGAATAATCATTCCACTGCTGCTGAGCTTGGGATTCCAGTGTTGTACTAGATGAAGAGGGTCACCTGTTGGTCCCTATCCTTTGCTGGGAAATGCGACTTTTTCACTTTTACCTTCAACAATTACAAATGATTAATTTATATTATCGCAATATTACATTTGCTAGTATGTAAGAACAAAACAATAAGTTATAAGCACAATAATCTTACTACACCGCCTTGCTTCTCTTCCAAGCCAGCAGCTCCTTTTTGATGTCCTCTTCCAGGTCGTCCTCCAGGTCAGCCTAGGTTGTGTCACACCGCTCTGCAAATGGGTCGGCGGGGACCTGGTCATGCTCCTTCACTACCTCCATGTCCTGGCTGTTGTCTTTCTCTTCTGTCTCTTGCCTGATGACCGCCTTCATCTCCTTCACAATCCTCTGAAAGATTTTTTCCTCCATATTGGAGGTAACAGAATTGAATGTGGTCATGCCATAGTTGGGGTGCAGAGGAGATGCCATCAGCAGGTCCAGGTTTCTGAACATTGCGCTTAACCTGCAAAGCTAAGTAATAGTTATAGTTTGGTTAAAAGGTTAAACTTTTAGCCCCGCAAAAAATTTAACAAAGAATAATTTTTTTTAAAGTCATAGGTTAGGTTGTTTGCACTCATTGTTAAATCCTTCCTTTTGCCTTCCTGTCGCACGAGGGCGCGCACCAAGGCCTTGGCGTAGGTGAGGGCCTGGTCTCCTCGAGCTTCCTCCATGCGCTCCAGCGCCACTCTTATGAGGGTGAAGGTGGGCAGCTATACTCCCAGGTATGCGCTCTCCTCAGCCTGTAGGCGGTCCAGGCAGTTGGCGAGTGGCTTCATGACCTTGCAGTACTCATGCAGTACCTGATGGCAAAACAAAGCGTCAAAAAAGGCTAAAATGGTGATGTTAAAGCTGAAAGCAACAACAGAACTGTATAAAAGAACGAGATACAAGTTGGCATCTAACTGCTTTGCGAGTTTACCTGCTTGTCCTGGTCATCGAAGCCATAGTAGGAGGTTCTGTTCTTGTTGGTGCCGCCCTCATTCCTCAAAACCTCGTTCACTGCTTCCAGGCTGGTGTCGTCGTTCATGACGCACTGCAGCAGCACACTGCAGGCGTCATACAGTAAGTTCCACCTGTTGGGCAAAGTGAGCAACCTGAAGGACGAGGACAAAAGTAAACAAACAGACCAAGAAATAGTTTTGTCGTGTTACTTGTAATAATATTTAAATAAAAGTACAAAATATTTAAAATTAAATTATCAAATTATTAAAAATTTATTTATCAAAATATTTAAAATTATTTTATCAAAATATTTATAATTATTTTATCAAAATACTTAAAATTATTTCAACACAAATGTGGTTATGGCTCACCTAGTGACCACAAGTGTTGGAAGCTTTCTCCCTACCACTTCCTTGATGGTGTTGGCTGATGTGGAGGACTTTTTTATAGGTTCCACAGGCCCTGGACCCTGGCTAGGGTCTTCTTGAAGGGGACGGGGGCCCTCCAATAGTTCCAGTAGTGAACTTGGGAGACATCTATGGACGCCAGTAAATTGAGAGTGTGCGCGCTGAAAAAAGCTTTAGTAATTTAAAAAACAAAAATGCATTTTAACTGTTTGTTGGTTAGCATGACAATCTTAAATCTTTGAATAAACTTTGATTTCCTTTGCCGGCATCTTCGATGCTTGGGCAGCCTGGGTAAATCCTGCAGTGCGGCTTCTGCAGAAAGGGCCGTGGTGACGCTGATGATGTCAAGGCCCTCCCTTTCCTGCTCCTCCTCCTGGTTTTCTGGGCTGTTTATCACCTTCTCGACGTCAGGGTTGGAGGCGTCCTCCTCTGCAACGCCAGTCCCTAAGCCATAGTTGCTGAAAGCCGCGACGTACTTCGCCCCGTTGTCCTTAGGGGCGAGGACAACCTTCCGCAAGATGTTGAAGGCGCGGTTGACCTGGTCCAGCTTGGTCGCGATGATAC
This sequence comes from Morinoia aosen, assembly GCA_030386875.1. Lineage (NCBI taxonomy): Eukaryota > Metazoa > Arthropoda > Malacostraca > Amphipoda > Talitridae > Morinoia > Morinoia aosen. The sequence goes on from CM059557.1 coordinate 73,788,493, forward strand.
CCTTTGTCTGGCTAACCTGATAGATTATAAGACATCTTAATACCACAGAGTGTCATTAACATTCAAGTTCATTATATTAATTAAATGGGTAAAAGTGGGAGATGCTTAATATAATAAGTATAAATTAATATTTTTTACATTTAATTTTTTTCAATTTAATGTGTTTAATAGTATAATAAAATATATTTTATTAAAATTAGTTCTGATTCAAGTCTAAATTTTTATGTTCTAAATTTGACTCACCTTGATCTCCTTTATCGCTAGGGCGGCCATTTTCCTGAACAAGTCAGTGAGGTCAATCCAGTGGACTGTCGACCCAATGAAAGACCTGCACATAAATTATATTTGCGTGTATGTAATGAATGACTTTTAATCAGGTTACAAAGGAAACAACAAATATTAACAAATAATTCCAACATATCAAAAATTTTTAAAATTCTTTCTCTGTTTTGTGTATGGGTGTGCATATGTGTATATAGACCTGCGTGCACTGGACTAGCAAGCAACTGGTATATAAACTATAAATACCAGCCTTTATGCGGGCCAGTGAAACGCAGGAGGTCTTCTTGGGGGTACACTTTATTGGTCCGTAGCAAGTGTGGTACAGGCGAGGTACGTGATCGATTGAGCGCAGAGAAATCATGGTTATCGCTTATATAGCCTCTGAGGTGCTCAGGGTAGGGCGAGAGTAAGCGCGCATGCACATTACCTCCCCCCCCCCAACATTTTAGGTACTCAAATCACAAATTCAAAAAAGATAATATTCGGGCGAGAGAAAAAAATATTAACTTCAAGCATATTACCAAAAACAATTTCGTCTCCGCCTTTATGCATGTTAAACTCAAATCCATCAAATTTGATTAAACCTAGTAAAGTTACCCTGCCCAAGAAGTATCAATAATGCTCGGCAACACAAGCAAGAAGAACGAGGGCGGCTGAAGAGAACAAAAATGCCCTGTTATTCAAAATTGAAAGGAAAACATAACACTAGTTGCTACCACAGGTCAGCACTAGCATCAAAATCACAATGCTACCACAAAGTCAGCACAACGATAAAGGTAGGTAAAAGAAACGCCAAATATTCTTTTCAATAAACACCATTGATCAAGAAAAAATGTGTAAAATAATTCCACTCCCCTCGCACCAAAAAAACAATTAATTATCGCAACAATTCTTGTGAACTACAACAAATAAAACCTCAGGCATTCACCTGGTTAAAATCGAATTCGTGGCATAGTAAACATTTTACAGAAACAAATTGGTTGGTTTGAACATCGTTGCTTGACGTTTGTGAAATTGTGCATAAACACCAATATTATAATTGATAAGCATATGATTATAGGATTATAGTGATGGCGAAATAGACTTACTGCTAAGTAAAACACGATATCCCCAGCAAAGCAATTAAATTTAGAGTTAGGTGAAATTTAATAATAATTGAAGTTATCATCTCGTAGCCAACGATAAAGTGAGAGAGGAAAATTTAATGCCAATGAAACTAACGGCCATCATAATGGTAAAAACAAATGATTTTAAAACAAATGATGGTAGAGAATTATTGCAAATCATCGCCTGCGCCTCCGTAGACTACAACATAACCAAAATATCAAAAAAATGTTACGGTTAAAAAAATAATTAGCACATCCAGTATGAATAGGAAAATCGGATTTCGCACCCTGCAAAAATGAAGGAGAATAATCACTAATCCGTATTCAAATATTCGTAACCCACTCGTGATGAAAAGTAAACAAAGTCCATAATTCTCGAACGATTCTGAAATTATAATTACCTACTTTCTAGTTTCCAAACCTATTGAACCACTGTTTCAACACTACGAACATGGTAAAGTAACAACATGAAAAATGAACACTCTTTTTCAAGTTAACACCAAATAAGATACGTAAAGTCAGTTATTTTTTGAGTTCATCAATGGTTGTTCTCCTTCCTTTTCACGAAGGTGATTTGTCCATATCTAGTATGGGTTAACTGCGCGTCTAGAATGAGGTCTAGAACGCCCTGCTCGTTGCGAACGCCTCCGAACAATCGTTACACCTCCGCTGTGTTGTTGCACTTTGGCGGTCTCAGCGTGCTGCGACGGATTTGGAGATCTTCCGCCCTGCTCCTCTCGGCTAAGATTTCCACCTGTTTTTTGACGTAGTACATGAGCGCGGTGAGCCCCATAATCGTCATGACTAACAACATGACGATTACATCCGAGACTTGGTCGGGTAGTATATCTAGCCGTGCGTTTTCTTCCAACCTATCTTGGTTGATCTCGCTCTTCTGTGTCGATAATGCCGACACAAGCGTGTTCACATCCACTGTTGAGACTGCGTTGAACATCGTGAGCCTGCAAAAGGACCAAAAACAGAACCGATTAGCATGACCACATAATAATAAAAATAAACACAATTTTAACAACCCTAAAAGATACACTAAATTAAAACACAAGGATGAAAACTTGAGCAAAGTGAACTGCAGCTTGATAATGAACTGTTAATAAAAATAAAAGGACAGTTGTATCCAAGGACATTATACAAGATATTAACAAGTGTTGCTCGTCGGCAAAATTAGTTTTTTAAGTAAGAGCTGCATTCAGACTTCCGTTCGGGGAATTTCCATTCACTGTAAAAATTTAAAAAATTCGTGCTGATGATAAAACATTCCAACCAAAAGTAAAAAGAAAAATGTTAAAATCGCTGTAGCGTCAAGATCGACCGTCTCACGAGATGATGCAATGTCAGCGATTGCATTTAGCAGCCGGGGGAATTCGCTCACCATTTAATTTGTTTATTCAGCAACAACGTCCAAGCGAATGCACGCCTAGAGTTGCATGTGCGCAGCACAATACAAACCAAAAAAAACAGCGAATTGCAAAGATTCGTTAAAAAAACAATATAATAGGCGCAGCTAAAAAGCTGTACAACAACTGAAAACAACACATACGAGGCCTGTCGAAAAAGTATCCGACCTTAATTTTTCCCGCGCAAAGTAGTGATTCTAAGGCGACGCCACTGTGCACGGTGGAAGGAGGAATCTTAATGCGCATGCTTGACTTTTTTCACCGCATTCACTTGGGCCAGTCACTGGCTGGTGGTCGCCAAGTAAGGTGCTGTTCTAAGTATTTGTCGGATTTAGTTTTCTTGCAAGATGACTGAACGAATTGAGCAAAGACACTGCATCAAATTTTGTCAAAAGCTTGGTGATTCTCAAATTGAAACAATTCGTAAGATTCAGCAGGTGTTTGGGGAAGATGCTATGGGTGTAACACAAAACCCAGAAACAAAAAGACAGTCATCCCAATGGAAGCATCCCGAGTCTCCAAGGCCGAAGAAAGCGCGGCAGGTGCGAAGCAAAATCAAGGTGATGCTGACTGTTTTCTTTGATGTCCGTGGAATTGTGCATCACGAATACGCACCGGAAGGACAAACAGTGACAAAGGAGTACTATCAGGATGTTCTCCGGCGACTTCGTGATGCAGTTCGGCGCAAAAGACCAGACATGTGGACTGCGAACAACTGGCACTTGCATCACGACAACGCGCCCGCACATTCATTCCATTTGATCCGCAATTTCTTGGCCAAACATGGAATTACGACCGTTCGCCAACCTCCCTACTCTCCAGACCTGGCTCCTTGCGACTTCTGGTTGTTTCCAAAATTGAAGACACCACTGAAAGGATCCCGTTTTGAGAGTAGAGAAGAGATAATGCGGAACGCGACGACAGAGCTGAACACCATTCCAAAAGAAGACTTCCAGAGGTGTTTCCGGCAGTGGAAGGATCGGTGGGCTAAGTGTGTGGAAGCACAAGGAGCCTACTTTGAAGGGGATTAGGGTCCCAACCCCGTCAGGTTGTTGAAGTATTTTTTCTGGCCAAAGGTCGGATACTTTTTCGACAGGCCTCGTACAGATTATAATGAATGCGGTAAAGCAAGTTACACAGATAATACGTTGGTAAAGCTAATAACACATCGAAAAAAACTTAACCTATAAGGACAATGACAATGACGTATAAGGAAAACGCCAAATTGAGTAGTAGGCTATCCTTCATTGCAAATCGTATCCTGTTGAGTCGTTGCGACGTCAAAAATGAAAGTCGTAAGTATAGTAAAAGTGGAATTGTTATTTAACTCATTATTGAACTCTCCTTAATTAAAGGTATTACATGATTCAAATTGCTTTTGTGCACTTTGTTTCCAATACTAATTTCGACCCAATTACGCTTGACTTTCAAGACTACACCAAGACCTAGCCAAGTTAGCTCAAGCTTGTCCTTCTTTCCGTGGTTCCTTAAAAGGACTCTGTCACCGACAATGATGTTCTTATCCCTACGCTTAATATTTTTGTAAAGATTCCTTTCAGTAGCATTATTCAATATCAGGTTTCTAATATTTTCTACAGTACGAGCTGCCTCCTTGCCTCGAAAATTAACCAAATCTATCTCTTCATCATAACTGTAAGTTACGGTGTTGAAACTTTCACATTGGTAGTATGGACACGTGTCCCTGTTGAATTGGTCCTACTGGCCACCACTTAATATGCGGGCCAGTGAAACGCAGGAGGTTTCTTGGGGGTACACTTTATTGGTCCGTAGCAGGTGTGGTACAGGCGAGGTACGTGATCGATTGAGCGCTTAGAAATCTTGCTTATCGCTTATAAAGCCTCTGAGGTGCTCAGGGTAGGGCGAGAGTAAGCGCGCATGCACACCTTTTTTCTCACTCCCAACTTCTAACACAACCCAACCCATCATTTCATTTTATTATTGTAAAGCAATCCAAAGCTTAAATGTCTTGCACATGTGAAATGTGGTACCTATGTATTTTTATCAATTGCAGACATTTTGCGCTATATTTCAAAGATAATGCGATTTTTTCCTAATATGAAACCCATATAGGACATTCATGTTTTCTTTCTTCTTCACGTCCAAAAATGCTCTTGGTAGGCTAGTGTAGAGCAAATTATCATATCATCTCTTACACTCTAGAGTATATTATCACAACCGCACCTAAGTCTCACGTATTTGTGGGAATATTCTGCACTTGGAAACCGTTGTAGAACAATCGTTTTCATTTTTCTGACTTAGGTAGACTATGTTTGGGCCAATATTTTTAGTACAGAAATTTTATGAAATTTATGCAATACCAAAAGATATTTTCTCCGATTCCCTTGATTGGAATGCTAGTTTATACTGACTAGTTTACGCTGATATTTGCGCACATGCTTACTTGTGTATATGTGTAAGTGGGCACGCTATGCGTACGTAGATAGTTGGATGATTCCCTACGTAATACTTCATTTCACTTGATTCTGCATTCATATATTTTATATATTTACTGCATTTATTATATATATATATAGATTTTTTTTGCGCGATAACCCACATATGATAAATAAGACGCTTATCAACCAATGATCTTTTCGATACAATATTTAATAAAACATCGTTACCATATCTTATTAGAAATTGTAAGCAGCAACACATACTGAAGAAGTTGTCACGAATTTCCTTTCCTCATTATTCTATATTTCAGAACATCGCACAGCATTTTTATAGAACGCGTATGTATTGTGATTGCCTCGATCCATAGAAATGTATTTGTGTATGTTTACGTGTAAGGTGTATGTCAGGCAACGTAAGTGGTTTTTTGACTCTATTTTGTGTTAGTTACCCATATTCTTAAGTATTTTCTTTAAGTGATCAGTTCCTTGTACCCGGCCTAAGTCTGTTCCTCTGCGCCGATGGTGCGCTTGTGTATTTACTTTTGTTAGCCATCAAGTTTCATTTGTATTGCATTTCAATATTCCCATATTATTTTGATTTCCTAGCTGAATAGCACTAATATTTCAAATGTAATTTTGCGTGTTGTACCATAGTATGTAGTAGCTCATGTTTGAACGCACTATTTTTGCAAAAGAAATAAATCACTGTCCTTGCTTAAATGTATTTGTGTATTTGAGAGGCAATGTAAAGAGATTCTGCACTACAGATTTCAGATCCTAAGGTCGTAAGAGCTTACTTTCACCGTTTTGATACAGGCGTTAGTCTACACCGAGACCTTGCCTAAAAGGGGCTGAAGGAACAACCTCGAGAGGACAAACTATTCCGCAAAGTTTGTCGCAAAGAAAGACGCTGTCGCACTTCGGCGAATCAGGGAATTTCCTGAGGAGCCCTAACGGACTGATTACGGCGCAGAGTTTCTCGTCTTCCTAACGGTACCGCCGTAGTTTGGCACTAACAGAATATACTTCTGTGGCCATAGCGGACTAATTACGGCGTAGGCGGTACCTACACAAATCCATGGAGCTACGATATATGGAGGGAGCATAGCGCACTCCGATTGGGCTCAATTTGGCTGCAAAAGTTCAAAGACTCGGGCACTCTCAATGCCCGATACGTCACAATTCTGAGCCAATCATAGACGCTTGGCTGAAGTTGGCTCCACCCACCTTCCCTACAACCCAACCTCATTTTCCAAAGCAAGATTAGTACCTCACCACAAGTCAGAGGGTGAGGTGTGCGTGCAATTCGCTCTAATTTGTTATAATCGAGGGCCTGTAATCTTTATAGTTTTAAACTCTTAAATGTATCGTTGCTAGTAATTTTGATATTATTAAGTGTCCTCAAGTGAGGAAACACAATTTATTATCTTTCGGAGTCCTAGAATCCCAAATTAATGATTGACGCTGGAAAACAGCTGGAAGAGCATTCAGCGAGCGTGTGCGCACTCTAGCGTAGCCAGTAGGTAACTGACGTCCGTGCTGACGTCACACTTGCGAGACGGCTATTGGTTACCACAAACTTAGGTGAAAAAGTTAGCTGCACAGAAGACCGCCCCTTTTCCACGAACCCTAACGTCTACCGTACGGCGGTATCGACAGTGTTTATATGTGCGTAGGTATGCATGCGCACGTATATGTGTATATATTTACATGTACATATGCACATATGTGTGTACTAACACTGACAACCAGCATTTTAACTCGAGATTATTTTTTTTCTGTTCACTCTCAATTTGTAACATTACCTAACTCGTCATCTCTTTATTGTTGTAAAGCATTCACGTAAAAAAACTATACATTTGTTGTTTGATCATCCCTTTATATTTAAACACAATGCTTATCAACTAATGACCTTTATGTTAAAATTGTTTAATTAGAAATACAAAACTTGTAATTTTCGTGGTCATCATGCTTATATATATGTATATTTATTTTTTTCGTGCTTCCTTAAAATGACATTTTTGAACATCTTCCGAATAAAACAATTCTAATATTATTTCCTGGCGTCAATAATTGCGAAGTTTCATGTCATGTATATGTAAACTGTCCAAAGTGTTCTCAACCTACAATGAAAATGCATCGTCCATGAAATTGTGTTGTCTCTTATACTTATCATTACATGTATCAGATGTAGATTAAGCAACATTATGAGTAGATTGCTCTCAATCATTTCTTTTCGACTAGTGACATGGGTATTACAATACTCGCGTGAGTGCATCATCTAAGTGTATTAACTTCAAGATATTTTAAAAACCAATGATGGTACTTTTGTAACATCTCTACTGGAAATAAAATGTTTTTCTTTTTTTTCTTTTTTTTTCTTTCTTTCCTCTCTTGCCTCCTCCTCCATGACCTAGTTGTTGTGAGTCAGGGTGCGGCAGCTGGGCACCCTGAACTCAGGCTGAAAGACTTGGAACATCTCCCTGGTGGCTGGGTGGTCTGTGATGCTGGGGAGAATGAGGCACCTCGCGGACCATTTGGTCATTGTCTCCTTACCCGTGTCCTCCACCACAAAGGAAAAGATAAAAAATTACCATGTCTATAACATTTTGTATGTGTAGCAATTAACAGAATTTTAAGTAAAATGTGCAACTTATCAGATATAATTGTAAATTTTGATAATGCGATGCATTATGAATTTAGCGCATTATTATTATTATTATCGCTTTGGCAAAAAAAATTCGGATTTTATAAAAAATCTTTACCTGTGTAAATCTTGTTGCCTGCCCAAAACTTTCCTTTAAGGAGAGTTGCAGCAGGACCTGCTGGTCCAGCTGATGGCTGCCTTCAGCTCAGACAAGTTAAGAGTTTGCTGAAAGAAAAAGCGTGCTTTAATTTTACTGAAACTAATAGTTTGGCTATGAGCTCATTTTGTTACCTAGCTTCTTGAAAACTGAATAGTTCTAAATAGTACCTTGGTCTTGTAGTGCGAGAGCAAGTTGCCAGTGGTGTTGTTCCAGAAAGACACCTCGAAGCACTTTTGGCACCTGAGCTTCAAGTTGTTGATTTCGATCATCTTTCCCAGGACCTTGGAAGAAATGTCTGGTGTGATCTTAGACTTGACCACGTGGGACAACTGCTAATAGTTTGTCAGGGTGGCCATCTTGTCTTTGATGGTCTGCAGCTTCTGGCTTGAAATACTGCAGCCACCCGCAATCACAACGTCTCCCTGGTCACTGGCCTGGCTGCCAGGGCACCTGACCGGGAGTCCTCTGGCTCACTGCCCAGGAAGATGAGAGAGCTCGAGCAGGAGATGGTGAGGGTGTCTTCAGATCCCGAACTCCCGGAAAAGTTCTGCTCCCTTCCCTGAGTCACATTACTGCTGCTTGCATTCAAGCCAAAAAAGTCCTCTACTGTCCTCTTGCCTGACAGCTTGAAACTCACTAATCACTGAATTAACTGTTCTCGAATACTGAAACGCGCCGGCCGCGACACTTACTAATAACGCAATAGAAAACGTAAAAACCTAAACGATTTCCTGAAAAGGAAATGTTAAAACACAAAATCACGCGACGGTCCTACGAACGGGAAGCACACGCGATGCGCACCTCAAAATGCAAAAATATATATAAAACTAATATATATCAAATAAATACTTGTTTAAGATAGCAATATACAAAAAGTGCGAGGCGCATGTCAAAATGCAAGAAAATATATAAAACTAATATATATATAAAATATAACCATTATACTAAAAGGATGCTAACGAGGTCAGACCGATACAGTGATATTTTCATTTGTGACCTGACCTTCTGTCATTATTGCACACAAAAGAAGTAGATCTCCAGCCTCTCCGCACAAAAAATATCAGTTCACGCCCAACCATCAGCACCTTAACACTATTTGATCTCTCTGCCTTCTTCAGTTGTTGACCTCTTGTTGTTTGGCCATTGGCAAGACTGTTTAATCATCACCAAGACTGCGTATGAAGCGGTCGCTCCTTGGGCTGGCGGCTGCGGTGGGCAACGCGACGGCTTTCGAGCTCTGCAGAGGATGGGTGATGTGGTGCTGTCGTGTGGCATGGGTTGTTCGGCTGCGGGCCTCGAGAGCTACCCTGAGCTGGTGCCCGCCTCGACAACCTCGCACCTATGGCACCCTCAAGGACGTCCTGCAGACCATCACAACGGAGACTACGGAACCAGTTCGCTTACGAGGTGGGTCGCAGTGGCATATAGCGCTGTGTACGGTCGACCGTTCGAAGCAAATCCTTCAGCCTAACCCTATGTCGGTTCCCCACTCCATCCTTAATACAAATTAGTGTTGGCCGGTGCGGGCTTTAGGTTAGGAATTTAAAAACGACGAATGCACCACGTGTGGAAATCATGTTTAATTAAGATTTCACACGAACTACAAATTTAACACTAAGTCAGTTCTATAAAATGTTTCGGAGACCCGCTCCATCTTCAGTTAACAGTCTGCAAAGATAAAATAATGAACAAAATCAGTCTTTCTATACAAAATACATGGGCATATAAAATCTACGAGTAAATTTGAAATGGGTAAGAACTATTTGCGCTATTGAGTTCTGGCTTTTCTTTGGAGAAAAAAAGAGATTCTAAAATACGTAAATCTAAATTATTTGATGCTGTGCGTAAAATCGAAAAATTTTCCTCTGCTATGCGGTCACAACACTGCTCGCTGTGAAGGCGGATAGATGAATGAGGCGGTTGGGTCAGAGGTCTTCCGCTACGGTAGCTGACTCCACGGTGTTGGGCAATCCTAATATAGAATGGCAAAGTCGTCATGCCGACATAGCCAGATGTACACTGTACACAATTAAACTTATACACGATGGATGCCCGCATCCGTTTAGGAATCACGTCCTTGTAGCGAAAGAAGGAGCCAATTTTTAATGAATTAACAGACACAATGCACAGTTTTACAGCAGGAAAATGACGTTTAAAAAGAATTTCTAAATCTCGTGACATTTTGTCAGTGTAATCTCCAAAATAGGGAAAAACGCAATAGAGACGTTGCAGTGGTTCTATCACGGCATTGGTTACGGAGTATTTCTTAGCCAAAAATTTTTTAATATGTATGTTGACAATAGAAGTAGGGTACCCATTTTTACGTAGAAAATTTTGTAAAAAAGAAAACTCCATATGAAGATCTACGTAATTCGAACAGATATTGAAAGCACGATTTAATAAGGTCTTGACAGTATTAATTTTGAATCTATAGTTACAGAAACTAAAAAAGCTTACACCCAAACCAGTAAATGTCGCTTTTCGAAATACAGATGAATTAAACGTATGACCGCTTCTAGTAATTTTAGAATCTAAAAAGATAAACAATTATTGGTCTCTATTTCAATTGTGAATGTTATAGACGGGTGCTTCGAGTTTAAGTAATCCCTGAACAAAGGTGCATGGCTAGGGTCTCTAAACAATAAAAAGTATCATCAATATATCTACGTTAGAATTCAGGTTTAAACTCTGTAGGACAATCTGCCAACCATTTTTCTTCCCAATGGCACATGAAAATATTGGCAAACGTAGGCCCCAGAGGAAGACCCATACCGAGACCCTCAACTTGCGTATACAACTTTCCTGCAAAAATAAACACAGAATTCAACACGGAAAGTTCAAGGAGGGTTTTAAAATGAGTTTTTCCTAGACCTAAAACCGCGTCTGTTGACGTAACAAAAAGGGCATTTATAATTATGTTGATAGTTTCTGCCAATGGAATATTGGTAAATAAATTTTCCACATCAAACGAAGCCATTGTCACTCGATCTGCATTCCGAAAAGATGTTACCTCTCTAACGAACTGAGAAGAATTTTCTAATGTATAATCATTCTTAGTTAAAGGACTTAACAAAGGTACCAGTAATCGTGCTAAATTGAAACAAGGTGTATTACAGGCAGCAAAAATAGGTCGGAACTGAAACTTGGATGAAAAGTCTGGCTTATGCACTTTAGGTAAACCGTACAATACTCCCGGACATGACCCAGACACGTACAACTTTGAATATATTTCATTTGACAAAACCTGTAAATTCTTTAGCTTCCGCAAAAAGTTATTGATCTTATCTTCAATTTGGAGAATAGTTTTTTCCCATGTCTCTGTAATCAATTTAAATTTCGATACATCAGAAATTAAAGTTTCCATTTTAGTTTTTTACACGGACTTGTCAAGAATTACAACGCCTCTATCTTTATCAGGTTTACATATTACAATTTTATCGTTATGGCCCAATTCTTTTAGCGAAGATACATCGTTCTTCTGAAATTGTCATTCTGAAATTGAAATTGTCAATTTATTGTCATTCGTCGAGGTAAAAAATTGAAATATTTTTGAGTAAACAAAAATTTGTGAGATTAAATGTAACGAGATGACAATAAATTAGTAAGTGCAGGAGGGCGGTTCGTCCATACTCCATAGAAGCATCCACGGGAGGCTACTAAGAGGTCATTAGACACCTTTCTGAACTGTGAATGATTCTGGGAATCTGACTGAAGCCACACCAGAGCAACTGTGCTTGTGATTTGAATGACTGATCTGTGCTGTTGAAACCGCAATGATCGATTAGGTTTTGTGTTATTATGTTTTCGGTGTTTAGTTAATGTAGTAGCAAGTTGGCCGGCCAATTAGGCACAGTAGCACTCGTATAAGTAAAAGTTCCAGTAATTTGGTGATAACGTGTTTGTAGTACGGTGTGTAAATCATAAATTTTTTTAGCAAATTCATTTGGAGTTTTATAAGCCCGTTCACACCAGCACCACACCTCATCAATTCAGAAGCACACAGAAACGCACTGTGTAAGTGGTTTCCTTTCTAATTGATGAGTACCACCCTTATTTTAGTATATGTACCTCTAGGTTTTATTATTTGTGTACATGGGCTTGCTCATATCTATTTTTTTATTTCTTTTAGATTGACTATATATTCTTGTGTCTTTCCCTGTATTTCATATGGAGGTGTGTCATTCCTCATTACGAGTGTCCGGTCTTCTCATTAATGCAAATTAATGTGAGGCAGGGCTAAATCTCGTGACAGCAGAGTTTGGTAAAGGTTAACCCGATAGTAATCTTTTGTGTATTGTGTAAGTGTAATAGTCACATTATTTCTTCAGCCTGTGTATTTTCATGTGCAAATCGAATTGAAATTTAGCGGGTACCCATGACTTATAAAGTGATATAATAGTCGGAGATCGCGCTATTTAAATAATCAGTAAATTTGCAGTTTTACTGTGTGAGAAGCCAATAAATGCACTCCAATACAGCTTAAAGAAATTAAAAGTGTTCATAATAGTATCAAAATTCAGCTGAGAAAATTCTAGTGTGTTTATACGATTAATGCAGAGTGATGGTAAAGTTTCACAGTGAGTACGTTTGAAAAAATATTTAGTTAGCTGCATGAGCGGCGAGTAATTATTTGCTGAGTCTTGAACATTTGAATTTGAAGAAAATCGACCCTATGCCTGCTAGAGGAAGAAGAAATAATGCTCGCGGAAATGAGCCAGCGGCAACGCCTCAGCCGAAGAAAATATCAATATGCTAGAAGTGGCCAGCTGCGTGGAGGCCATAAGGTATAAATTCCGAAAGGGTGATTATGTTGAGGAGTATTTAGCACGGCTGAAATTTATAGCCGGTCATCTAAACAACAGCGAGCAAGTGCGAGTCTTCTTCCTCTCCCTTGGTCAAGAAGAGGCCAAAGTGTGTAACCAAGTGAGAGATACGCTAACAAACCTGCGAGAGGCAGAGGAACGGCTGCGTTTGTAGGCAAATCAGGTGGAAAATCCTACACAGGCGCTGTTTGAAATGATAACTAAAAAACAGACATGCCGAGAAGGGGTAACTGAACACGTTACACGAATTGAAACGCTATACGAAGCCAAGTACCCAGGACATTCGGAGCTGGTAATCGTTGATCTGATTTGGCTGGGATTGAGGGCAGATATTACGAGAATGTTTCGAAGTGATGTATGACCTACCACAGTGCAAGAGTTGAGGGACATTGCAGTGGAAGTGGAAAATCGACGGGTGGTGCCAGTGCCAGGACAAACTACGGAGATAAGGGAACCTGAAAGAGAAAGACCTCAGCAGGGCGAAAAAAGACGTCAGCAGGAGGTGGCACGTGTAGAACACACAATGCGGCACTCTCCATATCCACAAAGAGGCAATAATGAAGCACCACACTGGAGTGGAAGGGTCAGACAGACGCGACGCTCTCCATATCAACGAAGAGGCTATGACGAAGCACCTAACTGGAGAGTAGGAGGCAGACTGAGGAACCAGTATCACCAAAATTACCACGTAAGAGCGCCACAGCAAGATCAAAAAGTGCCACCTGCACCTACCGTGGACTTAGCACAGTGCAGAACAGTGCCGCCGCCGTGCTTCAACTGCGGGAAATTCGGGCATATTAGAGCTAACTATAGGACGTAAAATTTTCAAGGACCTCCAAAAATGGGCCAGGAGGCCGTTAGCTTCACTAATAAATGCCAGCATCACACTCCATGTAAATGGTACACCTGTAACCGCACTTCTTGACACGGGAGTAAACATATGCTTGGTAAAGGAGCGTGTAGACGCGGGAATAAAAATTGCGAGGGTTAAGAGAACATCGACCGCGTTGAAAACAATTGGAGAGGAGCCTGTACCGGTGCTTGGGAAGATAAATGTAGCTATAAAAGTTAACGGACGAAAAGTAGTGCAAAGATATTTTGTGGTACGAGAAAACGCTTTTCCAGGAAACCTGCTGATAGGAGTGGAAGTGATGAACAAGGTCGATGCAAAGATAGACTTCGAAAAACGTAGGGCATCATTGTTTGGCACTTATGTGAACATGTTTTCAGTGCCAGGACCTATTTCTCCAAAGATCTTGTGTGTAACGCGAGAGGAAGCAATGGTAACTCTCGTAGAAGACATTACAGTGAAACCTCGCTCACAAACAATGGTAAAATGCAGGGCAGATGTGAGTTTTGATGGCAAGGAAGTAATTTTGGAGCCAAAAATTAAATGGGCACCCTATGTAGGAGCCACCGCAGCAAGAGTGCAAAATGGGTATGTGCTGATGCCCGAGCTTAACCCCTTTTCTGGGGAAATCGCTCTGACTAAAGGAGCAATATTTGCAACATGCAATGAGACCTCGAAGGAAAATTCAACTGCAGAAGAAAACAATGATGAGAACAGCATAGCAGAAAAACTCCGCAGAGAAAGGCGGTTTCAACAAATTGATGAGCTCGAACTCAGTCACCTGGATGTCGAGAAACAGGAGCAAGTCAGAGATCGGCTGAAGGAGTATCATAAAACGATCAGCGCAGATGAAATGGATATTGGGCATGTAAAGGGAGTGAACTCACACTCATTCAAACGAGAGGATGGCGAATTCCGTACACCGGTCAAAAAATCATTGATTAAAAGGTCTCGGAAATGGTCATGAGTGGAATTGTGCAAGAAAGTACAAGTGCGTAGAAAAATCACCTGGTGCTTGTCAAAAAGCCCGGTGGAGGCCACAGAGTTTGCCTTGATTTGCGAGCTGTAAACATGCGGGTGGTGAACGAACATTATCCTATCCCTAATATTGCGGACACATTAGAAGAAGTTGCTGGCAAGGAATACAACTCAATTGTTGACGCTAAATCGGCCTTCCATCAAATTGAGCTGGACGAAGAAAGCAAACAATACACTGCGTTTCAGACTAAGCAAGGAAATTTTGAGTTTGCTAGGCTCCCAATGGGACTTAAGTGTTCAACATCAGTGTACCAGAGAGTAAAATGCCATGCTCTCAAAAAGCAGCTTGGAAAATTCGCTGCCATTTATTTGGACGATGTGTGTATCAGCGCTATGACTTTTGAGAGTCATCTAGAAAATTTGAGAGAAGTGTTGCACGAGTTTCAGAGTGCCGGAGTAAAAATCGGCTTGGACAAGTGCAAATTTGCGCATAAGCAAGTAAAGTACTTAGGATGTTGCATCAGTAGTGAGGGACTAATCCCAAATCCCAAGAATGTTGGGGAGATGCAGAATTATCCAAGGCCTACGACCGCACGAAAGGTCCGCTCATTCGTGGCTGCGCTTAATTTTTATCGGAGGTTCATCGCGAATTTCGCCACAACAGCTGCTCCCCTAAACGCGCTTACCAAGAAGGGACAACAGTTCAAGTGGAATGAAGAGCGTGAGCAAGCCTTCTGTAAACTTAAGCAGCTAATGATAGAAACTCCAGTTTTGAGGAAACCCTCCTAAAACAAGACTTATTATTTATGCTGTGATGCATCAAATGAGGGCTGTGGAGCAGTCCTAGCACAAAAAATGAGGGCAAAGAGCAACCCATTGGATACTTTAGCAAGAGATTCAATGATGCTGAAAGACGTTACTCAATCACTGAACGCGAAGGACTAGCAGTTTTTGCAGGTTATAAATTTGTTGTAATAACGGATCCTACGGCCTTTAAATATTGGTTCATAGGTAAAAATACAAAGAACAACAGAATTATGAGGTGGGCACTGACACTCTCACAGTATGATTTTGAAGTGATTTATCGGCCAGGAGCTCAGAATGCGGTTCCAGACGCGCTGTCAAGAAACATTTCGCAAAAACAACGAGGGAGATGAAAACAACGAAGCTCTTGAGACGGTCTTCTTCACGTCGATGCTGGATGAAACTCATAGTGTTCCAACAGGCGGAAGTCAGCCTGCAAACGGAAAATATGAGAGCAGAACAATTAAAAGATCCGGTATGGGGTCCTGTGCTAAGTTGTCTTGAAGGTGACAGGACAGGAGAAGCTCCAAGTCTCGCTCTGTACTCCGAAATTTTCACCGAAGGAGGAATATTGTATTTCAGAAAAGTGCAACGAAAGCCTAATAGAAGAAGGTACTTGATAATAGTCCCAGACACTCTAAGAGAAGCGGCAATAACATTTCTACATGATAGCACGATAGGGGTACATCAAGGTAGAGCAGTAGCTTGGAAGCGCGTGTTGGAATTCGGTTACAGGATAAATATGGCCCGAGATGTCAACAAATATGTCGATTCGTGTATACAGTGTCAGAAGCGGAAGATTAACAACCGCATTTGCACCAGCATGGGTTCATTCCCAGAAATTGACAAGCCACTGGACCGAGTGGGAGTTGGTTTGATTAAAATGCCAGTTTCGGATGAAGGCCATAGATACATCCTAACATTGGTCGATCACTTCAGCAGATACATCGCAGCATTTCCGCTCAGAAGCAAAACAACGGAAGAAGTGACCCGATTGCTTACTAAATTCGTAACAACGTATGGCCCGGTGAAAACGCTCATCTAAGATAGAGGTACCGAGTTCGCATCAGCTTTATTTCGAAATGTGTGCGAAAAATTAAAGATAAAATACAACAATACTCCAGCCTATCATCCACAATCGAATGGGATGACGGAACATCAAAACAAAAATTTTAAAACAGTCTTATCTCATCTGGCGGCCAATGATCAATCCTCGTGGCATAAAGCTTTACCTTGGACGTGCTTGACACTGAACACCAGTTACCGGAGTACCATTGAAGAAATTCCGTACTACTTGTTCTTTGGCCGAGATGCCGAAATTCCTATCATTGACTGGCTAAAAACATCTCGAATAGATTACTCTCTGGGGGAAAACAAATTAGCTGAAGTGAGCTCACAACTCTACAACGCGTTCAAGATTGTTAAGGCAAAATTCTCAAGCGTCGCACGACAAGTCTGAGCAATTAAAAGAACGAGGAGTCAAGAACCACAAGGTTCAAATTGGGGATTTAGTGCTACTGCACAATCCGACTCGAAAGGCCGAAGCTGATAGCGCCTGGCCCACAGACTAAATTGATCCCTATCGCATAATTGAAAAAGGCGTGACGAATGCCACGATTAAGTTACTTTACAGTGACCGTGAAAAAAGAGTTCACCTAGATAGGCTGAAAGTGGTGCATCTGCGAGGTGAAGCGTATCCCAGCGCGCAGCGGGACGCGGATGAGCCAGAAACGGGAAATGAGACCATTAACAGCGAGGATGAAGGCACGAGGATAGTCGCCGTGAACGAGCAAACTGCCTCCAAGACTCAACGGAAATATCAGTGAAGCGTCGGCAAAAACTATGACCTGCAGTGAATTATTATTATGATTCTCCTCGAGTCTGTAGGATGTATTATTTTGTGTTTAATTTTATATGTTTTCTTCAATATGAAGGCGTATTCTAGCTATGTGTTATTTTGATTTGCACTCGCACGAGTGAGATGTGTTCTTCAGTAGAAGTAGATCTTCCTAGCTTTGTGTAACTTTAATTTTTTTCTGCTCGTTAGCGATCTCGTTGGATACGAGGCACTTGTTCGAGTGTGTCAATCTTACTCTGTACTTGAACTCATTACCGTTCTTGTTAAGGAAGGAAATAAATTTTCACTAGGTTAATTCTGTGTGTTTTAAAAGGAGTAGTTGGTGTTATTTCACAGTTTGATTTTCTCACCTGCGTCTCGCAAAAGAGTAAGCGGTTAATAGGGGATAACTAAACGAGTGAATTAGTTTTATCTGATATTCTTAAAATACATCCGTCTCATGTTACGGGAGTAACACTTATTTGCCTTAGGTTAATTTTCATGTATGTCTTCTGAACAGGGTGCTCACATATCAGTAGTATTATTTTCTATTTCGTCACTCGACAGAGACGTCGTATTATACGAAAGTCTCTAACGGGTTGTGCTAATTTTATCAATACTTTTAACGTAGTGCATTTCTTCGTGAGGAAAAATATTTGTTGCATTAGTTCGTTTCATTTCTCGCTGTAGCGTTGAATTTTTCTGAGTTTTGCGCCTTCCTCTCACTCACAAGGAACATCGTAAATTACGATGGTCTTGAAGGGGTAAATCTTACCTCATGCCGTAGATTTTGTGCGTTTTTTTTTCTTCACCTTTCTTCACATTCAAGTAGTTTGGTGTTTTTCGCAGGTTAGTATATGATTACTTCAGCACGAAAATAGGCTAACACATTGAGTGACAAATATACACATGGTGCGTAAACAGCAAAGTGGCGTTCATTTAAAACAAATTCGGTTATACACGCGCTGTTCGTTGGAACGAAAAACCAGTTGCAACAATGCAACGTAAAAAGACATCGAATTTACATTGGAATAATCTGAAATTGAAAGTTTCAAGCATTGCATTGAAAGACGGCGACTTAGGACGAATAGCTGAAAAATTCGAAATCATTTCTCAAAGGAATACTGAAAAAGGACCGAGGACTAAGCAGTCGGACCTGTGGTCACACAGTGCGGCTAACCCCAGGGGCCAGAAACATGAGAACAAGGAAAGGCTTCTCGTGAATTTGGTAATTAACACGCCAGAGTTTGAACACATCGCAAGGCCAACTGAGAGTCACCCTTAGGATGGAAGAGGATATGAAAATAATTCCGAAAAAATGTTGTTAGGTCGTCATAATGTACTAGCGTTCAAAAATGCTGTTACATGATTGAGCATTGAAATATAACTTTAGTAAAAGGGAACTTGCATCGTGACATTAACGCCCAACAGGGTTTTCTGGAACTCGAATGCACTTTTTCTGTGGAAAATAATAATTAGGCAAATAATCATATTCTGATACTGCTATATTTTACGGCATCTTTGTCACCATGTGAACAAGAATATTAAAATAGAGATAACGTCGGATAGATTTTGAATAAGATGGTCACTTTTTGAATGATATTAACCAACGTATTTTCTCGCAAAAAGAGGAGCATTTCTCGCATACAAAGAGGAGCATTTCTCATATAAAAAAGAATATTTGAATGCTGGCAGATTTAAAAATAATCTCGCTTTTAACAGAGATCGATCTCGATACAACGGAATATCACCTCGAATTCAACAGAGTATTGAATGGAATACTTCAATTATCTCGGATTTTTATTGTATTGCATCGGATCTACTTACGCATCAGCTCGAATTCATCAACGGACTTACGTGATTTCATAAAAAACCTAATTCACCTGATCACCGAATTAAGTTTAATGAACAATCTGATGTTTGAAAATCGAGTTCGAAGTGGTGTTTAAATTACAAATTATAACGCACTGCATTTCTCATGATCGAACGCTTCTTTGGATCGAAAAAACGATCTATCTGACAAAACGAAGTCGTGAAGTTGATGTGGCGGATAAGATTTTAGAAAATTGAATTATTGGAATTGTAACAATTCCTACTGCAAACGAGTGACGAGCATCAACGCGGGTATGAAGAAATAATGATGCTACGAAAATGCATGAGAGATGAAAAAAAAAATTGGGCAAAATCACGGACGAAGTCGTCGTTAACGCAAGAATGGAGAGCTTGGAAATTGTGCTACAGAACGTGCACAACAGCGGTTGGAATCTCTGGAACACAATCTTCATTGCTTAGGATGTCTGAACTTTGTAGCGAATGTGCTCTCGAAAATTTGAGCAGGCACTTCGGAGCTCAAGCATGTATAACGTATTTCACTTCGGTGGAACATTAACACATCGGTTACATGAATGCGAAACGATATTTTACACTGTGACTGACAGAAATGAGCAGGATTTTTAATCCTAATGTAATTCTAATTCAGCGGAATTATTTTAGGGATAGAATATACAAAATTATAGGATATCGAGTATGCGGTCAGTTATGACACTGTAGTTATAAATTTACCAGTGAATAGCTCAAGGTCAACACGAAAATAATTGTTAACTCAATTTTTTTTGTGACGTGTGGGGATGTTGGGATATACTTTTATGTTGTCAATTTTGAGATGTTATGGATATTCCACTACATTGTGTTTTTTTTTATTGATTGGGTCCTTTTCGTTATACCTAAATTGTGTGTTGATAAGTTGTATTTTGTTTCAACAGTACAGGCGTGTTGCTGTGGTGTTGTGAGGGCGATGTGTTTAGTGTGCGTTGAGTTATGTGTTGGGTTAGTGTAAGCGATGGTTAGAGAGGCCTCGACCGAACTGTCATGAGGGAAAAATTTACGATCAAACACTTGAACCAAAAGAAAGTCAAAACCAACGGCACTGGGAGGAAGGCGTTGGAAACACGCTTCTCAGGAAGGATTTTTGAGAGAGGTCTGGACAAGAAGGCTTACGTTGCGGGTAGAGAGCAATAAATACTCACAGCGAGGGGTGACATTGACATACGGGCTCCACTTGAGGCGTTCGAAGGGCTAGCGTTGCTTAGCAACGGCTGGATTGGGAAAGTCTCTATATGATTCAGAAGAGAGGGCGGAGTTTGCTACGTTCTCGACTAAAGGGACTTTCGCCAATAAGGGGCAGTTATACCATAGGAGGGAAAATTCGAAGTTTAAAACCGCGAATAGGGGAAAACCAGCTCCAGACTAACCAATTAGAAGGGGTGTAGGCGTGCACATGTGAAATCCAAAGGGCAGTTCATAAGATCAGGCCACTGCTCACTAGGAACAAAGGGGTTAGTAAGTTTTTGCGAGTCATTCGTTAAGGTGAGTCGGAAATAAAGTTATACTGAAAAATATCACTTTGAAAATAAGTGGAGATATTGTGTGCGTAGAAAGATATTTTTGCAAATGTAGGTAGTTGAACTTATCAAAAATTCTCCTTTTATGTATCAATAGATTGAAAATTCTCCGTTTTTTTGGCAGAAGGGTAAATTACAACCCAACCAAATCGTGGTAGTCATTTGATGAAGTATTAAATGTCAACATTGCCGGGAGGGTGAGAATCAGTTTGACTAATAAGAGAGGCAGTTTTCCGTGAACGGAATGCAATATTTTGAAATAAATGTGAAAAGAAATTTAATGTCATTCGTTGAGGTAAAAAATTGAAATATTTTTTAAGCAAACAAAAATTTGTTAGATAAAAAGTAACGAGATGACAAATTGGTATGTGCAGGAAGGCGGTTCGTTCATACTCCATAGAAGCATCCACGGGAGGCTACTAAGAGGTCATTCATTAGACACCTTTCTGAACCGCGAATGATTCTGAAAATCTGACTAAAGCCACACCAGAGCAACTGTGCTTGTGATTTGAATGACTGATCTGTGCTGTTGTAACCGCAATGCTCGAATAGGTTTTGTGCTATTATGTTTTCGGTGTGTAGTTAATGTAGAAGCAAGTTGGCCGGCCAATAAGGCACAGTAGCACTCATATAATTCACAGTTCCAGTAACTTAGTGATAATATGTTTGTAGTAGGGTGTATTAATCATAAAATTTTTTAGCAAATTCATTTGGAGTTTTATAAGCCCGTTCCACACCACATCAATTCAGAAGCGCACAGAAACGCACTGTGTAAGTGGTTTCCCTTCTAATTGGTTAGTACCACCCTTATTTAGAATATGTACCTCGAGGTTTAATTATTTATGAACTTTGGTTTGCTCATTTCTATTTTGTATTTTTTTAATTGACTCTATGTTCTTTTGTCTTTCCCTGTATTTCGTATCGAGGTGTGCCATTCCTCATTACGAGTCTCTGGTCTTCTCATTAATGTAAATTAATGTGAGGCAGGGCTAAGTCTCGTGACAGCCCCTCTAAATGATACTCAGATGGCTTTTCCTCTTCTTGTTGCAAGTACATGATCATTAGTTTAGATTTTTAATTTTTATGTTTTATTTTTTCAGTTTTAGATCTGCGACTATTTTCTGTATATGTTGTAGTATTCTTTTGCATAGTGTAGTTTTAATTCACTCATATTCGTTTTGTTTTGTCGCAGAATTCTTTTTTCTTTTGCTGAAGATGAACTGTTTAGTTCGAAACGTTCAATTTTATTCATTTAGACTATACTATTTTTAATAATAAAATGGCTATTCGTACAGCGATTTTCGCCTTGCTTTTCATACTATGTAGGATATTTTGTTTCCTTTTCGAATAATTTAAGTTTTTGAAAATCGGTTGAATAACCATTTTACAATCATCCATTTACTGAAAGGGGTAGAAAACTAATTGTTCATACAAAAAGTTTTAAAAACAGTGTTAATATTCCTCCCATATCAATATTGGATTTTGATGCAATGTTATTACTGTACTTTCCTAATTTTCTACTTTCTAAAAGACCAAATAGACAAAAATTTAAAAAAGTAATAAATCATTACCTTGAATAACGTTCAAGTGAATAAAGTAATTGAGTATCACAACACATACTCTTCATTTCTCTCAAGGCAAGTAATACTTCTAGCCACCATTGAACGAAGAATTTTGCGGATTATTTCACAGTTTTCTTTCAGTTCTTGAAACTCTTCTTCAATTCGTTGTCGAAGAATTTTCAATGATTGAGGTGATACAGACTTGGCCGTGTGTGGAATTCATCATTGTAAAATTATTTTTAACCGTAGGTATTGAGAAATGAAGAATAACACCAGTGTTGTTTTCAAAACTTTTCCTTTGAAAAATTAGTTTTTCTACCTCATTGAGTGAATCGATCCCTGTAGAGTGGTTATTAAACGATTTTCAAAAACTTAAATTATTCGAAAAGGAAATTTTTTTACCATACTGTGATGAAAGGCATTTCAAATATGTTAATTTAAAGAGGAGATATATTTAATTAAAATGTAGGGGACATTTTTGTTGGACTTCCGGTTCATAGAAAGTAGCAAAATAAAGCGATTTTCACAAGTTACAAAAATCGTAAAACTCCACCGTTTTCGAGTAATTCCAAGTTTAGAAGTTTTTAAACCTTAAATTAAGCGCTCAACGCACCGGCTACCAACGAAGTTAGGTTTCAAGTGATTAATGTACCTGCACGGAAAATAATAGAAAGGGAAATGTTTATGGAACGGTTGCCTGTTTGTATCGAATCTGAAAAGTTAATTCATAGGAATAAGTTAAGGGGAAGAGCAATATTTCATTAGCCATATGTTAAATGCACGTCGAACAGTAAGTATGGAGTTCTTCACGAATGCAGAACTTGCTGACATGCATTTCATATACGGAGCTGCAGCAGGAAATGTTTCACCTACTTCACAGTAGTACAGAGAACGCTACCCTAATCGTGACGTTCCTGGACACAGGTTCTTCACCCCATTACACAGAATATGGCGTGAAAAAAGAAGCTTCAGGATAAACACACAAGAAACGGGTCGTACTCGCAACGATCAACTAGGACGAATCATTCAATATTTTGAACAAAATTCTCGTGATAGTACACGCTATGCTGCTCAACATTTAGGTATTTCAAGTCATGTTACTGTATGGCGAGAACTCCACGGTCAAAACTAACACCCATATCATTTTCAAAGAGTGCAAGGTTTGTTCCAACAGATCATGAGCCTCGCAAGCCAAATGCTCAGTGGTTTTTGCAAAAAAAAAAAAATGATGTCGGTTTTCAGAAGAGAGTCCGGTTCACTAATGAAGCATTTTTTACTCGTTGTTGTGTATCGAATACGTACAATTCTCACCATTGGGCTGTCAATAATCCTCACATAATTCATGTTCGTCAACATCAACATCGCTTCAGAGTCAACGTGTGGGCAGGAATTGTAAACGACAATTGAATCGGTCCATATTTGATGCCTTCACGCCAGGCATTTCCGTAATACGGCCTGCTGAGTCCACAATGCGTCCAACCAGATCCTGTTCCGATTCAACAGGAGTGGCATACACGAGGTCCTTCATGGTTCCCCACAAGAAGAAATCCAGTGGCGTCAAATCAGGCGACCTAGCTGGCCATGCTACAGGAGCACCTCTGCCAATCCATCGGTTTTGAAATTGGTTATTCAGGAACAGGCGTGTTTCACGAAAGTAATGCGCTGGCGCTCCGTCATGCTGGAACCACATTCGCCTGCGTGTCTCCAAGGGCACGTCCTCCAGTAGTCCAGGCAAAACTTCGCGTAGAATGATGGTGTACGCAGGTCCCGTGAGAGGAGAAGGTAATAGGTACGGACCAATTAAATTATTGCCAATAATGCCTGCCCACACGTTGACACTAAATCTGCACAGGTGACTATTAGGCTGAATAACATAAGGGGGATTTCCAGCCAGTAATATTATTGTGACAGTTGAAAACCCCATCACGACAGAAATAAGCTTCATCTGTGAAGAGAATAAGTTTTGAAGACCCGCGATTCATTCTTTCCTGTTGCATTAACCACTGGCAAAACAGCATACGAGGTTCAAAATCACCTGGCATGAGCCCTTGCACTCTTTGGAAATGGTACGGATGTAATTGCTGACGATGTAGTGCCCTCCACACAGTAGTATGGTTTCGCAAGCCAAGACGTTGAGCAGCTGCACGAGTGCTGGTTCGTGGATGTTGCTCAAAGTATTCCACAATTCTATCCTCCTGTGGATGATGGCCGCACCCAGCATTCCCTCTGTTAACGTTGAAGCTGCCAGTGTCACGCAATCTCGTATGCAGAGTAGCAAAATACCGGAAATCAGGCACTTCGCGCCTAGGAAACCTTTCTCTGTACATCCTCAGAGCGAGCCTACCATTTCCGCCTGCAGCTCCATAAATCAAATGCATGTCTGCCTTCTCAGCATTGGTAAATCTTTCCATGGTCAGTGCAACGGCGTGTCAACAAATGGCGAACTGATACTGCAACACGTGCGTTCCAGTAATGTAGATGGTTAATAATAAATTTTATTTCATTATTTCAGTTTCACATTGCATCTTGAAATCTTGTCGTTGATTACATGGAATGGATAACCCATAATGAAATGAGAAAAAATGTTTTAATTGTATTCGACGATCTCGAAAACTAACAACTCTAAATAACAATTGGTGTGCGGCCCAGTTATAACATGCACTTCTAAACATGCTTTGCGACGCCATAACTCGAAAACTAATGAGTTTTGGACATTTTGTCATTTATGAAAATCGATTTATTTTGAGTTTTTGTACCTAAGTTCGACGTTAATTCAAAGTAGAAAAAAACACCCTGTATATTTCTGTCAGGCGTCTTCCGAGCGGGCAAAGTATGCAGTGTCTACCCTGAGCAGCATAGATAAGTATCAACAATTTTTTTCTACACCAAGTATGCACCAATTCAGTGAAATTATAATAGTTGAATCCATTACTCTGCTCAAAATCTCAAAAAAAAACGATATACATGTAGATACAGTAGGCAAGATTTACTCACAGCCCTATCTTCTCTGTATCTACACTATGCAGGGTAACAATGCAGAAAAGATATCATCACTATGTTACATCTCGGCTATAATGGGCAAAAGTTGTTCTGCGTTGGTCGCAGGGGCCTGACGTTTTCGAAAGTTTTTTTCACGAATAAAAACCACTTTCGGCTTCTTTGTGGGTAATATGATAGTATCTTTTATTCTCGTGTGACATTTTACTATGTATTTGACACTTTCTTATTTTAATTAACGCCCATGTTCCTTTCATTTTGTATTTTTAGCGCAATTTGGCACGTTTTCAGCAAGAAAACTTGTGCTATCGCATAAATGCTACAATCATTACAGCTGAGATAGTGCATTGCTTTCAGTTACAATACGTGTGTAACAAAGTGAAATTTTTGCTAGTGTTGTGTTATTATTTTCCGTGCATATCGTTTACATTGTATTATGTTTTTTCATGTGTCCTACTAATGCTATTGATAACCTAACAACATTATCAGATCTACCTTAAGACGGAATAATTAATTACATAAAGCCGAGAAACAGATACTATTTCTGTTTAAAAATCGTAAATACATAATTATAAAATCTCAATTTCAGCATATGTTTACTTAGAAACTGGGCAGTGATCAGAAGATAAAAATTAAACATGCAAAGAAATGGTGAAATACAGTAAAGCTCCTAACGAACCAACAACATTCAAAGAATAACTTTAGAAATGAGCATAAATTTTCATGTTAACTCGACTTTAATACAAAAGACTGAACAAAATAAAGAGATCAATTTGAAGTACATAGGTACTACGTATTGCTGGAAAAATTAACTAATATTCCACTTATTATCATCAAAATAAGATAATTGAATTGTCATTATCAATAGTGATAACATACCTTGGCAACTAAAAGTCTTTAAGCATCAGACCATAGCTTCAGATTTAGGCAAAGACTAGTCATTATCAATGTTTCATAACCTATAGACTAGAAATATTTATGATCACAACATAACTTTAGTTTCTGCAAAAAATAGTAATTATCAATCAATACATCAGAACATAACCAAAAGAAAGACTAGAATAGATCGTTAGAAGGAACCACTGGTATAAAATATAGACACGTTAAGAGCGTACAGTGTTACTTGTCAGGCAACGCCTGTGGTGTCAAATCGAGTATTCAGTAGTTACCCGCGATAGCTCAATATTTTCTTTCAAGGGTTTTGCCCGTGCCATCGTGAAAATAGATGAGTTATCCCCTTCGCTAATGGTTCTCGCGTGCATTTACTTTAGTTAGCCCTTAAGTTTCATTTGTATTTCATTTGAAGTTCCTAAACATGAGTTAAAATTAGTTTAATCCTATAGCTGAGAATCACGAATATTTAACATGTATTAGCTGTGTTATGCAGTTGCTTATGTTTGTACGCGCTATTTTTATAAAAGGAAAAACATTATGTCTTTGTAGAAATGTCTCCGCGCGCTTAAAAGGGATTGTAAAGAGATAAATCAGCTAAGACTTCTAACAATAAGTTGAAAAAAGTTTTCTCTTTCCTTTTTATAGAGGCTTTACTCCTAAAAGGCACTGCCCTAAAATGGGTTGAGGAA
The DNA here is from genome assembly GCA_030386875.1 of Morinoia aosen. Lineage (NCBI taxonomy): Eukaryota > Metazoa > Arthropoda > Malacostraca > Amphipoda > Talitridae > Morinoia > Morinoia aosen. The sequence goes on from CM059557.1 coordinate 73,815,355, forward strand.
GCACCTAGAAAGGAAAACTATGTTACAGTTTTGTCGCAAAGGAAGACAATTATCGTAGTTCGCCAAATCAGGGATTATCCTGAAAACAGGGTTGCGGAGTCGGTGGAATAAATTGGCGACTCCGACTCCGACTCCACCTTTCCAGAATTTGGCGACTCCGACTCCACCTTTCCAGAATTTGGCGACTCCGACTCCGACTCCACCTTTTTTAGAATTTGGCGACTCCGACTCCGACTCCACCTTTCCAAAATTTGGCGACTCCAACACCGACTCCGCCTATTCGCAACTTTGGGACTCCAACTCCACCTATCCATAATTTATAAGATGAATATTTTATTTCTTAACTAGCGTACACGGTCCGTCAAAAATGACGGGATTCAAAACCTTTCTTCAACAAATTTTCGTTCGAGTGGAGTTTCCATGCTTAAATTCATTCCAAAGGTAACTTATTTTTCTTATTAGAGTAATTTACACTTGGAACACAGTATTTTTGAGCCGCAAGAGAAGTAGTTATAGCCATTCGTGTCGAATCCTAGATACAGAAATTCAGCATTACTGAAAGCAACTGCGAGCTTGTGTATGTATATTGTAATATGCAATAGAGTGTATTGTAATACAGTACATTGTAATATACAATACCCCGCTGAACTCGGTATCCACGATTCGAACTCTGGTATATAAGGCTCTGGATCTCTCAGTTGTTTTGAAAGTGGCATTATAGCTACAGCACTTGTACGAAAATGAGTGTATTAATTGACCGTGAACTGAAACCAAGACCGCCAGTGCTAATTTTTTCCTATCGATTCTTAAGAGCGTGACACGAAACGTATAAAGAAACACACGACTGTCATTCTTAGTAGTAGACGGTTGCAGATGTTGAAATCTGTACATATGTTCACTATATTCTTTATTAACAAACGACTTTTAAATTGACTGCAGAATTTTAATACTCAAGTTACTAGAGTACATGATTGGTGAAAAATGGCGGGATTCGATGGTATCGTTTTAAAAAATATCAAGATAAAGATGACAAACAATTATACCCATCCTAATAGTACCCGCGATTAAAATACAGTATTCTGGAACTTGTGCACTGGTAAAACTTTTATCACAGTTACGGTCATTAAGCATCTTTAAGAATGTCGCAGACGCACACACCAACCAAGCAAGGAACAACACTGTATTATAATTTAAATTATTATTCGGCAAGGTGTTTAAAAAAAAATTGCCATACCTTTCAACTGCGATTAGCCGCATTTTTGTGAATATAGATTCAATTTTGACGCAATGTTTTTTATTTAAAAACAAAAGTGAGCAGATGCCAGGTTTTTCAAAATATTTCAATGGTATTCATGATACTGTCTAAGCAAGCGGATTCCCATTGTAATGAAATAGGAGAAATTACGCACGAGAACATATACTTATTTACAAATTGACGTACACCTGGGTTTTTATTATAACGGATGTCCCAAAAAATGTCCCCGATTTTTTAATGAATTATATCTCAGCTTAGAATTAAAATATTTGAATTGTCTTCTATTCACATTGTAATAAATTTGTTTCCTTTTCGAATAATTCAAGTTTTTGAAAATCAGTTTACAATGATCAATTTACTGAAAGGGGTAGAAAAACTAATTGTTCGTAGGAAAAGTTTTTTAAGCAATATTGATACTCTTCCTTATTTTGTACTTTCCAAAAAAATTGAACAAACAAAAATATAAAAAAGTAACAAATCATTGCCATAAATAACGCTTAAACAAATAAAGTAATTCAGTATCCTTCGACATACCCTCCATTTCTCTCAAGGCAAGTACTACTTCTGGCCACCATTGAACGAAGAGTTTTACAGATTATTTCACCGTTTTCTTTCAGTTCCTGAAACACTGTTATTGAAACCACTTGAAACCTCTCAGAGGGTTTAAATACTTGGTGGTATGTAGGATACATCATTTTGAAATTATTCTCAACAGTAGGTATTGAGAAATGAAGGACACCAGTGTTGCTTTTAAAACTTTCCCTTTGAACAATTAGGTTTTCTACACTTTTCAGTAAATCGATCATTGTAAAGTGGTTATTCAACTTATTTTCAAAAACCTAAATAATTTGAAAAGGGAATGAAATTTATTACAATGTGAAACACAGACAATGAAAATATGTTACTTTAAAGCGGAGATTTAATCAATTAAAAAGTCGGGGACATTTTTGTGGGGCACGCGGTATAGGGTTGATTGTTCTTATACAATAAAAGGGCAAGTGCCCCTGTTGCCGCGCTCCGTCATTCTTATAACTGTTGTCATATACTAAGAATAAGTTTAGGTCAAGCCTTACGTGTAGAGTCTACCCGAAGGATAGCCACATCTTGTGATCTTGCTTCTTTGTATTGTTCTATAGAATAGATTTATGCTGAAAATGAACATTGTTTATTGTTTTCATAAGTTGTAAATATTTAGCTCTCATACGTTCTTGATGTGTATTCAAATGTCTTTTATTTATTTCAGATCAGTCAGTCAATAATTTGAAACTATTAATATACATACGTATTGTGCTTGTACGCATTAGTATGAGTCGGCGCTGCCGCACACGCTTGTTCATGTACTGTCTACTAGTGTGTGTTGCTCTGGCACTGGAAACGAATGCACCAAATTCCTTGACGCGTGTTTCTCTAGTTCCTTGCCATGCGCCAAAGCATCAAATTATTGAATAATGATCATGAAGGTGAAATTAGCAAACGGAGCCTCCAGCCTCCTTAAACAAATAAATAAATTGGTTTAGTTATTTCCTGTGCGTAATCTCTCCTATGTTATTACAATGGAATTTTAGGATTTCAAACTTGAGGGCTACTGTTCGAACATTTATTTCAAATACAGAAGAACTTCAAGGGAACAATAGCAAGTCGTTTCCCGAGATGCGCAAAAAGGGAAACAGCACCCAAGTTAGGCATATCTTGAGGATTCCTACGGTACGCACAGCAGCGTCCTATGTACTATATTTATTATTAAATTTCTTTAAAACAGAGACCAAATTTTTTTTAGCAAAATGTTAGTTTTAAAAACGAAACTCCTTAAAAATAGAAGACAACCAATGGACGCGGCCGGTCACAGGCACGGTACTCCTGTAGGAAGTTTTAGTGGCTTTCTGTGTAGATAGAAACAGAGTTTTAAGATGACTGGTCGCCGACTAGCTGAATATCGTATCTTATTGCAAGATAGCATATAGCACTAAGATTATAACAATTAATTGACAATTAATTACCTTGAATAATAAGTGCCGGTTTACCGGGTTGAGGAGTTAAAGTCGCAGAAAGAGACTGGTTTTTACGCAAGAGAAATAAGTTAGAGGTGCCAGACCGACTTTTATTAAAAGGGCGACATGCTGCCCAAGCAGAGTAAGCTCAAAGATAATTTAATTAGTGAATGCCAGTGCGTCACGAGTAATGTTAATTTAAGCGATTTTAGGTTAATGCAGGTCTGGTAGAAGCTCGAACATGTTTAATAATAGAAAGTTAAATTTAAACAAATTTAAATTTAAACAAAACTAAAAGAAAGGATGTTGCTGCAAAACAACATGACGAAGAAAAGAAAGAACTAATTGCAACAGTTTCAAATTCTTGTCTGTCAACTATGACAGGCCATCTGAATGAAACTTTTTCTTCCACAAAGCCGCCATCAGAAATACGGAAGGTTTTCAACAGGAAATTTCATTGAACAAATAAAATTGGCTATCCGTCTTTGTTGGCTGGTCTGTCTCCTTTTCACGCTCTTAAAGATGCTTAACGACTGTACGTGGAGGGAGTATATATGGAGGGAGCATAGCCGTCTGTGAAGAGAACCAGTTTTTGAGATTTCTCCTCTGTCTGTGGTAACCAATAGCCGTCTCGCAAGTGTGACGTCAGCACGGAAGCCAGTTACCTACTGACTACGCTAGAGTGCGGACACGCTCGCTGAATGCTCTTCCAGCTGTTGAGTTAATCTCTAATCATTAATTTGGGATTCTAAGACTCCGAAAGATAATAAATTGTGTTTCCTCACTTAAGGACACTTAATAATATCAAAATTTCTTGCAAAGGTATATTAAGAGTTGAAAAATATGAAGATTACAGGCCCTTGATTATAACAAATTAGAGCGACTTGCACGCACACCTTACCCTATGACTTGTGGTGTGATACTAATCTTGCTTTGGAAAATGAGGTTGGGTTGTAGGGAAGGTGGGTGGAGCCAACTTCAGCCAAGCGTCTGTGATTGGCTCAGAATTGTGACGTATCGGGCATTGAGAGTGCCCGAGTCTTTGAACTTTTGCAGCCAAATTGAGCCCGATCGGAGTGCGCTATGCTCCCTCCATATATCCTAGCTCCATGCGACTGTATCTGTGATGCGAGTTTTACCAGTGCACTAGTACTAGAATATTTTAATCGCGGGTTCTATTAGGTTGGATATATTTCTTTATGATCCACATCTGGAGAATTCGTATAAAGACAATATTAAATCCTATCATTTATCACGGGTCGAGTACACAATTTATATACTGAGTGTTTCAGAACACGAGGTACAAAATTGCACACCAAGTAGAAAATGGCTAAATAAACACTTTTAATTCCATGAAATTTTCCTCCAAAAATCGGGGTCGTAAGATATTAGCTGTTTATTGTTTTCAATGATGAAATTTAATGGCACAATTACTCGCAATATTTATTCTGAATTTACTTTACAAAATTGTTCCATCTACATCCATCCATCTACAACAATGCACTTTTCGAATGTTAGCCTTAACGACTGCCGGATATTAGGAAACACTTCTGGCATTTAGGTATCTCGCCAGCAGCCACTGCAATTCTGGTCACAAGATCTTCCTCAGACTCAATGAGTGTAGCATAGGCAAAGCTCATCATGTGTATCCAAAAAATGAAATGGAATGGAGTCATGTAAGGAGATCTAGGAGGTCATGCAACTAAAAGATTTCGCCCGATCAACGTAAATTTAAATAAATATTGCGAGTAATTTAGTCATTAAATTTCATTCTTTAGAACAATAAACGGCTATTATCTCAATGTCTCTTTCTTCGGAAAATTTCATAGAAGAAAAAGTCTTTATTCGGACATCTTCTACTTGGTGGGCAATTTTTTGCCTCTTATTCTGAAACACTCTGTATATTACTGACAAGTGTCTTCTGAGTAGGTAAAGTAGTCACTGCCTACACTGAAAAGCATAGATATGTATCCACAGTATTTTGTATTACTAAGTAAGCACTCATTCAGTGAAATTATAATAGTTAATTCAATGACTATGCTTAAAAACCACAAAATGATATACATGTAGATAAAGTAGGCAAGATTTGCACTCTGCCTCTTATTCTCTGTGTCTACACTATGCAGGGTAACAATGCAGAAAAGATGTCATATTATTGCTCAACACTATTTTATATCTTGGCTATAATAGGCAAAAGTTGTTTTGCTTTCGTCGCAGGGGACTGAAGTTTCCGGAACGTTTTGTTTACGAATAAAAGTCACTTTTAGCGTCTTTGCGTGTAATATGATACTATCTCTTATTCTCGTCTAACTTTTTACTTTATGTTTGACACTTTCTTAATTTAATAAACGCCCATGTTCTTCTAATTTCATGTTTTTTGGAGCGATTTGAAACGTCTCCAGTAAGAAAATTTGTACTATCGCATAAATGTAACAACCATTGCAGCTGAGATAGTGCATTGCTTTCAGTTACAATATGTGTGTGACTAATTGAAGTTTTTGCTAGTGTATAATAATTTTCATTGCAGCTCGTTTACATTGTATTTTAATTTTTCATGTGATTAATGCCGATATTGATTACCTTACAACATTTCCAAATCTTCCATAAAAAGAAGTAATTAATTATGTAATGCTGCAAAACAGGTACTATTTCAGTGTTTAAAATTGTAGAAGCATAATATAAAATTCTCCATTTCAACGTATGCTTACTTAGAAACTGAGGAGTGATACGAAGATAAAAATTCAACATGATAATGATATAGTGAAATACAATATAACTCTGAAAGAACCAAACAACATTCAAGAAATAACTTTAGAAATGAGCAGAAATTGTTATTAATAATACATGTTAACTTGACCTAAAGACAAGGAAGCCATATCAATTTCGATCACATAACCTGAAAACTAGAAGTCTTTCTGTACCAGACCATAGCTTCAGGTTTTGGTAAAGACTACTCATTGGCAAGGAATCATAACATAAAGACTAAAAATATTTATGATCACGACGTAACTTTAAGTTTCTGCAAAGACTAGTCATTATCAATCAATGCATCATTAAGAGCGTACATAGTTACGACTCCTTACGCGAGTACAATGTATTGCATCAGTTGAAATGTTCTACAAGTAAATTGCAACACATTTAGTACTATTTGATACTTCCTGTGTACTAATTGAAGGGGAAATGAACGAAACAGAAATATACAGAACAAATTTTCAATGCTTCAAATTACTAATTCATGCTTAAATAACTGCAAAGTATTCATTATTACTCCAGTACAATTATGTTTTTTTTTTGTATTTATCATATATAGGAATGCAAACTCACAACGACTACACAAAAATGACGGGATTAGGTGATAGGTATAAATACGCTGTTTCAAATTTAAAAGAAAATAGTCAACAAAAACATTGCGTATTTTTAGATTTTCACCAAAGTATTCTAACTCTGATTTGTTTACTTTCGGCTGTAAACAATAATAAATAATTTTTAGTAAAAATTAGAATCGAAGACAACAAAAATTAGCGACTCCAACTTCGACTCCACCCCATCCGAATGAACGACTCCGACTCCGACTCCACCACACTCGGAAAAGCGACTCCGACTCCGACTCCACCACACTTCGGAGAAGCGACTCCGACTCCGACTCCACCCTAAAACATGCGACTCCGGCGACTCCGACTCCCGACTCCGACTCCGCAACCCGGCCTGAAAAGGCCTAACGGGCTGATTACCGCCTAGACAGTTGTCCTTCTTAAGGGTCGACGTAGTTCAGCACGAACAAAAATTTGTTTTCTGTTGACAACGTAGGCGGCACTTTCACGAACCCCAAAAAGGGCAGCTACGCGGAAAGCCAGCGCCTCGGAAAGGTAACTGTACAGAAGACAGTCCCTTTTCTAGAACCCACACGTCGACCTGCACGATGGTATCGACATATTTTGGCACCCGAACAAGGACTTCAGGATGAGCAGCTGCTCGGGAAGCCAGCGCCACGAAAGGTAACTGCACAAAAGACAGCCCCTTTTATCGAACCCACACATCGACTCGCACGAAGGAATCGAAACCACTCTTTAAGTGGATATAATGTAATACAACATTTGAGCTGTTCTGCAAGGAACTTGCAACACATTTACTACGAGTTTCTACTTCCAATGTGTTATTTGAAGAGGAAATGAACGAAACAGAATGAATTTGCGATGCTTTCAATTACTAATTCTTTCTTTTTAACTGAAAAATATGCATTATTGCTCCGGGGCGAAAATTTTATTTCGCACTCGTAGGTATCTTATAGGTATGTGTGCCAACCCACAATGTCTAGATATCTATGATAGTATTATGTTATAGGTATAAATACGCTGTTTCGAACTTCGAACAAAATAATCAACAGAAACATTGCGTTTTTTTGGCTTTCTAGGAAGGTATTTTAACTCCGTTTTTGTTTAATCTTGGTTTCAAACAATTATAAATAATTATTAGCAAAAATTAAAAACGAAGACACTAAAAAAATGTGACTCCAACCTCGATCCCACCACATCCGAATGAACGACTCCGATTCCGAATCCACCACATTCGGAAAAGCGACTTTGACTCCACCCTAAAACATGCGACTTCGGCGACTCCGACTTCGACTCAGTAACCTTGATTGAAACAATCACATTAAATCAAAATTTTGTCATTGCATTGCGCTCCATCAAGTGAATATAATAGCGTGAATTATGACCACATTTATGCTTGCAAGATGAAAACTTGTACCCATTTTACCTTGATTTCAACTTTTCGATGAGTGTTTGAAAAGAGATTGAGAGTAAATCTCATTTTATCCTCTACATAATTATGAGAACAGGTTTTCCTCATAGATCTTGAAACATATGTGTTAAAAGAGAACTGTTGCGTAAAGAATCACTCTGGAGACGATTAGTGTTTCTAAGGAATAAGCCACTCGCTTTAACTTCAAATGAATGCATGCAACATAACATTGCATAGCAAATTGGATATGAAGTTATAAATTTAGTTTTACTGTTTTATGCAAATGTAAATACAATCGGAGTCCACGTATCCATACCTGTGAAAAAGTAATCCATTAAATTTAGATTCTTCAATTTGCAGGACGTACCTATGTGTGCTAGTCCAGTGTTATATAAAATACATGTTTTTCGTGGTATGCATTACGTGTTCAATAAAAGTGGATCATGAAATACTTTTGTTTGTATTGCATTCTTTGTACAAATCTCTGCAAGGATCCTTAAACTGTCACTAAACAGAGAGTAAGTCCCACCTTCCATTTTATCGTTCCGAGGAAATGATGTTAGGTTTGGGTTTGCCTGGCATGGGCTGGCGCTCCCTTATTCTGATCAGCATCTAGAAGTAAACTGCATCTTCAAACTACTGAAGTTAACTTCCTGCGTTCAGAAGCTCACGCATGTGGATCTCCACATGACTGCTTAATGAATTTTTGTTTTAGTTAAGAACTTTTTACTATTTGACTCTAATATTAAGTTATGAGAATGAGCTGCCAAAAAACTTGAAGAAAAAAACTTGAACTACTAGCCATAGTTGCGAGAAATTCCGTTCCTTGAATGAGCGTCGTTCCATGGCAGCTGAGTGTTCCTTCTTGCGCATTGATGTTTTGGCAGTCTTGCACTGCCGCTTGCAGCGCCGTCCCAGTGGACCACGCTGGAAACCGATGAACCACGCTGTGTTCGACGTTGCTGGAAACCAATGAATTTCACTCGAGCCTGTCAGTCTTCGCCGCAGCGGGTGTTTAAGATGTCACCTGCAGGCTGCATCAGCCTGCACACCTTCGCGCTCGCTTGGCGAGTCGAATGAGACTACTGCTCAGGTGCTCATTTAGGTGAAGAGTGTAGCTCTGACTGCTTTGATTTGAATTTAATTAATTCGAAACAAGAAAATTCTGCCACCCCACGAATTGAGCGAAAGCAAAAATATTAAATTATTCTAATAAAACCAGTGCCTCTATAGGGATCCTATTCTACCTCATTCAAAATAACGGTCAAATTCTATGAAACTAAAAGTAATAGGTAAACATAGCTTTAGGCTCATTATTATGCAGTCTAACGCTACCTCTTATATAAAATTTATAATATTGGGAAAGCGAAAAATTTTACGCATTAAAAGACTATCGGAGGTGTTGTCCTCTATTACTTCAGTTACAAACCCAGGAAGCAAAATTTATTGACCTAATATTGAACCAATATACAGTCTCAATATTGACTGGATATTCAAAATGAACATTGGGGCAATACCTTATTTTGGAAAATTCGGTTGATATTGGAAAAATACATTGGCCCAATGACAATATTATCATCAACCCAATATCAACTAATTATTGTGACAATATTGAATCGATAATGAAGTGTTCCCTACTATAACATTGGCTTAATACTCAATTCCTGATATCAGGTTGATAATAGTAAAACATATTGTCCCGATAGTCATATTTTCACTAACCCAATATCAGCTAATTATTGTGTCACTATGGAGTTGATATTGAGGTGTTCCTTAAAAAAATATTGGTCCAATACTCATTTTCTGATATCAAGTGGATATTGGTAGAATATATTGTCCCAATAATATTTTATTTTTAACCCAGTATCAGCTAATTACTGTGTCACTATTGACTTGATATCGAGGTGTTTCCTTAAACAACACTTTGGCTCAATAATTAATTTCTAATATCACATCAATATTCAGAAGTGATCAAAGACGAGAAATACAGATAATTCTGATAACTCTGTTATCTGATGTACATACCTACGCACCTACAAGACTATTAATTAAACTGCATTCAAAATTTATCTAAAATCCAGGATTCCATGATTACAAACCTCTTTGGCATCGTAGAGTAGAAGTTCAGATTTTGTGTTGCGCGTATACCAGTGGCCGGGCAACCTGTACATGCGGTTTGATCCCGTTTCACCTGAAAAGAAATCGTGTACCCCCAAGATGTATCATTTTAGCTCAAAAATGCGCATAAGTGATGTATTTCAAATTAGTTAACTAGCTATAATTATATTAATACGTACTGAAAAAATTACTGCCAGCGATGATGGCAAAAGTGGTAGCCGCTCGTTTTGTGGCGACAGTAATTCGGTTCATTGCAAGCAAAAATAAGAACGCGGTTACATAGTTTACATTAAAGTGAAACCATATAGCTAATCGAGTTCCCAGTATTTGGTTCTTGAATGAAACTGTGTTTTTGACAATATAAAAGAGTGAGGGACCGGTTTTGCTCACAACTAATAGTCAGTACGATACATCTTGGCATTACTGAGGGTTTCAGGACAGCCCAAATCCTTCATTGTGGCACGAATGCTAATGTTCAAGAGCAGCCAATTTAGTTATTCATTCTATTAAGTTCAAGTAATAAATAACTGAGGTACATGCTGGATTAAAGGTGACTGTAAATACAGCTGAAATATATTGAAAAATTATGACTGCTTCAAGAATATTAGCGGGCTTGTTTCAAAATTTCTTAAGGCCATACTAAATGTGCGTGGAAATATATTTATTACTGACATGGAAAAATACAGGATTTCTATTACAATTTGAATTAAAACTATAACATTTGAACCAAAAAAATTACAAACACAGTTTGTACAATAAACAAAATAAAAATACTGTCAGTGTAGCTTCAGATTAAGTTCGAACTAAAAAAAAATTTGAATTGGTCTCCTTTAACAGGGCAACTTACCATTCAGGTGTAAATAATATTCTGGGTACATATATGTACATAAGTCCTATCATTTTGTGCACCTCTTTTTGACGGTATTTCCCAAGTATATTATATCCTGCTCATTAGTCTTTCAAGAAATATTTGGATTGATAACTTCCGATCCATTCTAATATAATATCCCACACTAGTAGCCAAACGGGAAATTTTGTCAACACATAAGATGGCTTCTACATTAAATGAAAATACCTTTCCTTACAAAATAAAAAAGCTTTCCTCTTCTGGTTTCCAAACATTAATTTGCTGATCAGTCCATTCATCCGTTACATTGGTATCAAATCTCCAGCTCCTAGAAAAGGAATTTAGATTAGTATATATAAATACAAGCGAAGTAACAATGCTTCTGCCTCGGTAAATTTCAATAATATTGAGATTGGTACATCATATCCGGTATTGAACATTAAATTTCGATACCAGTACCGACAACATGGTAGAAAATTAATAAAAACTGGCGATATATGCTAAAATATCAACTTAACACTTGAATTCGATTTATTAGTAATTGATTATTCGTTTGAAAGACACTAAACATTATGAATGCAATTATATTGCACACATACTCAAGCAATTTATTATATTTATTAGAGATACATTTCAATCTAGCTCCTATACTGAATAGATTATACATAAGTTATATGAGCGATGAATACGTAGAAGTTTCAGTAAAGCGCAATAGATGGAGCCAAACTCATATGTTAAATGTATAGCTACAAATTACAAGGTAATGAAAACCATTATATTGTTTAATTTATGTTATTGGTGTAGCTATAAAAAAGCTATATAAATTTAAGATACACATTTTATTCTGTTTATTATAACTGATTTGCTTCAATGACTGAAAAATACCAATCAATACATTTAGCTTCTTCATAAAATTAGGTAGGAAAATTTTAAATGTTATAGGTATTGATTAATTATTAAATTGATGTATTGGTATCAGTAAAATTCTAGAAAGATATATAAGTGTTTGTAATAAATTTGGTATCAGCACATAACTGATAAATACACAGTAACAATTTTTTTAATAATGATAATAAGCACTTTCAATAAGTGATTAAATAATTTTCCTAAACATATTGAAAGTATAAATTTTCTTCATGAGTAAAAGAAAGCTAACATTTAAATTAATTTCTGCATTCATTGTTCTTCTAGTGACTCATCGTTAGCTGCTGTAGAATAAGGAATTTTGTTTTTTAGTCTCAAAGCCAGCCTGTTCTTTGCCATGGTGAGATGAATGGCAATAAACTAATTGATTTCAGTGAGAGGAACATCTTTTCCGTGATGAGATGCCCTAACTGCTTCTGCAAGACACGATATGTTACTGTAACGTATTTCCCAGAGCAATCGAAATGCTGGTTTATTTGGAGACATATGGAGCCATCAGTCAAACGTTTGGGATTGAATCGAGTTTATTAAAACATCCAATTATGTTCCTGCGCAGAGACAAGAACAACGCACGTAAGTACCATACACAGAATCGCTCAAAGAACTAAAACGGCATTAAAAGCATAGACTCGGTAATAACAACAAATAGTATCACATGGTAATGGAATTATTGCACTAATATTGTTCTAAATGAACTGTACAAATTAAGGCAGAAACTGCAAGGAAGGACGTCGGCTCCTGACAGGCCAGGGAAGTCGACATTGCTAGAAACTGTAGACGCAAATTGAATTCATTGACCAGTAATTAAACTTACCAAGAAAAATATATACACTTAGCTGTGGACAGACACAGACTGGAGCGATCCTATGCCAACAAGTTAAAAACGCTTGAACAACAATAGAGTCGAGGAGATCACGAAAGTGTATTTACCTTTATTATTACGTAATTCGATCCTACACAACAATCGCCTATTTAAATATAAGTTTATTTTACACCGGCCTTCGTTGACGGAGGTCAACGTTCTATATCGATTACAACTAACGCTACGACCTAGCAGACTAACTAATTTTTACAATCGGACGTACAACTTCCGAGCTACTAATCGAAGGAATGCGACCCGCATCGCACTTAGAAGTCCTAACCTTCGCCGCTCTGACCTTACCAGCAGAGCTCCTATGGACTTCAGCTATACGTCCCACGCTCCAATGATTACGAGGAAGCGACGAGTCTACGAGTAGGACAAGATCGTTGACCGCGAAATTTTCGCAGTTCTCGGACCACCCACTACGATGCTGCAAGAGACACAAACATTCCTTATGCCGGCGCTGCCAAAATGATTAGTATATAAATACACTAGCCTGCGAGCATAGCCGTCATCCGTCGAAAACTGCCCGGGAGGTATCGATCCAGGAACCGCATGCAACATTAGCAGGTGATTCGGAGTTGTAGGCTTCACGTCCTCTGGATCAGTTGAAAGGTATGCGAGTGGTCTGTTGTTAAGAGTGCTTTCCACCGGAACGAATAGCTAATGCTGTCTCTGCGTCGGCTAGTTCTTCTACCTAAAACTTGAATTTTTTAACGCTGCCATCCGTGAGCCACAATTTCATTGGCTGAAAAGCCGTAACCCAGTAATTTTGCCCAATCAGAACTCTATGCCATTAGGCGAGTTGTTAGACTCTGAATCTCGTACCTTTCCTCCTCTGCGAGCACCTTAACCGTCTCCGCTTCATGCACCTTGGTACCCTCCAGCGAAAAGGAAGTGCTACCTCGTTCCGTTCGCAGGTTCTGCGTTTCAAGCTACATTTTACTTTCTCCAGCCATACGTTATCATCCAACAACCGTTCTTTTTCACCTGGAGCTGGACTCACAAAATTCTGCGTGAATAGTCTTTCCAGATCCTCTTCGATCCTTGCCAACTTGTCCGATGAAATTCGGTGGCAGATATTCCTTGTAAGTGAGAAAGCCACGGGACCATTAATTGCCTATCCGAATTTATGACGCGTAGCGTAAGGCTGGTTTGCCTCACCACTTACGCACTCCAAAGGTTTAAGTAATTCTGGTTCGTTCGTACCCACTAATATTTCGATAGCCGAGTCAACAAACTCGAACTGAAGATCCACGAGGTGAGCACAACTTTCTATATCCTGCTTGCTGGGGGAATCTTCTTTTTTGAAGGGTCAATCTTTTAGAGCATACACTCCCGTTAACGAGTGATTTTCATGGCCTTCAAGACTACGCAGTTTCAACTCCGCGATCTTCTGGCCGGGTATGCGGCGAGACTTTTCCCCATCGTCGTGAGACACACCGAAGTTGATTCTCCTGTCAGCCCCAATTTCTTCATCAATTTCGTTGACATAAAGCTTTCCGTTGCCCAGCTATCCAGTGCCATATACGTCTTAATCGAAATACTGGTTTATTTGGAGACATATGGAGCCATCAGTCAAACGTTTGGGATTGAATCGAGTTTATTAAAACATCCAATTATGTTCCTGCGCAGAGACAAGAACAACGCACGTAAGTACCATACACAGAATCGCTCACAGAACTAAAACGGCATTAAAAGCATAGACTCGGTAATAGCAACAAATAGTATCACATGGTAATGGAATTATTGCACTAATTTGCTCTAAATGAACTGTACATATTAAGGCAGAAACTGCAAGGAAGGAGGTCGGCTCCTGACAGGCCAGGGAAGTCGACATTGCTAGAAACTGCAGACACAAATTGAATTCATTGACCAGTAATTAAACTTACAAAGAAAAATATGTACACTTAGCTGCGGACAGACACAGACTGGAACGAACCTATGCCAAACATTTCTAATCATATTGTTGATAGTGCTACGGAGTTGAGTTCCTCCATAGTTGCTCAGTTTGAGAATCAAGTTTTGCGCTTCTAGGTCATCACAAAGTGTGTTTTCAAGGCTAGCCAGCTCTTCTTCATTAGACACAGGTAATGTAGGTAAATTAGTGTTCATTGATGTAGTTGTGCTAGGAGACTGTTTCATAATTTTCTTCAATAGTTTGACCTCCTCTTTTGTGTCCAATAATTCTTTGTGCATACCGCTGTGAGCCAAAGTATTCGTTGATGACAGTTTCTCTATTTGAGAGTCTAATTTCTCCGTACGAGAGTCTAATTTCTCCACACGAGATAGAAGCTGTTAGAGAATTGGCATTACTGCTGCAGTTTCACCCTGAGCTTTAAGTGAGGTATGCTGTATGTGGACAGCTTCAGATGCCCCTAATTTTCTGATTTTGCATGGAGGTTCATGAAGTGCATCATCAGATTCTGAGCTACGTATTACAGGTACTCTTGAAGGCTAGGATTGCTCAATGTCAGTATGTTCACTTGCTGTTGTGAGATATGATGTCTCCTGGCATTTCTCCCTCATTTCTGCGAAGCTATCTTAAGCTTCACTTTGCACTTCACAAGGTTCCAAGATGACAATGGTGGATTGCACTTTTTGATAAGGTGGGTCATCCCACTCTGAGGGGTCATTCCAGGCCAACGACAAAATGATGCACCATCAACATGTCTTCGCAAACTGGAAGGTACACCTTCCACAGAAACTTCCTCTTCAAAAAATTACAATTAAATACATGCTTGATTCAATGCCCTTATTACACGGATCAGTATTTATAGTGTTTAGTTTTCCATCCTATATACAAACTGAATTTATTATATTTATATGCAAAAAAAGCCAAATATGCACATGAATACAAGTAAACTACATTGCCTCCCATACAATTAGTCTCCTCCCCATGACATGGAAAGAGAATGCCCACAATTTCTTTCCATTATCAATGTTAAATGATTACCAGGGGAAAATTTACATTGCTTTAGAGACCCATAATACAGTAGAAACTATATAGAGTTGAAATGTAAACATTTAATAATAATTTTAATTACCTTTCTTGTTTTTACTAGATTATGTTGTGCATCTTTCAAAGAAATTTGTTACCTTTTTTAGTATTACTGATAGGTATCATGAATCAACTGTGTTTGTTACAATCTTTTGGTCACGGACTCAAAGAAAACTGCATTTCGATATATTAGTTCTATGAAACAGATAATAGCTGTCAACAATATTTTGCAAAATATTATCTAAATTTCAAGTTTTGATGATAAAATCAATTTAATTTAGTGCAAGATTCTACAATACTAATTTCACGACTGCAGTTTTGGATAAAAACAAAGTTTTCTCTCTGCTCTAATACAAATTATACAGCTAAGGAGCTGCCGTATCAAGTATATATCTTAATACGAGTTATTAAAACATTTAAAATAACATAAGATATTTAAAATGCACTAAGTTATCATTTATTAGCATATGTATGAGAAATTAGTATTGTGTGCAGTAGCCTTGCGCTTTCAACACTGCTTGTAGATATCAGACTAATTGCGTGGGGGAAAATGGAGGTTGCGTGCGTTTATTCAGCAGAATTTTCACAATATGTATGAATACAATTCAAATAGAGTTTATTGTTTGAAAATGCCTATAGCAACAATATTGGCAATATTAAGTACTGTTTTTATATGGTAATATTACATACTTTTTTTCAACATCTTTCGTAGAGTTCACTGATATTTCATTAGTATCTATAACTATATATATATCTAAGAGGGAGGAATCACATGAATATTTTGTGGCAGATTTGAATTTCTTGTATTTGCAAACTTTCAAATCATGGATGCCTATCTCTTCAACAAATACTAAGGTTTTGTCATGCAAAATAACGCATGAGTCTTTCTTCAGATTTGGAATAATTTTATGGTTGTCAATACTGAACAAAGCTTTGTTCACTGCTTGATCTTTTTTGAACTTGTAAGAGGATGGGGGGACTAGGGGTACTAGCATTTACCTATCGTTACACGTAGCTGTTTGTGAACCACATAGTGAGGGAGTAATGAAACTGGTTTAGACAAATGATGGTTTATTGTGATTGGACTGAACAGGTAATTGGACATGCAATGACAAGTGACAGGGCTCAGAAACAGTGAAGACAAACCAGAAGCCAGTAAATAAAAAAAACCATGAAACAGAGATAAAACAAAATAAAAATGCAGGAAAAAAATATACCATTCCAGTCCTTTTGGGATTCCTCAAAATTAAACTTCAAAATAAAGTATGAAGCAGAACAAAATAAACCATGCTGAAAATGAATTCATGCTAAATAAAGTAAATGCACTGACTAAAAATGAAAAAAAGAATCTGAAAAAAATTGACTATAAAATGAATGTGAATGAAATCAATCTCAAATAAAATCATTCAACAACAAATTCAAAGAAGGAACTCAGGGAAAATATTATTACAAAAATGGTCTTGAAATCTAGCGAAACTGAAAAACTTAATCTTTCAACAAAAAAGAAATGAAAGAACCAATATGACAAAAAAACATCATGCTCAACATAAAGTAAATCTTAGCCTAAAGCAACAAAAAATATATTCAAGCAAAGCAAACTGTACAATGAAGCAACACTCACCAGATCAACACGTGGTTTTAGGAGGTGAAGGAATAGCTTTGCCAAGAAATATCAATACCCTAGTTTTACTTTAAACCTGAGTGACTGAAAGTGAAAGAAAGACAGCGCATTAAGAGACAATACAGACACAAAAACACAGCAAAATCAATAACACAAAACAACCAATGAACACTTGAAAACACACATTTCAACATATAAAATAAATCAAAAAGACTGGACAAAACAGAAAAAATTCAGACTGATGCATGCTGGATATTATAGACGCACAAGGAAAATATTTGGGGCCACGCCGACATTATTCCCCACTCAGCTTGCAATAGTCAGAAGTCAATACAATTATTCGACAGTCTAGCAAGGAACAATACAATCCACAATGACAAACATGAACATCCAGGACTATTACAAAAGATTGCGTCCCAACAAACCAACAATATAAATAGAGAGTATATCCATCTTACTTCCTTTTGTACTCCAGCACTTTAGATTGAACATTTTCTGCATCAGGAGCAAAACATTGAAAGCGAGTACAACGAGCTGGTGGTTCTGGTGAGGACACTACCGGTGGGTATAAAGAAGATACCTCCTCATCTTCCTAATCACTGCTCTGTAGTATTTCTTTGAGGGTACTCAACTTATTCTTCAGTGGACTAGACGATTTGTTCTTCAATTCTTCAAATCTTTCATCAAATCCAACAAATGAACGGGAAATTAATTCATAACATTATTCAATATATATCTCGATCTCTCGATATGCCACGCTCGCAGCACTAACCACTTGACCAACAACTTCTTCCATTGCCTTAGCGTTCTCTTCTACAAAAAAAGGCACAAAAGAAACATTGCAAGGGTCATAAGCAGCAATACTAGACATGTTCAAAGTTTCATCAAGGGGATTCAAGACAACATTACTTTGGGTTGTTACCTCAGGCACAGAAAGGCTAGGAATTTCTTGCACCTCAACAGGTTCATCATGGCTGGCATGTCTCAAAGGAAACTGAGGAACATTGTCTAGGTCTTCTTCAACCTCAAAACCTCAAAACATCACTTGAACAACTAAAGCAGCACATTATCTGAGCATCAACTGACAACTCCTCTAGAACATTAAATGCATCTCTCTCCTCTATACCAGAATCAATTGCTTCATAATTATTTAGCAATTCCTGAGTAGGAAAGAGAGTCTCTGAGATGAGTACGTGTCTTGGAAATCTAAGTTTCATCAGGAATTAAACCACAAACAACGGAATAAAATTCATTTTTCTAAAAAGGGGCATTCATACTAGCGCTAGTTCCGAACATTCATTATCAATGAATGTTCTGAAAATAAAATCAACAATATATAAAAAGTGATATAACAATAATTGCTAAATATATATACAGCCTATATAATATACAATTGGCAGGCACTTTGATCACAGTTAAGAACGGGTTTCTGCTTAAAAATGAACATTGATTCTAAAATCCTTAAATCGCTATTACACATAGAATCTACAATTAAAAAATCTTCCCCCGAGAAAATATGGTTGGTGTTTTCACAGTGAAGTCTAGGCGAAGACTGAGATGGAGTTGCTAGCGGCCTATAAGTTCTAAATGATTTACCTAGATGTTGGTAAAATCTAATCTTTGACTGTTTCAGAGTGCTCCCTATGTAGGAACTCTGGCAAGTTCCATACTGATATTTATTCACAATACTAGAGAGCAACTCTTTCAGCAGTCTGTCTTTATCCTGAAAAAATGATTTTATTTGGAAACTGTTGCGAAAAACTAACTTTAAATCGAGTTGGGACTGAAATTTTCTCAAATTCCTAGTTAAAGATTGTTTTAGCTCATCAGAAGTTGGTCCGATATACGGAAGAGATACATATAAAGCACATTAGAAGGAGATATAAAGAGAGTCTGGAAAGAGAGTCTGGTTCTACAGCTGGCATTCCAGGTACCTAGGCGGGATAACACAGAAGAGTACACTATTGAGCACGCACCAACACAGAAGAGTCAGAATCAAGCTGTAATGAGAAAGTTACTTTGTTAGATGCAGCAGAAATGACTGTAAATGGGCCCTCAAATCTCGGAGCAAACTTTCGAGCATTCGTATTGCCTTTGGCAAGAATTGCCATCACTACCTTGTCTCCTACATTGAAAGGCAAAAATTTAGGATGACCAGCTTTCCAGCACTGCTTTACGGAATCTGGAATTGGTGGAAGGGCTGAAATATTGTCAGACTTAGAAATCAAATACTGAGCAGGGGACATGCCTATTTCTTTGTGGAGAGTCTGATTGTAGGTAACAATTGCTCTTCCAAGAAACTTGTCCCACAGAGTTCCTTTCTCAATGAGACCAGCTAAAAGAGACTTTACAGTTCTATTTACTCTTTCAACAGCGCCATTACTGGATGGTTTATAAGGAGTTGTGAAAGCATACTTAATTCCAAAACTGTCTAAAAATGAGTTGAAAGCTGCTGAAGTAAACTCGGGACCATTATCTGTCAGAACACGTTCAGGAATGCAAGGCAAATTAGGAAATACAACAGTAGCTAATGCATTGATGACTGACATAGATGTTTTGTTTTTGATAGCCACAGCTGAAACCCATTTTGAATTGTGATCTACACTCACAAGACATCCTACATTTCCAGAAGTAGACAGTCCAAACTCAACAAGATCCATCGCTACCAACTCAAAAGGGCGCTCTGTTTGGATGTGAATAGTTGGTGGAATAACACGCAGGGGATGGACTTTCAACAACTGACACTGTTGACATGAGTTACAAGCATCACCAACAATTTGATTGATGCTAGGCTGCCAGAAATGGTTAGACAATAGACAAATAATTTTATCTCTTCCTATGTGAGCTAGTTTGTGATGAAATACCAGACAAACCGTAAACATAAGTGAGAACGGAATAACAACAGCTCTGGAGGATTCTCTCTGCAAATAAATTAATCCATTATCATGAATAACTAGATGCCTTAGATTTGAATCTTGACAAACTCTTCACCCAACTATTTGAAGAAATATTTTTCTTTGAGACTTTAGCTAAAAATTTCAATAGTTTATTCTGGCACTGCAACTGCAACAAATCTGAGTGCTCAAATAGAGTTGACACAGAAGATACTAAACCATCATTCCAAATCAAATTGAACTTTACAGTTGCAGAGGGAGACCCAACATTTAAAGTAGAAACCTCAGGATCATAGGCAATGTAGGCAAGAAGCAAAGAGCCTTGTTCTATTGAGGGGATAAAACTGCTGATAACAGTTCCAGAGTAAAAAATCAGAGAACAAATACCCATACTCATATCCAACTGAGCATAGAATTTGGCCAAGTAATCAAGCCCTAGCAAAAAGCAGCATGGTTAAGCATTATTGTTTACTACAGCAAACTGAAATGGAGCAATAGGAGATCCATCAGGTGACACTTCCAAAGTAACCATGGAGTGAACAGTACTAGTTTTCCCTGTGGCTCCTGTAATTGTCAGTTTAGCACTTTCTAGATTACAATCTCCCAACAACTTATCTAAAGCATCACCACTGACAAGGCTGACCTCAGCTCCGGTGTCCAACAAGGCAAAAACTTTGTATTATTCCCAGTTACCACTATTCGAGGTTGAACAAGAGAAACATGGTCACATCTAGGTGAAACATCTTCCACTGCAACATTTTTCACATCTGCCGTCTCTACAGCAACATAAGCTTCCATAGGTACACACGGTATTAAACAGGCAGGAATGGCCTGAGTAAGGCTAACTGTACATTGCTGGTAACTTCGGACTTCTATCAAGGGTTTAAAATGAACACCACCTAAGCACTGCTGGTGAACAACCTGGACAGGCACAGAAGGGTCCAAGTTAGGTGCTTGAAAAACAATTGGGTCAACTGACCAGAAGTACACATGAATAGAAACATTAAATACTGCACTTGCTACAACCAAAACCTCTAATGAGGGTAACTGATCATTGCGACGCATCAGACGCAAATGCCTCTTTGACTCTTTGTTCAGCTTAATAAGGTACTTATTTGGTCGAGTTAACAGTTCATCAACCAAGAGTTGGCGCAGCTTGATATGCTCATCTGGCAATGAATTCTGATTATAACTAGCCCGGCGAAATACGAACAAAACAGTCTCAAAAAGTGAATTTCCTCCACCAGGCAAAGGAGAGCCATCCAACATCAACCCTGGAGGTAATCCAGAGACAGTGGAGGACTGGTCTGCTTCTGGATTCTCCAATACCGGTTTGAGACGAGACAACGTATCTGCAGCAGAGTTCAAATGACAGGGCGTATATTTAATTACAAAATTAAAATCTGCCGAGTCTTCCAATGTTCGGGCTAGTCTGCTGTCAACCAGTCTTATATTATGGAGATAAACTAAGGGCTGGTGGTCTGCACGCATTACAAACTCAATGCCATAAAGAAATGACATGGAGGATTAATTCCACATCTCAATGCTGCCAGTTCTCTCTCCAATGCTGAGTAATTTTGTTGGGCAGGCCCAAACGTCATTGAGGAGAAGGTAATTATCTGAAGCTCACCTCCTTGAACCTGAGTAAGACATGCACCTGCTCCACATTGAGATGCATCTACCCAAAGCTCAGGTGGCTCTGAACAAGGATTATAATCAGGAAATGCCACTTCAATCTCTTCTTTTATCAAAGTCTTTAACCGTGTGAAGGCCTCAAGCATTCCTGGCAGCTACACCAACTTCTGGCGAGAGGGACCTCCAACCAAAGAAGACAAGGGTTTTTGTATTTCAGAGCATTTAGGTAAGAACTTCAGCTGAAAGTTTATCAGGCCCAAAAACTCCCTGAGTTGTCTAACATTCAGGGGCTGAGGGAAGTTCACAACTTTATCAATGTAGCTCTGTGTTTTAGCAAGACCATTAGAGCAAACAACATAGCCCAAGATATCTACTTTTGACTGAAACCACTCACACTTCTGAGGTTTAATCTTAATGCCATGTTCAGTCAAGGTCTGCAGCACTTCTCTAACAAGAGCTACATGCTTCTCAAAAGTACTTTCCAAGATCAGGATATCATCTATCTAGACAATGACTTTTTTCCACGGAAACTTTCTGAGTACATCCTGCATTCCCCGCTGGAAAGCAGAAGGTGCATTTTTAGGGCCAAAACTCAAAAAATTGAAATGCTAGTGCCCATGCGGTGTTGAGAAAGCAGTCAATTCTTTACTCTGCTCATCTGGAGGAATTTGATATAATCCTCTCACTAAGTCAATTCTGGTAAAGTTTAACACCATGAAGGCCAAAAACTGAATCTAACGGATCAGGAATAGGAAATTTATCTTTCTTGGTCACTCTATTAAGGGCCCGATAATCAACACAGAGTCTAATTGATCCATCTTTCTTGCGTATGGGTACCACTTGTGAGGACCAGGGTGAAGCACTCTCCTCAATAACTCCAAGCTCCTGCAACCCTTTACACTGCTGCTCTATTTCCTCAGCAACAGGAGCTGGAAAACGTCTAGGACGCTGATAAATGAGAGTGCTATCATAAAGCTCAAACTTATGTGGTTGCACATCTATCCTGCCAATATCAGAATCACCACAGCTCAGAACCTGTTTATTTTGAAACACCACGTCATATACTACCTGCTTTGCAAGATCTGTCAGATGAGAAAGGTCAATTTGTGACTGAATCTTATCTACAGTCCACACTGACAGCACATCTGAAATCTCTGACACTGGTACAGTAGACCTCAAAATTCCCACAAATGCACCCTTGGGCACAGAAATTGGGTGAACAGTGTGATTAGCAACCAATATAGAGGCAGAAGAACAGGCACTATCAATAAGACCAGGTAAGCCAGTCAAGCTTTTCCCAGCAATCTGGTAAATGCTCCCTCATACAGTAATGGTTCAGCACCTTCATCTACAGGAACATCAGAAGACCAGCGAACAGGTAACTCGGCTGTCTGACATACCCCAACAGTAATATACTTCTGAGCATATCAAGCCGTCTAACAACCCGATGAAAAATCCTAACAACCCGATGAAGAATTTTCCCAGCACAGTCCATACAAAGGTCAATTTCAGTCTGGTTGCCTTTCCACGTAAGGCGCCTCTCATTTACACTTACTCTAAAATTATTTGCTTTCAAGAAATTAACTCCGAGCAGAATACGAGCTGGAATTCGGTCTCCAGAGAGGACCACAAATTCGATGGGTTCCATCACAATGTTACCTAATTTCGCAGAAACCAGGACAACACCAAAAGCTGAAACACCATCAGACTCAGCTATGCCATGAATATGCAACCGCTTAGTGCTATCCGCAGGTATGTTTTCTAGCCTCAGGAGGTCAACATCAATGATACTATGGCTGGCACCCGTGTCTACAAGAGCCGTGTACGTACTCTCGCCTATCTGTATCTCGGCCCTCAAGATTGGTACAGGTGACACAGTTGCTAGTTGCACTGAATGAGGAACTCGCACCCATACATCATGACTCCAACCATCCGCTGAGGTAGCCCCATCCAGCACCGCCAGAAGACTGCTTTCTGAGCAACCAGGTTCCACCATCTCTGTATCTTCTATGGTGTTAAGGCTCACGGAGGGGTCTTCCTCATCTTGGTGACCAGTCGGATTTATCTCCACTACGACAGGATGTAGACACAAATTAAAAATTGGTTCTTCACTAGTAAGTTAGATTCCGTGTGGCCTCCTGGACCTCAGAGGCTGCGCTCACTTCCCCACTAGACTCCTGCTCTTTGTGAAGGGCAGCATTGGTAGTGTGACTGGAAAACTCACACCCAAGAGACTCCCTCTCACATTCGATTAGTGAGGCATCTGCACTTGTAGCTCCACTTCAATGCCTCGTTCTGCAGAACTTATCAGTTTAACTGATGTGGATGAGAGCAGATCTTACCCAGATGTGGTCCAGAACAGATAGAACAAACCAATTCAGAACTTGGGACAAAATCTGGAATGTAACGTGAACACTTTTCACGTGGATGGTCCATTGATCCACACAGGGTACAAGCTCCTTTCTTGGTCCAGCAGTTCTCAAAATTGTTCCATGCCTGTCTTACCACACCATGCATATAGCTCTTCTTACTTTTGTTATGGGGATTTCTCTTCATCTTAGCATTTGGTGAAGATGAAAGTTTAGGTTGCCACTTTTTCTTGGTACCAGGAGCTTCACGTTGAGTGGGCTCAGCTAAATGATCGGGTCTTTGATCCCGCTAGGCAGAAGCAAACCTATAACTTGAAGGCCCGCCTATGGCAGGATGCACGGATGGCTGAAATGTTCGCGGTGCATAATGTGACACAGGAGGCTCCTGCTCATTAGACTCAATGAAACAAGCTTGAGATGGTGCAGCAGCTCTCTGATTCAGCGAAATTTCCTGCTTTCCTTCTGCGCTCATCCTCTCTCTCAGCTAGCCTCATGACCTCAGCCCAAGTGAGTATCCTAGAGGAGCCAATGGTTCCAAAGAACTCTTCACTCGTCTCCAAGTAATCTGCAAATTCTCGGGGAACGGTACGCAGGAACTGGTATCTGATCTCCCGAGCACACTCACGATCAGCATGAGGGAAGGCCTTTTGCCCAATATCTTGCAGGAGCATGTCGTACAGCTTTAGGGCTTCTCCAGGCTGCATGTGAGCACTGCTTAGTTATTCATGCCAATCTTTAGCTCCTTTGCTCTTATGTGACTTGTAACATGAGGATAGCTCTCTCTTCATTGTACTAAATTGAAGGCGTCGACCTCCCAGAGCATCATAATAGGCCTTCATTTCCGGAGGGAGGAAATTGCCTAGCTCTTGGGTACAGTAACGTGAGCCACCTTCAAACTTCTTGTGGAAGTAGCACTCATATTAAGAAAAGAAGCTCTGCAATGATTCCCATCCATCAAGCTGGAATATTGCTGGTCTTACTACCTCTCTGTGGTCATGATGATGATGTCGTTTATTTCTTCTCTTGTAATTGAACAGAGACTCGTCTGATTCTGATTCAGTCTCTTCAGAATCAGTGGTGTCCGGTAAACAAATTTCTTCAATGATCCTTGCTCGCCCGTGTGCTGACCTAGTTGCTGATGGACCTTTAAAATCAGGTCTGGCAGCACCCCAAGGAGAACAAGACGGCATGTTGGACATCGGTTGAGCTTTAGAATTTTCTTCCTTGGCAAAGCAGATTTCCTGTTGATCTGGGCTTGCCTCTTTCTTTGGAGGCACAGTTAATTTATCCACGCAGATTGCAGACTGCCTGACCTTGAACCAGTAAGGATCCTCAGTAATGGAGCTGAGAAAATCCTACAAGCCTCGGTAGGTCCAGGCAATAGACGAGTTCATTTCTAGCTGCTCATCAGAGAGAGAAAAGTGCAATGATTTGCCTCATGGTCTGCTCAATTGAAAGATGCATCCCGACGACAGATGAACCTCGCCAGGGTGGGATGATGAGCCTCCTTACAGCATCCATGGCAACAAGAATCTCCTCTGAGGCAGGACCAGTGAATCGGCCAGAAAGGAATTCATACCGGACTTGTGGATGAATGAATTGGATGAGGAGAGACTGGAACTTCAACTTCTCCATAGAAGGCAACCCAGCTTGGATTGGCCAGGCACTTCAGATGGGTTAGGAGCATTTGTGACTGAATCTTCAGTCCACTCAGACAGCACATCTGAAATCTCTGACACTGCTACAGTAGACCTGAAAATTCCCGGACAAGCCCCCCAATAATGTAAGAGAAGGGGGGACTAGGTGTACTAGCATTTACCTATCGTTACACGTAGCTGTTTGTGAACCACATAGTGAGGGAGTAATGAAACTGGTTTAGACAAATGATGGTTTATTGTGATTGGACTGAACAGGTAATTGGACATGCAATGATAAGTGACAGGGCTCAGAAACAGTGAAGACAAAACAGAAGCCAGTAAATAAAAAAACCATGAAACAGAGATAAAACAAAATAAAAATGCAGGAAAATATATACCATTCCAGTCCTTTTGGGATACCTCAAAATTAAACTGCAAAATAAAGTATGAAGCAGAACAAAATAAACCATGCTGAAAATGAATTCATGCTAAATAAAGTAAATGCACTGACTAAAAATGAAAAAAAGAATCTGAAAAAAATTGACTATAAAATGAATGTGAATGAAATCAAACTCAAATAAAATCATTCAACAACAAATTCAAAGGAGGAACTCAGGGAAAATATTATTAGAAAAATGGTCTTGAAATCTAGCGAAACTGAAAAACTTAATCTTTCAACAAAAAAGAAATGAAAGAACCAATATGACAAAAAAACATCATGCTCAACATAAAGTAAATCTTAGCCTAAAGCAACAAAAAATATATTCAAGCAAAGCAAACCGTACAATGAAGCAACACTCACCAGATCAACACGTGGTTTTAGGAGGTGAAGGAATAGCTTTGCCAAGAAATATCAATACCCTAGTTTTACTTTAAACCTGAGTGACTGAAAGTGAAAGAAAGACAGCGCATTAAGAGACAATACAGACACAAAAACACAGCAAAATCAATAACACAAAACAACCAATGAACACTTAAAAACACACATCTAAACTCTTATCTCTATATTCAACTTATAAAATCATTCAAAAAGACTGGACAAAACAGAACAAATTCAGACTGATGCATGCTGGATATTACAGACGTACAAGGAAAATATTTGGGGCCACGCCTACAAACCCATTCCCTTCACTTATCCTCAGGCTCAATTGATGAAGCGGAGCATTAGATGACCGAATTTTTCTTCGAATATTACCCAAGCAGCTCTCATAAGGGAAGGCTGAAACTGAGTCCAGAACTCGTAATCTTGACACATCATCAACAAGATGAATAATAGAATGATCATTGAAAGTAACATTCATATTATTAAATATTTTTTTATATTGTTTAACAAATGTGATACAAATTTTTCTATCATAGTTCAACATTTCTTGATCCAAAATTAAATATTTATCACAGAGAATCCTCAAAATATACATCAGAGTGATGAAATTATTGTACATGTCATCTCTTAAAACATCCTTGAAGATCAAGATGCCAGTGTACATTAGGGTGTCCCAAGCGTATAGAGTTAGAAATTGAAAGTAATGATATCAAATCCAGCACATGCTGCTCTGGTTCCTCGTCAAATGAAAATGATTCCACCAAATTTTCATGAACATTGGGTAATATTTAATGGTCGCGCGAAACGAACGTTTTTTTATAGCTCCTCTGAGATTCAACCTGAATTTCCATCAAATAATAAAATTCTGGCTTTTTATTTTATTGCATATAGACCAACAAGTAATGGCAGTAGAAATTTGATATTTATTGAAAATATTATAAAATACCATTGAAAAGAAATATATAGAAACTCCATCAAATTTCTCTTACCAATATATTGAAAATATAATCATCTTAAGGCAAGATATTTTATCAACAATTACGTCTCAGGACAACTAAATTTTCATCAGTAACGTAACTGGTGCATCGTCTTCTGATTTCCTGCAGAATACAAAGTGTATTTTCTGTAGAGGGGTGAGAGGTATGAGGGGTGAGTGGTGCCTGCTGTAGAGGGGTGAGTGGAGCCTCGCTGTATAGGGGTGAGTGGTGCCTCGCTGTAGAGGGGTGAGTGGAGCTTCGCTGTAGAGGGGTGAGAGGTGACTCGCTGTAAAGGGGTGAGTGGAGACTCGCTGTAAAGGGGTGAGTGGAGACTCACTGTAGAGGGGTGAATATGGAGCCTCGCTATAGAGGGGTGAGTGGTGCCTCGCTGTAAAGGGGTGAGTGGAGACTCGCTGTAGAGGAGTGAATATGGAGCCTCGCTATAGAGGGGTGAGTGGTGCCTCGCTGTAGAGGGGTGAGTGGTGCCTTGCTGAAGATGGGTGAGTGGTGCCTTGTTGTAGAGGGGCGAGTGGTGTCTTGCTGTTGAGGGGTGAGTGGTGCCTTGCTGTAGAGGGGTGAGTGGTGCCTTGTTGTAGAGGGGTGAGTGGTGCCTTGTTGTAGAGGGGTGAGTAGTGCCTTGCTGTGAGGGGTGAGTGGCAACATAAGGCACCACTCATAACTCTACTCACCCCATTAGGCACCATAAAATGAGTGAAAGCTAAATTTCCGTAATTAGTCCGGTGAAAAAGCAAAGAGCAAACAAGCTAACAGAAATTTGAAAATCGTGACAGAAGTCTGATTCGCAAGTATCTACGATAAGCAAGTTTAGTTTATCCTATGGAATCATTATTATTAAGATTATTAAATAAGAAAGTTTCAGCCCCCTTTACCACGACAAAGATGTTCAAAAAGAGGAAGGATGAAATCACCATTTAGTATGGAGTTGAATGAACGCGGAATTTATGCACATTGCACAAGGTGCATAGAAACAGTAAGCTCAGAAATAAGTTCATGAAACAGGAAAATTATTTGTTATTGTAAAAAAGAGCTCACCTAATTGCCCTTACAACATTGATCGCTGCACGCTATGTCAGTGACAGCTGCACAACCTGACGCCCAGCAGAAAACTAAATGAAATGCGCGACCAATAAAAGACGAGATAGGAAGCTGAAAATTTTCGTGATTAAATTTTTCATAACAGGAAACAAAGGCAACCAGTGCTGGAGTGTGTCCGATTCACTTCGATTTCTTGGGACACCCAAGTGTACATTAAAATATGTCTGAATTCTGTAGCTTTGAATCTATCAAATTATTGAAATGATCTTGGTTGCCTATTAAAATCACATGGGATATACTTTCTAATAACAATAAGTCGGTCTTCTATGAGAGCGTTTTTAGCAAAATAAATTTTAGCACAAGAAATTGCAATTTTACGAACAATGCCAAGTAATATTGAATGCATATGGTCAATAACAAACGCATCAATCATGTTTATGTTTAACGAAACAAAAGGACTTGTTCCTTTGTGATGTTCAGGTTGAGTTTTATCCCTAAATGTGGAATCAGTTCGTCGAACAGCATTAGTAGCATCATATGAAACAGATTTAAATTTGTATTTTCCTTTTACACAGCATCTGTCACAAGCATAAAAGCCTCCGTGAGTTTTGGTCTGCTTCAGAAATGCGCTGGCAGGTTCATCAGCAATAATTGAGCGAAGCTCAACATTTACAGTCTTATCTTGGATTTTGATTCCATATTGCATAAGAAATGAAAGTTCCCTGCAAAATTTTTCAGGAAACAGTGATACCTCAGGTTTTCTGTCACCATAATAGATAGCAGCAATAAATGGACATGTGGAATGATGAGAATACAATTGAGAATTATTATAGGAAACCAGTATTGGCCAAAATTAGGTGTTTCGAGATTTGTGAACGTACCTGAGCACCATCAACATCAAGTTTAATAACATCACACGATTCAGACATATCAATTTGGCGATTTTCCTGTATTTGAATTTCAAAGCCATAATAGATAAATTGGCCTCCCTCCATATCTTCTATGTGACCAGTTTTTGTCTTCAATTGTGTTCTGGGATCACTAGGAAGTGAAGGATGGCGAGGCTGCAAAATGGTTGATAGTACTGTGAAGCTATTCAGGAGGATATTATATTTATTATACCAATTTTTGAGGCTTTCATGAAAACTTTTCTGTACTAGTGAAGGAGAGTCAGTACGAGGAAGAGAGGATGTTGATAAATTGGTAGGAGATACTGATGAAACTGATGCGCATTCAAAATTAGAAGAATCTATGCCTAATGCAGCAGGACTCTTCTGTTCTTCAACGCTAATAGTCGCCTTCAATGTTTGTCCAGATTCTAGTCTATTTGTTAAATCCAAATTTTCATTCTCACCGAAGTCATCGCTTTTTTTCACGAAATTATCATTCAATTCACAATTTTCAATTAAATCGGTGACGTTGATTGTTTTAAAACTATTATGACCACTTCCACTTCAACACTGCCAATGGTCTTCAGAAATTTGGCATGAGACTTTTTCAATAGATGTTAGTTTTTCCGAGGCATTTTTGTTGCTACGTCACTTAAAAAGTACAGAAATGTTTTCTAGCCTCAATTCGATATTTCATCAAAAAATAACGTTTAACAGTAACACACGAACTCCACTATACACGCCACAGTCAAGCCAACAACTATATCCATAGAGCGTAAGCGTCGTCGTTATCGCGCAGCCGTTCAACGAACAGGCAGTCGATCATTACTCGTTTCAAACGGGTTTTATCGAGCATGAAAGAGCTGAAAAATGCTTTTACCTTTTTTGATACAGTTGTTTTGTGTCAAGTATGCGTAATTGTTCAATTTATAGACATTTATTTCTGTAGTAACATATGACAAACGTTTTTAGCATTTTCTTTAAAAAAAACTAGACCTTCGAAACTAATTGGACGACTGAAAAACAAGAACTGTGAACCTGAGATTCCAGTAATTTTGAATATACATATTATTGTAACGTAATCACATTTCTTGATGTCTGTCAAATATGTCTGCACTCATTAATGCCTGAAATAAGTATTCATTAACTTAACTGGTACATTTTATACAAATTGCTCAGTATTATTGGCGTACAATATCAACCCAATATTTGGGCAATAATAATTTATATTTTAACAAACTTTATTAAACTGCGAGATTTTTAATTATTATGAGATAGTTTCTACTTATATAAATATCGTACATATATATACACTGTTACTTTAATATTAGAAATAAAACTATTTACTACATTGTCCCAATAACAAGTTGATATCATAAATAAATATATCTTTTTTTCGATATTGTCTTGTTATTAGCCTATTATTGCAATCCAAGATTCCAATATCAGGTCAATAAATAATTATCAACCCAATATTGGCCTAATAATTTCTTGCTACCTGGGAAAGACTTCCAACTCCCTGCCTGTCATTTAAATTTATGCAATCCGTTTTCTTGAAAAAGGAAAGAAATAAACTGTCAAATTTCAACAAGCCTATTTTGTCTGGCGGCATAGAATTCCTTCCTTAGAATTCCTTCTACTTCACCATACCTGTAGCGAAATTGGAACGTCCGGAGAAATTCGGAAATTTTTCTGTTTTGCTCAGTGTCGATACCGTCGTGCGGTCGACGTAAGGGTTCGTGGAAAAGGGGGCTGTCTTCTGTGCAGCTACCTTTTTCCGGGGCGCTAGCTTTTCTTCGCAGCTGCCCTTCCTGAGGTTCGTGTGGGTACCGCCTACGTCGTAATCAGTCCGCTAGGGCAACAGAAGTAAATTCTGTTAGTGCCGAACTACGGCGGTACCGTCGTGTGTGTGGGGTGAGGTTTGTGTGGGTACCACCTGCGCCGTATTCAGCCCGCTAGGGCAACAGAAGTTATTTCTTTTTTGTGCCGAACTACGGTGGCACCGCTAGAGTGAGGTGTGTGTGGGTACCGCCTACGCCGTATTCAGTCCGCTAGGGCAAGAGAATTAAATTCCGTTTTGTGCCGAACTACGGCGGTACCGTTAGGAAGACGAGCAACTGTCTGCGCTGTATGAGACTGCTAGGGCAACAGAAGTGAACTCTGTTAGTGCCGAACTGCGACAGCGTTTTCTTAATCGACAAAACTATGCGAAATAGTTCGTCCTTCCGAAGTGGCTCCTTAAACCCCTTATTAGGCGAGGTCTCGTATGAGACTAAAGCCTGTGTCAATAAGGAGCAAGGAAAACTCTTTTCACCTCAGGGTGTGACTTGGTTATTGCTGAATCTCTTTGAAGTCCCTATTACATACACCGATATATTTTAACAAGACAGTGATTTATTTTCTGTTGCAAAAATAGTGCGTACAGACGTGAGCTACAGCATAACAAGGTACAACACTCAAAATTGCATTTAAAATATTAGTCTTATTTTGCTAGGTAATCAAAGAAACATTGGAATATCGACATGTAATACAAATGATATTTAAGGGCTAACTAAATTAAATGCACAGACGAAACATCAGCGCAGAGAAACAGACAAGTCGGCGTTCAGGGAGCTGGACACATAAAGAAAATACTTGGGATTATGGGTAGCTAACACAAAAGGCTCGACAACCCCTGTGCGGCCTGACACGCCCGGGGGAGGGTGTCTCTGCTACGGTAGCCGAGACAGGAAATCCACAAGGTGGTTGTCGACTCCCGAAAGGTGTTCTGCCCGGAACCTGAAAAGGCTGAAATACAAAGCCCAGCGTTTCAATCGGGAGTTCAACTTCTCTGCCTGTTGCAAATAAATGAGCGATCGATGGTCGGTTTGTAACACAAATTCTCGTCCATACAGGTAGACCTCAAACTTCTGTAGAGCCCAGTAGATGCTTAACGCTTCTTTCTCAATGGTAGAATAGTTTATTTCTGCTCCTCTCAGTCGACGTGAAGCATATGCTACGGGTGCGAAGTGACGGAAGTCTCGTTTGCTTGGCTGGAGGAGAGCTGCTCCAAGTCCAGTTTGGGAGGCATCTGTCCTCAGAATGAAAGGACATCTGGGGTCTGGTAACTGTAAGACCGGTCTCTTGACTAACGCTGTCTTCAAACTGTCGAACAGATCTTCTGTTGTATCGGTCCAAGGTATTTGTTCCGGGGAGTTCTTCTTTAGGAAATCATGGAGTTTAGATGTCAGTTGAGAGTAGTTAGGAATATACTGTTGGTAGTATCCAACTGTACCGAGAAAACTTCGGAGCTCCCGTTTTGTTTTTGGGAGTGGAGCTGATTTTAAGGCTTCGACTCGGTTCTCCAGAGGCTGGATCTGATTACTGCTCAGTTGATGACCCAAATACTGGAGGCTGTCAAATCCGAATTCGCATTTGGATGGCTTCGCTTTAAGGCCATGTCGAGAGAGAGCTTCGAACAGTTTAGCTAATGCTGCGCAATGGTCTTCCCAGGTAGTCGAGGCGATTAAGATGTCGTCCATGTAGACCTCAGTATCTTGCAGTCCTTCAGTGACTTGACGTATAAGGCGGGAAAAAGTGGCTGGAGCATTTGCTAGGCCAAAAGGCAGTACGTTGAATTCATAGAGGCCAGACCTAGTTTTGAAGGCGGTGTATTGACGGCACTCAGGGTATAGAGGTACCTGCCAATATCCACTGGTCAGACCCATTTTGCTAAAGATTGTTTTGCCAGCTAAATTGGTGAAAATAGCAGTGGTGTCTGCTATCGGCTCGGCATCGAATACTGTCTGGCTGTTGAGGTGCCTGCAGTCCAGACAAAACCGGTGGGTGCCGTCTTTCTTCCGGACGACAAGGAGCGGAGAATAGTAAGGTGATTTGGATGGCGTCACGATTCCCATCTTCATCCACCTCTCTAAACTTGACCGCAGTTCAGGCTCCAGCGCTAAGGGAAGTGGATACGAATGTTGAAGTCGAAAACTGGAAGGGTCCTTCAATTTTATTTCATAAACTGCTGTGCTGGTTCTTCCGGGAGTATCTGTGAAAAGATCGCGATATTCTCCAAGTAGTTCCTGGAGTTCTGAGCGTTGTGTTGTAGTCAACGTAGAGGAGATGAGCCAGTCTTCAATGGTTTCTCCGATGGGTGACGGTATCTCTGGTTCTTTCCGGTCGAGTTCTTCTTCTTCGCAGGTAGGTTCTAGGGCGAGGCCAACCGCTGCAATGCTTCCTCTACTCTCTCGTCGTCCTCCTCGCGATCTGTCTCGCTTGGTGAGGCGGAACTTTGCTGCTCCCGGTCGTGGTACTGGCGAAGGAGGTTGATGTGATAAACTTTGTTGTTTCCATCCCCGTCCAATGTATAGGTATAGGTTCCCAGGCGTGATTTCACTGTATAGGGACCTTTCCAAGTCATAAGTAGCTTCTTTCGAGAATCGGGCAGAAATACGAGGACTTTATCTCCTTGCTTTAGAGTTCGCATCTTGATACGTCTGTTGAAGAACTTGGCGCTTTTCTCTTGGCTCCTGTTTAGATTCTCGCGAGCGATTTTACATGTTTCTTTCAATCGGTGCTTCATTTCCATTAGATACTGAGCAGTGCTCGTGTCGTCTTGCAAGCTTTCCTCTGTCCAGCATTCTTTGAGCACGGTTAAAGGTCCACGGACGCGATGGCCGTAGATGAGTTCGAAAGGAGAATTCCCGGTTGAGGCCTGAGGAGCGTCTCGATAAGCAAAAAGGAGGGAAGGCAGATAGAGGTCCCAGTCTCGTGGTTGTTCTATGGCTAATTTCCGCAACATGACTTTGAGCGTGCCATTAAAGCATTCGACTATGCCGTTCGATTGGGCATGATATAATGGCGTCAACCGGTGCTGGATACCGACGAGTTTCAGGAAAGCTTCGAAGGTTGCGGCTGTGAACTGAGTGCCGTTGTCGCTCGTTAGCGTATGAGGGAAACCAACTCTGCTGCAGATTTCGAGTAGCTCCTGGGCAACCATTTCTGCATCTATATGTCTGAGTGGGGCTGCGTCCGAGTTGCATGGTCCACCACGGTGAGAATGTATCGGTGGCCACGTGCCGAAGCTGGTTGTAATGGGCCTACCAAATCAACACTGAGCGCGGAGAATGGAGTGGTGATCGGTGGGGTTGAGATAGGTGCCTTTCTTCGTCGAGATGGAGCGTGTGTCTGGCAGGTATGACAGGAGTGACAGTATTGGACCACATCTTTTGCTAGGGACGGCCAATAAAAATCTCGTTCCAGTCGTGCCTGAGTCTTCTTTTGGGAATAATGGCCAGCAAGGGGATTTTCGTGAGCCATTCCAAAGATTTGTGGGCGCACGCTTGCAGGTGCTACAAGTTGATGAGTTTCCTGACCGTCTCGTAACGTTTTCCGATGGAGTATGCCGTCATGGAGTTCAAAGGTAATGACTCTGCCATCCTTGTGCGTTTCTCCTTTGCCGGTGTCAACTTCCTTGAAGAAAAGTTGCAATGTTTTGCACTCCCGCTGTAATTTCTTGAAGTCTTCTTTGTTCTATTGCAATATATCAACAGTGCTTGGTGCGGCAGGGGGATTTTCGATCGTTTTTGCTGCTGCCCTTGTGACAACGTGAGAGACTTCTGCAGCAACTGGTTGCTCTTCATGGCCGGTCATCTGTTCTTCGAAGGAGGTGGTTCCGGGAGCTCGGCCGAGAATGACATCGTGGGAGAGCTCTTCCATGGCTACGGCTGTCACCTCTCCGTGGTAATATGGGCAAACGAGAGAGACCCGGGCCAGAGGCGCCTCGAAAGAGTGATTGTTGGCGGGCCGAACGGTAATTTCCTTCTTCAAAAGGGCGTCAGCTGGGACGATAGCCTTCTAGACAAAGACCGCCGTTGCTCCTCAATCGAGTAGTACTTGAACGGGTTGTTGGTTCACGGTGCCAGAGCATGTTTTCAGCTGTCCCAATTCAATCAGCTTGTTCGAGGCGATGTGATTGCATGCGACTGGGGGAATATCGTCGTATTCATCTGCTTCTTCATGCGTTGCTAGGTTGTTTACTCAAGCGGTAGTACTGGAGATAGGTGGGCTTGCATGGGCTGCTCCATTACTGTGACCATCACCTTGCCTTCTCTGCAATTGGCGGCACTCATCACTGGAATGTGATCAGTTGGGGCCATGGAAAGTACAGTAAAATCCAGTGTAAGGTCCTTGTTGTTCGCGCTGCGGAGTGTTGACCGATCCTGAGCTGGTGGGACCACCACGTGTGTTAGAAGTTCTTGGCGGCGTTCCTCGAGAGTTGTTGCTGGAGTTGGGTGATCTTGCTGGAGTGCTCGGGGCTTGGACGGGAAATGTCGAACGTCGCTCTGGTGCTACTGATGCTTTGAGTGCTGGAGGGCCCGCATCCATCGATGATGTCAGTGTGCGACCCTTACAAAGCTGATGGAGCGATGTATGAGGTCTTGCTTGTAAGAAGCTATCACCTTGCTCTCCTAGGCTTGCGACTGTGTTACCACCCCTGTCACGCAATTGAGTAGCTAGGAGGGGGGGCAAGCTTGAATAAGCTCGGTCAACAATAAGGAAGTCACGAAGAGTCTCGTAGTTGGCTTCGATGTTGCATCCTTTTAACCAAGCGTCAAAGGCTTGTTCGAGTCGGCGTAGGTAACGTGACATATTGTCGCCTTCTTCTTGCTTCAATTCGTAGTAGTTGGCACGTAGTTTCGCCGGAGTAACTTTATGAGCATCTAGTAGGAGCAATTTAATTTCAGGAAGCTTGAAGCGATCTGCTGCGGGCACGGGTATCGATGAGACGACGTTCCTTCGGTGTGATCAAATTATGGATCATGACAACAGCATCGACTTCAGTAAATCCCATCGCTGTGGTGTGAGTACAGAAGCGTTGCAAAAATTAGTCCATCCTTTCTTTCGTGGGATCGAATGGAGCCGGTGGAGGTATCTTCACTCTAGCATTTTGAAGAGCGATTTGAGCATCGAGTAGTCGGAGTCTGAGCTAGTGGTCTCGTTGTGCTGCTTCTCGTTCCGCTGCTCGTTGTGCGGCTTCTCGTTCCGCTGCTCGTTCTGCGGCTTCTCGTTCCGCTGCTCGTTCTTCTCGCTCCGCTGCTCGATCTGCGGCTTCTCCCAAATGCCTCAGGCGGCTGGTAAATTCTTCCCGGTACTCCGCATCGGTGGGAGTGAGGCCGAGGGCTTCGACGTATTCTCGAGCTTGAGCGACGGGGTTCATCTTGTTTCAGTGGTGCGGTGTCCTCGTAGTTGATTAGAACCCAGAAATTCCAGGCAACGTTGGTAGTCGCGCAAAGCTTCTGGGTCCCTGTTCGGGCGCCAGAATATGTCGATACCGTCGTGCGGTCGACGTAAGGGTTCGTGGAAAAGGGGGCTGTCTTCTGTGCTGCTATCTTTTTCCGGGGCATTAGCTTTTCTTCGCAGCTGCCCTTCCTGAGGTTCGTGTGGGTACCACCTACGCCGTAATCAGTCCGCTAGGGCATCAGAAGTAAATTCTGTTAGTGCCGAACTACAGCGGTACCGTTAGGAAGACAAGCAACTGTCTGCGCCGTATGAGACCGCTAGGGCAACAGAAGTGAACTGTGTTAATGCTGAACTGCGACAGCGTCTTCCTAATCGACAAAACTATGCGAAATAATTCGTCCTTCCGAGGTGGCTCCTTAAGCTCCTTATTAGGCGAGGTGTCGTATGAGACTAAAGCCTGTGTCAATAAAGAGAAAGGAAAACTCGTTCCACCTCAGGGTGTGACTTGTTTATTGCTGAATCTCTTTGATGTCCCTATTACATACACCGATATATTTTAACAACACAGTGATTTATTTTCTGTTGCAAAAATAGTGCGTACAGACGTGAGCTACTGCAAAACAAGGTACAACACTCAAAATTGCATCTAAAATATTAGTCTTATTTAGTTAGGTAATCAAAGAAACATTGGTATATCGACATGTAATACAAATGATATTTAAGGGCTAACTTAAGTAAATGCACAGACGCAACATCAGCGCAGAGAAACAGACAAGTCGGCGTTCAGGGAGCTGGACACATAAAGAAAATACTTGGGATTATGGGTAACTAACACAAAAGGCTCGACAACCCCTGTGCGGCCTGACACTCAGTAATCGATGCAATTTTATGAATTGAATGTTACATATCCATGTTATTAATACCAAAACATAATTTAACACAATTTCATGGATTAAATAGTGTGTAAAATCCTTCACTTTAGTGCCTTTTGGTGCCTGAAGCTAGTGTTGAGGATTTCACTATGAAATTATAAATAAAATTATAATAAAATCATTAGGAGTTCAATGGTTTGTGTTAATTAAGGTATAGAAGAGGCAGTCGGGAGCTCGTTCGAGGCGTCGGGCGATGGCGGAAGCGTGCAGAGTTGACACACAACGCAACCGTGACTACACGTTTTTCACTGCAAATTAATCTAAGTGAAGTTCAATTTAATCCAAGTCAAGTTCAAATTAATCAAAGTCAAGTTCAAATTAAGGGAACCGAACGGTTTTTCTTCTTTAAAAAATAAAAAAATACTTCCGGAGGGAAATAAGCTCTCGGGTATTCACAGCATGTTTCTAACATTCGAATAGATAGTTTTAGCCTAAAATTTTTTGAAATATACCCATTGCTGAAATATACTCCCCCCTCTCAAAGAAATATTTTTTTTTTTAAATTTTAATTTCTCAGCCAATATTTTACATAGAGACAAATGTATTTTTTGTTCGATTTAGAATCAAAATATCTACAATAGCTAGCTCAGTTAGTTTGTTTTTGCTCTAAAAAAATTGACAACTATTTGAATATGAAAAACCTAAAAACACAGTTATTTTATTTCTATGGACAATGAAAAAAATTTCTAATCAACTTATCTTACCTAAGTAAGCTAGCTATTATAGTACTCACTTTGCTCTCTACGATGCAAAAAAAGATCTCCTCCATAAGTGAAGAACTCTGGGAGATATTGAGCCGCAAAGCCGAAAAAAACTTTTTATGAGGAAAATTGTTCCAGTTTTTTTATTATTTCTCCAACAGTGTTTTACTTGTTGACGAGATCTTTCTTGCAGCATAAAGATCAAGGTAAGTACTATAAACCTGCATAGTTGTTTTTTGATAAGTTAATTAGAAATTTTTTATTGACATGTAAAGTAATAACCAAA
Organism: Morinoia aosen; assembly: GCA_030386875.1. Lineage (NCBI taxonomy): Eukaryota > Metazoa > Arthropoda > Malacostraca > Amphipoda > Talitridae > Morinoia > Morinoia aosen. The sequence goes on from CM059557.1 coordinate 73,854,141, forward strand.
AAGTTAGTAGATTTTACTTGAAAAATTCAAAAAAATTTTAATTTTTTTTTTAGAGTAAAATCAAACACATGGACCTAGCTTTGGTAGATATTTTCATTGTGAATTTAAAAAAAACTAATCGTCTCTATGTACAATATTAGCTAAGAAATTAGGTTTTTTAGAAATTTCCCTCTGATTAGGTACGGGCAGAAGACACGAGGTGCACTATGGCGAGGAGTACGAAAAAGACGACAGAGATTTTTTAGAGCAAGAGTAATTAAAGGTGGAGGTAAAAAAGGTGGAGAAAAAAATGAGACGAAGCCCGAGGATCACCGCACGATTCTCGTTAATCCTAACGCTGTGGTCGAAACGAATCCAGATACTGAGATGACAAAGTGTAATCATGATGAGAGTGAATCATACATTGATCCATTATTTAAATGTAGAAATAGGTTTGCCAAGTTAAAAGATGAAGAACTGACTCATGAGAGATCACAGAAGAAAGCGGTTGAAGTCTATTTTAACACCACAGTTGTAGGTGGAGAAAGACGTGAAAATGGAGCCGATCTTGTTACGTTTAGGAGAACTAAACGGCCGACCATTATACCGTCTAATAAAGACAAGCACTTGAGTGCGCTGCTTGACAGCGGTAGTGAAAAATGCCTCATTAGTTACAGTAACATCAAAAACCCCAAAGAAAAGTTAAAACCAAGTTTTTTGAGCGTTAGAGGCATAAACGCAAAGAGTAATGTTAGCGGTGAGATTGAAATAAATATCTCAATACCTGGTACTGACAGAGTACTTAAGACTAGTGCTTTAGTAGTTAAAGATACTAAATTCAAATATGATTTAATTTTAGGTAGAGATGTATTAACAAACGCGGTTATAAATTTGAAGGACGGTTCACTCCTTTGGGAGGGAACCAGAGTACCCTTCAATGAAATAGAGAGTAAGCCTACAATAAGTGGAGAAGCCTTAATTTAATGGTTAATGTCGGATGTAGTTGCCTGTGCTAAGAAGAGTAACAGATGCCGCGGCTTAATGAATGGTCGCGAGAGAGGAAAAAAGATGCTGTAAGAACAGGCAAGAAAAAAGAGGCTGAACTCGAGTGTGTACCCGAGCTGCCAAAGCCAGTGGCAAGAGAAAAAAAATAGACCTCTAGTGGTTCACTGTGACGCAATAGAAGTGTCTGCTAATTGCATCAAGCTCATTAATGTCTTTGTTAAAAAAGCTAAACAAGGTGATTATATCGTGTATAAACGAGGATTTGATAATGGAGCACTGATAGCAGAAGCAATAGTTACAGTCAATGAAAATGGGAATGTACCTTTATTAGTACTGAATCCGACAGATGAGGCCTGTCATCTTAGTGAAAACACAATGCTCTGTAACATGGAGGCATTACCTGAAGAGGAAGTTGAGGCCGAACTTTACCTCACATATGTAGAGGAAGCGCTTAATGAGGCGAATAATGTTGAGATATACTCTGAATTTACATCGGATTCAAACAAAGTCATCTCAGGACTTGGTGAAACAAAGACCATAGCCACGGAGAGACTTGAGTCGAAGGTCGATGTTCGCAGAGATTTTTGTGAGTGTGGTGCACAAGTCAAAAGTGTATCTAATGTATAGAAGGACGTACGCCGTCCGTTAACATGTAATGATGTAACATGCGACGAAGTTGATTTAAAACTAAAATTACTGGAATTGATGAACAATTTCCGTGACGTGATCACGTTACAAGGCGAAACTATAGGTGTCACGAATGTGACCAAACATAAGATTGTATTAAAAACTGATGCACCAGTTATAAACATACCGCCACATCGCATACCTCAAAAATACCAGGAGGAGCTGGCCAAGGTCAACAAAGAAATGCTCTCACAGGAAATTATAGAAAAATCAACATCAGAGTTCAATTTCCCAATTATCGGGGTAAAAATAAGACGGGTGAAATTAGACCCGTGATAGATTTCAGAGCCTTAATTAAAATAGTGATCAAGGAGACATATCCGATACCACGAGTAGACGAAATATTGTCTACTCTTGGTGGCAATACCGTATTTTCCTCTCTAGATTTAAAAACTGCCTTTCATCAGGGGGAATTAGAACTGGAAAGTCGGAAATTTTCAGCATTTAGTGTAAAATATCAAAAATTTCAATTCCGACGTATCCCGTTCGGGCTCGCTTCGAGTCCGAGCGTTCTTCAAAGCGTAATGTCATCTGTTCTAGCACCCATTTTAGGAAAATTGTGCTTTGTATTCATGGATGATATATTAATTTACTCAAAAGCTAATGAGCAACATTTGTGCGATATTAGAACTGTCCTCTCTACGCTCCGTTCTGGCAAACTATCTTTCAAACTCGAAAAATGTCAATTTTTCAAGAAAAAAATAGAGTACCTAGGGCATATTATTTCGGCAGAGGGTATACATTGTAAATACTCCGAGAAATTGCAAAATTTTCCAGTACCAACAAACGTAAAAGAATTGCAACAATTCCTTGGCGTAGCAAACTATTTCCGCAACTTCATAGCTCAATTCGCAGTGATTGCTAATCCCCTGTACAGATTGTTAAAGAAATGTGTTAATTTCGACTGGACAAACGACTGTCAAAAAAGTTTTGACTACATAAAAGCAGCTCTGACTTCTGACACTGTTTTACGACACCCTGATTTTACGAAGATATTTCACATATATACTGATGCTTCAAATTCTGGCATAGGATCTGTCTTGATGCAGCCCGAAAATGCAGGCGATAAATTAATGCGTCCAATTGGATATTTCAGCAAAACTTTAAATGCAAGTCAAAAGCGTTACTCAACCACAAAACAAAGAGTTCTTCGCAATTTATAGTGCTCTTAAAGCATTCAAATACCTAATTATTGGGTATCCCATTCATGTGTACACAGATCACCGCCCATTAGCGCGTCTTTTCACAAAAAAATTGCCAGACGACACAGCCATGTCAAGATGGTGTATTAACATAACATTCTTACGACCCTATTGTTCATTATTTACCAGGTAGACAAAACGTCGTAGCGGACTACCTAAGTAGGCTACCAAACAACAATGATCAGCTAACTATTAAAGTATTAGAAAGCTGTGACACATTAATGCCTGAACTTGAATCTGAGACATGTATAGCGCAGACGCGAGCCAAGACGTAAGCAAAGCAAAACGTTCTCACTGACCAGACGATGCAATCACACGATAGCGACGTGTTGACACCAAAATTAATTGACTATCTCCCGACAGAAAAAGAGATCTCATGGACTTTAAAAGAGTTCACTGACGAGCAAAAGCTTGATCCCTTTTGTATTGAAATTAGAGAAGCATTACTTCATAAAAGTACGTCTGTAATTCTTGACTTACCGAGTTATTTAATTGTCAATGACATTTTGTATCGACGACGACGCATTGACTCCCGAATTACAACAATACTAACAGCGGTAATGCCAGCTTCGTTGTTGAATAAAGCAATCTTAAGCATACACTATATGTACCATACAGATGCGTTGCACACGCTATTCAAGTTTAGACTGAAGTACTTCAATATTTTAGAGAAAACGGTTGTAGGAAAATTTGTTCAGGATTGTGAAGTGTGCAAACTTCTTAAAGCAAATCCTACCGTACCTATTAAAATATTAACAGCCCCGATAGCAAAGGAACCGTTTGAATTAGTTTCTATGGATTTTCTTGGTCCCCTTAAAACTACCGATAGTGGGAATAAATACATACTAGTTGTGATTGATCTTTTTTCACGCTTCTGTAGATTATACGCGACCTCTAACCGTCGAACAGACACAGTAATATCATGTTTAGGGAGCTGTTTCTCCGTGTTCGGGTACCCCAAAACTCTCTTAAGTGAAAACGCAGTTGAATTTAAATCGGTAGCAGTGAAACAATTTGCCAAAATTCATGCTTTTGCTAAAAAAGAAGTACTAGCTTCTAGCCCCCATTCAAATGCAATTGTTGAACGAAATAACAAGAAAATAAGCAATTTACTAAAACTATACATTAATTCCCTGTCTCATACCGAATGGGACCATTGTTTGGAGATGGTAGAGAACGCCATCAACAACGCATATAATTCTACTTTAGGCGATACACCTAGCTATGTACTGTTCAATAGAGACACATGCGCATTTTTCCGCGGGGAAGATCTCCCCATTTCATGCAGTTACGATGACGAAATTGACTTAGTGAATTTTCGTGCAAGGGAAGCGGTGCGAACCGTAGAAAACGTTAGAAATCTAATTTTGAATAATACTTCTGCACGTACAATATACCAGAACCTAAAAAGAAGGGACAAAGATTTCAGAATAGGTGACAGGGTTTTGTTAAAAAATCATTACAAGACAAACAAACTTCAGCTTACATGGCAGGGGCCGGGCCTAATTACGAAAATCAAAGGACACTGGGTCGAAATCAAAATAGGAGATAGAATCCATAAAAGTAACATGAACCATGTGTTACCCCTAAGTAAAAGGAAATGACAACGTTACAACGTATCGTTTCACCTATAACTATTTTGGCGACTATAACGTTTCAGACGTGACGAGTTAAAATTTTCCCAAAAATACGACTATGTGACTATGTATTAGGTAAATTAATTATTAAGTATCTACTTTGCGTTACTTCCTTCGCATCATATTAATCTCATATATGCTATATCTCGTTTCATATTAATCACTTGTATGCTTGTGTTCAATAATCTCGTGTGTTCTAGTATTAGTGATTTTCATTGCTAGCAGCAAATGAACTAACCTTCTAAACAGGTTACCCTATGTTAAAGTTCAAACTTTGTAAGTTTAAAAATCAAGATTAACGAATATCGCAGAGAACATCCTTCAACGAATGTTCTCACGATCTGTGAAATTGCAATGTTTCACAACAGTCAATAATTACGTTCAAATTTGGATCCTGAAACCCCAATTAAAAATGAGAAGCGAGTTCCGCATTTGCTAAATGCATCACGTCAACAGAGCTTCAATGTTGATGAAAAAATCAACCTCAAGGCTTGAGGAAATTGAAAAATTAATCGAAATACATCTTGAATAAATCGTGAGAAACTTCCGGGTTGAAACTGGATACTGTTGTTGACTTAATTGATTGACAATCAGTTTGATAGTTTTTCACTTCAATTGTTTTCACATTCAGTTAACTGTTTCAGAAATAGTTAGTATCTCATTCAGTATTTAATAATTTCAGTTAATAGTTAGTCTTTCACTGTTAACTTTCAAATTTCAATGATTTTTAATTGAGTTTATAATTGTGGTTAGAGTTAGATGTTCCACTGTTTGTGTATGACATTATAAATTTTGTGGCCCTGCTAATAGTCTTGGTTTTGTTTCCATTGCAGATCCGGGTGGCTGATACACGAGTAAACAATCACCACTTCAAATACTAAATACGGGAAACACTACATTAGAAGCAACAAGTAGTATCAGTGTCGACACACTAACTGCGGCTCTAGTTGACACTAAGGGCCAAATAACCAACGACTGGATAGCAGCAAACAGTAATACGGACTGGATACCAGACCGAGTGAGTGATGTACTTCTCATGATCCTAATCATCGTCATGATAACCCTAACAGTCCTAGTTTATTATTTGCGAAAGCAAATGGAGCTTCTGGCCGAGCGCATAAAACAAGAGGATTTTCAGCTACGTCGAAACATCCTCAAAACAAAGGGAACATTATCAGAAATGTAACCACTGTAACTGTAGGGGGACACGTAGTAATAAATTTGCAACCCATCTTGAAATGGCCTAGGCACCCAAAACGACCGGCGCGGGCTAACATGCCAAAGCTGGCAACAACCTTCGGAATGCTGTCAACGGAAGTTTAACCAAATTTGTCTCTAAATAAATTTGTTACACTTCGGTTCTTTGTAAACGTGTCAAACCCCATTAGATAGAGTGCAGCTCTGCTGAAAAATGTTCCGTTTAAACATATATCATATAACCAAATGTTTACTCGAGGCCTAATCGATGTTTTTATAATCATAAAATAGCCCTACACGTAATTTAAGTTCTTATGAGTTCCGCAATCTACTATTACCTCTGCGTTCACACCGTCGTTTGCTTTCATTTAATTGTCTGATAATCATTCCAACCTTTGAAAGCTTCCAACTTGCTCAATAATATTTAAAAAAATAATACCTCCAACTCCGGTGCGGTGTCTAGCTGAGACCGCATGACGCCGAGCGACTGTCAACAAACATTGATTCCCCAGACTGAAATTAACCTTCGGCGCAGTCCAGAACTTTGACTTCAATTAACCTTGAAAGCAGTTCTCCGTTTTCTCTGTGTAAGACAGGGAACGGTGCCAAACTTGCGACTATTCAAGTACACGGACGTGTACACCCATTTTTCATATCCATGTTAAATCGAACAAGGTTGAATGCGAAATGTTATTTAAAATTATTGAATTTATCCGTATCGATATTCAGTTTCCTTTGTTTGTGTCTTTATAACCTTGTACCTGGCGTTTTTATTTATATTCCCTTGACCTAAAATACTGACGGTTTTTATTTTTCCATAGTAATGTAGGAACCCGTGCTATAGTTTGTACTGTTGAAGAAGATGGCATTATTATTGTTAACCAGTCGCTGCCTCCTTTCTTCCTGCTTGCGTTAATGCGTTTCTATATGCCAATGTTAATGCGTTATAGTTTATACTGTTGAAGAAGAGGGCATTATTATTGTAAACCAGTTGCCGCCTCCTTTCTTCCTGCTTGCGTTAGTGCGTTTCTTTATTCTGTTGTTATTGTTAAAATAAAACAAGGTGTATTATGAATAAAAAACACGTTTACTTATATTTAAAATAACTTTGTTCAATATTGTGATTTTTGAGATGTTTAACTTTCAACAATCACCCGCTGAGGAGCAAACAATTTGCTACGTTAGTAGAGATTAATTTCATATATGAAATTTTTTTTTCAATCACTTATTAAAATTAAAATTTTTTTGCGATAAGTACCTCACTTTGAAAGAGGGATGGGGAGATATGTACGCGCAACCCCCATCCATGCGTACCGGAGCCTTTATAAGCACTAGACAGTTTAGTCCTGGTGCTATCGTTCTCGTCACCTCCTCAAGTAAACACCTAAGAAAACGTCTCCGAGTTTCCTTACCACGACCAAGGCCGCACCTCTAGTGGCACATTGGAGTCGTCAAATTCTGAAAAGCTAGATTCGGTGTCGAAGTCGCAAATTTATTCCTCCAACCCCGCAACCCTTCATGAATGTAATTTATACATTTATTTATCACAGAGAAGATACCATTACCATTTTTAACTGACTTCAATAATAAATAAGGATTAAGTTTCGAGAGGTTACTTTACTAGTTTGGTGCCATTACAATTTTTATTCTGATTTAAGTTAACTGTGTTTCTTCGGATAGTGTGGAGGAAAGTGGGTGTGTATTTGAACGAAACTGCTAATTGATGACATTAAAATCGTGGCTTGAACAGCGAAAAAATTGAATTATTTTTTGTAGACCGAGACTCATTTGTGCTGATTGTTATTTTCAGAAAAATTATCTTAGCTTACCACCACCAATTTACATTGTTTTTGTGGAAGTGCAAATTTGTTTCCGAGTAAGAGAATATACTGAAACATATACTGTATCATATAATCAAAATATTACTCATGAGTCCTGCTCTGGAAGATATGACTTGATAAATGTGAATCATTGAATTATCATTCGCTCAATACTAAAGCAATGTTTCTGATTGGATCATCATTTTACTTCTAAAATGTTGATATGGAAATTATTCTGATTTGTTTCTGTGTAAATGTAAAATTTTAAAATGAATTTCCTTCTGATGAAAGACATATTGATGCATATTCACTTCAGGAAATTACTTTCCGGTAATATATTTATGTTTGTGAAATGTACGATGTAAATAAATGCATACGTACTTTATACGATACAAATAAATGCATACTATATATATATATATATATATACAAATAGGCCTAAAAAATTATCACAGATAAGACATAAAAGGCTTCAGTTTTAACTGTAATCAATAATCAAAAATTGAAGGACTGGTTTTAAACATGGGGGGACACTACAATCTGTTCTGATTTACCTTAGTTATTTTTATACAATAAAGTGTTATGAAAAGTGGGTGTTTTTCTGAATAAGACTTTTAATTAACACCAGCAATATCTTCAGGGATGTATTGAATTAAATATTTTTCTTCCACTCTAACTCATTGGTACTGATAGTTACCTTCTGATATACCCTTGCTAGCTTGCCACTAACAATCTACAATGCTTTTATAGAAGCCCAAATTATGTTTTGAATTGCTTGTGCGGTAAAAGCACGAGAGGATTGTCCTAAGAGATAATTCAGAAGATTGTTCTCAATCTACTGTCGATTGACGAATTAGTTTGCCATGCTTTCCTAGATAAATTTAGCCTGAACTGCAAACCTTGAGTTGTAATAAATTCATCTCAGAATCATTCAATAATGCAAATAAAGGGAACAGCTCAGTTGTTCAGTCACTTCCTGATAAAAGCTCTAACTTGTTCAATAAATCCATTGCAATAAACATTCAAAATTAAATAGTGATGCTCCCATTGATTACAGTCCAGAGCAAATCAGTAAAGCGTTAGAAAAATGTTTAAGCTCAGTTAGTGATGGGCCTTTAGATTTCCTTGAGTCTGAAACGAGAAACAATTTCATTTCATAGTGACTTCTCCAATCCCTTACTGATACCTCGAGTAAAATATTACTCTAGGTCTCGAAGACATATCGGTATGAAACGTGAAGCACTTGACTCTTATTGGTTGAGTACTGAGGCACTATATGTAGCTTATTAGACAATCTCTTCATTATTATTGTTGATAGGTTGATATTTGATATTTCAGTGTACGAGCATATGAAAAATTTAAAAATGAATTTCCTTTTGATGTAAAACATAACCCTTTGTATTCACTACAGGAAATTACTTTTTAGGGATATTTGTGTGTGTGTGATATAAACATGTAAGTGCAAATTTTGTATATTAATAAGGGTAGACATAAAAACTTATTATAGCAATGACATTAAAGTTAAAACTTTCCTACTGCAGTCAATAGTTAGCAATAATAAAGCTATTAAAAGACACTGGAAAAATGTGAGGTTTGTCAGTGATTACATACATAAAATTAATCATTTCCTTAAGAATTTTTCACCGTACGTGTAAAATGATCCAACGATCTTTTTTCGGACTCATGTGGGGAACGGATAATTTTGAAATTTTCTCTATAGGTGTAAAATGATCCAACAATCTTTTCTGGACTCGTGTGTTTTTTTTGTATTTTTTTAGAAAATTGACTTTTTTAAAGTGGAAAGGATGGGTATTACGGAAATTGTGTCCTTTCCTACAATTCTAAAGTTACAGTACCGGCAACTTCTGTGAATAGCTAAATGTATTTATTATTTAAAATCTCGCCTATAGGCTTTTTTGATATGTTGATTCGTTGAATTTTAGGATTTTTCTCAAAAATATTCCATTTATTTTTTCCCTCTTATTTCTCATATAACTTTAGAACTATACCATTTCACAAAAAAACACTATCTGCCATCTTGTAGATTTTTAACCCTGATCGAATGATATATTTGCTATTCCTGTACCTTTAAAACTGTGGCGGGCGATACATTTTAAACGACGACCAGTAGAGGTTTTCACAACAGCCGTAATTAGCTGATGAATCAAAGCAGCCGCAGCCAAAACCAGCACTAAGTTACATCATTACAAATCATTCACAGAGTGTTAGAATGTTTCGTTTCAGTAAGAAAGTATTTCGAGCAAGGCCATAGGTAAGCTGTTCTGCTAATTCCCGCAAGCGAAGGCTCAAAACTGAGTCGAAGTAGGGGGTACCACCAGGCCATTGGTCCGCGCTGTGAGCGAGCAGGTGCGCTCCTTCTCACCTCTCTTGCAGACGAACAGATGTACGCACATTAATGCGAAGTATACCGATGTATTCAGATGAAAATCTATACTATAATAAGAGCAGTCTCTGTCTGTCCGAAGCCAGTCTGCAGTGTGTGATGAGCGTATCTGTGATATAAGCATCAACTCGCCCAATTTCCAGTGTATTAATCCATCAGGTTTGAGTAGGAATGAATATTCCGTGAATTCTTAGGAAACAGGAACGTGTATCATGTGATTTGTCGAACATTATTATACATTTTTGACGGCTGTGGCACTCGGCCTCATCAACTCTCGAGAAATTGAATTTTTTAATTTCTCACGGCCGTTCGATCATTTTGCCTTCTTTTTCATTTCAAATAAAAGAGGGTGGACTAGTTTTTTTTAATATGAGGTAATAAACAGAACATTGATGTTTTTGGGTTCTCAGCTCGGACAGCATTTTTAAGGGGGTCAACTCATCGATTTTGAATTTTGATCCGATTGGTCTGATATTTTCCCAGTATGTGTATTTGTTGAATAAAAACATATTTTACCTGTAACTTTTTTTTATTTAAGCCTTAGTTTTGAAAAAAAAATTAAAATATCAGTTTTTAGTTGATTTTCGGTGTTTTTTCAAACGCATAGAAGTCTGCGAGTTTTCATGTTAGGAAAAAAAACAGAGACAGCTTTGAAATCCTTGTCACATATAAAACAAACTAAAGCTCCTGATTCTTGAATTTTTGTTTTCATTTTCTTTGCATATGCGATTTTGGATCACTCACATAAATAAAAGAAAATTTTGGTTTTAAGGTGTGATAAAAAAATGTACAAATTGGGAAATCGAAGAGCTTTAGTTTGTTGGAAATGTTCCAAGGATTCTAAAACATTCTTTGTTTTTTCCTAGCATAAAAACTGACTGACTTCTATTCTTTTAAGTATTGAAAATGAGAGGTTTTCAGTTTAAGCCAAAAACAAAATGTTATGTTGAAGTGTAATATAATGGGGAATAATTGTAATTGAATGCCGTTTTGATGTTTTTACGGGTATCTTCATGCATAATTTCTTATTCACACTCGGAATAGTAAATTTCAAAAAATGAATAAGCAAAAAATTCATTTATTGATAATGGTGAATTTGTTATTTGTAGTATGATTTTTCTGAAATAATACAATCATATGTAATTTTTTAAAATAAACACATTTTGTTTCTATCATTTTTTCGATTTAGGCCTTAGTTTTTTGGCAAAAATTGAAAATATAATATTTTCACTCCATTTTTGGGGGTATTTCAAATTAATAGAACTCATTGAGTTTTTATGCTACAACAAAATCAAAGACAGTTTTGGAATCCTCAAAACATTGCTAACAAACTAAAAACGCCAGATTTTTCCTTTTCATTTTTGTTGTCTCTTTATATGGGTCAAAATTTGATGTTTTTGATCCCCTTACACCCCCACCCGGGGGAGATCTAAAGCCCGTAGCCCCATAAAATTTTAAGGAGCAATTATCCATCAATTAGGTACCCTTTTTCAACAAAAAAAACTGGCCCATCGGGCCCACAGGAGCCTCGGATGATCCCCTTAAAATTAGGCTCGCGTAAGCTCATCCACTTATTTTTGTTCATTTATTTACATCTTACACTGTCTTTTTTGATTCAGTGCAAATCAATCAATTCAATGTAGCTAAATTATTGTAACAATGACAAGCAAATCGGTTGTAACATTTGAGAGCAAAACGTAATAACATCACAGTACGTATAATCTATGAACAGGATGGTTGCAGGAGCACAGTCAGTCGGTCAATGGGTAATATATTTTATTAGGTTTTCATTTGCACAGTTTTCATTACCAATGTATTCCAATTCATCAGATGCGTTGGCTGCAGTCGGCTATGGGGAAGATAAGAAGCAAAAGGAGTCAGCCATTCAAGGTTCTGCGACTTTGCAAATGGTTCGGCTGGTTCCAAGAAACAACGGAAAAATAAATGGATTTGTTGAACATCTGTTTTGTTTTAATTCATATGTAAATCAGTGGCAATTGGAAATGTCTATTTATTGTCGGATTTATCATCGTAATTGTCATGTTTTCTGCAGTGAAGAAGACCATTTAAGTTAAACCGATATATCGTCGGAAAAGGACTATAATTAACGATAAATGCAGACGAAAGTTGTCCTCTGGTAGACGATAAAATTCACACAGGAATTTCACTATGAGCCTTGAACAAATGCACATGGTTCAGAAATTGGTTAGTGAGCGATACGAAAGCTTTTGGGGAAAGGAGTTTAATAAATAGAAAAACTGTAGGCGTAAGTAGTTTATTGGCACCAAATATCAACTGCCAAGCGAGTATCTACAGCTTTTTAACTTTAATTTTAAAAAGCTCAAGTTCAATTTAAAAAAAGCTCAAGTTTAATTTAAAAAAGGTCAAGTTCAATTTAAAAAAGCTCAAGTTTAATTGAAAAAAGGTCAAGTTCAATTTAAAAACGCTCAAGTTTAATTTAAAAAAGATCAAGTTTAATTATACTAATTTCTTGTTTTTCAACTTTATTACTTACCAATTTGTTCTTTGAATCAATTTGATCATTAATTTTAGTTTCTAAAGTCTTCAGTTTTTCATCCATTTGATTTTCTATAACTGACTCTTGATTCTTGAAATTCTCTTGAATCTCAGGAATTTTAACGTCAATCAAATTGGTTATCTTAGAGTCCACAACCTCAAATTTAGCTTCAACTCCTTTAATCTGATCGGTTAATGCTGACTCTTTAACTAACAGCCTTTCATCAATTCTAGTTTCAATACCTGACTCTAGACTCTTCAATATGTCTCCAATCTCTGGAATTTTTACGTCTGTTAGGTTGATTATGTTTGAAACAATGTTTTCAAATTTAGCATCAATTTCATCAATTTTCTTCATCAATGTCGAGTCTATGCTTGATAGTCGTTCATCAGTTGAAACAATTTTTGGTTGAAGAGCACCGAACTTTTCAGATAAATCATAAATTAACATCTCTAAGAATTTAACGATTGAGTCTATGTCAGAAAATTTCAGTTGTAAATCTGTTTTCAGAGTCATATATTTCTCATCATACTCATTTATAATTGATTCTAATTCAGTTCTTTCATTTTTGAGAGCTTCAATAATGTGTCTTTCAATGACTCTATGTTACAATCTTCAAGTAAATATTTTTTGCTCTACATTTTGCAAAAGTCCTTCAGAATTATTTTCACTATTTTCATGTTCATGATTTTCTTTACAGGAAGGTGAAAAGACCAACTTTGCTGCATAAATATTGCCACAAGACATTTTTTAAAATAAAAAAAATTAACTATAGTTTATTTTCTAAAAACTAGTTGAGGTTTTATACAGATCTAAAAGAATTGTATGAAAGCTTTCATTTTCTAAACGCTCCAGCATTTCTAGACATAAATGTCCACAAATTACATCACCTATTTTCTGGATTTTGTAAGTAGAGAAAATAATATCAACACAATCTGATAAGTAGTTTTTAAATTCAATTGGATAAATCAAGCCATAACTGTCAAAGTAGTAGCATATATTGTCTTTCTTATACCAACAAGTCCAATGCGTTCCTAATCCTTTTTCGGTGTCTAAATTTAGGATTCCGCATTCAGTTTTTAGAGGGTGTTTAGGTAAAGCATCTCTCATGTAAATACCTCGAACATTCGGAATATTCAATATATTTATGTAATATTCTAAATCATGTTTGATAATGGTTTGATAGGTATTACTTTTTTGGTGGTTTCAAGTAGAGACCCTTTCCACAAGGTTTTTTTTCTCGGAGTTAACCGTATACCTGAACCTTTTTTACTTTCCATTGCTTCATTATGCCTTTTAGTTTCTGACAAGAGTTTATCATCAGCTTTTTTCTTATTAACTGCGGATGCTATTGCAGCAACACCTCCCGCCAAAGAGCCAGCAGCCCCAAGGCCAGCTAATAAAGCTGGAATTGTACATATAAAACCCCCTTTCGTCGCAGTATCTTTAGAAACAAAAGAAGTCTTTGTCTTTTTACAAATAATACACATACCTTTGACCAGTATCTTATTATTCTCTGTAATTAAATATTGAGGATTATCAGTATCAGTTTTCTTCTTACACTTTACACAATACATTTTTTAAACATTATTATGTGAATATGTTTTAATTTTTAGTAGTTCAAACTCATTTTATCACCGTCAGATTGCAATCGAATTACTCTGTCAGATAGAATCAGTGCATATGCATGTGTATCATCAGGAATATTAGTTTTAAATTCTGCTTTAATTTTAATATCAATTGTAGTTTCTTTGATACGATCATTTTGTCTGCTGATATCAAACACATAGATGGGATACATATATTCAAAGTGTCTGTATTCGATAGCACAATTTTCATTAGGTACATAATCTATTAACATCTTATAAGCTGTAGCATAATTGTTGGAATCGAAATCAATCTGTAAATTGTGATCAGGGTATCGTTCATTATTTAGCTGAACATATGCATTCGTCAAGTTACAATGATCGAAAATTGCATTGCTTACAGCTTGTGAATTAGCTTTCTTAGTTTGGAACGCTAAAATTATGTATCGAGATCTTTGGGATCCTGAATTTGGAGTTAAAGTCCAATCTAAGAATTTCTGTTGAGAGTTTACAATGGTTTGTTCCAATTTTCTATTCAAATAAGGAATAGGTAATGTTATTTTATCCTTAATTTGACGATATAGCTTGATTTTATACTCATCAGACAGTTTGTAAGCTGGCATTTTCGAAATTAATTTTGTAATAGTAATTTTACTATCAACTACTTTATTTTGCTGTTTTGCTTCTTTCTCATCCGATTTGAATATAGCATTAGAATTATCGCCTCTTCTCAAAGTCAGAGCATGTTTCACTCCATAAATTACCTTCTTATAATTTTCACAAAATCCAAACACATGTTCGAGTGGGGTAGCAGCGCTGAATTTCCCATTCGCTGAACTTAAGTAGTCATTTCGATCGCTAAATCCTTCGTTTGATTTTTCATTCTTCTTAGTATCGACGCTCCAGAAAAATATCATGTTTTCTTTAACATCTCGGGGATAGCTAACTAATCCTTTTAGAGTTGTTGTATTTCCAGGGTAACTATAACCTTTAATTTCTTCATCTCCAATTCTGTGAGAAACTCAATGAAACAAATGCATTAATCCATTGTTGATTATTGTTATTTTTTCATCTTTGAAATTATAATCACTTCCATCTTCTTTATTCAAAGCTCCTTCTATATATATAAAACTTTTACTAGGTAATACAAACTGATCTTGATTCTGGATAATGATCTTGATATCGTTATGTTCACTATTCAGATCAGTACCTATTTGTGGTTCATAGTTATGCGTTTCAATTTTTTCAACTGATTCATCAACTTTAATATTTTCATTCCACCTTAATGAATCCATTTTTTAAAGATAATTTTATCAAATTATTTTAATTTCTAGATCTTAAGTGTTCTCGAACAGTTACTTCTTCACCTCTAGTATTCATAGCATGTCCATTTTGATCAGTAAGCCAAATTCTCAAATCATAGAGTAAAGGTTGATATATTGGTAGATAAATTGGTTTATTTGGATTTTCTACAATTTTATATCCCAGTGGGACGTTTGGGAAAAAGGAATATAAAATATTATGCAAAGAACCATTGAGGTATGAGCCGTTAATTGCGCTACAATGAACGAGAATTGCGTTAACAGACATTATGTTCACTATATTTATACTTTCATGTTCTCCAACACCTTCTAAGATAATTTCTCCAAATCCCAACACCGTATTCAAAGATTTTTCTTTATTGAAAACTACTTTTAACGAAGATGAATGGAGAGCTATGACGCATTTCAAGGTATTAGTATTTGCTTTGATTTCAATAAAACCTGCTAATGTTTTTTGAATGAATTCGTTTACACTTTCTATTTCATAACAACCTGTTGGAAGTGTAATTACATTTTCAACACCATTTAATTCATAATAGAATTTATTATTATTTTCACCAATGTTAGGAATAGAATGATACATGTCTAACCCAACCAGTGCCATTTCGTGAAATTTATTTTTGTTCAATTCTATTGCTGGACTAAAGTTTATACTTATGTCACTTTTTCTTTCACTAATTATAATGCTTTGAGATTCCATTTTTTAAACAATAAATTATCAAACACCTTTACTTCAGCAGTATTTAATAGACCTTGCTTCAAAAGTTCATGCGTAAGTATTTGCAGTTCATTAAAAACTCCTGTATTTCCAGCGGTAAACGAACCGAACAATAACTGGTGTCTATTTCCAAGATCATTGATGTTAGATGGTAATACAATAATACATAATCCTGAAACGTCTGAATCCTCTCTGGGAGGATGACGAGGAGGTATAGGAGAAGATGTAGAAGAAGGTATAGGAGTAGGAGTTGGTCTAAAAGTAGACCTTCGTGACGGGTCGAAAAATGGTCTCTGACTTGTTGAAGGAATTTTGTGTCGACTCAAAATTAAGGATTATACTATTCTTGGGTTTCTTAAAGGACTTGGTTCAGGGCTTGATTCAAGACTTGTTTCACGACTTGATTCACGACTTGATGGATTTGCTGATCTAATTGTTTCAACTGCAGCTTGACCTTTTTTCGTTGAACTATTTGATAGAAGGGTTTGATAAATTTAGAATATTTCTCACCCCTATTTGCTTTTATGGTACCGTCATCCCTCAAATAAGCATCAGTTGAATACAACATTAAATAATAAATATTTTTATCTTCGTCCCTAAAATCAATTGGATTTTGCTTTGTTAATAGTTCCCATAATCCAGTTGTGCCTTCGTATACTCTATCTCCAAATTTCAAATCATTAGCCAGAATATCTACCTTTTTATTTCCTAGCATAACTTTACTTCCATCCCATCGTATGCCATAAGCTTTGGCATACTCATTTCCAGGTTTATCAAATTTCAGTCTTTGTTTTTGCATATGACCTGCTATCAAATTTTCTGAGAATATTTTAAAACTGGTAAAGTTTGGTTTGTTTGCTAATTTAATTAATTCTTTCTCTGACTTTACTAAACACACATCTACTCTATTTCAAATATTTTCCATTGTTTTACCAAATACTGAATTGTTCATCAGCTTGTAGAAACCTTTTCAAATTCAGTTTCAGCTTGCTGACGCATTTTTGTATTGATATCAATATATGATTTCATCCATGGACTTTCATCAAACTCTAATATTCTGTGAATTTTCTCCAACTTCAATCCTAGATCTAGATATTGTGTTAGAGATTTAAGATGCCGTAAAGATTATTTGCATCTACGTATGTGATAAAACTATTTGGTTTTCCTTTATCGAATGTTTCTGGAATATATGGATTGTTTGCTTTCGCATATCGTGTTGATATTTTAGAAATGCCACCTCTTATTCCTTTTTCGATGAATAAAAGCATATCAGGATCTTCAAACAAGTCCAATTCTATTTTTATATGTTTCAGTAGAGCATCGAAAGACAACCCTGGAGCTGTAAAATAATGTGCTGGATCTAGAGAATACGTTTTCATACATGTTAGTCTAAATTCTTCAAATACTTCGGCTAATAATAATGTATCGACTTTTAGACATAAATTATGGTAATCTTTGAATTTCCTACAATTAAAAGCTCTCCACACTTTGAGTGCATGCTGATATTCACCTTCTGAAATATTTTTATTATATAATCTACTGTAGAATTCACTTTTAGCTGGTAAACTATTAACTTCGCTATTTGGTTACTACTAGTACAGAAGCTTCTGCTCTGATGCGCTGCCACTCTGATATAAAAATTTTGTGACATCACGCCGACGTACGACGATATACACAGCACATAACTATTCAAGTCAATCAGAGAGGCTCGCATATGAATGGGGAGCGTCCCCTTACACCAAAAATGGAAGTAGCATTAAAATACACTGGGGAACACTCATTTTGTTGCATTTAAAAAAGACCCTTCTATGGACAATTTCAGTGTTTGATTTCAAATCTGAAGTAGGTTTTTGTCTGCAAGCTACAGATTTGAAGCAATTTGATATTTAAAATTTTTAATTTATCGTTATTACAGGGAATTGCAATATCAGCCTCAATTCTTTTGTTCACTTGAATCTTAAACGGTATGAAAGTCATTTCTATATATTAAATAATGGCAAAAGAAACAGAACATTAAAATGTGATTTGAGAGTAAATAACACTATTGTTGGTTGTGCCTTTTTTCTGATAGCGTTTCTTGAAAACATCAATCTTTAACCTGGAGTTAGATTAGCATCCTTCAGAACATCACAACAGCTGATGAAAGCATATCAATTTGTTTGTGTATTTTATTATGGCAGGAATTTGTGTTCGTAACTAATGCGTTTGTACACTTCATCAGGACAATTTCGTTTAATGCTCCAGAAGTAGTCAGTCATCATACTTTTGTCCCAGCGCCCTTGGTAGCGTTCTTCCATGACTTTTAGGTCTGGGTGGAATCGTTCTTCTTGTTCGTCACTCACAGACCCCACGTCGTCAGGGGGCTGAAGCAAAAAATGAAGCTTGATGTTCATTTTGAACCCGAGATCACGAAAAGCGAGGAACATTCTGTTCACAAGTTCACGGTAGTTCTCTGCCTTCTTGTTTCCAAGGAAGTTCTGAACGACTGGCAGAAAGGATAACCAAGCTGCGTTTTCTAAGGTGGTCATCTTAGCAACAAACTGATCATCAGGAATTAGGGTTCGAATCTGTGGGCCATCTAGCCCGCCTGCTTTGATCTTCTCAAGTGATAACCCTGGTAAAGCTGTGATGACGTGTCGGAAACATTCACCTTCGGTTTTCAGTGCCATGACGAATTTCTTCATCAAAGCTAATTCAACATGAAGAGGAGGAAAGATGATCTTATCTCTCCTTACAATTGGGTCTTCAATGATATTTGGCATGCCTGCTTCAAGGGTGTCACGAATAGGCCAGTTTTTCTAGACCCAATGTCGGTCTCGTGCTCGGCTGTCCCACATATAAAGGAAACATAGAAACTTGGTGAAACCTTGCTGTTGTCCAAAAAGAAAGTTGACCATCTTTTAGCCTACACAAATGATCCAATTGTGATCATGTTACTTCAAAAATCCCATAACAATTCTCATATCATCATAGTCTTCACGTACATATGTACACTGAGTAACCGACAGGTACTGCTTCATAAACATTGTCATTATGTTAAAGAACACACTTTAGACTGCGTTTTGAACTGTCTAATGAGAGACTCCATTCAGTAGGACTATAGTAAGGTACACCCAGTTCTTTGAGAAGCCCTGGGATGTCATAACAGTAAACAAACCGTCTGTCTTCTGAAAAGATCACAAAAAGCTGGTCACGCTCTCTGAAATGTGAAACTTTTACAGTGATCAACAAGACTTCTGCGTTGTAATCTTGATGCAAGAGCTCTGTTACTTTCTTTCAATGACGTAAATCCCGCACTAAATCCTTCAGTTCAGCCTAGGGAAGAGATTTGAGGACGGGAAAAGGTTCAGTGTCTGAAGAACAGTTCTCTGTTCCTGGCGAATGACTCGTCTAATAAGGGACCCAGAATGGTTAACGCGAGACTAAAAGACATGCTGTCCCCTACAAAACGTTTCAGTTCTGCCTGTGTCGTACAAGCCTGATAATAAGGATGTCTGCCAACCCAGTGTGGTTGAAGTCAGGATGTTCTCTGTCAATTTGCGTATTTTTGAGCAGGCCGTTACTAGTTGGGCTGCCAACGCATTATTTCGTATTAATTGCAATTCATTTAAATCGCATGCCAAGGCGTGTATGGATTTTGCACCGCGACAACAAGTACCAGCGACGTCACACAGCAGCACAACTCTTTTTATTGCAGTTAAGTTTTCTTCTGATATTTTTTTTCTGTGCAGCGAGGGTGCGCCGAGAGCGTTGCTGCCCGAGTATTTTTTTTCTCTACCGCAAATGCGGGTATGCACTCAAGGCTCTCTGCCTTTGCCAGTGCCAGTAGCATCAGTCGTTTCCTGTACGTAGTGAGAGTCAGACTGCGTAGCGCTGCCCTAGGATTTAGCTGTACAGACGTCAGATTTCATTTCAATGCCCAGAGTAAGTGTAAATTTTTGCTATTGTGATTAGCAAGGTTGATAAAAGGTTTAGGCGCCTTGATTTTGGTTATCCAGTGCTAAAAAAGTGAAGAATTTCGTTTTGTTTTTGCTTTTACGTTGAAGCTGTGTCCAAAGGTGCCTGGAGTGTTGCCAAGTTTTTCTGTAGAGTACGGAAATTTCTCTGTAGATTGCGGACATTTTTTCTGTAGTGTTCGAATTTTATCCTTTTAGAGGTTAACTTTCCAGTACCAGGGGGAGATTGATTGTGTAATTGTATTTTCATTTGTATTGCTCGTGTATTTGGAATTTAGATGTGTTTTTCTCTTTTTGTTTTGCGAGGTGTGACATTAGTTTTGCATATCTTTGATTGTGAATAGGAAAAATACTTGAAATAGTTTTGTATTAGGATCCATGTCAGATTACTCGGATAGCGAACCGGAATTCGTTCGCACAGAGCCCACAATAACAATGAGTGGCAGAATAAGTATTCCTACCGTTACGACTACTCAAAATACCACAATGACTACTCCTAGTGCGACTAGTGCTAGTGCTAGTACCAGTAATAATAACGATAGGGCTCAATTAGCTCGCCATATAGTCGCAAACATGCCTCCTACAGTAGGAACCATAATGACGAACGCTGAATTGCCCCTTTTTAAAGGTCGCAGACGCGGGCAGGACCCGGAGTTTCTAGAGAATAAATCCTTCAGTACACACATACAAAATTTAAAGGCGTACATGACCCTGCTTCCAGACGTGACAAGTGACGAACGAAAGAAAGAGTTCCTGGTGAGGTCCGCCAACAAAAACGTAGGTGATTTCAATGCTGTGGTGACCAAGCTGGTCAACGCAGATTTAAATTATACCTTTGATCAAGTAGTAAAAATTTGGATGACATATATGTGTGCCGCGGCGAAAAATCCATACACGCCTTGGCATGCGATTTAAATGAATTGCAATTAATACGGTGCCACCAATGTACGGTGCAGGAAAATGCGCTGGGACACGATGGCTGGGAACGATGCCGAAGGACGTAGTTGTCAATTAAAATGGCTTAAAATAGTGAATCACTGCTCTGTTCGTCACAATTTAACCACTGCTACTGTTTATTTAATTTCAATGACAGTTATTGTACGTAGTACTGTACCACATCTAAGTTATTCTTCAAACAAATTTGTTTCTTTAGTGATCACTCGTTGCTGGAGATGCGCCTATTGTTACTTTAAAGACAATCTCAATTTCTTCTCCAGATTCATACACAAGTATTCTGGTGCGAAATGGTGAGGCTATATTCAGATAAACCGTGAATTGGGTGTAAACCTCTACCAACGCTTCCGCTGGTATTCCGAAACCAAAGACAAAAACTGAAGGACGCGGCTGCCACAGTTGGTTATTGTTTTCTGTACACATCTGAGACTGTATAAAGTTCCAATGGCTGTGTAATGTTCGGGACACTTGATATCCTCTTAATTAATTATACACACGCACGTGAGTTGGTAAGCCACATACTGGCCACCAAATATACAGGCAGACAGAGGTTAGAAATACGCTGGTTACGTGCGATGTTTACTGGTACGATGTAGTACAGGTGGGGATGCGAACCAAATGCGCGGGCCCTAAAGAGCTCACCGCTTATAAGACCTCTGAGGCGAACGGGGTAAGAGGGGCATGGATGGCGCTTGGCGCACTTCTCCGATTGTGAACACATTTCTGACAATTCACTGTCACAACTGTCTTTTTCGCTTACATCATGTCCAATTTCTTTATCGTCCAATGAGGGAAAGCCTTGGGAAACTGGAACAGGAACTTCTTCAGAGTGCGGAGCAGGCCGAATAGCTGAGGTTAATGTTCGGGTACGTAATCTTATGTCGGTTTTTCCTCCCAACACCCGTTGTGTTTACCATGGACAAATAACAATCAGTTACATGTTTGATGGGTTGGCACCAAATCATTGGAACTCAAAAAGGCATACCTTTGCGGTTTCCTTTAGTCAGTCTCGAAGCATTTCTTCACAATTGCGGCAAACAACATGAGGAGCCCATGCTTGTCTTGATTACCAAGATGAACTTCAAAATATGTCTTGTAGCCACACTTGACGAACTAGGAAATGTTACGTCTCAGACGATTGAGTGTGTAACATCCACGTATAGTATGTAAGAGAAGGCATCAAGCTTGTTTCTGCAATGATGTTTCTCTTTGGAAGCCATGTTTGAACTGGGCACAAGAAGAATTATCAAAATAATAGTTGTTATCTTAGAGTCCTTTTTACCAACTTTTACGAAATAAGATTGATTTTGATTTGATATTAGGATGACAAGCAAGTTTTGACAGTATTAAAGCTGCTCTGACGTCTGATACCGTTCTACGGCATCCTGATTTCCGGAAACCATTTCACGTGTTCACGGACGCTTCAAATTCTGGAATTGGAGCAGTTTTGATGCACCATGATAATGATGTGGGTAAGGTTATGCAACCCATTGCTTACTACAGCATGAGCCTCAACTCCACTCAAAAGCGTTATGGTACAACTAGATTTTCTTTTTCTTAGACCTCCACGGCCTTGTTTTAATTTTGTATTCTGCGAATAGATAGAGAGACTTCTATTATTTTTACCGATAAGTTCTTCAAATTTCAATTGAATATATAGTTCCATTCACGCTATTCCCGCAGATTACTATTTTTCAAATTAATATTTCCAGTCAAAACTCGGTTATAAAACACTTTTTCGCGGTTGTACACCCTTTCAAAGCTACCGCTCGACTAAGCTCCTATAAGAGACATCATGTGCTTGCCGGTGTGTTCCATGCGTTCCCCTTCCTACATGAACCAATCCTATTTTCAGTATTTCGGAGGTGCTCGCATTAGCCTTCTTTTAATGATGTGGCTCTCACCTGTTCCTCAGCCTGTCGGACCACAGCCCTTCTCACTTACACAAGCTATTACCAACACCACACACCCACTTTTGAGTACAAACATATACGGACTCACAAGACATACAAAGTACTGATGCAACAAGAACGCACTGTTGGAAGATGTAAGCTTTATTACGCGCTAAAATTTCAACGAACGAACCTTAATAAAATGGAAAAAACATAGCAACCTTGTAATAATTCCAAAAACGACACTAATTTAAACAAAACACAATTTAGTCATTTAAAAAACACAATCTAGTCATTTATCCATTAAATTAAAATATTTCGTAACAGGAAACGAAGAGCTTCAAACATTATTAGACAATGTTTTGGTAAAAATACACTAAGGGATTTTATCGTCCTTAATGAACGTTTATATTCTGTTATACCTAATGGAAAAAATGATCGCAGTAAAGCTAAATAGCTCGGAGTCATCGTCCAATACCGGAGTGAGAGTGCATCCAAGAGCTCCTCTGTTGATCTTGTTGAAAAAGAAGATAGCACAGGCAATGGATTGTTTACTACACTTCTAAAAAATTTCTGTGGTGAAAATATTTAATTGTGCGACATTGTAGAGTTCTGTTCTGACACGACTAACGTTATGATGGGGTTCAAACATTCTGTGGCTTCTTTGTTAAAAAAGAATTTTCGACTTCCTATAGAAATGTTGGCTTGGTGGAAATGCAGATATTGGGTGTGAATAAAAGAGCCTTTTAGATAAAAATCGAGGTTCTTCTTCTATTTTTCTTGACACTGGGGCTTACTGACGTAGGACTCCAATTTTGAAGGAGCTACAAGTATTCGGCTGTTGGCTTTTGGCTTTTTTGACGCGTAGGCTTCTGTCGAAAAATAATCCAGCCATGGGCCGAGATTCTTAATTGTAACAAGACTCTTATTTGTTATTCAATATGGCTAACTTTGAGCTCTGAGTAAAATCTGCTTCGCCTTACTCCTCAACGTGAATTATCTCTAGATTCAAATAAATTCGCGCCAATTGAGTTTACTAATGCGATATTTTTAGGAAAGTCATAATTCTTGATTTAGTGTATTACATTATTTCCCACGTTCTTTGCAATTGCACCAAGAATTAGGGTGTAAATGAACCTATTTCACCGCTAAATTCCTCTATTTTGCTTGCGCAGAAATTATTGTGAACCTGTGTTTGTGTTGTGTTCAATAAATAAATTTTTCGAGTATTACTTTGTCGTTCATTTTCTCTTATTGTCTTTTCTTCTCTCTGCTAGTCAGGAGTAGATCGCCTGGCCTCATACTTTACGCTCATTGAACAGAGCTTGTAACTAGGTAATCAAGCAAAGACTATAAACTAGAGTGAAAGCAATATAAAATGTTGCCCGTATCGTGACACATATGACTCCGTAAAGTAAGAGAATTTCATTTTCTAATATGCGCATAAACTCTGATGTTACGTTATTCTTACACATAAAAACATGGAAACACTGAATATTTTCATGTAATACCAGCAATGGGTTTATATTTGATATTTTAGGGTAATTTTTGCATTATCAGGGTAACCTTAAACAAAGTTTTAGTGTAGAAACTTTTACACTCGTGTAAGCTGTGGGGCCAAAACTAACAGAATACATTCCTAAAATGACGGATGTATCCTGTGGAATTGACGAGTTTTGAATTGAGCAAAAACAGGTCCTTTTCTGTTCGGAGGTGTGGGAGGCTTTACTGCATAGCAGTAGGTCAACGATTCCCGTCTTGCAGGATAACTCAATCTTAAACGACGTGCTTTACAGACGAAGACAGATCGACTCACGGACTAGTACTATTCTGACTTCGGTAAATCTGAAGGATATGACAGTAATCGATTTTGAAAATTTCAATGCCTAAACATAGTTAATTCAATCGAAATAAACAAGTTTTCTTCTATGCACTTTCCGCCTGAAATCAGTATTTTATTAGTTATAGCGGTAAATTACTTACCGCAGTTCCAGTGTTTGAAGCGGAAAAAAATTTCATCAATCCCGTGGAATGGCAACACTGCAATGAAGTTTCACTTCCCGCGCTCTCGTCATCAAAGACGAAACCAAACCTACCGCAGCTATACCACGTTAAATACTCATTTGACGAAAAAAGTGTATAGGAAAAAAGTAGTTTATTTTGGTGTTATTACCATGATTCAAGCAACGAAAATTCGAAAATCAATCAGTAGCTGTTTATTCGAGCGCATTTGTCATCAAAGACGAAACTAAACCTACCGCTATAACTCGTAAAATACTCATTTCAGACGGAAAATGCATAGATGAAAACTTGTTTATTTTGATTAAATTAATTAAGTATAGGCACTGAAAAGTAGAAAATCGATTACTGTCATATCCTTCAGATTTACCCTGACTTCTGTTATGCCGACTTCGTTGATGCAAAAAGCGATTCTTGGTATACAATCTATGTAACATACTGATGCATTGTACACTTTATTGAAGTTTAAATTAAGTATTATAACCCTATAGAGAAAACTTTCATTCGTATATTTGTGAAAATGTGCGTTTGCAAATTGCTTAAAGCTAATTCGTCTGTACCCATTAAAATCCTAAATGCACTCATAGCAAAAGAACCATTCGAAGTAGTGTCGTTGGACGTCCTGGGTCTCCTTCCAGCAACTGATAATCAGCACAGGTATATTTTGGTCATAATTGATCTGTTTTCTTGTTATTGTATACTATATGCTACTTCAAACCGGCAGGCAGATACGGTTATTTCCTGTCTAAACAGCTGTTTCGCAACTTTTGGTAATGCCCTAAAATATAACTAAGTGACCAAGCTCTCGAATTCAAATGAGTGGCAGTAAAACAATTTGATAAGATTCACGCGATAAAATAGTTCCGGTCAATATGGAGTTTAATGCGCTCACAGAAATTAAAAATGCTGTTCCCAATAATCACTAAAGGACTACGTTTAAAAATGTTTTACAAGAATGACATTCTGTGCTGATGCTTTATTTTTGAGATATAGCAATAATTACGTTCAAATAGAAATAACATCATATAGTCGGTTGCTTAGCATTGTTGGGTCACGCCCATTTTTTGGGGGGGACACGCCCACTTTTTTGTGGGAAAATAACAGCCTCGATTTTGGTAAGTTAAGATAAGCTATTTTAGGTTGCTTTATGCTATTTTAGGTTGCTTTATGCTATTTTATGTTAGTTTACTTAAATAACCTAACATTACCTAACTTTTAACCTTACCCATCGTTACGTCAATACCGTATTAGAGCATATTTATGCGTCCGTTCCTTCACTTTTAGATGCGACATTCCTATAACATCAAAGTATAATAATTTGAAAATTACGCATCAGCGAGCAGAATGTCATTCATGTAAAACGTTTTCAACTGTGTTCCTTTAGTGATTCTTGGGGACAGAATTTTTAACCTCCGTGAGCGCATTAAACTCCATATTGACCATAGTTCCATCAGAAAAAAAATTTATTTGTGCCCTAAGGCTCATTTAGTACTGAAACTTTCAAATGAATTAAAATCTGTTATTTTATCCTGATTTACTTTGTCAATAATTTAAAAAGGAATTTTTCTTTTGTGGGCGTGAAGTTAGAGCCACAAGTAGCTCATGTCAATTGAAGTTAAGGGTGCTACGTTAATGAATTTTGCTGCAGTTGAAAACTGTACTCAATTTTTATTTTACAACAAACACTTTGAAAAGATATAGGAAATATAATTTTATATATTTTATTTTATAATTATAATTATTTTTAGCTATTTTTGAATTACTCTGTTTTCTGAAGGATGTTCAAGTTATATCTTATAGCTATGTTAATTGACTTTAGCCTAAAATAAATATCCTGAAATTTTCATTTTTTGTGGGAAATGAAAAATTAAAATGTCTAAAATATTTGATTAAGTGTAACAATTTTTAGTTTAATTTTACTGCATTTGGTGATAAAATATCTTATATATAGATTCAGGCATTGGGTGTATCATTGAGTGGGCCGTGCTAAAACACTGCTCATGTTTTTATAACTTATTTCCATTTCACAGGAAGATTTTGAAGAGTTCGTGAGCAAAGAATCTAGTGGTGCAGAAGAAATGATCTGGCGCCTTGATGAGCAGCTCAGTAAGTATTGCTTCATGGAGTCGCACCTCACTGCCACTCGCTTGAAGCGGGTCTATTATTCTATTATAATGATGTGGTACAAGAAGCACATTTGTGTAGAGTATATTTATTTTATGTTACCTATGTCAGTATTAGTTGAAGTACCCTCTCACTTGACTAAAGCAAAAAAGAGCTCTTATGCCCAATGTAAAATTTTCTCTTGCTTATCGGTGATGACACAAGTGTTTCGTGTCAAAGTTCATTATTAGTATTTGTTGCTCATTAGGCAAGACGGAGGATGGCTTTTTGTAAAAAGTGCTACTCTAATCTTTTTATTGCAATGCATCAAATTTCCTCAGTATAATTAAGATGTATTGATGTTTGTGATGTTAGCCAACTTGCCAAAGTAATATTTTTCCCTTCTCTAGCATGCATTGAATGTAGGTGGGATATATTTTTAATTGTCATTCAGAAAGTTTAAAGCTTTCCTCTTTGGTTATAGTCTCTTATTCTTCATAGACTAAAACCATACATATGTGCATTATTTTAATTTTTCTAACACTTTTTGTCGAAAAATGCATAGAATTTATGTTCCATGAAGTGAATGATTTTGACATGTCTGCAGAAATATTCACTCATCCATTATTTATTGGTGCATGCTGAAGCACCAGGTGCCAGACATCAAAAGCTGCCTGCAGATCATAGAAGAAATGAAGGCTCGACAAGACAGCACGGAGGATCTGGAAACTCGATTCCTGCTTTCTGACCAAGTTTATGTTGAAGCTACCAATCCTCCTTCCAACAAAGTTTGCTTGTGGCTTGGGGTTAATGAAACTGGACTAGGTTCAACTGCTGTAAGAAATTATGAGAAGTTAAGAAAATGTGAAAGATTTTAATCACATTGTTTTTTTAATGACATTATGTTTGGGTGGGGAGAAATTTATCTTCATTTGTATTTGAGTTTGAAATAAGAGCAAAGCAGAAAATTCTGATTATGTATTTGTATTTTTATTTTAAATTTTAAATAATTTTTGTTACACTTATTTTCTTAAGGTGGGTGTAATACCTGTCATTTTTATGCAGAAGCTTTGTACTTCGTAGTATGCTGCTCATGTGTTTGCTTCATTGCTACTGCCTTTACAGTTAATTTCTTGAAGCAGCATCTGCCTTAATTGTAGGTGTATCTGTGCCATAGTTAAATCAATATAACCAGTGCGCCCTTTCATGGGAGTACAACTTTTGCATCTATAAGAATTAGTACTGCCAAGGGTGAGATGTGAGGATCCAAGCTGAAGATTAGGTAGAATAGATTTTGGATGGTTTTGGTGGATGTAGAATAGATTTCTGTTGTTTTAGGGTATTTATTTTATTTGGTTCACTGGTATCTAATTTTTCATGTTATCTAATCAAATCAGTGTACATAATTATTGTGTATATTTTGCTGTCGGTTTCACCCCTTTTTGTGAAAGCTTAAAATATCTATTCAGAATGACTGATAACTCTTCTGTAGTATGAGCAATTTCTAGCTCTTCTCAAGGTACATATGCATAAGCGCCTCTCCTTATCAATGTATGAAACCTCTTGAATTACTATGTCTATCCCCTTGTCTTAAGCGCAACTGCGATCTCAGCTGCAATAATTTCATCTATGAGTGTATTTTGTAGATTACGAGTGTTACTGCAATACTGACAGGTCTTTGCATCAGTGCTTATTTGGTTGTATTCTCTTTTCTGGCCTTTTGGAGAACCCAGTGTACTAGCCAAGCAATTCGTTATATGTGATTGCTTACTTCATTTCATCAGTTCAGTTCTTGAAAGTAAATTTTTGCATCTCTTCTAATTCCATTGAGATCAAAGTCTACCAAAATAGACATTGATTTCCTGCATTTTTGCAATGCTTGAGTTCAAACTGCTAATGCAAAATTCCTCTGCTTTGGTGCTTTGTTACTGACCTATTTTTAGATTTATTGTAGAAAACTTATTAATTGAACTCAAACTATGGCTTTAACCTATATAATACAGTGATGACTCGTGTGTGCAGGCGAATGTGATGCTAGAGTATGACCAGGAGGCAGCAGAGGTGCTGCTCAACAAGAACCTCAGCAACGCGAACACCAAGCTCACCCAGGTCGCTTCAGACCTTGATTTTCTTAGGTGAGTTTTAGTAGATTTTCACGTGGGTACATAACTGCATTTGTTCAGTTCTATAGAATGTTTAGAAAAAATATATGTATATACGTTATGTTCTAAAATACTTTTGTCATGGCTTTTCTGTCAAAAAAAGAATACTGTAAAAATTTGGTATAATCTCCCGTTACTGGCACAATTAGGAATATGACTGTTTTCCTGCGTTTTCACGACTTGCTTATCTCGACATGTGTTTTTGGCCATACCTAATCTTCTATTTCATCATTAGAGAGCTGCAGACTCCATTCAGCAGCTACTGAGAATTGACATCCGAGTAGGAGATTAGGTACGGCCAAAAACATATGTATGTTTTTGGCCGTACGTAATCTTCTACTCGAATGTCACTTCTCAGTAGCCACTGATTGGAGTCTGCAGCTCTCTAATGATGAAATAAAATAGTGGTTGGAGATCAATTATTTCAGATACTGTAACCCTACTAAGATGCATGCTCCCCCAACAAATAACTAAGATCTCAATAAAAACAAAGATCATCTAGAAAGTTTAGAAAATTTATCCTTCTTCAGAAAGCCATTTCAAGAAAGTTTCGTACCGAAATATTTTGCTCACGTATTTTCGAGTGCTGAATCGATCGTTTTCTTCATTCAAACTTAGCTCTGGCTGTAGCTTCTGTTCTCAAGCTTGTAGAAAAATTCCAATTGTGGAACTGAACTGTCTTTCCCCGCCTTAAAAATGTGAGGTCCCGAGATGAGAGGTAGGCTTTCTTTGTATTGAAATAAAACTATTTTTGTTGTTGTAATACATAATCGTTTTTTGTTTACTGCTGTCCTGTTTTGAGTTATGTATTCCTTCTTAACTCACAGTTTCTAAGCGCCAGAGACCTTGCGTGGGAACGTACGCTAGCTTCCGTTCAACTTCATACTGCATGGTTCCTTCATCCTTCCTCTCTTTGAAACATTTTGTTGTGGTTAGAGAGGCTTAAACGGTGCTACTATTGCGTGAGGTCTATTGCCATATATCGTTACCCAGGTACGGTTTGAGATGTATAAATTGTTTTTAGCTAAATCAAATGTATGACCATTGGTAATATCCCTTAGTAACCTAACCTAACCTCACGCTATAGCACTAGCTAGAGTTAGATCTCATGCTGTAGTGTGGTAGGCCTCACGCTATAACAACACCCGCTTAAACTAACTTAAAACCGATTAATCTTGCCCACCTCAGGACGCAATGCACCCCCACCGAGGTGACCATAGCCCGCGTGTACAACTGGGACGTGAGGCGCCGCAGAGCCGAGGCTGCCAAGACGGCTCAGCAACGGAAAAACTAACCCCAAAGTAGCCTTAATATTTAGCTTCTCTTTCTCTTTCACTGCCTCCTGCCTAGGGCTATGTTGTTGGCATACACGAGAATGTAACCCTGATCCAGCTTCAGTTGTGTTTCTTGTCGCCCGTCATTGGAGCTCATGGGCGACTAATTTGCTGTGGCGGTTACAGTGCGTGAGTCTTTTATTTTGTCGTGCCACGTGTCGGACACAAATGTGTCAAGAGGGATAGATTGCAAGTTTGATATAAAGTCTTAGGTTAGCTATGCTTGACCTCAAGAATTATAAAACTTTGAGAAATTGCGTTGAGATTTCCACCTTTAGTATCGGTTGTACGCAGCGTTCGTTTTCCTCCTTAAATGGAACGACCTCATTGCTAGCCTACCGTAGTACATATTTGACGGAGATGTTTCACGGCATTTCTCGTTCCTCAAGTGACGAATGTTTAGGTAAGGTTTCATTAAATTGCTCAAGAAAATTGGGTAAGGATGTTAAATTTTACATCCAAAGGATTCTCATTTCCGAGAACCACATACTCCCTGTTGGGTTAATTCTAACTTCAGATATTTGAGCATCAAGATAATCATTGTCCCAGGACATGAGGGTAGTAAAAAATTAGGTACGTTTTGTCTTCTTCTAATGTCCTGTATCAAGATGAAGCTTCATTATTTCGCATTGAAAACCCATTTATTTGCTCAAAAGAAACCAAAACACGCTCTTGGCTTCGATTCTAATGTTTCTGGCGCGCAAATTATTGAATTGTGAATACTGATGGGAATTTACTGAAGGAGACTGGCGTAGCATGAAATTTTTTATATTTAGTGATCTTAATGTGTATTATACTTTTCAAGTGTCTGGTTACAGCTGAAGTCTTATAATTCGTTATGTTCAATAGGAAAGGAAACGAGATTTGTAATTTCTAAGCGGTGACAGGGGAAATATAAATGTGGCCAACCTGTTATCTGATGGGGGACCTATTCATAAAGTACTGGATTTGTTAAAGAAGTGAATGTATTCGGGAATATATGATGTTAAATCTGAGTGGACCCACCCAGTTCAAGGGTGGCGAGGCTGTGTTTTAATGTTTGTATTACGGTTTGTCTAAGTCCTAGAGGCTTGTAGCAGTTGGTATATTCTGCTGCACAATTTAGAACCAAAATGGCCGAGCGAACTGCGCTCCTATACTCAACGCTGAGTTGAGAAAGGGTTCCAGCGCGGGTAAGACGCTTGGCCAAAGTGAAGGTGGGAGCTGGAACCCCAACTTGGGGTCCCATTAATTAATGTTCTTCTTTTTATTCTGTGAATAATATTAATTATTGAATCGAATTGAAATAATCACCAGTCGTCCGTACCTTTTCTTAAGCAGAGGATACGATTTTCTTCTAAAAGCCAATAAACGTTCCGAAAATGAAACATCATTGTTGAAGTCATCAACCTAACGGTATGAGATTTTTGGGTGTTTAGGTTACTAACTTCAGTTGAACGTATTTCCAAAAAATTGATTCATACCAATGTCAATTGCCGAGCATGACCAGCGAAAACAACTTACGTCTGCAGGTGACGCAAGTCCCATTTAAAAATTTAATGCAGTAAAATGTTCGTTGAAGTACTCGGGTTGACCAATGGAGCCGTTATAGCATTCTTTTGCTGTTGGTAAACTATTCTTTTAGATACATTTCAACAGTTTTCTACAATTTTGTACGATAAATGGCTTGTAATATGCCCATCGTATTTAGAGGCTTCAACGAGCGGTTGTTTTTCTTGGCAATTAAGTATTTATGGATTTTCATCTCTTTTGTCTCACGGTTACTTGCATTTTACACGGTAACTTGGCCAAAAATAAAAAATGTATGTTTTACCACCGTATTTTTATGGCAAATCAGAAGAAAATACTGGTTACTGCCGTTTGCGATACCCAACCCTATTGAAAATCGAGGACGGTGCACCGGTGGAATATGAGTGGAAACATGGACGATTTGAGGTTGGTTTACCGTCTATTTGAGGGTCAAATGTCCAGTCTCCGCGACCATACTGCGCACTCAATACGCCCATACTGCGACCAACTTTGGTCGGTGAACAGCTTCAAATCAACCTCAAATCACCTCTACATCCAATGAATCGCTCGCTTCGCAACCTTAATCAACTCCAAATCACGGGTGGCCACCTCTACGCAATCGCTTAAAAAACGCTCCCAGCTGCCAGTGTATGACGTCACGAGCATATATACATATGGTTGTGACGTCATACACTGGCAGCTGGGAGCGTTTCTTATCCATCGTACAGAGATCACCTGTGATTCTGATTTTGCTAGGGTGAAGAAGCAACAATATTAACATACCATGCTAACCGCACACCAACATTAAATATCATATACTCTTATTTAGGATATATGAATCAATTGCGCAACCTTAACCAATACATTCATGTGGATATTTGGTAGCTACGATCAGATATTTGGTATACAAATCAATCTATTAATATGCCACTTAGGCAAGCTCAAAAATTTAGCCCTGTCGAATGACCTCTAGCCTCAAGCCTGATATCAAAAAATATTCAATCGCCCCTATGATAGGTCAGGTGCTTTACTCAAAAACCAACCTCAACGTCCGTCAAAAATCGAGTATTAGAATGAAAATAATTGGAAGGATATGAAACAAAATTCGTAAAATATCTATTATTTTATAAACTACAAGCGAATAATATCGATGTATGTATGTATAGCCGAGAGCTTTCTCCCTCCACAAGGGAAGGGTAGCTACGAGTGCAGAGAACCAAAAAATTGCAAAAAACATAGATAAGAACAAAATTTTTCAACGTTCATACATCTCCATCTAATCACAATCGCACATACTTTGCATTCCAGGCATATGAATTCAGCAGCCAGGCCCAACAGCTACCGCTGGTTTACCCCGGCCGCATCATGAGTGGCGCGGGGGCCCCCGAACTTTTCGACGTGACTATCATTCACACTAATTTTATTAATAACTATTTATTTCCAATACAAAAGTTTCTTTGAATTGCAGCACATACATTAAAATAATTGTTTTTGAAATATCGAACAAAAATTTCACTGTAAATTGATAGAATTCAAAAGCTTTAAATAAACAGATGTGGGTCAGAATTTTTATGCATAATGAAAAAATTTCATTTTAATGGTGCAGTAAATAACAAAAGATAATAAAAATATATTCTATAAGATGTTGAAAATTAGTGATATTGCACATCTTGGAATTAGTTGTTCATATATAATTCTATATCACTCTGTAAATACTGCATTCAAATTGATGTTTCTTTCTCGTGGAAGTTAGGCATAAATATATTCAAAAGAAAGATGATCGTTTTTTCATACCTAGGTATAGCTCAAGAAATTTTTGGGGGATTTTTTTCAAAATAAGTACTGATATGTAAAATATTAAAAACTATGAACTGTTGGCAATTAGGGATCTAAAGCAAGTTTGGGCCATAATCATCCAAACTGATTGAACAATTAAGACACTTTTGTATGTACCTGAGCTAAATAAATTATTTTCAAAAAAAAAAATACTTCAATTATAAATTAAAAATTAGACAAAAAAATAGTTACAATGACAAAAGTAACTTGGAATGTTTTGTGTTTGATAAAAAGTTTCATGTAAATATCAGAGCAAATAAAAATCTCAGACAATCCAAAAGCCTTGGTATGAAGCCTTGGTTCATTGCAAGCAAAAATAAGAACGCGGTTACATAGTTTACATTAAATTGAAAACATGTAGCTAATCAAGTTCCCAGTATTTCGTTCTTGAATAAAACTGCGTTCTTGTATTATAAAAGAGTGAGGGACCTGTTTTGCTCTCGACTAATAGTCAGTACGATACATCTTGGTATTAATGAGGGTTTCAGGACAGCCCAAATCCTTCATTGTGGCACGAATGCTAATGTTCAAGAGCAGCCAATTTAGTTATTAATTACATAAAGTTCAAGTAATAAAAAACTGTGGTACATACTGGATTAAAGGTGACTGTATATAGAGCTGAAATATATATAAAAATTATGACTGCTTCAAGAATATTAGCGGGCTTGTTTCAAAATTTTAAGGACATACTAAATCCAATGCGCGTGAAAATACATTCATTACTGACTTGAAAATAATGATTTTAATTACAATTTGAATTATTTAATTATTATTTTTATTTAATTACAATTTGACTATATCATTTGAACTAAAAAAATTTACACATACAGTTTGTATAACAAACAAAGTAAAAATACTGTCAGTGTAGCTTCAGATAAAGTTCAAACTAAAAAATATTTTGAATTGGTCTCCTTCACCAGGGCAACTTACCATTCAGGTTTATATAATATTCTAGGTACATATATGTATATAAGTCCAGTACTTTTATGTCACCTTTATTTTTATATCACTATTATAACTGTTAATGTGTGGATACTTACATATTAGCCTAGCTTACTTGTAGCTAAATACTACCCAGATATACATACCTAATGGGGAGGTGAAAATGTTCAATCCAGTTTTGATTCGTGAAATGATGAGCAGGATACAAAAAACTTGGGAAATTCCATAAAAACAAGGCGTGTAAAATATCAGCGCAATCGAACAATACCCAAGTAGACACAGATGTGGGATTGACATGGGGCGCATATGATATAACTGAAAAATAGTAATACCTTTCCCCATTTTTTGCACAATGTACGATAGATGGTAGTATTACTGTACATTTGTGCTTTGCATAGTGAAGAGGAATATAAAAACATGATTTCTTGTTGGTCACAGGAAAAGTTTAGCTGCAATCTACCAGTGTCTCTATACACATGCATCTTTAAGAGTTGGGAAGAATTGAAGTGAAAATACTATATGGTTCTTTTCATTACATTAATTTAAGACAACATAAATCTCTGGAGACTAAATATTTTGACCTATTCTGGTCCCATTGACAAGATTGGCCAAATAACTCAGATAATCCCTCACAAAACTTATTAGTCATTAGAAGTAAGCAAGCACAGCATTGGAATAACATAATGC
The DNA here is from genome assembly GCA_030386875.1 of Morinoia aosen. Taxonomy (NCBI): domain Eukaryota; kingdom Metazoa; phylum Arthropoda; class Malacostraca; order Amphipoda; family Talitridae; genus Morinoia; species Morinoia aosen. Next base: position 73,889,610 of record CM059557.1, read on the forward strand.
AAGCAGTATTCATTCACTTGGTATGACAAAATGAGTAAATTTAAAAACGTTTAAGTTACCATCCTTGTCTTTTGCGCCAATCCACATCACTGTTTGAACTCGTACATGTATACCCAGTCTAACATTTTTGAAACCTGCATGCATGTTTTTCGCCGCCCACGTAATTGAATTGCTTGGACAGCGTAAATTATGCATGCCCTGGCAAAAAGGTTAGACTGGGTAACCTCATAGAAAGAGCAGAAGTTGAACTCCTTGTAGATCAGAATATGTTTTCTGACTCTCATTGGGATCTCTTGGGAAGATTTCTGAATGCCAGTCCCCCCCATTTGTAAGAATTTAATTTTATTTTTTACATTGAAAAGTGCTGTAAAGAGCAATATGTTCATGCAAATATAATTTGTTGAACGTAAGCAAATAAAATTTTGTCACTTGCAAATGAGTATTACGGAAGGGTATCATGGGTGCCATGGCCACTCATTGTGGCTGACTTCCTTAATGAATAACTTATGGTTCAAAATTTAATATGGTACCATACATGCCATTCACCAACAGGCACTAACATTGATGCTTACCAAAATGCCGAAAGGAAAAATTAGATTATAAGTTAGCTTAGGCAGCCCTAACCACACAGCAAAACGTTCCAAAGGGAAGAATGATGACAATGTTGTGAGTCATTGAATAGTCTTTCTGCTAGCTTGGATGTATATCTTTCCTCCACAATTTTGTGAAAGACATATTAATTCTTTTTCATTTCTGTAGTATTTGGGCAGTATTTTAATGAATAAACCGTTAATCAGCTGTTCTAGACAATAAAAAAGAAAATAGAAGTACTATTAAAAATATAGAGAATAATAGTTCAAAAAACATTAATATTACTTATCATCAACAATTAAGAATACATATGTATAATACCTAAAGCTATTATATAAAAAAATTTGTAGGAATTGAAAAAACTTGTATCAATTAGCTAATGAAATAAGAAAATTAAAGAAATAATGTTGACGTTTTCTCAAATAATGTAATAGTCAGAACTCACATATGTGCGCTGAGATCACACTGCATCACTCAAAAAGCTATCACTATTTCAGTTATTTACACACATTGTAAAATTGAAAACTTTCAATAAAATACACTTTAAATGAGAAGCCTTCCATGCAAATACTACTTTTTCTTGTCACCCTTGTAAAACTTTTGTCATGTTGAAAAAAAATCGTTTCACAAATATTTTCTATGTCTTGATAAACGATATTTATAACTTCATTTACATCAATAATTGGAAAAAATAAATTCTTCAATGCTTCCCACACTTGCAATTGTACCAATCGTGTCAGGTCACCATTGTCATCAATACGTTTAGAACAAGGTTTGTCACGTCTATTATTCATGCCCTTCACTGCTCAGTAACTCGAATATGACGAATGCTTAATATAGATTTCTATGGACCATTAATTCATGAACAACTGAATTACAATGAGTTGTACCACAAATTATGACTACTCTGTGTGTTCGGAGTATGGAGGCTGTTTATCTACGCGTAGTTCGGCTAAATTTGAAAGGCAGGGAACGTTTTCGTTTCAAAAATATAGTTGTTGAAAACCTAATGAAACCAAAAAAATGGTAATACGTTTGCTTCAGTTACTTAGAATTCAAATTCACATTAACTGCCCTCTTGCTGTTGATAGCTAAGCAATGAATGTCCTGAACATGAAGAGCACAGCAACTACTTCTCGTCAGACAGTCACAAAATTCAAACTACCGCGATGCAGGCCTGAGTCATGCTCACGAGCTTAACATATCGCACACAAGACGTCCGACTTAAGGGCTGCAACAGCAATAGATCGATTTGTCGTTAAAATTACCCCTTAAAAATAGTTATATATGTGTTTTTGACATTCTAAATTGTTTTTTTACACAACTGAATTATTTTTGGTGAATAAAACTATAATTTGTGATTTTTTTCAGTTGATTGATGTCAATACCGGATTGTGAAATTAGACTTAACAACCACACACGCTACGTTCATCTGAGCAGCAGATACAGTATATGCGTGCTTGAAAAATTGCACGAAAGCGCTTTACTCAAAGAATGATGCATGCCAAATGAGTTATATGGTAGGAATAGGCCTACTCCATACCATCATTACGAAATTAAGTCATTTATATCATCTATATAAATGACTTTATATCCTCTTAATTCAATATACATATAGACATTTATTGCTATAGTAACATATGACAAACGATGTTAGCATTTTTTTTTAAACTAGACCTTCGAAACTCATTGAACGACTGAGAAAACTAGAACTGTGAACCTGCGAATACAGTAATTCTGAATATACATATTATTGTAATGTATTCATATTTCTTGATATGTCATATATATCTGCACTCATTAATGACTGAAATAACTATTCATTAACTTAATTAGTACATTTTATACAAATTACTCCGTTTTCTTGGCGTACGATATCAACCCAATGTTTGGGCAATGATAATTTATATTTTTACAAATTTTATTAAATTACGATATTTTAATTCATATGAGATAGTTTCCACTTATGTGAATATCGTACATAGATATATACACTGTTAGTTCATTATTAGAAATAAAACTATTTACTACATTGTCCCAATAACAAGTTGATATAATAAACATATATACCTTTTTTTGATATTGTCTTATTATTAGCCTACTTTTGTAATCCAAGATTCCAATATCAGTTCAATAAATAATTATCAACCCAATATTGACCTAGTAATGTCTTGCTACCTGGGTATGTTTATCATTTTAAATGAAACGACAAACAGTTGAAGTGTTTAGAATTAATATTTCTCCATATATTGTTGAACCCCATCATGTATAATCACAGCATGAAATACAGTATTCACCTCCGTTACATAAATAATAATTTTATGATATTGTTGAAATGTATTTGGCTACGCCTGTGCATTTATATCCCAACAAGTTAAATATAATTGAAACGTTCCACAATACACCTCGGCAATTTGATGCACTTTCACTCGACCATAGAGTTGTTCATATTTTAAAACGGGAAGCATGAGTCATATTAGCATGAGTCATTTTACCGTACATGGTTTGGGTGCACATTTAGAACCAGTTGCTGCAGCTACTGACGATCTGCGATAAGGATTAATTTATGCAATTGAGAATTAACCACAAATGCAGAGCAGTAATTATTGAATGGGAGAGGGCATGAAAAACAAGTGTCAGAAAAACACGGTATCAGCGATTCTGAGCCAGATGGCCGTCCTTGGCCAAGTCAACCTCGAATCGCTACTAGATGCCGCGAATTAAAGACGGTGTATGGACGGGAGGCCACGGATGGCAGTGTCAATCATAACATGCTCGTAAATTGGGCGGTGTGCCGTTGTTTTATCGGTCAGATGGCCGAATGACCAATAAATCGCGGATAATAAGCCCTGTCAACCATATTCCACCGGTGCACCGTCCTCGATTTTCAATAGGGAAGTTTTACTGTTATTTTACGGCAATTTCATATAAATTAGTTTTTTCTCGTTTTTAATTTCCGGGTATTAACGTTTAAAGCACGGAAACTCTTTAGAAATTACGGTTTTTACCCTCAGGTTTTACCCTTTTTTTCACGGTTTTTTGTCGGCAGAGAAGTTGCCAGACATTTCACCGTGAAATTACGGTGGAATTTTTTACAGAGATAACAATAATTCATCTGTCGAAATAGTAAAGAAGGTATTAGCTTAAAGTTAATCACGTTAACTTTTTAGTATTATTATATTTTGAGTTTAAGTTCTCCCTTATCCGTTATCCAGACATATCAGCGAACTGGAAAGGAGAAAGGGATAGCGACAGGACGGTGTACTATATGAAGGGCACATCTCCCGATATCACCCTCATGAGTGCGACAGATAAGCGAAAGATGAGGGTTGCTATGATCACAAGCTCCAACTGGACTGAAAAATGTCATCACAACTGAAGTAAAAGATTATAGGAGAGAACACTTCATGCAATAAAAGCTACCTATTTGGTTAAAAACTGAAGTGCCAGGAGAAAAGGAATAACTACATAAGTAAGTTCTAGTTAGTTTTTAGTAAGTTTTGACAAACCAGAGTTCTGTGTTTGTAGAAATGGTATCCACTATAGGCATTTTTTATCAAAATAATTGACGTTAAGGGCCACTTTTTCGGCAGGTAGGGCAAAATATAGGCACTTATTGACATATCTGGCATTTATGGCGTTATTGGTTTTTTTATGTTTTTTTTTTGGTATTTATGGCAAACGTCCGGGCTTTAGTAGTGGCCGATGTAAAACTTATGTGCAGTGTGAGTTGAGCAAATCAAAATAGCTCTTTCAACTTGCTGGTGGTTTTAGCAAGGCCAATTCTACTTACCATTTTGACAAAAATCCGGTTAGAGTTATTTCAAGCTAACTTCGGCAAAGTAAAAAAGGTAAAACTTTATTTATTACCTACAGACACTCGCATATGGACATGGGTTAGTGTAGGACAATGTAAATAGGTAATTGCAGATACCCATAATATATATGTGTAGGGGCGACCCTGCCGGCCTTCCGCTCTTCTTCCCAGTGACGTCGGAAGACATAGATTAGTCCTCTATATAGCCTGCGATGCTTCACAGATTGGTACCTTTTTGTGATCATACGAGCCTACTGTGGTCTCCTTCTAATGTGTGATTAGTAACTGTTTATTGTAGCTCACAGAGTTAAGCCCTGTCGCTAATTGTGTTTCTTTTCCATTCTAGACTTGAACTTGAACCGTATAGAACCCTGGTGAACGTAATTTTCTAAACAGTAGATAGTGTCACCATTTCTGACGAGTAAGTTTACTTCTGTTTTTTTTTTGTGCTGTTAGGGCCCTAGCTGAAGTTAGGTTGGCGTTCTTTGTATTGAAATTAAGTGTTGTAAAGTTAAGTACTCTTTTCCGGTTAATTGTTCCGTTTTCAGCACTTACTACTTTCTACCCCAACTTTATCGTATTTCATAACCTTCTTTCTCCGTTTACTGTGTCTGTGCTCTTCCTGTGTGGATTTTGCGTACCCGAAGCCCCGTGCTAAGTGGTGCCCTTTCCTTCCTCTCTTTGGAACGCCTTGTGTGAATCGATAGGCTTAGACTGGCTGTTAGTTAGAGACAAATCTAACAAGTATTTCTGCATTGTCTTGCTTTTTGTAGATTTACTGAAATTGAAATACTAGTTACCTTATTTCCCGCTAGACCTGCTAGTGAGATTTTCTCTCGCCGTTAATTCAAGGTTTGACTCTAGCAAGCCGCGAACAGTGTTAATGGTGGTGTGTTTGTTCGCAGGCTGGACTTGCCCTGTGCCTAGGGAAGCCACGCTCATGTCTGTTCATGTTCATCCGTCTAGTCTACCAACTAGCTCACTCGCTGGCTTGTAGCCTAGCGCACCTGCGTGCACCGGTCCTTGGTGCCTTATCCTGCACCGGTCTTTGGTGCCTTATCCTGCACCGGTCCTTGGTGCTTTATCCTGCACGGGTCCCTGGTGCCTCATCCTGGCATGTGTTCTATGACCGCTGTTGTGCTCGCCCACCATCACGGGTTCTCCACCTGCATTCCACCGTCTTAACTTTAAGTTAAGATATATATTTATATACTTTTCAACATTTATGAAATCAGTAAAACTATTTGGTTGTTTCGCGTTTCAATTCCCGAGGCGGTTGGGGGTGCCTAGAGCGTTTCGACCTGACGTCCCCACTATTAGAGCTGTACGGAATACTTCCGTAGCTTGGCCCCGACAATATGCATTTGATCAGTAGAATATTAGAACATCTTTATTCATTCAACTATTCTAAAATTTAATTCTGCTTGTCAAAGCATTTGTTCTGCACTCATATTTTGATATTTCCCTAGCACAACCCCTATAGTCTTCTATTAAATTTGAAAAATGAGAGGAATGCATGGGAATGCGTGCAACTAAATTAGAAAGATAGAAGCAACACGTTCATTACAGCAATATGGGGCACAAAAATACCGAAGTTAAGAAAGTTGAGCCTTTGAATGCTTATGGTACAGTGACAAGGCGATTTAAAAATAAGTATTGACTGAAGTTTTGCTACAACCGTTTTAAATATTTTGGTTTCACTTTTCAGTAAACAAGACACAATACTCACTTCGCTCATAGAAGCATCTCTTAAAAGAAAGAAAAAAGAAAGAAAAACTTTTTATTCCCAAAAATGTTAACTCATGAAATGTATTACACATTGGATTTTAAAAATTTCTTATTATAAAGGTCTTTAATTAATAGACAACCATGCGAGGCGTACTGTACAGCCGTGTGGGGGGCTAATTATACTATTATGAGAAACAGTCAAAGTATCATCTCTTGGATATTTTATACACAAAGAGATGGCTAACAACTTATAAAAACATTAATTACTTCTCTAGATTTCTTCAGAATTCTTTAATTATTAGTTGAAACGAAATAAGAACAGACAAAAAGCGCTTTACCGAAGCAGACTGAAATACCACCGTAAATAAGTATCAAGTAATGAGAAAAAAGTTAGTTAAAAGTAATTGATAAAAACAACGCACAAAACGCACATCTAGAAACATGTAAACAGAAATTATTGCAAAATGAATTTCATAACTTGTTCACCGTACGGGAAGAAAAATAATTTTTTTCACGAATCATTTGTTTAAATTGCGCTTTATTTCATGTTTGTTCCTCTAAGGTAGTGATAGATCTATTTTTGAAACAGCTAGTGCAATAAACTCATTTGCTGGACTATCGTGTTGTTTCTAAAGAATGGTTCAGTGTTAACTGGTCGTACAGCATTAAGTCAAATGTAATGGGTCTTGAGGTTTTATTTTTACGCAAAAAAGAAACATGTATACGTAGATAACACATACATGAATATATATATATACATGTATGTGTACACTTATACATACACACACACATATATATATATACATGTATATATATATATATACGTATAGAAAATGATTATGAGCAAAAATAATAAAATAATGATAAACAAACTTTCTCCTGCGACATCGAAATGATAGTTGTATTGCTCTACGTAATTTAAAGAAATTACTTAGGGAATGAATAAATAAACAGACAAAAGACTTCGAAAAACGTAACAACGAACTGGTTTTTAGCTGTATAACAGAATTTTAAGGGAAATTAAGTTACCGTCTATGAATAGCATTAAAAAACATTTCAGGTTTCACATCTTCTAGGTATTCTCTTCAACATCATACTGGCATAGGTGTTTCTGATTTGGAGTTCAGTACAAACTTGTCGCAGAGAAAAAAAGAAAGAATAAAATATGCTTATTTCATCCCCAAAAAAAGTTGATATATGAAATGAAATGCATTACGATACATTGAATTTTAATATTTTCGTAATATAAAGGCCCTAAATTGCTACACAAACCATACGAGGAGTATAATAGAATAGTCAGGGGTTAATTATGTCATTCAGAGATACAGACAAAATACATTCTGTGGAATATTTCGTGCATAGTAATATGACTGAAAACTTATAAAACTACTAGAGAATGCCTTGAAAGTCCTTAACTATAAGTGAAAAACGAAAGACACGAAAACGCCCTACCGAAACCGATTGAAACATCGTCGTAAATAATTTCAAACTAGTGAGACAAGGTTAGCCAAAAATAATTTATAAAAAACACAGCAGAACACTCACATCTTGAAACATCTAAACAGACATACACACAAAAATGAATTTCAGAGCTTGTTCATCGTATGGATGGTGTATGTAAGTACAGAAAATGAAAAATGAAGATGAGAAAACAATAGTAATACTAAAAACTCCCTTCACCCTGTTACATTGAGCTGACAGCTTTATTGTTCATTATAGTCGACAGAAATAATGAAGATAAAATTAAAATAACGTGTCAAAAGTAAAAAAGAGATAATTCCGAATTATCTTAGTATGATTTTAGGACAATCAAGTTACAGTGTGAGAGTAGCAATAAAAAAGTTTTAGGTTTCTCATCCGCTCGGTATTCTCTTTAACAACATTCGGACATGGGTGCATGCGATAAAATAGAGACACGGTGATAAATTGATATTACTTATGAGTAACAAAGAGCTACAAAATTTATTTACATAGACTACATATGAAACTAATTAGTGTTTCACAATCAACCACACTACACAGGCTAGGTGTAAGGTTTTCGCAACGGGAAGTGGAAAGAGGCGGCCAGAATAAGTATAGGCATTCCAACTTCGTAGAGTTTGAAATGTTGACTCCAGAGTACACAGCAATGAGTATATTTAGTCAATTGGTCGATGTTGCAGTTCATTATTCTCTATGACAGAGATGCAAAATGACGTGAAACATTTTTCCTGAATTCAGTGATAGTTTTAAAGTATTTATATGTTTGGGAAGTTTATTCCACAAATGAGCTCCTGAAGTAGAGAGAGCTTTTTCCAACCACAGATGAACGGTCACTAACAAAAACATTATTCCTCAGGTTTGTTTTTTGGTTGGGATGTTGGATGGCAAAAATTTCACATCTGCATTACTCTGAGCGAAGTACAGAGATGAGAAAACTAGTCGAGCTTTTTCGATCATGAATCTGTCTGGTATTGGTGTTCAACCATGTTTTCTTAAAAGTAGGTTTGCATGATCGCGTTTCTTGAAATTACCTTTGCATACCACTTTGTCTGATAAGTTCAAACATTTTTGCAATTCTTTTTGAAGATATTGAGGTATATCTCCCCAGACTAGACTGATATAGTCCAAACGCGATAATACTAGGGGCAGAATCACCAATAACCTAGATTTTTCGTCATGTGTGTTCTTAATGCGACGAAAGAACATTAAGATTCCTCTAATTTTGTTGCATATTGTTTTTACGTGTGGTTTGAAAGTTGCGTTTTTTCAAACCGAACACCAAAATTTTTTACCGTATCTATTGGCTCAATTTTATTGTCTCCAAATGTTAAAGTAAATTTTGGGAATTTCTGATCGCATTTTATGTTCCTGTAGTATCGCAGTTTTCAGTACTACATTAGGTTCGTATAGCAGGAAGCTTTATTTCAATTCGCCTAGCCGTATACCAGGCAGGAGCAAATGAAACGCACAACAGGACTACTAGTAATGCTTTGGCTCTGTAGTTCACACAGCTTGCTCTTAAGTCTCGTTCGTAACAATGAACTTCCACCCGGCGTCATTTCCGGCGCCGGCAATAGGGGCGCTTCCGACCTGTCCCGTGCTCGTAAACGCCAGGCGCCCATCGGCTCTTCCGGCGGATGCCATATCTATACTGTGACCGTGCCGAGCGAGACTCATAAATCTCCATCGCCAGAACTCCCATTAACACCACCAGTGCGTCACTATACAACAACTTCCCTCACTTTAGATGAATATATGACAAAGGGAAGGAGGAACTCAACAACCTATTCGTATTACAGGTTTAGTTATTTTACCTGATCTACGAGGTTCATTTTGCACAGGTGAGCTGCTAACAGGCTGAAAGGCAGGAGTCTGTGCTGCCCCACTCCCGGTAGATTCCAAACTACTGTGCAACAGCTGATTTGAATGTCTCTTCCAGATTACATTTAATGCTAGTATTTGAACATGAAAGATATTAACAGCAACTTTACTAACAATAATTCCCTTCAACCACTTGGGACCATTTCTTAAATTCAGAGCGAGAACATGATCACCGACATCAAATTGAATTACATACATAGGCTTAGACCTGGACACAGAAAATTTAGGATGAACTCTGTCTTTGGAAGTAACAAATTTACGATTGTTCAGCGCAACAGAGGGAGCAATTTTTGTAACACTATGCGGAATACAATGCGATTGAAATAATGCTTTTGCTAGACGGGATTTGAACGAGTCGGAAGAAGAGATTTTTTTCAACAAGTCTTTAATGGCTCTTACATCCCTCTCAGCTTGACCATTGCTTGCTGGAGTGGAGAGTAGGGCGGAGGTGGGAGGTGCTCAATGCCGTTGGAAATAAAAAAATCTTTAAAGTCTTGAGATGAAAAGTTAGAAGCATTGTCACTTACGAGCACATCACACAACCCGTTTCTGCTGAAAATCATTTTCAACTCATCGACAGTATCTGACACACTCGTAGATGGTACTACTTCGCATTCAATATATTTAGATAATGCATCTACAGCAATGAAAACAATTTTATTCTCGTAGAAAAAGTGATCGACATGAATGCGTTCAAAAGGACGAGAAGGAGTGGGTCATTCTACATTTCTAGACTTAGGTTTTGCTCGATTTAATTGACATTGGGGACAACATTTTACGATGTCTTCAATAGTTTTGTCCATTCTGGGAAACCAAATAACAGATCTGGCCAACGATTTCATGCCACAAATACCGGGATGTCGATCATGAAATGTTTCAAGGACTAAACTACTCAATGACTTGGGAATAAAAACCCGTTCTTTATAAAGTATACAACCTTTCATGATGGTCATCTGAGGTAGCAGGTTCTTAAATTTAGACAAATTAGGATTAGGTTTAGGAGGCATGCCAAACTTTACGTATTGTTTAAGTTGGCATAGTTCGCTATCCATATCAGTATGAGTTTTTATATTTTCACACGTGACAGGAGTTTTATCAAGAAAGTTCACAGCAAAATCATTTCGCACGGTTCTAGCTCTTTTACAGTCGTGGGTAGTGGCAGCCTACTGAGACAATCGCTATTTACGTTACATTTACCTTTCGAATAGTTGAAAACATAATCACACTGGGAAAGTCTGAAAGCCTATCTTTGAATTTGAGCGGAACAGTTGAGAGGTACACCCGTTTTATGTGCAAAAAGTTTACAAAGAGGTTTATGATCATTATGGATAATGAACTTACCACCAAGTAGAAATTTTTTTTAATTTTTCCACGCCAAAAACAACACTAAGGCTCTCTCTTTCAATGTTAGAGTAGTTTTGTTCTGCATTATTTAGAGATCTCGAAGCAAATTGAACCGGACACCAATCATGAGAAGGACTAACGCGTTGCAAGAGTATGGCAGCAACTCCATAACCCGAACTATCAGTTTCAAGAAGAGTTTCATGGTTGGGATCAAACAACTTTAGAGGTTTATGCGAACGAAAGATGTCTTTGATTTTCTGGACACTTTTATCCTGTTCTGGAGTCCACCGAAACTTTACATTTTTCTTAAGCAGCGAATACAGAGGATGCATGACATTAGAAAAGTTGGGTACAAAACGACTATAGAAATTACACAATCCGATGAAAGCTTGCAACTGTTTGAGGTTTTTAGGAACAGAAGCATCGAGAATAGCTTCTACTTTCTCAGAGTTAGGGTGAAAACCCTTGTTATCGAAAACGTACCCTAGATAAGACACACGATCAGTTAGAAAGGCACATTTAGACAGATTTAAGCGAATTCCAGCGTTTTTGAGGACAGACAGAACCTTGTCAAGAACTTCCAAATGAGCATCATATGAAGAGGTCAAAATGAGGAGGTCATCCTGGTACACAATGATGTTATCGATGCCAGAAAGAGTCCTATTCATGAATGCTTGAAAAATGCCGGGGCTTGCACGTAAACCATAGGGTAAGTAATTGTACATAAATAGAACTTCAAAGGTGCTAATGGTCGTAACTTTCTTTGATTCTTCGTCCAACGGAATTTGCAAAAACGCGTTAGACAAATCAATTTTTGAGAAAAACTTGGAGTCTCCGACTTGAGAAATGACATCATCAATAACAGAGAGTACAGATTGAACTGGATTCAGAAAATTATTAATGGAGGCTGAAAAATCTCCACAGATTCTCACACTGCCGTCAGACTTTAGAACATTAACGGTAGGAGATGCCCATTGGCTATCAAACACTTTGGAAATCTTGCCCATACTCTGCAAGCGCTCCAGTTCGGTTTTGACAGAGTCTCTTAGTCTCACAGGAACTGGGCGTGCTTTACAGAATACAGGAACTGCATTAGGCAACACATCAAGATGAACTGTTTCTCTAACATTAGACTGTGAATCAGATGATAAATATGAATCGCGTTTAAGCAAAAGACTTCTCGGCAAATTAAGACAATCCGTTTTATTTATGGAGTCGTATTCATCAGGAATGACAACGTTTACGTTGAGTTTAGAACAAATATCTCGGCCAAATAAATTGACTCTATCATCTTCCACAATGAGAAACTTATGATCAAAACTGACATTTTTATACGCGACAGTTACTGCAGATTGACCAAGCAGGTTTACCGAGACACCACTGTACCCGAGAATTTTGCTGCATGTAGGATTTACAACAGCACCAACTTTGATTGCATCTCTTTTACGCATAGTTGACACGGCACTGCCGTTATCCAACAGGAATTCAACAGGTTTACCATTTAAGTTGCATGTAATCATAGTTGGCTCTTTAGTAACGGGAATTACAGTGGTGTTTACTCTAAAAAATTAGAATCTTTTAAGGAATAATCAGAATATTCATGTACATGATTACCACCACCACTTTCGTTCCTAGGTTTTTGTAGAACAGCTTCGTTCTTCTTCTGTAGAGGCACCAGTGAACTCTTCATTAACACGTCTTCTCTTCCGACGTTGCCACAGCAACCGCTTCTTCCCGGCTGCACTGTGTAAGTGCGAGCTGCGTCTAATTCTCCTCGTGTAGGTCCCCTTCGTGTAGGCTTAGCAGGACGAGGCCGTGCTGCAGTCGTAGATTTGCAAACTTTAGAAATGTGGCCTAATTTTCCACATGTGTAACATTTCAATTTCAAAGCATAACAATTCTTTGCAAGATGCTTTTGCTTAGTTCCGCAGCGAATGCATATGTAGTTCGGCGGGAGTTTTTCTGTAGTGAAAAACGATGAAGATGAATCCGCACGACTAATATCTTGAGCGTCGGAGCTTAATTGTTCGATGAGTTTTGCGTGTTCAACACATTCGTTGAAGGACTTGCTATCGCACTTCTGTAGAACCGCGCTGAGAATTTGCGCTGAATGTAGCCCAGTCACGAAGGCATCTCTCAATAAACGATCACGACAGCAATTGCCATAATTCCATGCAAATGCTAAGTCATTTAACGTTTTAGAATAACTTTCCGTGGATTCATTAGCACCTTGTTTTCTATTTAGAACTGTAACCGATGCACCGACGATGGATTTTTTTATTTTAAATTGCTGTGTTAATTTTTTTTCAAGTTCCTCATATGTAGCCTCAGTGAGTAACGTAGGTTTAATTCTTCGTTGTAGATCAGTAATTATGATTACAGGCAATGCTTTAATTAAAATACTAGCTTTTTACCACCATTATTTCCCGCTTTTTGAAGAGCGTCTGCACACTGCATTTGAAACTTTTGCAGGAATTCACTCACTGTTTCCACTTCAACATCGAATGGAGGACAGCTAACTGTAGAACACGCCATCCTAATTTTAGAGCACATGTAAAGTTCAAAATCGCTTAGGAGGTTCGAAGTCTCGTCGCCAATTGTAGTATCGCAGTTTTCAGTACTACATTAGGTTCGTATAGCAGGAAGCTTTATTTCAATTCGCCTAGCCGTATACCAGGCAGGAGCAAATGAAACCTACAGCAGGACTACTAGTAATGTACTGACTCTGTAGTTCACACAGCTTGCTCTTAAGTCTAGTTCGTAACAATGAACTTCCGCCCGGCGTCATTTCCGGCGCCGGCAATAGGGGCGCTTCCGACCTATCCGGTGCTCGTAAACGCCAGGCGCCCATCGGCTCTTCCGGCGGATGCCCTATCTATACATGTGACCGTGCCGAGCAAGACTCATAAATCTCCACCGTCGTAACTCCCATTAACACCACCAGTGCTTCACTATACAACAGTTCCAAAAATCATTTGCGTTTTGCTCGCGTTAAGTTTCAAGCCGTTTCGATCATTCCACAATTTCAGGTTCCTTGGAAGGTTTTCAGCGTTGATTTGTGTTTCTTTAAAATATGCTATCGATCTTGTCATGGCAATATTTACATCATCAGCACACACTGATATTTTTGTTCTTTCTGGCATGGTGGAAAAGTTATTGATGATAATAGAAAATAGGAGCGGGCCAAGAATTGAACTTTTGGGAACGCCGAAGTAATTGGGTATGAGTGGTGAAATTTTATTATCCAAGCAGACCGCATGAGAACGGTTCAGTAAGTAGCTTTCAAACCACTGAGTGCCTATTTTGAGGTTTGATATTTTTGTACGAGTTTTTATACTCAACATTGTCGAAGGTATTGAGAGAATTAAAGTAAAAGTAAAACGGTACCTATTTAAATAACCTGAGCAAATGCTCGAAAGTTGGAGCAATAATCAATTTTCTTACAAAGGTTGCGACAAGGAAGTTGGATACATGAAACCGGCATCATCGCTCTAAAGTGAAGCCAATTTTTGGTAGCTGGAGGCAGGTGGCCCAAAACATGGAGATGGGGCACTCGGTGGCACTCGGCGTGGAAGGGTGCAGCTTATCCATGCTGCATTCAATGACTACTTTCCCAATATGCCAAGCTCATGCATTATACACAAGTGCAGTTACTTTCATAAAAGATTCAGACATAAGTTTTCACGTGTACGTACAGAAATTTCATGAATTGCGAACGGTGTTCAGTTCTAGATGTTGGAGGTGGTGGTACACCTCCACTGCCACACCACCTCCACACTAGGGCCAAATGCCGGGTGGGCGGAGCTTGGGACGGCAGAAGTAGCTTCACTCGCTTGACTGGCAAAAGATAGCGATGCCGGTTCCATGTATCCAACTTCCATGGGTTGCGAGCTTTTCCAAGTACCCTCTAAAGCAAGTATCCGTCAGAATCTCCACCACGCAGCCTGCTTTCAAGCAGCACACTTAGTCCAGCGTTCTACGCCCATACGGCGGCAGTTGGAAATGAGGGAGAAATTCCAGTGTATGATTATGGCAAATAATTGTCTATGGTTTTCTGTCCGCCGTGAGATTTTGCATTATCAACGAAAACTGTCTTAATAAGTGCTTGAAAACGGCTAATGACTTTCGAGAACAAACGCCCAAAAAAGGCAATTAACATTGCCAATACAACGACAACCTCATTGATTACCCACAGCGATAAGCCGCTGTGTTGTCGCGTAGCTCATAACGGGAAATTAAATATTCGCTAAAGTTTCCACCACCATGCGAAGCACACTAAAGAAAAATAAATATCTAATTCCGAAGGCGTTTGCTAGTAAATGCAATCTTAACTCAACAACTCAGGTGAGAACAATCTTACAACCAAGAAATAGAGGTTCTTTTCATGGAAAAATATTGCAAGAGTGAGTTACTAATTGAAAATTTGTATGATATATCGATGAAGAGAAAAAAAAAGAACTGTAGTGGGTGTTATTCCCAAAGAAACAAGGTAAATTAAGTTCCCTTGTAAGATGAAAAGGAGAACCACTGTGAAAATGTATATTGTTTATTACGAAAGTGTCGGAATACTAGAATTCCTTCTTCAGTGCTGGAACATGAAAGAAAATTGTCAAACTTAGAGCGCGTTGAAAATATACTAAAATCAAAAGCACACAACTGTAAAATCCAAGACGCTAACCCTCATTCAAACATCAGTAGAACTGACATACATCCTTGCTCGATTACTTACACGAACACAAACAAACGAGCACATACAACCGCACATTTAATCATGGAAATCTCCTCGCACACACACAGACGTGCGTGCGCACACGCACACACACACCCACACCCCTTCCCTCTCGCCCAGTCACACACATACCAATGTACATAGAGAAATTTGTCAGTAAGTTGTAAAGTTTTTCTGCACTTTAGTCTTTGCTTAAATTAGGGTTATGGGTAGAAATGATGTGAATTGACCCCAAAATACGAAGATGTAGTTCAATATTTGCAGCACAGAAGTTGCAAAAATTAGTGCTTTCGAAACGATGATTGAAATTTAATAGTGATCTCAAATTTCTGAATGAGGAGAGCAGAGTATACGACTGCGGTTCTACGAGAAATTCCTGAATGTTGGGTAACCATCGGTTTCGAGTCTATTCTCTTATAGTTACCCATAATCTTAGACATTTTCTTAATGTGCTCAGCTCCCTGTACCGGGCCTAGGCTTGTTTCCCTACCCCATGGTGAATCTGTGCATTTACTTTAGTTATCCTTAAGTGTCATTCGTATTGTATTTCAATATTCTATAATTATTTTGATTACCTAGCGGAATAGCACTAATATTTTAAATGTAATTTTGCGTGTTGTACCATGTTATGCAGTAACTCAAGTTTGTAAACGCTATTTTTTCAAAAGAAAATAAATCACTGTCTATGCTGAAATGTATCCGTCTATTTTAGAAGCACTGTAAAGAGATTCCGAATGAAAAAATTCAGATCCTGATGTCAAATGATTTTCCTCCTTATTGATACAGGCTTTAGTGTATTACAAACCCTCACCTAAAAAGGATTTAAGGAACCACCATGGGAGGACAAGCCATTCCGCTTAGTTTGTCGTAATGGAAGACGCTGTCGCAGTTTGGCGAATCAGGGAATTTTCTGTGGAGCCCTTACGGACTGATTACGGTGCAGATAGTTGCTCGTCTTTCTTACGGTACCGCTGTAGTTCAGCACAATCAGAATTTACTTCTGCTGCCCTAGCGGACTAATTACGGCGTAGGCGTTACCCACACATATCTCACCCTAACGGTACCGCCGTAGTTTGGTACACACAGAAACTACTTCTATTGCCCTAGCGGACTAATTACGGCGTAAGCAGTACCCACACGAACCTCAGGAAGGGCAGCTGAGCGGAAAAGCTAGCGCCCCGGAAAGAGGTAGCTGCACAGAAGACAGCCCCTTTTTCACGAGCCCTCACGTCGACCGCACGACGGTAGCGACACACACCGTCTGGATAGACAGCGTTCATGTTTTTCACTGCTGTTTGTTGGATTGCTACCTATGTGGAATTCATACAATATGTAATAACGGATATGATTCACTTTGAGACTTTTTCTCTTTCATGGGCTATAGATGTGTTTAAAAATCAACTGGTGTAGATTCAATTAAATGTAAAGTTTAACTGAATCTCTAGCATCTGATCTGACCTTGAAAACAGCTGTTTGGACCTATTCATATGTTGTAAAGTTTGGTTAAATAAAAAGAGGGCAGAACTTCTCGGTACTCCAATTGCAAAAAAATCGGTACTCCGATACAAAAATATCCGAAACAAAAAAGAATCGTTGCATAATTTCATACCTATGGTATAATTTTCAGAAAAATCCTTTGAAAAATGACGGACTTGAGTTTTTACCCACACGGTCCGACGAAGCAGGTTTGAGCATTCAGTAGGCGAGAGTTAGCCATACAGCTCACGTTCGAAATGCTTTGGGACGAAAAGAAAAACATTATTATACACAGTGAACCAATTCAGAGTTAGGTTGAGCAGCAGGCCTCTCAGTGCGCCTAGTTGGTTAGGATATCTTAACAACCTAACCTTGTTAACGTTTGAATTGTATCTCCTCCCACAGTTTTAGAGGTACAGGAATGAAAGCAATATAAAATCGATAGGGCTTAAAAAAGCTTTTCTTTTGGAAAATGCTGTAGTTTTAAAATAATAAGAGATATAAGACTATTCAAAAAATGAAAAGTTTAATTTAAAAAAAAAATAAATTACAAAAATTCTACGTTTCAAAATATCAAAAATCCCATCCCTGACATTTTAGACTTTACGTGTTGAATAAAATATCCATTTGGTAAAATACATATTTAATTTTATGGACTCCATTCCTACGCTAATTTTATTTGACTAGAAGAAATAAAATACATTGAGGAAAAGTTTAAACCTGGGCTGGAGTTGGGTACCAACACGCTTAACCCTAACAAATTTACTGCTTTTAAATGCCGTCCTTCTTGAGTAACCTGCAGTTTAAGAATGTAAATGAGGTCTTCCTAAAAAATGCCCAATTCTGCAGTCTCCAGCATTCGGTCCACAGGTAAGGAGGCTGCATCGGGACTCCTCGATTATCGGGACATTCAGCATCGTTACTACTCTGCTACCTGGGACCTTACCTTTAGAAATTTCTTGTGAAGAATTCTTATTTAATGTTTATTACACTTCACATGAAAATGGGACGTGAACGAATTTAAGAAGATATTCATGAAAACGTAAGCTCTTCGTAAAGCTCCAAATCGAAGATGGGAGCCGGGGCTGCTCTGCGCTCACAGGGAGTTCCGGCAGCGACTTTGCGCTCTACTGACTTCACCTGGCGTTGCACAGGGAGTTCCGTCAGCGACTTAGCGCTCTACTGACTTCGCCTCACTTGAAGGCGCTGCTGCTGGTCTGCACTCCACGGGCGGCGCGCTCCTCTTGCGCTCTACTCCACGGAGGAACGGCCTTCTAAGCACGCTGTTTATGGTGAGTTGGGAAGCAATCTCAGTGGAGTGTTCTTTTTCCATCTCAGTGCTTCGATTAGTTCTGATAATTGCCAGTCTGAATGCGTATTATAACTTAATTAATGGGACCCATTTTTAATTGAAAAATACCCATTTTTTGTTTTTTCCCAAAAAAATCATTTTTCTGCAAAAATTAAGAAAAAAACACACGAGTCTAAAAAGTATCGTTGCACAATTTTACATCTATGGATTAATCTTCAGAAAAATCTGTCGGAAAATGAAGGACTTTATTTTTTACCAAAACGATCACCGGTTTTTAGGAACAATCATATCGAAGCAAGACAAAGCTTAACAGGTTTCAAGACTGAATATTTAGCAGGGTTGCGGAGTCGGTGGAATAAATTTGCGACTCCAACTCCGACTCCGACTCCACCTTTCCAGAATTTGGCGACTCCGACTCCGACTCCGACTCCACCTTTTCAGAATTTGGCGACTCCGACTCCGACTCCACCTTTTCAGAATTTGGCGACTCCGACTCCGACTCCGACTCCACCTTTTCAGAATTTGGCGACTCCGACTCCGACTCCGACTCCATTTCTCCAGAATTTGGCGACTCCAACACCGACTCCGCCTATTCACAATTTTGTGGCTCCAACTTCACCTATTCATAATTTATAAGATGAATATTTTGTTTCTTAACTAGTGTACACACACCGTCAAAAATGACGAGATTCAATACCTTTCTTCAACAAATTTTCGTTTGAGTGGAGTTTCCATGCTTTCAGCTTATTCCAAAGGTAACTTAAATTTCTTATAATAGTAATAAACACTCAGAACACAGCATTTTTAAGCCGCAAGAGAAGTAGTTATAGCCGTTCGTGTCGTATCCAAGAAACAGAAATTCAGCATTACTGAAAGCAACTGCGAACTTGTGTATGTATATTTTAATATGCAATACAGTACATTGCAATACAGTATATTGTAATATACAAAACAGCATATTGTAATATGCAATACCCCGCCGAACTCGGTATTCACGATACAAACTTGAGTATATAAGGCTATGTATCGCTCTAATTGTGATGAAAGTGACTTATTGTAAAGCTATTGCACAACGAAAATGAGTGTATTAATTGACCGTGAACTGGAACCAAAACCTCCCGTGCAAATTTTTTCCTATCAATTATTCTTAACAGCGTGACACAAAACGTATAAATAAACACACGACAGTCATTCTTAGTAGTAAACAGTTGCAGGTGTTGAAACCTGTGCATATATTCATTATATTCTTTATTATCGAACGACTTTTAAATTGACTACAGATTGTTAATAATCAAGATACTAGTGTACATGATTGGTCAAAAATGACGGGATCCAATGGTATCGTTTTAAAAAAATCTTGAGATAAAAATGGCAAACAAATATATCCATTGTAATAGTACCCGCGATTAAAATACAGTATTCTCATACTTGTGACTGGTAAAACTCGTATCACAGATACGGTCATTAAGCATACTTAAAAACGTCACAAACGCACACAACAACCAAGAAAATTGTATAACATAATACTTATCTGAATTGTAATTTAAATTATTGTTCGCAAGAGGTTTTTAAAAAATTTGCCATACCTTTCAAGCATTTAAATGCCTTTGAAATTTAAATGCGATGAGCCGCATTTTCTTGACAGTTGATTCGATTTTCACGCAATGGTTTTTACTTATAAACACAAGTGAGCAGATGCCTGATTTTTCATATTTCGATGGTATTTATGATACTGAGTTTGGAGACTGGTTACAGAGTTTGGTAGAGTGTGCGAAAGGCGGACATTGAGGGTAAATGTGAATAAAAGTAAGGTGATGAGATGTTCAAGAGGTGGAGTGTTTGGAACTTTGGATGTGAGGTTGAATGGGGAAGTTTTAGAGGAGGTAGAGCATTTTAGGTACCTCGGGTCGGATGTGACTATTAAGGATAGTATGGAAGTAGAAGTGAAGCATCGAGTGAGTGAAGGTTGTAAGACATTGGGTGCAATGAGGAAAGTTTTTGAATGCAGGAGTCTGAGTATGAATGTTAAGAGGGGACTGTATGAAAGTTTGATTGTGCCAGTTTTGTTGTATGGAGCAGAGTCCTGGGGGTTGAGAGCAGCTGAGAGGAGGAAGTTTGATGTGTTTGAGATGAAGTGTTTGAGGAGCATGTATGGAGTAACTAGAAGAGATAGGATCAGGAATGAGTTGGTTAGGGGACAGACGGGTGTTATCAATAAGTTGAGCAGGCGAGTGGATGAAAGAGTGCTTGGATGGTTTGGGCATGTTGAAGGAATGAATGTTGAGCGGCTGGTGAAAAAGATATATATGTCGGAAGTGAGTGGTCTTCGAGCGCGAGGTAGACCACGGATGAGTTGGATGGATGGGGTGAGACGTGCTTTGTATGAGAGGGGTCTGACTGTGGACGTGGCGAGAGGGATGGCTGCGGACAGAAGTGAGTGGGGGCAGTGTATAAGGAGGTAATTTTATTTTTGACGCGTTACTGGAAGCTGCCCGCGTGTGATGGGGTTGACCTGTCATGTGCGGGGGGAGGGGCTGCACTCAATGAAGCGGTCGGGGTAAACCAGCTGTGGCTGTCGGGCCTGACTGTGGGAGGGGGTTGTGCTGGGCTGCTGCTGATCCTGGCAGTTTAGGTGCGGCCAGTGCTGCCTCTCTCGCCTCCTAGTGACTGAGTGTGGGGATTGTGGCCTGCTGTCGGCTACCCTCCCATAGGGAGGATAAGCCCGGTATATGTATGTATGTATGTATGTATGTATTTATGATACTGTCCAAGCAAGCAGATTCCCATTGTAATGAGATAGGGGAAATTACGCACGAGAACATATACTTATCATTGACGGACACCTGTTTTTTTATTATATCGGGTGTCCTGTAAAAATGTCCCCGATTTTTAATTAATTATATCTCAGCTTCAAATTAATATATTTGAATGCCTTCGTTCACAATGTAGTAAATTTTGTTTCCTTTTCGAATAATTTATGTTATTGAAAATCGGTTGAATAACCACTTTATAATGTCCAATTTACTGAAAGGAGTAGAAAAATTAATTGTTCAAATGTAAAGTTTTTAAAACAATATTGATGTTCTTCCTTATTTTGTAGTTTCCATAAAACTGAACACACAAAAATTTTAAGGAGTAACAAATCATTACCTTATATAACTTTTAAATAAATAAAGTAATTTTAGTATCTAACGACATACCCTCCACTTCTCTCAAGGCAAGTATTACTTCTAGCCACCATTGAACGAAGAGTTTTACCCATTATTCCACCGTTTTCTATCAGTCCTTGAAACACTATTATTGAGAACACTTGAAACCTCTCAGAGGGTTTAAATACTTAGTTGTATGTACGATACATCGTTATGAAGTTATTCTCAACAGTAGGTATTGAAGAATGAAGAAGAACACCAGTGTTGTTTTTAAAACTTTCCCTTTGAACAATTTTTCTACCCCTTTCAGTAAATCGATCATCTTGAAGTTTATTCAACTGATTTTCAAAAACTTATATTATTTCAAAAGGAAACAAAATTGAATAAATTGTAAATAAAAGACAATTAAAATATGTTAATTTAAGCGTAGATATTATCAATTAAAAAGTCCGGGACATTTTTGTGGGACACGCAGTATAGTATTGATTGTTCTTATACAATAAATGGTCAAGTGTCTCCTTTGAACAAATTAATAAATAGGTTTAGCTATTTTGTGAGCGTAATCTCTCCTATGTTAATACAATGAAGTTTTAGGAATTAAAACTTAAGAGCAATTGGTCGAACATTTATTTCAAATACAGAAGAACTTCAAGGGAACAACAGCAAGTCGTTTCCCGAGATGCGCAAAAAGAGAAACCGTACCCAAGTTAGGCGGATCTTGAGGATTCCAACAGTACGCACAGGAGCGTCCTCTGTGAAATTTTTATTATTGAATTCCTTTAAAATGAAGACCGAAAATCTTCTTTAACGTAAGGTTAGTTTTTAAAACGATACTCGCTAAAAATAGAAGACACCCAATGGACGCGGCCGGTCATCAGCACGGTACTCCGGTAGGAAATTTTAGAGGCGTTCTGAGTAGAGAGATACAGAGTTTTAAGATGTCCGGTCGCCGACTAGGTGAATATCGTATCTTATTGTAAGATTACATATAGCACTAAGATGTTAACAATTAATTGGCAATTAATTACCTTGAATAGTAAGTGCCTATTCAAGAGGCTGCAAAAGCCGGGTCGAGGAGTTCAAGTCGCAGAAAGAGACTGCTTCTTACGCAATAGAAATAAGTTAGAGGTACCAGACCCACTTTTATTAAAAGGACGACATGCTGCCCAAGCAGAGCAAGCTCAAAGATAATTTAATGAGTGAACGCCAAAGCGTCTCGATTAATGTTAATTACAGTGATTTAAGGTTGATGCAGTCTGCTAGAAGCGCAAACATGCTTATTTATAGAAAGTTAAATTTAAACACAAAAACCGGAAAAAAATATGCAGCTGCAAAACAAAAAACAACGAACAAAAAGATCTAATTTCATCAGTTTCAAATTCTTGTCTGTGAACTAAGAGAGGCCAACTGAAGAAAACTTTTTCTTCCACAAAGCCGCCATCAGAAATACGGAAAATATTCAACAGGAAATTTCATTGAACAAACAAAATTGGCTGTTCGTCTTTGTTGGTTGATCTGTCTCCCTTTCACGCTCTTAGAGATGCTTAACTACTGTATCTGTGATGCGAGTTTCACCAGTGCACAAGTATTAGAATATTTTAATCGCGGGTGCTATTAGGATGAAAATATTTCTTTATGGTCCACATCTGGAAGATTTCTATACAGACAATATCGAATCCCGTCATTTGACGAGTCGTGTACACAATTATGTATACTGAGTGTTTCAGAAAACGAGGTACAAAATTACACATCAAGTAGAAAATGGCCAAATAAACACTTTTTGTCCTATGAAATTTTCACCCAAAAAATCGGGGTTGGGAGGCATTAGGTGTTTATTGTTTTTAAGGTTAAATTTAATGGCACAATCACTCGCGGTATTGATTCTGAATTTACTTTACAAAAATTGTTCAAAATGTGTTCCACCTACATCTATGCACTTTTCGAATGTTAGCCTTAACGGCTGCCGAAGATTAGGAAACACGTCTGACATTAAGGTATCTCACCTGCAGCCACTGCAATTCTGGCCACAAGATCTTCCTCAGACCCAATGGGTGTAGCATAAACAAGGCTCTTCACGTGTCCCCAAAAATTGAAATCGAGTGGAGTCATGTCAGGAGATCTAGGAGGTCTTGCAACTAGCACATTTCGCCCGATCAACGTAAATTCAAAATAAATATTGCGAGTAGTTTATTCATTAAATTTCACCCTTTAAAACAATAAACTGCTAATATCTCAATGTCTTTTTCTTCGGAAAGTTTTATAGAAGAAAAAGTTCTTATTTGGATATCTTCTACTTGGTGTGCAATTTTTTGCCTCTTATTCTGAATCTGAAACACCCTGTATATTACCCTGAGAAGCATAGATATGCATCAACAGTTTTTTATTGCTAAGTATGCACTAATTCAGTGAAATTATAGTAGTTAATTCAATGACTATGCTTCAAATCCCCAAAATTATGATATACGTGTAGATAAGGTAGGTAAGATTTGCACACTGCCTTTTCTTCTTTGTATCTACACTATGCAGGGTAACAATGCAGAAAAAGGGTCATATTATTGCTCAACACTATGTTACATTTCGGCTATAATAAGCAAAAGTTGTTCTGCTTTCATTGCAGGGGCCTGACGTTTTTGGAAAGTTTTTTTTTACGAATAAAAGTCACTTCTAGCTTCTTTGCGTGTATTATGATACTATCTCTTATTTTTCTCTAACTTTTTACTTTGTATTGGACACTTTGTTATTTTAATAAACGCCCAGGTTCTTCTCATTTCGTGTTTTTTGGAGCAATTTGAAACGTTTCCAGCAAGAGGATTTGTACTATCGCATAAATGCAAAAACCATTGCAGCTGAGATAGTGCATTGTTTTCAGTTACAATGTGTGTGTGACTGTAAGTGAAGTTTTTGCTGGTGTGTGTAATTATTTTCATTGCAGCTCGTTTACATCGTATTTTTATTTTTTTTAAGTGTCTCAATGCCGATATAGATAACCTTACAACATTTCCAAATCTTCCTTAACAAGATGTAATTAATTACATAATGCTACAAAACAAATACTCTTTCAGTTTTTTAAAATGTATCAACATAATTATAAAATTCTGCATTTCAGCGTATACTAGCTTAGAAACTGGGGAGTGATACGAAGATAAAAATTAAATATGATGATGATATAGTGAAAAACAATATAACTCTGAAAGAACCAAATTACATTCAAGGAATAACTTGAGAAATGAGAAGAAATTTTTATTATTAATACATGTTAACTTGACTTAAAAACATGGAAGCCATATCAATTTTGATAACATGACTTGAAAACTAGAAGTCTTTGTGCACTAGACCATAGCTTCAGGTTTCGGCAAAGACTACTCATTGGCAATGAATCATAACCAAAAGACTAGAAATGTTTATGATCATTATCAATCAATGCATCATTTTGAGCATACAGAGTTACCACTCTTTATGTGAGTACAATGTATTGCATCAGCTGAAATGTTCTGCAAGTAACTTGCAACACATTTACTACTATTTTCCAGTTCCTATGTAATAATTGAAGGAAAAATGAACAAAACAGAAATTTACAGAATGAATTTGCGATGCTTTCAATTACTAATTCCTGCTTTTAACTACAAATTATACATTAATGCTGGGTATAAAAATTATATTTCGCACTCGTAGGTTTCTCATATATATCTGTGCAAACCCTCAATGACTAGATAACATGACGGTATTAGGTAATAGGAATAAATACGCTGTTCCAAACTTAGAACAAAACAATCAACGAAAACATTGCGTATTTTTTAGACTTTTCAGCAAAGCTTTCTAACTCTGTTTTGGTTTACTTCTAGTTTTAAAGACTTATAAATAATTTTTAGCAAAAATTAGAATCGAAGACACCAAAAAATAGCGACTCCAACCACGACTCTCCACATCCGAATGAACGACTCCGACTCTGACTCCGACTCCACCACATTCGGAAAAGCGACTCCGACTCCGACTCCGACTCCATCACACTTCAGAGTAGCGACTCCGACTCCGACTCCGACTCCACCACACTTCAGAGAAGCGACTCCGACTCCGACTCCGACTCCACCCTAAAACATCCGACTCCGGCGACTCCGACTCCCGACTCCGACTCCGACTCCGCAACCCTGATATTTAGCAGCAGATAATTGTTTCCCGGAAAGCAACAATTTACCTTCTGACCCCTCCTATCATTGCCGCATGAAGCGTCAATTATTACCTGAAGCAAGCCAATCATTTTCATGCAATAAACACATTCTCCTTACCTGAGTGAAAAAAATTATGTACTTTTTATGTATGTACAACCGGAATGATCTGGTAGTCCAAGAATCACTATAAGTTAAAATAATTTGAAACCCTTTATAGAGTGAGCTAATGAAGGAGTTTCATCAGTTGCATTGGAACCACGTTCAGAGCCATAGACTGCAACATACTCGTTGATAGAGGAATAAAAGGCTTAAAAACAGACTTAAGTGTTGTTTAACCCTTGCCTACTACGGTAACTCCAGTAGAAGATGGTATTTTCATTTTAGGGCAACTAACAGCCTTTTTAAGTAGCTTGACTAGTAAAGGAATATTTCCAAGTAAATAACAGAATAATAACGCAAAAAACGCGCATTAATAATTGAAAATATATTTTCAGACATCCTAGTAGCCTTGCCTGTGCTCTTTGGTATTGGTTTGGCTAAATTCAAGTCACATGATCTGTATAATACATTTAAAAATGTTTTTACTTAACGTGATTAATTGTTTTCAGACGTTCAGGAGCTTACTGATATCTTTAAATAAAATTGAATTAATGACTTTCACTCTGAAGAACTTGATTCTTTATTTTGAACATTTATCTCGTTAAACTTTCCTTTTTATAGAATCATAGTTTCTGTTAAAGGAGTAGCTTAAGTAGCAATGAGCCACAGAGGGGCAATTTCGCTGATATAGAAGCGTATTGACAACTTTTAACCCTGAAAAATTCTCTCTAAACTATTTTAAACAATTTAAACAATTTAAACAATTTAAACAATTTAAACAATTTATTTAACACAGGTGAAACAGAGGTAGAATGTTTCTTAAGTCTAGTACAATGGTTAAATTTGAGTATAGCTACCTGTGGGCCCGAACAAGTTCAGCGACTTCTAGGGCATCCTATCATCACGTTTCTCTAAGGAGTACAATAATGTTTAAAATAGTTTACTTAACCTAGTTTCGCATTAGACTGATCATTGAGATAATTTACTCGGTATTTTATGCTGTATTTTACAATATAGGTAAAATCGGCTATATTTAACAGTATGTTCGATAAAACGATTCAAGAGCAGACTGAAGATCGGTTATGTTACCCAAAGCAAGTTACATTATTACATTATCATTAGTTACATGAAGGAGGCAAGATTTGACATGGTGATCTTACACGGCTAGTATTCTGATAGGAAGTGAGACTCAAGATGTCTTTTGAATACTTTTTACGAATTACATTTACGGATCTCCGCAGGTATAGAGTTCCAAGTTTTGGTTCCAACGAAGAGGATACTGTGTTGCGACCGGGCCTTCGAATAATAAGGAAGCATGAATTTATTTCTATTTCGGATTAAATGGTCGTGATGACCAGTTTGCGCAGTCAATAATTGTCTTAGGCTATTGTCGCCATCATTTCTTAATGTTTTGTAAATGAAATTACAGATGGAGATTTTGTAGAGATCCGAAAGTTTAAGTATTTGTAAATTTTTGAAAGAATCATTTGTGTGAGCATTATATTCTAGGTTCTTTACCGCTCTGACAGCTCTTTTCTGCAGAGTAAAAATTTTGTTGGTTTTATTTTTATCAGTTCCGTGCCACGCTTCTATTCCGTATTGCAAGTATGGAGAAATAAGCGTTCGGTAGAGCATTTGTAAAGCTGTTTCAGGCAGAAAATTTTTAACTTTATTCAGGATTCCGATTGATTTTGATAATTTAGAACTAATATGAGTGATGTGCTCTTTGAAGGTCAGATGTTTATCTACTATGATGCCCAGAAACTTACATGAGTTGGTTTCTTCGATTTCACCTTCGCCAATTTTAATGCATGGAAAAGATACATCTTTCTTGTATGAGAATGTAATATAATTTGTTTTATCAATATTAAGGCTTGTTTAATTAGCTTTGAGCCACGATGAAACCTTATGAAGTTCATTATTTATACTCTCCACAATCATAGCGGGATTTTGGTTCGGAAGGACCGCAGAAAGCGTACTGTCATCGGCAAAAAGTATGAATTTGAAGAATGATGTAGATTTTACTATATCATTGATAAAAATCAGAAACAGGAGAGGCCCAAAAACAGATTCATGTGGAACTCCATGGCTAATTGTCTGTGGGTCTGATTTTGCGTCGTCAATGACAACGTATTGCTTCCGATTTGTTAGGTATGATCTGAACCAATCATGGGCAATCCCTTGAATGCCATAACAGTGTAGTTTCGAGAGTAGTATTTTATGGTCCACACAATCGAATGCTTTTCGAAAGTCAAGAAATACAGAGAATACAGGCTTTCCTTCACCTATATTAGAATAGATAAATTGTGAATGTTTTAATATAGCCTGTGTTGTTGATTTTTTAGAGCGAAAGCCGTATTGTTTATCGTAAAGAAATGATTTTTGTTCAAAATAAGAGTACACTTTTTTATACACAATCTTTTCGAATACTTTGCTAATAATTGGTAGTACGGAGATTGGTCGATAATTGTTTACATAGGTTTTTTCACCACTTTTGAAGTTAGGGGTTACTCTAGCAACTTTGAGGGAGTTCGGGAAAGTGCCTAGTGAGACAGACTGGTTAATAATATTTGATATCAGCGGGGCTACAATGTCAGCAATAACTTCAAGTACTTTAGTCGGAAACGTTTGTAGCCCACTCGATTTATTTTTCATGTTGTTTATGCACGTAATTACATCGGAGGAGTTTGTAGGCGTAAAGAAAAAGGAGTTGGGTTCTCGAATATGATCCATAAATTCCAGGTGATCAGTAGGTTCACTTGGGATACCATCAGCTATAGTTTTCCCTACGTTTACGAAGAAGTTGTTAAAGAGATTAGCAATTTCTTTCTTCTCGTGGTATTTCACATTATCTTGAATGACATATTCAATTTTTTTTTTATCGGCATTATTCGGTTTACAGCAAGAGTTAAGGAGATGCCAAGTCTTTTTAACGTCAGTTTTGAATTGAGTAAACTTGAGCGTAAAGTAGTTCCTTTTTGATGTTCTTATCTGGTTTGTTACATAGTTTCTAAATCGGTTATATGTTTCTCTAGATATTCGCCCTTCGCAAAGGAGGGCTAGGTACGCTTGACGTTTCTTTATATTTATTACGATGTCTCTAGTAATCCAGGGCTTTTGTTTATTTTTCGGGGTAACTGTACGAGTTACAATTGGGCAACACTGATTGTATGCGGTCATTATAGTTTCAGTCAACTTTACTACTGCTTCATCAATGCTAGTAGCATTATAATTTTGTTGAGAGATGTGCAATGTAGGCATTGATTCTTCTAGAACGGTGCGAATTTCTTCAAGATTTGATTCGTTTATTTTACGATATGAGTAAGTTTCAGCCCGTGCCTTGCTGCAAGCAATATAGACATTTTTCTTAATAAGAAAAACTGGGAAGTGATCTGATAAGTCAGAAGTAATTATTCCAGCAAGAAAATCACTTGGGTCTGTCATAAAGATATTGTCAAGCTGCGTAGCACACTCTGAGGTTATTCGTGTAGGCTTTGTAATGATCGGAAGGAAGGATTGAGACTGAAAGGTTGTTAGGAAATTAGAGATTGGTTCATAGCTTTCATGTTTCAGTAGATCATAATTGAAGTCACCGCATATTATTATGTCATTGTATAAGGGCCTGTTGAACTGAGAAATAATACGATTCAGCTCATTCAGGAAGGATATAGGACAGGCTGCAGGAGGCCTATACACCGTTCCAAGCACAATGCGTTTACCATCTCTAGACAGTTCCACGAAGAGTGATTCTATATGATCCTGATTCATTGTTTCACTTGCTATGGTTCTCGAGTCTATGTGGTTAGATATATATGTGCTGATGCCTCCGCCCCGCTGGTTTTTTCTTAGCGAATGGTAACTGTGATAATTTTCAAATCGAATCATGTTTTTAGTCGAGTCATCTAGCCAGATTTCGGTGAAGCTAATCACGTCTAGGTTATATTTAAGTTCAGTAATAGTACATTGTATCTCTTCCAATTTTGGATAGAGTGACCTACAGTTCCAACACAGGAGTGAGAAATCTCGGTCAGTTATTCGTATAGTTTCGTTGAATTTTGATATATTAGTATACCTACACTCATGAGAGTCGTTTAGGTTTGGATATATTCTGTTCAAATGATTGAAATCTGGGTCGATTTCCTCGAATATCTCAGGGTGATCAGTCATTTAAAATTAGTAAACAGTAAGAAGCAGGTACTATAGAGCTTAAAAACGAAATACAGAGTCAAGCTTTAAGGGATATTCCTGTCTAAAAAACTAGCTTATGAAGTACGAGAGAATAGAGTATAAAAAAATCTAGTGCGATTACATGAGTACACATAAACTCAGTCCATGAGCGAATAATATTGGAGTTCAATATCACAACATTGTTGTAAACAGATTGCCGCATGAAGGCGTTTATACAAGTTTACATACAACAGGTAATAAGTTTTAAATATTATAACGACAATGACATAATCAGCTAATATGGTTTACGCGTAATAATAACTTTAGTGGTAAAAAAAGAAAAAAATTCACAGTAACATTGGGAGGTGAAAAATTGCTGATTGCGTTGTTTCAAAAGTTCACACATAGCTGTCATAACTGTTTACAAACACATCTGTTATACATTTGTATAGATTCAGGTTAGACTAACATCAAGTTGAGTTTAAACTGACATGATACCTAATTGAGGTTAAACTAACACGAAACTGACATATCTAATTTAGGGGATCACCTAGTCTGGTCACCCATGACCTGCTTCGATGTCATATTAAGTTGTTGCATCAGGTATTGCTCGAGGTCATCTGGCGTGTTGATCTCGCGGCGTCTTGAATCTTGGTTTCCGGGGTTAAATATGAAAATGTTTCCATCCTGTGTTCTTGGGATTCCAATTTTATCCGGGAATTTCCTTTTGGCCATCCTAAGAATGTACATGACGTTAGCTCGTGAAGGTATGAGGTATTCATTTATGAAGAAGAACTGTGGTTTCTTTTCTCGGCAGGCGTTGAGAATTTCACGTTTTTTGTTATAATGTTTTAGTTCAAGTGCAATGTTTCTTTGATCTACGTTCCCAGTTATTGTTTTTTTCCCCATTCTTGTAGTTGACGTAATGTCAGTGTCGGAGAGGTCAGTGTTGATCTTGTCCTTCAGGAGCTGGCAGACTGTATCCTTACAGATTTCGCCTGCGTGAGATTGCGGTATTTCCCTTCCAGAAATGACAAGAGTACATTTTTTGTCTTCAATGTCTCGGCGCTGATCATTTTTTTCCAACTGGTCGAGGCGGGAGGTTAAGCTATCTATTTTCTCATTCTGTTCTTCGAGAATTTTTTTGTGTTCCGCTTCTTTTGTTTCAAATAGCGTTTTAAGGTGGCTTATTTCATTTTGCATTTGAACAATATCACTATCAAATTTTGTCATCACTGAATTGAAGTATTTTATAAGGACAGAAACCACTTCTTTACCGTCTTTCGTTAGGCTAGACACATCAGGGTATTGACCAAACTTCGGTTGAAACTCGATGCTGTTGTTGCTGCTGTTGTTGGTACTGCGTCGTTTGTTAGCCATCTTGAAGAGTGAGGGAGTTCGGTCGGTGTTCGTTGTGTAAACGAGGGTTGAATACTCTCACACTTTTGAGGGAATATTCTACTCTTAGTTTGATTATTTTTATATATGGGGTATTTAAATCATATTTGAATACTCAGGACGAGAGTGGGTACCCATTTAGGTTAGAAGTACATTCTTTCTAACAATAGGCACTTTGTTTCGGAGCGAGCGCCACACCCGTCCTCACGCTACGGAGTCACTGAAGACACTTTGATTTTGGTAGGCAATGGTTGTTTCACAGGAGATTTCTGTGTAATTTCAAACCTTTTCACTCGTCCACATGGGTAGTATCGAAAATCTTTCAATTGTCAGACATCAATATATAATGTGGAATATAATGGAAAACTCAGACAGTCATGCAAATGATAGTTTTTTGAGTTTAGATAAAAATGTTGAAATAATTTTTTTTATCGTGTAATTTCAAGATTCGGATTCCAAGTTTTACAGCAGTGTTTATGCATAATTTTTCAAATTGTGATGTTCGTTTGATTATATTGTAAAATACTCAGGAAAATTACCGGGGAAGTTGAATGCCATTCCCCCAACAGATGAAGAATAAATTAGTTTCTTACGAACAGTAAAATTTGATATTTATCTATGAAAAAAATATCGGGAAGAGTGAAAGATATCACCAGAGATTAACGGTTCTTGAGCAACTACAGATTTTTACCCTCGTCTCTCGGTAATCTTTCGAAAAATTTATCCGAGCGTAAAGAATTAACAGTTTTTACCAATGATGAACAGTTTGATTTAGTTAAGAAAAAAAATATATCCGTATGAATACACCAAGTATCCCACAAAAATGTTTTTGACTTTTCAATAGATTATATTTCCCTCTTAATTCAACATATTTGAATTGTTTTTTTTATATTGAAGTGAATTTTGTTTCCTTTTCGAATAATAATATTTAAGTATGTGAAAATCGGTTGAATAACCACTTTACAATGACCGACTTCCTAGAAGGGGTAAAAAAACTAGTTGTTCAAAGGAAAAGTTTTTAAAACAACATTGGCATTCTTCCTAATATTGTACTTTAAGAAAACGAACAAAAAAAGTTTTAAAAGAGTAACAAATCATTGCCTTAAATAACATTTGAGTAAATAAAGTAATTTAGTATCCTTCTTCATACCCTCCATTTCTCTCTAGGCAAGTATGACTTCTGGCCACCATTTATCGAAGAGTCTTGCGGATTATTTCATCTTTATTCCAGTTCTTGACACACTTCATCAATTCGTTGTCGAAGAATTATTAATGATGGAGGTGATACATTCATAGTGGTATGTAGGATACATCATTGTGAAATTATTTTTAACAGTACGTATTGAGAAATGAAGAACACAAGTGTTGTTTTCGAAACATTTCCTCTGAAAAATCCGTTTTTCTACCTCTTTTAGGAAATCGATCACTGTAAAGTGGTTATTAAACGATTTTCAAAGACTAAATAATTCGAAAAGGAAACAAAATTTACTACATAGTGGAAAAAATTAATTCAAATATGCGAATTTAAGGCGATGATATTATATAATCGAAGATATTTTTGTGGGACACCCGCTATAGATAGTTATAAAAAATGCTATGTGAGAGTTTACCATCCAAGCGTGAATATTTCAGTTAGTTAAGGGAACCGTCCGGGGAAGAAAAGTGCATCATTTTCGGACTCATTTTTCTGAAACCTTAACCATGGGCGTGAAATGATGTAACGATTCTTTTTCAGTTCGAAAGTTTTTAGTATTTTTTCAAAAAGTTGTTCTTTTAAAAAAACTGATGAAATGGGTATTGTAGGAAACGTATCTCCTCCTACAATATGAAGTTACAGAATCAGCGACTTGTTCACCAGATAGCTAAATGCATTATCTAAAATTTGGCGGGAATGTTTATTACGGTGTTTTTATTCATTCAAATTTTGAATTTTTTTCCCAAAATATGACATTTTTCTCTTTTTCATTTTATTTCTAATAGAATTTTTCAACTGTCATTTTTTAAAATTCTTCCACTATATTGTGGCTCTTTTCAAGCTCTATCAAATGAAATACTTGCCATTCCTGCACCTCTAACTGTGGAAGAAGATACAATTCAAACGTCAACCGTTCGAGGCTCTCAGAAAAGCCTAACCAATTTAGTGCACTGGGAGTTATACTGTTCAACCTAACACCGTTTTGTCCACTGTTTGTGTCAGAATGTTTTGTTTAGGTTATAAAGCATTTCGAACGGGAGCTGTATGACATGTCTCACTGAATCAAATTTTGAACATAGGTTTGAAATTTTGCAGCAATTTTTTTGCTTCGGATGTTTTCGTACCTTTTCAAAAAGGCGGTTTTTATCGGAAAAAGTGCGAAAAACTGATATTCTGGTAAATGCTATAACTCCTACAATTTGAAAATTACGGAACCTGTAGCATGTTTTTCAGTTAGCTAAACCTACTATCTAAAGAAACATGGGTGCAGAATTTCAATATTTCTATTCGTTCAATTTTGAATTTTTTTCAAAAAGTACATTTTTTTATTTAGGCATCTTATTTCTGTGATAACTTTTACACCAAACAATTTTTGAAAAACTCATGCTCCACTTTTTAGCTCACTTAATTGTCAAACATTTAAAGACTATCATAATATTTATCTCAAAGTAGATGAGTTACCATTGACAGATGCATTTGAAGAATTTCGAGCAGCATGTATGAAAACATTTTCTCTGGGTCCAGTGCCTGCATTACTTTACAGCTCCATGACTCTCCTTTGATTCATTGATTAAGCACGTACATATTGAATTAAATGAGCTTACTGATCATGTTATGGTTCTGTTCGTTGAAAAAAGGAATAAGAAGTGGATTTGCATCAGTATCAACACCATGTACGCAAGTAAACAATCCATATATTCCAGAAACATTTGATAAAGGAAAACCAAATCGTCAAAACCACCTAAATACGTGGATGCGAATAACTTAAACTTTTGGGCTATGGCCAAGCATTACCAACAGAAAGCTTTAAATGGAAAGGTCCAAAGTCGAAACTTTAAGGAGATAAAGGTTCCGTATTAGAAGTTGATTTTAAACGTATCCGGTAGAATTCCATGATATTAACAATGATTTCTCATCAGCGCAAGAAAATGCAAAAACGGACACCGGATGCAAATTAGTTCCACACTCAGGTATACGGGAAAAAATGTATCGTACATCACAAATCTCTAAAACAATCTTTGAGTTGAAGAATGAAATTAGATAAAATCCATAAAATTCAGCCCATGGAGGATATCATTTACTGATATCAGTACAAAAATGCGTCAGTATGCTAAATCTGAGTTTGAAAAAGACTTCTACAAACTGATGAACAATATAGAATTTGGTAAAACAGTGGAAAACATAAGAAATATATTGGAAGTTCATTCAATAAAATCAGAAAAAGAATTAAGTAAATGAGCCAACAAGCCAAACTTTAACAGTGTTAAAATATTCGCAGAATATTTTATAGCTTATCAAATGCAAAAACAGAATAAAATTCGAATAAACCAATCTATGTAGGATGTTCAATATTAGATATAACTAAAACATTGATGCATAATTTTCATTACAATCACATAAAGAAAAAATATGGAAAAAAGCAAAGTTGTATTCCACAGATCCAGATTCTATGTGTTATGATATCGGAACGATAGATTCGTATGAAGATATGAATCGAAATAAAGATTATACGATACATCTAAGAGTTCACCAGAACATATTTTATACTCAGGTTTAAACAAAATAGTGGGGAAAATGAAAGATGGAACAGCTTGAGTTCCTAGTCAAGAGTTTGTTGGTCTTAAAGAAAAACTATTTTGTTACAAAACAAAAAATTACGTAAGTAAGAAAGCAAAAGGTGTAAGTAAGAAAATAACTGAAAACAATTTCACAATGGAAAAATATAAAAAGCATTAAAACGAAACAAAATATAAAACGCAGCATAATATTCAGAGATTAACCATGAATTAAATACTAAAGCAGTAATAAGATTGCATTAAATGGTGATGACAAGAGATATATATTGCCAGATGCAATCAACACGTAAGTGCTTAATCATCATAAATTATTCAGAGAAAAACCCTTTTGAAAAAAGATAGTCTATATGAACAAAGAATTAGATCATCAAGATGTACTATCTACTGAAAATGAACAATATTTAAATGATATAAAAATTTCTCTTAATGGGAACAAACCTGGACAAAGTGTTATAAACACTATGCATCGAAAACTTCCTTTACCAGAATTGCATTTGTAATTACCTTCTAATATTCAATCAGAACAAATTGCCAACGGATCTTTTAATAATTAACATACCTACTCAATTGCAGTCAAGGAACTATGTGCGGAAGCGAATTCAAAAAAGTTATCAAGGAGTTAACTCACTCGATCAAGCTTATAAGAATCATGGCATATTTTATTCCCAATATTTAAAAACAAAATACATAAATTATATTGATGATATCCAAGGAAAAGAAAAAGGGCCGCTGAAATTGCACCTGATCGAAATGAACAAGAATACGGGCGACAGGATGCTAAATTATTTAACGCAATAATGGCTGATAAAAAGCTGAACTGATCTCGGAATTCCAAGAAACGTCAAAACACGCCCACTGAGGAGGGCGATAAAACCTTGAATGACCTATATTAAAGTCCCAAGACTGGTTATATCAAAATAAATCCACTTGTCAAAAAATCTGATTTATCTTCATCTCATGCACAGAATTGGTTAGATACTCAAAAACTGACACTCTACGTAAACCAATAAAACATCATTTTACAACGAGAAGGTAGAAAGTATGAAGAATTGATTATTAATAGCAAGCTGATTTAGTTGGCATACAAAACTACGAAGATGAAGGAAAAAACTACTTTTAACAGTAATTGACATTTTCAGTAAATGTGCATGGGTGTTAGGCCAGAAGCCAAGATAAGTCGACTGATGCCTCTGTTCTACGGAGGGAAAATAATTCTTCTCGCATATAACTGAACTCGCGTGTCACAGATACTTGCGAAACATACTTCTGTCGCGGACTTCAAAATTTCATTAGCTTGATTTAGTTCGGCTCAAAATTCGAAGCTTGAAAACAGCTCGACGTCTTCAAAGCTTAAAAACAGCTCGAAAATCTTCAAAACTTGTAACCAGATCGAAAACTCTGAAGAATACCGGAAATGTTCGCAAAATTGAAAACTGTTGACGAACCACCTTAATAAAAATAAATCTGCAAAAACTGACTTCTCTCTTATCCCTGAAGTGTCAGGAAGATTCATCAGGAATAGCAAGCCTCAGAAATACGGCCCTCAGAAATCCATAATATAGGGACAATACCAAAGGGTGGCATCCAAAAAATACCAACCCAAAAATAACTAAACAATTGGGCCGAACAGGACTCGCTCACCAAAATAAGCTATTAGCTCGCCCCCAAGAAGAATACGCCGCCCTAACGATCTAACTACGGGCAATGCCAATAAGTGAGAAAACAGGGGAAGAAATCAAAACTTATTTTCAAAAACTGTTCACGGAACGAATTTCTTCTAAAACTCAGACTGATGAATTCATAGGGTGCTTACACACTACGAGCGGAGCGGAGCGGCGCGGAGCGGAGCGGCGAGGAGTATAGCGGAGCGAAGCGGCGAGGTATTCACAAACAAGCGGAGCAGCGCGATTGATCAGTCGCTATGGAGGACTTTGTGAGTGCATTCCTGCTGCTGGGCGGACTAAAAAGATAAATATTTGAATGAATATTAATCATTGGAATGTTCAAAAATTGAAAACGACGCGATATTAGAGGCTACATTCAGTTCAAGTTGCTCTCATAGTTAACA
Source organism: Morinoia aosen (assembly GCA_030386875.1). Lineage (NCBI taxonomy): Eukaryota > Metazoa > Arthropoda > Malacostraca > Amphipoda > Talitridae > Morinoia > Morinoia aosen. The sequence goes on from CM059557.1 coordinate 73,926,788, forward strand.
CATCTTTAATAACTGCATTTAAATCACTACATGCATTAGCTATTGAAGCTCAATTTTACAACCAAAACAAATGCTTCACCTAACTCGTATACTCACGTTTGAACTTGTCTTCTTGGCCATGATTCTCGAAAGTAAGATGAACCAAGCACTAAGGTAAGACACAGAGTGAGTTGTTTGTTTGCATCTCACAACAGTGCAGCTTCGTTTCTGCCGGCATCGTACACGTTTTGAACAAGTATTTCACAATGTTTGACCAAGGTTTGTACAATATTATATTATTATACTATCTTCTGACTTAACACGCATTTCATTGGTATTTCTCTATCAAATAACATATTTCAATTGTATGAACATGTTCAACAAACATTACCAAACCCTTATAAAACCTTTCTTTAATGCCATATTGTATGATTAGAGAAAATTAGTTACCCACTTACCAGTGTATATCAGTTTTCTACGAAACCTCAATGAAAACATTAGAGGGAAACTCACCAAATTCAGTCCGCCGCTAGCGGCAATAAATACCCCTCAATTTCTCGAGCGCGCCGCTCCGCTCCGCTCTTCGCCGCTCGCTCCGCTCCGCTTGTAGTGTGTAAGATAAAGCGTCTATACATAGGAACAGCCAAAGACATTATTGACGCCCGTCGCCGCTCCGCTCCGCGCCGCTCCGCTCGTAGTGTGTAAGCACTAAGGGTGCGTTCACACTACGAGCGGAGCGAGCGGAGCGGTGCGGAGCGGAGCGGCAAAAATCTTTGTACATGTTTGAATACAGAAACGCTTGGCTGGACACACGACAAGCGGAGCGGAGCGGCGCGCTCGGGAAATTCGTTGGGAATTTTTGACGCTCGCGGCGAGCGTTTCTTCTCGGCTTCGCCTCTGGATTGTCATATCTTACTGGGGTAGAATTGTCGTTTGAGTTAAAAAAATCTTATAGATACCTAGTAATTTGTACAACTAATCATATAACAATTATAACTGATAGTGTAACATGCATTATTATAGTGTAATTTTGCCCATTTGGGTTCATTAATCATTTATTTCTATTTCCTTCTGCTTTCTCTGATAAGTTACTTTATTATTGCCTCAGTTTAATGAATTTTTTTTTATTTTTCTTCTTATGTAGCTTTATCTTTCTTGTGATGCTCCGTATTTGATTTTATGATCTTGCTTTAAAGAATAATTATGTACGATTTATTAATAAGGTTTTCATTTTTTCCGTAAAATGGGAGGAGAATGAGGCCGTATGATGATGAGGAGGACTCAATGAGTGTCAAATACACAATAAACTGCAAAATTTCATGAGCTTGGGTGATTTTTTCCAATACTAACGGAAAACATATCGGTATTTCGAGAACTATTTGGTCAGGACAAGTCAGTATTTGTCAATATTTTCCACTTCGCTTTCTCTAGCACAACCCTGAATTTCTGAAGGGAATTACTTTACTTGCACTTACGTTTAGGTCCCCACAAGACGTTTTTTTGTTCGTACTGGCCTACGAAAACCTGTAGTAATATGAAGTGATACAGCCTATATGGAAAGACTTTAATTTCGCTTAAACTACTTTGCTTTACATTTATCCTAAATAAAAATTTGAGAATTATTACTGAAAAGCAAATTTATCTTATCTCGTTGGAAATTTTTCCTTCTATAAGGGATTGTTGTACATCAAAAGTTGCCAGTTTCATCCGTAAATATTCGTAGAATTGCGATTCATCTCTCCTCAGGGCTTTGAAGAGATAGTGGTATTCTCCGTAGCGATCTCTCCTCACATTGATGGGATGGATCCAGTGTTTCCGTTCCTGTTTCTTGCCGTCGAGCAACAGAGGCGCACTCACGGAACGCGTCCATAGCGACTGATGCTTGTGTAGGCCGCTCTGCTTAGCTCACATGTGAACACACGCGCCGCGCCGCTCCGCTCCGTGCCGCGACGCGCCGTGCCGCTCCGCTCGCTCTGCTCGTAGTGTGCACGCACCCTTAGAATTTGCAAATAAATCTATTCAAGAATAATTTAAGAAAAAGAAAGAATAAAGAAAAACATTTTATTTCCAATAGAGATGGTACAAAAGTACCATCATTGGTTTTTAAAATATCTTAAAGTTAATACACTTAGGTGATACACACACATGAGTTTTGCATTACTCATGTCACTAGTCGAAAAGAATTGATTGAGAGCTATGTACTTCTAATCTTGCTTAATCTACATTTGAAGATACACATAATGAAAATTATGAGCCACAACACAATTTCATGGACGGTACATTTTCATTGTGGGTTGAGAACACCTTTGACAATTTACGTATTCATGATATGAAACTTCGCAATTCTTGACGTCAGGAAATAGTAGTAGAATTGTTTGTTTCGGAAGATGTTCAAAAATGTCATTTTAAGGAAGCACGAACAATATAAATAAACATATATATAAGCATGGGGACCACGAAAATAACAAGATTTGTATTTCTAATTAAGCAATTTCAACATAACGGTCATTAGTTGATAAGTATTTTATTTAAATATAAATGGATGATCATACAACAAATGTATAGTTTTTTTTACGTGAACGCTTTACAATAATAAAGAGATGACGAGTCCGGTAATGTTACAAGTTGAGAGGGAACAGAACAAAAAAACAATTATCTTTAGTTAAAATGCGAGTTATCAGTTTAGTACACACATATGTGCATATATACATGTGAATATATACACATATACATGCACATACATACCTACGCGTAGGTATGTATGTAAAATCAGACTGGAGATACCTCATCTTGACAAACTTCCGCTGCCCAGCTAAATTGTCGACTTTCTTACATAGCAGATGCTGGGCCAAACCCCCTCGGTAAGGTAGACATGATGGATAAATCCTCGGAACGATCCCATCGAGATAGTAACTCTGCTACATTCAAAAAGAGTCCTAATACAAGTAAAATCAAAATAAAGCACGAAAATGCTCAATGCCTGAACGGGAAACTGGATGACATCAGAGTAATGTTGGTCACTGAAGAAATTGACATTTTGTGTGTTTCAGAAACCTGGTTTGATTCACGAACCCAAAGTTCATTCTTTAACATTCCTGATTACGTGTTGTACCGCTACGATGGCGCTAAAACCAGCCGAGATAGTGGATCTTGTATTCATGTGAAAGAAATGTACTCAACATCTTCACTTCTAGCAAATAAAGTTTGCGAAGGCATTGAAATGGTTTGGTTGGAAGTGCAAATAAATAAACATAAATCCATAATCATTCGCAGCCTTTACCGGCACCCATCTCCTCCCCTAAGTCTAACACTAGATTTCATCGAGGAAACCTTCAAAGAAATCCTTCCGGCAAAAAAATCTTTCTTCGCTTTCGGAGATTATAATGTTGACTTAACGGACAGGAACAATCAGCTAAGCAAACTGTTGTATAAACTAAGCCTATCACGAATGGTCAATAAACCGACTCGCATCACTAAAGTCTCTACAACTCTCCTCGATCTGGCAATCACAAATAATCCCACCGCAATACATAGTACAGTAATATCACCTTTTATCTCCGATCACCACTCAATAGAATGTGAAATTAATATTGCAAAGGAAAGACAAAAATACCGTTTAATGACTTATCGCTCGAAAAGGCACTATTCTGCGGAACTATTTCAAGAAAAACTACTCAATAGGTCCGCCGAAATCCAGAATATGATACAATCTGACGATGTTGACATTCAAGTGTCCATCTTCAACGAGAACTTCAAAGCAGCTCTCGACGAATGCGCATCTTTCGTCACCAAAAAAACTAGGAAAAACGCACTGTTTGGATTACTGACGAAGTTAAAGAGATGAGCAGAACGAAGAAAGCTAACTTGCGAGAGCACAAAAACAATATATCAAACAGTCTCCTCACATTTTCAATAGAATACTCTCTAAACTAAACTGATTTTTCAATGTTTTCTCGAACACGAGAACCTATAAAATAGTTTACACGTTTTTGTAACAATGCCAATTGATTTTTCACATTTTGACATTTATCATCTTCTTTCTGTAACAATGATTGCAATTAACTAACTTCATTTTTTTGTGATATCCTGTGTAAATTATTTGAAAATGCTTTTACCATCATTTAAATTCATAGTTACAGTAGATCTTCCATTCTACTTCTCTGAATGGAATTAAATCCTAATTCCTTTAGGTTTGTTTGAAATTCATTGTATCGATTTTCAGTACTTGAATAAGATGGGATGTCGTTGTTCCTACCAACATTGTAGCTGATGAATCAAATTTACTCTCTATAATAATTTTTCCATCAACTTCATTACTAATAGGTGACACCATGCTATAAAGTTTACTATTGAGGCTTTCTTCAAGCTCATAAAATTTCTCATCTTTCTCTTAAGTGATGTTTTCAAACTATTACAATTTTCTGGACATATGTTAAATTTATAGTTAGTTAGATTACCTGCTGATTTCCAATTGTTAACATCTTCTTGAAATAGTATCAAACTTTTCATTCACTTTTTAGACTGCATTCTTAATGTTCATGAACCTTGAATGCTTGATTTCGAATTTTCAATGTTTACATCTATATTGTATGAATATACGAATTGATATATGTGATAAAGTGGAAATTCACGCATATAAATCTCTATATGAGTGTAAATAAATCCTCGATACTACTATGGGTAATATAAAATTACCATATGGAAATAAATACTTGAATGGATGCATACTAGAGGACCGTCTAGTCAGAAATCCAAAATTATCAGAATTTCTTTTATTGCCCAATTTGGTAGAGCAATGTACACTTAATAAGCAGTAAAAAATTTGGAAGCATCTGAAGCACCTGAGGTGAGTAAACGGAGGGAGAAGAAGCGGCGGGGGAGGGTTGCATGACGTGTCAGCGCTCATGTGCCAAATCATATCACCTAGATATTGCTCACAGACTGTTCATTTCCAAAGGTATATGTCTTTATCACTCAGCTCTCCAAGAAATTTTACGATTTGTTAACGTCGATCTCGGTACCTCACACAGACCTCCCACAGACTTCCTGTGCTGTAGACATAAATAGGACTGCTGGCCGCCAGGGCTGCCACTGATGGGGGATTTCCCCTAGATCTGGGGGAAACGCTTGTAGTCTAGGGGAATGGGGGAAACTTACGCAAAAACTACTAAATTTTGGGGAATTTGGCCAGGAATTATTTCCTATGCAAAAAATGTATACCTTGAATAATTTTGAATTACAAGTGGACGTAAGCTCATTCGGGTGAAGATATTATGATGCAGAACAGGGAATGCCCCTTTTAACGATGAATAAAAGGCAATATAACGAAGTTTGAACGCAGATGGAACTCAGACTGGCAACGAGATTCACATGATCACATCGGAACAGCGAACTAGTGAACGTTACGGTTGCTAGCTTCCTTCCTCTGAGCGAATACTTTTTGATCAAAATTCCCCTCATTAACTTGGATTGTGTGATAACTATTCTTATAGATTAATGTTTGCGTTCAGATATTTTTATCGTATTTTTTTCGGCAAAGGAGGCGGAGCGCAGAAGTTCTTAAAGGTTAAATATATGTGATTCAAAATTAACAGATATTAAAAATGTGCAGCAGGCCTATTTTTTATTCAGTAACTTCCAATATTAATGTTTTTACTTGTCTTTCTTGTCATATCTTATATGCGTTACAGAGGCTGACTCTGTTACGTGCTCTTCAGCAATTAGTTCAACTTAAAATGTCGACTTAACGTTTTAACAAGCAAAACTTTACACAGATGCCAAATAGGTTCATTTTAATTATTAATGCCATTTATTTAAGGATTTCATTATTTTATAGTTATTATTTTGTTTTGATATGCTGATAATTTTTTCCCAATGGCATACCGAACCGAATCATCTTCTAAGAAACAAAAGTTCTGTACGCAGTCATTTAGTAGTAATTGCCTCGGGGCACATGAATTAAAAACTCGTCTCAAATGAAATAGTAATCTACACTGTAGGTATTGTAAGTGCAGCTATATTTTTTGAAAAATTAAAACAAAACTATGCTCAGTGCAACATAAGAATAACAAAAATATTGCAAGTATTGGCGCTGAAATCGTAAGAGAGCCGTCCATGAAATCCACCTTTCCGAACTTGTTAACGATGTGAAAAGTACGAAGAAAAACGTCTCCACTCCTATTTGTGTCTCCACTCCAAGGTGCGGGGAATTTACATTTTTCTGGCTCTGAATGGGCCGGCTGTGGTGATTTCTTGTATGGGGATTTGCAGAGAACTGAGAAATGCTCGTGTCATTTCTTTTTTTCTGGTGAGGATTGTGCATGCAGTTGGATAGTTTTTCCATCGAATTTCGACTACAATTTTGCAGCGAATTTTCTCTTCCTGTTGATTTCACCGCTTTTGAGTATGTGATTGGATGTTGATTTATACTCGTGTCTGAAAGGGGCTTTTCATCCGCTGTCTCAGCATCGGATAGCGATGAAAACCTATTTTTGGTAGGCACTCTGCTGTTGTTTGTGGCAGATGCAGGAGAAGGCTTGTTATATGAGGGCAAACATCGGGAAGAGAGGGAAGGAGAAGGTTTGTTATATGAAGGCAAACATCGGTTAATGCTGCCGGAGGATTCACGGGGAAAGGCTTTACGTGCAATGGCTGTCAACTTAGAGCAGTCATTCAACTCATTTTCCTGTTTTGAATATTCATTGGAGTATTCAATTTCTTCATTCAGGTCATGGGAGTTTCTGAAACACGAGATAAAATGTGGAAGTTAGTCTCAAAGGTGATCTTAGAGCAATTTGTTGAAGAAAATGAAGAGTGTCTTCTCGCGTAATAGGCCGAGTGCTTAGGGCTGAAGAAACATAAAATTCATTAGCTTAGAACAGAAATTGAAACCGAAGCGCAAGTTATGGAAAGCTTCAAGGTGACGTTAAAAATTAAAATGTGGAAATATTTTACACATATGAATAATGAAAATGGGTGAATATTTTATAAGGTCTATAACAAAATTACAATAATACTATCATACATCAACAAAAATAACACCTAACCAAGCGTCATTGGACAAGAACAGTAAAAAGATTGATGAGAACTTATTTCTTCTAACTGATTAAAAGGTATAAATGGTGGGGAAATAAAATGAAGTTTTTATGAACAAGAACTTTCAAAATATAGTAGTGATGTTCATAGAAGTAAAAGATAACTTTTAGGCAAGTGGAAAGGTTATGATGAGCCTTCATGGATCTCAGTAGCTGAATTTAATGTCAGTTGAGAGTAAACTTGTATCATATAAATTTTTTTTCAAAAATAGCCTTGATTGATATCGAACCTAATCAGACTTATCTAACTTAACGAAGAGGTTGAAAAATCTATTAACAAATGGCAAAATAATCGAACAAGATTTATTCCATGATGTCAAAAAGTTTAACAAACCATTGAAAAAACTTTTATCTAACATTGTTGACGAAACTGAAAAAACTAGGTTAGCAATAAAAGCTATACCTCACGTAAAATTTGAATCTATCAAAGGAAAACCTGTTGAGCTACTAGCATCACCCATGGAGCAACTAGCTTTCTGAATCCAACGCTGTTGTTGGACCTATAGCATTGAATTTCTTGCGTTTTGCATGGAAACCTGGAAATGAGTATGAACAAAGCTTATGGTATTCGATTGGATGGTAGTAAACCTATGCTTAGAAATATGAGAGTAGATATTCTGGGAATTGATTTGAAAATTGGAAATAGAATTTTCGAAAGCAAACTGGATTATGGGAACTATTGACGAAAAGAAATACTACTGATTTCAAAGACGAAGTTAAAGATATAAATATGAGATGTTGTATTCAACTGATGCCTATTTGAGAGAAAATGAAACCATAAGAGCAAATAGGGGAAAGAAATATTGTAAATTTATTAAACTTTTTCATACAATAGTTCAACAAGAAAAGTTAATTCTGCTGTTGAAACAATTAGAGCAGCAAGTTCATCTCGAGTTTCTGATTCCGAATCTTCAAGTTTGAGTCGTGACCGAAGTCCTTCAACAAATCCGAGAGCTAGTTCATATTTTAGCCCTTCACGAAGGCCTGCTTATAGACCAACTCCTACTTCTATACTTCTTCCAGCTCCTTCCAGAGATGATGATTTAGATGTTTTTGGATCAGGTATTATTATCAACTTCTAGTATCAATAATTTTGTAAAAAGGCACCAGATATTATTTGGGTATTTTAATGCTGGAAATACAAGTTTGTTTAATAAATTGGAAGTTCTCACCCACGAAATGTTTGAGCGAAACTTTTGAATAAAAATTATATAAGCTTATTTAATGATTTTCTTTTTTAAAAATGCATTATCAAGGTATAGTAGTAAGTACACCTTTTTCACTTCAAATTAATCCAAGTCAAGTGCAAATTATTCCAAGTCACGTTTAAGTTCATTCAAGTCAAGTTCAAATTAATCCCACCAATCAGTTAAGTTAAGAATTGACATGATCACTTGTTAACTTGAGCGTTTTTTGTGTTGAATATGGATCAATTGGATGTGATGAGCGAGACAATCGTTTTTCCTTTCAGCGACGAATGTATAAAATTTCCGCCAATGTTACAATCTAAAGACAAGCTGTAGTAAAATGTGCTAAGTCCCCAGCACCAGGTGGCTGAGTGTGATTCAGATCTTTGAGCGGCGTAAAATATATGAATAAATTATAAATACTTTGCATTATTCTACCCATTGAAGGTGTTTCAAAATTTTACACTCAGGGGACCGTCTAGTCAGAATTACATTTTCGTCAAAAAAGAAGCGTCGCATTTTTTCTATGGGATCTAGACCTATAAAATTTGGCATACGTATGTATTTTAAAAAACAAGTAGGGGTTTTTTCGGACATTTTTTTCATTTTCGCCACAATGACGGAGATACTGGGAAGAAAGAGGGCAGGAAAAAGGACATTTTTCAAGCCACTTCGTCTCAAAATGTAGTTATCGTAGAGCAATGTTCCATGTCTTATTGGATGCACAAAAAGTTGTTGCATAAGGAGTCAGAGGATTTTTTGTTTTTTGAGATTAATAATGGTTTAGTTTTTATGTAGTTTTAAAAAAATTGAATATTTTTAAGGAGTCACTCATTTTTCCGTAGATTTTTTAATGGAACTAAGATACCACTATGAAATTCGATGAATTCCTCTGACTCTATATGCAGCAACTCTTTGGACATCCAATGATACCAAAAACATTGCTCTACTATAACTAGTTTCTGAGAAGAAGTGGCGTGAATATTGACTTTTGAGTTGTTCAAAAAATGCATTTTAGTGCAGAAAATAGTTTTTTTTCATTTGCAAGCTATATTGCTTCGAGAAATAAGTGCAGTTGGCAGTTATGAAAGCTTTCTGAAATATTGTCTTGACTTTGGCAATCTTTCATCGTAGTATTTTGTGGCTCCTTGTCGAAACCGGTACCACGAGTGGTACCAGGGGCCAGGTACCAAGCATGAGGATCGGGGGGGGAGGAAGGACGCATAGCTCAGGTGCACCTGAGGAGCGCTTCGATCCTAACTAGACTTAGCAGATGCAGTCCAGCTACTGAGCTTGGCAGGCAGATTCAGCTAGTCGTTTGACACCATAATCGCGTCGGCATTCATCTCACACTGAACGGCTGCGCGGCCAGCAGGGCTGCCACTGAGGTTTTTCTCTTTCCCCCAGATTTGCGGTAGAAATTCCCCCATATTCGGCAAAAAAAACCCAAAATTGAAAAAACACGTATTGTGGTATATATATTAAATAGAAACCGATATTACTCTATGTATAATAAATCCAAATGTAATTTCGTCCTTTTCATTGACAGCTTGTGAGCTATTTTGCTGCATGAGTGAATTGTTTTACCCGCAGGTAAGAAATTATACACACTTGAGGAAAGGTCGTGTTGGTCAAAATTTTCTACAAGAGTAAGCTCACTTATGGTAATTCCGCTGGATTTCATGGACGGCTCTCTTACGATTTCAGCGCTAATACTTGCAATATTTTTGTTATTCTTATGTTGCACTGAGCATAGTTTTGTTTTAATTTTTCAAAAAAATATAGCTGCACTTACAATACCTACAGTGGGGATTACTATTTCATTTGAGACGAGTTTTTAATTCATGTGCCCGAGGCAATTACTACTAAATGACTGCGTACAGAACTTTTGTTTCTTAGAAGATGATTCGGTTCGGTATGCCATTGGGAAAAAATTATCAGCATATCAAAACAAAATAATAACTATAAAATAATGAAATCCTTAAATAAATGGCATTAATAATTAAAATGAACCTATTTGGCATCTGTGTGAAGTTTTGCTTGTTAAAACGTTAAGTCGACATTTTAAGTTGAACTAATTGCTGAAGAGCACGTAACAGAGTCAGCCTCTGTAACGCATATAAGATATGACAAGAAAGACAAGTAAAAACATTAATATTGAAAGTTACTGATTAAAAACTAGGCCTGCTGCACATTTTTAATATCTGTTAATTTTGAACCACATATATTTAACCTTTAAGAACTTCTGCGCTCCGCCTCCTTTGCCGAAAAAAATACGATAAAAATATCTGAACGCAAACATTAATCTATAAGAATAGTTATCACACAATCCAAGTTAATGAGGGGAATTTTGATCAAAAAGTATTCGCTCAGAGGAAGGAAGCTAGCAACCGTAACGTTCACTAGTTCGCTGTTCCGATGTGATCATGTGAATCTCGTTGCCAGCCTGAGTTCCATCTGCGTTCAAACTTCGTTATATTGCCTTTTATTCATCGTTAAAAGGGGCATTTCCTGTTCTGCATCATAATATCTTCATCCGAATGAGCTTACGTCCACTTGTAATTCAAAATTATTCAAGGTATACATTTTTTGCATAGGAAATAATTCCTGGCCAAATTCCCCAAAATTTAGTAGTTTTTGCGTAAGTTTCCCCCGTTCCCCTAGACTACAAGCGTTTCCCCCAGATCTAGGGGAAATCCCCCATCAGTGGCAGCCCTGGGCCGGCCAGCAGTCCTATTTATGTCTACAGCACAGGAAGTCTGTGGGAGGTCTGTGGGAGGTACCGAGATCGACGTTAACAAATCGTAAAATTTCTTGGAGAGCTGAGTGATAAAGACATATATCTTTGGAAATGAACAGTCTGTGAGCAATATCTAGGTGATATGATTTGGCACATGAGCGCTGACACGTCATGCAACCCTTCCCCGCCGCTTCTTCTCCCTCCGTTTACTCACCTCAGGTGCTTCAGATGCTTCCAAATTTTTTACTGCTTATTAAGTGTACATTGCTCTACCAAATTGGGCAATAAAAGAAATTCTGATAATTTTGGATTTCTGACTAGACGGTCCCCTAGTATGCATCCATTCAAGTATTTATTTCCATACGGTAATTTTATATTACCCATAGTAGTATCGAGGATTTATTTACACTCATATAGAGATTTATATGCGTGAATTTCCACTTTATCACATATATCAATTCGTATATTCATACAATGTAGATGTAAACATTGAAAATTTGAAATCAAGCATTCAAGGTTCATGAACATTAAGAATGCAGTCTAAAAAGTGAATGAAAAGTTTTATACTATTTCAAGAAGATGTTAACAATTGGAAATCAGCAGGTAATCTAACTAACTATAAATTTAACATATGTCCAGAAAATTGTAATAGTTTGAAAACATCACTTAAGAGAAAGATGAGAAATTTTATGAGCTTGGAGAAAGCCTCAATGGTAAACTTTATAGCATGGTGTCACCTATTAGTAATGAAGTTGATGGAAAAATTATTATAGAGAGTAAATTTGATTCATCAGCTACAATGTTGGTAGGAACAACGACATCCCATCTTATTCAAGTACTGAAAATCGATACAATGAATTTCAAACAAACCTAAAGGAATTAGGATTTAATTCCATTCAGAGAAGTAGAATGGAAGATCTACTGTAACTATGAATTTAAATGATGGTAAAAGCATTTTCAAATAATTTATACAGGATATCACAAAAAAATTAAGTTAGTTAATTGCAATCATTGTTACAGAAAGAAGATGATAAATGTCAAAATGTGAAAAATCAATAGGCATTGTTACAAAAACGTGTAAACTATTTTATAGGTTCTCGTGTTCGAGAAAACATTGAAAAATCAGTTTAGTTTAGAGAGTACTCTATTGAAAATGTGAGGAGCAAATCAATTTGGTACAAGGAACAATCTTACAGGTATTTTTCAAGTAAGAGGCCCTCCAGGTATTGGCTTCGAATATTTAGATGTAAAAATTTTTGATTTGGATGATAGAAGACTTGCAAACATTTATTTTCCAATCGAAGAATTAGACGCTGCGAGCCAGAAATATGTTGGCGACGTTTTAGAAAATTTGAGGCTTCATCTCAGAAATTATCTTGAGATAAAGTAAAATCTTATTAATGAAAACCATCAATTAAGAAGTGATGCTACCCAAACCTCATATGCTGAGAATACTACAGTTCTACAAGAAAAACCGATAGTCTTAGGCAACATCTCGATGAACACAATAGAACATCTGCGGAAATGAAGAGGCTATTCGGAAGGGCACTTTAGAACACGTAGAGTTCTTGAAAAATGAAATTAAACGATTAGAAGAAAAGGTAATAAAAAGTATGAAGTTAGGTTATACTAAACTAGAGAGAGTGTTTAATGATAGAAGTTCGTATAATAATACCCTCAGAAATAATCTACATCAACAGGATAGAGAAACGGCTATAAATGAGGAGGAAATAGAAATTTTGAAAAAGGTATACAGATATTGGTAGATGATTACGCTGATAGGAAATAAAGATTAGTAAGGATAGAGAACACGTTGAGAAGGAAAACTGTAGAATCGTTAAATTGAAAAACATGATGTTTTCGAATTTAAAACTATGGCTTTCTAAGATAATCTTAAACAGAGCAAAATAACTATCAAATTTCTAAAATACTTTCGGACAAGGCAAAATAACTTTTTAAAACGCACAGGAACGGAGCAAAAAAAGGAAAGTGGTAATCTATGCTCAATTTTTTCTCCATTCATTAGCTAAATCTACGTGATGTTTAAACAAATTAGATACCGCCTTTTGTTTGAGACATAATTGGTGTAAATTTAAACTTAGTTCATGTAATTTTTTTTCAATTAGTACCCTAGTTTACCCATTCATTTTAGCCTGTTAGCATAATAAATACTCAAATCTAAACATTCTGTGATCAGGATGCTAGTTTTAATGTCTTTCTCACCCATAATGTATTTTCTTGCATGTAGCTGAACTAATTATTCTAACAAGTACCCATGAGTAATTGAAACGGGCAAAAATTTATTCTGCCTCTTTCAGCACGTTTACTCCACTTACCAGAAGTTTTAGCAGAGTAGTATAATCTTGGCAAATTAAGTCTGGAGCTGGAGTTGGATGTGGACCAACTTGCCCCAGATGTTTTTTCAACCACTCGATCGATTCTTCCAGTGTTTCTATTCTTGGTAATTCATGGAGATTAAATAGCTTTTATACGGAGCCTCAAAATAATTTTGGAAGGTTCATTCTACCACTGATAACTAATATTTGTATAGCGTGATAATTGTTGAAACCATCGGTAATTATTTTTCTTAATATTTCTATTTCATATAGTGAACGACTCAAGCTCACTAATTGATCTTCTCCTGTCATCTTGTTTTCGTGATGAAGCGTGCCTCTTGTCTTTTTTGTCTCTGAAACAGCAATGTAGTTACTCGTAAAATCCTGTGTAGTTACCTGTTAGAAGATTATGATCTATGACTTTATAGTTTTCTTGCGTAAATACTTCATGACATACATAACACTTGTGACACCTTCATATTCTTCAACTTTATCTGAGGGTATGTATATTTCCTTATTTATTTTCAACAGACTCTTAATTCTCTTGGTTTCTTCTTTTAAATATTCTACAAACTTTTGAGCAGCATCTTCACTATCGTATATTTCTGTTCTAATCGGGTATATGCATCTGTTTCATATTTCGTATAACAGAAACTGTTGGTTTATGTTTCTGAATATTCATTGCTTAATATGAGTTTGGATTTGGATGACAAGAACTTATATTTTGTAAAGTTGATTTGAAATTTGCATGTATTTTAAATGGATGATTAATTACTTTTTGAAAATTTTTAAAATTTTAGTTTTTCTTTATTGAACAGATATTTAGTTGGGGTGTGAACTGAGCAATATTAATGTGATTTTTTAATAAATACTCTCTCGCTATTACCCATAAAAATATGGACAAGTATGTATTTTATGTCCATCTTTTGTTTGAATAAATGGATTTAATGACATCATCAAAACATAATGACTTTTATTTTCATTTGTTAACGATAAAAGTGATACACCATCTTCATTTTTACGTTTGTTATTCTCGTAGAACATAATTCTTTCAAGTTATTAAAACTGTAAAGATTTATTCACAAATCTTTTTTTTTTCTCATATATATCAATATCTTTAAGTTTTGCTGGGAAGGTTATTGTTACCGCGCTCCATGTTTCTTAGAGTTAGAGTTGCATCAGTAGAATAAGCTGAAGTTAGTTCGTTGCCTCTGATGCGGTCACTGCGATTAAGTAGATGGAAGACTGCGTTATGGTCTTCCTAAACTATAATTGAAGCAATTGTAATATCTTGAAATGGCCATTCCGATTAAACCTTGTGTCATTACTCCGAAATACTCCGCATTTACTTCTTTGAGGTAAATAACACATCCAATAGATCCATATTCAACACAACCCAGGTAGCAAAATTTATTGACCTAATATTGAGCCGATATACAGTCTCAATATTGACTCGATATTCAAAATGAACATTGGGGCAATACCTTATTTTGGAAAATTCGATTGAAATTGGAAAAATAAATTGACCCAATAACAATGTTATCATCAACCCAATATCAACTAATTATTGTACCAATATTGACTTGATAATGAGGTGTTCCCTACAATAACATTGGCTTAATACTCAATTCCTGATATCAGGTTGATATTGGTAAAACATATTGCCCCGATAAGCATATTTTCATTAACCCAATATCAGCTAATTATTGGGTCACTATGGACTTGATATTGGAGTGTTCTTTAGAAAAATATTGGCCCAACACTTATTTTCTGATATCAAGTGGATATTGGTAGAATATATTGTCCCAAGAATAATTTATTTTTAAACCCGTATCTGCTAATTACTGTGTCACTATTGATTTGATAATGAGGTATTTCCTTAAGCAACACTTGGGCTCAGTAATTAATTTCTAATATCACATCAATATTCAGAAGTGTTCAAAGACGAGAAATATATATAATTCTGATAACTATGTTATCTGATGTACATATCTACACACCTACAAGACCTTGAATTAAACTGCATTCAAAATTTACCTAAAATCCATGATTCCACGGTTTCAAACCTTTTTTCCATCGTAAAAAAGAAGTCCAAATTTTGTGTTGCACGTACCAGTGGTCTGGCAAATCTTGGCAATTGATAGCTAAGCAATTCATGTCCTAACCATGAAGGCACAGCATCTACTCCACATTACACAACCACTGAATTCAAACTGCCGCGATTCACTCCTGGGTCATGCGCATGCCGCTCATGCGGCGGTTAAGCTTAACATATCGCACACAAGACGTCCGACTTCAGGACGGCATTAGCAATAAATTGATTAGTCGTTAAAATTACCCCTCTAAAATACATATATTTGTATTTTTGACATTTTTAAACAGCTTTTTCCACACAACTGAATTATTTTCGGTAAATAAAGCTATACTTTGTGATTTTTTTCAGTCGATTGATGTCAATACCGGATTATGTAATCAGACTTAACAACCACATACGCTACGTTTACCTAAGCAGCATATATATGCGTGATTGAAAAATTGCACGAAAGCGCTTTACTCAAAGAATGATGCATGCCAAATAGGTTATATGTTAGGAATAGGCCTACTCAAAACCATTGTTACGAAATTAAGACATTTATATCATCTATATAAATGACTTTATTTCATCTTAATTCAATATATAGATATTTATTGATATAGTAACATATGACAAACGATTTTAGCATACGAGTATTTTTTTTGAAAAAACTAGACCACCGATACTCATTGGACGACTGAAAAAACAAGAACTGTGAACCTGAGGTAGTACTCCAGTAATTCTGAATATACATATTATTGTAACGTATTCACATTTCATGATATCTGTCAAATATATCTGCACTCATTAATGACTGAAATAACTATTCATTACCTTTATTGGTACATTTTCTACAAATTACTCCTTATTATTGGCGTACGATATCAACCCAATTATGCCGTATCTCAGGGTGGGTAGTAAGTAGACGAGTAGAGTTTCAGCGTGTACTTGACGTAGAGACAGGAACACCAAAATGCGCCCCAAGGGGGCTCCGCGCTACCTTATATAACCCATAATTGCTTACGTCAGCATGCGCACTGCGGTGGTATCCATACAGGGCGTCGACCTGAATACGTACGTACAGATGCACAGAGAGAGTACGCACTTGTAACGGCATACACCTCCCCCCTTGCCCTGGTTATTTACCAATATAAGAATCAATCAATTTAAGTTTTAAGAATCGTAACTTACAATTTCAACACAGGCAGCTAAAAACATCCTAGGTAAAATATCTCCAATTGAAAAGTACTGTGTAATAAAACAACTATCATTTTAGGAAAAGAAACAACGCATCGAATTAAAATTGACTGGACATTGTAAAATGAAATCATTCACACCCCCACCACCAAGCAAATCGGAAGAGCCGCTGCTCAAATTCACATTCTGAACGCAAGAAACCTAAGTTAATAACAGAATACACGTCCCGAAACACAGTCGTGAATAACGCAACACAAAAAAAAATCCGTTAACTAATAACCATAAACGGCATCCAAAAACGGTAATAGAAAACTCCACGGTCTTCGGAACCAAGATTCAACTAACCTTTCAGTGTAAGAACACGTCAGCAACATATCAAAAAAAATGCTAAAAAAAACAATTGTTGAACATGAAAAAAGAAACCGTCCCAGAAATATTCGTTAAGGATTAAGGCAATCAGGCAATATTTATTCAAAAAAAATTTTCGTTTCGTACGCAGAAAAAGGAACTAAACAACTGGGAATCGTTACACAGAAAAATTAAACGCCGCATGAATATGCTACGGACAACTTCGGGTACAACCACAGAGTTTGGTCATTATGAAAACAATACCACCTGTAAAAAAAAATGTTACATATATACGCGCATGAAAATGTTTATCGAAACTGCTATCAATTTAAATCATCAACATCGTCGTAGAAAGAAATCCGATTCAATCGAAATTGAAAGAATGCATACTGTATATTTGAACAGTCGTCTATTCCCGAACGTCAATCCGAACAAGAGAAAAATTGGTACCAAACTCATCAAGAAGAAAAATAACTGAGCATCCAAAATCAAAACACGTTTTCCAAAGATTATCAACAACGCAAGATGATACTATCAGCGTACCACCAAAAGGATAATACTACCGGAAATGTAGAACGTAAGAGAAAAAAAAATATCACGTATTAACGTACAGCCTCATCATCAAATCATGTAGGCATCATCGTGAACAAAATTAAGGAAATTCGTAAAAAAATATCTGATTCCCCCAAAAATCGAAGACTAGGGAGCACACATTACGCATGAAGATAATGAAAAATATTTTCTTTTAGTAAACAACGTAAGAATATACGTATTTTAGTTTCATCAACAGTCGCCATGAAGTCGCAATTTCCGTAAACATTGTTGCACGCTATACAGGTCAATTGCTAAACATAAAGAAAACGAAAATGGAAAATCGCATCGTTGAAACAACAACCAAATATAATCACTCAAACATAAGTAAGAAATAATGCAATTTAGAACAATACATTCGTTAAGTATAATAAGAAATACGCATAAGTGAATTACAACGCATTGCCACTGAAAATTTGTTGACAAAATTTATCGCATGAAATTATCTACTGTAATCGGAAACCAATTTATACATTTTCGTGTACGTGAATATGATATCATTTTCGAGCATCATCGCTAAAATTCGAAGGGTATAAGAAAACCTTATAACTAATTCCTGAGGTATATGTTAAATCTAAATAACACTATGTCCGTTTATAATGCATGAGGAAAAATAATGTCGCCAAACGACGCGCGAGTGTAACAACCTCACCGTTTCAAAAACATTACACACCGTCGCCTACACCTCGTTCGTCGCCTGTGGGTTACGTAACTGCGGCTCGGCAGTGCTTGACCTGAGCAGCTGACGTCGAAGCAACGCGTCCTCAGAACGGAACCTGTCTGCTAGCAAATTCAGTTCACGACGAAAGTAAAAGAGACAGACTCCTATCGCCAAGGTCGCTGGGAAAAGGAAAAGGAATCCTAAATCAGTAACTCGATCCGGTAGGATGTCGACCAAAGCGTTCGCCGCAATCCAGTCCTTGGAAACACGTCCCTGGTGGTGCTCTAACGCATTGGTTAGAGCCTCCACCGAGACATGCGTAAGTCTGTTCCCCATCTTGAAGGTCAGGTGGCGATGCGTGCGCAGTCTGAAATCGGAAACAAATACAGAACAAATTAGCATGGCCACACAATTTTTAAAATAAATGTAATCAGGTTGTTTTACGTCAATTTAATGAAAGGAACCAATGGTGACAGCTGGTGACAGCTGCAATGAAAAGAACAAACAGCATTTCTGCACGCAGCAGATCCCACACGGTTTCGACAGCTGCACACCTAATTGCAAAACAATTCGGGCGACGGCGCTCCAAAACAACTCGGGAGCCAGCCTTCGCTCCCACAGCAATGAGGGGCCGCGTTTGTAAACACTGGAGGTTATTGAACCGTGCAAGGCTCTCGGGCAGATGTAAACCTTGGTGTTAAAATGAAATGTCTACATACTCAATCACGCATGTAAAAACTACGGTACACCAAAAACGAAACGAAAATATAAGGTAAATACATAAGGTTATATAAGGTAAGTTCCAATTAAAAATATACGTGAAATTAACATCGAAGCAAGAATCACACAGTAGTATTATGTGAACATAGTAACATCGTCGGTCGTAAGTCGCATAGTTTTCAGTCAACACTTGTTACGTAAAGGTAGTACATGATTTTTATTACTCCTAAATGTTTTATTACCAATTTTGATTTCCACGTAATTTCGGTTAATTTTTGTGATAATTCCCGGCCCATTCCAGGCAAGATCTAGTTTGTTTTTTCGCATGTGATTGCGCAACAATACACGGTCACCAAGGTCAAAATTTTTATTTTTACGTCGAAGGTTGTGATACATGGTTCTTTCACTGGTGTTATTTATTATTGTAGCTCTAACGTTTTCAACGATGCGGGCAGCTTCCTGAGCTCGAAATCTTATTATATCCACGTTCGTGTCGTGACTGTAATTAGGTTCGAAAGTTACGGCGCTAAAGCTCGGACACGTATCGCGATTGAAAACAATGAACGAGCGTGTATCCCCCAATGTGGTATTTAAACTATTGTTTATCGCGTTCTCCGTGCTGTTGAGACACTGATCCCATTCGGTATGCGCTAAAGAGTTAATATATAATTTTAATAAATTCGTAATTTTGCGATTATTTCGTTCAACAATAGCGTTACTGTGAGGACTCCAAGGGAGGACCTCTTTTTTCGCAATACAATGAATTTGAGAGAATTTTTTAACTGCCGCAGATTTAAATTCAAGAGCTTGGTCACTTAGAAGTGTTTTAGGATAGCCAAAGGTTGAGAAGCAGCTGTCCAGACAAGAGACAACTGTATCTGCTAATCGATCTGCTGTCGCGTAAAGCTTACAGTAACGCGAGAATAAGTCAATTATAATTAGAATATATTTATTCTGCTGATCTGTGACAGGTAGAGGACCAAGGAAGTCCATTGATACCACCTCGAACGGTTCTTTAGCGATGGGAGCGTCTAATATTTTAATAGGTACAGTACTGCTGGCTTTAAGAATTTTACATACATCACACATTTTGTCAAATTTACGTATGATACTCTTCTCTAATAAATGAAAATAACGCAACTTAAATTTAAACAACGTATGCGTGGCATCAGTATGATATAAGGAATGTATACTGAGCACCGCCTTGTTCATTAGCGATGTCGGTATAACCGAAGTGAGAATAGTACTTTCCCTAGAGTCTATTTGTCGTCGTCTATAAAGTATGTCGTTCAGAATTAAGTATTTTTGTAAGTCAGGGATCGTAGATTGTCTACTAGATAGTAATGCGTCTTTAACCTCAGAACAGAATGGGTCTAGTTGTTGCTCATTTCGAAATTCGTCTAAAGTCCATGATACGTCTTTTAACTGAGGTACGTAGTCAGTCAGTCGGGGTTTTTCAGTCGCCTCTGGCGCCACTTGATTAGAGGGCGTCGCGTCTGTTTCGTCTACGTCGGCGGTCAGTGCACCACGGCGTGTAGTTACTGCGAAGGCGTCAACCTCATCGAACTCTGAGCATTCTTCAAGATCAGAAATAGTTAAATGCTGGGGTAATCTACTTAGGCAATCTGCAATTAGATTCTGTTTTCCAGGGAAATATTTTACTACGGGTTCGAAGGATTGAACTGTTAGACACCATCTAGCCATAGCCGAATCGTCAGGAAGCTTTTTGAAAAACAAGGGCTGTAAAGGTTTGTGATCAGTGTAGAGATAGATCGGATATCCAAGAATAAGATATTTAAATGCTTTCAGCGCGCTTACAATGGCGAAGAACTCTTTTTTCGTCGTTGAATAGCGCTTTTGTGTTGAGTTTAGACTTTTACTGTAGTAAGCAATAGCCTTCATAGATTTATCAGTATCGTGTTGCAAAAGTACCGCACCGATACCAAAATTAGATGCATCAGTAAATACATGGAAGATCTTACTGAAATCAGGATGCCGTAAAACGGTATCTGATGTCAAAACAGATTTTATTTTCTCAAAAGCTTTCTGACATTCAGGCGTCCAGATAAATTCAACGTTTTTTCGTAATAGCTGATAAAGTGGATATGAAATTGAACCAAACATTGGGATATGCGTCCTAAAGTAGTTTGCTACACCTAAAAAACTTTGCAATTCCTTCACATTTCTTGGAATCGGAAATTTTTGAAGCTTCTCTGATTCTTTGCATCGAATTCCGTCTGCCGACACGATGTGTCCAAGATATTCAATTGAGCTTTTTAGGAAATGACATTTTTCAAGTTTAAGTGATAAATTTCCACCACGTAGCTTCTCAAAAACACTCTGTAAATCTTTCAGATGTTGGTTCATGGATTTGGAAAATACTAGTATATCATCAAGGAACACAAAACATAATTTACCGATGATATTTGTAAGAACAGAAGAAATGATTCTTTGGAACACTGATGGACTCGAGGATAACCCGAATGGCAACCTCTTGAACTGAAATTTCTCGTAACCGATACTGAACGCGGTGAATTTACGGCATTTTTCTTCCAACTCGACCTGATGAAAGGCAGAGCGGAGGTCGAGACTTGAAAAAATGCTATTACCACCTAGAGAGTAAAGTACTTCGTCTATACGTGGGATGGGGTAACATTCCTTGATAATTATTTTATTGAGTTCGCGGAAATCAATCACGGGACGTATCTCGCCCGACTTCTTTTTAACAACAATTAAAGGAAAATTGTATTCAGAGCTCGATGGTTCAATTATTCCTTGATTCAACATCTGTTTATTGGCTTGCAACAATTCGTTTTGATACTTATGTGGAATTCGATATGGAGGGATGTTAAGTACTGGAGCATCAGGTTTTAATTCAATAGCATGTCGCATGACATTCGTGACTGCAATATTTTCGCCTTCGAGAGTAATTACGTCTCTAAAATCGTTTAATAAATTTATCAGTAATGGTTTAGCATCATCATTTTCACAATTTACATCGTCACACGTCAGAGAACGTCTCTCGTTACTACCCCCTTCTGGGACAACATCTTTGTGGGCATTAATTCCCACTTCATCAACACGATTATCGTTACCACAATGCCTCGTTTCTACAGATACTACCCCAACGTCTTTACCAGAGATGGCATTGAAACTTCCACCATTAACACTGTCGACTTCGGGTAGATCCGCATTATCTTGGGCATCGCACAAATTTGCATCTCGCACAGCTTCGTGCACGGTAGACATGTAAATCTCGTTTTCAATTTCCATGTCGTCAATTTCTTCAATCGTACTTAACATCGTATTGTCGCTTATATATACCACGTCCTCCGAGACGTTCAAAAGCATTACAGGGACAAACCCATTTGACTTGATATCCACAACTGATTCGGCGACATAAATACCATTCGCGAGAATTGTCTTATTCATAATATACCTTCCGGGCTTAGCCTTTTTGACATACCCATTAATAACACGTAAACAATTTCTTGGCATTTCCACTGCTCCACAATGAACAACTATTTCTCGTTTTTTACTATATTTTAAACCTCTCGCATGTTCCTTAGTTTCACTTATTTTCTTCGCATGCTGTTTATTTTTTACTTTCCCATTATTTTCTCGCCCTGCCGTTGGGCCTGTGGTACCCCTCTCTTCTGCAGTATTTATCTCTAGACCATTTTTATCGCCACTTTCCTGGCTCGCAATTTTTGATTCTCTCTGCTTCAGCAGATATTTCCTTATTTTCCTCCTATTCGCAAGCATGTCAGCCATTAGACATTCTGGATTACTTACAGTATTGAAAAATATCTCCTTCCTACTTTGCTCGTGCAATTTCTGCACATCATGAAACGGTACTTTCACGCCGTCGAGCACTATAAAACCTTCTTTAAAATTTAGCACAGCGTCCTGCAAAATATCTCTGCCAAGGATTACGTCATATCGAAATTCGCTATTCTTCAGCAGCAAAGCGCTAGTTTTAATTTCTTTATTATTAGGCAGGGTAATGCAAAGATCAAGTTCGCCTGATACCTGGCTTTTGGAATTCACACCCCTGATACTCAGAGTACTGGGCTTAATTTGTTCATTAAGACCCTTGAAATTACGATAACTCACTAAACATCTGTCGCAACCACTATCTATGAGAGCGCTCTTCAACTTTGTATCATGACGTAGAATAATTGTAGGCTTCTTAGAACGCCGTAATGAAAATAAACCATCGCTTTCTTTCCTTAAGCGACCTTCTTTCATTATCGTCGCTGACAAACAAACTTCTACAGGTAGTTCAGAATTTGCACCTACATCAAGTTCTTGTTCACCTAGTAATTCGAATTTATTTTTTACACAGGAAAAGCGGATCCACCACAGCAGTCGACTTTATAATAGTATCTGGTTTCAACACCACATTTTTGGTGACGGGGATAGTAGCTGCAACCCCGGGCACTGGCAACTCCTTCTCTACTCCAAGACACTTTGAATTTTCCGATTTTTCTCCGTCTACTCTAAAAAATCTTCACCCTCGCAAGATGCAGCGTAGTACGCTTCACCTCGTCCTCTACTACGACCACGCGAATGACATTCACGTGCAAAATGGCCCGTCTTGCCACAAGTGTAGCAAGCATGACCGCGGAAATTTGATTTGCTTTGGCCTCGTTTACTCGTGCACATACTTTGAACATGACCTGCGGTATTGCACAGTGAACAAAACGATTTAGATATATCTTTACTAGTCTGTTGTGGGTTAACTACCTGAGCCTCGTGGCACTCCAAAGAACCTAAAGGTCGATCTCCAAAATATGAATATTGTCTCCCCCTTTGAATTCGAGCAGGTCTCCAATTGCTTCTGAAAAATGGCCTCCGACCGTGAAAACGTCGGTTGTTGGTTTGAGATGCATAGTAAACTTCGGGAAACGAGACCTTCTCGTCCCACTCACTCTCTTCAGGTACAACCGCAAGGTAAGTCTCTCTGGTTTGATAAGTGGGCTGGCTATTGTTTTTGCGTGCAATTATTTCTCTACCCTCAGGATTATTACGCACAGCGGAAACGAGACGAGCTAACAATTCTTCAGAGGTATTGAACGGCCTCGAGAAGATTTTTTTACAAAAGTTCTCCTCTAAAAGAGGACCGAGAATGGCTATAGCTAGACTGAAAACTACTAAGTCACCAGAGAATTTTTTTAATTCGTTTGTGTTCGTGCTAGCAATGACAAATGGATGTCTTTGTAATGCTACTTCTGTACTATTTAGAATGTGGTCACTCAAATTTCTTATTTTCGATATTGCCATAACCAATTGGACTGCCAGCCCTTCATTACGTAACAACCGTAACTGATTTAAATCGCACGCTAAGGCATGAACTGAACGCTCCCCCTTAGACACGTAGATATCATCTAAAATTTCGATAACCTGATCGAAGGAATAATGAACATCAGGGTTTACTAATTTCGTGACTACTCCATTAAAATCGCCAACACTTTTGTGTGCGCTTCGCACGAGTAACTCTTTTTTGGCGTCATCGGAAGTGACGTCGGGCAACAAGCACATGTATGATTTTAAGTTTGCGACATGCGTCCGAAAACTCTTTGTTTCACAAAAAATTGGGTCGCTGACACGAGGTCTCCCTCGGAACAAGGGAAGCTCTGCACTGGACAGTATAGTACTGCCCCTTTGTAAAGTTGTTGTTACACTACCACCCGTCATCGGTCCACTAGAGGACGTCATTGTAGTCACACTTGGCGTACTGAACGACACAGTCTGTGTACTAACAGTGGTCGTGATCACCGTCGTGGTCTGTGGTCCAGACATAAACACACTTGTTGGAGTATGTGCGCACGTACCAGGTAACGTACCACTAAATGCTGGAACAGAAACTCTTCCGCTACTAGTAGTAGTACCCGTCGAACGGATAAATTCAGGTTCTGAATCAGAGTCTCCCATCATTTATCGCAACAAGAAAACAAGTTTTATCTCACAATGCTAAAAAAATTGAATTACAATTGAAAAATCCCACAGTCCAACGCAAGATTCCTACGCCACAAAAAAAATAACACTGCAGAACCCTAAAAAATTTTACCTCGCAAAAAAAAATAATCACATAACAGAACGCTAAAAACTCACGTCACACGGTGAAATCTCCATTAAAAATCACCGAAAATTGAAATCCAAAAATTTATTCTTGCGACTTGCAAACCGAACCGAAACCAATTACTAACAAGGAACTCGTTACACGAATTCAATGGTATCGATCCCAACAATTTTTGAAACAACAAAAAGCAACAAAATAAAAACTGACGAAGTCACGGAAAATTATCTAACAATCCCAAACAATAACATTATAGTTACAGAACACTCAACTGGGAATCAGCAACGCAGCTACGGCAGAGCAGCTCCTGCAGGCAGGGACGCCTCACAGCTGTCGCCAAGGTCGATCTGGTAGACTGCCCAGTAACAGCAACAGCAGTTGCTGCACAGCCTGTCTCAAGGTCGTCTGCGTAGCACAGGCACACGCACGGCAGACGTCGGGACTGCCGGATGCCAAGGTCATACACCCAGCGCTGGCAAACAGCGGATTAGCGATGGGAGCACGAGCACGTTCTTGGAGTGTTTACGTATGTTCACGGTTCCACACTGCGCGTAATCGCACAGCCCACTGTTTATGTATACGTATTAATTACGTTAACACAGCTTCAGGAGAAATTTGAAACAACACTGTTCGGTATGTAACTTCCTATCACATACACAGTACACAATTGTTCTCGTAGAAACAGACACTGCAACAGTTCGTAGAATTGTTCTGAACTCAGCGACTTATGCATATAACTGTCAAACGACCACGTCACTATTTCCGATGGAAATTTACGCACAATTTCATAACGCAGTGGTCTCCTTCCTGCTCCAGGTCGACACGCGCTTTGTAGGGCACTCCTAAGGGTATATGCAAATCCAAATTATAAGAATTCAGCATAGTTTCTTCAGGGATACGTTTCACCACGAATCTAAATACGTTATTATATACTTGCGGTGCTTCTTCAATTTCTCTTCCCGTTGCCGCAGTATTCTCCATAGCAGAGTCGTCGAGTTTACCAAAAATATTCACGTCACACGAAGCGAAGCGTAGACCACCACACGGAGAACTTTCACTAACCTCCGTAGACACGCGATCTTCAAAATCGCCGTCGATAAACCAGGCGGAAATTCCCGATATCGACAATCACCGTAGTCGCTGCACCCAAATCACAGCACAAGTACCAAGCATAATTTCACGTCGTGGGTACGTACTCACTGCCACCAGTATGCCGTATCTCAGGGTGGGTAGTAAGTAGACGAGTAGAGTTTCAGCGTGTACTTGACGTAGAGACAGGAACACCAAAATGCGCCCCAAGGGGGCTCCGCGCTACCTTATATAACCCATAATTGCTTACGTCAGCATGCGCACTGCGGTGGTATCCATACAGGGCGTCGACCTGAATACGTACGTACAGATGCACAGAGAGAGTACGCACTTGTAACGGCATACAATGTTTGGGCAATAATATTTTATGTTTCAACAAATTTTATTAAATTGCGAGATTTTTAATTATTATGAGATAGTTTCCACTTATGTGAATATCGTACATATGTATATACACTATTAGTTTAATATTAGAAATAAAACTATTTACTATATTGTCTCAATAACAAGTTGATATCATAAATATATACATCTTTTTTCGATGTTGTCTTGTTATTGGCCTATTATTGTAATCCATGATTCCAATATCAGGTCAATAAATAATTATCAACCCAATATTGGCCTACTAATTTCTGCTACCTGGGAAAAAACGCTCAAATTAACGAGTGATCATGTCAATTCTTAGCTACTGTTAACTACTCAATTCTAGTCAATCCATGTAACTAAAACCTTTGATAGGTTTGTATTCAAAAATTGTTGGAGTGAAGTCTAACAATTTATCTGTTCCCCATCCAGAGGAATAATTGTATTTTCTTCAATATTTCTACAAGCGTCGTTGTACAGATCCTCAATGTTTGTGAAGTTCTTTGATATGTCAATACATTTTAATGCGTTTATCCATGCTGTAGAATATTCTTTTCCCTTTTTCTTCGTATTTATATAATTGAACTAAAATTGCTAATTGTATTTATATATTAACAAACTTTTGCCCCTCAAAATTGATCCCTCAACCGGTGTCATATACCTCATGAAAACTGTTGGATCTATAATTGATATATCAGAGAACATATATTTCATAACATTTTTCATTTATGGCGCATTTCTTTTCTTTGAATTTACAACCATAAGCGCTTCTAAAATGCTTTTCAGATTTCATACGTTGTTGTAGATTTTTTACTTCTACTTTACATAACTTGCATCTTTTTAAAACAGAAATGATAGTAAAGACAGCTGATTTAAAAATCATTTTAATTAGTGAACGTTTCGGCTCAACTCAACTGTTAGAGAGAGCTACGGTGAAGATGGTGTGAAATTGTAAAGAAGATTTGAAAATACGGCTAAGAAACTGATGAAAGCTCAACATGATTAGTCTTTCCTCATGAAGTGCAAGATTTATAACATGTTCCCAAAGCTTCTTATATTCAAACTGTACAAAAGATTTTTGATGACGAGCAAGTTGTAAAAGACATGGCAGTCTAAACTTCTCTGCAACGCGATGGCCGACAAAAGGAGGAGAGTGAGAGAATTGACCGATGAGCTTGCGAAGCTGCGCTGCAACGCCCGTGCCTTGTCTTCGGGGCTGCACTTCGTCCTCATGGAGCGACTGGTTGTGCAGACCACTGGGGATCTAAAGGCCGTCACCGAGCGCACCCACTGCAAGAAGCTGCTAGATCTCGGTATCTCTAACTCCTTAGAGCCATGTAACCCTGAAAACGTAATTTTCAATTTTAGCTCCGTTGCTCTTAGCAGTTGAATCAAGTATCTTTCAGCCTTCGGCTTAGATTTTGCGTTACCTGTCTACAAGTTAAATTTCCATCAATACTTCTTAATCTTCGAACGATTAATTGAACTTTTGAAGAATTATCCATGTAGTGATGCTGACAATTTCAAGTCCCAATTGAAACAAATAGCCCTACGGTATTACTATAACTTCAAACCGTTCAAAAAATTTTCTGCTATTTTCAACACTCGAGACTACGCTCTTTTACGGAATCTAGCTAAAAATAAAGATTTTATTGTCACTCGGCCCGATAAGGGTAACGGCGTAGTTTCGTTAGACCGAAAGAATTATGTCGAAAGCCTAGTCACTATAATTTCAGACTCCACTAAATTCTTGGAAATCAAAGAGCCAGTGCTCAATCTTATTCAAAGAATTGAAGACAAAGTCAATGATCTTTTACGCAAAATGAAGCAATCTGAGCTAGTTTCCGAATTTCTTTACAAAGAACTGTATGGCTCGGGCTCAGCACCTGGTGTACTCTACGGCCTTCCTAAAATTCATAGAGTAGATTTTTCATCAAGGTTTCAAATGCGTCCAATATTTTCTGCATACAATTGTCTAACTAGCTAAATATCTTGTCTCTGTTTTGAATCCATACACCTCTAACCATTTCACTGTTACGAGTTCTCACCAATTTACCGCTGAAATCAGTAACTTGAAAATAGATACCCCTTGTTTTATAGTCTCGTACGACGTTGAAAATCTTTTTACTAATGTGCCTCTTCATGAGACAGTAAAAGTTTGCTAGGGTACCTTTATAAGTCTAATCAATTAGTGTCAGGTTTGGCTGTGAATTATTTAAAACCTTGCTCGAAATGGCTGTGTTGAATTCTGTTTTTATGTTTCAAGGTAGATTTTATCGGCAAACAAAAGGTTTAGGAATGGGTTTGCCTTTAGGACCGACTTTCGCAAATATCTTTATGTGTCATCATGAAGTGAACTGGTTGTCTGAGTGTCCGCTAGACTTTAAGCCAATTTTTTACAGGAGGTATGTTGACGACACTTTTGTTATATTCCGTGAGGAGTGTCATGCAAGTAAATTCTTGGACTACATCAATTCCAAGGACGCTAATTTGAAATTTACGATTGAATATGAGACTAATCATAAGCTTGCCTTTCTAGACTGTTCCGGGGAAAAACTAAATCAAAGATTCGTAACTTCTGTTTATAGGAAAAATACCTTTACGGGCTTAAGCACTAGCTTTCTTAGTTTTTGTTCATTTAGATTTAAACTCAATAGCGTTGAAACATTGTTGCATCGCGCATTTCATTTAAGTTCAACCTACCGCAGTATGCACGATGAATTTAATTTTCTACAAATTTTTTTCAGCAACAATGGTTTTCCAAATAACCTGATCTCTAAAATTATAAGGCTAGTTTTAGATAAAAAGTATACACCGACCTACTCTGAGACAACTGTAAAGAAAAAGTAATTCTATTGTAACTTGGCTTTTTATGGTGCACAGTCCGAGAAGCTAGCCAGTGGCGTTTCAAAACTAGCGAAGAAATTTTACAATTGCTTAGATTTATTCCAATATTGACAAACAAGTGTACTTTAGGATCGTTTTTTAGATTTAAAGACAGTCTGCCTACTGAACTGTGCTCTCGCATAATCTATAAGTATTGTTGCCCGCTGTGCGGGTCTGCTATGTGGGTTGCACCCAGCGTAATTTTAGAACTAGATTTTTCGAGCACGTTGGTAGGAGCTCCAGAACGGGTAGAGTTTTAGCCAAGCCATCTTTTGCAGCCATCAGGGCTCACGTTGAGCAGTGTAGTGTAATAGTAAGCAAATCTGATTTTTCAAATTTAAGTTTCAGTGCAATAAAAACGACCTACATATACTAGACTCTCTGTACATTAAACAATTGAAACCAGGTCTAAATTCAATGTTATCATCATTCCAATCAGTAATAGCCTGATTTTCAAGAATTAATTGTAGTATAATCTCTCCGTTCCCTTTTTTTCGCACTATTTTGAATTGTATTCTTTTTGTCTTTTAGCTGTGTCTTATTCTCTGTATATCAATTATCTTTCATAGGTGTTGATAATGGCTTGAGTTGAGCCGAAACGTTCACCAATTAAAATTATTTTTAAATCAGCTGTCTTTACTATCATTTCTATTTTGAAACTGTCATGAGTGCTCCAACCTAATTTTGCATTTTTTCCTCAAACTATGAATCTAATATTAATTCTCTATTTATATTTATACTGTGCCTTGCAGATTTTTGATATATTTTTAGATTAGCTACATGTATTTTACAAGTATTACAGGAGTCTTTCTTTTTTCAATATACTAGTATGAATCTGAGATTAACAGTTTGTTCACGTTTTCATTTTGTTTTATTCTTTTCCCTATCTTCTTAAGTTCATGATGTACTCGTAAATAATACAAACACTACACAAATTATAACTTGAAGTCATCTTTACTGAATTTTTTAAATTATTATGTCTTTTTGTATTCTTTGTATTATATGTATCAGATGTAGTTATGATTTCATCTTTATACATAATTTTCCAATGTATTTAAAATATTTCAATATACTATTTCGATGTGAATAATAAAGCATTTTGAAGATTTATATGTAAAGTAATATTTCAAATGAGAGTAATAGATGCTCAAAAAGTTGCGCACTTATTGAGTTTGCTTTAATTAGGATTAGGATTTGAAAAATCACTTCACCTAGCTAGATGTGAAAAATTCCTGTAAGATTTTAAAAAAATACAACTATTTAATATATGGTGGAAACAGAATATTTTTCATCAAAGGTAGCTCCTTCTCTCGTTATTGCCTAACGAGACAACCAATATTGGGAAAACATACATTAAACAATCAAGTTAAATAAAATGGGGTATATTATTACAGATACTCATAGTCAAGTTGTTTTCAATTCTGCAAATATAAATATATTGCAATCAGGTATTATTCATCTTAAAACATTAATGGGAAAGTTTTCTCATGAAATAGCAGGTTTGAAAAAAATGTATATATTCGATATTAATGAAAAAATTCAGAGTTATATTTTAAAATGTAAATAAAATGATGTGTACGTAAAAAGACAGTAAAACGAATGATCAAAAGATTCATTTTACCTCTCCTTCTCCTAGCTTGAGATGTTTCATCGCTGAGAGATCAAACTGTGATAAAACATCTTTATTACTAAAGCGTTTGTTGGAAAAATTCATTGATTTTATTTCTTTTTTCTACAAAGTAAATCAATAAATCAACTAGAATATAAATTGTTACAAAATACTTTTGATAACGACTAATCAATCTGAAATAATTGAACCATATCAAAAGGGTAATGCTAATAGCGACGATTGCAGTGAAAACTTACCAGTTAAACGTAACTCAAAATTTTAAATTGAATATTTTCCATTGCAACTTCTATTCTTGATCCAAGTGACGTAGATTCTAAAAAGAAAATATTTTCATTTTTGATGATATAGCAACTGCAAGAGATTAAGGTCCAGCCAATAACTTCTATACAAGAGAAAGTCATAATAACTGTAGTATAATTTACTTATCACAAAATTATTATTTATTACCGAGACAAACAATTGGAACAAATGGTAACGTTTAAATTCTTTTTGGGTAAGTATTACCTAACACGAAGAACATTTTTACAGATACCATAGCTCAGGGTATGCCATTTGAAGAATTTAAAAAGTTTTGTTCTGTATCTTATGAAGAACCACATAATTTTATCGTTATAAAAAAGACAGACATCCACTTCAAGGTAGGAATTTTAAAAACTTAAATAATTTATATATTCCAAAAATATGCAGAAAAGAATAGAATTATTCCTAAACATTTGGTTGTATTGGATGAAGAAATTGAAGTTTATGTATAAAAACTGGTTATGGCTTTTGTAAAAGCATTTCTATAACAGAAAAATTAATAGAAATATTTTTATCGATTACAGTCTTTTCAGTAGAATAAGAAAATTGGCATTTATATCTAAAATGTGTTGATCATTTATGTTAGTAATTTATAATTATAAAAAGTAATAAAAATTAGTCAGTGAAGCTGAATTTTTATCCGATTTGACTAGTTTATATATCTTTTGTAAGGCTATTGTAGTGAATTGTGCTTTAAGTCGTAGTTTGTATACAACTCTGTGCAATTTTTGACGTTTTAAAGCACTTTAGGGGAACACATTATTACTTTAGACGGTATTTTTAAACTAGAGTGACAGCATGAATTCACACATAAGCTCAGTGTGTATTGCAGAAATTCAGGCACACCCGCTTTACTTGGAAACAATTTAATCAGCAGCTATAATATGAAAACGATTAATACATGAATTTTCAGTGTTTAATATTTTTTATCATGTTTGTGCCGGCGCGGTTGCGCACTTTCTCTGTACATCTGTTCGTACGTATGGTAATGCTACGCCTGGGCGCGGCTCTGCCGCAGTGCGCACGCTTAGTCAGCAAATTGACAGTATAAATGCTATGTGCGCGGCTTCTAGAAGCGCATTTGGAGATCTGTAACCCCTGCACCAAGTACACGCGGAAACTCTACTCGTCTTTGTCTACCCCTCGGCCCAGATACTGGTGGCCAGTTATGTATCGGAACCACGACGTGTGATGCTTGATACTTGTGAAGTGAAAGTGGTTCTGTGACTACGGTGATTGAAGAAGGCTGTAGTAACGTCTGGAGATTCGACAGTGATCCTACGTTGATCGTGTGTCTACGGAAATTCTCGTGATTTCTACGAGTGGGTGTCTGCGCATCGCTTCATTACGGGTGTTTCGGTTTGGCGACACCGACGGCATTATTATGGACAAAGGATCAGTAAAAGGAAGAGAAGTCCAGGAAGCCCCGGAAGCGTATAATAACGTATTCCGTATTGTGGTGCGACGTGTTTCGGAAGAGCGTCTGAACAATACTTACGATTTGGAGTTCAAAGTCCCTCTTGGAGAGACTTATACCGTGCGTCTTGACTTGGAAAGAGACGGAGATCACTGCAACGTGCAACTCTGCGTGAACTACCACCGAAAGGAGTGACGTGGACGTCTGCGAGTTCGCTTACTTCGTGTATGTGTTAAAGACTATTCTCCGAACGACGGTACTGATTCTGCCGCTACGAGAACAATTGTGTGAAGTGTATGTGATACCAGGTTACATACCGAACAGTGTTAGTGTAAAGGTGTAAAGAAACTGAGTGCTGTGCTGTTAACGTGCAGTGTGAGACCTTGCAAGCACATCGACGCTACGCAGCCGGACCAGTGCAAGCGTTGCTGCTCTGCTGTCTCGCAGCGCTGGGCGTGTGACCTTGGGATCAGCTGGCTCGTCGTCTGGGCTGTGGGCGTGCACACCACATCGCCCGTGACCTTGAAAACAGCTGCGCCGACTGCTGTCCTGCCGTGGCGTGTTGCCGAGATACCAGTTGAGTACACTGTAACTGTAAAATTTTTTTAGGTTTTGATGATTTTATGTATCCAGGTCGGATCCTATGTACTGGTGTTTTGCGTCATTTTACATTGTTTAAGAGCGGTACAGTTGCATTCTTGTAACGAGTTTATTTATTGGTAAATTGGTTGATTAGTTTCTGCATCTGAGGGAAAGTTTTAGTCTTTCATTTCTTCGTAATATTTTGATGAGGATTTCTGACGTGTGATTAATTTTTTTTGTGAGGATGATTTTAGCTATGTAACACTTTTCCTTGTTGTTGTGCGATATGATATCGGATTCTGATTCAGACAGTGAGTTCATTCGTTCGACAGAAACAACGACTAGTAGTGGACGAGTATCTGTGCCGACATATAGTGGTACGTTACCTGGAACACTAGTTATGTCTGGACCAGTGCCTACGACAGTTGTGTCTGGACCAGTGCCTACGACAGTTATGTCAGGACCAGTGCCTACGACAGTTATATCAGGACCAGTGCCTACGACAGTTGTGTCTACCGTCATGACTACTCAGACATTCACGATCAGTTCTCCGAGTGTGACGACAGTGACGACCGCGAGTGGTCCGACGACGAGTGGTAGTGTAACCACGACTTTGCAAAGGGGGAGTACGATACTGTCTAGTGCCGAGCTTCCCTTGTTCAAAGGCCGGAAAAGGACTACCGATCCAGACTTCTGCGAAACAGAGACTTTCCGTACTCACGTTGCTAATCTTAAAGCCTATATGTGTTTACTTCCCGACGTGACTTCTGATGAGGCGAGGAAGGAATTGCTCGTGCGAAGCGCACACAAAAGTGTTGGTGACTTCAATGGTGTAGTTACTAAACTTGTCAACCCTGATATTAACTATTCTTTCGACCAGGTTGTCGATATTCTAGATGATATTTATGTATCTAAAGGAGAACGGTCAGTGCACGCGTTAGCGTGTGATTTAAATCAGCTACGGCTCTTATGTAATGAAGGTTTAGCTGCTCAGTTAGTCACGGCGATGGCTAAGATCCGAAATTTGAGCGACCACATTCTCAATAGCCCAGAAGTAGCGTTACAAAGACATCCTTTTGTCATTGCTAGTGCAAATGCAAATGATTTGAAAAAGTTCGCAGGCGATTTGGTAGTTTTCAGCCTAGCTACAGCAATACTTGCCCCATTATTGGAGGAAAATTTTTGCAAGAAAATATTTTCGCGACCATTCATTACATCTGAAGAGCTTTTAGCTCGTCTTGTCTCCGCGGTGCGGAATAACCCTGAGAGCAAAGAAATAATTGCGCGCAAGCCTAGTGTCCAGTACTCGTATCCGACAAGAGACCTATTTGGTGGACGTGCCTGAAGTGACTGTGTGTGACGAGAAAGAATCGTTTCCCAACGTTTTCTATACCTCACAACACAACAGCCGACGATTTCAGGGACGGAGACCATTTTTCCGACAAGGTTGGAGACCTGCTAGATTCTCACGGGGAAAACAGCATGCCTATTTTGGCGATAGACCTCTAGGTCACGAAGCACACGTGGACACTCCACAGCAGACTAGTAATGATCGGTCTAAACCTTTCTGTTCACTCTGTAATACCACAGATCATGTGCAAAGTATGTGTACGAAACAAAGAGGTCAGAATAAATCGAATTTCCGTGGTCATGCTTGCTATAGGTGTGGCAAGGTTGGGCATTTTGCTCGTGAATGTAATTCACGTGGTCGAGGCCGGGGAAGAGGTGAGGCGTATTACGCTGCAGCTCCTGAGAGCGATGATTTTTTAGAGTAGAATCAGATGAGTTGAAGAGTGTTGGTGTAGAGAGGGGGAAGTTACCAGTGCCCGAGGGTGATTCCACAGCCCCCGTTACCAATGATGTGGTGGTATTGAAGCCAGATACTATGACTAAGTCGACTGAAGTGGTGGATCCGCTATTTCCGTGTAAAAATAAGTTCGAATTGCTAGGTGAACAAGAACTTGATGTAGGTGCAAATTCTGAATTACCTGTAGAAGTTTGCTTGTCAGCGACGATAATGAAAGAAGGTCGTTTAAGGAAAGAAAGCGATGGTTTATTTTCTTTGAGGTGATCTAAAAAACCTACGATTATTCTGCGACATGATACAACATTGATGAGCGCTCTTATCGATAGCGGTAGCGACCGGTGTCTAGTGAGTTACCGGAATTTAAAAGGCCTTAACGAGCGAATTAAGCCTAGCGCTTTGAGTATCAGGGGTATCAATTCGAAAAGCCAAGTAAAAGGCGAAGTTGATCTTTGTAATACCCTGCCTAATAATAAGGAAATTAATACTAGCGCTTTGATGTTGAAGGATGGCGAATTTAATTATGATGTAATCCTCGGTAGAGATATTCTAAAAGATGCCGTGATTGATTTTGAAGAAGGATTCATAGTTCTTGACGGAGTAAAAGTGCCGTTTCATGATGTGCAAGAATTGCACGGTCAAAGTAAGAGAGAAGTATATTTCAATACCGTAAATAATGCAGAATGTCTGATGGCGGACGTGCTTGCCCGGAGGAGGCGTAAAGAGAAAAATCTGCTGAAGCAGAGGGAACCAAGAAATGAAAGCCAAGTTAATGGCGATAGAAATGGCCTAGAGATAAATACTGCGGAGCAGTGGGGTACCCCAACGAATAAAGTGAGAAAAACTAAAAGACGAGCGATAGTTGTTCACTGTGGTTCAGTGGAAATGCCAAGTAATTGTTTACGAGTAATTAATGGGTATGTCAAGAAGGCTAAACCCGGGAAGTATATCATGCACAAGAAAATTCTTGGTAATGCCATTTATGTGGCCGAATCAGTAGTGAATGTAGGGTCGAATTGTTTTGTCCCTGTCATGCTTTTAAACGTCTCGGATGACGTAGTATACCTGAGTGAAAATATCATGTTGAGTACTATTGAAGAAGTAGACGATATGGAAATAGATCAAGAAATATATATGTCTACGGTGCACGAAGCTGTGCATGAAGCAAATGTATGTGATGTCAACGGTACGGCGGATCTACCCAAAGTCGACAGTTGTTATGGTGGAAGCTTTAATACCATCACTGGTAAAGGCGTTGGGTTGGGATCTGACCAAGCGGGGCATTGTTGCAACAATACTCGTGTTGACGAAGTAGGAACTAATGCACAGAAAGACGATGTGCCAGAAGGAGGTATGAGCGAACGACGCCCTCTGACGAGTGACGACGTAATTTGTGACGACGATGGCGTTAAACCTTTACTGATAAATTTATTGAATGATTTTAGAGACGTAATTACGTTAGAAGGCGAAAATATTGCCGTTACGAATGTCATGCGACATAAAATTGAATTGAAACCAAATGCTCCAGTACTTAACATCCCACCCTATAGAATTCCACATAAATACCGAGAAGATTTGGTGCAAGCGAATAAACAGATGTTGGATCAAGGTATTATTGAACCGTGCAGTTCGGACTATAACTTTCCTTTGATCATTGTGAAGAAGAAGTCGGGCGAGATTCGTCCAGTGATTGACTTCCGAGAGCTTAATAAAATAGTTATTAAAGAAAGTTACCCAATCCCCAGAATTGACGATATTCTTTACACCCTCGGTGGTAATAGCATTTTTTCAAGTCTTGATTTACGTTCGGCCTTTCATCAGGTCGAATTAGAAGAAAGTAGCCGTAAATTTACCGCGTTCAGTATTGGTTATGAGAAATTCCATTTTAAAAGGCTGCCTTTCGGGCTGTCCTCGAGTCCTTCTGTTTTTCAACGCATAATTTCTTCTGTTCTTACCAATATCATCGGTAAACTTTGTTTCGTGTTCCTCGATGATATATTAGTTTTTTCAAAATCCATGAACCAACATCTGAAAGATTTAAATAGTGTTTTTGAGAACCTACGTAGTGGAAATCTTTCCCTTAAGCTTGAGAAATGTCAATTCCTAAAGGGTTCAATAGAGTACCTAGGTCACATAGTGTCGGCAGACGGCATTCGTTGCAAGGAATCGGAGAAGCTCCAAAAGTTTCCCGTTCCACGAAACGTAAAGGAATTGCAGAGTTTTTTAGGTGTAGCAAACTATTTCCGGAGCCATATCCCTATGTTCGGCTCGATTTCGTATCCGCTTTATCAGTTATTGCGAAAAAACGTTGAGTTTATCTGGAAGCCTGAGTGTCAGAAAGCTCTTGAAAAAATTAAATCTGTTTTGACATCAGATACCGTTTTACGGCATCCTGATTTTACTAAGCCTTTCCATGTATTTACAGATGCTTCTAATTTTGGTATAGGAGCAGTGCTTTTACAGCACGGAAACGATTCAAATAAATCAATGAAAGCGATAGCATACTACAGTAAAAGTTTGAACTCGACGCAAAAGAGATATAGCACGACTAAAAAAGAATTCTTCGCTATCGTGAGTGCGCTAAAAGCTTTCAAATACCTTATTCTTGGATATCCAATCTATCTGTACACGGATCATAAGCCGTTGCAGCCCTTGTTTTTCAAAAAGCTTCCTGACGACTCAGCTATGGCACGATGGTGCTTATCAGTTCAATCGTTCGATCCGGTTGTAAAATATTTCCCCGGTAAGCAAAATATCATTGCGGATTGTCTAAGCCGATTACCTGAGCAATTGACTATTTCTGATCTTGAAGACTGTTCTGAGTTCAATGAGGTCGACGCTTTCCCAGTGACGACACGGCGTGGAGCACTGAACCCAGACATAGACAAAACAGACGAGACGTACTCTAATCGAGTGGCGCCAGCGGTGGCTGCGCCCGCTCAGCTCACTGACTACGTTCCTGAATTGAAAGATGTATCTTGGACTCTTGACGAATTTCGGACTGAGCAACAGCAGGACCCTTTCTGTTCTGAAGTAAAGGACGCATTACTAAATGGAAGTGCATCTACGATTCCTGACTTACAAAAATACTTGATTTTGAACGACATACTCTACAGACGAAGACAGATAGACTCTAGGGAAAGTACTATTCTAACTTCAGTGATGCCGACATCATTAATGAACAAGGCGGTGCTCAGCATACATTCCATGTATCATACTGATGCCACGCATACATTGTTTAAATTTAAATTACGTTATTTCCATTTGTTAGAGAAAACTATCATTCGTAAATTTTTCAAAATGTGTGATGTCTGTAAAATTCTTAAAGCTAGTAGTACTGTACCTATTAAGATTTTAGACGCACCAATTGCTAAAGAACCTTTCGAGATAGTTTCAATGGATTTCCTAGGCCCATTACCCATTACGGGTCAGCAGAATAAATACATCCTGATGGTCATTGACTTATTTTCTCGTTATTGTAAGCTTTACGCCACAGCGGATCGTTTAGCAGAAACAGTTGTCTCTTGACTGTTTCTCGACCTTCGGGTATCCTAAAACGCTTCTTAGCGACCAAGCTTTGGAATTTAAATCTGCGGCAGTTAAAAAATTTACTCAAACTCATTCAATTGCGAAAAAGGAAGTTCTACCGTGGAGCCCACACAGTAACGCTATTGTGGAGCGTAACAACCGTAAAATAACTAATTTACTCAAATTATATATTAATTCTTTAGTTCACACAGAGTGGGATCAATGTCTCCACATCACCGAGAACGCAATTAATAATGCGTTAAATACTACGTTGGGGGATACACCCTCTTATATCATTTTCAATCGCGACACATGTCCAAATTTTAGCGCTGTAACGTTCGAAAACAATTACAGTTACGACACCGACGTTGATATCGTAAAATTTCGAGCTAAGGAAGCGGCCCGCATTGTTGAAAACGCTAGAGCTGTGATAATTAATAACACCAGGGACAGAACTATGTACCACAATGTTCGCCGTAAAAATAAAAATTTTGTCCTCGGGGATAGAGTTTTGTTACGCAATCATCTGCGAAAAAATAAGTTAGATATTTCATGGGTAGGACCGGGAATCATTACAAAAATTAATTGAAATTACGTAGAATTAAAAATTGGAACTATGACTTACAAGAGCAACATGAACCACGTTCTACCTTTACGTAAAACGGTTTAAACAAATGTACGACTTA
Organism: Morinoia aosen; assembly: GCA_030386875.1. Taxonomy (NCBI): domain Eukaryota; kingdom Metazoa; phylum Arthropoda; class Malacostraca; order Amphipoda; family Talitridae; genus Morinoia; species Morinoia aosen. The sequence continues at coordinate 73,966,082 of CM059557.1, forward strand.
CGACTGACTGTGTTCCAATGTTTAGCATTTTATTTTTGTGTGCTGTTGTATTTCTATTCTCCGATTTTTGCTACGATGTTTACTTTTATGTATCATTTTAATTGGAATTCTTCTTATATTAATGTATGTATTTGTTTTACATTTTAGTTTTTGATGTATCGTAGGTTCTACGTACGACTTTGAGGATGTAACTCATTTTCATTTTACAGCCAAGGTTTGCATCTGTTCACATTTATGCGAGATTCAATACGCACCATGTGCTTATATGGCGCGGCACCTCATTGCTGTGCGAGAGGAGTGCTGACGCCAGAGTTGTTTATGCAGTAGCTGAGCAGCGGCCGAGCCTGCTCAGGACCTGAGCCGTGCGGATATGCCGTTTGTTTCTTTCTTTGCGGCTGTCCCTTTCAATTACTTGCTCTTATGACCATTGTTTCCTATTATTTAATTATGCGGCCATGCTAATTGGACTGTATCTGTTTCAATTTCAGAACGAAAACGCTACGTTCCCGACGTCAACGATGGGGAACCGTATGACAACTATCAGCGTCGAGGCGCTTACAAACGCCTTGGAGCAACACCAAGGCAGAGTGTCGGAGGACTTTGTGCGCGCGAACGCCCTGGTTGACATCCTCCCAGACAGGGTTTCGGACGTAGGTCTTCTCCTTCTTTTCCCAATCACATTCTCGTTAGGAGTCTCTTTCTTCTATTTTCGCCGGGAATTAAATATGATGTCGGAGCGTTTGCGATCTGAGGATGCCATCCTCTGTCGACAGCAACTGCGGTCGAGCACTGCTGACCAGCAGTTGCGACCTATGCAAACGCTTCATGAAGTATAAAGGATAGTTCCTGCAACGAGTGTTTTCAATGCGATAGTACTTCACGAATTTGGGTGTCGCCTATAGGGCGTTAATCACTCACAAACGATGTAAACGGATGTTTTAGTATTTACTTTTAATATTTACTCAGGAATTAGTATTAAGTATTTTTCAACATTTATGTGTTTAGTATCTAATTTTTCCTTGTTCGCGATGATGCTCGAGAGGAATAACATGTTCAGGTATATGGGTATGAATTATTTCGTTTTCGTTTTCAATAATTCAATTTATGCGAATATTTTGTTAACTTTAATTCAGAGGCATTGCGTTATTCATTTTCATGCGAGATATTGTTTTAACTAAATTCCACGGCGAGTTCGTTATAATTGTACGAGGTATGTACGTGCGGTGTTTACTTAATTTTTAAAATTTTTTTTAGTAGATTTTTCGCAAGTGCTTTACTTTTTTTAACGACAACCGTAATTGCTTGATGACTTAATCTGTATTCAGCGAGAATTGCTCGTGATGTTCATGTTCTACGTTGATGTTTAGCGTTTTTGGTTTCGTATATACCTTGCGTTTTTTTTTCTTTCAGTGGAAAGTAAGTTAAATCCTGGTTGCTAGAACCGTGGATTTTTTTTGTTTTTTTGTTTTTGGATGTTAATTATACTGTTAAAAAAGGGATATTTTTTTCTTGCGATTGTTGTCAACTTTATGTCGACGCGTTTTTTTTACGTTCCTTGCTAAGGGTTTTCTGTTGCGAGAAAATTTTTTTTTTGTTTTTGTATGTACCTTGCACTGTTCGTGTGCCCGAACAAATTTTTTTGCATTCTCCTTGTGTATTTGAGCAGAGGCTCTTCCAATGTTTCTTTGGTGGTGGGGGTATTGGTGTTTTTCTTCGCGATGTTTTGTCGAATTTAGTTTGATGCGTTTGTTTTTACTATTACTGGCAGTTGTTTTTGCCACGAAGAGTAATTCTTATTTTTTTGGTTTTTCTAACCAGGATGCCTTTAGCTTACTGTGTTGATTTTTAATTTACGATTCTTCCATTTGATTCGTTTATTTTGTAATTGGTAATAAATCAGGCATGGGAGCAGGTGTGTGCCGGCGCGGTTGCGCACTTTCTCTGTACATCTGTTCGTACGTATGGTAATGCTACGCCTGGGTGCGGCTCTGCCGCAGTGCGCACGCTTAGTCAGCAAATTGACAGTATAAATGCTATGTGCGCGGCTTCTAGAAGCGCATTTGGAGATCTGTAACCCCTGCACCAAGTACACGCGAAAACTCTACTCGTCTTTGTCTACCCCTCGGCCCAGATATGTTTACGCTCGTGCATAAATGCGTTCAGGCATCGTGAGTGATTCTCGAATGTAAAAAATAAATCTCTTTTATCACTACCCAGTCAATATCTTGAATTTCTCCAACGAACTCCTAACAAATTCAGTACTAAGATTACCGAAATGTGAGCCATGGGAGACCAAACTATGTTACGTATAACAAAAACGTAATTAAAATAATCCAGCGATCAGGGCTATTAAATATTAAAATGATGGTACTAATTTATCCAACCCAGAGCTGATTATGTAAACTCTTAAACGTATTGAGGAGAGAGGTTAATTGTGCAAACATCATTTCTAGTCTTTAAAATTGTGATTGAAATGAATTCAGCCTGATGAATTCAGATACATTCACCCTATAACCCAAACACTTAATTCGACTTCACCATAAAGACTGACATGCAGACCTCTCATCAATACCCGAATGCAAATTACACCTTCCGAACTGAACACTCAGTGTTGGTATTTTATGGGAAAATTACGAAATTCATCAGTTCGTCGTGCATTTATTTGAGAAATTAGTCGGGAGGGAATCGAATTGAAATCCATCTCTTTCTATAACCTAAAAATATGAATGAATTAATTAGAATTCACTTACCCTACCATTTACAGGTGTACAGTTAACAAAAATACTCTTTGCGTGTCCCTCACAATATAGTCGTGCGTACGATAAATGATATCAAGGAGCACCAACCTAGATTCTTTTCATCATATTTCAACAATTTAAATATTTGACATATCTCTGTGTTAGTTTGTTTGATCAGAGACCTTTTTTTATTTTGAACTCTGTTGCAGTGGCCACGTAGACGAAAAAAAGGAAAAACGGTTTATTTCGAATAAAGATGGTATAAAAGTACCGTCATTGGTTTTTAAAATATCGTAAAGTTAATACACACGCATGAGTATTGTAATACCCATGTCACTAGTTGAAAAGAAATAATTGAAGGAAATGTACTCCAAATGTTGCTTAATCTACATTTGATGGTACATGTAATTAAAATTATAAGAGAAGACACAATTTCATGGACGATGCATTTTCATTGTGGTGTGAGCACACTTTTGAAAATTTACAAGTACATGACATAAAACTTTGAAATTCTCGACGCCAGAAAATAATATTAGAATTGCTTGTTTCTGCATATGTTTAAAAATGCCATTTCGAGGAAGCATGAAAAAATATGGATATAAGGACCACGAAAACTTCAAGTTTTATATTTCTTATGAAAAATTTTCAACACAACGGTCATTAGCTGATATTCATTTTGTTTAAGTAAAAATGGGTGATCACAAAACAAATTGATAGTTTTTTACGTGAATGCTTCACAATAACAAAGAGATGACGAGTTAGGTAATGTTATAAGTTGAGAGTGAACAGAAAAAAATAATCTCTAGTTAAAATGCTAGTTGTCAGTTTAGTAAACATATATGTGTATATGTACTTGTAAATATATACACATATACATGAACATACATACCTACGCACATACATACACCTAACACGCACACATACACAAATAAATATCTATGCATCGAGGCAATCGCAATACATATGCGTTCTACAAAAATACTGTGCGATGTACTGAAATGTAGGATAATGAGCAAAGGAAGTTCGTGACAACTTTTTCAGTATGTGTTGCTGCTTACAATTTCTAATGAAATATTGTAACGATGTTTAATTCAATATTGTAACGAAAAGATTATTGGTTGATAAGCGTCTTATTTATCATCTGTGGGTATATATATGCGCAGCAAACATATATATATATTGTTTATAAATGCTTTACAATAATGAAGTGAAATGAAGTATTACGTAGTGACACATACACCCATCTATGCACGCATGGCGTGCACATGTACACGTATACACAAGTAAGCATGTGCGCAAATATCAGCGTAAACTAGTCAGTGTAAAGTACCATTCTAATCGAGGGACTCGAAGAAAATATCTTCTATTACTCCATAAATTTTTTGAAATTTCCGTACCAAAATTAGTGGCACAAAACCGTCGAGCTGACTCAGACACAAGAAAACGATTGTTCTACAACGATTACCGAATACAGAATATTTCCAGAAATACGTGAAGCTTAGGTGCGGTTGTCATGATATACTCTAGAGCGTAAGTGATTATGTGATAATTTGCACTACACTAGCCTAACAAGAGCATTTTTGGTCGTGAATAAGAAAGAAAATATGAATGTCCTATAAGGGTTTCATATTAAAAAAAGATCACATTATCTTTGAAATATGGAGCAGAATGTCTGCAATTGATAAACATACATATGTAAGTATCATGACGGTCTAGTTTGATGCTTGCACAAAAGCGGAGAGGAAAGACATAAAATGCATCCTGTGGGTAGTTTGTTTAGTTTAAATAGAGCTTGTTAATTCATGAGAGCAATAAAGATATTCAACTTTATGAGTTGAAAACATTGCATTTTTGATGTACAAGACAGTTGAGCTTTGGATTGCTTTACAATAATAAAATGGAATGATGTGTTGGGTAGTGTTAGAAGTTGGGAGTGAAAAAAACTGGTATTTATAGTTTATATTCTAGTTTCTAGTACCGTGCAAACAGGTGTATGTGCACATATGCCCACCCATGTTCGCACATACACCCATATACGTACACACATATACAAGTAAGCATGTTTGCTAATCCCAGCGTATAGGCGATCAAATCATAATACTTAACGCATACTTCAAAACTGTTATGTAATGTCTTGAATTATAAAACAATGAGCAAGGGAGAGTATTCAGCAACGGAAATACGAGGCCAAAGAGATTCGTCAATACTTATTCAGTATTCTCCGTAACTAAGAATTATCGTTGAGACGCACGATGACGAATTATTTTGGCTTTAAAATTCTCTGGGTCTTTGAGGGTTTTAATACTCAGGGGAAGTTTGTTGCGCAACAGTACAGTAAGGCGCCTGATATTGACAGAGCCTTTTGCCCTATGTGAGATGAACGATAGTTGACTAAGACATTATTAGAATAGAAGTACACTAATATACCATGAAGTTATATCCAGGGTGCAAGAGTTATTCGGGCACATGTCGTTTTTAGTTCATTACACGCTCAAATCATTTATAATATTTTCCTATTACAGATAACCCATTCAGAATAAAATTTTAACCCAAAAATGTACAAACATGCAGTCATGATTGCTGTAACTGCTAAGCATTGTGCATTAGAAATCAGCAACTTTTTACATCTTGCTAGATCATTAGTTCTTAATTTTTGGTTGGAGCAAGAGGGACGTAGCTAAGAGGAAAAAGTATTTTCCACGCTATGATACCAAAAAATCTCAACTTAAATGGAATGTTCAAAGCAATCATCGATGAAGACTTCGGAAAATCGATGAGGACCTTTGCTAAAGAACTCCCAGTACAAGAGTGGGCTATCAAAATTGTGGTACATCAAGACATTCGAGACAAGTCATATGTTTTGAGGAAAGGCAAATTCGTATCAGCAGAGCAATAAGAAAGGTGCCCCATGCGTTCAAAACGGTTGCTTAACAAAGTCAAAAAATCCACGAATATGGATAGTATACTTTGTTTTCTCAAGGACGATAATATTTTACTCAGGTCAAAAAATCACGAGATTGATTGACAGGTGGTTTTGTGTTTCGCGGCAGTTATGTGAACTTTATACTATGATTGTGGCCATATTTGGCTTGAGATATACTTATAATGTGGTTGTGAGATGTTTTTATGGTGATATCCTAGTGCAAAGCAATGAAATTAGGTGCTACGTCTTGCAGTTCAGTGAAAAAACAAGTTGCCAGTCATCAAACAAACTAAACATTAATTTACAACAATGTTGGCGCATTTTACGAAAATGATTATGTGATAAATGAAAAACTGTTGGGTTTTCAATTTCTTAGCATAGCTCATGAATACTATTAATAGAAAGATGTGTTAAAGACTTGTATTGCCTGCATTTTTATCGCAGTTTCTTTCAGTTTACTAGAATATGTTCATTTTCATTTACTTTTGAAAGCTTTAAGAAGTATATTGAATTTTTCATATACAATCAAGTGTGTTGTGAAAGTGTTCTTTTTATTTAGTTATTGTGTTGTATAAGAAAAGTTATCTCTCTAATTTTAGTGATTTTTAATTGGCAGTTCCTAAGCCATAAGTTAGTTATAGACTAAAACTTCCATCAATTATGTGGAACGTTGAGAACCAATCTCGACTAATAGACATTGTGTCTAAGTACCCAAATTTTTGGGACCACCGTGCACCATTATACTCAAAGCGGAAGAGCAATTCTGCTTCGAAAAATTACCAAAAAAATCATTGAGAGCTTCCCTAGTCTTGAGAGAGAGATAACACCCTTAGGTAAGTTTGATGATGTGCAAAATGTCTCAAAGGTTCATTTTCCTTTTTGTGCCAGCATTAAATTTATTTGAATTATGTAAATATTGTGAATGAGCAGTTTTTAACACTTTGACTGCGACGTGCGCCACCGGTGGTACCCGAAGGTAATTTTCATGTTGCTGCTGACCGACCAGTAGTCTCAAACTCAATTTTTAAAGTACTCAATCAAAGATAAATGAAGACACGACCCAGTTCATGTTTTGTATTTTCAAAATAGTTTACTACAATTGACTTTACATTTGAGTTTGGTATTGAACTTAACATTTAGTTGCCGCAGTCAAAGTGTTAAATTCAATGAAGGAAATGGTCATTTTAGGAGTGCAGTGTATGAAGTTTCAAATGACTAATTTTATTCAGGGTAATTTGACTGCTGTTAGCAACTATAAAAATGCAAGAATATTTTTCAAAATTATCTACTCACTTCATGTCAAATTTTAAGAATGAACAATGGCTCAGACTGAGAGGGAATGAAAAATTAGACGAGTACCATAATTGCAAATACTTGAGCTGGCAAAAAAAATCAAAGTATTTTCAATTCGTGTTGCACCTTTACTTTAGTTGGAAATTACAACTAATAATGACTTGATTATGCTTTAAGAAATCTACTGTACTTTGTGGTGAACATTAGTCATATTTTTCTCCAGGATTGATGCATAATCTCATAATTTAGCTAATAGTGTTGGATAATATTTTTTAACATTTATATTCCTTACTATGAGTATGAGCACCTCAACGTTGAACACAGCATAAATGAAAAGCAGGGAAAATATTACCCACCAATGTTGATAGGCAAACATTAGTGACAAGGTTATAAGCTTAGAAAATGTTCAATGTGGTATTATTGTTCTTTGCAGTAGAGCAAATATTATAAATGTGTGTGGTTGCCTATTCAAACTATTACTCTACCAGTTATTTATAGATTTTTCATTTTACTCCTAATTTTAAACAATAGTATTGGTTATTTAACGTAATGAATTGTAAATTATTTATTTGCAAGGTGCTGATCATCTTTGATGGAATAAGTTTGCTCTATGTTGTTGTACTCATGAATTTGTACATTTTTGCAAATGTGAAAATTAGTGCAGATGTCTTATTGTCAGTCTGCCTGACAGTTGACTCTGGGTATTTAGTTTTTTGCTTGTGTTAAAAGTATATGGAAGAAAAGTTAAGGATCTGAAAATGGGTGAGATTCTTTGCAATCTATTTTGAATTTAGGCAAGAAGCTTGTGGAAAAGTGTTGATTTATTACTCACAGTTTTGGAAGTGAAGTAAGCATAATCTCATAGTGTTTTTTTCTGAACCAAGTGAACACTTTGCTCCAGCAGAGAGATTTCTAATTTGAATCATCGAGCTTAAGTTGTATGAAAATTATTTTTATCACAGACAGGTGAATCTTTGTTGTCATGTGTGACCCTCTTGCAACAGTCTGTTGCCCGTTCAATTCTAGGACAGTTAATGTAAAGTTAGGTTTTATAGTTCCTCTTTTTCAGTTATTAATGAAATTCATGGAAAACCTTTTCTTCCATTAGCTATCATTTTCAGTGTTGAATGACAAGTCATAGATTGTAGGTACGTGTGCTATAAACATGGTTGTAGCATTACCTAATGATATTTCTTTTAACATATAATTTTTATTCAATTCATTACATACTTTCCTACTTCTTCTGTTCTTCCCTAATATGTTATCTTCAATGAATCTCATGCACTTCAGTATACAAACATGTATTTTGTACCTGGCAAACCAAGTCTGTCACAAACGCTATAGCAAAAATTAGCATTACTAGTACCTATATTAAATTCATGGTGTAAGGGGTAACTGAATTATGTTCATTTTTTCAGACGTTCAAAAGAAGTGGTCTTTCCTACGCAGCTACTACTTGCGAAATCGATAACGACATCGTTCACGTAAGTGAGCCAATGTCAACACCAGAAGCGGCTCTATTAGTGGGTCCAAACCCAAAAATTGTGGTACCTGCACCAAGGCCTTCTCCTGTAGAAGATACATGTACTGATGTCAGGGGCAGTAGCGGGGGATGTTGTAAGCGCAAAAGAAGTAAGAAAGATGAGACCAGCATTTTTACAACGGTGGAGTCATTTCATGAGAAATTCCTAAATGTTGTTGAGAGTTCGTTAGCATCAAAAAGGAGTGATCGAAATGATCATTACATTACCAAAGCTTGCTGTGAACTTGTGCGGGGTAAAGTGAATGATCTTGCGGAAGAAAAACGAATTCATGTCAAAACTTGTTAAGCTATGTTCTGAGAATTTACAAGAGTTAGATGTCATTTGCTGGCCCCTTTAACAATATTCATAAACTTATCTAAAATTTGCTTAACTGCCTAATTCTCTAATTGTCATTTTCTTTTATCTTAATGTATGAAAAGGTCAATCAAGTTGTGCATCATGGGTGAAAATGGGCATTTCTAGGAACAACCTAATACTGTTCTATAATATGCTACGGACGATCTTTTTTTTGTTCTTTTCTGACCTGTTTCTCCCTCCAAATACTTTACTCTTAATTTTCATCTCGTTTCATAAACCTCCCTATTTGCTGTTTCTTTATCACGGGATCTATCTATTGTATCTATGGGAAGTAATGCTCCCAGACTTAGGATGTTAGGGCCCGAGCTGATGGTTAGGTAGGATTTTTTGTTGAAATAGTGTTATTTGTTCTGTTTCACGGATCATCTTTTTTTCGGCTTGTTGCAATTTTTCTTCAGCACCTACTACTTTCTTCTTACACTTTTATCTTGTTTAAAATTCCTTCCCGATTTGCTGTTAAAATGCTCACGTAATCTTCTGTAGGAACGCTAATTCATAAATAGGTGACCAAAGAAACTATTCAATTTAAATTTTGATGTGAACCATTGCTATACGCCATATATGCATGATGGTGGGCGTACGAGAACATCGATTAAACTATTTCAAATAGTCACATATTTATAAGCTAAGCGTGAGTGTGGACAAAACTGTTTGTTTGGTGGCATTGGTTACCATTGTTTGTTATTAGAATTGGATTTTTTATATGCTAGGAAATTTCGCACACGAGATTTGCCACAATGTGTAATGGTGAATTCAGATTATGGATATAGAACCTTAACACATTATCTAGTATGCAGTAATTACATTACCAAAGTCCTGTAAATGTAGTTCTTTAGTTGGCCTAACTAAGTCAAATAATGATTTGTCAATGTTATTTTTTTCATCGCGGAAAACTGGAGTAAAATTTATAAACTTTGTTTAAACAATTTATTTTGTTGATTAACCTAATACATTCACTCCAACGAGGTATGCTAGAAAATAATAAGGAACAATAATTTACCAAGTAACTCTAATATATTTAGGTCAAATTTCTACAGTAGTGTTAGATGAGTCCCAACATTTTATCCTGCCAGCACACAGCCCCATGGCTTGTGAAGCAATCCTTCAGCTGGTCTCTGATAGCTGTGGCTGCCGCAGTCGGTCGACCGCCTCTGTTTGCGATGGGTTGAAGTCCAGTGTTTTTCTCATCTCCAACTGCCGGTTGTGCAAGAGCCAGCGATGATTTCCGCCTTTTCATGAGCAAGCGGGTTGATATAACAGAAGTCTGTACGATCCTTCAGGTAATTTTTTGTGAATAGCGCTACTTGCTAGAGTGATACACTCCTGATCAAAAGTTTAAGACCACTTGAAAATTTAGAAAAACGCCAACTTTTCAGTGATTAATAATTATATGCATTCAACTAGGGATCGGTAATTACTAAAGGTAAAAGGTGAGAAAGACAAAACATAACAATTGTAACAATTTATTAAGAAATCAACACTTCTATTGAATAATGACTTTTTCAGTTAATCATAATTATAAGACCAAGGTAAAAAAGTTTAGTTTAAGGGTAATTTCCAGCATTTTAGATTAGTTACAGGTTGGCACTGATAACGTAAAGGTTTCATCATGCCCAAAACAAGCAAACTTTCCGAATTTGAACGTGGTCGAATTGTCGACCTGCATGAGCAAGGCTTGTCGCAACGCGCAATCGCAGCTGAGATTCACCGCAGTGAAACTGTAATTTGCAACTTCCTAAAGGACCCAGAGAATTATGGAACAGTAAAATCTAGTGGTAGACCGAAAGAAAATTTCACCTGCATTGGGTAGGAGAATAAAACGGGTGGTTTTTCAAGACAGAGGACGGTCTTCCAAGCAAATGAAGGCCCTCACAGATGCTGATTGCAGTGCAGTAACGATCAGGTGGCACTTGCGACAAAACGGCATGAAGAACAAAAAGCGTTTACAAGGTCCTCGGTCGCTTCAACGCCACAAAGTGGCCCGTTTACTGTTTGCTCGTGAGCACCAAACATGGGACGTTGAGAAGTGGTCTCAAGTTTTAATTTCTGATGAAAAAAATTCAATATGGATGGCCCTGGTGGCGTCCAACGGTACTGGCATGACAAAGAAATCCCTCCTGAAATGTTTTCCACGCGCCATAGTGGTGGAGGCACCGTAATGAAATGGGGCGCATTTTCCTACAGAGGAACCATGGCGCTTCAGGAGGTACAGGGTCGTCAAACAACTGCTGGTTACGTCGGAATGCTGACACAGATGATCTTTGCAGCATTCCGACGTAACTAGCAGCTGTTTGACGACCCTCGTCTGTGTGGTGCTCGTCTGTGTGGTGATGGATGGAGTTTCCAGCAGGATAATGCAGCAGTCCACACCGACCGCCGGACTACGACTTTCTCTCAAGAAAATGGGGTCACTGTTTTGCGTCATCCAGCATGTTCGCCGGACTTTAAACCGAATAGAAAATGTTTGGGGGTGGATGGCGAGAGATGTTTATGGAAATGGTAAACAATTTGCGTCAGTAAACGAACTTCGTGCTGCCATCTTCAGGAGCTGGGACAACATTCTTCGAGTCCTCACGGAAGCCCTCGTTTCTCGTATGCCACGAAGAATTTTTGAGGTTATTAACAAGAATGGAGGCAATACTCATTACTAAGTTTAATGTTTGCTCACCTCAACGTCGTTGAAGAAAGATTTCCTATGATTTTTGTATGCGGTCTTATCATTTTGATCAACTGAAAAAGTCATTATTAAATAAAAGTGTTGATATCTTAATGAAGTATTACAATTGCTATTTTTTGTTTTCCTCACCTTTTACCTTTAGTAATTACCGATCCCTAGTTGAATGCATTTAATTATCTATCACTGAAAAGTTGGCATTTTTCTAAAATTTCAAGTGGTCTTCAACGTTTAATCAGGTGTGTATACTGGATCCTCTCGACTGTGATGCTTATGTCAGTACGGAAGACTCTGAACGTACTTGATAGTATACCGAATACATTTTCCACTGTTCTTCGAGCTCTAGAAAGCCTATAGTTGAAAACTCTTTGGGCGTGAGAAAGGATAAGGCTTCATTAAATGAGTTGACAATGGGAACGCATCATCTGCCACTATGACATATGGAGAAAGAAACTTGGTCCCAAGAAGTTCACGAGTATGGGGCATGTTCAGGCTGTTAAAATCGATTACTTGCTTTAAGGATGATTTATTGAACACTCCTCCGTCAGATACTAGACCATTTGTTTCCACGTCCACATATTTGGCAACAACCAAAGCTAAGAGCACCACACTAAACCTATTTTTGTAGTCGTAGAAGTGGCTTTCTGACTCCGATGGTTATTGAATATTCACGTGCTTTCCCTCAAGTGACCCAAGACAATTAGGAAAATTCCACTGCTGATGAAATTCTGTTGCCACAGCTTCTTGTTCCGCAGTCGTTTGAGGAGTATGCAGGTGTTCTCCTAAAAACGCGCATGTATAGAACATTTTTTCCACATTCATTTGCAGGATTTTAGTGGAATTAAGCTCAGGGTTTGAAACGCTCAAATAAAATATTTATAAGATACGTCTTCTCTATCGCTCTTGTTTTTAATCTGCTTCACAAAATAAACGTTTCAAATAATGATTTTCTCCGTAGGAACAATCTCACCTGTAACCGTTTACATCGGTAAGCAGATCTTCTCTCAATCGATTTGGATTGTTAGCTCTATCTCACCATGGTTCTACCCAACACTTTTTTTGGGCTTCTAGATTTTTGTACTTTCATCAAATGCTGCTATCACAAGAGTTGCTTCGACAGCAAATTTGTAAAGCTCACACGCCATTTCCACGTCCTGCTCGTCCATATTGCAGACTGACTTCGGTTTGTTTACATTTGATGAACGTCGGATGCTCATCACAAAGCTGAGTCAGAGCCACACACAGTTGCAATGTGGCCTGACTTGCTTTTAACGGCCGTTTGACATGACGAGTGTCCTTGATTCATTTGACGATCGAAAAAACGTAGTGTGGCCCCGGCATTAGGGTTCGCCCATCCTTATAGGTCATAAGTACAGTAGTTTGAGCTTAAAACTGAATGAAAAGCTAATGGATCTTTTGCTGCGGTTGGTCTATATTTCAAAGTGCTTATTCACTCAAACAATACGAAAACTATTTGCATTTAAAGGTATCGATTTAAATATCCTTACGAGTGATGAAACAAAGAAAGTTCGGTTCACTGAAAATTGAAGTCAACAGAAATCAATGTTACTGCAATTGAACTTCTCTTTCTGATGTTATTGCAATCGAACTTCTCTTGTGTTCACAAATCGAAAATCGCTTTGCAATGAAGTGCTCCTTTGTTTTTTCTTCACAAACAGTCGTCTATAAATGATGACTATGACTAGATTGGTACAACAGCATGCCTAACTATTGTTACGGAACGCAGCTCGGTCAGAGCACGTAACGCAGGAGGAATTGAAACCTCCGAAAGCAAAAGAAGGAAAATAAAGATATGAAATACACAGTCTGAGAGTTGGACAGAAAGGTAGGAAATTAACAGTGTTTAATTGGTGTGTACTCCGCAAATACCGAGTTGACAAGCATGGGGAGAATAACAAACTTTGAAAGATTAAAACACATTTATTTTTGAGATGAACACGTGGATATATGCACAAGGCATTTAGACAGAATTGACATGAGAGAGCACAACTGCGTTAATGAAAGGTATGCACATTTCTGCCGCCATACAACTTTAAACACGACATGATATAAATGTGATGCTTACCGAGAATTCAAGTTACCAATACTCCATCGCTGACAACAATTTACGCATCCACAAGATTGCAGGTTCCACAAGCAACACAAAGCACAATATTTGCGAGAATAATATATCACGATTTAACCTGGACTTGTGACAAGGGGTAGAATTATATGAAGCGCCGCACCATTCACAACGTGAATTCGATCCTCGACAAAATAAACACAGGTAACCGATTTCGTATAATTTAGATGATTTCCGCGATACTTTGACAAGCACTTTTCTGGGTGCTGTTCTAAATTTGAAATTGAACTTCTATCACCACCTTAAAGAGCTCTCACAACCATAAAACACTCGTCGTTCACTGCTGATCTCCTTCGCCGTTGCTTAGAATAGCTGCTGTCCTGGCTGATGTCTCGCTAACGCGCTGCAGCGGTACCTTCCCCGCTCCCTCTTCGTGCTGCCGGCATCACAACTCGTATTCGCAGCTGCCCTGGTGCCGGGAATTACTTAAGAGTTTCGTTGGTTCGCCAATTCACTGTAGTTTTGTGCGTTGATCTTCGCATTGTTGGTGAACGAACTTGACTGTTGATACTCGCAACGTTAGCAATTGCGTGGCTCCAAATCTTGACGCTAAAGTTGCCTGTGAGTTCGACCCCGATGCAAAGATATTTGAATGCTCTCGGTTGAATCTCCGACGTGTTTACACATGACGATCACCGATGCGAGGCTGGTTTACTTCGATCAGGTTTATTTTGTGAGACGGTGCTTCAACGGTTGCCGACGTCCAACGTTGTCTCTTGTATTTCTAATTGTTAACTTTACTCCGACCTTCAGATTGCAGTTTGGTAGAAGGCCAGCCGGCGCTAGCCGACCTGCTGGGTAGTGCACCCTCAGACCTCGTGCGCAGTGCTTTCTCGTGCGTTCAAAAAATCCCTCACTAGGCTTCATCTACCCTCCTTATAAGCGTTTCGCTTCCTTGCTTCGAGATTGATCCAGATTATTCCATTTTACAGAGGCAGCATCTGCATCCTGATTGGCGGAATCCTTGTTTGTTCTGACGTCTGGGACTCCCATTGGTGTGTGCTCTGCCACACCTACACGCCTGATCCCTTCCAGAGCGCTGATTCGCTGACGGGATGTGCTCCCCTTTGACGCTGCCTCGTTCGGGCGTTCCCACGCAACGCATCTGTGTTGGGCGCTTTGTGTTGTGTGTGTGCCTGTGTGTGTGTCGATGTGCGTCGTGTGTTTTGTGCTTTTCTTGTGTGTGTGAGTCGTTCACGATGCCTGCGCTCGCAGTCTGGTGAAGTGCTGGCCTCTTGAGGCCGTGAAATATGACACACCTCTACCCCAGTTCAGCGTTTCTCATGTCGAGCCAGCCTCTGCGATATCGCTCAAACAATCGCTGCTTGTTTTTCGACAAAACATTGAAGAATTGACCTTATACACACGGGTAAACTTTGGTCCACATTCTCACGCTCAAGAATACCAGTGATAACGGTTTTTTGACATTTCCTAAAGTGAAGTATTTTTCCCAAAAACATTTTACGAGCATTTTTCCCAAAAAATATTTTATGAGAGTAGTATTTCCGGACACTATTTTGAACATAGTTGCCTCGTAGAAGTGCCAGTAAAACGATGGTCATTGATTTCCCTGCAGGACAAACAACCTATAAACTGATACAAACATTTAATACTTTCTCGTAGAGTCGTAATCGATGTCAGGAAGAGGTGTGTTTCGGCCTCCTATCACCACGTCATTTTTTACCCCGCATATTCGATAAGCTGTCAGGGAGTTCAACAGCTTTGTACAAGCCAGTGTGAGCTTGTTAAAATTTAGTTAGTTTATCGTATGTCTATGAAATACACAGTAGCGCCAGAAAGAAACTCTGCAGGGCCAATTTTTCACTAACTTGTAAACTACGTTAGATTTGAGTTAGCTGATCTGAATGAGATACTTACCATCCGACTTCACTAGAACTTCACTGTCACTAGACATGGTCCGCATGCCCCTCATCAATTTACATTAACATGGAGACCATCCTGTCTCATTTTTAATGTGAACCGCTGGGTTTCTAGCCCAGTTCCTGTAATAAACACAGTATGTGGGAGTATAATGTCCTCTTTTTGACCCCTTACATGTATTCAATATATCCGGGTCTGTTTGGCCCTTGTAAGGCATCCAATATTATGCGTGTAATGCTGTTTTCTAGCAGCTCACTTTTATGTATAGACGCGCCATGAGTTGTTCTTATTGTATCGAGTATTGATCTGTTCCATGTATTGAAATTGATCCACTATTTACGCGTAGAACATACATTATTGATCCACTTCCATGTATTGAGTTGTTCATGAGTTTCCGTGTGTTGTTTTGAATGTGGAAGTACCATATATATATTGTTGTTTTCTGGAACTACAGCTTTCTAACTTTAATTTAAAAAAGGTCAAGTTCAATTTAAAAAAGCTCAAGTTTAATTTAAAAAAGATCAAGTTTTTTTAAAAAAGATCAAGTTAAATTTAAAAAAGCTCCAGTTTAATTTTAAAAAGATCAAGTTTAATTTATAAAGATCAAGTTTAATTGAAAAAGTCTCAAGCAGACTATATTTAAAAAAGGGTGAATTTCAATTTTGAAAAGCCTATGTTTCTAAAATTGCATACTTATGTAATAATAATAGTATAATTAAAGTTTATTCATGAGAATGCATATTCATTTAAAAGTACTGGCACTGAAAATAGAGTAAATCGAATATCAGACAAACAAAGTTGCTGTAATTTTGTACTCAATTTAACATTCTTTAAGTTTTACCTATGAATCATTTGCTAAACAGGTCATCGGTCCTTTTAACTATGGACAAAAATGGTTCGAATAAACTTCATGTAATAAGTAACTGTAGGACAATTAGCAAACTGCACTGACTGAAAAATTGAACATTACTGACCTTCAACTTTTCAGTTAGTGCTTATTGCTAATTGTCCCACAGTTGCTTATCGCATAAAGCTTATTTGCATCATTTTTGCCAATAGATATAAGTACCGATGATCTGTTTAGCAAATGATTCATAGGTAAAACTTGAAGAATGCCAAATTAAGTCCATCAAAGCAGCTTGCCTTGTCTGATATTCGATTTACTCTATTTTCAGGGCCAATACTTTTAAATAAAAATGCCTTCTGACAAATAAACTTTACTTATATTATTATTACATAAGTATGAAATTTCAGAAACATAAGCTTTTCAAAATTGAAATTCATCTTTTTTAAGTACTTTTTGAGACTTTTTAAATTAAGAAGCAAGGCGAAAATCGCTACAGGTAAAGTAATTTTTATTAAAAATGATCAAATAAAACTGAACGTTTCTAACTAACTGTCCATCATCAGTAAGAAAATTTCTGTAAAACGAAACCAAATAAGAGAAATTAAAGCACTAAAGTAGTATATATACAAAATCTAAACTTTGAAAAAACACAAACAACGGTAAAAAATATGTAAAAGAAAAAGGAAAAACTGAATAACGTATTAGCAACATGAAGCGGGAAAGCACTTTGGGTGTCATTGAGAGCAGGTTTCATTCTGTAAATATACAAAGATTCGAGAAGGTGCAGATCTGTTCTGTAGGAGGTACTGCTCTGTAAGAAGTGTTCTGTAAGAGGTTTCATTCTCAAGCTGAGAAGCATCAATGATGGACTTTTTAAATTAAACTTGATCTTTTTTAAATTAAACTTGAGTTTTTTTAAATTAAACTTGAGCTTTTTTGAATTTAACTTGACCTTTTTTAAATTAAACTTGAGCTTTTTTAAATTGAACTTGACCTTTTTTAAATTAAACTTGAGCTTTTTTAAATTGAACTTGACCTTTTTTAAATTAAAGTTAAAAAGCTGTAGAACTTGCCAACATGTTGAGCCCGAATACTGGCAATCGCTCCAGACTCTTGATATCGGCGTGATAGATCATTGCACTCCTCGTATGGAACTATTTTTTTAGGACGTCTTATATTAAGAAATTTTTAAAAGCCAATATGTTGGCATGTATCTCATGTGGCAACTTGGAAATAAACGGTTTCGTTTCTTTCTTTCTTCTTGCCATTAGAAGATCTTCCTTAGTCCTGATAATAGTTAGGCGCTCTTTGTATCTTGCTCAGTTATTTCTCATTTTTATTCTTGAACTTAAAAATGTCATTGTGCAGTTTACGGTGTCATCGGATTCTGAATAAACTGAAGAGTACATTTATTCTTTGGTAACCGTTGCTACCCGTTCATCTGACTAGAAAAGTGAAGATTTCAAATCCACAGTAGAGTCAGAACAAGTGGTGAGTTGATTTTTGGGAGTGTGTGTGTGGAAGAGTATCTGGTGTGCGTGGGGGACATGCAAGAGAGGGTGTGGCTATATTGTTGGGTGAAAGAAAATCAGAGAGAAAGGAGTTGAATGGGGTGAGTTGTGAGCAAGAATAATGTGGGTAGGAGTAAAATGGGGGTTAGAGTCATGGGTGTTTGTGAGCCCATATGGACCGGGATCGGAGAGGAGTGGGGAGGAGAGAGAGGAGTTTTAGAAGAAGTTGTCCGAGTGTGTTGCAAGAGTGGGGAATGGTTGTAGAGTTGTGGAGATGGGGGACCTGAATGCGAGGGTGGGTGAGGAGGTGGTGGATGGTGTTGTTGGTAGGTATGGAGTAGCTTGGGCGGAGACTGGTCGCGGAGTTTGGTAGAATGTACGAAAGACGTAAATTGAGGGTAAATGTGAATAAAAGTAAGGTGATGAGATGTTCAAGAGGTGGAGTGTTCGGAACTTTGGATGTGAGGATGAATGGTGAAGTGTTAGAGGAGGTAGAGCATTTTAGGTACCTCGGTACGGATGTGACTGTTGAGGATAGTATGGAAGTAGAAGTGCGGCATCGAGTGAGTGAAGAGTGCAATGAGGAAAGTTTTGAATGCAGGAGTTTGAGTATGAATGCTAATAGGGGACTGTATGAAAGCTTGATCGTGCCAGTTTTGTTGTATGGAGCAGAGTCCTGGGGTTTGAGAGCAGCTGAGAGGAGGAAGTTGGATGCGTTTGAGATGAAGTGTTTGAGGAGCATGTATGGAGTAACAAGAAGAGATAGGATCAGGAATGAGTTGGTTAGGGGGCAGACGGGTGTTATCAAAAATTTGAGCTGGCGAGACCATCCAAGAGTGCTTGGATGGTTTAGGCATGTTGAAAGAATGAATGTTGAGCAGCTGATGAAAAATATTTATACGTCGGAAGTGAGTGGTATTAGAGCGCGAGGTAGACCACGGATGAGTTGGATGGATGGGGTGAAACGTGCTTTGTATGGGTGAAACGTGCTTTGTATGGGTGAAAGGGCTTTGTATGAGAGGGGTCTGACTGTTGACATGGCGAGAGGGATGACTGGGGACAGAATTGAGTGGGGGCAGTGCATAAGAAGGTAATTTTTTTTTTTACTCGGTACTGGAAGCCTACCCGCCTGTAATGGGGTTGACCTACCCTGTGCGAGGGGAGGGGCTGCAATCAATGAAACGGTCAGGGTATACCAGCTATGGCTGTCGGGCCTGACTGCGGAAGATAGTTGCGCTGGCTGGGCTGCTGCTGGTCCAGGCAGTTCTAGTGCGGCCAGTGCTGCCTCTCTAACATCTTCAAAATGATCTACAAAAATTCATGAATTTTAGAGCTAAAGTTGTATGCAACTGTAAATTCAAAAAGAATAATCACGTAACACTTCTCCTGAATAAGCTCGGCTGGGCTCCGATTCAGGAAAGGTTTCTGGCGCACAAAGCCCAATATAATGAAGGCATCTACGGATGCTTTATTTCCAATCAAGCCTGATACATATCACCCTGTACATTGGATTTTCAAATGCCTTATAACTAACGCCAGGACGCCATGACGCTTTCCCCCGGTCAAGACCGGTACCCATTTCAGACACCTGGGTAGAGTGGGGTATTGTGCTTGGAATTTTTCTCCTATACCCAACAGAGAAAATCGCCACTGCCTGCGCCGAGATTCGATCCCGGGTCTCTGCCGCACGGCGGCAGAACCTCTAGCACGTATTCTCCTCTTTATATCTTCCTCATAGCAATGCTGAAATTGTGAAATTCCATCCCCCTACCGTCACCAACAGAAAGCCGAATAGGAGACGTGATGTCTTAATCAATTATCGTTCATCTAACATAGGACAGAAAGCTCGGTCAGTATCAGGCGCCTTACTGGGGAACGAACTCCCCCAGAGCATCAAAACCCCTGAAACACTAAGAGAATTCAAAACTAAAATAGCTCTCTAACTTGCGTCTGCACAATAAGTGTTAACTGCGGTACGTACTGGAAAAGAAGTCAGTAATTTTTATTGCTAATTATCTTATCTTTCGTTACATCATACAACAACCAAGACATATTTTTAATATGCACATGCAATATGATTGCTTGTATACGAATATTAAGTACATGTATGTACGCACATGTGACGCTCGTATGGATGTATATGTGTATATATGTGTATGGATATATATATGTATGTGTGTGCGTGTCTATATGTGTAAAACATATTCCCCTCCTTAAATGCTCATGTGAATCTTGTGTGACAAAGTGTCGTCCTTACACTCTTTGAGTATGCTTTGGCCTCACTATTTTAGGTTGTTTTGACTTTCTCATTTTGTCCCAGCAATGTTGATAATGTTATGGTTGGCATTGTACAACGATCCTTCTCAGCTATTTGAATCCGGTGAACTTTTTTGTACCAAAGCTAGCAGCATATGAAATTTAATTTTTGAGTTTTTGTTAAATCTTTCATTTTATCCGAGCCAGTTATTTAGCTTACTAGTTGATACGAAACAATGTAAAATTGCTCTAATATCAACCTCGCAGTCTAAGACGCAAATTAATTTGGATCTAACCGTTTTATTTTCAACCATAATCCCTCATTTCACTAGTTCCTATGTTCGTAAGCTCCAACAACTAGTCTCTTCTAGTCAGATGCACCAACTAGAGTGTTTTTAACAAAGCATCGCATGCGCAATGTTTTCTTGACCACTTGTAATAAAATCCATTGTTAAAATAAGACCAAGGCAACGAAGGGAATGTATTTTCTACGCGCTTTTTTCCCAACCATTTGTTCTAAAAATTAACTGGTATAAGTATTACGATCCCCATGCGTAGATATAAAGTCATGGTCTTAATATTAAGATATTTGAGAGCACTTTTCGCTCATATTGAAACATTTGAACATGCGACGTAGTTCATTGGCAATTTTTACATTCCTACGCTCGTGTGTGCATTAAGACGAAATCGTTTTCGATGGTTACCTTTTCGTATTGTTCCAGCTATGCATCAAATATTATGGACTCATGATCCAATATACGCGCACCCTAACAAGAGTGTTTTCAACTATGTGTCTCAGGAATTTTGTTTTCTTAGTTACTCACATTTATTTTGCATTTCCAAAACCAAATTAATTACCGCAAAGAAAGATAGGATGTTAATGTGGGGTATTTTTGTAACTACTTTCTCTTTTTTCTTTCTTATCAAAACATTTTTGAAAAAGCCACGGATTTGACGAATGTCATAACTTTTAAAGAACATCATTTTTTAATCTTCTTATTCTAGTCTCAAATTGCTGTTGTTAGCCTTGTGTGGTAAACTCTTCTTACGTTCTTTCCCTCGTGAATACATTATGACAACACTATTTTGGATTGTTAACTCTTTGTATGGTTCCACCTATGTTGAAAATATTACGGCGAGCAATGTACAACAATACTTTTCATGTCTTTGACTCCGATGAACTCTTTGCACCAGTAATATTAGCGTAAGTAATAAATATCACAACCATTTTCTGTTTTGTTAAAGCGAATATTATATTCTTTCCGAGCTCACCACTTGGTACACTGTATGATGCGTCAGTGTGAAAAATTGTCCCAAATCCCGATTGTCGACCTCATAGTTCTATATCCAAAATAAATTAAATCTGCTCATTTTACTTCTAACATCAATCCCTCACGCTCGTATCACTAGCTCCTATGTTCTTATGCTCATTTTTTCAATACGAGTACGCACTAACGAGAGGGTTTTCAGCAGTGCGTCACATGAATTATGTTTTCTTACTCACTTGTATTTAAATGCATTACCAAAATCTGACTACCGCAACGAAGAGGAACGCATTTTTTTCGCGCTTTTCTCCAAATCCTGTTTCGACAATTATCATGGCTATTACGATAACCATGTATGAATAGCAATTAAGGATCTAAATTATTTGTTTCAACACTTAACATGGGTGTAACGATAACCATGTATGAATAGCATTGAAGGATCTAAATCATTTGTTTTAACACTTAACATGGGTATTGCGGTGACCATGCATGAATAGCAATTAAGAGTCTCTATGCTAAGGTATGTGAATGCGTTTTTCGCTTTTATTGCAATACATGTGCGCACTAATTAAAGTGTTTTTCAAATGAGCGTCGCGAGGATTGTGTTCTCTTAGTTCCTTATATTTAAATGCTCTGTCAAAATTAGATTAGGCAAGGAAGGACCTAATTTTTGTTGTGCCTTTCTGTCAATCATTTTTTGTTTCAACATTTTACACGGGTATTACGATACCAATGTGTTATTATCAGTTAAGGATGTTAATTTTAAGGTATTTTAAAACCATTGTATTAACATTTCATGTTATACTTTATTGGAAATAAAATGTTTTTTTTTCTTTTCTTTTTCTCTCGCCTTCTAGTGACCAAGAGTGATGATTGTGGCCTGCTGTCGGCTACCCTCCCATGGGGAGGAGAAGCCTGGTATATGTATGTATATTTAGCAACATTAGGATTACATTGCCCTCAATCATTTATTTTAATTAGTGACATGCGTTTTACGATACTTTTCTGTGTAGCATATAAGAACCCAAGAACCCTTACTCTAAGATATTTTAAAAATCAAAGATGAGTTTTTATGTCATCAATATTGGAAATAAAGTTTTTTTCTTTTTGCATATGCTACGCAGAAAACACCAGAAACTTTAAATTCAAATTTTTACTTTGTAGTTAAATCCTACCATAAAGGTAAGGAAATTATCAATCTAACTTATATAGTTTGGCCAGGCTTTTAACTGGCTTGAATTTTATTGCTAAGAATTTAATATTTTCAGCCTTATATAGCAAGCAGAGGTGCATTTTTCATTCCATGGTAGAACACAATTGATTTTATTATTATGCTTCAAACTTGAATCATTAAAACATTTCAAAATCTAATGACACCTATACTGCATTGAATTGCAGATTGTCCTGGATTCCTTGTTACTGACACTAGAATTTGCTTCTTTCTACTTGTACAATGTGACCTCCTAGTATTTATTCCTATTATCAGAACTCTTTCGTTGGTGTCTTCTGACACATGTCTATGAAGTTCCCTCTGCACAGCTCATTTCTTGTTAAAGATTGTGAAATACGATTTAGTTCCCCCTCGTTTAGTTTCAGTGTCTTATTAGACTGTTCTTCGTAGGCAGCACTGTGTTCGACACCTCAAGAAGCCTGTTCGGTAGCTGATGCCTGATCGCTGTTTGTCCTACTTGCTTCTTCTTCGGGCGTCGGTCGTGCAACTCAATCTTATCTTTTAATCAATCATCTAATTCAAGCTGTTCTGGGGAAGGGTTCTAAATTTAATAGAGGTGACATTTATGTAAGTAACCTGGTGTAATTAATTATTTATTTGTGAATGTGATATTTATTTGTAATATTAAAGTCTGAAAATGTAATGCGTGTACAATCCCAAGTAATTTGGTGGTGTAACGAGTGGCTGGAACTCTAGCATAGGTTTCGGAAATGCAGCAAATGTAATTAGATAACCCCTTGCATTGAACAAGCGACCTAAGCCCCCACACGCAGATCAATCGGCTTCCAACACATCATTTTCAAAATATTTGAAATAACAATAAAAAATTAACTTGCAGCTCACTTCCGTTTTTGAATCGAGGAGTAATCACGTTTCACCCCTCAATCGCATTAATTCAACGGCTGCTATCAGCATACTGCAGATGCAACGTCTCGAGATATATAAAAAGCGAGTCTGAGAATGTACTGATTATTTGTCCAGTCTATTACAATTTAAACAATTTTAAACAATTTGAACAATTTATTTACCACAGGTGATACAGAGGTAGAATTTTTCTTAAGTCTAGTACTATGGTCAAATTTGAGTATAGCTACCTGTGGGCCCGAACAAGTTCAGCGACTTCTAGGGCATCCTACCATCACGTTATTCTAGGGTGTACAAAAATGTTTAACCTAGTTCACTTAACCGAGTTTCGCATTTGAATGATCCTTGAGATAATTAATTCGATATTTTATGCTGTATTTTACAATATAGGTCAAATCGGCTATATTTACCAGTATGTTCGATAAAAACGATTCAAGAGCAGAGAGAAGATTAGTTATGGTACCCAAGGCAAGTTACATTATGACATTATCATTAGTTACATGTTGGAGACAAGATTTTGACACGGTGATCTTACACGATTAGTATTCTGATAGGAAGTGAGATTCAAGATGTTTTTTGAATACTTTGTACGAATTACATTTACGGATCTCTGCAGGTATAGAGTTCCAAGTTTTGGTTCCAACGAAGAGAATACTGTGTTCCGACCGGGCCTTTGAATAATAAGGAAGCATGAATTTACTTCTATTCCGGGTAGAATGGTCGTGATGCCCAGTTTGCGCAGTCAATAATTGTCTTAGGCTATTGTCGCCATCATTTCTTAATGTTTTGTAAATGAAATTACAGATGGAGATTTTGTAGAGATCCAAAAGTTTAAGTATTTATAAATTTTTGTAAGAATCATTTGTGTGAGCATTATATTCTAGGTTCTTTACCGCTCTGACAGCTTTTTTCTGCAGAGTAAAAATTTTGTTGGTTTTATTTTTATCAGTTCCGTGCCATGCTTCTATTCCGTATTGCAAGTATGGAGAAATAAGCGTTCGGTAGAGCATTTGTAAAGCTGTTTCAGGCAGAAAATTTTTAACTTTATTTAGGATTCCGATGGATTTTGATAATTTAGAACTAATATGAATGATGTGCTCTTTGAAGGTCAGATGTTTATCTATTATGATGCCCAGAAACTTACATGAGTTGGTTTCTTCGATTTTACCTTCGCCAATTTGAATGCATGGGAGAGATACATATTTCTTGTATGAGAATGTAATATAATTTGTTTTTATCAATATTAAGGCTTATTTTATTAGCTTTGAGCCACGATGAAACTTTGTGAAGTTCAGTATTTATACTCTCCACATTCATAGCAGGATTTTGGTTCGGAAGGACCGCAGAAAGCGTACTGTCATCGGCAAAAAGTATGAATTTGAAGAATGATGTAGATTTTACAATGTCATTGATAAAAATCAGAAACATGAGAGGCCCAAGAACAGATCCTTGTGGAACTCCATGGCTAATTGTCTGTGGGTCTGATTTTGCGTCGTCAATGACAACGTATTGCTTCCGATTTGTTAGGTATGATCTGAACCAATCATGGGCAATCCCTCGAATGCCATAACAGTGTAGTTTCGAGAGTATTATTTTATGGTCCACACAATCAAATGCTTTTCGAAAGTCAAGAAATACAGAGAAGACAGGCTTTCCTTCATCTGTATTAGAATAGAGGAATTTTAAATGATTTAATATAGCCTGTGTTGTTGATTTTTTAGAGCGAAAGCCGTATTGTTTATCGTAAAGAAATGATTTTTGCTCAAAATAAGAGTACATTTTTTTATACACAATCTTTTCGAATACTTTGCTAATAATTGGTAGTACGGAGATAGGTCGATAATTGTTTACACAGGTTTTTTCACCACTTTTATAGATAGGGGTTACTCTAGCAACTTTGAGGGAGTTCGGGAAAGTGCCTAGTAAGAGAGACTGGTTAATAATATTTGATATCAGCGGGGCTACAATGTCAGCAATAACTTTAAGTACTTTAGTCGGAAACGTTTGTAACCCACTCGATTTATTTTTCATGTTGTTAATGCACGTAATCACATCGGAGGAATTTGTAGGTGTAAAGAAAAAGGAGTTGGGTTCTCGAATATGATCCATAAATTCCAGGTGTTCAGTAGGTTCACTTGGAATACCATCAGCTTTAGTTTTCCCTACGTTTACGAAGAAGTTGTTAAAAAGATTAGCAATTTCTTTCTTTTCGTGGTATTTTACATTATCTTGAATAACATATTCAATTTTCTGTTTATCGGCATTATTCGGCTTACAGCAAGAGTTAAGGAGATGCCAAGTCTTTTTAACATCAGTTCTGAATTGAGTAAACTTGAGCGTAAAGTAGTTCTTTTTTGATGTTCTTATCTGGTTTGTTACATAGTTTCTGAATCGGTTATATGTTTCTCTAGATATTCGTCCTTCGCAAAAGAGGGCTAGGTACGCTTGACGTTTCTTTATATTCATCACGATGTCACTAGTAATCCAGGGCTTTTGTTTATTTTTCGGGGTAACTGTACGAGTTACAATTGGACAACACTGATTGTATGCGGTCATTATAGTTTCAGTCAACTTTCCTACTGCGTCATCAATGCTCGTAGTATTATTGTTTTGTTGAGAGATGTGCAATGTAGGCATTGATTCTTCTAGAACGGTGCGCATTTCTTCAAGATTTGATTCGTTTATTTTACGATATGAGTAAGTTTCAGCCCGTGCCTTGGTGCAAGCAATTTAGACATTTTTCTTAATAAGAAAAACTGGGAAGTGATCTGATAAGTCAGAAGTAATTATTCCAGCAAGAAAATCACTAGGGTCTGTCATAAAGATATTGTCAAGCAGCGTAGCACACTCTGAGGTTATTCGTGTAGGCTTTGTAATGATCGGAAGGAAGGATTGAGACTGAAAGGTTGTTAGGAAATTAGAGATTGGTTCATAGCTTTCATGTTTCAGTAGATCATAATTGAAGTCACCGCATATTATTATGTCATTGTATAAGGGCCTGTTGAACTGAGAAATAATACGATTCAGCTCATTCAGGAAGGATATAGGAGGCCTTTAAGAGGCCTATACACCGTTCCAAGCACAATGCGTTTACCATCTCTAGACAGTTCTACGAAGAGTGATTCTAAATGATCCTGATTCATTGTTGCACTTGCTATGGTTCTCGAGTCTATGTGGTTAGATATATATGTGCTGATGCCTCCGCCCCGCTGATTTTTTCTTAGCGAATGGTAACTATGATAATTTTCAAATCGAATCATGTCTTTAGTCGAGTCATCTAGCCAGCTTTCGGTGAAGCTAATCACGTCTAGGTTATATTTAAGTTCAGCAATAGTACATTGTATCTCTTCCAATTTTGGATAGAGTGACTTACATTTCCAACACAGGAGTGAGAAATCTCGATCAGTTATTCGTATAGTTTCGTTGAATTTTGATATATTAGTATACCTACAATCTTGAGAGTCGTTTAGGCTTGGATATATTCTGTTCAAATGATTGAGATCTGGGTCGATTTCCTCGAATATCTCAGGGTGATCAGTCATTTAAAATTAGTAAACAGTAAGAATTAGGTACTATAGAGCTTGAAACAAAATACAGAGTCAAGCGCAAAGGGATATTCCCGTCTAAAAAGTAGCTTATTAAGTAGGAGAGAATAGAGTAAAAAAGAAAAATCTAGCGCGATTTCCTGAGTACACACAAACTCAGTCCATGAGCGAATGATAATGGAGTTCAATATCACAACATTGGTGCAAACAGATTGCTAAGGGCGTTTTCACAAGTTCACATACAACAGGTAATAAGTTTTTCAAGATTATGACGACAATGATACAATCAGCTAATATTGTTTACGCGTAATAATAACTGTAGTGGTAAATAAAGATGAATTCACAGTAATATTGGTTGGTGAAAAATTACTAATTGCGTTGTTACAAAATGTCACACACAGATGTCATAAATGTTCACACACACATCTGTTATATATTTGTTATAATATTGGAGTTCGATATCACTACACTGGTGCAAACAGATTGCTGAGGGCGTTTCCACAAGTTCACATACGAGAGGTAATAAGTTTTAAAGATTATGATGACAATGATACAATCAGCTAATATGGTTTACGCGTAATACTAACTGTAGTGGTAAAAAAAGAAGAATTCACAATAATATTGGTAGGTGAAAAATTGCTGACTACGTTGTTACAAAATGTCACACACAGATGCCATTAAATTTACGATCCCAACTCAAATAATACATTTCACTTCTTTATCACATCCGCTCAATTCTAAAAGTTTCTAACCACACACCACTCGAGATTCTATTACGTGTAGACTATGGGCAGGTGATTCCTTCCAAAAACTAGCAAAATGGTTAGTTAGACAGGGGCCGGTCCTCAAGTTACGTTGTGATCCGGTCCACGCTCGCTTGTGCGAGAGGCCGCATGCGAGACCGATCGCTTATTCCCTGTTAGATTTACGTTGACGAACATAATATGTGCTGTCAAGTAGCACGTTACCTGTCATTTTGTAAAGTTTGATGTGTTAATTTTATAAAACCCTCTTCGATGTCTTGCGTTCATGAGTATGAGCATGAGTCGTATACCTTTTTCGGGTGTCGCTTCAAGAATCGTGGAACTGAAAACGAAATTACCGTCAAAAAAACAGCGATACCCCGACAATAGTAATCAATGCCAACAGGAAGAACATCAAAACTCAAAGTGTTTTAAACAACATCACAAAAATAATATATTAGTGATGTATAAGAAAACGTTCATCTTTTTTACCTCTGCTTGATTTCTCAGAAGTGTTAAACAATGTTGAGCGTAAAAGACTCGTGCATATATCGAACCTTAGGATAGACACACAGGTTTGAGAGCTTTCAGCTAAATGCTCTGATGAAGTTTGCCTAAACAAAAAATATCATCATTTGTACTTCATACTCTTGACGTTCCTCAAAGTTCAATCTTCGGTCCGCTCCTATTTTTTTATTTCCATCAAGGATTTCTCCACCGTCACAACAAACACAAACAACTCAATGTGAGCTGATGATGTCCAAATTGCCAGCAGGTTTGATGGCTGATTTAAAAGAAAGTCAAGTAAACGCCGAAAGTCTCCTAGGCTGCGTGGAATCATGGTTATGATCAAAACAGCCTAAAACAACGCCAGGACACTACAATACATCATTTGTAGAACTAAGAATGCAATCAAAAAACTACCCGAACCAACTCTATTTTGAATTTATTTAATCGAACCCTTTGCCAACATTAATATTTAGTGGTTTAGTTTGATAAAAAAAATGCGCTTCAAATCGAACACCGAAATTGCACAGAACAAATTAACGGGAGCCTCAATGTTTTTACTACGGTTAAGATCACATATAACGAAGAAACTAGATTATTGGCCGCCCAGTCATAAGTATTATAGCGCTTTGTATATTTCAGTCTTATTGAGGAAGACAAATCTCGCTATCTCCAAAAAAAAGCATAAATCTATAAACTTTGCAAGCCAAGGCTGTGGGCAGAGGCAAATTCAAGAAACTTGATTATGCTAGCAATTCCTTAAAAAATCTACGCTGGACTCCAATACCAGAAAGATTCCTCGCTCAGAAAGCCTAACACTTGT
Source organism: Morinoia aosen (assembly GCA_030386875.1). NCBI lineage: Eukaryota > Metazoa > Arthropoda > Malacostraca > Amphipoda > Talitridae > Morinoia > Morinoia aosen. The sequence goes on from CM059557.1 coordinate 73,995,227, forward strand.
TCTCTTATCTCCCTCAGCGTAGTGCAGAGACATAGTTTCTTAATCCCTATATCCCGAATAAAAAACAAATCGAAGGAATGAAACTGCAGTTGTGACCGCTCATCTAACCTAGGATATAAAGCTCTCGTATTTTCAAGAGCTCTGTTGAGCAATAAGCTCTTAAAGCGTATAGGAAAGCTTTCAAATATATATTGAAAGAAAACAAGGCGATAGTGTCACGCCATTTCCTATCTCTGTCTGAGTGAATTACGCACTAAATCTCCTTATTCTATAAAAACAAACCGTCATATTAAACGATTTCTCGTACGCCTTAAAACTCCTTACTGATACTCTAAGATCAGCATTTGAAGCTTTGTGAAGCTAAAAGTTCTGTTTGAGTTAATTTTCTACATCCATGCACGAAGGCGTTTCCTTCACTTACATCGTCGAGTCCAAATTTCTACAACGCATTTCTTCCCAAGCCGACTGTAAAGCCGCATATTAAATATGAATAGTAATCTTAATCGTGAAATACAACTATGTTCATTTGTAATCTGTACGTAGACGTTTCGTAGCTATTTGTTAGTTTTAAACGATGTCAATTTGATACCTTGTTTTCATTTTAGCTCATTTCTCGGTTCCTTTATATCATTATTCAGAATAACGAGAGAATTAGAAACCTAAAGCAGTTGTTGTGCTCTGACTGTAACTCAATTCATTAGATGTTTCCAACAAGATATTAGAAAAAACTCATTTATGAGTTTTCAATTCAATATATCAGTTTTTGACGCACTCTGAGAAATAAAGTCGTTTATTCGATGTCACACAGCGGAGTTTCCATTTAATTGCAGATAAAGTGAAAACAACATTACAACGATTACACTCACTAAACGCTCTGTAACCAGCGAGTATTTAATCATTAACTGGAAATAAGGCCAGCTGCTACTAGTCAATGAAATTTTAACACTGGCTCACCACTTCAAAATGAATGTATCGCTATCTCCGTGAGCGTCGTGTGTTTTCGTAACCTAAAATATTGATAGATGAATAAATAAATAGTAAAATGGGGTTAATTTTTAGTAAGCAGTTTTAATAAAGATGGTCCCGTTCAGTTTTAAGTTAATGGTATTAGTACTCTTTTGTTTGAGCAGACAACGTTAGCTACGTTCATTTTCAAGTTAATGGTATTAGTACTCTTTTGTTTTGAGCAGACAACGTTTCTCGTTAGGAACTATGCTTAGTAGTTGCACGTATGACACATTTCATTTAAATTCAACATATTTCATTGTTAAACACTTTAAACCTCACATAAAGCTCACCTTCAACTTTAATACCATTGGCACTGACAAGATGAAGTTAGCTCTTAGGGAATAGAGAATGCAGTGACTGCAGTTGTGCAGTGCAACTCTGATCTTACTGCTTATTATGGATCAAGGCTCGGAATCGTTTTCGTATTCACCACACAGAATTTATTAAGCTATGTGGAGTGCGTGTCATCAAGATTGAGTTTTTTTGTGCACGAGTTTAGGAAAGATTCGGGAATCCTAAATTCTGTTAAAATGCGAACAGATCCCAAAATTGAAAAATCAGAATCAGAAATTTTAACATTACTCTTGTCCTCCGCATGAGATCTTTTGGCAGAGAGAGAGAGGGGTGAATTTGAAGCGTGAATTGTTGTCATTGATATCGTCCTTTCTACCGCATGCCATTTCAAGTCGTCCTAGTCGATATATTCACTATTGATTCGTTCTTTCAGAATAAGGATAAAATTCCTCCGTGTCTCCGTTCTTGCCTTGTCCATGAATATGGTTGTGCTCAGTGTGCATCGACGTTTGCCGGCTCAACAGTCAGTATATCACGTGTTAGACATGCGGACAGGCTCGACTTCGTCATGCCCCTCTCTCTACCAAAAGATCTCATGCGGAGGACAAGAGTAATGTTACAACTTCTGATTCTGATTTTTCAATTTTGGGATCTGTTCGCAATCTAACAGAATTTAGGATTCCCGAATCTTTTCTAAACTCGTGCACAAAAAAAACTCAACCTTGATGACACGCAAAGAGCACTTTCCATACTTTGGGTTGGTCAATACAGCTTTAGGGAACTATTTGTTGTTTACATATAAAGAAGGGACCACTGTGCTTTTTGTTCATTTTTTCATTACCCGTGTTCAACTTTCGAGGTATGGCAGTCTTCTCACAAACATTTCTCTCGTCACTTAAATAATGCGTGCAATTACCTGCTAAAAATTTTCCCATTCTCTTCATGTATTTGCAGATCTTACTGCTTATTATGGATCAAGGCTCGGAATCGTTTTAGTATTTGACCACATACAATTTATTAAGCTATGTGGAGTGCTTTGGTTTTTACCCTAACTTTTCGTTAATAATAAAAGTGATCTGGGATCTTAAGATCTATAAACAATATACCTCACCTATTTCGTTCTTTGTATGTGCCTCCCCTATCCTCATACTCTCTATCATGCGAAAGCGATGAATTTTTCCTAGGAATATGTTCATACATTTGTTCAAGTCGGGTGTGGTGTACGATGCCGAACGTAAATTGTATGTCAACCCTTTTCATAACCTAAAAATAAATTTATGGCGATTTTTGCGTAGTTTCTAAAATACGTTTAAGGTCTTTTTTCTAACGTAGAGCAACTAAAGTGACAAGTTTTTACTCCATTGCTCTCGGTTGTAACTATCATTGATATTGAAATGACTTTTGAGATATTTCTATAAACAAAATAAAACAACTTCATATCAGTGAACTTACAAAATCCAGTATCTTGAATTTCGATCATGCTTACTTACTCCTTCTGTGAAGCCTCTGTTTCGTAAAGTGAGAAGCAATAGCAATTTTGATTTCAGGCCTCCCTGCCACGACACGATGTTTACGTACTTCGATCGCTTTGAAGATATTGGTCCACAACCAAGAAAATCACGGGTACCTCAATGCGAAGTGTACAAGACCTAGCTGTTTCCACTCATTTTCAGGTTATGCTTTCTTTAAGATAAGAGCTGTAATTCCAGGGCTCATCAGAACTGAATATTTTTGCAGTTCTTCCCAATTCGAGAAAAACTATTTGCAGGCCAACCGTATTCTGTAGCGCGGGTGGGCGATGAGTATCGCAACAGTTAACCCCCTTTCGCTTCTGACGATGCTTTCAGCATCAAGTCAGTCTGCGATTTCACTTCTCTACAGGTAGTCAACACATCTGCGTTGACTCTCAGGACAGAATTAGAACAATTTACAGATTAGATTATTTCTTAGTTTAAAGAACAATTTCCAGTAATTCGGACCATTCAGGAGGCCCTATTCTTACCAAGTAAGTTATTTCCGATCCGTCATTTATTCACATTTAGTTTATGTCACGCGATCCGTATTTAAAAGTATTTTTCACTAAATCTGAGGTTATTTTATCCGCTTAACGAGTCATGGTTAACGGTGAAAAAAATCACAGGATTTGTTTTCCCATTGAATCTAGTGTTCTCTATCAACGCACCTCTTTAGATAGCCTTACATTTTTGCTGCAAATAAGTCGCTTCTACATGAGCTGAAATCGGCCCACGTTACTTTAGCCTCGAATATATTTTCAGGATTCACATGACTTCCTATCCAAATTTCTCTTCACGGCCTGCAGTATCAAAGCTTACGTATAGTACGGAGGAAGGGACTCGCTGAACAGGAACTCGTCAGAACTGAACTGTCACAGTAAATCCGAAACTGCTTAAACAACGAGCGGCGATTCATTTCGTTCTCTTCATTCTAGAAGACAGAATAAATAAAGTGAATGAAAAATCCGCTCCAAACATAAACTACCATCCTTGCAAGGAAAAGTGAAAATCTTAATAAGGTCACATTATATTTGGGTTACTACTGAATACACTTCCCGTGAAAATAACTTTAATGAACACTATATGAGTAAGCAAAAATTAAGTGATGTCATTAATTGCTGTAATATTGCCTCTAGAAAGTCGTTCCAAAATTTGATAGGCAAAAACTTAACAACTAATCATTTAGATGTCAATGTAAAGTTTTGTGCACATTATTTTAATGGCTGTTAGAGACTAACTAGCCACAACAAAAGCGATCTCATAATTATGATTATAAGTTAATTTAAGCCTCCCTAACCGCTGCAAAAATAGAGCGTATCGAAGAGAGGAAGGGGGAAGGCACCATTTAGTATGAAGATAAGAAGATGAAAAATCTATGCTGAAGGGGCATAGAAACAGTAAGATGAGAAAGAAGTTCATGAAATAAGATAAAAGTTGAAGACGAAAGTCAGAGGTGCTGAAAAAAAGGACAGTAGTGAACCGAAAAAAGGTGGTCCTTAACATAACAAAAAACATTTTATTTCAACAAAAAGAAGGCCTACCTAACTTTCAGCTCGGGCCCTCACATTTTTCCCCTGGGAGCGCTAATTCCCATAGATACAATAGTTGTATCCCCCTGAGGGGAAAAGCGATCTCAGGAGAGCGGAGAGAAGACACCACTTATTTATGGTCTGTAGCAAACTGGCCACCTTGGTGAAGGGGCGTTCCGCACAGGAGGCCCAGCATACAGAAACAAGTTACGAAGGAAGAGGAAGAAAAGACAAACAAGCGAAGAAGGGATGAAAAATTATTTGAACACAACGAAAAAACATACAATTTCTTTTTTAGGCGGTCAGTAGATGACAGAGCTTCAAAAAGATATTGGTACTAAGGTAGAGGAGTCAACGGCGTTAAAGATATATCATCCCTTGAAGCTACGAGCATAAATAAGGTATTTACAGTTCTTGCGAACTGCCAGGCCAGGGGATCACACGAGATCCAACTAAATAACTACACCAAGCCTTCTGGGTGCTAAGGAATCAAGAAACGCTAATGATGCACTTTTATACCTTTACAGCTTTCTTCATTGAGTGAATATTTTGTGAGTTTTTGCCACTTTTTGCCACTATGCCAGTTAAACAATAAGGAACAAAGCTGACAAAAATGATACAATGAATCTCGTAATTTCTGAATCGATGAGTTTATTATACTTATTCAGTTAACAGTCACCGCTTTTTTACTTGAACTATCTTTTTAAAGGCAATGAAAATCGCTCGCATTCTAATGAAAGTATTTTAGACAGCAGGCCGCCTGACGATTTACCTACATAAATCTAGGCTTTGAAAATAACAATGAAGATAGCTCTATATGCGAGGGCTAAAGTCGCCAATTGAGAAAATTATAAGTTCCATCAACTCATTCCTCTCATTCACGTTTCAATGGATTCAGAACACGTAAATCGGTAGTTCAATTTGCTCAGTGTACAAGTCACCTATGAGATAACAGCGAGAATAAAAATACTATATACAGTAAGTAAGCAGGCGCTTCGACTGGGAGGAATCGAAACAAAATTAAGATATCTTACTGAACAGAGGAAAAATTTCACGGTTGTTTTTTCTATTTGACCTAATTTACCCCAACTCAGCCGCAACCTTGACGTATCCTTGACGATACACCTGAGAAAATAAATCAGTGCGATCTTTTTTATTGTCTGAATCAATGAGGAACACTTCTCCGTTTAGAGAAGTGAGAATTTAGCTGTAGTTCCTCACTTCAGTCAGCTGTCAAAAAAGGGTCCCGGCTTCATTGCGTCCTGCAGTTAGCCATAAGGCATTTGAAGAACCTGTGTACGAGATGATACATATCTTGGGCTTGATTGCAATGAAACATCTTTTATCTTATAAAATGAGTTTGCTCAACAGCGTGAATAAATTTTTCCACACTAAATTATTGCAAGCGAATGTTTTTATTGAAAGTGTAACACATGGGTTGTAAAAGACAAAGTACAAATAGATTTGATTAGATTCAAGTTTCCTTATCCACAAGAAATGTGTTCTTAAGATAGGATAGAAAAAGATTATTTAGTACGGAGTTGAATAAAAGGAGAATCTATACACTGAAGTACAGTCATGCCTCACCTTACAAAAACCCAACGAATGTTCCAAGTTACGAACGCCTTTACGTAAATTTTTCGTCGGGAATATGAAAAAAAAAACAAGTTACGAAACGCGAAATCTCAAAATTTCCAATAATGCGCGCTCGGCTTCTGAGGCACCCGAATCCCCCGAAAGGTAAATTAACTTGTATTTTGTTTTGAAATTGGCGCGATAGAGTTGCTCTCCCCTTGGCTTTCTCCCAAGACCCTGTTGGCCTCCCATTGTCTAGGAGGAAGCTGCACCTCCATGATACCCATGATACTTTTAGTGTGCCTCCGACCCTCGTTCGTCACTGAGTTCTGACACGCGTCAAGGACAGAGTTACTGTTGTTCCGTGAGTTTTTCGTTTGGGCTCTTAGCAACTTTATTCCTCGTTGTTCTTCGTTTGATGGTTTAATAAATAATTTATTTTTAGTTTTGACCAATATTTCATACAAAATTGACATGCTTTTATAGCTTTAAAAGGGTTTAGAGGGCAGTATTATAGGCCTTGGAACGAACCATGCCTTTTACATGTAAAATGCGACTCTACTTACGAAAAAATGACGTTACGGAACCACTTCTGGAACGAATTAATTTCGTAAGGTGAGGTATGACTGCACAAACAAGCATATTGACATTTATTTAAGTAATACCATGATAACATAGACCCTGTAGCTCTAATAAAACGAAACGTTAACACGTTCACTGCGTATCCGCGGTCGTTAACGGTTGGATTGGTTAGGTTGAAAATGGCAGATTAGGGAAATCAACTTTACTGCTCGAATACACTTCTATCCTTCCAAAAAAAAGATAAAATACAATTGCGCGAGACGTTTTACCTAGTATGATGAGAATTATTTTTTTAGAAAGGTCGGAAAACAGCTGAAATTATCATTCATACCGGTACGAGAATGAACAATTTACATATTGGTAAACATATGGCCCAATACGCAGGGAACGTGTTAATGAACTCGTAAGAAGCAGAACAGTGCGTCCAAAACTTTAAAATAAACAATTTTTTCACAAGCAATGCAAGAAAGGATCATCATTCAAAACAGTGGACAGGTTGAGATATAACTACTTGTGGGCCCAACCAAGTTAAAGGGCTTTGGTTTCTTAACAAATATCGTGACGCCTAGTTTGGAAAGACTTCAGCTGCTCTACACCATCATTTTACGTTTTACACACCAAATAGTACAGTGAAAAATTGTAAGAGATTGGAGAGCACGAGTTTTCCTATGTATTAGAATGAATCATTCGAATAGGCATAGTATTTGAAGCGTCTTACTGCTTTAATAGTTTTTTTATGTAGGGTGGAAAGCAATCTTCGTTTTAATTTCGTCATTTCACGCCATGCTTCTATAACATGTACTAGAAATAACACCACCAACATTTTACAGCTTTTCAAAAAATGTGTTTTCTAATCTACTGAGTTTTAGAATTAATTTTGATATTTTAATATTCATATCAGAGGTATGCTTTCTGGTTGTCTTGGTGTTATCAATAGCTCCAAAGAATATGGATGAAGTAGTTCCTCCAATCTGGCCATTACTAATTATGAGTGAAAAGATATTTATATCGCTTACAGGAGAGAAGATATTTAGTTTTTGAACATTGATGCATATTCTACTTATTTTCAATCACATAGAATCTATTTCAAGCTGGTCATGTATTATTTGAATTTGTACAGTAGTTTTCAGTAAGGATGGTAGATAAGAGCGAGCTATCACCGGCAAAAAATATGAGTATCTAAGCAGACAAGATACGTAAATCTACAGTTGCGCTCGTAATCATCCATACCCCTGCATTATTTCAACATTTATTGGAATAAAACGTTCGATAGGCTACCTGCTTTCCTTCGTAGTGCCTGCATTAAAATTTATGATACTCTATATGAAAACGCAAATTCAAAATTTCAGAAAAATTACACATAAAGCAAATTAAGGGCAAAAATGGCATATTCATGTTCAAATTTTTTGTACCATCTCAATAACCTGTTGCGAAGCCTGCATTTTTGACAACTGCCATTTTAGACAACGGCAATTTCTTCCAATTCTTCAAGTTTCAAGATTGAATTTTTCACAACAATCCCCCACAAATTTCTGAAAGGATTCAGATCTGAACTTAGGCTAGGCCACCGCAAAACATTTTATCGTCTTCCAACCATTTTTCAGGAAATTTTCCAGTATGCTTGGGATTTTTGTCATATTGAAAGAGCATATCATGTCCAAGATAAAGAGATTGGGAAAACTCTTGTCAATCTTCTGAAAACTTTGATGAATTGATTTTGTAACACGATTCTTTCAATCCTCACAAGGCTTTCAGTTCCATTGGCGGGGAACAACCCCAAAGCATACGACTTCCGACACCATGTTTCAAAGTAGGAGACGTTTTCTTGACTTGGGCTTTTCACCTATTGAAGATTTGAGACAAATACATTCATGGATGCAATTAATTTCGAGCGAAACTGTTTTCACCAGAGTGAAGGAAGTTTAGTTCTTCGTCAATCCTATACGGCAGTCACAGTTGTGCAGATCATGCTTAGCCTCAGAGAATCACCACCATGACCAACTGTACAATAACAAACTACGTAGGAGTAGCTCAACTTGCAGGTGTTAGCGTTCATTTCTGTTCACCTTCCTCAAGTCCACAATCTCATCTTGAAGCGAGAACATAGGCAGGTCTGCATTAATAAAGCTCTTCACGAGTCTACAGTAATTTTATATAGAACATCTTACAGCGCAAGTAATTATATAATGAAGAAGAGATTTCCACCACCACCTTTGCAATAAGAACCTCTTATCTCCGCAAGAGATTTCTATAGCCATGAGGCCTCTTCTATTAGTGGTCGCTGACACTTTTAAGCGGAGGTCTCACTATGTTGGAGCCAGGTGAAGGTCACTAGGCCTCACCATAGTCCTAGTATAACCGCTGTTTAATTATTATTAATGGAGTGAATAAATTATTTATCGTCATCATCATTGTTCCACAAGTCTAACTACATAAAATGAGATCTCAGAGGGCCATTCATGATGGCCTCTTGAAAACGAGATTTAGCGCACAAGGTGTGTCCCCACACAGGTTGCCCAGCGCATCAGCGCACAAGGTGTGTCCCCACACAGGTTGCCCAGCGCATCAGCGCATAAGGTATATCCCCACACAGGTTGCCCAGCGCATCAGCGCACAAGGTGTGTCCCCACACAGGTTGCCCAGCGCATCAGCGCACACGGTGTGTCCCCACACAGGCTGCCCAGTGCATCAGCGCACAAGGTGTGTCCCCACACAGGCTGCCCAGTGCATCAGCGCACACGGTGTGTCCCCACACAGGCTACCCAGTGCATCAGCGCACACGGTGTGTCCCCACACAGGCTGCCCAGTGCATCAGCGCACAAGGTGTGTCCCCACACAGGTTGCCCAGTGCAAATGAACAGCAGGAGCAGAATGAAGAGAAAGAAGAAAAGACAAAGGTGGAATAGCAAACATATAAAAACTGCAAGACACCAAGTGGGCGCAGAAGAAACACGTCCGCCGACGCTCGGCGAGCCATAGCTAATGACGGAGCACTATGTAGGCCAACACCGGGACGCCGCTCATCAAGATAGCCACCCCGAGTCAAGTCGCAATGTATTTGATTGGCTTACTACGCCAGCTCACGCTGCATAAATACCAGCAGGGCATGAAACTAACTTAGTTTGTACATTTACTTAACAACAAATTAGAACTTCCCCCTTGACACAAACAAAACATTCCCCAATAAACTAAACATTCCACAATAACGTGTGCCCATACAAGAGCCACTGCTCACCAAAACAGGGAGTTAGAAAACAAATTCAAGCTCAAGAAAGCATAGGTGTTGAAATATATAACAGCAATGAACCGAAAATGACGGTCCTCAACAAAACAGAAGACCTGTTCCATAGTAACACAAAAGTCTTAACTTTTCGTTTGAGGCCTCATATTTTTCCCTGGAAGAACGAACTCTGAAGGACATAGCTATATCCCTTGAGAGTCACCAGTAGCGCCGTGACTAATGCACATAGGAAAATAATTCATTTCGATAGACAGCAATCGTGATTGAACGTCAGTTTTCAACTGGTTTCCCGCTACGACTAACTTGTTTCTCCAAAGGACGAGCAGAACTAAAGGACACGTGTTCCGACACCGTCTAAACAGTAGACGGTAAATGCTGAATTGAGACTGTGTGGCGTGGCCTTCACCTGCCAATATTGGCATAAATTATACATGAGTTGGGGTCCGAGTGTTCGAGTATAACTTGTTACAGCCCGAAAACCTATCTTTAGCTAAGAAAACTAAACGGCATCCCCATCGGGCGCCAGTTCGCATAGGTAACAACAAACTTAACCAACCTTAAACTAATGGCTGCTTCAAACTCTCCACAAAAGGGTCTCAACTGTTTCTTAATCTCTTTACAAAATTAGTCAAAAAGGTATATTTGAATCGTTCCATAGTAAACGGTGGAACTGAACTTAGGCAATCACTCAATTGAAAAAAGATCATGTCAAATACATCTTATCCATTGTTTTGCAATTGAATTGAAAAACTGCTAACTTTACGAACATCTTGTTCACAGAAATTGATGAAAAAAACAATCTAAATAGTATTCAATCTAAAAAGCAATTACTATAGATAGTACCACTGAACATGGTATAGCATATTTAAAATTTATACATAAATGAAATTTTAACGTTTTCGCCAACACAAAAAAGCGCCATTACATAAGATCTCAAAAATATATCCATTTTAAACACGTATCTATTCACCTCAATGTCTTGAGTTCAGAGAACTCTCTTTCCAAAAGTATCAACTTGAAATGAAACTAATGAAATAGTCGATTCTTCGTATCATTTGAGCAAGTTCGGCCCTTCAAATTTAACTCCATAGAGAAAAAATTGGCCATTGAAGTTGGGTCTTGGCAGCTGTTTAATTTGTCTACCACAACTCGAATGAATTTTTACATCTAACATCAAGGTGGAGTTAGTTTTTAGAATGAAATCACCACAGTGATCAGAAATGCAGAAGTCCGCAATCTGCACACGCAATATCTCAGATCCACCATATTACAGGTATGTTGCTCAAAATAAAAAACCGCCAGTCTTCACAAATTTCAACATCTTCCGTGAAAACTTCAAGTTCTAAGTTCCATTTTAACTTCACTCCTTATCTCTCAAGTGCTTTCGAAGAACTAAAACACACTCCAGCACTTTCATTAACAGGTGCTGACAAGTCAGAACAGAAGAGCGCAACACAAACTTCCTAATGGAACGTACAAAAGTTAGAAATAGATCGCTGATATTACAGTTAATTATTCCATTTGGTGACACCACTAAATATAAATACATCAACGCTTACTTAGCCAAATCAGTATCCCCAAAAACAAAATGCGTGGACGATGCTGCACCTGTTTCAGAGCTCATGCTCGTGCCGGGGATAGATTCAGTCAACATCGTTTCAACTGCTATCATTTCCGCAGCTTCTGCGGCAGATGTTCGACGGTGGGGTCGGTAGCCGTCCCAATCGACCGCTCCTCGCAGGCCTCGTTGGGTGGCGACAGCTATTTCTTTCTGGTCATAAAAACCACCAGCGGCAAGTACTCCTAGAAAATGTGAGGATTAACTCAACTTCAAAAACCAGTGATAGTTCTCCTCTTGTACACTAATATCAGTTTACTAGAAGATAAACAGAAAGTACACATGAGTCACAGGCCATGGAATAAATTCTTAGTATCACACGAGCACATTATCTCAGCGTTATTAGCGTTCAAGTAAAGATCAGTAGGGTTAAAAAAGGATATGAGGTGACAGACTTGTTACAAAAGAAAGCATTAATCATACAAAAATATAGACAACCAACCAACAAACTTGTTTCAAGTACCACAATTCTACTTTTAACACACATCCACTGTTATGTTCAATATTTTGTGTATATGCTCCACTTGTTGCACGACTAAATACAGCCTTCATGAGTTATGCCCAAATTGAAGGTTAGTTCTGCTGAAAGTGGCTCAACTTTTGAGCCATACTATCTTAAAAAGTTCCTTACCATTATTTTACAGGCAATCAGTGCAAAAATACGGCAATCATTGGGCGAAATACATGGGTTTTTGAGCACTACTCACCATAAATGATGGTCATTGCACTGTGGTCCTTGAAGGCAATTTTTGACTGTTGTCTCCGATGCCCCAGCCCTGAGAAGCTGAACTGCATTGCGAGGTCCCGAGCGAGCAAGCGCTTCAGGATGCGCCTCATCGACTCTGGGACACTCACTCGCACGAGGTTCCCAAGGACTCTGGGCTGGAAAATAATAATTCATTAAATTTGGTTGACACGTAATACTCCTTACTTACGTTTTTATACTCGTTTCATGTTCACATCAACAAAATCTATCGCAAACAAAGGTCTCTGGATGATGCTTCTTATTTTCTTGGCATACATATTTATAAGATGTTCATCATGAGGCTTCACTGCATTAGTCTGCTTGATTACTAAATACAGCTGAAATCATTTCAAAGATAAGCTACATTGTTATTGAATAATTGAAAAATTGTGACAAATATATTCATAAACAACCAATTAAATTCACCCAGCAAAATCAAGGATAACAGCAAGTAGCATCATTACATACAACTCTCCTAATATTTGTGTTACCACTAAAGCTCCGAAACTTTCATTTGGCCTTAATTACACAACTAGATTAGATTAGACATTAGCTCAAGCCTCACTAATTGCAACAAAGACGGCCCAAAGTGAGGACGGAGGAAAGAACATTTAGCATGGGGTTAAGGAAACAAAGAATTTAAGCACAAGGTGCATGGAAACAAAGTTCACAAAGAAGTTCATAAAAGATGATAAAACTTTGAGAAGAAAGTAGTAGTTGCTTAAAAGCAGGACAGTAAAGAAACAAAGATGTAAAGATGTAAACAAAAAAAAACATTTCATTTCAATAAAAAGAAAGCCTACATAACTCTCAACTATGGGCCTCACATTTTCCCAATGGTGGTGCAAATTCCCATAGATCCAATATTTGTATCCCCTGATGGGTAATTGCACAACTATTTCATTGCCCAAGTCTCATACAAATTATCTACTTCAAAAGTTGTCATCAAAAATATTTCTTTCTACTTCTACTACATATCATTCACTTACATGGCTGAACAACCTTTCCCCACATACGATTTTACCCTTATACTAATACATGAATATTATAAATTAGTTTAAAATTCCATGATCAAAACAAAGGTGTTCCAAAGAAAGGAAGAATGAAGGCACCATTCAGTATGCAGTTGTGGGAACAGGTAATCAAACACAGAGAAATAAGTTTATGAAAAAAGTTGAAAGAGAAAGAAGTAGGTGCAGGAAAACAGGTCAGTAGTGAAACAAAAATAAGATGGTCAGTTGAATAACAAAAACCTATTCTACACCAACAAAAGAAGCCCACCTATTGTTCAGATCAGGGCCTCACATTTTGCTCCTATGTAGGCTCTCATTATGATGAGTTATATTACTATGAAGTGACCATATTTCAATAGCAAAGTATGAAAGAACACCTGGCAAAATAGCCCTCAACTCAAAACAATACAGACCATATGTTGCACCTTGAGAGGTAGGGTGACATCCACCAGTGCATTGATCATGGCCAGTAGATTACCTTCAGCATGAGTCTGCATGACTAGAGATGTGACTCAAAAAACCATGCCGTTTTTTAAAAAAACACGTTTTTTTACAAAAAAAAACGTGGCCAAAAAAACGTGGATATTTTTTTTTTTTTTAAATATTTAGTCTGAAAATAACTCAGCAAGAAAAAGAACCACATTACATTATTTTTTTCATGTCAAATTACAAAATAAAACAGCATACTTCTTAATTGATGGTTTTCCATGGTTTTATGAAATTTTTCATTTTCTGCGGTTTCATGCTTTGATATTTCATTTATTTTACAATACATGTGAATGACCTTCAACTCCCAAAATGGTGTGTTATAATAACATATCTTTACTTATGGTCATTGATAGAGATGTGACTAAAAAACCATGCTGTTTTTTAAAAAAAAACATGTTATTTATACAAAATTATGAATAAAAAGCATGGATATTAATATATTTATGTGACCTTAAAAATCCAATGCTGTTTTTTAAACATTGTTTTTCAACAGAAAAATCTTGACTAAAAAAACATGGCTATTATATTTTATGGGCCCAAAAAAATTGTTTTTTTAAAAAACATTTTAAAAAATCATGACTAAAAAAAACACGGCTATAAATATCAGGAAAGTTATTTTTCTTTAATCGAATTGTCTTTAGAAACTTATAAACAAAGAATGCTGTTAATATTGAAATCATGTTTATTAGAACTGTACTAGGTCTTAGAATAAAATATCTACAAAGAATCTATTCACTCCATAAAACCTTTTGGAGACGAGCTCCATCCTCAGTCATTCAGTAAAATTTGGTGAAATGGACAATGAATTTTCACTGTACATTTGACTGAATGACTTACTGAGGATGGAGCTAGTCTCCGAATGGTTTTATAGAGTGAATAGATTCTTTGTGGATTTTTTATTCTAAGACCTGGTACGGTTCAAATGGATATTAAATATACCTTATGTAACCAAAAAATCCATGCTGTTTTTTGAATGTTTTTGTTACAAACCCCTCAGGGGATAAAACTATTGTATCTATGGGAATTAGCGCTCCCAGGGGGAAAATGTGAGGGCCCGAGCTGAGAGTTAGGTAGGCCTTCTTTTTGTTGAATTATAATGTTTTTTATTATGTTGAAGACCATTTTTTTTTGGTTCACTACTGTCCTGTTTTTCAGCACCTCTGACTTTCTGCTTCAACTTTTATCTTATTTCATGATCTTCTTATCGTACTGTTTCTATGCCCTTTCAGCATAGATTCCTCATTTTCTTATTTCCATACTAAATGGTGTCTTCCTCCTTCCTCTCTTCGATATGCTCAATTTTTGTAGCAGTTAGGGAGGCTTAACCCTTTAATGGTTTGCTCAACAAAATTGTCGAGGTATTTTTAGGCCTGATAAAATATACGTAATTTTAGTTACCTATTGTTTTTTCTTGTTCTGGCAGCTCAATAGAACTGTTGCGCCTCACGTAGGTACAAAAAGTAGGCAATAGATGACGCTGAGGCAGTGGCAAGCCTCAATGTCCACAACCTTTTGATCTCTGTGTACGCGTCGCCAAACTTCTCTTCTTTCTTATTTCAATTTCAGGGTGTAACAAGTATATAATCTATGTCTATTTTACATTTTATATTTAATTTGTTCTTGTAGACGTGTTTGAGCATATTTTTTGCAGGTAATTATATTATTATGGCACCGTGTAAGGTACTTGAATATATGTCCACAATTTTGTTGAGCTGCCCATTCATGGTAAAAATTATGAGTAGAGAATCAGCTCAACAAAATTGTTGAACTATGTTATTTCCAACGGTTATTGATAGCATTTCACCTTCACAGGCCCCAAAATGGATGTGTCAGGTTTCTATGATACCAGAAATAGATATCTGCAAGGTGTGGCTCCAAATTATGCCGATGATTCTGATGATGGCATTGACACGGACGACGGTGTTGCTGATCCTGATTTCATTCCTAACAGAAGTGGTGCAATAGCAAATGACATTGATGAAGGCACAACTATATTGCATGCCAATGAGGGTAGCTCAAACCAACAGCTAGAGGGAACAAGCACTAAAAAACACAGAACACGCTAACAAAATACTGATGTAATTCAGTAATTCAGTCGAACTTCCAGACGAGCCTCTCTCGCGGAAACGACAGTGGAGGAAAAGAGACATCGATAATATTTATCCACCAGAGATTAAATTTACTGGGCCAGATGAAATGCTAACACCTTACCAGTATTTCTCTCAGTTCTTCACAAATGACTAACCTTATCTCGTATCACACAAACTTATACTCAGTTGAACAGTGTACCAAGAGTGTTGGTATAGATGACAATGAAATATAACAATTCCTAGCAATAATGCTCCATATGGGGGTGTATACAAGCTGCCAGCAGTGTACGATTACTGGAGTACGCTTCTGAGGGATGACGCATTAGATGCTATAACGAGTATGGTTTGATGAGTTAGAGGTAAAATTCTCTGAAAGTGTATATACATTTTACTGACAACAATAGTGAACACAATGACGATATATGTTGGAAGCTTAGGCAGCTGTTTGAAATGTTTCATGATCACTGTAAGAAGGTTGAAGGCAACTCATACAATTAAGAGTGTAGATGAAGAAATGGAAGGAAAATGGAAGTGGAAGAAAATGGTAGAAAAGGCAGGAAAGCAATGCCAATACATCAGAAATAAACCCAATAAGTGGGGCTTCAAAACTTTTGTAGATCAAGCTGTAGTGGAATCATTCATGATTTACCATCATATCAAGGAAAAACATTTATCACAGAAACCCTGGAAGAAAATGAGAAAGACCTGTCGCGTAGTTAAAATGTGTCAATGGTAATGACAAGATATACCCCTAACCCTGAATCAGCTGTGGTTTTTTGTGATAACTTTTTCACAATCTCATAAAGTGTGATTTATTCTTGGGCCTAAAAATAAGCAAACTTGCTTTGTTGATTCTCCCAAGAAGTGAACAAGCACCATGACGGTGACTGGAAGCGACTCTAGTCGCATCTTCCAGTTACACTGGAACCCATTCAAAATTTTTTCTATTTATTCGATACAGAACAACCCAAAGATTTCCAGCTGATACGGCAACAAAATGTTGTTTTCCATTTTACCCATCATTCTTTGTATTTTATATTAGCATTAGAAGAAAGTAAGTTTGTTACGCAGGTTATTTTTTGTGAAAAATATATTGATATAATGAGTCAATGTGCATGTCTAACTTACTACCATAATGTGGCAGCTCGACAAAATTGTAGGTACCGTAATGTGGCAACTCAACAATATTGTTGAGGTTCGTAACTTGAGAAATATGTTAGATACCAAAAATTTTCCTAAACAAAAGTTGTTACTCTACTTCAAAGATAAAGGAATTTGACATGAAAAAATTTTTTTTTACCCAAATTCTACAAGTGACCATTAAAGGGTTAAACTAACCTATAATCTTATAATCTTAATCTTTGTTACAAAAAAGTCATGACCAAAAAACACGGATATTAATATACTTTATTTTACCATAAACAACCATGCTGTTTTTTTGTAAAAACATTTTTTTACAGAAAAATCATGATTAAAAAATGTGGATATTAATATTTTATGTGCAAAAAAAAACCATGCTGGCTTTTTTAAAATCATGTTTTCTTTACCAAAAAAAATCATGACTAAAAACACGGATATTAATGACTTTGTGAAAAAAACATGGTTTTTAAAAGGTCATGTTTTTTTTGGTCAGATAAAATTTAATAACACTCATGTTTTTTGTAAAAAATTTTTTTTTCAAAAAGCATGGTTTATTGGTCACATAAAATAAATTAATATCTATGTTTTTTTACAGATTAGATTAGTCATTAGTTTTAGCCTCCCTACCCAGCAACAAATGCAATCCAAAGAGAGGAAGGAAGATTATGAGACAAGATCAAAGTTGAAGAAGACAGTAGTAGGTGCTGAAAAACAGGACAGCAGTGAACCGAAAAAAGGTGGTCCTCAACATAACAAAAACATTTTATTTCAACAAAAAGAAGGCCTACCTAACTCTCAGCTTGGGCCCTCACATTGTCCCCCTGGGAGCGCTAGTTCCCATAGATACAATAATTGTATCCCCCTGAGGGGGTGTTTTTTTTTACAAAGAAGTTGTGACCAAAAAATGAATAATAATAACTTTTTAATAAAAAAACAATGATTTTTTTTGGTAACATAAAATATGTTAATATCCATGATTTCAAGATACAATTTTTTATGAAAAATATATAAAATAAAACAGCATGGTTTTTTGGTCGCATAAAATATATTCATATCCAGGTTTTCTTATACATCATTGTCTGTAAAAAAAACATTTTTTAAAAAACAGCATGGGGTTTTTTAGGTCTCATATATATGTTCATGTTTTTTTTAGTCATGATTTTTTAGTACAAAAATATTTTTTTGGTCTCATAAATATATTATTCATGTTTTTTCAGTCATGATTTTTTAGTAAAAAACATGTTTTTATAAAAAAAAACTGCATAGGGCTTTTTAGGTCACATAAAATATATTGTTTTTTAGTCATGATTCTTTGAAAAAAAAAACAGCATAGTTATATTTGGTACCAGAAAATATATTAATATTCATTTGTATTAGTCAGAATTTTTTGTAAAAAAAACATGTTTAAAAAAACAGGATATTTTTTTGGTCACCTAAAATATATTAATATCTATGGTTTTAAGTCATTTTTGTAATTGAAAACATAAAAAAGAAACCATACAATAAAAGTCGGTGGCAGATAACCCACAATTACCTAGAGGAGTCTAAGAGGTACAGCAGGAGCCACAGAACTTACCACAGAACTTATATTGATGGAGTCAAAATTCAGAGCTTATTATCTCTGCAAAGTCTGATTTTTTGGTCACATAAAAATAAAATCAGACATAGTAGAGATAGTAAGCTCTGAATTTTGACTCCATCAATATAAGTTCTGTGGCTCCTGCTGTTCCTCTTAGACGCCTCTAGGTAATTGTAGGTTATCTGCCACCACTTTTACTGTATGGTTTCTTTTTGATGTTTTTATAACAATAAAATGGCTAAAAAACATGGATATTAATATATTTTAGGTGTCCAAAAAAAAAACCCCAGACATATACTCAACAAAATTTAGGTGTGCAAAAAAAAACGAAAAAAAAAAAAACACATAAAAACACGTTTTTTTGCAAAAAAAACGCAATCAAATAAAACCGTTTTTTTTTTGCATCACTAAGCATGACTAGAAAACTTATTACTGCATACAGAACTATTTCATATAGCTACATATATCATAATTTACATGGAATACAAAAATAACATTTTTTAATCACTCACTAATCCAGGTTGCTCCAGAAGAGCATCAAGTTCTTCCAATGTCTTGGCTGGTCCAGGCAAGGACTCCTCTTTGCACACAGGTAGTGAAATGATGGGTTGTGAAATGACAGGTTGTGAAATTTCAGGGTGTTCCAGTCTCTGTTCTATGTTGGCTGACCTGTACTCCACTTTCTTCATCTTCTTCGTGAGCAACCTTTCTAATGCCTCTTGTTGGTCACTGATGCGTTTAATTCCACTCTGAAGCTGGTCAATCTGGTCGAGTTTGGTTGCCATTCTGTGCAGTAGGTCCATTACATCTCTTGATGTGTATTCATTCCTGTCAAGAAAATAAGCTAATGAACAATCATAAAAAAATATGTAATTAAATAAAAGTTACCTAGTCTTATATATTTAACATTTTTTGTTATCCATTTTCAATTATTGAAAGTTCAAATCTTGAATAGAGCTGAAATATTGAGATACAAACATGTATTAATAGTCTTGTCATAAAAACTTGCCCAAGTTCAAATCAAGAAAAAATTTATAAGAAAACTTACCTATAACTAGAGGTCAACATGAATAAATAAAACTTGTTATTACTCAGTGTCACATGCTGGCTACAGGCAATCTTACCTTGATGAATGAATGCTGCAACATTTCTCCTTGGGACTCATTTGGATGATTTCAAAAGTTTCCCTTTTCTTCAATCCTTTAGTAGTTTTTGGTAATTCTGGAAAATCCTTCTGCAGTTTCTGGAGAAGACGATTGATACAATCGTTTGGAATGCTTTCATCAGTAGCAAACTCTTGGAGAGACCTTTTCAATTTGAGTGAGCACAAGTTTTCACATTTCTTAGCCCGTGTTGGACAAGAAATAACACACTCCAATTCAACGTCAGATGAATTGTCAGACATACTTGCATTAGCCATTACATAAGGAATGCTATCTGGGTCACATTGAGTTCCTGACATCCTACAGCTTGAGCTTAAATCACTGTTAATATTATCTTGGCATCCACTAACATTTTCAACATTAGGCTCACTATGTTCAGTACAGGCAATTTCATCTTGGTTTTCTAAGGCAAGTATAACCTCCAATTGCCTCCTTTTTTGGCAGTCTTTTAATTCATAAAATGCTTTTCGAGGCTTCATTGTAAACACAAAAAAGAATGGTAAAAATAAGAAAGTACAATTTGAAAAAATTATTTCTTTGGTAAATAATAGATCAAAGCTTAGAACCACCTTAGAAAAAGGTTTGAGAATAATGAAAATGACCAACATCCATGAACAGTTTCTAAATTCACAATTCATACACAGGCAAAATAATTTTTTACATATGCCATACAAAAGATTAAACCCCCTTCAGCACACCTGAGAAGATTTCAAATAACTCAAACTCATAAGAAAGGTTCTATATTATTATTATTATTATTATTATTATTATTATAGAAGAAAGTTTCAGCCTCCCTTAACCATGACAATGATGTTCCAAGAGAGGAAAGAGGAAGGCACCATTTAGTATGGAGTTGAGGGAATGCGGAATCTATGCACAAGGTGCACAGAAACAGTAAGCTAGGAAAGAAGTTCATGAAACAAGAAAAAAGTTGAAGAAGAAAGTAGGAGGTGCTGAAAAACAGGACAGCAGTGGACCGAAAAAAGATGGTCCGTAACAAAACAAAAACCTATTTTATTACAACAAAAGGAAGCCTACCTAACCTTTAGCTCAGGCCCTCACATAGTCCCCCTGGGAGCGCTAATTCCCATAGATACAATACCTGTATCCCCCTGAGGGGAGAAAGGTTCTACAATTTAAAACCAAGTTGTCAGAACAGTTCAGTTACCATGAATGAAACATCAAGTAGACTGTTTCTTACCACTCTGACTAGTACGTGCGCCCCCAGTGGCAAACGAGGTAATTTTCATAATGCTGCTGACCGATTAGCAGTCGGAAACTCAATTTTCATAAATACGTAATCTAAGCTAAATGAAAGCATTTTTATGGTATTTTCAAAATAGTTTACCACAATTTACTTTAAGGAGATCGTCCCAGGCCCGTCGCTCAGGTGGTCATTTTTCATGTTTTTGTTGGAAAAGAACCCTTAGGTGGTGGACTATTCGGTCCTAAAATCTTATGGCGCTACGGATAATAGATCCCCCTCAGGGGGGAAAGGGGGTAAGGGGACCAAAATCTTTAACTCTGAGCCCATTTCAACCCCATATAAAAAGAGAACAAATAGGAAATGAAAAAAAGCCCATTTGAGTTTGTTAGGAATGTTTCAAGGATTCTAAAACTGTCTTTTTTTTTGTTCTAGCACCAAAACTCGATGACGAGTAACATTTTTAAATATCAATATCAGTAAAATGTCAATAAATAAAAACCAAATGTCAAATTTTTTCAAAAACTAAGCCATAAAACAAAAAATTAATGGAATAAATTGTGTTTCTTTTCAGAAGTTACATATCATAGTCAAATTTCATAAGAATCAGAATGAAAATGAAAAACTTCACATTTTTGAAATAAAAAAAAAATTTTTGGAGGGGGGGGGGGGGTTTGGAAATCACAATTCACAATGTGAATATGAAGTTATGTATGGAAATTATCGAAATAAGATTAAAACTGCATTCAATTACATGAATTGTTCATTATATTACACTTCAACAAGAAATTTCATTTTAGGCTTGTACTCAAAACCTTTAAGGGAACCGTCTAGTCAGAATCAAGAAAATGGCTGTCCCGTTTCTTGTACGGTATCTAGATCTATGAAATTTTGCATACGTAGGTATTTTAGAAAATGAATAAGGGTTATATTGGGCACTTTTTCCTTTTTCGCCGTAATTACGGAGATAACGAAAAAAATTCATTGAAAAAATGGGGTATATTCAAGCCACTTCTTCTCAAAAAGTAGTCATTGTAGAGAAATGATTTAGGTGTCATTGAATGCGGAAAGAGCTGCTGTATAAAGAGTCAGAGGATTATATTGAAACTCCCAATAATTTATTTGTTATGGAATTTAAAAAAAAAATTTAAAGCGTCATTCATTTTTCCGTAGGTTTTTTAATGTAACTGAAAATCTTCTGTGAATTTCAATATAATCCTCGACTCTTTATGCAGCAACTCTTTGCGCATCTAATGATACCAAAATCATTGCTCTACGATAACAACTTTTTGAGAAGAAGAAGCTTGAATATTGACATTTGTATTGCTCAGAAAACGCGTTTTAGTGCCGAGACAGGTTTTTTTTGTTTGCAAGCTACATTTCTTGGAGAAATTGGCAGTGTTGACGTTTTGAATATCATTTTTGTAAGTTATTGTGGTTCCTTGAAGGAACCAGTACCACAAGTGATACCAGAAATGTCTGAAACGCACCAGGAGCATAAGCTGGGGCGTCCTTGGCATCCTCGTAGGCTCCTCTTATGGGATATGGAAGCGCCACGCAGAGCCAAACGCTTATATCACTACATTAGTACCGAGCAATCAACGTCAAATCCAGAAAAATCTTGATCTGCTATCGAAAAAAAAGCCATCTAAATCTGAATAAATCGTCGGTCTGCAACAACTAGATCAGCTAACGTGACATAACTACGCAAGCAGATCGGGCGAGCTACCAATCACCCTCCTTCCCCCTGAGGGAGGAAGGGGTGGAGGTACCGAGAACTCAATTTGCCAAATCTCAAAAATTTTAATCTGCTTGCAGATAAATGCATATCTAATTATGAACAAACCGTCGGTCAGTCACAAATAACTCGGTTTATTTGGCACATGTGCACTAGCCTGCTGGGCGAGCTTCCCCCACCCTCCTTCTTCCTCCCGAGGGAGTGAGGGGTGGAGTTACCGAGAATTCAACTTGCCAAATTTCAAAAGTGTTGACTTGCTAGGAGATAGATACATACCTAATTATGAACAAACTGACACTCAGCGCCAATGGGCTCAGCCAGCGTGGCATATCTGCACGAGCTGGCCGGGCGAGCTACCCTCCACCCTCCTTTCAAACCCCCATTTGACATACTTTGGTGAGACGGATCGTTCTGCCGCTTTGCAGGAATGAAGTTTAGGACTTTCTCAATCGAATAGAGCAATAAAAACAAAAATATGATGGATTTTTGATTTTTGACTGGTCGGTGGCCTTAACTTTCAACATATCAAAGCCTAAGAGTCAGTGAGTTTTGATGCTAGAACAAATCCAAAGACAGGTTTAGAATTCTTGGAACATTCCTAACAAACTCAAATGGGCTTTTTTCATACACAAATTTTTGACAAAAAATACATAGCTCTAAACCCAAAAAACTACTGTTGTTTTCAGAAATTTTGAAATATTTGAAAGGATATAAAATTTTGAATTAAAAAAAAAACATTTGAGTGTGTTAGGAATGTTTCAAGGATTCTAAAACTGTCTTAGGTTTTATTCTAGCATCAAAACTCTAGGACGAGTAGCATTTTGAACTATCCATATAATATACTAAAAAACTAATTTTTTGAGAAAAAAACTAAGCCCTAAATCGAAAAAGTGACAGGAGTAAAAAAGTTTTTTTCACAAAATACAGATACTGGCCAATTTTCTTTCAAACAAATCGGTTAAAAAAAGTTGAAAAAATGGGACGACCTCCTTAAAAAACGCATTTTGGTCAAAAAAAATATTAAAAAAAGTGTTTTTTTCGAAGAATTACACGTATTGTCTTTTGATGCAGATTTTTTCCCAGAGCTACAGCAATGTAAATTATATCAATCGAAAGGGCTTGATGAGAGCTACAAAAGCCCGAGAGTTCATTGTAGAAAACCCGGTAGTTCGAAAGATAAGAAAAACAATTTTTTTGTGAAAAATGCATTTTTTAGGGAAACTTGTTAATTGGTTTCTCAAAAAAATTTCTTCCACAATTTTAGAGCTTCAAGAATGGTTTATATAGCATTTGATAGGGCTTGCAAGGTGTATCCATTCGCAATAGCATTTTTTGATACATTTAATATTTTGAAAATTACACGACATGAACAGAAAAAAATTGAAAAAAGTCCCATTTAAAAAAAAACAATTCCCAAAATCCACAAAAAGAAGTTATCAAAATGCCCTATTGCGGATGGTTATATAGACATATGAGCAATCTAAAAACAAAGTACTGGTTACGTAACTTCAAAATTTAGAAGAAGGAGGATTTAAAAAAAAACTTTTTATCATATTTTTCATAAATAAAAAAAATTCACTGCAGATACAAAAATTTTGTCCAAATAACAAATGATCTTTGCATCATTTTACACCTACTGTGAAAATTTCAGAAAAATCCATCCGTAAATAACAGACTTTTTTCTACTCAGACGGTGTCCTAAAGGTCACGGTTCAGGTCTGTTTCCGGATTATGGTCATTTTTTGGTTTCTAAACTCATCTTATAGAGACTTTTCTTGCGCATCCAACGGTATAATTGACTTTCAAGTACGTCAATTGGTTAGTCTTTTGGACGGGGTAAAAGACGCTCACTAGTGTGACCTTGGGGTGCACCAATGGATGGGTGACCTCCCTCTTCCCCCCCATTACGAGCCAGTATTGAGGGTTTCTCTACGGGAATAGCATGAGAGTTCATTCATGGCCTTAGTTGAAATGCTTTTGTACTCAAACGAAACATTCTATTACTTGTGATAAATTATGATGGTGTAATTGAGTGTTTGTTTTGAGTCTGGCTGCTGAGTCATCAGCTAATTAGCTGGCTATGTAAACCTAAACGCCTCCCGGAGTTTTCAAGCTACAGGAATGGCAATTATATCAATCGAAAGGGCTTGAAAAGAGCTACAAAGCAACACAGGTATTTGAAAAAAAATTAGCCAGTTTTGAAAAAAAAATTGTTAAAAATAAAACCCTGTTCTGAAACTTGTATTTATTGACTTTTGATATGGATCCTTTCCCACTGTTTTGAAGGTACATAAGAAGGTACAGAATAGCTCATTAGACTCAATTTACAAATTAGTAAAGAACGAAAAAATTTTTTTGGGAAAAATGTTTTTTCTGCAAACTCCCTTTTTGATTTTTGGAAACCTACTCCTCCCAGTTTTGAAGGTACAGAGATGGCAAGCATACCAATCAATAGCGCTTGAAAGGGAGAATAGATCCAGTGTAAAAGTTTTTTCGATTTCAATTCACCTTAAAAATTAGAGCAAATTATTCAAAAATGTGGAAAAAAGGTCATTTTTACGGAAAAAAGTTCTCAAAACTCAAAAAATCAAATAATCAGAAAACTTTTGCACCGGATCTCTGGACAAGACAATTTGCTATCTAGAAAATATTTTCTCATTTCTCCGAGTTCAAAATTGTAGGAGCAGTAGGATTTTCCGCAACACATGTTTTTTCATGTTTTTTAAAAATAATCTTTTCCGTGTATGGTTACGAAAAATACGCACAAATAAAAAAATATTCATAACAATTTACACCTAAGGCAGATATCTCAGAAAAATCCGAGAACTTAGACTTTTTTTACCCCGAACCGTCCCCTTAAACTTAAGTTTGGTGTTAAACTTAATATCTAGTAATTGCAGTCAAAGCTAAAGGGTATTACAATAGACATATTTGTATCTCACTACTAGTGGGCATGAACAAGTTTAGTGACTTCTAGGGGATCCTACCAACAGTTTTGCAAGGTGTAAAATTATGTTTAACCTACTAAACTTGAACTATTCACATACTGGACTGATCAATGAACAGGTTTGCTCAGAATCAGACACGTATGTTCCCAGCAATAGTTAATATGAGCCAAATGAGAACATATTAAAGTCCATTCCATAAAACATGGTAAACTATCCAATGAAGTTATGTTCAGATAGCATAACAAAATTGACTTGATTTCCTAGTGTCCGGTGTTGTTATAAGTTGAGTCACAATTTGTTTTAGAAGCTTTGTTTGATCTTTCATCACAGATTTCAGCAGAAATCAAATTAAGCATCCTAATCCAATTGAGTAAATTTATGAAGTCTTGGTTTTAATGAAGAAAAAACTGTTCAGATTGTGCTTCTGAATAATTATCAAAACACAAACTTCTATTTTGGGTTGTGTGATCATCATGGCTAGTTTTTGCGGATAACTGTTCAAGAACTTCATCACCCCCAATAGTGAACGTTTTCCCGACATGAAATCGCATTTGGGGAGTTTATAGAGATTTAAAAGCTTTGGCATTTTTGAATTTTTCAATGAATTCATTTGAGTTGACGAGTTATGATTTTTTGATTATTCTAATAGCTCTTATTTGGAGTGTAAAGAGCAAATTGGTTCAAGTTTCACCTGTTCTATGCCATGCTTTTATTGGCGTTACGAGGGTGAAATACGTATGGATAAAGTATTTTCAATGCTTTTTCACTCCTCGTATATTTTCTTTTTTTCAGGGCTGTTCTTGTAATGTGCCTGGCAGCTGATTAGTGCAGTATTTAAATACTTTCATGATCAGTCAAAACAGCACACCCACTCAGTGCAGTGAAATCATAGAGAAAACAAATGACTACTGAACTAGGCAAAAGAAATGATGAAGAATTGGAAGCAGGTAAAACTTAGAGGAAAATGTAAAAGCTCAAAATTCCATTTAGGATCAGATTAGATGTTAGTTGAAGCCTTCCAGCACTCCAAAGAGAGGAAAGAGGAAGACACCATTTAGTATGGAGTATAGATGATAAATCTATGTACAAGGTGCCCAGAGACATCAAGTTGAAAAGTTCATGATACAAGATTAAAATTGAGAAGGTAGGTCCTGAAAAACAGAACATCAGTGAACCAAAAACAAATGCTCCATAACAAAACAAAAAAACTAAGCTATTTCAATCAAAGGAAGGCCTACCTAACTCTCAGCTCAGGCCCTCACACTTTCCCCCTGGGAGTGCCAATTCCCATAGATACAAAAGTTGTATTCCCCTGAGGGGTATCTCACTTCCAAACATCACTACTTTTTACTACCATCAACAGCAAAAATTTACGACCTATTTTTACATAATGAATGTTACTCAAATGTCCAGATGTAAGTAATCAGCCTGTGAGTACTTTGAGTCAATAATACACGCAATAACAAAGGTTCTAAAAAATTTTCAAGTTTTTGATACATAAAATACTAAATAAAATATTTGATACTAAATAAAGCAACCAATGCGTAATTACAAAAAGATAACCCAAATTCTTAAGGGAAGCAAACTGAAGCCAAAAACTTAAAATGAGATTATTGCTTGAAAATGCTCACGGATTTCTCGGATTTTTCTATTGCATAGAAACATCATTTCTGTGTTGGCAATCCAAACCCCCATAATTACCGCCAAATTGCCCCCCCCCCCCTTCCCCCGCAGTTGCGCTCAAAGAGACCAGCTGCAGCTCTGCTTTGCTGTGGTTGGTGGGTCCAAAAATTATTTCTTTGTTTTTAGACAACTGTCCATTTATTAGAGAGGTTTAGTGGTCCTTGGCCTTCTTAGTGAGTGGTTTTGTGCTTGTCTATCCTGTGAAATGCCTAGAATATCAAATGCAGCTGTTTGCTCTGGCTGAAGATGCTTTTATGACTTTGAAGGGCAATTCAAGCTACAGTTTTATACCTATGGGGGAAATCTTTTTGCATCGTAGAGATCACGGTGGGCAATATGAATACTCTCAAAGTAATTTTTTGATGAGTTGATTAAGTTTTATATTGCAAAAAAAAATAAAAATTGGGTTTTAAAATTCTAAAGCTTGTAAAAAAAACATTATGAGGTGATATAGGAAAAAGGTCTTGTACATTTGTAGATATGTTTATTGTGAATCGAACAAAAAACTAATCGTCTATGTACAATATTGGCTGGGAAATTGAAATTTTAAGAAATTTGCCTCTGGGTGGGGGGAAGGGGATGTGGGGAAAATTTTATGGGCTATAAATGTTTATTAGAATGTTATAAATATGCTGTGAATACCTCAGAGCTCATTTCACTCCGGAAGTATTTCTTTTTAGTTCTTGAATATTTCCCGGGGAAAAACCATTCGGGGTCCTCTCAGTTTGCAGTGACATTAGTGGTAGTGACTTATCTGAAATATTTCAGACTTATTAGTAGTGTATTAGTTTGTAGGTTATGATGGAAAAAAATAAAATATAAAGGAAACAATGTGTACTCTGCACTATGGTGCTTGGTAACTTTGACCAATATTTTCTCAAAATATGGGTCATAGACTTTAACAGGCAAATTTTCCTACAGTTTTGAAGCTATTGAGAAGATTTTTTTGCATCGTGGAGAGCTAAGTGATTACTATAAATGATAGGAATTTTTTTTAGAAAAGTGGATTAGAAATTTTTTCATTATCCCTAGAAATAGAAAAATTACATTTTTAATATTCAAATAGTTGTCAAATTTTTTTTAGCATCAACAAAATTTTTTTCCTAGTTAGTAGATATTTTGATTATAAATCGAACAAAAAAAAATCATTTGCCTCTATATACAATAATGCTGAGAAATTGAAATTTAAAAAATTTTCCATGGAGGTGGGGGAGGGCAAATTTCAAAATTTTTAGGGCTACAACTGTCTATTTGAATGTTAAGAACATGCCCTGAATACCCGAAAGCTTATTTCCCTCCGTAAGTATTTTTATTCATTTTTCAAAGAATTCATAGGAAAAATCATTCGCTTCCCTTAAAATGCTGCTCCCATGCTTGGTCAAGCCAGGCCTAGAGCTGGCATTTGTAGTTGTTGCATTGCTGTTTTGCTGTTTTTGTTGTTGTCATCAACATAATGAACCAGTAGTAATTCTGTTTTTTTTCTGTGTTTTTTCAATCCCAGTAGATTTATTATTGGTAGGATGTTACTGTCCACTCTTGGGTATTTTTCTTGTATTGTAATTGTCTAAATATAAAATAGACAAAGAAAAAGAGAATCATACACCCATGAAGGTGGTTGGGAATGTCTGCCCATTCATTCACCTTGAGACTAGGACAGGAGCATGGAAGTCAGTCACGAATGGCATGCATCACTGCTAGCCATTGTGGCTACTTGGGTTGGTGATATGACAAACCATGGTTCTTCAGAGAGGATTGAGCATCCTACCTGTACCCCAACAATGTTTTATTTCCCTTCTTCAGTTAGGAGTAACAATAAGAGTGGAAAAAATGAGAGGGCATCCATAAATGACTCTGATGATACTGAGTTGGCATGGATACCCAATCGCATAAAAATATAGCTTTACTGATGAGCTCGACATGGTTACCAAAAATTACAATTTGATCATGAAGACCAAATTGAATCATTCAATCACATTATTTATTAAAAGAATTATGCAGTTATATTGATTTTGTTTGTCTCATAATATAAGATATGATGCCTAAGCAGTAAAGAAATGTCCAGCAAATAGATCCATAATTCAGTTGTTAAGAAATTTGATCATTTGCAGAACATGTTCAATATAATAGGGAAAAAGATTAGATAGGTTAGTTTAAGCCTCCCTTACCACAACAAAGGCTTTCTGAAGAGAATGAGGCACCACATAGTATGGACTTATGGACATGGACTTAGGAGGAAAATGGAACCAATTGTAAGAAATGTATAGAAACAGTAAATTGAGAAAGAAGTTTATGAAACATGTTGAAAGTTGAAGAAGAATGTAGTGAGTGCTGAAAATCACAACAGGAGAGAAGCAAAAATAGAAACAGAACAAAATACCTTTTCATTTGAACAAAAATAGCCTACCAAATCATTAGCTTGGGACCTCCAATATTTCCCTGGGAGAGCCAATTCCTATAGATCCTCAAGTGGAATCCCCCAGAAGGCTCAAAGAGAAAAAAGATGTTCATTTTAATGAATTGGAATATATATTAGTCTAGGCCTCTCTAACCACAACAAAGGCATTCCAATTAGTGATGTACCGATGTATCGGTATCGGCAGTATCGGCCATTTTTAGTGGTATCGGTATCGGCAAAATCCGGCCGATACTTTACCGATACTTTCCAGTATTATGTATTTTATCATCAAAATTAAGGTCTTAAATTATGAAAGTAAAAGTATGTCCCCTAATAATACCCGTTGTGTTTTTATTTACGATTTGGTGTCCGCTTGTTAATAAACATAGGTTGTGTGAGTTTGCGGTATCATGGATACCGAATTCCTCAGTGTAACATTAAAAGATGGCGTTTCCATGCATTTAAATATTCGACATTTTATCAGGATAGGTTTTGTTAGGATAGGCTAGGTTAGCTTAGATTAGGATAGGCTAGGTTAGCACAGGTTAGGTAATACTGACAGAATTTTTTCTTGGGTCCACCTAGCTTAACAATGACATTTTCCATGGAATTTCCACGGGTCCTGCTACTATCTAATAATACCTTTGGTTTATTTGGATCCCGCTTCTTCCATTTTTTTTGTCACGCTCATAAGGAGAGTTATAGTGACCGTATCTGTGATACGAGTTTCACCAGCGCGCAAGTACAAGAATATTTTTCATTACAGGTGCTGTTAGGATGGATACATTTGTTGGGCACCACATCTGGAATATTTTTTAAAGAAAGTTAGTGAATCCCGTCATTTTTGACGGGCTGTACGTACTTGTAATCAAATAAAGAGCCTATTCATACCTAGTAAATTAGTTAGGTAACTGTTGAATTATAGCATTTAATCAGGCCAGCTAACTGAATTTACTACTTTGAATTCCCGATGAGTCACGTACGGTCATAACTGAAAGCTATGTAGCATGAATAGCTTTACCCTGTAGCGACATAAAATTATTATACTTTTACGACTAAAACCTAAATAGTTTGACCTAATATCCACTTCTTAAAGTATGTGACAGGCTAACAAAACCAAACCAATTTAATAAAGTTGAAGGTGCATTTGAAGGTTTTTGTGAATTTAATATAAAAGTAGCTTGGCTTGTAAATCGTCATATATTCCGAAGCTAAGAATTTATGTTAATTTAGCAAGTATATCGCCGTTCATAACGAATCTTGTATTATTCTTCGATGTTAAGATGTTTAAAACATCCACGAACAATCTTATAGTTGAATACATCTGAACGGGTCAGTTGATTGCTTTAATCTCAACTTGACGAGGAATTTAAAAACGAGGGAAATTTCAAGGAACTTCATCATATTTACTGGGAATACGTTTCGGAGTCCAGATCCATCATCAGTTCGTAAAAGTGAAATCCATAATGACTACAATAAAAGAAAATGTTGGGTACAGTCACTAAAGGAAATTACGAAAATAAAACATAAATCAAAACATGTCCCAGAGAAAATAAAATCGACAAGATTTACTTACAATTTGCAATGGGTAGGAACTGTCAGAATTGTTGAGGGCCGGTTTTCGTTTAACAATATGTAGCGACTCTAAAATTCCGAGGTCACTTGTAGTTTAAGCCGAATCTAAGATTTTGAAGTCCGCAGAGGATATCGGTACGTTGCATTTTACTGCGTGATTACGTACGAATTGTGGGAATTGGTTCCCCGTGCGGAAGCTTCAACCCCGATGTTCTGCCATTTTGATATAAAAATTTTGTGCCGTCATGCCGACGTACGATGCTGTGCACTGCATACCACTGTACAACTGTATGAATAAATCAGAAAGGCTCGCTTCTCTTTCAAAAGCGGATCCTTGTCTTGTACCGGAATTGTATAATTTTAAGGTTGCTTCTTTTTTCCGGTACAAGGATACGCTTCCGATGGAGATGCGAGCCTCTCTGATTTATTCGTAACAGTTTTACAGTTGTGTGCAGTGCACATCATCGTACGTCGGCATGACGTCACGATATTTTTATAACAGAATGGGCGAACATCGGGGTCGAAGCTTCCGCGCGGGGAACTAATTAGCTTACTCCTCACACTCCGCAGTACGTAATCACGCAGCTAAATACAACGAACCAATATCCTCTGCGGACTTCAAAATCTTACATTCGGCTTCAACTGCATGTGAACTCAGAATTTTAGAATCGTTACATATTTTTAAACGTAAACCGGCCTTCAACAGTTCTGATAGTTTCTACCCATTAAAAATTGTAACTAAATAATAGTTTTGTCAATTTTAGTTTTTCTAAGACATGTTTTAATTTTATTTTTATTTTCTTGATTTCGTTTCATGACTGTATCCAACATTTTGTTTTTCTTCTATTGCAGACATAATGATTTGTACATTTACGAACTGATGATGGATCTGGACTCCGAAACGTATTCCTAATAAATATGATCAAGTACCTTGAAATTTTCGTTTTTAAATTCCTCATCTTATAGATGGATGCGTGTTTGCGGATATTTTCGGTTTCGGGGCTTATCGAATTTTACTATTTTTTTCTTCACCAAAGTATGTACTCATATTTGGTGTGAATAACACGAAAATGACAACCCTTTTTTGGAGAAATTATTGTTTTGGTCCAGTTTTGGAGCCAGTTGCTATTGTAGCTAGTCTACATTACGTTGCAATACGATTAGAAACGCATATCTATTGAATGGATTTCATTCTGTTATTTTTCTCAACAATATAGTTAACATAGCATGGGCAGTTTTATTAATCATAATCGGAAACAGCAATTCTTGTAGGCCCTACACCACTAATGCGTTGTTCACTGTTGCCAATACGTAGAACGGAAAGTCGGGTAGGTTTAAAATTTTAATGCCGAGCACATATGTACAAGAACACACAAAGCTCTCTTGACTCGGAGTTCCCCTCCAGTGACAAATCACCATAACTCAAAAACGATTACTTCGGGCACAGCTATTCTCAAAATTACTATATTTAATTTAATGTCTTAATTATTCAATATGACCTGAAAGCTGCACAAAAGCGACATGGTTAGAAAAAATGGGCAAATTACGGGGATCACAACAACTTATCCAATACTACTAACCTATCCTGATAAAATTTCAAACTTATCAGTGCATGTAGAGACAATCTTTCAATGTTACACTGAGGAATTCGGTATCCATGATACCGCAAACCCAGACATCCTATGTTTCTTAAGAAGCGGACACCGAACAATACATAAACAAACATACAACGAAATACGTATTATTAGGTTAGATGATTGTAAAAGTATCGGTATCGGTAGTAGTATCGGTCAAAGTATCGGTATTTTCAAGTATCGGTATCGGTATCGGCCAAAAAATGGGTATCGGTATCGGCCAAAAAAATGGCATTGGTACATCACTAATTCCAATGAGAGGAAGACATTTAGTATAATTTGAAGAGGATGCAGAATCTACGCACAAGGTGTTTAGAAACAGGAAGTAAGAAGTTCAAGAAACCAGTTAAAAGTTATAGATGAAAGAAGCAAGTGCTGGAAAACAGGACATCAGTGTACAAAAAAATGAGGGTTTGTAACAAAAAAAAACATCCTATTCCCAAAAAAGTAATGCCTCCCTAACCTTCACCTAGGGACCTCACATATTCCACTGAAGAGTGCTAATACCCATAGATACAATGGTTTTATCCCCCTGAGAGGTATCTATTGAAATGACTGATTGGAGTATTCAAACCCTTCCGAGTCTGCCAGGACAAGTGTCCCACCAGATATTTTATAAGACCAAAGATCTACATATGTCCCAGAAACACGCTCTATTACATGAAAACAGAGTTATAGGTTCAGCAATTATTTGCACCACTTTTTTGATATCTATTACACAAAGTCATAGAGCAATAGCGCCTAGTTGACCCGCTTCTGCTGATGAAGTCATTTCCTAGATTTTTTTTTTATTTTTTTCTACAAATTGTCTAGGGTTTTTTTAAAGATTTCTGTTTTTTGTACATTCTTCAGTTTTTCAGTAAATAGTTAAATTATTGTTGTAATATTATAAAAGAAATTTGCATTCAAAATTGTTACCGTACTGCTAATTACTGTCTAATAGGACATCATCCTAGTACACATAAACTGACATGTCTACGGCGATAGCTAATGCAAGCATGAACTTTTTTCCACACTTGCAACATTGCCCAGTGCATATCAACACCTAATATAAAAATATGTGGGCTCTCATGACTATATACAGCAGATCAAAAGTACCACACAGCAAACTAGCTCAAAAAAACAGAAATCATCTTACTGATAAGCATCAAAATTGTAAGAACTAATAGGATAAGTGTGCTGCATTCAAAGCTTGGGAAGCATCATCTTTGTTGACATAGGTTTTGACAACACATTTGACAATTGTCCCGCTAAATAAATTGAGGGAACTCAAAACGGTTTTTTCTTATAAAATTTCAGAAATTAATTATAAATACTTCAAGAGCAAAATGAGCTCGGAGGTATTCACTACTTCTTTAGAACATTTGAATGGACATTCAGAGCCCTAAAAATTCTAGAATTTACCCATACTTCCCTCCCCCTCAAAGGGAAATTTATAAAAAAATCTTATTTCTCAAACAACATTGTACCTAGACACGATTAGATTTTTTGTCCAATACACAATGAACTGATCTAAAAAATTGAGATCCAGTTTTTTGATATCACTTCAAAAAAAATTTTAAAAACGTTTGAATTTAAAAAAAAAATCAATTTTCTTCTTTACATGGCAATAAAAAAATTTCTATTCAACTTACCAAAAACTACCACTCAGATTTATAGTACTCACCTTGATCTTTACGACACATAAAAGATCTTTTGCATAAGTGAAAAAATACAAGGAGAAATTGAGCCGCACAGCCGAAATAAACTTTTTCTGAGAAAAGAGCGTTCCATTTTTCAATTATTTCTCCAACAGTTTTTGACTTATGGAGATCTTTTTTGCATCGTAAAGATCAAGATGAGTACTATAAACCTGCAAAGTAGTTTTTTGATGAGCTAATTAAAAATTTTTAATTGCCATGTGAAATATTAACTATAAGTAAATATATTTTGATTAAAAAATTCAAACACTTATTAAATTTTTATTTGAAGCTATATCAAAAAACTGGATCTCAATTTTGTAGACCAGTTCATTCCAAAAATTTTAGGGCTCTGAACGTCCATTTGAATATTCTAAACATGTTGTGAATACCTCCAAGCTTATTTCGCTCTTGAAGTATTTTTTTATTGGATTTTCAAATTTTGTAAGAAAAAATGTTCAATTTCCTCAAAGATGCTACAAATATCAGCAGTGCACAACTGAGTCTATATTGAGTAAGTTCATCTTTTCATACATACTGCACAATTTTGTAAAACCAGTTCTGGTAGTGATTTTTTAGTTATTATGTGAATAACACTAACAAATTCTTAATATGGAGAAATATTTCATGTACATTTCCAACATAAATAAGCTGTATGAATTATAGAAGTTTGATATTGCTAAAAAAAAGCTTGTTTCAGTTTCAGATTTCATCAGTTGTTAGGCTGCCTCTATTTTCTGTTTTCATTGCTATTTCGACAGATTCATGGCACCACGTAAGGTTTTAAAATCATACAGACAAGGGTCTGCTCCAGGCTACTATGGCTGTTACTGCAGTGAAGGCAAAAACTCTTTCATTTAGAGCAGCCTCAACTAAATATGGTCTCTCCCGTACAACTATTCCGGAAAAAGTTGCAGGGCATTACACTCATGTTAAGCATCAACAAGGCACCTACCTAGCTTAGTTTGAAGAGCGTGGACATGTGCAGGCATGAGGGCATGTGAGAGCATGGGGCAGTGGGGCATGAGGGCACATGAGAGCATGGGGCAGTGGGGCATGAGGGCACATGAGAGCATGGGGCGGTGGGGCATGAGGGCACATGAGAGCATGGGGCGGTGGGGCATGAGGGCACATGAGAGCATGGGGCGGTGGGGCATGAGGGCACATGAGAGCATGGGGCGGTGGGGCATGAGGGCACATGAGAGTATGGGGCGGTGAGGGCACCAAGACACACGAGAGCACGGGCCAGTGAGGGCATGAGGGCACATGGGAGTATGGGGCGGTGAGGGCACCAAGACACACGAGAGCATGGGCCAGTGAAGGCATGAGGGCATGTGAGAGCATGGAGCAGTGAGGGCATGGAGCAGTGAGGGCATGGAGCAGTGAGGGCATGGAGCAGTGAGGGCATGGAGCAGTGAGGGCATGGAGCAGTGAGGGCATGGAGCAGTGAGGGCATGGAGCAGTGAGGGCATGGAGCAGTGAGGGCATGGAGCAGTGAGGGCATGGAGCAGTGAGGGCATGGAGCAGTGAGGGCATGGAGCAGTGAGGGCATGGAGCAGTGAGGGCATGGAGCAGTGAGGGCATGGAGCAGTGAGGGCATGGAGCAGTGAGGGCATGGAGCAGTGAGGGCATGGAGCAGTGAGGGCATGGAGCAGTGAGGGCATGGAGCAGTGAGGGCATGGAGCAGTGAGGGCATGGAGCAGTGAGGGCATGGAGCAGTGAGGGCATGGAGCAGTGAGGGCATGGAGCAGTGAGGGCATGGAGCAGTGAGGGCATGGAGCAGTGAGGGCATGGAGCAGTGAGGGCATGGAGCAGTGAGGGCATGGAGCAGTGAGGGCATGGAGCAGTGAGGGCATGGAGCAGTGAGGGCATGGAGCAGTGAGGGCATGGAGCAGTGAGGGCATGGAGCAGTGAGGGCATGGAGCAGTGAGGGCATGGAGCAGTGAGGGCATGGAGCAGTGAGGGCATGGAGCAGTGAGGGCATGGAGCAGTGAGGGCATGGAGCAGTGAGGGCATGGAGCAGTGAGGGCATGGAGCAGTGAGGGCATGGAGCAGTGAGGGCATGGAGCAGTGAGGGCATGGAGCAGTGAGGGCATGGAGCAGTGAGGGCATGGAGCAGTGAGGGCATGGAGCAGTGAGGGCATGGAGCAGTGAGGGCATGGAGCAGTGAGGGCATGGAGCAGTGAGGGCATGGAGCAGTGAGGGCATGGAGCAGTGAGGGCATGGAGCAGTGAGGGCATGGAGCAGTGAGGGCATGGAGCAGTGAGGGCATGGAGCAGTGAGGGCATGTGAGAGCATGGAGCAGTGAGGGCATGGAGCAGTGAGGGCATGGAGCAGTGAGGGCATGGAGCAGTGAGGGCATGGAGCAGTGAGGGCATGGAGCAGTGAGGGCATGTGAGAGCATGGAGCAGAGAGGGCATGAGGGCATGTGAGAGCATGAAGCAGTGAGGGCATGTGAGAGCATGGAGCAGAGGGCATGAGAGAGCATGGAGCAGTGAGGGCATGAGAGAGCATGGAGCAGTGAGGGCATGAGAGAGCATGGAGCAGTGAGGGCATGAGGGCATGTGAGAGCATGGAGCAGTGAGGACATGAGGGCATGTGAGAGCATGGAGCAGAGGGCA
The DNA here is from genome assembly GCA_030386875.1 of Morinoia aosen. Lineage (NCBI taxonomy): Eukaryota > Metazoa > Arthropoda > Malacostraca > Amphipoda > Talitridae > Morinoia > Morinoia aosen. The sequence goes on from CM059557.1 coordinate 74,032,284, forward strand.
TGAGAGAGCATGGAGCAGTGAGGGCATGAGAGAGCATGGAGCAGTGAGGGCATGAGGGCATGTGAGAGCATGGAGCAGTGAGGGCATGAGCACACGTGAGAGCATAGAGCAGTGAGGGCATTTAGCAGTGAGGGCATGGAGCAGTGACGGCATGAGGGTATATGAGAGCATGGAGCAGTGAGGGTATGGAGCAGTGAGGGCATGAGGGTATATGAGAGCATGGAGCAGTGAGGGCATGAGCATATGTGAGAGGATGGAGAGGTAGCACATGGGAGAGGATGGAGAGGTGAGGGCATGAGGGCATGTGAAAAAGAAGATTATATAAGGAGATAAGAAAGCTCAAGTTCAAATGCACTTTTTGTTCTAAGGGTGCCCGCACACCAAAAAATTTGAAACAAGAAAGCTAGCAAGCTTGAATTGATCAACATGTATTGCTATGGGAGTCCAAACACTGAAAGCAACCAAGCGAGCGAGCGAGCAAGAAAGACTGAAGATTGACTGAAGCAAGAAAGCGACTTGAAGATGGTTTCACACCTGAGAGCTGCAGGGCCACAGCCTGTCAGTGCGGGACAAAATGTCGACAAGAGAGGTGCGCTGAATTTCTCCAGCTTAGACTGAACTCCTAATTTCTAAAGTTTATGCTGGACTGTGCCTTTAGAAATCAAAAAGATTGAAAGCACAGAGAAATTACATGTCTCAAAGCTATGGGACAAAGTAGGAATAAAATTCAACATTACAAACACATGCTTGTACCGCTTGTTTTTGTTATAGACCTCTCTCTCAATGACTTTCAGGAGCAAACTGACTGTCTTTTGGTGTGTGATAAATCTTGCCTGACATCTTTCTCTCTAGCTTGCTTTCTCGCTTTCAGTCTTTTAGTGTGAAGCACCCTAAGGCCTTTGCCAGACAAACAGCAGTGGAGCAGGGTAGAGCAAAACTGGTACGTTTTATGTTAGTGGTATTTCTATAAGGGACAAGTAGCACAGAGCAGTGTAGAGCAGCGCTGTCCAGAGCAGGCACCAGCAACGTTTAATGTCAGATGATAAAACACAATTCGTAAGCTAGCAGTTAGTCGCAGCCTAGAGTTTGTAAGGGGTGGATGAAGCACTTCTGATTTTCTCAGTGCAAACTATTACTGCTATCAGGGATGCATCTCATCCATAATATTTTAATTGTGATTATGTTAATAAACAATGGTATAGCAGACACTAAGGAAGATAGTGTTAAGTGGGCTTGTATAGTTATTTATACGTATATAGGTATTTTCCACCTCATAAATTGAAGAACTATCTCTATATCAATCATTTTCTTTGTCAATATCAATACTTTAAAGCATACCAATGGCAAATATTTTTACATCAGATTTTTTGTGTTTGGCGCACGGCACTAAGATTGACTTCAAATACACCTTTTTAGGTATAACCTAATAGTTTTTAACTATAAATATTCATCCTTTTTCTTCTAAGTAATACTGATGAAACACATGTTGGGTCATCTGTGAAAGTCATATTTGGAAAGGAAGGATCTTTAACTTTTGCTGGACCAAAGCGAAGAGCTGGGCATGGCAATACAGATATAATAAAGTCTGCACTTTATCAGTATTACATTGGTGAAACTAACTTTGACAGCACACAACTAAAAACTATTAGTTTCTTTGAAAGACAGTTGTGATAGTATAATTCTATGACTTAAATTCCATGGGAAAATTACAACTAAATTATAACCAAGTGATGCACCTAAAACAAAAAAGAACCTTTTATTTTATAGTTTGATATTGTTTATTAAATAATTCAAAATTTGGGTTCTTATATCCATAAATGTATACATTTATATGATTGAACATGTATGTTTTTCTTCTGTCATGTAGCTACATGTCCAGCAGTGCAAAATAATTCAGATTCAAGTATTTATAAGGTTTCTAGTCATTTGTCAGTGAATTATTTGCATGATTATTCTATCAGCAATCATAACTAGCGTGTTTCATAAAATTAATTTTATGCGGAATTTCCTGGCGCAATTATATAACAGTACTAAAGCCATTTCAATAATTTAGTGTAGAAATATTGCAGGGAAATAAGTTATTATTATTATTATTATTATTATTATTATTATTATTATTACTATTATTATTATTATATAAGAAAGTTTTAGCCTCCCTTAACCACAACAAAGATGTTCCATGAGAGGAAAGAAGAAGGCACCATTTAGTATGAAGTTGAGGGAATGCAGAATGTATGCACAAGGTGCACAGAAACAGTAAGCTAGGAAAGAAGTTCATGAAACAAGAAGAAAGTTGAAGAAGAAAATAGTAGGTGCTGAAAAACATGACAGGAGTGAACCAAAACAAGATGGTCCATAACAAAACAAAAACCAATTCTATTTCAACAAAAGGAAGCCTTCCTAACCTTTAGCACAGGCCCTCACATAGTCCCCCTGGGAGGGCTAATTCCCATAGATACAATAACTGTATCCCCCTGAGGAGTTTTTATCAGAACACACTAATTGATTTTCAAAATTTGGTTGCTTGAATCATGGTAATTGCATTAAAATGAACGAGTTTTCTTCTATGCCATTTCCATCACAAATGAGTATTTAATGAGTTATGGAAATAGGTTTAGTTCTTGTGTTCCATAGCAGTTCCAGTCATTCAAACAGCAGAAACCGTTGCGTAGAGCTGTAACAGTACGATTGGGTACTTTGTACTTTATTATTAGCCGACCCCGCAGAGCCTGAACACACTTCTAGGATCTTTTAGTTAGTAACACAATAAAGGTTATCATTATAAAATATTAGCAAAACCGTATGAATGAATACCATAGACTTCAAGTAGTGTGTTCTAAAAATTTACCCTGCATTTCATCAATAGAAAACAATTTTTCAGGCGTGGAAGCAAATGCTTATTCACTCGTGTTTTTCATTTTTGCCATAATCATCTGATTTTTATAGTTTTTCAACATTAATAATTCATGGCTTCTTTCAAAAAAGTGACAACTAAGTGGGCTGTAAAAATAATATAAAGTTAGGAACAGAAATAACACAGTAGAATGGTACCAAAACCCTTTAGAAAATTTTTAGGTAAATGTGAAGGAGAGGAGCATAATTGATTTACCACTTCTTGGTGCCTAAACATAGTTAATTAGATCTAAATGAACAATTTTCTTCTATGCACTTTCAAGGGAAATGAGTATTTACCAAGTTATAGCGGTAAATCACTTCTGCAACTCTTAGTGTTTGAAGCAAAAAGAAATTGTTTGGAGGGGAAGACTACAATGGACTCTCCCTTCCGACGCGCTGAAATGATCAAGCGCATTCCCGCCATTAAAGACAAAAATTAATATGCCGCTATAACTTGTTGTTTTTGGGTGATACCTGATAACCTTTATTTGGTTATTAACTAAAAGATCTTAGAAGTGGGTTCAGTCTCCGCAGGGTCGGCTAATAATAAATTATGTTGTACCCAAACGTCCTGTAACAGCTCAAGCATCCAACGGTTTCTGCTGTATAGGACACAAAACTAAACCCACCACTATAGCTCGTAAAATACTCATATGCCACAAAAAGTGTATAGAATAAAAGGTCAATATTGAGTTTAGGTGATGTGGGGAAATGAAGCATTCCGTTGCCAAAAAATCAGTAGAGGAGCCCATTTAAAAATGTTTTACATGAATGAAATTTTTGGGGCTGATGCTTAGTTTTAGAGTTAAAGCGGTGAATCAGTTCCCGCAACTCAACTGTTTGAAGCGGGAGCGCGAGTATGGCAATACTGTCATGGATGCTCCATTCGGGAGCGAGCACCAAAGGAAGCGGGTGCGCCAAGCAGAATTTAATTAATAACAGAAGCTAACCCCCTATTACAAACGTAAAGAGGTTGGGTCGTGAGGGATAGCCACAGTTCTTCTAGTGAAAATTATAAACAGATGTTCCTAGTGACGTCCCTTTACATAGACTCCAATGGCGCCACCCGGTCCCCAAGATGATGGCGGCCGCCATCTAAGAGTTGATGTAAACGGACGTTACTAGAAACCTTTATTTATAATTTTCACTAGAAGAACTGTGGCTTGTTCTTACGACCCAACCTCTTTACGTTTGTAATAGGGGGTCACGTTCAAAAAATAGTACGTTACCTTATGCAAGTATGACGTTTCTATGCACAACCTGAACACTATCAAAGTTTAATAATACGAAAATTATGCATTTGCAAGCAGAATGTCATTCATGTAAAATGTTTTTAAATGTGTTCCTTTAGTGATTCTTTGGAATAAAATTTTCAATTTTGGTGGATCACCTTAAGGCCATCGAACGGTTTTTTCCTCTAAATTTTCAAAAAATAAAAAAAATACTTCCGGAGTGAAACGGGCTTTGAGGTATTAACAGCATTTTTATAACAGTCTAATAAACATACATAGCCCATAAAAATTTTAAATTTACCCATTACCCCCTTCCCCCCCCTCAAGGGGAAATTTCTAAAAAGTCCTATTTCTCAGCCAATATTATACATAGAGATGCTTAGTTTTTTTTGTTCGATTCACAATGGACTGGTCTACAAATTTGAGATCCAGTTTTTTGATATCGCTTCAAAAAAAAAAATTAGGAAGTTTTGAATTTTTTATCAAAAAATATATTATATATTAGTTATTATTTTGAATGTCACTAAAAAAAATTCTATTCAACTTATCAAACCACAACTGTGCAGGTTTATAGTAATCACCATGGTCTTTACAATGCAAAAAAGATCTTTTCCATAAGTAAAAAACTGGTTGAGATATACTTGAAAAAGTTGAGCACGTTTTCATTGAAAAAATTTTTTTTTGGCTGTGCGGCTTTATTTCTCCTACAGTTTTTTACTTATGAAGGAGATCTTTTCTGCATCGTAAAGGTCAAGGTGAGTACTATAAAGTTGAGATGTAACTTTTCGAAAAGTTGATTAAAAATTTTTTTATCGCCATTTGAAGACAACAAGGTTGAAAATATATATTTTTTTAAATTCAAATATTTATTAAAAGTTTTTTTGAAGCAATATCAAAAAACTGGATCTCAACTTTGTAGACCAGTCTATTGTGAAACGAACAAAAAAAACTAATCATCTCTATGTATAATATTGGCTGAGAAATAGGATTTTTTAGAAATTTCCCCTTGAGGGGGGGGGAAGGGGGGTGTGGGTAAATTTAAAAAATTTTATGGGCTATATATGTTTATTAGACTGTTATAAACATGCTGTTAATACCTCAAAGCCTATTTCACTCCGGAAGTATTTTTATTTACTTTTTGAAAATTTAGAGGAAAAAACCGTTCGGTGGCCTTAACTGCATATGGACCTTTTGATCTAACTATGTCTAGGCAGTGAAAATTGGAAAATTGTTTGTAGTCCTTTCCTTCACTAATACCAAATTTTATAATAGACACTCCAACTTTATCCTATGATGTTGAGTTTCCAATAATTTATATATTTTAATACCATTAAATAACATTCATATTAATCTGAAAATGCTAATTAGTCTTGTCTGTTTTGAATATTTCTAAATGATTTGTTAAAAATATCAGCAAACGCAAACACTAATAAAATGTGTTACTACTAATTCATGTTAGCAGTTGCTTCAATCCACAAAGAGCTAACCTTACCATAGCTTTATACATCACAAATGAGTTTTTACAATGGGAATATAATATTCATTACTTATAGGTTGAGGTCAGTAAATACTGGGATTAGCAAATTATACTCAGCCACTCATTACCCAAGGTTGGAAACATGATACAGAAGCCCAAACCACTCTGGGTAAAGTAACTTGTAAGGTTTTAAATAAACATGAGTTTCAAATGTTGACATACAATTTTTCCTAATATTACACAGCACCAAGCTAAGTAGTACCACTTATTTCCATGTCACAGAAAAAATCTACAACAAAATTTGAATTTTTCCTGCTAGGGTAATTCATCAAATATCGAACAGAAACCACGTGCGCATAGAAACAACCTTCATAAATCGGTAACTTTTGCTCTGAATAACTGTTGCGGGCCTCAAGATTATTCTTAAACAGTTGCTTTCTTGTTCTGTGATGTCGCTTTAAAGACAACGTAGATTGTTGGAATTTATTTATTGTTCTAAAAATCGAATTCTTTAATAACATAATTTCATCAATATCGAACATGAATCGAACAAGAATTTTGATTCGAACAGGATGGTTTGTCAATTAGTTCTCCTCATATGGAACATTTGTTAGACTATTAGCACGCCACGTATGGTTTGTCTATTAGTACGGCTCGTATGGAACTTTTGTTTTAGGACGTCCTATATTAAGAAACTTTTTAAAACCCAATATGTTGACATGTATCTCATGTGTCCACTTGGAAAATAAACATTTTTCTTTCATTCTTTTTTTTCTTTGGTGCACTGGATTTTCTTGGAAATGCTCGCGGTGGCACAGCGGTTAAGGGATCGAACTTGTATGTTGGAGTCGCGGGTTCGTGTTCCGGCGCTGCGATTTTCCCGTTGGGTATAAGGGAAAGCTCAAGCACAATACCCCCACTCGACCCAGGTGTTGGAAATGGGTACCGGCTTTACGGGGGAACCGTCATGGTGTCCTATATATAGTGTTAGTTATAAGACATTTGAAAAACCAATGCTTAAGATCATTTGTATCAGGCTTGATTGAAAATAAAGCATCCCAAAAATGCCGATGTTTGTTTTGTTTGTTTGTTTGAAATAACTGTCTCATTACTTATTTTCAAGATGCATTTGAATGGAGAGTTATCAAAATTTGTATATGATGTCGATGTTTCATTTGCAGTGTTTGTTGAACCATCATTGTGATCATCAACCTGTGTGACCTTTTTTGGAGAAGAGTGTAAAGCACTCGTCAATGAATTATTATTGATGCTTGCATCAATTTTCTTGGCAAGGGATTGATCATCAGTAAATGTAGCCAGACGAATCATTGATGATCTTGAGGGCCTTGGAACACCAGCAGCTGATTGGTAGCCCCTCACCAGAATTCCCATCTTCAACTATTCAATGTTATTATCAAGCGTTAATACAATATTTTAATGAAATAAAACAGGCGTTCAATAGATCGATTCAGTTATTTAAAAGAATTAAGAATTGAAAAGCCTTGTTCGAGGCATGAATTCATGATTTTTAAGGAATTTTGATTCGAACACCTTTGTTCAGTATTTAATACTGACATGAAAAAGGAACTGAATGTCGAACATGGAATAATTATCAAGTTTTTGGCGGAAAAGAAAAAAATACAGCAACAGAACATCATATGACATCACTACTCTCTAGTTATGACGGGAGGTTGACGGTGACCCAACAACAATTAAACCGTCGCAATTTTCCCGAGGTGCGTAAGATTTTTCGAGTGAAAAAATTCAACCAATTTGTAAGGGTCGTACAGAAAATGCGTTCGCAACCGCTGGTAGCAGTTTGCAGCTCACAGAAATGAGTTTTTATCACTAAAATAGGAGTTTTAGATGTAAGATCACTGACACTGAGCAAGTTTGGATGCTTACTAAATTTATTACGCGCATATTTCCAAAGTTGTTCGATAATCAGTTCAGTTCGATATTTGATGAATTACCCTAGCTCAAATAAGGTCTTTCCTTGCAAAAAAACTGGATCAAAGTTATTATTTTTTGTGGGTTCTTTCTCAAATCATGGGTGGAGTCTCAGTTTCTGGTGGGTGTGATTTCATACAATGGGGACGCTGAATTATTAAAAATTATTTTGGTTTAGTATGAATTTAAAAAATCCATATCAAGAGTTCCCAAAACACATGAGGCACTTCCAAATAGCAATGAAAAATATTAAATTATGATTAACTGCAACTGGCAACCTAAGCACTCCATCTGCAAGCCAGACTCCTAATTATTAAGCACACAGTTTAAAAAACAACTTTGGTCGCAGATTATTGCGTAAATATGTATTAATTGAAGGCTTATTATTATCACTAATACGCACAACCAAACACCCAGCCATCAAGTCCAAGCACTGGCACAGGCACATCAATCACAACTCTACATACCCAACACCTCATTAACATGACGCAACAGGGTTGCCAACATGATGAGATGAGAGGAGAAAGAAAGAAAAGAACATAGTTTATATCAAATAGAGTTAAAACATGAAATGTTCAACATTGGTTTTTGAAACATCTCAATATTAATATCTTTAGTTGATAATTTTACTTTTGTCTCTTAATGCTCATAAAAAATGTCGAAACAAAAAATGATTGACCGGAAAGCACAACAAAAATGAGTTCCTTTCGTTGCGTAATCTGATTTTGACAGTGCATTTAAATATAAGTAACTAAAAAAAACACAGTCATCGTGATACTTTTTTTTTTTCGTTATAGCACACTTGTATTGAAAAAAATCCGAAAAACGCATTCAAAAACGATGTAAATGGCAAATGACCAGCTATCCATTTTAGAGAACCCATCTAAGATCCTTTGTGAACGTACGAAAAAAACGTCTCAACCCCTATTTGTGAACGAATGAATTCCACAATGGATGAATTGAAACGATCATCGAAAATAGAGCCGATTCCCACCAAAGCCGATGGACACTGCTTCCTCCATGCAGTAGCTCATCTACTTACAAAACTGTGAAGTTCGCCCAAAGTTGGGGAACTCAATTTAAATTACGTCAAGCTTGAAGAGCAAGAAAATTAAGAGGTCACCAGCGCGAGGGGACGCGCGTTGAATTTCAATAATTTGCAATCTCAGAAGGAGTTGAAGGCGGTGTTCGGATGCTCTACGGCATCAAGTTAATCAAGTTTTCATAAGGTTTTACCATGGACTGAACCAACAAGAAGGAGTAAAAGAAGAGATTTGGTGTAGCTCGCCTGGCCTTTATTGAGGTAACGAAGGGCTGTTAACCGTCGGTTGCTTCAGGGTGAACCGTTCCTGGTCCGATCTTGAGTAGGGGTGCAACCGGCTCGCAGCAATGATGGTGAGATGGCGAGTCTAAGGATGTGGAAGGGTTAGTGTGCTAGCATTCCCAGGGGATGGTTGAAACGACTCAGTGTCAAGTGGATTAGACTACTGGCGAGAAAATGCTCAACACAAGTCAATGTGGTTTGACGAAGGGAGTCGTGATTGAGAGGAAGGAGGCATGAAGGAGAGGGAGGAGAAAGAGGCAGTTTCTCCTCATCAATGTGGGTTGTATGGAAGCCTTTGTTGAATGGTAACTGCGTTCAGGTCTTTCTGGACTGTTACGTTCTCTACCGGGGTTATTGCCTATCTCATGAGTGAGCTAAGATGGCACGGTAGGTGAATGTGGCAGTGGAGTATGGAGTGTCTCGTGGCTTCCTGTGTGGGAATGGGAATGCTGAGTTATTTTGCACACGGTAAAACGGCGAGCAATATCTTAACACATGCAGACTGTGAACAACTGCAATTTACAAGCTGCCTCAATGCGAGGAGTCTCTACGAAACAACAACAACCCCGAGCTCTGGCACCCGAGTGTAGGTATGGAGTTCTTCGCAATATATTGGCTATATTGTTCGGAGAACATGAAACTTACAGATGTTAGCCTTAATATTTTCCTGGCCAAAAGCAACTGCTGAAAACTATTACTCAAAAGTTTGCACGAGCATAAACTTTTGACTGAGCTCCAATATGGGATATAGAGTCAGGATACTAAGCTCCAAAGATGATAGCCCTGCAATCCCAGAGTATGCTAAGGACTAAAAAATAAGGTTGTAATGGGTATGCTTCAGCATGCTACTTGGACTTTAGTCACTAACAACCTAAAAACACATAACTAAATAATCTGAATTTAACATGAATACCTTCACTATTATTCACGCTGAAAATCAATGCCTAGTGGCAAAAATCAACTTAAATCATTAGCTACCTAACCAACTTTCAAAACATCCCAGGTAGCAAGAAACTATTAGGCTAATAATGGGTTGATAATTATTTATTGACCTGATATTGGAATCTTGGATTACAATAATAGGGTAATAACAACACAACATCGAAAAAAGATATATTTATTTATGATATCAACTTGTTATTGGGACAATGTAGTAAATAGTTTTATTTCAAATATTAAACTAACAGTGTATATACATATGTACGATATTCATATAAGTGGAAACTATCGCATAATAATTAAAAATCTCGCAATTTAATAAAATTTGTTAAAATATAAATTATTATTGCCCAAAAATTGGGATGATATTGTACGCCAATAATACGGAGTAATTTGTTTAAATGCACCAATAAAGTTAATGAATAGTTATTGCAGTCATTAATGAGTGCAGATACATTTGACAGATATCAAGAAATGTAAATACGTTTCAATAATATGTAAATTCAGAATTACTGTAATCACAGGTTCACAGTTCTTGTTTTTTTCAGTCGTCCAATGAGTTTCGAAGGTCTAATTTTTTCAAAACATATGCTAAAATCGTTAGTCATATGTTACTATAGCAATAAATGTCTATGTATTGAATTAAGATGATATAAAGTCATTTATATATATGATATAAATGACTTAATTTCGTAGCGAAGGTATTGAGTAGGCCTATTCCTAACAAATAACCCATTTTGCATGCATCATTGTTTAAGTAAAACGCTTTCGTGCAATTTTTCAATCACGCATATATATGCTGCTTAGATGAACGTATATATGCTGCTTAGTACAGGTAGCCCGACCACTGGTACGTACGTGTAACACAAAATTTGTACTACGATGCCAAAGAGGTTTGTATATCATTGATTTTAGATAAATTTTGAATGCAGTTTAATTCATAGTCTTGTGTACCCAGGTGTCTGAAATGGGTACCGGTCTCAACCGGGGGAAAGCGTCATGGCGTCCTGGCGTTAGTCATAAGGCATTTGAAAATCCAATGTACAAGGTGATATGTATCAGGCTTGATTGGAAATAAAGCATCCGTAGATGCCTTCATTATTATTATTATTATTGTAGGTGTGTAGGTATGTACATCGGATAACATAGTTATCAGAATTAAATGTATTTCTCGTCTTTGAACCCTTCTGAATATTGATGCGATATTAGAAATTAATTATTGAGCCGAAGTGTTGTTTAAGGAAACACCTCAATATCAAGTCAATTGTAACACAGTAATTCACTGAAACTGACTACCCTACTTTAGTTACCCATCAAATTCAGTTCGAGTCTATTTGTGTTCAGTAATACTAATATGTCTAAATGTAAAATTATTCAAGAAGAGATAATATCTAGATGCGATGTAATTTGAAGGATCTGCTGGATAAGAACTAATATATAACTGAGTTCGTTGCTTTACTCGCAGCAAGCGGAACTTAATTGTTATAGATGCAACGACTCCAGCCAATACATTTCTGAGGCATACCTCAACATCAAGTCCACAGTGACACATTAATTAGCTAATATTGGGTTAGTAGAATTATCATTATCGGGGCCATATGTTTTACAAATATCAACCTATCAGGGAGTGGGTATTAAGCCAATGTTATTGTAGGGAACACTGCTTTATCAAGTCAATATTGACACAATAATTAGTTGATATTGGGTTGATGATAATATTGTTATTGGGCCAATATATTTTTCTAATACCAACCGAATTTTCCAAAATAAGGTATTGCCCCAATGTTCATTTTGAATATCCAGTCAATATTGAAACTGTATATTGGCTCAATATTAGGTCAATAAATTTTGCTACCTGGGATACAGAACCCATGCAAAAACACGCGGCAAGCATGAGGTAACTTCTGTACCATAATACTCTGGCAATAGGCAATAGTATGGAGAATGTTTCTAAAGCATTTACATTAAGAAAATAGGTTCAATTTACAAAACATCCCAATTGAGCTCCGCTTGCGGCGGTCGGCGAGCTAAGCAGCGACCATAGATATATACATACACTTCTTCTGCGGCTGATTTTGGTCCTTAGCTATTTAAGTAGTGGCACTTTTTTTTGGAAAAATTTACATTTGCACATATTAGTATTACTGAACAAAAATGAGCTAAAACTGAGTTTGAGGGGTAACTAGGGTAAAGTACTACAGGCCGAATACTTATTTTCTGACATCAAGTGAATATTGGTAGAATATATTGTCCCAATAATAATTTATTTTTAACCCAGTATTAGCTAATTACTGTGTCAATATTGACTTAATATTGAGGTGTTTCCTTAAAAAACGCTTTGGCTCAATTATTAATTTCTAATATCGCATCAATATTCAGAAGGGCTCAAAGACGAGAAATATGTATAATTCTGATAACTATGTTATCCGATGTACATACAAAACAAACAAACAAAAACAAACAAAAAAACAAAACCGTTTATTTCCAAGTTACCACATGAGATACATGCCAACATATTGGCTTTTAAAAGTTTCTTAATATAAGACGTCCTGAAACAAAAGTTCCATACGAGGAGTATTAATTGACAAACCATCCGAGGTTTACAAATAGATAAGCCATACGAGGCATAATAATAGACAAACTATACGAGGTGTGCTAATATATAAACTATCAGAGGTGTACATATAGATAGACCATACGAGGCATATTAATAGACATAATATACGAGGCGTACTAATAGACAAACCATACGTGGTGTGCTAATAGTCTAACAAAGTTCCATACGAGGAGTACTAATTGACAAACCATCCGAGGTGCACAAATAGATAAGCCATACGAGGCATAATAATAGACAAACCATACGAGGTGTACTGATAGACAATACTATCAGAGGTGTACAGATAGATAGACCATACGAGGCATATTAATAGAAAAAATATACGAGGCGTACTAATAGACAAACCATACGTGGCGTGCTAATAGTCTAACTCTGTCAAGGGTAGTTGAATGAGAAATATTATCTCTTGGATATTTTATATTCCAAGAGATTCCGGTACAGCGCTTCTTGCCTTTTTCCTACTTTGATAATTTTAACTAAGAACTTGGGAGTTTCGAAGAATTCTTTAGCAGTTTTCGAATTATTTATAAGATTATCGAAGTAGGAAAAATACAAAAACGATACACCGTACTAGATTGAAACACCACCGTAAATGACAATCAAGTATTGAGAAAAAGATAGTCTCGAAATTATTTGTAAAGAACGTCGCGCAACACAGCACGCACATCTAGAAATGCGTAAACAAACTTACACTCAAAAATGAAATGCATGGCCTGTTCGACATACAAATATAGAGATAATGTTTGCACGAGCGCTATATTTCATTTGTCTGTTTATACAATTAATTTCTTCTGTTCACAGAAATGCCCTGCGGGGTCGTGATAGATCGATTTATAAATCACTAAGCAAGCGCAATCAATTTGTTTATTTCTGAAATTTGATGCAGTGTTAACTGATCGCAGAGCTTTAGGTAAAATGTAATGTGTCTTGAGGTTTTGCTTTTTATGCAAAAAGTAGAAATAGAAACCTATATATGTACATGTGCGCATTTATGTGAGCGAAACGTGTGCATGTTTACACTGATACATAGACATTTATGTTTGCGTGCGCACACATACATACTCACGCACACACTAACACACATATTCATATATATATACGAATTGAAAATGAATATAAGCAAAATGCTAATAGACATGAAAAATAATCTTGCTCTTTCAATATTTAAAATGACAGCCAAAGCTCTGATGAATCGTAAGAAATAACCTGAGGAAAGATAAGGAATAGAAAAAGGACTTCGAAAAACGTATAAATGGAATGGTTTTTTAATTTCCTAAAGGAAATTTCAAGAAAACTCAAGTTACCGCCGAGGAACAACAATAAAAAAGAAAAAAAACGTATCATATCTTCAATATATCATATCATATATCATATCTTCTCGATATTCTCTGCAACATCATGCGGACATGGGTACATGGGATAAAATGGAGATACAGTGTAAGCCAGTTACCACTCATGATTGATAAATATCTACAAAATTTTGGCAGAAATGCGCAAACAAACATATGCTCAACATCAAAATTTATAGCTTGTACAACATACGGACAGAAAGATAATTTTACCACGATTCATACGCTCAAATTGCGATTAATTTCATTAATTGTATTTGTCATTAATCCGATTTATATGTGCAGAGACGCCCTCTGGGGAAGTGAGAGATCTATTTTTGAATCATTTCGCTAGTGCAATAAAATTTATTAACCGGATGGTTTTTGTGTAAAGAAATGAAATAGAAACATGTGTATCTATTTATGTAGATATATATATATACCTACATACGTACACACACATATTAATATATATATTTATTGAGAATGAAATATAAGAAAAAAATACATATATAAAATAAAAAGATAGAAACAACCTACCATCTATCACACCGATAATGACAGTTGAGCTCAGTGTAATCCTAAGAAATTATTCGAAAAAAAAAATATAACTAAAATGAAAAGAAGACTTCGAAAAACGTTAAATGAACTGGGTTTTAGTTTCTTCATAGAAATTTTTAAGAAAACTCAGGTTACAGTCAAGAAACAACACAACTCTTCAGCGTTATACGGACATGTGTACATGGGATAAAATGGAGTAACATTGTAGCCGGATATCACATCTGAGTGGAGAACATCTACAAAATTTGGCACATATAGGTAGATTAAGCAATGGTCCAAAGTGATAATTGTGATTACAGAAATTAACAGGTTTTTTTTCGACTTTGAAGTTTAGTGCTAGTGTGCACTGAACGCACGGAAAAATATAAAAAGACTAAATGAAAATGCTTAAATTACCCCCTCCCCCAGCTCAGCCGAAATCGATTGAAACATCTTTGAGAATGATTTTGAAATAGCGAGACAACGTTAGCCAAAATTTAATTCATTATAAACTTTGCACAACCCTCACAGCTATAAACCTGTATATTGGTGTACACACAAAATGTATTTTAGAGTATGTTTTCCATACGGATGCTAAATATTAAGATAAGAGAAAAAATAACAAAATAAAGATGAGGAAATACTCCAAATTATGAAAAAACGTTCGTTCTGCTGTATTGAACTCACGGCTGGGGTGCTCATTATTGTCGACAGAAATAGTTTAAGATGAATATACGAATGACTTAGCAAACGTAAAATGAAATAGTTTCTAATTTTCTAACAGAAATTTTAGGAAAATTAAAATTTCTGGTAGATGGGAAATTCACACCGAAATGCTGCAGGCCCTATGACAGAGATGCAAAATGACGTGATACATTTACTCTAAATTCTTATACAGTTTTAGAGTTTTTGATATGCTGGGGAAGCTTGTTCCACAAAAAAAAACTCCAGAAACTGAGAAAGCTTTTTGTCCCACGTTTGATGAACGGTAACTGACTAAAACATCATTCCTCCGATTTGATTTTTTGTTTGGGATATTAGATGGAAAAAATTTTACCACCTCCGCATTACTTTGGGGGAGGTACAGAGAGGAGAACACTCGTCGAGCTTTTTGGATCATGAATCTGTTAGGTATTGGGATCCAGTCGAGTTTTCTTAAAAGAGGGGTGACATGATCGTATTTATTAAAATTTCTTTTGCATACCACTTTGGCGGCGAAGTTTAGACATTTTTGCAACTCTTCCTGACGATATTGAGGTAAATCTCCCCACACAAGACTGCAGTAGTCCACACGCGATAAAACTAAAGACTGAATCACTAATAATCTAGATTTTTCGTCAAGTGTGTTCTTAAAGTGATGAAAGAACATTAAGGTTCCGTTTATTTTGTTGCACATTGTTTCGACGTGTGAATTGAAAGTCATATTTTTGTCAAACCAAACACCCAGATTTTTTACCTTCTCTACTGGTTCAATTGTATCGTCTCCAAATGTTAGCTTGAATGGTGGTAAATTTTTAGTCGCATTCTGCGATCCAAAAATAATGCATTGCGTTTTACTTGCGTTAAGTTTGAGGCCATTATGGTCATACCACAATTTCAAATTTCTCAGATGGGTTTCAGCGTTGGCTTGTGTTTCTTTTAAACCCGCTGTTGAGCTTGTCATGGCAATTTGTACGTCATCAGCATACATTGAGATTTTTGTGTTTGCCGGCATGGTGGGGAAATCATTGATGAAAATTGAAAATAGGAGCGGGTCGATGATTGAACCTTGAGGAACGCCAAAATTATTAATGGACGTAGGTTAAGAAGACGAGACTCTTGGAGTTTGTATAATCAGTACACACAGCAGGACACACGTTTACATTACGAAGGGTAGCGGTGGAGTAGGCTCCAGCCAAGCCCGAGAACCACGAGCAGCGATCCACAAGAACCATGAGCTCAGTTCTCAACGCATAGTGCTGTCTAAATACATTCTTACGCAAGAGCACTGTAACATTATCAGTATTATACACATATACATTCAAGGTGCTACATGAAAGGTTTCAACACTCCTTCTCACATTGAATGTGTGTCAGATGAGACCATTCCTAACTTCGTTCTTAGTCTAGAGAACTTTTCTATCGGCAGGTTCTTGGTGAATATGTCGGCGAGCATTTCGTCGGTAGGGCAATACACTACGTCTATATCTTTGTTACTTACAAGATCCCGTACATAGTGAAACTTAATATCGATGTGCTTGCTCCTCCCATGATATTTGGGATTGTTGGCAAGACAGATGGCTGACTGGTTGTCTTCGTTTATAACCATTGGTTCCATAGTCCCAAAATTTAGATCACTGAGT
This sequence comes from Morinoia aosen, assembly GCA_030386875.1. NCBI lineage: Eukaryota > Metazoa > Arthropoda > Malacostraca > Amphipoda > Talitridae > Morinoia > Morinoia aosen. Next base: position 74,048,927 of record CM059557.1, read on the forward strand.
AAGTGCTTTAACCAGACAGCCTCTTGAGCCGCACCGGCAAGAGCAACGTATTCGGCTTCTGCAGTTGAGAGGGCTACACAAGTTTGTTTGTTAGATCTCCACGTAATTACCGAATTACTGAGGGTGAAACAGTAACCAGAGGTAGACTTTCGGTCATTTTTATCACCAGCCCAGTCAGCATCTGAATAACCAATGCAAGTATCAGAACATTTGCTATACAAGAGACCTAGTTTAGAGGTGCCTCTCAGGTACCTGAATATTCTCTTAACACACATCCAATGCTGTTCAAGAGGTTTGGAGCTGTATTTAGCAACATTATTCACTGCGAATGCAATGTCAGGTCGAGTTCTGGTTGACAAATACAAAAGGCTACCTACAGCACTTTGATAAGTGGCAGGGTCAAATTCGACATCATTTGGGGAGCATATCGGATTTACGTTTACATCGGCGGGAGTTGCAACAGGTTTACAATTATCAAAGCCAAATTTTGACAACAGAGCCTCAGTGTAGGCATTTTGATTCAAGAAGACATTGTTTTTAAATTGTACAACACTTACACCTAGGAAGTAACTCAGCACACCAAGGTCCTTCATTTTGTATTGGGTAGAAAGGCTCAACTTTATTTGATTTATTTCATCACCAGACTCAGAAGCAATTATTAGATCGTCTACATACACCGCCACAATACACAGTTTCTTATCTTGAACACGAGTGTATATACAAGCATCACTCTTAGATTGTACAAAACCCAATTTCTTCAAATAGCTATCTAGTGTAGTATTCCAACACTTAGGAGCTTGTTTTAGTCCGTAGAGCGATTTTTGTAGTTTACACACCAGATTTTCTTTGCCTTTGACAATAAAACCGTCAGGTTGAACCAGATATAGTTCTTCAATCAGTTCTCCATTAAGGAAGGCTGTTGCAACGTCCATGTGATGGACTTGCATGTTGCATTTGGCAGCCAAAGCTAGTACTGTCCTGACAGACTCAAATCGAACCACGGGACTGAAGGTCTCGTCGTAGTCGATGCCATATTTTTGTGAGTAGCCCTGAGCCACAAGGCGAGCTTTGTACGAGCAAATGCTTCCGTCGGGTCCGGTTTTTCTTTTAAAGATGAAGGATGACATTTTGTTATTCAAGCACACTGCATGAGAGCGGTTTAGTAGGTAGCTTTCAAACCACTGAGTGTCTATTCCGAGGTTTGAAATTTTTTGTAGAAGTTTCTGTTGAAACCTTTATTGCAGCACCTTGAATGTATATGTGTATAATACTGATAATGTTACAGTGTTCTTGTGTTAGAATGTGTTTAGACAGTACTCCGCGCTGAGAACTGAGCTCATGGTTCTCGGGCTTGGCTGGAGTCCACTCCACCGCTATCCTTCGTGATGTAAACTGTGTCCTGCTGTGTGTACTGATTATACAAACTCCAAGTGTCTCGTCTTACTTAACCTACCTCCAATAGGTTATGGGCCCAGAAAACCTTCCGATGAAGCAATATCAAGTGAGGTTATCCTAAGTCCCGCGAAAAACAGCCCGGGACAGCGAGAACAGGCGTTGATGATTTGTTAGTGCTGTGTGAGACAGAAACGGTGAAAGAGAAAGAAACATGGCAGGCTCCGTAAGTGAAAGTGCAAAGAACTGCCTCACGGCTCTTAATGATAAAAACTATCCTACGTGGAAGCTGCAAATGAAGATGATCCTGATGAAGGAAAAACTGTGGAACTTGGTTCGAGGAACGGAAACCATGCCACAGACTACGGACGAGACTGCTCGAAGAAAATTTGAAGAAAGACGTGACAGTGCACTTGCAACAATTGTGCTGGGTGTCGAAACAAGTCAACTTTATTTATTGGGTGATCCTACTGACCCTTTGCAACTATGGCATAAGATTGAAGATACATTCCAAAAGAAAACTTGGTCTAACAAGTTCAGACTACGCAAAAGACTCTACAACATGAAACTAAAAGAAGACCAAGACTTACAAACTCATCTCAAAGCATTTGTTGAAATATTTGAGTCCTTGAGTGTGATTGATGACGCTGTTGATGAAGAAAGTCGTGTAATAATCTTGCTGTCGTCACTTCCCGACCATTTCTCCACACTGGTGACTGCACTGGAAGCTCATGAAAAACTACCGTCATGGGATATAGTGACAGAACGTCTTCTGAATGAAGAAGCAAAACTGAAAAACCAAAGTGCTTCAGACTTCAGTGAAAAATCCCTTGTGACCTCCAAGTTGAAAAACTCAAGGTGCTACGAATGCGGAAAATTGGGACACCTACGTACCAAGTGCTGGATCTATCAAGAAAAGTTGAAGAAAGAAGATGGGAACCACACAGAAGACCAAAACAATTTTGTAGCAGGTAAAACAAATTATATCAGTGCATTGTCTGTGATAAATATCAATAATTGTTGGGTAATTGATTCCGGTGCAACAGCACACATGTGTAATAATAGGAATGATTTTTCTTGTATGAATGAGCTATCTAGTCCAATTAATATTGAAGTTGGTGGTGGTAGAAACTTGCAAGGTGTTGGTGTAGGTGATGTTGAAGTTATGGTGTTGTTGCCTAAAGGTCTAGTAGATACCTGTGTTGTTAAGAATGTCTTGTATGTACCTGGCTTAGCCTACAATTTACTTTCTGTGCCTCAGATTACAGAAAGGGGAAACTCAGTTTACTTTGACGAAAGATCATGTAAGATTGTAAATAAAGACGATGAATTAATTGCCTTAGGCAGTAAAGTAGGAAAATTGTATAAACTTAATTGCACCCTTAATTCAGCTGCTAAATGCATGAACGTTTCCTCTGATGAAATTCTGTGGCATAAACGATTTTGTCATCTAGGATTCAATAATCTTAAGAAATTAGCCACTAAGAATCTTGTAAAAGGTTTTGATTGTTCTGTGAGTGGAGATAACATTTTTTGTGAAAACTGTTGTGATGGTAAAAATCATAGGCTTCCGTTCCCCAAAACAAATCACAAAAGGGAACGCCAACCCTTAGAACTTATCCACAGTGATGTGTGTGGCCAGCTTAATCCCATATCACTTGGGAGTGGAAGGTATTTTGTAACCTTCATAGACGACCACTCCAGATATACTTGGGTGTACATTATCAAACATAAGAGTGATGTTTTTAAAGTGTTTCAGGAGTTCAAATCCTTGGTAGAAAATCACTATGATCACAAAATTAAAATTCTGCTCTCCGATAACGGTGGGGAATACATCTCTAATGACTTTGAACAATTCCTAAAAAGGGAAGGAATTATCCATGAAAAAAACTGTGCCTAAGACACCTGAACAAAACGGAGTTGCAGAAAGAATGAATAGAACTCTCCTTGACTCTGTCAGAGCTATGCTGTCTGGTTGAAAGTTACCAAAATCATTCTGGGGTGAAGCTATATCAACTGCCGTGTATGTCAAAAATAGGAGCCCTGCTAGTGCATTGAATGATATGACCCCTTATCAGGCCCTTTAATGGACACAAGCCCAATGTACAGCACCTCAAAACCTTTGGCTGCAGTGCGTACGCACATGTCCCCAAAGATGAGAGGGAAAAACTTGATCCAAAATCTAAACCGTGTGTTCTTGTAGGATATGGAAGTGGATCCAAGGGATATCGTCTGTATGACATAAGCAGCAGAAGGATATTTTTGAGTAGAGACGTTATGTTCAATGAATCTCAGCAGATGCCAATTGAGAAAGAGCCTTCTGAAGTAAATGATGGTAATTTTACTCTTCTTCCTCAGGATCCAGAACCAGAAGACTCTGAGGGAGGGATGGAGCTTAGACAGTCAGATGCTGGGATGGAGGGAGTGGAGCCTAGAAAATCAGCCAGGTATCGACGCGCTCCTGATAGGTTTGGTGAATGGGTGTATTTAATGAAAAATGAGCTTGATATACCATCTTGTGTTCAAGAAGCCCTCAGTGGACCAGAAGCAAAACTATGGGAAACAGCTATGGAGAATGAGATGGAGTCTATGAATCAAAACAAAGTATGGTCTCTTGTAGAGTGTCCTAATGACAAAAAACCTATCAAATCAAAGTGGATCTTTAAAAGAAAAACCGGACCCGACGGAAGCATTTGCTCGTACAAAGCTCGCCTTGTGGCTCAGGGCTACTTACAAAAATATGGCACTGACTACGACGAGACCTTCAGTCCCGTGGTTCGATTTGAATCTGTCAAGACAGTACTAGCTTTGGCTGCCAAATGCAACATGAAAGTCCATCACATGGACGTTGCAACAGCCTTTCTTAATGGAGAACTGGTTAAAGAACTGTACCTGGTTCAACCTGACGGTTTTGTTATCAAAGGCAAAGAAAATCTTGTGTGTAAACTACAAAAATCGCTCTACGGACTAAAACAAGCTCCTAAGTGTTGGAATACTACACTAGATAGCTATTTGAAGAAATTGGGTTTTGTACAATCTAAGAGTGATGCTTGTACATACACTCGTGTTCAAGAGAAGAAACTGTGTATTGTGGCGGTGTATGTAGACGATCTAATAATTGCTTCAGAGTCTGGTGACGAAATAAATCGAATAAAGATGAGTCTTTCTACCCAATACCAAATGAAAGACCTTGGTGTGCTGACTTACTTCCTAGGTGTAAGTGTTGTACAACCTAAAAACAATGTTTTCTTAAATCAAACTGCTTACACTGAGGCTCTGTCGTCAAAATTTGGCTTTGATAATTGTAAACCTGTTGCAACTCCCGCTGATGTAAATGTAAATCCGATATGCTCCCCAAATGATGTCGAATTTGACCCTGCTACTTATCAAAGTGCTGTAGGTAGCCTTTTGTATTTGTCAACCAGAACTCGACCTGACATTGCATTCGCAGTGAATAATGTTGCTAAATACAGCTCCAAACCTCTTGAACCGCATTGGATGTGTGTTAAGAGAATATTCAGGTACCTGAGAGGCACCTCCAAACTAGGTCTCTTGTATAGCAAATGTTCTGATACTTGCATTGGTTATTCAGATGCTGACTGGGCTGGTGATAAAAATGACCGAAAGTCTACCTCTGGTTACTGTTTCACCCTCAGTAATTCGGTAATTACGTGGAGATCTAATAAACAAACTTGTGTAGCCCTCTCAACTGCAGAAGCCGAATACGTTGCTCCTGCCGGTGCGGCTCAAGATGCTGTCTGGTTGAAGCACTTACTCAGTGATCTAAAATTTGGTACTGTGGAACCAATGGTTATAAACGAAGACAACCAGTCAGCCATCTGTCTTGCCAACAATCCCAAATATCATGGGAGGAGCACGCACATCGATATTAAGTTTCACTATGTACGGGATCTTGTAAGTAACAAAGACATAGACGTAGTGTATTGCCCTACCGACGAAATGCTTGCCGACATATTTACCAAGAACCTGCCCATAGAAAAGTTCTCTAGGCTGAGAACGAAGTTAGGAATGGTCTCATCTGACACACATTCAATGTGAGAAGGAGTGTTGAAACCTTTATTGTAGCACCTTGAATGTATATGTGTATAATACTGATAATGTTACAGTGTTCTTGTGTTAGAATGTGTTTAGACAGTACTCCGCGCTGAGAACTGAGCTCATGGTTCTCGGGCTTGGCTGGAGTCCACTCCACCGCTATCCTTCGTGATGTAAACTGTCTCCTGCTGTGTGTACTGATTATACAAACTCCAAGTGTCTCGTCTTACTTAACCTACCTCCAATAGTTTCTTATGCTCAACACTGTCGAAAGCTTTGGAGAGATCAAGCAATAGTAAGAGAGTTGATTTTTTTAGGTCAATATCATTGTAAATTTTTTCTGTTATGTTTAACAGGGCGTCCTGAGTACATGTATTCCTTCCGTAAGCATATTGATTGCGATGCAGTAGATGTGACTCGTCTATGTAAGACAAGAGCTGGTTTGTTATTACTTTTTCTAATATTTTGGACATAACAGGCAGGAGACTGATTGGTCTGTAGTTTGACGCTATGTCGATATCACCAGATTTATGTAATGGCTTAATAATGGATAATTTCCATTGGTCGGGAAACTTGTTTATGGCTATAGATGTATTTATTATCAAGCGAATGAGGGGTGCTGTGATAGGGAAGCTGTCTTTTATATGTTGGAGGCTTCTGCCATCATATCCAGTCGCTTTGGTTTTCTTTAGTGAGTATGAGATTTTTCGTATCTCTATGACGCTAACCGGCTTTGGTCTCCATTCGTTTCTACTATTTGGGGATGATACATCGCTCAGATTTGCCCCTGCAGATGTGTCTGAAACTGTCCTGGATACTTCATTGAAAACATCTTCGCCAACTTTTGAGAAGAAAGTATTAAAGTCATTAGCCATTTTTAAGGGGTTGTCAAAAGTGCTTTTGCACTCCGAATTTTTATACTGAGCAACTTCTCTAATGATTTCCCAAGTTCTTTTTGGGTTTTGTTTTGCCGCCAAGAGTTCTTTGTGGAAGTAGTCCCGTTTTGCTTCCTTAACTTTTCTTCGTAGGATTTTCTCATGATCTTTATATAATTTTCGACGCGTACTGTCTGAGTTATTCAGTTTGTACTCACGCTGCAAATTTCTTTTTGCTCTGCTCAACTGTTTTATCTCATCTGTTATCCATTTAGAAATTCTTGGCTCAACTTTCTTCGTAGTGAAAGGTGCGCATTCGTTAAGAGCTAATACGAAATTTTCGTTGAAAAGCGAAACTTTTAGGTTGACATCATCGGTGTTTTCCATGCCTTGAAATTCACTCTATATGTCTAATAGCTTGTCTTGAAATATTTCAGGGGAGTATTGGTTTTCATGCGATATGTAATGTAACTAGATTTCTGTTTCTCTTTTGCAATATTTATTTGGCATTCTACCAAATGGTGATCAGAAAAGGACGGTAAGATTTCTGTGCTGAGTACTGCTTGGGGATTGTTTGTAATTGCTAGGTCAAGAAGAGTTTTGGAAGCGTTGGTAATTCGCGTTGGTTCTTGGACCATTCGAGAAAGATTAAGTCTGTGCAGCATCTGGCTTAGCTGATTGTTTTTATTTGTCAGATCTACGTTAAAATCTTCGAAAACATAGAAAGATTTTTTGGCTGCAAAGATTAATTTAAACGTATTTTCAACGAAATCTAATGTTGGACGTAGAGATGCTGACGGATGTCTGTAAAGACTGCCGATAATGAAAGACTTGTGTTTGTTTACTTGAACATTGAGCCAAACCATTTCTATGTCTTCGCATTTTTCTTTTATCGGAAATAAGGATGTAGAGTAGACACCTTTGATGAAAATGCATGAACCGCTACCTCTATTACTCTTGACTCCGTCATAACGGTACAATGTGTACCCGGCAATGCTGAGTTATGAACTTTCGACTCGTGAATCGAACCATGTTTCAGATACGCAGAAAATATCGATATCGTTAGTGATCAACGTTACTCGTACGTCATTCATTTTACTATTGAGACTGCGAGCATTTATGTGCAATATTTTGATATTATTTATCTCAATAGGCAGATCTTTAGTGGAGTTATTGCATTTTTTAGGTCTAGCAGGGCATTTAGTATTCGTCTCTAGGTCTTTATTGCCGCGTTCATTGATTGTGATTTCAGCTTCAAATTCAATTTGATCACTGTTATTTAGTCACAAAATGGGGGAGGGAGCAACACGATTTTCATCACGCATTTTCAACCTACATTGCATCGGCAAAATGTCCCAAAAAAGATATGTCTCAGCACTGATGAAATATCTAACGGTTAATACCAACATCGTAAAATAAATGAGATCACACTGAAGATTAATCGGAGATTAGCAAACACAAAGAGAAGAAACAATGACTAATATGGCGCAGTAAGCTTGGACAGAATCTATAAATCGTTAACCAACGGCACACAAATAAAACACAGAAAATGTTCCCCAAGTTAATCACAAGAATGTGCTCAGATGCGTTGTGCAACATTAGAATCTCTAGACACATCCAACTGACTAAATAAGGTAAAACAATATGTACACAAAACACAACACAGTTATCAATATCTTAGGCATCGCATGTGCGGAAAAGGTGAAGCCTCTTTGTTAGACCAGAGAGGCCTCTTTCCATCTTGGAATAATGGAGTACGACAACGATTATAAGTATGAGTGTGGGGTATAGAAACACAGTAGGTAATCTAGGAACTACATGTACTGTACGTCCGTCGAGCACGGCGGCAAGAACAAGAAGAAGGAGCTCGATCGCTCTACAAAGGCGGTTAGCACATGAACATAGAAAACGGGACGGAAGCAATTTAATGGGCGACTGCGACAACTCATATATAATAATAAATATATATACTGAAGTTGGATCTCAACACACCCCCTCCAACTGAAGTATTTCATCCCACTATGCATCAATTCACATAGTAATCAATTAGAGCTAACATTTCAACATTCAGATCTTTCATTGAACATTGAACAGCAGAAAAACAATATAAAAAAAATCATCAGTGTAGATCAACAGATTACACTGAGCACGATACAAAAAAAAATATAACGCACAATAATGCATAGTCCGCATTAGCGTTAAGAGTATTGTACTCAAGAAAGTTCTACCTTTTCTTGCAATTGATCTACACAAAGCTAAACTGGAAACATGTCAGACACAGTAACTTAGAATTAAACACACACTTTGAATTTAAGCAACGACTGTCTAGTAACAGGCTTTGTGAACATGTCAGCTATGTTTTCCTCTGAAGGAACAAAGCTCAAAACTGCTGTATTGTCTTGAATGATTGCTCGAATGTAGGGAAATCTTATGTCTATATGTTTCGAGCGTTGATGATGAACAGGGTTTTTGGCTAGGTCAATAGCACCTCTATTATCAACAAAAATTTCAACCGGTTCATCATATCCATCCATATCACACATAATCTGTTTGAGGAAAATTCCCTCCTGCACAGCATAAGTCAAGGCAACATACTCAGCTTCGCAGCTTGAAAGAGCAACAATATTTTGTTTCTTGGACTTCCAAGATATCAGTGAACTGTTGCTAGATGACTTAAACACATATCCTGATATGCTCTTCCGGTCAGAGGATCCACCCCAGTCAGAGTCAGAGAAACCAGTAATTTGCACGGGGTTCTCGGATTTCACAAATTTCAAACCGTATGAAATAGTACCTTTAAGATACTTCAACACATATTTACACAAATTCAGATGAGCATTTGTTGGACAAGTTAAATGTTGCGACAGTAATGTAACAACATAGCAAATATCAGGCCTAGTACAAGTCATCAAGTAGATCAGGCTGCCAACTATCTCACGGAACAGTTTTGGAACGCACAAATTCCTAGAATCAGAGCTTACATCAAGCTTGTTGGCACTGGGATCACAGGGAATAGACTTAGGCTTACAATCAGACATCCTAAATTTTGACAAAATTTTCTCAACATACTTTAACTGCTTCATCTCAATTGAGTCATGCTTCACATCAAATTCAATGCCTAGAAAACATGAAATTTGTCCAAGATCTTTCATTTTGAATTTATTTGACAACGAACATTTTACTTCACTCAATACAACAGCGTTAGAAGAGGCCAAAATTAAATCATCAACCCATACAATGATAATCACTTTTTCAGAGTCGCTTTCCCTCACATAGACACAAGTATCACTGAGAGATTGAACAAAATTTTGTTCAACAAGAAAATGATGCAAAAGGTTGTTCCAGTTACGGCCACTTTGCTTTAAGCCATACAAAGATTTTTTGAGTTTGCAGACTAACTTCTCTCCATTTTTGTCAAGTTCAACAAATCCCTCAGGCTGTTCTACAAAAACATCACAGTCAATTTTTGCATGAAGATAAGCAGTGCACACGTCCATCTGGTGCACAATGTACGACTTTTGCACAGCAATATCCATCAGCATTCTAACAGAAGTTTGACGTGCTGTAGGAGAAAAAGTTTCTTTGAAATCGACATCAGCTACTTGGGAATATCCCTTGGCTACATAACGAGCTTTGAAAGTTTCCTGGTCATTGGGTCCTGATTTAACACTATAGACCCATCGTCCCCCAATAACAGATCTATCTTTTGGCTTTTCAAGAAGTTCGTAGTTCTCATTATCGGCTAGTGCAGCTATCTCAGTGGTCATTGCCTGTTTCCACTCAACAGAATCTGGGGATGAAATTGCCTCAGAGTAAGACTTAGGGATACTGCTCACTCTATAGCAATAATCAATAAAATTATTAGTGATATCCAATTCATCTGGATCAACATAGTCTTTTAAATAAGCTGGGGGCTTCTTTTCTCTCAAAGGAAATCTTCTAGTGGGCTCTGCATCTGAATGAGTTTCATTTTGAATCACTTCTGGAACAGTCCCAGGTTTCAACTCAGCCTCAGCCTTGTCAGCCTTCTCACTTTGTTTCAGCTCAGCAGGGTTATCTACAGCAATGAACTCATCCTCACCCACCACATTTCTAGAAATTTTATCACAGAATGTGACACATCTGACTCTTTTTATTTGACAAGTTTCAGGGAAATAAATCATGTAAGCAGGGCTGCACGGGTCATATCCCAGAAAAGTACCCTGCTCTGACCTAGGGTCAAGCTTTCCTGGGTTTTGAACCATGGCAAAACATTTTGATCCAAAAATGTGCATATTGGAAAGGTCAGGTTTCTTTCCCGTGAACATCTCAAAAGGAGTTTTGCCTGTCCTTTTGTTGAAACACCTATTTCTAATGTAAGCAGCTGTTCTCACAGCATGGTTCCACAATTCTTTTGGCAAATTTGCATGCAGCAACAAACACCTAGCCATCTCAAACAATGATCTCCAAGATCTCTCAGCAGTCCCATTCTGATGGGGAGAGTACGGAGCTGAAAATTCATGCTTTATTTTGTTCTCCGTGACAACAGCTTTGAACAAGTTTGAGGAATACTCGGTGCCGTTATCTGTTCTTAAACGTTTAACAGAGCCAAATGGAGCAGAATCAGCCAAGAATTTTTTAAATGCCCCAACAGTGTCACTTTTACTTATGAGGAAATACACAAAAATGAGGCCTGAAAAGTCATCCACAAAAGACATGACATACATGGAATTCTCAAAAGAAGTAGGGCTTATAGGTCCAGCTAGGTCACTATGGACTAGCTCTAAAGGTTTTCTTGACTTTTCATCAGGATCTCTGCTCCTATATTGACACATTTTACCCTGGACACAGATCTCACAATTGAAATTATGCTTGTTGGTAATTTTCATTCCTTTAGTAATACCTTCTAGGCTCAACACATCTTTTACATTACAATGCCCAAGAATATTGTGCCACTCCTCCAGAGTGTGTTCACCAACAGCATTAATAGAATCAACACAGCTTACAGAATTTAAATAATACAGCTTGCCACATTTTTTTATATTAAACGCATTCCCATCTGAAGCCAACAACTTTGAGGCGTTTTGACTGAAATTAAATGATGCACCCTTATCAATAGCAGCCTGGACAGAGAAAATATTCTGCTTAAAACTAGGAATACAAAGAACATTTTTTAAAAGAACATTGTGTTTCCTATTTTTGGCGTCAGTCAGGGTAATTCTCGCATCACCTTTACACTCTACAATATTGTTCATCCTAGAACCATCTGCTAATTCAATGAAATGATTCCTAGGGTCAAAACTTTCATCTAAAGATACAAACTCAGATTTATCACAAATAATGTGAGCAGTAGCTCCACAATCCACCAGTAACTTTGCACTGTCTACAACAGAAGCACTTTCTGAGTCTGTTGATACTCTAAAACAAAAAGAGCTTTTCACATCTTTGCTATCAGTAGCCATCGCTTTTGCGGTATCTCTCTTTCTGCAAAAATTAGTATCATGAGATGCACTTTTACAAATTGAACACCACCGATTTTTCTTTGCACTGTGACTTTTACACTCATATTTCTTGTGACCTGACTTACCACATAAGTAACAAGTAATTTTAGAATCTTTCACTTTCATAATTCTTTCTTCACTTTCACTATAGCCTTGTCGGGTCTTCTTTGTTTCCTCTTCACTCTTGAGAGCCGATTTGAATTTCATGAAGTCCATTTCTTTACTCTCAATTTGCGTGATGACGGTAGAAGACGCGTTGTAAACAGCTGGCAATCCCCTGATAATCATGGCGATTATCAGTCCATCGCTGATACTCTCGCCGGCTTTCTTCAGGTAGGATGCAGTTGTCTCTGCCCGCAGCAAGTAGTCGGTTACCGTCTCGCCATTTTTCATCTTCAGCGCAGCCAACTCGCAATACAGAGAAATAATTCTCGGTTTACTGCTGCCGAGGTAATGATCACGCAGAATCTTCATGGATTTTCTTCCATCTCCATAGGCGTCTCTGATAATCAACGAGAGACTTTTATCATCGAGCCTTTGCACAAGCTCGGAGAAAACTTTCTTATTCTTCTCAACATCCAGACTTGATTCTTCGCCCTCGAGGACGGCACCCAACGATTTCAAGTCTAGGTAGGCCCGAAATTTCACTTCCCACAACTCATACCTTTCGTCATTGCCATCAAAAGTTAGGTTACTGGGCCCATAACCTGTTAGACCAGAGAGGCCTCTTTCCATCTTGGAATAATGGAGTACGACAACGATTATAAGTATGAGTGTGGGGTATAGAAACACAGTAGGTAATCTAGGAACTACATGTACTGTACGTCCGTCGAGCACGGCGGCAAGAACAAGAAGAAGGAGCTCGATCGCTCTACAAAGGCGGTTAGCACATGAACATAGAAAACGGGACGGAAGCAATTTAATGGGCGACTGCGACAACTCATATATAATAATAAATATATATACTGAAGTTGGATCTCAACACTCTTATTCTCTAAAATTCATGTGGAGCAAAGTTACTCCTAAGCACATCTATGCCAATGATTATTAAATGAGGTAAACTCTAACTTTACACTAAATTTATAATGAGATTTACAAATCACTGGCAATATTCCTTTGTAAAACACAAAAAAACACAGTACAGAAACTAAAGTTAAGCTTAATATTTACCGTGTTGCCAGCACAAGAGGAAAAGAAACAATGAGGCCCGCGCTCCGACATGATGCGCATGTCGAAAAAATGGTTCTAACTGGAAATGTCATGAGAACTGGCGCTGGGAATCGTTTCTTGGCGAATTATATTGGGTTAAATTTTAATCGGTTTAGGGGGAATGTTGAGTGTAATTCGTAACAAACAATTATAAAAAATAATTATGTTAATTTCAATTAATTTCTAGAAGATGGTTTTATTAATTTATTAAATTGACTGGAGTGAGCCCGAAGAGATCACTACAAAACAACCAGCATTAAAATGGAATTAAAATTTCCTAAAGACTGCAATCATAACAGAGTGTAAAGCGAACAAAAGCACGTACGCTAAGTTTATTGACATGAGCGGTGTAGACATGCAAAACCTCATAGATAATTACACTGACGACAAACATTTCGATCAAGCTGCTGTGGTCAGTGGTTTGAAAGCTACCTACTAAACCGCTCTCATGCAGTGTGCTTGAATAACAAAATGTCATCATTCATACCAAATAATTTTGGCGTTCCTCAAGGTTCAATCATCGGCTCGCTCTTATTTTCAATTTTCATCAATGATTTCCCCACCATGCCGGCAACACAAAAATTTCAATATATGCTGATGTAGCAGTCGCTACAAAAACGTCTCATATCATTAAAATTTCTCATTAACATTTAAATAACATAATTAATTATCATAAACTATCTTACTTTCAAATTATTACTAATAATTTTCTAATTATAACTATTAATTCTAATGTCATGTCCCTAGTACGAACCGTTAAATTCTACCACACGAAGGAGTGAGGACGGTTGAGCGTGAGAGCGACATCTGGTCTGCTACAAAAAGAAACCTGCAAATTCAGCACAACATGGCGTAGAAGAAGGCGACGCTTACGCAGCAGTAACTCGGCGGTTATAAAAAAAAGAGGAACTACCCAGCCGAGGAAGACGACGCCTGCGCTCTAGGCTGCGGCGATGGGCAAGCGGGCGAATGGCAGCGTGACCTCAACGACAGCGCGGCCACGAGCTTACAGCAAGAGCAGGGCCTTAGCAACAGCAACAACAACGGCGATCAGCAGCAGTACTCGACGACGTGGGCAGCTGCCGCAATGGCACAGCACCTGTATAACGGTCAGAAGCTGCGGCAACTCCAGCAGCACGAGAGTATTTAAAGGGTACGACGGTAGTTAGAGGATTCATTCTACCCCGCGAGATCATCACTGAAAGGTCTCCTGGTGCCGCTTCATTAACTTGTTGAATTTGCATACGGCTGGCACACCGTATTAGACTCCGATCTTGTGTTAATTTTCACGTAAATAACTTGACGAAAAATGCGAGACCCTATTATCGTATTTCGTAATCGCTGCAGACTTCAAGTTACGTAACGGTATTGTAATAATTGTTATTCCTGAATTTGCTAGTTTCATCGATCTCTTGTCATGTGTTCATCCTTCATTAAAACAAGAAAAATGTGTGGCCACATTGAAAGAAATGTGTTTTCTTTCTTAAAATAGCTCCTTTGATTTGAAGATCCGACTTAAAACGATTGAAAATTTGAAACGACGATAAACCTGGATTCGAAAAAAAGTAGGGTAAAACAATTGGTGGTAGCGGTGGGATCATAACCCATTAAAGCTTAAAGCTCTTAACGCCTTTGTAAAGAGACCGCTTCTCACCACGCTACCTATTCAAAAAAAAAAAACTTAACCTAAATGACCAAATGATTGTTCATTAGGAAATTTATTTCACTTATCATTGTACCCGTTCTATTCAAAATTTAATGATTTATTTGTGTATTTCCTGTGTGAATAAGTGTCATTACTTGCATTCTGCGTCGGTGTATTGATTTATTTCTAAAAGTTTTGTGTGAACTCATGCCATATTTACCATTTTGATGTTTTTACCCATTTATTGTCTCATTGGCATTACCCAATTTAACCCATTTTACCTTTCTAGTAAGATTATTATGCCTATTCAAACCCTATTTTGTGCCTATTATGACCTTATTTTGCATTACTGATGTTATTACCGATTCATTTATTTTCTGTGTATTTGGAAACATGTTGTACGAAACATTGCATTTAAATTTCTGATTTAAAGCTCTAATTGCTCTTAATGTTCATTGTGGATACATTTTCATTGCTAATTTTGATCTAATCATCTGTTGAAATCATGGCGGAGAACAATAATGAAAATATTGCTACCTTAAATCATGCGATCGA
Organism: Morinoia aosen; assembly: GCA_030386875.1. Classification (NCBI taxonomy): domain Eukaryota; kingdom Metazoa; phylum Arthropoda; class Malacostraca; order Amphipoda; family Talitridae; genus Morinoia; species Morinoia aosen. Next base: position 74,064,139 of record CM059557.1, read on the forward strand.
ACTGCCTAAATTTAATGGTGAAGGTTGTGTGACTTCATTTTTAAAGCATTTCCAGACTCGAGTTGATATTTACACTAACGATGTAGACTTGCAATGTCGTTATTTGAAAAATGCACTTACTGGCAAGGCTTGGGATTCATATGTTCTTAAATCTGACCAATTAATCACACTGGACGATGTCAAAATTTGGCTTATTTCTGTGTACAAGGGGGCCATGAATTATAGAAAGACCGTTCATAAAATCCTATTTAATCTGCGTCAAGAGAATGATGAGAGTGTCAATGCTTATGCTACAAGTGTTCTGGCCAGCTGGAAGGACGCATTTGGCCAAGAATGGCACTACGAGGATGGCAAAGCACAAAAGATCCTCATCTCTACTATCATTAAGAATATGAATCCCAAGATCAGTGAAAAATTACCGCATGATTTCGGCCCGGAAAATATTACCAAACTCTTAGATAAAGCGAGGTCAATTGAGGAATCTCTTATTGAAGAGAGAGCTATGTGGAACAGAAAAAGACGAGCCCACGAAAGTGATGTAGTAGTGGAGAAATACCAATGCCGTCCACCACAAAAGCGAGCTTATCAGCCTAAAAACCCATACAAATGGCAAAGTGCATCGCATAAGAACACCCGCCCCTTTAATAACTATCAACGTAAATTCAATGAACATCCAAGCCAGAATAGTAACATCGCCGCGGTAAAGTAAAAAAACTTCCAAGGCAACAGGGATGTCTATCCCCCATAATCATCTTGGATGTCGAACAAAGAAAATGTTCTACTTTCGTGGACTCTGGTTCTTCTGTTACCCTCATAAAATCTAGTGTTGTGAACAGGTTATTTCCTAATCCCCTTCGAATCAAACGTTGTACGAAAGTTCTTTGTTCTGTGAACGGAGACAAAATTCACACCCTTGGCACAATCGACCTTAAATTTAATTTAGGCGAAGTAGACTGCTCTCACGCCGCCATCATAGTTGAAGATACCTTTTTTCCCGGTGCAGTGCTTCTATGGCGGGATTTCCTTAAGAGGTTCAGTGTTGAAATTAAATACGGTAAATGTGAAAGCGGCGATGTAAAGATCAACGATAGAACTTATTATTTTCAAAACGTTGGCGCCTCTAATTCAATTAACTTTGTAAAGCAATCTGAGGACGCGTCTTTCAGTGTAGCTAGGATGTCAAATGATCTGACCGTTGAAGGAGGCACGTTGTGTCATTCCTTTTTAAGAGTTCCCCGGCACATGAATGGCAAAACAGTCGTTCTAAAACAGAGCGTTACATGCAAAGGAATAGCAGTGCCTCGTACGTTAGCTACTGTCCGTGATGGTACTGTGCCAGTAGTCTTTGTAAATTATAATGATAAGAATGTTCTTGTACCTAGGAATAAAATTTGTGCCACATTGGATGTTGCTGTTGAGGAGCCAAAGCCAGACCCGCGTGAAAGCGAGAGTGACGCCCATGTTGTGGCTACGCTCGAGAGCACTAGGGTTGTAGGCGTGGCGACAGTGCACGATGCCAGACGAGCGCCCGCTCTGACCGAATGCCCCTTGAGTCAGTGCAGTCATGAGCAAATGCCTAACAGTGGATTGTTGCCAGTCGCGGAGAAACGCAATGAACCTGAATTCAACCAAATGATTGACAATGTAGACTTATCTCATTTAAAGCATGATCAGAAAACGACCCTTGTAAATTTGATTAACAAACATAGGAATGCGTTCGCAGTTGGAGACGAGATTGGTCTTGAGCGAAATGCCGTACATAGGTTGGACGTTCAAGGAAACAGCCCTATAAATACACCTCAGTACCGTATTCCTCATGCTACTAAGCAATTGGTTGAGGAGCATGTTCAAGAAATGCTTAGACATAAGGTGATTGAGCCAAGTTTCTCGCCTTGGTCCTCCCCAAACTTAGCTGTACGTAAAAGTGACGGCTCACATCGAATTGTAGTTGACTTCCGTCTTATCAACAAAATTTGTAAAAAGGACGTTTTCCCAATTCCACATATGACCGAGACATTGGAAAGCTTGAAAGGCTCTAATTTGTTCACCACTCTAGACATGAGGAGTTCCTATCATCAGATTGAATTATCTCCAGAAAGCCGGGACATCACCGCTTTCAGAACGTCGACAGGCAGTTACAGATATTTGCGTTCACCTCAGGGTCTCATCACATCTGCGGCTGCACTTCAAAGAGCAGTTAATATGGCCTTTGCACCATTCATTTCAAAGTTTCTGTTCTGCTACGTTGACGACATCATAATCTACTCAAAAGACTTTGAAACTCACGTTGAGCATTTAAAGAAAGCCCTTTCACAAACAGCGGCCTCGGGTTTCAAACTTAGTTTAAAAAAGTGTCAATTTGCAGCAAGTAGTGTGACTTTTCTCGGTATCAAAGTCAGCTCGGAGGGACTAACTCCCCGACCTGATAAGGTACGAGCCCTGGCAGATGCTTTGAGACCCCGAAGTATTAAAGAAGTCAAACGCTTCCTTGGCGCTGGCGGGTTCTTTCGGAAATTCATTCAAAATTACGCACATATTGCTGCGCCCCTTACAGAGTTAACCAAGAAGACGAATGCTTTTAGGTGGACTGATGTTCATCAACGAGCTTTCGATGACTTGAAGGATAAGCTTGTGTCAGCGCCTATACTTAAATTTCCTGACTTTCAGAGAGAGTTTGTTCTGCACACTGATGCCTCGGGCATTGCAATCGGTTGAGCATTACTTCAGATGCATAATGGTGTCGAATTGCCCGTAGCGTATTACAGCAGGAAGCTGAAAGGAAATGAACTCAAATACTCTGCAACAGAACTCGAGGCGCTTGTCATTCATGATTCGATCAAACATTATGATGCGTATTTGTACTTGAATGAATTCGTCGTGGTGACGGACCACCGCCCCTTAACGTTTATTTTTGCTAATAAAACAGGTAATCACCGTATTTCCAGATGGGCATTGCTCTTGCAGGAGTATAACTTCTCTGTTCGATACAAACCCGGAGCGCAACACCACTTGCCAGACTACCTATCTAGATCTGAGAGAACCGTCAATGCTGTTGTTGACACTGCTGAATCAAACTGTAGTAATAAGAGTGATCCTAAAAGTAATGCTAATGTTCCTTCTAGAATTAAGCCTTGCTCTGGTAATAATGTGACAGGTGCTTCTGTCAGCGATGTGTGTCCTCGACTCACGTCTAGTGAACAGACAGGTGCTGCTATTGAGGCCGCTCAGCCACCGAGTTTGGGTGACGTTGCCTTGGAGCAGAGTGTGGACCCTTTTTGGTCTTCCGTTAGAGATGTGATAAATAATAATGATAAAGGTAACTGTAAGATCTCGAACATTGACGAGTATTTTATTGACGATAATAATGTCCTATGTAGGTTGTCGAGAAAGAAACGCAGAAACGGTAGAAGTAATGTACAGATAGTCATTCCTAAGTCTCTAGTTAAGGTAGCTTTAAAACTAAGCCATGACAACGATTTGTCTGCTCACATGGGTTTCCTGAGAACTCTTGAACGTGCCAGAGATAAATTCTTCTGGATTAATCAAATTCGTGATGTCAAAGACTATGTAAAGAAATGTCTATCATGCCAACGAAGAAAATGGCAAGGTCAATTTAAAGTCCCCTAGGGCAAATTTCCCGAAACTTCTTACCCCCTTGAAAGAGTTGCTGTTGACCTTGTTGAATTACCTGTTAGTTATGATGGCAACAAATACCTCTTAACCATAGTTGATCATTTTACGAGGTATGTTGATGCTTATCCACTCCCCGACAAATCTGCCGATACTGTCACCAGAGCTTTTGTCCAATACGTCGGAAAATTTTCAGCCCCAAATACGATTGTCAGTGACAGAGGTAGTGAGTTCACGAATAGACTGTTTCAAGAGGTGTGTAAGAACTTGAACACTAAATCTCAAACCACGACTGCATATCATGCAATGTCGAACGGTTGCTGCGAGAGAATGAACGGTATCCTGAAAACTGCAATCTCTCATCTAGCTGCTGAAGATAAGTTCAGTTGGGACGAGAACGTGGCCTTCGTGACTCTGGCTGTAAATACCTCTTATCAGACGGCAATTAAAGACACGCCGTTCTTCTTGTTCTACGGCAGAGATGCAAACCTTCCCTACCACGATATATTCAAGGAATAGCCAATCAACTACGCTTGTGAACAGGAGTATTCAGTCGAGGTTTCACTCCGACTGTCCAAAGCATTTGCAGCAGTCCGAAAGAATTCGGAAGCTGCGAGGCAAGCCGCAGCTAACATTTATAATCGAACGGCCAAGGAGTGTGATCTCAAACCCGGGGAATTGGTCATGCTTCGGAATGAGTCCGGACATGCCGAGGACAGGGCCTTCCCAACCAGGTTCAGGGGGCCGTTCAAAATTATTTCCCGACGTGGAAATAACATCACCATCAAAGGTGTGTACTCTGACCGAAAGGAGCAGAACGTACATCTTAATCGAGTTAAGCGAGCGTATCTGGACGATGCCTTAGCCTTCCCTTTCAACAATGATGAAGAAGAAGATGAACCTCGAGAAGCAGAAACGAGCGACGTTCCAGTCGTGCCGAACACGAGCCAGAGAAATGAAGAAATGATTCCTAGGTATTCTCTGAGGAATCGGACTAGGCGTCCGAACTATGTATAATTACTTGTGTCTTGCAAGGACGTCCCAAAACTTCGATAATGATTACCTCATTTCATTCTCGAATGTACCATGTTTAATGTTAAGAATGTTTCCTAATCATTTCCCTCGTGTTTAACATTTCTTTCATATTACAAATTTAGGATAAGTGCTTCGACTTAGAATTAACTGATTTCTCCAGCGAAATGCGAGTAGGATGCTTTTGCCCTCTTGTATTAAATGTTTAATGTCGATTTGATAAACCAATTTATGTATTTACCTTGATGATGCTCATCAATTAGATAGAAATTTTACTTGATGTCAAATTTGTAACCCGTTCGTATGTCTTTCCATAGCTCTTCCACAGGAATGCGTGCTAATAAGTAGAAATTTTCCTTTACAGCCCACTAGCTATCTGAAATATCGTATGATGTATTGTGTATTTCTGATCCGTTTCATTTACTTTGCATTTATTTCATTTCGTGTTAGTTATAATATTCTCTAATGGATTTCTTTGAGCTTATTGCGAGTTAGATTACTTTGATCTAGTTATGTACTGTTGAAGGATGATACACCGGGTTGTAAATGGCAAGGGAGAGATGAAATGAGTAGATGGGTGGCAATTGATTACAATACTCAAAGAAATCCAAAGGGAAATATTTCGTCAAGCCCTGAAATTAACATCGAACTGTTGTTCCAGCAACACAGTGCCTGCTGCGGCACGCAGGCAAGCGACTGACTGAGACGAGGGCTGCACATCAGAGCAACGCAGCGACCGGGAGGCAGTGCTCATGCTGAGTGCTCATTGATGCGTTGGCAACACCGCACTCAACCAGCTGTCCCGCTACGCTTTTGCTACGACCTTGCGGTTAAAGGGTCTGTCGCAGCTGTCTGGGTATACTTCGACCGCAGTTGTGCGTGGTGCAATCGGCGGGCGAGTGAGCTTCCATCTGCGGCGACGGTACACGCACTCGTACAAGGACTGGACTTTCTCCTGAACATCTATATTTTCGCCGGACATGGATTCGACAACGGCGAAAGAAAATAAAGAAGATACCGATGGACATCAATACGTCCATAATAACTACACGCTGGAGGTTGAGTATGGACTGATCGAGTAAACAATCGATATTTATATTAATAGGGTGGTTTTTACCCCTGGACGTCTTCAGAAGGCCTCTGGTAGAACGTCGATAGCCACGGGAGAAGATCTTCGGTAGTAAACTGGAACAGGGCGTCCCGACGACGACAGTAAGCTACTGTGTATTTAGGATCTTCGATTCAGAAGTGCGTCAGAAGCACAAATCTCAAGGCTTGTCTAATTTCACCCCTGCAATGAAGTACGAATCTCAGATGCGTAACTTCAGTAGACGGAAGCTTCCAATTCGCATCCAGGAGGATGCTGAGAAATATAGGACGGGGGAATTTTGTCATGTCCCTAGTACGAACCGTTAAATTCTACCACACGAAGGAGTGAGGACGGTTGAGCGTGAGAGCGACATCTGGTCTGCTACAAAAAGAAACCTGCAAATTCAGCACAACATGGCGTAGAAGAAGGCGACGCTTACGCAGCAGTAACTCGGCGGTTATAAAAAAAAGAGGAACTACCCAGCTGAGGAAGACGACGCCTGCGCTCTCGGCTGCGGCGACGGGCCAGCGGGCGAATGGCAGCGTGACCTCAACGACGGCGCGGCCACGAGCTTACAGCGAGAACAGGGCCTTAGCAACAGCAACAACAACGGCGATCAGCAGCAGTACTCGACGACGTGGGCAGCTGCGGCAATGGCACAGCACCTGTATAACGGTCAGAAGCTGCGGCAACTCCAGCAGCACGAGAGTATTTAAAGGGTACGACGATAGTTAGAGGATTCATTCTACCCTGCGAGCTCATCACTGAAAGGTCTCCTGGTGCCGCTTCATTAACTTGTTGAATTTGCATACGGCTGGCACACCGTATTAGACTCCGATCTTGTGTTAATTTTCACGTAAATAACTTAACGTAAAATGCGAGACCCTATTATCGTATTTCGTCATCGCTGCAGACTTCAAGTTACGTAACGGTGTTGTAATAATTGTTGTTCCTGAATTTGCTAGTTTCATCGAACTCTTGTCATGTGTTCATCCTTCATTAAAACAAGAAAAATGTGTGGCCACATTGAAAGAAATGTGTTTTCTTTCTGAAAATAACTCCTTTGATTTGAGGATCCGACTTAAAACGATTGAAAATTTGAAACGACGATAAACCTGGATTCGAAAAAAAAGTAGGGTAAAACACTAATGTTTTTGTGTAAACCCCACAAATATTAAATAATACCAAACAATCGCTAGAGTAAACCTAGGCGTGGTGGCAACATTCCAGTCACGCGTCTCCTAGCCTCATTTCGTGCCATGATTTCGTGTTGTGAAGAGCTCGTCGCGTAAATAGAAATAAGTGTTTTTAATTCAGTGTTAGATTCAAACTCACAATGGTGAATGTGTTCCTTAGTAGTTCCTAAATATTTTTATGTGTTTTAGCATTTCTTAGCTGTTCTCGTTAGTGGCGTTGGCGTGTTGTTTAAGGTGTTCAGTATTTCCTTTATAGTCAGCACAGTGTACAGTGATATTGCTACCTGGGGGTTTCGCGAAATAGTGTGGTTCCTTGTGCCAGAAACATTGGTTATGGCGCTATATGGACGTATTATAAGTTTACCAGGATTGATAGGATGATCGCTGGCTAAAAATTATACGCTCGATCGCGTACAAAATGGTGCATTTAGTTCCTCCTGATATGTCTAACCATTTACGATTTTTGACGCAAATTAACTTCTCATTCCTGTCCGGCTTATATTGAAGTTGGTAGATTAGTAAAAGGGTATTTTGCCGGCATGTTTCGTCTGTCCTTATTCTATTGTTTGAGCTTAAAAGAGAGATCAAACTCTGACGGGATCATTAGAAAGAACTCAGGGTTTCCCGTGATGTGAACTTAAAAGCTTGATGGGGAACAGTTGTTGGTGGTTTCCTTGTATGTCTTTCCGTGGATATGGTCATCCAGCGTTCTTGAATATTTCCAGATTCTCCGACGCCGCCAAACACCACACTTACCATAAACATAAATCCCTGGGCCTTGAGCTTAATTTACTATCCCGATTAAGATCTATAACCACCTCCAGTCACGGCATCAGAATTAAACTCACCTGCTCAAATTCAGCAGGCTTGCCCACATATAGAGACGCACCGATTTTTGTGCCCGGTTTAAATTGTCCCTCAGTGAACTGAATACCCTAATTACAAATACACGTACGACCTCGTCAACCTGCCGGAGCAGCTGCCTCCAGGACTGTGAAGTATCTTAAGGAGAGCGTCCCCCTTATGAATCCTTGCTTCTGGGATTTCTTCAGAAACTAGGATTTTTGCTGTTATAAGAAGTGCATGAGGTCAGGTAGATCCTCTGAAAAAATGAGACTCGTACGTTCACTCGTTCGCCCGCTACGGGGATTTAAAGAATGGGGGGGAGGGGAAGGGGAAGTTGTATTTAATCATGTTACACCTCCCCCATGGCACTTTCTTCACGGCGCAAAGTTGCTATGTCATCTCCTATGTCTCTGGATTACTCTATAATGATTTCAGGGGTCTAACCTGAACCAAAAATTTTAAAAAAATTTTTATTTGTATTGTTTATGTTTCTTTGTTTTGCTTATAATGTAAACAATGGTTTTTGGGGTTTCAAAATGCTTCTCCTCCTACACTTTTTGAGCTACAGTGATGGTTTTGGTATTATTAAATGCGGGAAGACGCGGGCTTTTATGGATGCTAAAATTCGTTTCCTCAAATTTACATTTTCAATATGAAAAAGTGTAAAAATAGGAAAAAAATGTCCTTTTTCGGAAATGTAAAAATTTATGACGTCATAACTCATGAGCAATAAATAATTTTGGAATGAATTTTAGCATCCATAAAAGCCCGTGTCTTTCCGCATTCATTGATATTAAAATCATCACTGTAGCTCAAAAACTGTAGGAGAAGATTTTTGAAACCCCCCCTTCAAACTTCGTTTTCTTCGATTTCCCATTTTCTGTTCAAGGAAATTGAAATTTTGCTCCAAGCAAAAACGATTCCAAATTCAATTTCATATCAGTATATCAAATTTTATTGTTCTAGGTTCAATAATAAAGAAAAAAGTCCGTATGGGGAACGCTGTCCTTCAGCCAAGATCTGCAGGAACAAGTCTCGGCGATCCCCCCGGCTCCTTCAAATAAAGACACTAAACAAAGCTGAGTTCCTAATATTCAGCTAAAATCCAGACCAACCAAACATAAAAGTGGTGACCTCTCCAGAGTGACCTCATAGAGTGGGTGACTCCCAAGTTTTAAAAACGATTTAACTCGAGAGGTGTTTGAGAAAACGTGAGAGAGGAAAATGTTGGCATACCATTGTAGTGATAAATTCACATTATTGTATGCCCCTGAGAAATTTTTCTGAGGATTCACCGTGCTAATGAGTTTCTCTGAGCAGCTCTAAAAATTTTTTTCTCATGCTGTTTCCTGTTTCATGTCTCAGGTGCCACAGTAGGTTGGAAATTTTTTTTTCACCAACTTTCTTTTCCTTACGGTTATTTCTGACGACCGCAAAAATTTTTCTCTTTCTCGTTTCATGTTGTTATTTTGAATAACTGGTTAGGTGCACTCAAACGTAACCCTTTGACATTCTAATATTCAAGTTTTGAGTACGTAAATTCCGTGCCGTTATAGACTAATTTTGTTAATTTTGCATTCGTAAAAATTCTCAATATGCCTGACGACAGTGAAGTTGTAAATCAAGCGCACACAAAACCCATTACTCTCCCGCCTTTCATACCAGCAGAAAGCTCGACTTGGTTTAGCCAAATCGAAGCTATTTTCATATATAATAATATAGGAAACGAACGTGACAAGTTCTACGCGTTAATAGCCGCTATGCCCACGCAAATGCTGTCAGATTCGCAAAATCTCATCAATAATCCTCTTCCGATTAACCCATAAAGGAATAAAATTAATTTAAAGGATAAAATTATGTCGATGCTACAAATGTCCGATGCGGACAAGTTTAGGTCCCTGGTTGATGCCTCAGCTATTCCGTGCGTCTCTGTTTCATTTCCTCCAGCACATTTGGTAAAAGAACTTAAAAAACTCGCCGCTGGCGTTGGCATAACCGAAAGATTCCTCAAAGAATTATTCATGACCAAGCTTCCTCTAAACGTGCGCCCTTTTCTGTCAATGATAGGTCCGGATGAAAGTCTGGATTCCCTGGCTCAGGCAACAGAGACAGTGATGAGGAACCTGAACGTGTTCCAAAGTGCTCATGTAGCTCCCTTGAACGCATCAGCTGCGATTTTTAGCCCGTCAAATACTCTCAATATCCAACCTCCCACCGATATGGAATCAATGCAGCGTGAGATTACAGAATTGAAACAAGCTTTCCAGAGATGCCAGTTAGGTCACAGTGTAGCCCATATTCAGCAAGGCCCAGGTAGATTTCCACGGTAAGACAACAATGATTATGAGTACGGTCCCCCTCCCCAACGTTTTGGTAGAGGTAGGTCTTATGACAGGTCAGCTCAAAACCGCCGCTTTCGGTCGCGCTCCCGCGATGCGAGTAGTAACCTCTGTTGGTATCACTCAAAATTCGGTGACCAAGCGCGAAGGTGCGCCTCACGCTTCTGCCTCCGTTATGCCGAAATGACTTCGGGAAACGCGAACAGCGACGCACAGTAGCGAGTACTGCGTTGCCTAACCCCGGACTACTCGCCTCCTAGTGTTGTTTGATCCCATCACCAAGTACCGATTCCTGATAGATACGGGATCAACGGTATCGATTATTCCAGCCACGGCGAAGGATCAGAGAAATAATTTGTTGGCTACATTAAAATCCGCTAATGGCACGCCAATAGCGTGCTATGGGCACAAAACACTCACCTGTAGTTTGGGGTTAAGCAGAAATTTCAATTTTTCTTTCCTAATCGCTGATGTAGAGGAACCGATCACTGGAGCTAATTTCTTAGCAAAGTTTGGAATTGTTGTTGACATAAAGAACAGAGTAATTCGAGATGAAGAGACGCAGATTTCAATTCCTGCGTGTGGCATGACTAGAGCTAATGTATTGCACTCTTTCTCTATCGAATTCAATAAAGAGTGTACCTTCGAACAGGTTCTAGCGGAGTACCCTGCATTAAAGAACTCTAATTTATCTTCTAAAAATATGAACACAAGCACTAAGCACCACATCGTAACAACTGGTCCTCCAGTTTACTCTAAAGCTAAACTTTTACCGCCTGATCGATTGGCTTTAGCCAAGAATGAATTTGCACGCATGCAGGAATGCGGAATCATCCGCAGTTCCAAAAGCCCTTGGGCTAGTCCTCTCTTGTTAGTGTCCAAAGCTAATGGTGAATTCAGACCGTGTGGTGATTTTAGGAGATTGAATGCTGTGACACAGCCTGACCGTTTTCCCATCCCTTATTTACACGATTTTATTGCAAATTTGAAGGGAGCCACAATTTTCTCAAAGATCGACCTCCAACACGCCTTTCATTAAATTCCACTTGAGGAAAGTGCTATACCTAAGACTGCGGTAATCACGCCGTTTGGTCTTTTTGAATTCCTGAAAACGCCTTATGGGTTGAGGAATGCACTACAAACCTTCCAACGACACATGTCTGAGATATTCTCGGATCTCACCTTTGCCTATGTGTATCTTGATGACATTTTGGTAGCATCCGCAACCCCGGAGCTACACAAAGATCATTTGCGTGTCGTGTTTGAGAGATTATCCAACCATGGACTCCTTGTCAATCCCGCTAAATGCGAGCTCGGAAAGTCATCACTAATTTACTTAGGTCATGAAACCTCTAGCCTTGGTTTAAAACCTCTGCCTAGCAAAGTGGAAGTCATCAAAAAGTTCCCATTTCCACAGGCCCAGAAGGAACTTAGAAGGTTCCTAGGTTCTGTTAATTTCCACCACCGCTTCATCAAAAATTGTGCTCAAACCTTAGTCCCTTTGTAAGATTTGCTGGAACCAAAGAAAAAAGGTAAATCTACTGTTGTCAAATGAAGGATGCTGCACTTAAAGCTTTTGATAATATAAAAAATAAGCTAGCTACTGCGACAGAACTATCCTATCCGATCGCCAACGCAGACTCCGGCTTGGTGGTTGACGCCTCCAGTACTGCGGTAGGTGCTGTGCTGCAACAAAAAGTAGGGACAAATATTTCTTCTCTTTCCTTCTTTTCCAAAAAGCTATCGCCCACTGAGCGTGCTTACAGCGCGTTCGGTAGGGAACTCCTTGCTATCTACTTATCTGTGAGGCACTTTCATTACGCTTTAGAGGCGAGTCAGTTCGTGATCTACACGGATCACAAACCCTTGACCTCAGCGATCAAAATGCCATCTGAGCGTCACTCACAAAGAGAAGCCCGATATCTGTCTTTCATTAGTCAGTTCACCACGGACATCCGGTATATTAAGGGTTTTGAAAATACAGTCGCTGATTGTCTTTCTAGAATCAATTCTGTCAAAACTAGTGGAGAAATCAGTTTCGGTAACATTGTAAATGCTCAGATGGAGGATCCTGAACTCCAGGACCTTCTCAGACCCACTAATAACACCTCTTTGAAATTAACTTGTGTTGACGGCGTGTACCGTGACGCTGAGCGACTTTCTCGTTTGTATCTGCCTGCGACTCTCCGCAGGGTAGCCATTCTTCACTATCGTACTCTATCCCATCCAGGCGTTAACCGTACATTACGTTTGATTTCCGATCGTTTCGTCTGGCCAGCGATGCGTAAGGAGGTCAAGCAAATTGTGCAAAACTACCATGCATGTCAGAGCAGCAAAGTTGTGAAACATAACCGCGCAGCGTTACAGAGTTGTGCGTTCTCAGGTCAGAAGTTCGATGCTGTCCACTTAGATTTGGGGGGTCCTTTGTCCTTATCGCGCAGTCATTCCTATTTGTTAACTATTATTGAAAGATTCACACGATGGGTTGAGGCCGTGCCTCTTCCTGATATCCAAACAGATACTGTAGCTCGTGCATTTGTGAGTAATTGGATTTCCAGATTTGGGGTTCCCCTAAGTGTCACTCATGACCGGGGATCCCAATTCACCTCCAAATTCTGGAGTGAGCTTAGCGCCGCTTTAGGTTACTCAAATGTCAACACCACTGCGTATCACCTGTGGAAGGTTTCGAAGTTCTGGTTGAAACCTCCCTCGAATTTGTCGTTGGGTATAACGACTAGTAGGGGAACAGTAATAAGTCGTTCACGGATATAATTTATTGATCTGACTCCGTAGCACGCAGTAACGGGTCAAAGGGCGTCGTTACTTAGGTCGGTGTTATATAACCAAATGACGGTTGTTAACGAAGGGTAACTTGAATAAAAACGAAGTAAATGAGTCAATCGGTAAAAGGAAAAAAGTGAGATGAGCCTCGGGACATTAAGATGATATTAGACCCTGCAACGTTAACGTAACGACGATATAAGGTAAGGTAAGACGGGAGTAATGTGCGTGTAGGGTGTAAGTAAGGTGATAAATGAAAAAGGGGGTAGCACGGGGTAGACCCAGACGGTTCAAGTGGGGAATACAGCACGTCTACATCGTGCAAGCGCGGCTGAACAAATGGGCTGGTGTCTACAGCCTGACGATCGGCCTTGGCAAAATGTTGCCATAGAGCCTTTAGGATTTCGATGCGTGATGCGCTTTTGAAATATTTATTTTTTTGGTGCCGATAAAATGAAATTTGAATCGCAACCGACACTTTAGTTTTAATATATAATTCATTACAATATATTTAGAATTTTTCTAGGCACCACACACTCGCAGTCGAATGGACTCATTGAGAGGGTCCATCGCGATCTCAAGAGCGCGCTGCGTTGCCTTAACTGCAGTCACGACTGGACCGACAGACTTCCAGTAGCATTATTGAGTATTCGAAATTTGTTTCGGCAAGATCAGCAGTGCACAGCGGCAGAAATGATGTATGGGAAGACCCTTCGCCTTCCTGGCGACATTGTAGACCCAAAACCGTTGCCTGCATTTTCAACTGCTGATCAGTCCGCGTATATAACATGTCTAAAAGATTGCATGCGTCAGATCAAGTATGTAGCTCCACGGATGCCGCACTCGGAAGATAAATTAGACCCTGCCTTACAACATTGCACCCATGTGTACGTACGAGTGGATGCAATTAAACCAACCCTTACCCGCCCTTATGACAGCCCATTCAAAGTGCTCAAGAAAACGCTTAAATATTTTATTTTAGAAAAATCTGGTTCATCCGATTCTGTAAGCATAGACCGACTCAAGGCCGCTTACATCTCCGATAATAGTGTGATTACTAACTCTTCATCCTCTCCGCAGAACCTTCCTTCCACTGAGACTCGATCATATCGTCCATCTCAGTTTCCTCATTTGACTGCATTGTTGCCTAGTCAACTTGAGCGTAATCCTTTCTCTTTGCCTGTATCCTCTAACCCTATCGTAGACTCTAATTCTAGTACTCATAGTGAAACAGCGAAAAGACTGGAAAACCCAGATGAGCCCGCTGCAGTAACCTCAGTTCCTAGAACCCTCTCAGACCTAAATGTGCAGACCCGTTTGGTCAAACTTCCCCGCTCAGTGACATTTTCCGACCGCCAGACTCGGCATGGTCGTGTAGTTCGCACTCCTTCCCGCTACAAATAACTGTATCGGGTGAACCTCTCGGGGGCAATGTAGCAGTCGCTACAAAAATGTCTCATATCATTAAAATTTCTCATTAACATTTAAATAACATAAATAATTGGCATAAACTATCTTACTTTAAATTATTACTAATGATTTTCTAATTATAATTATTAATCTTGATGTTTTTGTGTAAATCACACAAATATTAAACAATACCAAACAATCGCTAGAGTAAACCTAGGCGTGGTGGCAACATTCCAGTCACGCGTCTCCTAGCCTCATTTCGTGCCGTGATTTCGTGTTGTGAAGAGCTCGTCGCGTAAATAGAAATAAGTGTTTTTAATTCAGAGTTAGATTCGAACTCACGATGGTGAATGTGTTCCTTAGTAGTTCCTAAATATTTTTATGTGTTTTAGCATTTCTTAGCTGTTCTCGTTAGTGGCGTTGGCGTATTGTTTAAGATATTCAGTATTTCCTTTATAGTCAGCACAGTGTACAGTGTTATTGCTACCTGGGGGTTTCATGAAATAGTGTGATTCCTTTTGCCAGAAACATTGGTTATGGCGTTATATGGACGTATTATGAATTTACCAGAATTGATAGGATGATCGCTGGCTAAAAATTATACGCTCGATCGCGTACAAAATGGCGCATGTAGTTCCTCCTGATATGTCTAACCATTTACGATTTTTGACGCAAATTAACTTCTCATTCATGTCCGGCTTATATTGAAGTTGGTAGATTAGTAAAAGGGCACTTTGCCGTCATGTTTCGTCTGTCCTTATTCTATTGTTTGAGCTTAAAAGAGAGATCAATGTGGGGTTGTCATACTCTGCGGCAGTTGTCGTACCATGCCGCAACCGCCGCGGCTCGCTGCCGCACTGCATCGGCAGTGTGTTTATGGAAACAGTGCAGACGCGCGTGCTATCGTTCTTCGTTGGTCTTCTCTTCGCTTCAATCGGTACCTGTGTAAGGGAGGCAGTGCCTTGCTTCCGTGTCTTTGGGAGAACGCGGAAGGTGAAACAGCTGAGGCAGCTGTTTTGCGGTTGCTGTCGGTGTCAGCCCCCAGCAACGTTTAAGGTAAGCCAACATGCTATCTAGGCTTTTGGCGGTGGTAGCCATCTTGTGGGTAGCAAGATGGCGGCGGTTGGAAAGGCTGCGTCAGCTGAGGTAGCTGACGCAGCTGAGAAGGCTGCGGCAGCCGGAGCTGGTGATGCAGGATCGCCAGTGCCGCCGGCGGGGAGCACGTCGGGAGTGCTTGTGGATGATAGCCTGTTGGCTAACATCCTGACTCAGGCGCGTAGCCCGATCCTCGACTGATTGTCTTGGCAGCTGCCTAAGTTGACCGGCGATGGATCGGTCGACGCGCTGGAGGGGCTGGAGAACCTGGAGAGGCTCTGCCAGCTGGGGTGCGTAGCTCCGACCGACGTCATCGGGTTCATGCTCGGCGGCAACGCCGCTAGAGTGTTTCGCTCCATGACTGTCGGTGATGCTGCTCAGTGGCATGTAGTTCGGTCCACGCTGGCCTCGCAATTTGCGTTGCCTATGCAGGAGGCGTATAGGCGGTTCACCGACCGTCGGCTTGCAGCCGGGGAGTCGGTGGACGTGTACCTGGATGACTTGGCGCGTCTGGGTGGGAGAGTGGGGTCGACTAAGAAGGATTTGATTTTTAGGGTCAAGTTCTACGAGGGTCTCCCCACTACTCTGTATACTTGGGCAGTTTCGCGTGAGGACGCGTATACGGCGACGTTCGATGCTGTGGTGTCGAAAGTGCGGGAGAGAATGGCCGCACAGAGGGCTGTAGCCGGGCGTGGCCAGGGGGCCAGGCTCGGGGCAGACCTTGCTGCTTCGGGGAAGCAGGGCAGTGGTGGCAAGGGTGCTTGCTACTGCTGTGGCGGTGCACACCGCGTGCGGGCTTGCCCGCAGAAGCAAGGTGCTGCGGCGCCTGCTGGAGGGGGGGCCGTGAAGGCTCCCGCCAAAAGGAAGTTCGCATGCTTTGCGTGTGGAGAGGTCGGGCATTTCGCTTGCGACTGTCCGGCGGTAGGTAGGTCTACGGTTGGTGGGTCGGGTTTCTCTGCGGAGGATGCCAGTCGGGGCGACGCGTCCTCCTCAATGGAGACCGTGTAAGGCGAGCTTACCGGAGGTCTCCTCTCCCCGAGGGATGTGACGGCGCCCCCTCGGAGAAAGGGACCTTGAGCGGCACGAGTGTGTCGCTGGGGCGGGGCGATCTAGAATCGCTAGGAGCGACTGGCGTTACGACGGGGCATCGGTTGCCAGTCGTTCGTGCCATCTTGAATGGGCATTGTTCATGGTGTCTGGTAGACTCCGGGAGCGAGCGGACGGTGGTTTGTCCGCGGGTGGTGGTGGGCCAACGCCCCCGGCCGGGGCGGCCGTTGCTAACGGCGGACAGCAGAACTTCCCATGTCGAGGAAGCACTGTCGTGTGATAGTCGGGTTGCAGGGGCATTGTTTTGGTGTCACTGCGCTCGTCATGCCGGAGTTGGGGAATCTTGGCGTGGACTGTCTCCTAGGGAGTGATGTTATTGATCACATGGGGGGTGTCACAGTCAGGAGAGGTCCTGACGCGAAGTATGCAGTTGACTGGGGGAGAGCTGGGTCAGATGGATGCTGTAGGGGGTCCAGCAATGGATTCGCCTGTGCCAAGCTGGGAGCCGGCCTGGTGGCAGGGGCGGGGTCGGAGGAGTCGAGAGGTGCGCCAGCGCCGATCGAGATTGTCGACCCTGACTTTGTTGCTAGGTTTGCTGACGGTCGGTAGACCGTCAGTTGGCGGTGGTCCGAGAAGCCGCACGAGGGGTTGCACACTCGGATCGCGGAGTACGGATGTACTCGGGCGCCTCACGTGCGTGAGCGCTATGATGCGGAGATTCAGAGTTGGATTTCGAAGGGTTGGCTGAGGAGATGGCATGGCCCCATTCAGGGCGTCATTCCGTTGCTGGCCGTCGTGCAACCAACGGACAAAGTCCGCCCGGTCATGGATTATCGTGAGTTGAACGGCTTTGTGGAGTGTCAAACTGGCGATGACATGGTCGCTGTGTGGCGACAAGATTCGTAAATGGCGGCAGCTGCGGGGCGAGCTTAAGGTCGTCGACTTTAAGTCTGCGTACCTGCAGATCCACGTTTCCGAGGATCTGTGGCGGTACCAGATCGTGAATTTAAGGGTGTGCCTTACGCTTTGACGCGATTAGGCTTCGGCCTCTCGTGTGCGCCTCGAATCATGACGGTGATTCTCGGCAAGGTTCTGTCATTGAACGACCGCGTTCGTCGAGGGACGGACCACTATATCGATGATGTAGTGGTTTGTGAGTTCATTCTCAGCGCGCAGGAGCTCCGGGAGCATCTGGCGCGGTACGGACTTGCGGCGAAAAAGCCTGAGAGCCTGGATGGAGGCTGGCTGTTGGGAATTTCTTTACGGAAAGATTCCAACAGACACCTTCGGATGTCGCGGGGGACTGCTCTCTCCGAGTTTGGTTCGGTGAATGCCGGCTTAACGAAGAGAGGGCTGTTTTCCTTGTTCGGTCCGCTAGTCGGCCATTACCCCGTGGCGGGGTGGCTGCGTCCTTGTTGCAGTTTTTTGAAACGGCTGGGGTGCAGTGGCTCTTGGGACGACTCGGTTGACGGTTCTGTCAGCTCGTTGGCTGAGGAGCTGTCGGCGTGGGCTCGTCGGGAAGACCCTGTTGGAGGCGTGTGGGGTGTCGACCCGCATGGTATGGTTACCGTGTGGGCTGATGCCAGCTCCCTCGGAGTCGGTGTGGCCCTTGAGGTCGATGGCCGCATTGTGGAGGATGCGTCTTGGCTCCGAAAAGAGTCAGACCACCTGCATATCAATGTGGCCGAGTTGGAGGCGGTGGCGCGGGGGTATCAATTTGGCGATTGCGTGGGGTTTTAAGACCTTCACGGTCGCCAGTGATTTCCGGACAGTCGTCACATGGATGGACAACACTGTCGACGGCCGCAATCGTATTCGCACGAAGGGCGCGGCGGAGATGCGCGTGAAGCGACGTCTTGGGGTGATCCGTGAGACGGTCGCTGAGCATGGTCTGGTCATGTGACTCGTGTCTGTTCGCTTCGTCTCGACGATCGAGAACAAGGCCGACCAGCTGACCAGGGTACCTAAGAGGTGGCTTAGTTTCCGCGATGGTGGTGGAGCCGTCGCAGAGGTGTCTGCCGTGCTTGCCACTGGGGAGAGTCTCGAGGATGCCATTTGGGCGGCTCATCTGCTGCATCGTTTGGGCATCGATCGGACGTTCTGCTTTGCGCGTCAGATCCGTAGTGATCTGTCGCGCGAACAGGTGAAGCGTGAGCTGGCTGGATACGAGGCCTGCCAGCGAATCGATCCTGCACTGCGGGAAGAAAATCTCGTGGAGCGAGAGGGTCTGTTAGTGGAGGAGAGTTGGCGCCGGGTTGCGGTTGACGTAACCCATTATGACAACAAGCTCTACTTGTCCATGGTTGACTGTGGACCCTCGCGGTTCGCCATCTGGCGACGACTGCTGAATGAGTCTGCAGTGAGCATCGTCGCTCATTTGCGTGAGGTCGTAATTGAGCGAGGGCCGTGTGACGAGTTGTTACTGGGCAATTCTACGGCGTTCCGATCAGCGACTGTGGAGCAGTTCGCTGATGCGTGGGAGATTTTACTGCAATTCCGTGCCGCCTACGCACCGAGCGGCAACGGGATCGTTGAGAGAAATCACCGGACGATCAAGAGGATCGCCGCCAGGGGAGGTATCACTCCTGAAGAGGCTACATTTTGGTACAATGTGACGCACCAGAAGGACACTGAGGCTGGCTCAGTCCCTTCGAGCGGTATATTCCGATATCGCTGGCGAGTGCCATTCGATATCAATCGTCGGGTGAGTGATGGTCGCGCGCACGACAGTTTTGCTGTTGGTGATGAGGTGTGGGTGAAACCCCCACTGCCTTCATGCACGAAGCAGTGGACGTCAGGTGAGGTCACCAGCGTCGTGTCAAAGTTCGTAGTCTGCGTAGACGGCATGCCTAGGCAGGTGCGCGACGTCAGGAGACGGTGGATTGGTGGTGAACGGGGCCGTGTTCCCGAGAACCATAAGGGCGTTGATGGCGCTGCGGAGCCCGCAGCAGTTAGCTTCAGTGGAGGTGGCGGCGGCGGTGCAGCTCCTCTTGCGTTGCCCGAGAGAGTGGTTGTTGACGCACTAAATGCGGCGCCAGTGGTGCCGGCGGCAGATAACGCGTCGAATGAAGACTCCCCTGAAGAAGAGGGCGAGGAGCCTGCTGCTATCGACAGAGAGGCGGAGCAGCACCAGGGGGAGCCGGCGCCATTGAGGCGGTCACGCCGTGAGCGACGGCGTTCCTCGTACCTAGTCGAGTTCGAGTGCTAGGCACCCCGCCACGCCAGTTTCCTGAGAAACTGGGGGGGATGTGGGGTTGTCGTAATCTGCGGCAGTTTTCGTACCATGCCGCAACCGCCGCGGCTCGCTGCCGCGCTGCATCGGCAGTGTGCTTATGGAAACCGTGGAGTGCAGACGCGCGTGCTTTCGTTCTTCGTTGGTCTTCTCTTCGCTTCAATCGGTACCTGTGTAAGGGAGGCTGTGCCTTGCTTCCGTGTCTTTGGGAGAACGCGGAAGGTAAAACAGCTGAGGCAGATGTTTTGCGGTTGCTGTCAGTGTCGGCCCCCAGCAACGGTAAAGGTAAGCCAACAATCAAGCTCTGACGGGATCATTGGAAAGAACTCAGGGTTTTCCGTGATGTGAACTTAAAAGCTTGATGTGGAACAGTTGTTGGTGGTTTCCTTGTGTGTCTTTCCGTGGATATGGTAATTCAGCGTCCTTGAATATTTCCAGTTTCTCCGACGCCGTCGAACACCACACTTACCATAAACATAAATCCCTGGGCCTTGAGCTTAATTCACTATCTCGATTAAGATCTTTAACCGCCTCCAGTCACGGCACCAGAATTAAACTCACCTGCTCAAATTCAGCAGGCTTGTCCACATATAGAGACGCACCGATTTTTGTGCCCGGTTTAAATTGTCCCTCAGTAAACTGAATACCCTAAATACAAATACACGTACGACCTCGTCAACCTGCCGGAGCAGCTGCCTCCAGGACTGCGAAGCATCTTCAGCCAAGATCTGCAGGAACAAGTCTCGGCGATCCTCCCGGCCCGGTCAAATAAAGACACTAAACAAAGCTGAGTTCCTAATGTGTCATCATTGTCCTCTCGCGCGTTAATCGAAAACATATTCTCGAGTCTTTGTGTTTGTAGTTGGTATTCAGCTAAAATCCAGACCAACCAAACATAAAACTGATGACGCACAAATTGCCATGACAAGCTCAACAGCGGATTTGAAAGAAACACAAGCCAACGCTGAAAACCTTCTGAGAAATCTGAAATTGTGGTATGACCATAATGGCCTCAAATTTAACGCAAGTAAAACGCAATGCATTATTTTCGGATCACAGAATGCGTCTGAAAATTTACCACCATTCAAGCTAACATTTGGAGACGATACAATTGAACCAGTAGATAAGGTAAAAAATCTGGGTGTTTGGTTTGACAAAAATATGACTTTCAATTCACATGTCGAAACAATGTACAACAAAATTAACAGAACCTTAATGTTCTTCAAACGCATTAAGAACACACGACGAAAAATTTAGATTATTAGGGATTCAGTCTTTAGTTTTATCGCGTCTGGACTACTGCAGTCTTGTGAGGGGAGATTTACCTCAATATCGTCAGGAAGAGTTGCAAAAATGTGTAAACTTCGCCGCCAAAGGGGTATGCAAAGGAAGTTTCAATAAATACGATCATGTCACCCCTCTTTTAAGAAAACTCGACTGGATCCCAATACCGAACAGATTCATGATCCAAAAAGCTCGACGAGTGTTCTCCTCTCTTTACCTCCCTCAAAGTAATGCAGAGGTGTTAAATTTTTTTCCATCTAATATCCCAATCAAAAAACCAAATCGGAGGAACGATGTTTTAGTCAGTTACCGTTCATCCAACGTGGGACAAAAAGCTCTCTCAGTTTCTGGAGCTTTTTTTGTGGAACAAGCTTCCCCAGCATATCAAAAACTCTAAAACTGTAAAAGAATGTAGAGTAAATTTGTCACGTCATTTTGCATCTCTGTCATAGGGCCTGCAGCATTTCGGTGTGAATTTCCCATTTACCAGAAATTTTAATTTTCTTGAAATTTCTGTTTGAAAATTAGAAACTATTTCATTTTACGTTAGCTAAGCCATTCGTATATTCATCTAACTTATTTCTGTCGACAATAATGAGCACCACAGCCGTCAGTTCAATGCAACAGAACGAACGTTTTTTCCATAATTAGGAGTATATCCTCATCTTTATTTTGTTATTTTTCTTCTCTTTTCTGTATTAATATTCAACGTCCGTATGACAAACATACCCTGAAATACATTTTGTGTGTACACCAATATACAGGTTTGTAGTGAATCTTCAGCCCCAACCGGTCAAAATTTTATAAAATATCTAAACTATCAACGTAAAAATTAAATTACACCAATACGATCATTTATATAATTTTACACTAACAATGCTATGCATTTTAACCCCAAATTGTATTAAAATTGTGTACCAAGAAAATCAGTCTTAAGAATTCAGTTTCAAAAACTTAAGAGACTTCTCATAGACGCAGCGCAGCAACACTCGTCTCGAGGAAGCGCTCACTTTTCCAAATCATTTTCCGTTGTGTGCGTCACGCGTTCCTTGTCTCGACGGAAGGACCTACGAGCCAACACACCAACACAACCACCTAGTCCTCAATCTCCGCCATTGAGCCGAAAACTAGACCTTCCTCAGATTCACTTGAGACGTAAAAATCAGCCACACGGCTCCACAACTCAGTAACCCGATCACGGTACTGCCTCTTTCGAGACCCCTCTTTCAGAAGCCTTCTCTCAGTCCTGGCAATATCTCGCCCAATACGTCAATACTACAAGTGCCTCACTCCAAGCGTTCATGCCTCACCTTTTCACTCTCACCGTACATTCCACTTCGGCCATCTCCACTCGTTGAGCCACCCAAATCACCCACATCAGTGAATTACTACACTCACATATAGTCATCACCTGGACCCACAACGGACTCCCACTAGCCGCCGCGAGCGGTTGGAGTACGCCGCCAGGACTGGACCCAGAACCCCGCAACAAGAAGCGGAAACCCCAATGAGTGGACCGTGGTTACGGCACCCCGCAGCGTAACCAATAAAAGAGGCGAGAATATCAGTGTCTTACACTATCGCAAGGGGGACAGTTTCGTGCAAGGGATCTGAAAACCTCGGTGCCAGTAAAGCACCCGATTACCTACTCCTTCTGAGTCAAAGGGCCAAACCGACCTTCAATCGTTTATCTATTTTGTATTTATGTGCCTAGCCATAGGCACAGTAAATGCTGGTGACCCTGTCAAACAATGGTCCAAACTTTGCTGATACCAAAAACTTCATAGGTTTATAGATGTGAGGGTTGTGCAAAGTTTTTAATGAATTAAATTTTGGCTAACGTTGTCTCGCTATTTCAAAATCATTCTCGAAGATGTTTTCAATCGATTTCGGCTGAGCTGGGGGGAGGGGTAACTTAAGCATTTCATTTAGTCTTTTTACATTTTTCCGTGCGTTCAGCGCACACTAGCATTGAACTTTCAAACCGGAAAAACTATAAATTTCTGTAATTAAAGTTATCACTTTGGACCATGGCTTAATCTACCTATATGTGCCAAATTTTGTAAATATTCTCCACTCAGATGTGATACCCGGCCACAATGTTACTCCATTTTATCCAATGTACACATGCCCGTATAATGCTGAAGAGTTGTGTTGTTTCTTGACTGTAACCTGAGTTTTCTTAAAAATTTCCCCTCAGATGTGATATCCGGCCACAATGTTACTTCATTTTATCCCATGTACACATGTCCGTATAATGCTGAAGAGTTGTGTTGTTTCATGACTGTAACCTGAGTTTTCTTGAAAATTTCTATGAAGAAATTAAAAACCAGTTCATTTATACGTTTTTCGAAGTCTTCTTTTCCTTTTAGTTATTTTTTTCCGAATAATTTCTTAGGATTACAGTGAGCTCAACTGTCATTTTCGGTATAGTAGATGGTAGTATGTTTTTATCTTTTTATTTTATATATGTATTTTTTTCTTATATTTCATTTCCAATATGTATATATATTGATATGTGTGTACGTATGTAGGTATATATATCTACATAAATAGATATACATGTTTCTATTTCATCTCTTTACGCAAAAACCATCCGGTTAATAAATTTTATTGCACTAGCGAAATGATTCAAAAATAGATTAATGACAAATACAATTAATGAAATAAAGCGCAATTTGAGCATATGAATCGTGGTAAAATTATCTTTCTGTTCGTATGTTGTACAAGCTATGAATTTTGATGTTGAGTATATGTTTGTAGTGTTTTCCCTCAGGCTGCTTTACTTTTTTCCCAGTACCGCGGCAGACTGTGAATATCTTTTAGACTTTAGAATATCTTTGCCCGGAGCGAGTGCCTGAGGTGCAAACGAACCCGGCAGGGTAAGGAATACACAATTGGAATAAAGGCCGTATTATTATGAAGGTCGCCGACAGCATGGCACATGAGGTAAATGATTACAGGCAGGTAGTTTAGTACACAAAGACGACTTGGAGGACCGACGGTTGTCGTTAAGTCGCGTCATGCGTGCCGTGACGTAGCGGTGCGCCGGCGAGAGGTGGCGATGGAGGCCGTGAGGCTACTGCTTGCTGAGCAGCCGAGACTAGTGAATGTCAGAGTCGCTGCGAGGAGAGTCGCAGGAAGAAGTCTTGTGTGAGCTGCTGCTGTGAGGAGGCTCGTTGGAAGACTTGTGTGAGCCGTTGCAGTGAGGAGGCTCGCAGGAGAAGACTTGTGTGAATATCAGGGTTCCTGCGAGTGAACTGTCCGAGGGGGGGGGCGATGCCATTAGGAAAGAGAGGAAAAAGAGAGTTCGGCACAGGGTGTGCCAGAAGAAACAGAAAGCGAAAAGGAAGAGGATAGTAGGAGAGGGAAGAGACGCGGAAAAAGCGCATAATATGGTGATCCTGTTGACGTACCTATTAATATCAGGTTTCCCTGGGGTATGGGATAAGGGAACCTTTCAAGGCTTTGTATGTACAAATTATAATTATCAAAGTTCCAAAGTGCCGATATGGCTATAACCTTAATTATAGGTAATGCGTAACTTTATTTAAACATTAACCCTAAATTACAGTTAAAGACTGAGTTATATTTAATGGGTAATCTCATATACCCATCCCTAGCCGACTAATTCACAAAATAGTTAGATATATTACACACATTTACACAGATTTAAGAATATTTTTACATAAAGGTATGTATGATGATTGCTGTGGGTATTTACAAAATTGATGATAAACATATAACATTATTATTGTACACATGTACATATATGCAAACTTTTTTTCTATTTTTTTTCAATACATTTGCATAAATTGAGGAATATTTTACATAAAGATATGCATGATGATTACAATGAATATTTACAAATTGATGATTTACATATATTACTACTGTACATACATCATCATATAAACAAGTATATATGTATTTTATTTATCGTATATAGATATAAACTGTTTTTTTTCATTTTTTTTCAAATAACATATACACAAATTTGGGACTATTTTACAAAAGGATATGTATGACTGCTATGAGTATTTTCAAAATTGTCAATTTACATATAACAAAAATATGATACATACATATATTCACATAATTTTTTTTTACAATATTTACATCAAAGCCTCTATGTTGCCTTGTCACCGGCGTATCCACCACATGTCCCCTCCGGGACGCTCCACCTCAAATGGACGTAAGAAACTTGAAAGGTTGGCGTCTGATCTTTTACTGAAATGTGATAAATATATGATGAGTGAGGACGGAATGATGAATGATGAATGATTATTTGGAGGTTAACTATTTAGTGTTGATTGAAAATTGAGTTTGTGGTTTGGGGTTTTGACTTCCTGCCCGTGGGGGGAAGACCGTTCCGTCCGCTCGTCAAAACCCCAAATAAAAACAAAGTAAATAAGTAATTGAAAATGGTTACGGTCTTCCCCATTGATTGCTGATGAAAAGTTATTATAAGTATTTTGGTTCCGGAGGGGGTCCCATTGCTGAAAGTTTGGAGCTCTTAAAACGGGAATTTTGGCTATTGGCTGAATTTTCTGGAAATGTTAACTGTTGAAATAAGTCTTGGTCAAATTGCTGTGAATTATCCCAAATTCTGTTGGCATGATTGTGGAGCAGAAGGTTTATAGGAGGTAAGTCGACTTGATGATGCAGCGTTAAAGAAGAAATACGGTCCATGCGGGTTGTATTTGTGATGAACCGAAGTGCTTTGTTTTGGACTCTTTGTAGCTTGGAAATAGCAGTTGGAGACAATGTGTGGAGTGGGATAGCTGGATAAATGAGTGCTGATCTGATGAATGATAGGTATAAGTTGCTTTTTGTTGTCTGTGAAAGGTGCATAAATCTGTACAGTTTGCTCAAGTTGCTGAATCCTATTGCCTGTCGAATTGTTATTTTAGGTGAAAATCCGTGTGTTGAGAAGTTGAGACCTAGAATTTTGCCTTGGAAAATGTTGATCATCTATGAAGATGTCTGAGGTTTTTAGTCTACTGATTGGAATTATCTTGAATTTTTTGACGTTGGGGGAAATTTTCCATATAGCTTCGAAATTGTTAATTTGTTGTATGGCATGATGTGTTTGTTGGGCTGCAAAGTTCGGAGTGTAACGGCCAGCAGAAATTTGGGTGATGTCGTCGGCAAAGCAAACGTAATCAGTATTGGGTATTGGTTCCGGGATGTCATGAGTATAGAAACTATATAATGTCGGCGATAAACAAGCTCCCTGTGGTACCCCTATTTGCATTATGAATGATGGACCTATGAAATTCCCTATTCTTATTGATGCGCTCCTGTCTGTTAAGTAGTCGGCCAGTGTTCGTAAAAATAACGGAATAATTCCAGATTGTGAGAGTTTGAATATCAATCCTAAGTGCCATCCATACCTTGTCAAAAGCTTTGGTCACGTCTCTGAGTACTATGTCTATGGTAAATTTATTGGCTAGATTTATTGCTAGTGTTTCGGTAAACGTTGCCAAGGCGGTGTGGGTTTCCCTGCATCTCCTAAAGCCATGTTGTCTATTGTTGTATAAGTTGTTAATGGTCAAATGGTCTGTAAGTCTATTGTTGAGTATCTTGTCTAAAAGTTTGCCATGGATGTCTAATAGAGAAATTGGTCGGTAGTTCTGCACCTTTTTTTGAGACGTGAGGAGTTTTGGGAGAAAAATCATAATGGCGTGTTTGAGACTGTCTGGGAAGTAGCCGGCTGAGATGGAGTTATTGAAGATATTTAACACTTATTGTAACATATTATTCGGTAGGTTTTTTATTTGAAGGGTAGTTATGCCCGTTGGACCTGGAGCTTTCTTCTTGAAGGATCTCAATGTCTGTTTTAACTCATCTATTGTTATAGGAGGAAAGTGAAGTTGGTCAAGTCTGTTGGTATTTCCGGTATGAAATGGTATTACTTGCTCTGCTAAATTGTTCATGTGTTCCTTTACTGCATTGATGAGGTCTAAGTCAAATTCTTCGTCGTCATCTTTCTCGGTGAAATTGTTTTTCCAGTGCTGTCTGAATACTGTTTCCTTTTCTTGCGGATTGTGTAATTCTTTTTTATTATGAATTAGGTATGGGATTGTTTGTTTGTTGTTGTAGCTTATCATTCTCTTAATAATTATTGACGACCAGAATATCTTGGGATCTTCTTGCAATTCTAATGATTGAACTAAAGTATTCCAAGTTTGTGCGTATGCCAGTTTGTATAGGTTTAGTATTTGCCGTCTGAGATTGATGAGAAGTCTATGGAGTTCTCTGATTGTTCAGTTGTTGTGAATATAATCTATTGTATGTTGGTATCTGACTTGAGTACGGAGTATTTCGGGTGTAGGTTTTATTCCGGGGATAGTCCTATGGGTTATAGTTGGAATGGCAATGTTTGTGGCTCTGTGAATACGCTCGGTCCAATTTCCCAGATGATCATCTATTTCCTCTAACGTTGGTTCTTCTTGCATATCGGGGGATACCACGGCTAGATGTTCTCTGTATATCACCCAGTCTGCTCTATGATATTGTTGCCTTTTTTTGATGGGAATCTGGATTGGATTAGCTGTTATGGTTGCTATTATAGGGATATGGTCAGACGGTGTAACAGGTACTGGTTGGAGAAAGGTGTTGTGAAAGGCTATTGGGTTCTGTAGAGCAATGTCTGGTGCAGTGGTGCTTCTATGGGTGATCATTGTGGGAAAGTATGGGCCTACGTGAATGCATTTCTGTCTCTCTATAAGTTAGTACAAATGGTTTCCTCTTCTGTTGTTATGTGTATTTCCTAGAGTTCTATGGGTAGCATTAATGTCACCTATAAAATAAACTGGGTTTGGTCTGTTAAGTAGTATGTGGAAATCTGCTAAGTGGAGATAATCGACTCTAGGTGGGGTGTAAGTTGTACCTATTGTAATTGGTCCTTGAAGTGTTTCGACGGTTACTGCCCCCATATCTGAATAGAAATTATCATGTAGTCTGAATGGAATATTCTTTTTTATTGCTATTGTAGCCCCTGAATGTTGTTCATTTGTCTTGTTTGTGTAAAAAGTATTATAGTTTAATATTTTCATGTTTTTGTCTCCTGTTTAGCTGTGAGCGTTGACTAAAATTATATCAGGATCTATGTGGTTGTAGATGTTGGTTAGGGGTACTCTGTTTGTGTTCCAGCACTGTACGTTGTGTTGTACGATTTTCAATCGGCGTAAATTCATTTTGAGGGGGGAATATTTTTAGGTTTTTTGGCTGCTGTGACTATTGATTGATGTCTGGGGAACGTTATGAATTGCTCGTGTGATATTATATTTATTTTTATCCGTGTGAATTGAACTCTTTTCGAAAATATGTAATCTAGAAGTGTCGATGATCTCATCTCCTGTACTGCGAATTTCAATTCTCTGTCGTTGTCTTTTTTCAGTTCCGATGTGTACCAGTCGGCGTCTGGTTCCTCCGGTATTGGTGATCTATCCTGGAAATTTCGATACAGTTTGATAGGATGACTATGTTTTTTGTCTATGACTATTGTGGAGTTTTCCATTTCGCCGATGATCCTCCTCTTTTGTCTAAGGTCGGACCCTGCATAAAATTCTGTTTCTGTTTGAGTATCCATGGTTTCTTCTACTAAGTGGTGTTCAGGTGGAGTTGCTTGTGTTGGTGGCATTTCATTGTTTCTACAATAAAAGTTGAAGATAGCTGTAGAGTCTCGGTCTGGGAAGGTTGTGTCGATATTGAAGTTATCTTTGAGGGATTTGGAGAGTATATTGCCAAATTTCTTACTTCTGTCAAGTGCTGCACTGTGTGCTTCTAGAATTAAGGCTGTAAGCTTAATGTGCGTATGGTTGGTGAGGGTTAGGGTGTGATGCGATGGATTTGTCTGTTGAATTGCTTGTTTGGCTATTTCTGCGTAGGTACTATGAGTTTGTTGTTGTTTTTTCAATTGCTCCTCTTCCCGTTTTAGTTTCATGATGTTTTTTCTGTTCGGACAGCTGGCTGCGAGTGTTCTATGGGGCCCTTGACAGTTAAGGCATTGTTTCAAAGTATTTGTGCAGTTTTGATATGAGTGTTCCTGAAATGAGCATTTAGAACAGAACTGAGAACTCTGTGTGCATTGGAAGGTGGGATGATCTTCAAATTTATAACATTTGAAGCAAATCAATATGTGAGTGTATTCTTCCTGTTCGCATTGGTGGGATGTGATTTTTGTATGAAACATATAGAAACCGTCTCTGAGTATCCTTTGTGCTGTTAAGGTATCTGTTGTTACTATTTTCATTAGGTGGGTGTAATTATTCATTTTGATTATGTCTGTTACCTTCATCCAATTGTTTTGATTTTCGATCTCATTCTTTATTTCGTCTGTTGGTCTCACTCCAATGTCTGAATCAATTTGTCGAACGAATATTGTCCTTTTTGCTCTTAAATCAGGTGGTATTGCTGGAACAAGGTTTAATTTTTGAAATACTTGGGTGGCCTTAAGAGGTGTTAATTTATCTACGGAATTTTTATCATCTGTCACAGCGTAGAATCCATTTTTGGTGCTTGTTAGCCGGATTAGGGGGGCATTTAGTTCTTTGAAAGTGGCTTTGAAGATTTTTGCTTTGTCTGTCTGTTTAGAGGTGTCAATGGTTGTAAGTTGGACACGGTATGTTGGTGTTTTAGCTGGTCGAGGATTCGGAAAGGAGGCTGTCAGTGGTTTCGGAGGGTGTAAAATAGTCGGTGGCGCAGAAGCCGGCCCGGACTTCCCAGAAAAAGAATCAGATCTACTCCGTGAGGTGGAACGGCCCGAAGGCTGGAGAAAGGGGCACGGGGTGGTCGACTACCCTGTCCTCCACGACCACCTCCAGCCCCCCTCCCCCGCTCAGGAGGGGGCATAGCATCTAACACACCGGTTAACAGTAATACAAATCAACAAGATCACCAAAAAAGCAACAAAAAAGGTAAAGAAAAGAAAAAAGAATAAACATTTTATTTCCAATAAAGTACAAACATGAAATGTCGATACAATGGTTTTTAAAACACCTTAACATTAACATCCTTAAATGATTATAATACATTGGTATCGTAATACCCGTGTAGAATGTTGAAACAAAATGATTGATAGAAAAGTACAACAAAAATGAGTTCCTTTCCTTGCCTAATCTGATTTTGAAATATGAGAGCACAATCCTCGCGACGCTCATTTGAAAAACACTTTCATTAGTGCGCCCAAGTATTGAAAAATGAAAGCGAAAAATGCATTCAAATACCTTAGCATAGAGACCCTTAATTGCTATTTATACATGGTTATCGTAATACCCTTGTTAAGTGTTGAAACATATGATTTAGATCCTTAATTGCTATTCATACATGGTTATCGTAATACACATGATAATAATTGTCGACACAGGATTTAGAGAGAAGCACAAGTTAATAAAAATTAAACAATAATATGTATAAAAGGATCGTTTGCACTTGGAGGGCGGCACTAAGTTTCAGTTTCTGTGTTTCAATTTCTAAGTTTCAATTTACTGAAATTTTTGCTAGAAAGTGAAAATTTATCTTATTTTACGTTCGCTGTCATGCTAATATTGATCTTACTTATTCTTGTCGAATATAATGAGCATCACAACTGTTGGTTCCATGCAGCGGAATGAAGGTTACTTTTCCACAATTAGTAGGATTTCATCTGTGGTGCCCGGAAATGGAAATGGAGCTTATTTTTTTCTAATAAATTATCAACTCCAAAATCCAAAAATTCCTTTCGCCCATCCGACAAACACTTCACTCCC
Source organism: Morinoia aosen (assembly GCA_030386875.1). Classification (NCBI taxonomy): domain Eukaryota; kingdom Metazoa; phylum Arthropoda; class Malacostraca; order Amphipoda; family Talitridae; genus Morinoia; species Morinoia aosen. Next base: position 74,094,876 of record CM059557.1, read on the forward strand.
TCTTCCGGTGATGCCCCGCATCCGGTCATGCCTCTACATTTGGTTACGCTTCACATTTATTTATATCATACATCCGGTGAAAACCCACATCCGGTCTTTCATCCCTATGGAAGGTGTCCCAACGATAATATTTGCTATAACAAAAACAAAACACAAAACATGCTATAACAAACACACAAACACAATCAAACAAAACACAAAAAAGAAGAAAAACAAATAGAAATAATCACAAGAAATAATAGTCACGATGCAATCACCCCCTATATAGCTACAATAATAGTAGCTTACCTCTCGCTCCCAAGACAAAAGGAAGGCTATTCAAGAGACTATGCAATTCCCAAGGGGACCAAAACCTTGTCCAAGCAGAGAGCACACAGCAACGCACACATACACTCGGCACGGTAACCGGAGTGACGAACTGTCCGAACTGAACTGCAGCTCATTATATAGGGCTGGCAGCGGCCTCACTGAAGCGAGCTAGCTCTCTGGTTATGGGACTCGCGGTGGCGGGTTGTCGCCGTCTGTGCTGTGCTAAACGTACGTGGGTGTATTCAGATGTTGCATGGCTGCTCGGAGCGCGCAGCTTGTAGAGGCTCGGTCTGGCACCCCAGCGCCGAACTTGAGCGCTGGTTAGTCGGCCAGTAAGAGCGCTTTGAGGCAGTGGGGTGGCGCTTTTGAGCTTGTGTGGTGGTGAGCGCGCACAGCTAGATGGAACCACCACATGTTTGTTTACGCATTTCTGCCAAAATTTTGTAGATATTTGTCGATCATGGGTGGTAACCGGCTTACACTGTATCTCCATTTTATTTCATGTACCCATGTCCGCAAGATGTTGCAGAGAATATCGAGATGATATGAAATATATTTTTTTTGTTGTTGTTGTTCCTCGGCGGTAACATGAGTTTTCTTAAAATTTCTTTTAGGAAATTAAAAAACCATTCCATTTATACGTATTTCGAAGTCCTTTTTCTATTCCTTAACTTTCCTCAGGTTATTTCTTACGATTCATCAGAGCTTTGGCTGTCATTTTAAATGTAGAAAGAGCAAGATTATTTTAATGTTTATAAGCATTTTTCTTATATTCATTTTCAATACGTATATACATGAATATGTGTGTTAGTGTGTGCATGAGTGTGTATGTGTGCACACGCAAACATAAATGTCTATGTATCAGTGTACACATGCACACGTTCGAACATATATTTACGCACATGTACATATAAATGTTTCTATTTCTACTTTTTGCGTAAAAAGCAAAACCTCAAGACACATTACGTTTTACCTAAAGCTCTGCGATCAGTTAACACTAAACCAAATTCCAGAAATAAACAAATTGATTGCGCTTGCTTAATGATTTAAAAATCGATCTATCACGACCCCGAAGGGCATTTCTGTGAATAGAAGAAATTAAAAGTATAAACAGACAAATGAAATAAAGCGCTCCCGCAAAAATTATCTCTATATTTGTGTGACGAACAAGCCATGCATTTCATTTTTGAGTGTAAGTTTGTTTACGCTTTTCTAGATGTGCGTGCTGTGTTGCGAGATGTTCTTTATAAATTACTTCGTGACTAACCTTTTTTCAATATTTGATTGTCGTTTACGATAGTGTTTCAATCTACTCCAGTATAGCGTTTTTTGTTTTTTTCCTACTTCGATGATCTTATAAATAATTCATACATACAACACACATATACCATGCTTATCCTCCCTATGGGAGGGTAGCCGACAGCAGGCCCCAATCACCACATTTAGTCACTAGGAGGCGAGAGAGGCAGCACTGGCCGCACCTGAACTGCCAGGATCAGCAGCAGCCCAGCACAACCACCTTCCACAGTCAGGCCCGACAGCCATAGCTGGTTTACCCCGACCGCTTCATTGAGTGCAGCCCCTCCCCCCGCACAGGACAGGTCAACCCCATCACACACGGGCAAATTCCAGTACCGCGTCAAAAATAAAATTACCTTCTTAAGTACTGCCCCCACTCACTTCTGTCCGCAGCCATCCCTCTCGCCACGTCCACAGTCAGACCCCTCTCATACAAAGCACGTTTCACCCCATCCATCCAACTCATCCGTGGTCTACCTCGCGCGCGACGACCACTCACGTCGGCATGTATATCTCTTTCACCAGCCGCTCAACATTCATTCTTTCAACGTGCCCAAACCATCCAAGCGCTCTTTCATCCACTCGCCTGCTCAACTTTTTTCATAACACCCGTCTGCCCCATAACCAACTCATTCCTAATCCTATCTCTTCTTGTTACTCCATACATGCTCTTCAAACACTTCATCCCCAACATATCCAACTTCCTCCTCTCAACTGCTCTCAACCCCCAGGACTCTGCTCCATACAACAAAACTGGCACAATCAAGCTTTCATACAGTCCCCTCTTAGCATTCATACTCAAACTCCTGCATTCAAAAACTTTCCTCATTGCACCCAATGTCTTACAGCCTTCACTCACTCGATGCCTCACTTCTACTTCCATACTATCCTTAACAGTCACATCCAACCCGAGGTACCTAAAATGCTATACCTCCTTTAAAACTTTTCCATTCAACCTCACATTAAATAAATAATTCGAATATTACTATAGAATTCTTCGAAACTCCAAAGATCTTAGTTGAAATTATCGATGTAGGAAAAAGATATAGTACGCTATACCGGAATCTTTTTCAATATAAAATATCCAAGAGATGATATTTTTCATTTCTCATTCAACTTCCCTTGACAGAGTTAAACTATTAGCACGCCACGTATGGTTTGTCTATTAGTACGCCTCGTATATTTTGTCTATTAATATGCCTCGTATGGTCTATCTATTTGTACACCTCTGATAGTTTGTCTATTAGTACACCGCGTATAGTTTGCCTATTATTATGTCTCGTATGGCTTATCTACTTGTACACCTTGGATGGTTTGTCAACTCCTCGTATGGAACTTTTGTTTTAGGACGTCCTATATTAAGAACCTTTTAAAAGCCAATATGTTGGCATGTATCTCATGTGGCAACTTGGAAATCAACGTTTTTTCTTTTTTTCTTTACTTTCTGTAGACCTTATACCACTAATCATCTCAAATGTGACAGGCCAAAAACTTCTCATCCGGGATGGAGAGGATCAATGTGTTTTGAAAATATAAGTCGATCCATCTTCAGAGTTATCAAATAATAACCCTCCACTACTGCTCTATCGTAAAAACGATCACTACAGTGCCCTTGTCACACAAGGCAAAAATCAGACCGGAGTTACCTCATCTTGACAGACTGCCGCTGCCCAGCTAATTAGTAGACTTTCTTACATAGCAGATGCTGGGCAAAACACACTGGGTAACGTAGGCACGATCGATGAATCCTCGTAACGATCCCATCGAGATAGTAATTTTGCTACCTTTAAAAAGAGTGCTAATATAAGTAAAATCAAAATAAACTCTGTGGTGTTATGGGGTTTGTCACCGCAAGAGGGCGCTGTAAAAGTGTGCGCTCCGCCACCGAGAGCTGGAGATCTTACCGCCGCTGCCTGGCGGCTGCAGGCGACCGGCGGCAGTGTGCATTAGACAGCGGGACCGTACAAACGTGGTGTGGATATTCTGGTTTCTAGTTGCGCCTCTCCCTACTATCGTGAGGCTGACATTCGTGTTGTCTAGTTCTGCGGTAAAACTAGAGTTATTGCAGTCGGGAAGCTGCGCAGTTGCGTGCGGAGAGTGTCCGGCAACTGGGTAGGAGTGATCTTCTTGCTCCGGGAAGAGGTGACGGTTCACCTCTGAACAGTCGAACCTGGTGGCGGCTCGGCCGACGCCGAGCGAGGACGACTGTGTGGAAGTAAGTCCGACTGCTGGTAGGCCCTACAGTCATACTTGCGACTTTATTTTCCGGCTAATGACCACAAGCTATCTAGGACTTCAGCGGTGGTAGCCATCTTTGTTGCTAGCAAGATGGCGGCGGCTGGGAAAGCTGCGTCGGCTGAGGCAGCTGAGAAGGCTGCGGGGGCCGGGGCTGACGATACGGGATTGCCAGTGCCGCCGGCGGGGAGCTCGCCGGGAGTACTCGTGGATGTTAGCATGTTGGCCAATATCCTGACTCAGGCGCGTGATTCGATTCTTGATCGGTTAGCTAGCGCTCTCCGTGGCACGGTTAGCTAGTGCTCGGTTAGCTAGTGCTCTCCAAGTGCTCTCCGTGGCACAGTGGTTAAGGGATCAGCCTTGTATGTTGGAGACGAGGGTTCGTATCCCGGCGCTGGCGCGGAGATTTTCCCAGTTGGGTATGAGGGAAAGCTCAAGCACAATACCCCACTCAACCCAGGTGTCGGAAATGGGTTCCGGCTTTACGGGGGAACCGTCATGGTGTCCTATATATAGGGTTGGTTATAAGACATTTGAAAAACCAATGCTTAAGATCATATGTATCAGGCTTGATTGGAAATAAAGCATCCCAAAGATGCCGATGTTTGATGTTTTGTTTGTTGTTGTTTGCTAGCCAGTTGCCAAAGTTAACCGGCGATGGATCGATCGATGCGCAGGGTCGGCTGGAGAATCTGGAATGGCTCTGCCAGCTGGAGCACGTGGCGCCGACCGATGTCATTGGGTTTCTGCTTGACGGCAATGCCGCGCGAGTGTTTCGCTCCATGACTGTCAGTGATGCTGCTCAGTGGCAGGTAGTTAGGTCTACGCTAGCCGCGCAATTCGCGTTGCCTTTGCACGAGGCTTATAGGCGGTACACCGAACGTCGGCTTGGAGCTGGCGAGTCGGTGGACGTATACCTGGATGACTTGGCGCGTCTGGGTGGGAGAGTGGGGCTGACTAAGGGAGATTTTAATCTTTAGGCTCAAATTTTACGAAGGTCTCACCACTACTCTCTACACTTGGGCAGTTGCGCGTGAGGACGCGTATACTGCACCGTTCGACGCTGTGGTGTCGAAAATGTGGGGCAGAATGGCCGCACAGAGGGCTGTGGCCGGGCGAGGCCAAGGGGCCAAGCTTGGAGCAGACCTTGCTGCTTCTGGGAAGCAGGGCAGTGGTGGCAAGGGTGCTTGCTACCGCTGTGGCGGTGCACACCGCGTGAGAGTGTGCCCGCAGAAGCAAGGTAATGCGGTGCCTGCTGGTAGGGGAGCTGCGAAGGCTCCCGCCAAAAGGAAGTCCGCATGCTTAGCGTGCGGATAGATCGGGCATTTTGCCTGCGACTGTCCCATGGTAGCTCCGTCTAGGATGGTAGCTGGGCCCACGGTTGATGGGTCGGGTTTCTCTGCGGAAGACGCCAGTCGGGGCGACGCGTCCTCCTCAATGGGAATCGCTAAGTCTAGCTTACTGGAGGTCTCCTCTCTTCGAGGGAGGTGACGGCGCCCCTTCAGAAACAGGGACCTTGAGCGGCACAAGTGTGAGCCTGGTACGACCAGGAGTCGTTTGCCAGTCATCCGTGCCATTTTAAATGGGTATTGTTCTTGGTGTCTGGTAGACTTCGGGAGCGAGCGGACGGTGGTTTGTCCGCGGGTGGTGGTGTGCCAACCCCTCCGACCGGGGCGGCCGTTGCTAACGGCGGACGGCAGAACTTCCTGTGAGGGGAAGCAGTGTTCTGTGGTAGTCGGATTGCAGGGGCATTGTTTTGGTGTCACTGCGCTCGTTATGCAGGAGTTGGGGAATCTTGGCGCTGACTGTCTCCTAGGGAGTGATGTTATTGATCAAATGGGGGGCGTCACCGTAAGGAGAGGCCCTGACTCGAAGTATGCTGTTGCCTTGGGGAGATCCTGGACAGCTGGATGCTGTAGGGGGTCCAGCAAAGGATTCGCCTGTGCCAAGCTGGGTGCCGGCCTGGTAGCAGGGGTGGGGTCGGTGGGTCCGAGAAGTGCGCCAGCGCCGATCGAGATTGTCGACCCTGACTTTGTTGCTAGGTTCGCTGACGGTCGGTGGACCGTCAGTTGGCGGTGGTCCGAGAAGCCCTCCGTGGGGTTGCAGACTCGGATCGCGGAGTACGGGTGTACTCGGGCGCCTCACGAGCGTGAGCGCTATGACGCGGAGATTCAGAGTTGGATCTCGAAGGGTCAGTTGAGGAGGTGGCGTGGCCCATTCAGAGCGTCATTCCGTTGCTGGCCGTCGTGCAACCAATGCAAGACAAAGTCAGTCCGGTCTTGGATTATCGTGAATTGAACGGCTTTGTCGAGTGTCACACTGGTGATGACATGGTCGCTGTGTGTGGCGACAAGATTCGGAAATGGCAGCAGCTGCGGGGCGAGCTTAAGGTCGTCGGCCACAAGTCTGGATACCTGCAGATCCACGTTTCCGAGGATCTGTGGCGATACCAGATCGTGAAGTTTAAGGATGTGCCTTATGCTCTAACGGGATTAGGCTTCAGCCTTTCGTGTGCGTATCGAATCATGACGGTGATTTTCGGCAAGGTTCTGTCGTTGATTGACCGAGTTCGTCAAGGGACGGGCCACTATATCGATGATATAGTGGTTTGTGAGTCCGTTCTCAGTGCTCAGGAGCTCCGGGAGCATCTGGCGAGGTACGGACTTGTGACGAAGGAACCTGAGAGCCTGGATGGAGGCCGGTTATTGGGAATTTCGTTACGGAAAGATTCCAATGGATATCTTCGGATGTCGAGGGGGACTGCTCTCTCCGAGTTCGGTTCGGTAAATACCGGCTTAATTAACGAAGAGAGGGCTGTTTTCCTTGTGTGGTCGACTGATTGGCCATTACCCCGTGGCGGGGTGGCTGCATCCATGTTACAGTTTCTTGAAACGGCTGGGATGCAACGGATCTTGAGACGACTCGGTTGACAGTTCTGTCAGCTTGTTGGCTGGGAAGTTGTTGGCGCGAGCTTGTCGGGAGGACCTTGTTGGGGGGCGTTTAGGGTGTCGATCCGCATGGTACGGTTTCCGTGTGGGCTGATGCCAGCTCCCTCGGAGTCGGTGTGGCCCTTGAGGTCGATGGCCGCATTGTTGAGGATGCGTCTTGGCTCCGAAAAGAGTCAGACCACCTGTATATCAATGTGGCTGAGTTGGAGGCGGTTGCGCGAGGAATCAACTTGGCGATTCCATTGGGTTTTAAAACCTTCACGGTCGCCAGTGATTCCCGGACAGTCGTCACATGGATGGACAGCACTGTCGAGGGCCGCAATCGTGTTCGCACAGAGGGTGCGGCAGAGATGCTCGTGAAGCGACGTCTTGTGGTGATCCGTGAGACGATCGCTGAGCATGGTTTGGTCGTGTCTGTTCGCTTCGTTTCGATGATCGAGTACAAAGCCGATCAGATGACCAGGGGGCTTGGGAGGTCATCTGATGGTGGCTTGGTTACCGCGACGCTGGTGAAGCTGTCGCAGAGGTGTCTGCTGTGCTTGCCACTGGAGAGAGTCTCGAGGATGCCATTTGGGCGGCTCATCTGCCGCATCAATTGGGCATCGATCGGACGTTTTACTTGGCTCGTCAGATCCGGAGTGATCTGTCGCGAGAGCAGGTGAAGCGTGAGCTGGCTGGATGCGAGGCCTGTCAGCGGATCGATCCCACGCTCGGGAGGAAAATCTCGTGGGGTGAGGGGGTCTTTCTGTGGAGGAGGGCTGGTGCCAGGTTGCGGTTGACGTAACCCATTATGGTGACAAGCTCTACCTGTCCATGGTTGACTGTGGACCCTCGCGGTTCGCCCTCTGGCGACGGTTGCTGAATGAGTTAGCAGCGAGCATAGTCGCTCATTTGCGTGAGGTCGTAATTGAGCGAGGGCCGTGTGACGAATTGTTTTTGGTCAATTCGACGGCGTTTCGATCAGCGACTGTTGAGCAGTTCGCTGATGCGTGGGGGATTTCTCTGCGATTCCGTGCCGCCTACGCCCCGAGTGGCAACGGGATCGTTGAGAGAAATCACTGGACGATCTAGAGGATCGCCGCTCGGGGAGGTATCTCTCCTGAGGAGGCCACATTTTGGTACAATGTGACGCCTCGAAAGGAAACATAGGCTGGCTCGGTCCCGTCGAGCGGGATTTTCAGGTATCGCTGGCGAGTGCCGTTTGATGTCAATCTTCGGGTGATTGATAGCTGCGAGAATAACAGCTTTGTTGTAGGTGATGAGGTGTGAGTGAAACCCCCACTGCCCTCATGCACGAAGCAGTGGACGTCAGGTGAGGTCACCAGCGTCGTGTCCAAGCACGTAGTGTGCGTAGACGGAATGCCTAGGCATGTGCGCGACGTTAGGAAATGTCAGTTTGGTGGTGAGTGGGACAGGGTTCCTGAGAACTACGGTGGTGTCGCTGGTGCCGTGGAGCCCGAAGCAATGGTCTTCGGTGGAGGAGGCAGCTGCGGGGCAGCTCCCTTGCGATGCCAGAGGGAGTTGTAGTTTACGCCTTAAACAAGGTGCCTGTTGAGCCGGCGGCAGATCGCGAATCGACTGATGAGTCCCCGGAAGAAAAGGGCGACGAGTGAGACGCTGTTGGCAGTGATGCGAAAGAGCAGCGGGGGGGGGCCTGAACCATTGAGGCGGTCACGCCATGAGCGACGGCGTCTTACATACTTGAATGAGTACGAGTGCTAGGCTCTAAGCAGCGCGAGGTCCGTGAGAAACTGGGGGAGATGTGGTGCTGTGGTGTTTGTCGCCCCAAGAGGGCGCTGTAACAGTGTGCGCTCCGCCACCGAAAGCTGGAGATCTTGCCGCCGCTGCCTAGCGGCTGCGGGCGACCGGCGGCAGTGTGCGTTAGACAGCGGTACCGTACAATCTTGGTGTTGATGTTCTGGTCTCTAGTTGCGCATCTCCCTACTATCGTAAGGCTGACATTCGTGTTGTCTAGTTCTACGGTAAAACTAAAGTTTTTGGAGTGGGGAAGCTGCGCAGTTGCGTGCGGAGAGTGTCCGGCAACTGGGTAGGAGTGATCTTCTTGCTACTGGAAGAGGTGACGGTTCACCTCTGAACAGTCGAACCTGGTGGCGGCTCGGCCGACGCGGAGCGAGGACGTCTGTGTTGAAGGTAAGTCCGAGTGCTGGTAGGCGCTACCGTCACACTCGCAACTTCATTGTCCGGATGAAGACCACAAAAACAAATAAATGCTCAAAGCATGAATGGTAAATTGGATGAAATCAGAGTAATGTTGGTCACTGAAGAAATTGACATTTTGTGCGTTTCAGAAACATAGCTTGATTCACGAACCCAAAGTTCAGTTTTTAAAAACACTCCTGATTACGTATTACATCGCTACGATGGCGCTAAAACCAACCGAGTTCGTGGATCTTGTATTTATGTGAAAGAAATGTACTCAACATCTTCACTTCTAGCGAATAAAATTTGCGAAGGCATTGAAATAGTTTGCTTAGAAGTGCAAATAAATAAACACAAATTCATAATAATTGACAGCCTTTACTGGCACCCATCGTCTCCCCTAAATCTAACACGAGATTTCATTGAGGAAACCTTCAAAGAAATCTTTCAAGCAAAAAAGTCACTCTTTGCTTCCGGAGATTTAATTGTTGAACTAACGGACAACAACAATCAGCTAAGCAAACTGTTGTATAAACTAAGCCTATCACAAATAGTCAAACAACAAACTCCCATCACTAAAGTCTCTAAAACTCTTCTCGATCTGGCAACCCCAAATAATCCCACCGCAATACTTGGTACAGTAATATAACCTTCTATTTCTGATCACCACTCTATTGAATAAGAAATTAATATTGCAAAGGAAAGACAAAAATACCGCTTAATGACTTTTCGCTCGAAAAGGCACTATTCAGCGGAACTATTTCAAGAAAAACTACTCAATAGGTCCACCGATATCCAGAATATGAAGCAGTGTGACGATGTTGACATTCAAGTGTCCATCTTCAACGAGAATTTCACAGCAGCTCTCGACGAATGCGCACCTTACGTCAACAACAAAAAAACAAGCCAAACGCGGTGTTTGGATTACTGACAAAATTAAAGAGATGAGCTAAATAAAGAAAGCTGACGTGCGAGAGCGTAAAAACAATAGATCAAATAGTACCTTATACAAAAGATATAAAGAGCATGAAAAAATTTTTCGAGAGAAAATTACAGAAGCGAAACAAACTCATTTCCACCAGAAACTGATACCGGTTAAAAATAACCCCAAACGAACTTGGGAAATCCTTAGTGAGGTAGCGCCATATAAAAATTTAGACCGTATAAGTAATTCTGAAAATCCCTTGACAACAGCCACGAATTTCAACACATTCTTTTCAAAGGTAGGGGCTATAAACCGACCGAGGTTGAAAAGTTGGCCGGGGCCGGGGCCGGGGTCAACAAATTTGTCATGGCCGGGGCCGGGGTTATCAAATTTACCACGGCCGGGGCCGGGGTTCCGACCGTGTGAGGACGTGTCACAACGACGTAATGTATAATGCCGGTTAGTACGTGGCTCAATGCATGTTGAATTACGGTTGCGGTTGGGTGTGTATTTATCACCAAGTCACCAAAGTTTTGTAGACTTGCAGTTGCAGTGCTTATTGAATTAATTAATACACAAAAAACAATAATTAAATATATCAAGTACTTCACAAAAATCTTTCAGACATTTTAGTTGATATCGCCGCTTCAAATTAACACATTTGAATTGTATTTTTTCACAATTTAGTACATTTCGTTTTTTTTCGAATAATTTAGGTTTTTGAAAATCGTTTAATAACCATTTTACAGTGATCGATTTACTGAAAGAGGCCAAAAATTTAATTGTTCAAAGGAAAAAAAAACACTGGTGTTGTTCTTCATTTTCCAATACCTACTGTGAAGGAACGCGTTTTCAAAACATCACCTCCATCGTTAATAATTCTTCAGTGACGAATTGAAGAAGTGTTTCAAAAACTAAAATAAATCGGTGAAATAATCCGCAAAACTCTTCGTTTAATGGTGGCTAGAAATAATACTTGCCTTGAAAAAAATGGAGGGTATTTCGAAGGATGCTAAATTGCTTTATTTATTTTAACGTTATTTAAGATAATAATTTGTTACTCTTTCAAATTTTGGTTTGTTCGGTTTTTTGTAAGGTACAAAATATGGAAGAAAATCAATTTTGTTTCAAAAACTTTTCCTTTGAGCAATTAGTTTTATTACCCCTTTCAGTAAATCGATCAATGTAATGTGGTTATAATTTTCAAATCATCAATTATGCGAAAAAAATTTACGACATTTAAAAAAATAAAATTGAAAATGTTAATTTAAAGCGGGAACATAATCAATTAAAAAGTCAGGGACATTTTTGTTGGACACCCGGTATAATGACTTATAAGTGCGTCAGTAATATCGGATTACTTTTATTTATCGGTAGAGAGTGTAGAAATTGCAGTGTGCACCATTTGTGAAGCAAATACACGATGAGGAGCGGCTGGTGCATCTCAGAAAAATTTCTCAACTAAACTTTTATTGGGCCATCTAAAATTGACACAAAATGATCAATTCCTGGAAGCTGAAGGAAAATCAAACAGCGAAAAAGAATTGGAAAATAGAAACAAGACGAACAAGAATAAACGCTAAATTTCTATGTATTGAAAACCAACAAAGACAGTTTAGCAGCAGTGGCAAAACTGCCGATTGTAGCAAGTCGTCTTCGTCTACTGGCAAACAGCTGACTTTAAAAGAAACATTTACTCAACTCAAAAACTGGGAGCTAAATAATACTGACCATATACATGGAGAGAAATTGTTAATTTACTGGCTAATTGTGACGCGCTCAATCTTTACGACGCTGTGGAAAAGGAAACTTTTTAATTTTGTAGTGTTTTTGAATAAGAAGTTTCACGTACCGTCAGAGAAGGTAATTAGAACAAGACTAATTCCGAACCTCAGCATCCAAATTCAATTTGCAATTTCAGAGGAAATACAAAAGCAAATTAATGAAAATAGCTTCTTCCCAATTACTACTGATATTTGGACCTCTCCAAGTCGAGATTCTTTCATGTCAATTATTGCGCAATGGATAATAAATACACTGGATGGTAGGATAGATATGGCTTTTTCTTCTTAGTGGCTGCATGTTCTTCAGGATTGCGATGAAATTGCAAACCTCTTGAGAAATCGTTATGAATTTGATGAAAAAACCGTAAATTTTTCACGTACGGGTAGCCGGGCACTCTACATCTTTTTCGCTTCAAATTAATCCAAGTCAAGTTCAATTTAATTCAAGACAAGTTCGAATTAATACATGTCAAGTGCAATTTCATCCAAGTCAAGTTCAAATTAATCCTAGTCGAGTTCAAATTGATCCTAGTCAAGTTCAAATTAATCCAAGTCAAATTTAAATTAATTAAAGTCAAGTTCAAATAAATCCAACCCTAAGTTAAGTTAAGAATTGGCATAATCACTCGTTAATTTAAGCGTTTTTGTGTTTAATATGTATCTATAGGATGTGATGAGCGAAACAATCGTTTTTTCTTTCAACGAGGAATACATAAAATTTCCTCCGGCGCTACAATCTAAAAACAAGCTGTCGTAAAATGTGCAAAGCATCAAGCATCAGGAGGCTGAGTGTGATTTTAAACAATTTAAACAATTTAAACAATTTATTTACCACAGGAGATACAGAGGTAGAATTTTTCTTAAGTCTAGTACAATGGACAAGTTTAATTATAGCTACCTATGGGCCAAAAAAAGTTCAGCGACTTCTGGGGCATCCTACCATCAACGTTATTTTAAGGTGTACAATAATGTTTAACCTAAATCACTTGACCTAGTTTCGCATTAGACTGATCAGTGAGATAATTTAATCGATATCAGATATTTTATTTTACAATATAGGTTATATGTACTATTTTTAACAATATATTCGATAAAAGATTTAACAGCAGACTGAAGGCAACTTACATATTACATATAACCTATGGCAAATTACATTATTGGAAACAGTCATGTAGGAGACAAGTTTTGACTTGGTGATCTTACACTACTAATATTCCGATAGGAAGTGAGACTCAAGATTTCTTTTGAATACCTTGTAAGAATTACTGTCACGGATCTCCGCAGGTATTGAGTTCCAAGTTTTAGTTCCAAGGAAGAGGATACTGTGTCGCGACCGGGTCTTTGAATAATAGGGAAGCATGAATTTACTTCTATTTCGGGTTAAATGGTCGTGATGACCAGTTTTCGAAGTTAATAATTGTTTTAGGCTACTGTCGCCATCATTTGGTAATGTTTTATAAATGAAATTGCAAATGGAGATTTTGTAGAGATCTGCAAGTTTAAGTATTTGTAAATTTTTGAATGAATCATTTGTGTGAGCATTATATTCTAGATTCTTTACCGCTCTGATTGCTCTTTTTTGCTGAGTAAAAATTATATTGGTTTTATTTTTATCAGTTCCGTGCCATGCTTCTATTCCGTACTGCAAGTATGGTGAAATGAGCGTTCGGTAAAGCATTCGTAAAGCTGTTTCAGGCTGGTAATTTTTACCTTTATTCAGGATTCCGATGGATTTCGATAATTTCGAACTAATATGAGCGTCGTGCTCTTTAAAGGTCAGATGTTTATCTATAATGATGCCCAGAAACTTGCATGAGTTGGTTTCTTCGATTTCACCTTCGCCAATTTTTATGTGTGGGAGAGATATGTTTTCTTGTATGAGAATGTAATATATTTTGTTTTATCGATGTTGAGGCTTATTTTATTAGCTTTAAGCCACAATGAAACCTTATGGAGTTCATTATTTATACTCTCCGCAATCATAGCGGGATTTTGGCTCGGAAGGACCACAGAAAGCGTGCTGTCATCGGCAAAAAGTATGAATTTGAAAAATGATGTAGATTTGATAATATCATTTATAAAAATCAGAAATAGGAGAGGCCTGTAGTGTTCTCCCCCAGGCTGCAACACGCTTCGGGCAGGCTTTGAGCTATCTTTTTCGTGATAGGATAGCCCGAAGCGAGTGCCTGAGGTACAACCGTATTCGGCAGGATATGGACAACACGGGGGTAACACGGTAATTATATTGGTGACTGTTAGGTACACGGAACACGGACCATTACACTGGGCCCTCGGTGACTACTATGAGCACTGTTCGTTACTCGTAAATTACGTAATGATTGGAACACAGCACTAATACGTGATGGTTGAGATACAATACTATTCGAGAAGTACGTAATGATTGAAGCACAATCCTATGTGAGAATAGTACAAATATGTGGTGATTGAAGTACAATCCTATTCGAGAATGACCTAACTTGAAACTTAATCCTATGCGAGAATAGCACAAATACGTGATGATTGAAGCACAATCCTATTCGGGAATGACGTAATGATTGAAACACAATCCTATGCGAGAATAGTACTAATATGTGATGATTGAAATACAATCCTATTCGAAAATGACATAAATTACGTAATGATTGAAACACAATCCTATGCGAGAATAGCACTAATACGTGATGATTGAAATACAATACTATGCGAGAATTACGTAATGAATGAAACAAGCACCAATAGCGGGTAACGTCCGCGAGGACGCTACTTACGAACGCAGCGGCGAGACGTGATGATTGGTGCTACGTCGTGCGACTGTTACGAACAGGTCAGCTGGTGCTAGCGGGGCGCCGAGACGAGGCTAGTCAGCTGGGTCGGGCCCAGCCGCCACGCGGTTCACCGCTGTAGCTGGTAAGTATGTGCCGCCCTTAAGTGTGAAGCGGCCGAAGGGTAGAACAAAGAGACGAGTAGACTTCTTAGCGTGTACTTGGCGTAGCGAGACAGGAGAACCAAATGCGCTCCTAGGAGCTGATCAAGCCGTACTTATACATACAATTTGCTGACTCAGCGGCGCACAGTGCCCGAGTCGCACCAGGCGTGGCATTAACCGTACGTACTAACACATGTACGAGTACAAGTGTGTGACCGTGTCGGCACACACCTCCCTCACCATGCCTGTTTTATTTCCCATATTGAAATAAAACACTCGAAGTTTAAAAATCATAACTTCAAAAATCAACAAGGGCATCTAACGGCATCAGTGTCTAAAATTGAAAATTACTAATTCGTGACAATCAGTAAAATAAACACATCCAATGTAATTCGACTTAGGTATGCAAAGTGAAAATTGGCAATATACCCCCACCAACAAAAGTAAACTGAGAGCTGCAGGTGAAGAACATATTTCGGAAGCAAAATTAAACTATTTCGTTTTTTAAACAACAACCCGTAATGAAAAGCGCAATAGTTAAACAACAACAATATATTTCACTAAACAGAAAAACATCCGTAAATAAGATTAAAACGCGTCGAGGTAAAGTCGACAAGAACGAAATAGAACAATATCAACGTACCATCAAAAGTAGCAAGGACAATCAGAAATAACAAACCAAAAAATATCCACGGTACAAGGTACCAGCATTCAACTATCTTTCCAGTTGGAAATACCCGTAAGGAACACATCGAAAAAAAATGTTATGGTATTAACGAACAACATCATTATCAAACCACGTAGGCATCAGGTTAAAAACAACAAAGGAACAACGAAAGTTGTGAAAAAAAATTTTTTTACCCTTTAAAAAAATCTAAAAGGAATTTTTATTCATTACGCCTGAAGAAAATTAAGGTTTAAACATCGCATGGATATACCTATTTTAGTTACATCAACATTCTCCATGAAGTCACAATTACCGTAAACATTGGTTTTCGACAAACAACTCAAATTCTAAACGCAGTAAAAACGAAAATAGAAAATCGCATCGTTGAAACAACAACTAAATTACTGTTTATTCAAATATAATTAAGAAATAAGGATTTATACTTGCCATGAATTTTAGTAAAAAAATTACTTTCGTTAAGCATAACAATAAACACGCATAAAATTAATTATAACGCATCCTATGAAATTATGTTGACAGAATATTTCGCATGAATACATTTACTGAAATCGGAAACCAATTAATACATACTCATGTACGTCATCATGTTATTTTTCGAACATTATCGCTAAAAATCCGAAGGATATACCGCAACTACAAGTCTAAAATCTATGTAATACCTTACAACTAATTCCTGAGACATATTGTAAAGATAAAACTAGAATGTCCGTTTATAATGCATGAGGAAAAATAGTGTCGCTTAGGAGACACGCAAAAACATCAAGTTCCACATTTTCAAAAACACATGCTACTACACTCACTCGTTGACGGTTTGCAATTGGCGCAAATGCTGTTCAGCATTGCTGGAACTCAACTGCTGTCGTCGCAGGAGCGCATCCTCAGATCTCAGGCGCTCTGTCAACAGGTTGAGTTCGCGGCGAAGAAAGAAAAATGAAACACCTAATGCTAAGGTGGCGGGGAAGAGGAAAAGAAGCCCAAGATCAGACACCCTATCAGGAAGGATGTCGACGAGCGCGTTAGCCTCCACCCAGTCTTTTGACACTCGGCCCTGATGTTGCTCCAGGGCATTCGTTAGTGCCTCCACAGACACATAGGTCATGCGATTTCCCATCGTGGAAGACAGGAAAGGTAGCGTCCTCGTTCTGAAATTGAAACAAATACAGTTCAATTAGCATGGCCACATAATTTAAATAAATGAAATCAATTATTATTACATCAAATTAATAAAAGAAATCAATGGTGACAGCTGGTGACAATTGCAAAGAAAGGAACAAACAGCGTATCGGCACGCTGCAGATCCCACACGGTCTCGACAGCTGCACACCTAATTGCAAAACAAATCGGGCGACGGCACTCCAAAACAACTCGGGAGCCAACCTCCGCTCCCACAGCAATGAGTTGCTACGTTTGTAAACACACGGAGGTCATTGAACCGTGCAAGGCTTGCGAGCAGATGCAAACCTTTGGGTGTAAAATAACGTGCGCTACATCCTCAATCACGGACGTTGAAACTACGGTACATCAAGAACAAAAAAATAAAGCAAATATATATGGTTATATAAAGAAAATTCCAATTAAAATGATACGTAAAATTAACATTGAAACAAGAATCACACAATCGTATTATGTGAACATAGTATTGTCGTCAATCGTAAGTCGTACATTTGTCATTCATTACTTTTTACGTAAAGGTAAGAAATGATTCTTATTGCTTTAAAGGTTCTATTCCCAATTTTCAATTCTACATAATTTCGGTTGATTTTTGTAATTATCCCTGGTCCTTTCCAGGCAATATCTAATTTGTTTTTTCTCAGGTGATTTCGCAATAATACTCGTTCGCCGAGTTCAAAATTTTTATTTTTACGTCGAAGGTTGTGATACATTGTTCTTTCACTGGTGTTATTAATTATTATAGCTCTAACGTTTGCAACAGTACGGGCCGCTTCTTGAGCTCGAAATTTTATGATATCGACGTCGGTGTCGTGACTATAGTTGTTTTCGAAAGTGATGGCGCTAAAGTTTGCACACGTGTCTCGATTGAAAATAATATACGAGGGTGTGTCTCCCAACGTAGTGTTCAAACTATTGTTGATCGCGTTCTCTGTGCTGTTGAGACACTGGTCCCATTCGGTATGCACTAGGGAGTTAATATATAGTTTTAATAGATTCGTAATCTTGCGGTTATTGCGCTCCACAATAGCATTGCTATGAGGACTCCAGGGTAATACTTCTTTTTTCGCAATTGAATGAATTTGACTGAATTTTTTACCTGCCGCAGATTTAAATTCAAGGGCTTGATCACTAAGAAGTGTTTTAGGATATCCAAAGGTTGAGAAGCAGTTGTCTAGGCAAGAGACAACTGTATCTGCTAATCGATCTGCGGTTGCGTAAAGCTTACAGTAACGAGAAAACAAATCAATGACGATTAGAATATATTTATTCTGCTGATCTGTGACAGGAAGAGGACCAAGAAAGTCCATTGATACCACCTCGAAGGGTTCTTTAGCAATGGGAGCGTCCAATATCTTAATAGGCACAGTACTGCTAGTTTTAAGAATTTTACAAACATCACACATTTTGACAAATTTACGTATGATACTCTTCTCTAATAAATGAAAGTAACGCAACTTAAATTTAAACAATGTATGCGTGGCATCAGTATGATACAAGGAGTGTATACTGAGCACCGCCTTGTTCATTAGCGATGTCGGTATGACCGAAGTGAGAATAGTGCTTTCCCTAGAGTCTATTTGTCGTCGTCTATAAAGTATGTCGTTCAGAATTAAGTATTTTTGTAAGTCAGGGATCGTAGATGTACTACTAGTTAGTAATGCTTCTTTGACCCCAGAACAGAAAGGGTCTAGCTGTTGCTCATTTCGAAATTCGTCTAAAGTCCACGATACGTCTTTTAACTGAGGAACGTAGTCAGTCAGTCGGGGTTTTGCAGTCGCCTCTGGCGCCAGTTGATGAGAACTCGTCTCGTCTGTTTTGTCTATGTCGGCGGTCAGCGCACCACGGCGTGTAATTACTGCGAAGGCGTCAACCTCATCGAACTCTGAGCACTCTTCAAGATCAGAAATAGTTAAATGCTCGGGCAATCTACTTAGACAATCTGCAATTAGATTTTGTTTCCCGGGGAAATATTTTACTACCGGTTTGAAAGATTGAACTGTTAGACACCATCTAGCCATAGCTGAGTCGTCAGGAAGCTTTTTGAAAAACAAAGGCTGTAATGGTTTATGATCAGTGTAGAGATAGATCGGATATCCAAGAATGAGATATTTAAATGCTTTCAGCGCGCTAACAATGGCGAAGAACTCTTTTTTCATCGTGGAATAGCACTTTTGTGTGGAATTTAAGCTTTTACTGTAGTAGGCAATAGCCTTCATTGATTTATTTGAATCATTTCCGTGCTGTAAAAGCACAGCACCTATACCAAAATTAGAGGCATCTGTAAATACGTGGAAAGGCTTAGTAAAATCAGGATGCCGTAAACGGTATCAGATGTTAAAACAGATTTGATTTTTTCAAAAGCTTGCTGACATTCAGGATTCCAGATAAACTCAACATTTTTACGTAACAATTGATACAGAGGGTATGAGATCGATCCAAACATCGGTATGTGATTGCGGAAATAGTTCGCCACTCCTAGAAAACTTTGCAGTTCTTTCACATTTTTTGGAATGGGAAAGTTTTGTAGCTTTTCTGATTCTTTGCAGCGAATTCCGTCTGCCGACACGATGTGTCCAAGATATTCAATTGAGTTTTTTAGGAAATGACATTTTTCAAGTTTAAGGGACAGATTTCCACCACGCAGTTTCTCAAAAACACTATGTAAATCTTTCAGATGTTGGTTCATGGATTTGGAAAATACTAATATATCATCAAGGAATACAAAACATAGTTTACCGATGATATTGGCAAGAACAGAAGAAATTATACGTTGAAAAACTGAGGGACTCGAAGACAACCCGAATGGCAGCCTCTTGAACTGAAATTTCTCATACCCGATACTGAACGCGGTATATTTACGGCTACTTTCCTCTAATTCGACCTGATGAAAGGCCGAGCGTAAATCGAGACTTGAAAAAATGCTGTTCCCCCCAACCGTGTAAAGTATTTCGTCTATGCGGGGAATGGGATAACTTTCTTTTATCACTATTTTATTAAGTTCTCGGAAGTCGATCACGGGACGGATCTCGCCCGAATGCTTTTTAACAACAATTAAAGGAAAATTTAATTCCGAGCTGGAAGGTTCAATAATGCCTTGGTCCAACATCTGCTTATTAGCTTGCAACAATTCGTTTTGATATTTATGAGGAATTCGATATGGTGGGATATTAAGTACTGGTGCATTAGGTTTTAATTCAATATTATGTTTCATAACATTCGTAACGGCAATTGTTTCGCCTTCTAGAGTGATGACGTCTCTAAATTCGTTTAATAAATTTAACAGTAATGGTTTAGCGTCTTCATCATCACAATTCACATCGTTACCAGTCAAAGAGCGTCTCTCGTTACTACCTCCCTCTGGTACATCATTTTTCTGTGCATTAATTCCTAGTTCATCAACACGAATATCGTTACAACAATGCCTCGTTTCTACAGATACTACCCCAACGTCTTTACCAGAGATGGCATTGAAAGTTCCACCATTAACACTGTCGACTCCGGGTAGATCCGCATTACCGTGGGCATCGCACAAATTTGCATCTCGCACAGCTTCGTGCACGGTAGACATGTAAACCTCATGTTCAATTTCCATGTCGTCAATTTCCTCAATGGTACTTATCATCGGTTTGTCGCTTATATATACCACGTCTTCAGAGACGTTCAAAAGCATTACAGGGACAAAACCATTTGACTTGATATTCACTACTGATTCGGCGACATAAATTCCATTAGCGAGAATTGTCTTATTCATAATATACTTTCCGGGCTTAGCCTTCTTGTCATACCCATTAATAACACGTAAACAATTACTTGGCATTACCACTGCTCCACAATGAACAACTATTTCTCGTCTTTTACTTTTTTCAAACTTCTCGCTTGTTCCTTAGTTTCCCTTATTTTGTTCGCATGCTGTTTAGTTATTCTCACATTATTCGCTGGTTGCTCAGCTTTTCTCTCTGGGAGTTTACTTACTCCCGCATTTTTCGCTGTATTCTCATTTTTTCTCACCCTTATTCCTGGGCCTGGGAATTTAGTTACTTTCCCATTTTTTTCTCGCCCTGGGGTTGGGCCTGGGGTACCCCTCTGTTCTGCAGTATTTATCTCTAGGCCATTTTTATCGCCACTTTCTTGGCTCGCAATTTTTGATTCCCTCTGCTTCAGCAGATATTTCCTTATATTCCTCCTATTGGCAAGCATGTCAGCCATTAGACATTCTGGATTACTTATAGTATTGAAAAATATGTCTTTCCTACTTTGCTCGTGCAATTCCTGCACATCATGAAACGGCACTTTAACTCCGTCAAGAACTATAAATCCGTCTTTAAAATTTAGCACGGCGTCTTGCAAAATATCTCTGCCAAGGATTACATCATATCGAAATTCGCTATTCTTCAGCAGCAAAGCGCTAGTTTTAATTTCTTTATTATTAGGCAGGGTAATGCAAAGATCAACCTCTCCTGTTACTTGGCTTTTTGAATTTATACCTCTGATACTCAGAGCACTGGGCTTAATTTGCTCATTAAAACCTTTGAAATTACGATAACTCACTAAACATCTGTCGCTACCGCTATCGATGAGAGCGCTCATCAATCTATTATCCTGGCGCAGTATGATTGTAGGCTTTTTCGATCGCCTCAAGGAAAATATACCCTCGCTTTCTTTTCTTAATCGACCCTCTTTCATAATCGTTGCTGATAGACAAACTTCAACGGGTAATTCAGAGTTCGCGCTTACATTAAGTTCTTGTTCGCCTAATAATTCAAACTTATTAGTACAAGTAAATAACGGATCCACCACATCAGTCGACATAGTTATAGTATCTGGTTTCAACGCCACATTATTGGTAACGGGGATTGCAGCTGTATCCTCGGGCACTGGTAACTCCTTCTCTACACCAAGACTCTTTGGTTTTTCTGATTCTTCTCTATCTACTCTAAAAAATCATCACCCTCGGAAGATGCAGCGTAATACGCTTCACCTCGACCTCGACCACGCGAATGACATTCACGTGCAAAATGGCCCACCTTCCCGCATTTGTAGCAAGCATTACCGCGGAAATGTGATTTGCTTTGGCCTCTCTTATTCGTGCACATACTTTGAACATGACCTGTGGTTTTGCATAGTGAACAGGAAGATTTTGAGCGATCATTACTACTCTGTTGTGGATTTACTACCTGCGCTTCGTTGCACTCCATCGAACCTAAAGGTCGATCACCAAAATATGCATAATGTCTTCCCCGTGGAAATCTAGCAGGTCCCGAATTCTGTCTGAAAAATGGTCTCCGACCTTGAAAACGTCGGTTGTTGTTTTGTGAGGCATAGAAAACCTCGGGGAACGAGTTCTTCTCGTCCCACTCACTCTCTTCAGGCACGACCGCAAGGTAAGTCTCTTTGGTTGGATACGTGGACTGGTTATTATGTTTGCGCGCAAGTATTTCTCTGCCCTCAGGATTATTGCGCACAGCGGAAACGAGACGAGCCAATAGCTCTTCAGAGGTATGGAACTGTCTCGAGAAGATTTTTTTACAAAAGTTCTCTTCTAAGAGAGGAGCTAAAATTGCGGTAGCTAGACTAAAAACTACCAAGTCACCAGAGAACTTTTTCAAATCGTTTGCGTTCGTACTCGCAATTACAAATGGATGTCTTTGCAATGCTACTTCTGGGCTATTTAGAATATGATCACTCAAATTTCTTATTTTTGACATCGCCGTAACCAATTGTGCAGCCAACCCTTCATTACGTAACAACCGTAACTGATTTAAATCGCACGCTAACGCATGAACTGAACGCTCACCCTTAGCCCCGTAGATGTCATCTAAAATGTCGATAACCTGATCAAAGGAATAGTTAACATCAGGGTTTACTAATTTTGTAACGACTCCGTTAAAATCTCCAACACTTTTGTGTGCGCTACGCACAAGTAATTCTTTTTTGGCATCGTCGGAAGTCAGGTCGGGTAACAAGCACATATATGATTTTAGGTTTGCGACATGCGTCCTAAAAGTCTTTGTTTCACAAAAGATCGGGTCTGTCAGACGCTGTCTGCCTCGGAAAAGCGGTAGCTCTGCACTGGACAGTATAGTACTGCCCCTTTGTAAAGTTGTGGTTACACCACCACTCGTCATTGGTCCACTAGAGGACGTCATGGTTGTCACACTTGGAGTACTGAACGTCACAGTCTGGGTACTAACAGCGGTCGTCACTACCGTCGTAGGCATCGGTCCAGACATAAATACTCTTGTTGGCGCATGCCCTAATGTTCCAGGTAACGTACCACTAAATGCCAGAACAGAAACTCTACCACTACTTGTCGTCGTTTCTGTCGAACGAATAAATTCAGGGTCGGAATCAGAATCTCCCATAATGAATCACAACAACCAACCAATTTTTCTCACAATGCTAAAAACTTAACTCACAATTTTAATAATCCCACAGTCCAACGCAAAAATCCTACGCCACAAAACAAATAACACCGCAGAACCCTAAAATCTTACCCCTCAAAGAAATAATCACATAACAGAACGCTAAAAGCTCACGTTACAAAAATGGATGAAGCACACGGTTAAATCTTCATTAAAAATCACTAAAAATTTAAATACTAAAAATTGTTTCTGCGACTTTCAAACGAACTTAAGTCAATTACTAACAAGGAAACTCTTTACACGAATTCAACGGTATCGATCCCAACAATTTTTAAACTACACAAAGCAACAAAAATAAAAACCGACGATGTCACAGAAAATTATCGAATAATCCCTAACAATAATATTATAGTTACAGAATACTCAACTTGGAATCAGCACACGGCAGGCAGTGCAGCCACAGCCAGTCAGTCGTCTCGGCTGATGTCAAGTACGAACGTCGAGACTGCTCAGCAACAGCAGAGCAGGGTGCGACCAGCTGTTATTTAAGGTCGTCTGCGATGCTCAGGCACAGCACAGGCAAGACGTCGAGACTGCCGAACCCAAGGTCATACACGCAACGCTGTCATACAGCGGAGTAGCAATGTTAGCACGTAGCACGTCTCTGTAGTGTTTACGTATGTTCACGTTTCCATACTTTGCGTAATCGCACAGATCACAGTATAATTATACGTATCAATTCCGTTAACACAGTTTCATTATAAATTGTAATTAACAATCTTCGGTATGCAACCTTTTAACCACATACACGTTACACAATTGTTCTCGTAGAAGTAGAAACACTGCAACTGTTCGTAGAATTGTTCTGAACACAACCACTGATGCATCCAACTGTTAAACGACCCCGTCACTACTTGCGATGGAAATTCACGCACAGCTTCATCACGCAGTGGTCACCGTCTTTTTCCAGGTCAACACGCGCTGTGTAAGGTACTCCCAAAAGTACATTTAACCCGCGCACGGTCGCGCATCCCTCAGAAAAGTAGTCAATTTACCCGCGTTACTCTGCCGTTCCCTGTTCACTTACCGTAATAGGCAGAGATGTAAAAATATGAAGTAATGAGTAAAAAATGTTGCTTTACATTTTGATGTTGTCAGATTTTTGATAACTTGAACCGTTTCTTTGTAATATGGAGTCAAACTCCGTAGATTTTTGCACAACATTGCTTCAAAGAGATCAATGGCCATTTTTGTGTTTTGGGAACAATGTAATGTTTTTCACTGCTATTTTATGCAGAAAATCCTTCCAAACCTGCTGATGTTTTTATTTTTCCTCTACAACAATTAGAAAAAAAGTTATGACCATTTATGTCTACTAGGTGTTATCCATTCTTCGTTTTAGTTCCTACATAAATGCATGTTTGCATGTCTGGTTATATTACTGTAAGTATAGTGTTTCGAAACTTGTAATTTTCACACAATATGAATAAAATACTGCTCTACACGCTACTGACTTCAGATTTGTCTTATTTGCCATTTTTACGAAATAAGGCGAAATAAGGCCCTGAGTAGTTTCGCTGGTAACTGAGGCTGCCACTGACTGTTCGCACGCACACCCACTCACGGTCGCCTCATTTACCACACTGACTGTGCTTACCCCTCCCAACTTCCAAGTGGTTGGAGCTCTGCCTTAACCCCCACAATGTGGGGGTTTCTGGCTCCAGCTGTGTAGCACTCGCTGAGACGATCATTTTGGTGTATAACAACTTGGGGTTATGCCTTACGTCTGGCAACCAGTGAGCCTGGTAAATGAGGCGACCAGTTACAGTGCGCGGGTTAATTCCAACCCATAAGAAGAATTCTTCAGAGTTTCTTCAGGGATACGTTTCACAATGAAACGGAACACGTTATTGTATACCTCTGGTGCTTCTTCAATCTCTCGCCCGGTTGCAGTAGCCCTTTCCATATTAAGGTCAACGAAGTCGCCAAACTGAACCGGAATTCCTCGAATTTCCGTAGACACACGATCCTCAAATATCGCCGATGAATCTCCAGACTTTATTTCCGATTTCTTCATTCACAGTAGTCGCTGTATCTTCATCACAACACAAGGATCAAACACCATCACACGTCGTGGGGACGAAACTTACTGCGCCACCAGTGTGCCGCCCTTAAGTGTGAAGCGGCCGAAGGGTAGAACAAAGAGACGAGTAGACTTCCTAGCGTGTACTTGGCGTAGCGAGACAGGAGAACCAAATGCGCTCCTAGGAGCTGATCAAGCCGTACTTATACATACAATTTGCTGACTCAGCGGCGCACAGTGCCCGAGTCGCACCAGGCGTGGCATTAACCGTACGTACTAACACATGTACGAGTACAAGTGTGTGACCGTGTCGGCACAAGTAGCTACGGCGAGGCTAGCCGGCCGGAGCGGGCGAGAGATGTCGTAGAGCGGCTTGGCCGACGACGCCGGCGCGGGGCGTTGCAACGTGACTTTTTTAAGGCTTTGAAACACCTTGAAGCGTCAAGACGCTACTAGGTTTAAGACCGTGCAACACCTTGGGGCGTCGATAGGCAGGGCCGGTCTCCGGAGCTTGGTGCAGGTACGCGAGAGATAAAGTCGATCTCGGAAGCTAGATGCAGGAACACGAGGCTGGTGCTGGAGATGTGACTTGAACGAGGACGAGGGCTTGAGTGAGTGCGAGCCTTGTTGGGGTCGCCTTATGTAGGCCTCGAGTGCAAGCCTTGAGTCCGGGCGTGAGTCCTGATTGGTCGCGAGTTTGTGGGCCTGTGGTGCTGGAGGCAGGAAGCCGTTGTAGCTTACGGGCACCTTTTCTCATAGTCGCGAGGCGGCTTCTCTCAGGTCCCGTGTTTGGTTGACTAGGCGCTTCGGGTCCGGAGGTGCTCTGGAACGGATGCGGTTGTAGTCTGGAGGCAGCTTTTCTCAGGTCTTGTGGAGGTCCGCGGCTTGCCGCTGGGATCACCACAGGTGTCCCTCTCCTGTTTTTTTTTTTTTTTTTTTTTTTTTCTTTCAAAACACTTAGTACCTCACTGGTGGTCTGCTTTCTCTGCCGTATTTAGTGAATACTGCCTGTTTTGCTGTTTCAGGGATTGCTGTGCCTGTTCCAGGGAACGGAACTCCCTCGTATACTTCGTAGTTTGTTGCTCTCGGTGCCTTAGCCTGTTGTTGAGGTTTATCCTCGATGGTGGGTAGGTACGCTGCTTTGACCCTTTCCGTCGCGATGTTAGCTTTTTTTCCTTGTATATCTACGGTGATGTAGTTTGGTGTCCTTTGGAGCACGGGAAAGGGACCTGCGTAGGGTTTCTGTAAGGGTCTTCTGTGCCCCCCGTGTTTCACGAAGACGTTGGTCGCCTTGTATAGAGCGCTCGGGACATTGGCTTTTTGGGGTCCCTGTTGTCGTGGCAGTATTGGCTGCAGGTTTGTCACTCGTTTTTTTAGGCATTGTAGAAATTCTCTGGCGGGCCGGTCTCCTTTTTCTTTCTCGGGTAGCTCTCCTGCGAGGCGCAATGTTTGTCCGTATACCATTTCGGCGGGGGAGATGTTTGCGTCCGTGTGTGGCGTGGCTTGGATGTTAAGCAGTATGAGGGGTAGTGCGTCTGCCCAGTCTGCGTCAGTGACCGTAGCTTTTAACGCCTCCTTCAATCTTCTGTGCATCCTCTCCACCAGTCCGTTGCTCTGCGGGTGGTACGCTGTCGTTCGCTGTCTCTCAGCGCCCAGCGCCGTCAGCAAGTTTTTCCATAAGTTAGACTCGAACTGGACGCCTTGGTCCGTGATGATTGTTGTTGGAGCGCCGAATGATGCTACCCAGTCATTTAGGAATGCCCGTGCTGTTGTTTCTGCCGTACAATCGGCCATTGGGGTAGCGGTGCACCATCTGGTGAAGCGGTCAATGCACGTCAGCAGGTACCGTTTGTTTTGTGACACGGGTAGTGGTCCGACGATATCGATGTGTATCGTCTGGAACCGTTCCTTGGGTACCGGCATCTTCCCGGGCGGGCATTTGGTGTGCCTTATTATTTTGCTTGTCTGGCATGGAATGCACTCGCGTGTCCACTTGCCGACGTCTTTGTTGAGTCCGGGCCAGATTACTCGCTGCCTCAAGAGGTCCCTTGTTGCTTGTATGCCGGGATGACTCGCCCCGTGGAAATGCTGAAATACGTTCTTTCTGCAGCATTCCGGGATGTATGGCCTCCGTAGGCCTGTTGACACGTCGCACCAGAGGGGTGGCTTACCGGTCTGTCTGATTATGGGGCGTAGTTTGAGCGCGTTCTTTGATGCTGGATGCAGCAGTTCTTCTAATTCTGCGTCTCTGTTTTGTTCGGTCATTATTTTGTCGTAGTTGATCGCGGGTCCTTTAGGTATTATTGTTGACACGAGACGTGATAGCGCGTCTGCGACCGTGTTGTTGTCGCCGCTGATGTGCTTGATTTCGCAGTCGAACTGTGAGAGGTAGGAGAGCTGTCTTGCTACCCGGGGGCTGTTGCCTTCCGTGGCTTTTTGCAGGGCAAAACAGAGGGGTTTATGGTCTGTCCTGATTTCGAAGCTTCGGCCTTCCAAAAAATGCTCGAAGTGTTTCACTGCGAGGAATATCGCCATTAGTTCGCGGTCGTAGGTGCTGTATTTACGTTGGGTGTCGTCTAGTTTTTTGGAGAAAAATGCTACGGGGCGCTGTTCTTGCCCGACTTTTTGTTGTAGTACGGCGCCGACTGCGGTTCCTGATGCGTCTGTGATTAAGGTGCTTTTGCCTTCTGGAGCGGGGTGCGCTAGCAAGGTGAGTTGCGAGATCTCGCGTTTTAGGCTAGTGAACGCTGCGTCTAGTTCTGTTGTCCAGTTGATAATTTTCTTTGAGTTTTTGGAGTATCCTTTTGTCAATCCGGTCAGAGCTTGCATCTTTTCTGCTGCGGCTGGGAGGAATCGGTGGTAATAGTTGACTATTCCTAGGAATTGTCGTAGCTTTTTTACTGTTGCTGGTTGGGAAAAACTGCATATTTCCTCTATTTTCTGAGGGAGTGGTGAGATTCCGCCGGCTGACACTCTGTGTCCGAGAAAGTCTAGCTCGGGCACTCCGAAAATGCACTTGGCGGGGTGCACGCGCAGTCCTTCTCCTTGTAGCCGTTGGAAGAGTTGTCGGAGGTGTTTTTGGTGCTCCTCTGCGTTTGCGGACGCTATCAGTATGTCGTCGATGTATGCCGTTACGAAGTCCATGTCTCTTGTTACCGCGTCGATGTATCGTTGGAACGTTTGGGCTGCGTTCCGCAGCCCGAATGACATCACGGTGTATTCGTACAGCCCAAATGGTGTGGTGATGGCCGTTTTCTGGATGTCCTCGTTTTTGACGGGTATTTGGTGATAGGCTTTGACGAGGTCGATTTTGGAGAAGATTGTTTTGTTATGCAGTTTGTAATGGAAGTCTTGACAGTGTGGTATTGGGTAACGGTCAGGTTTGGTGCTTGCGTTCAGTCGTCTGTAGTCTCCGCAGATTCTCCATGCCCCGGGTTCGGCTGCCTTTGGTACCATGTGCATGGGTGATGACCAGGCGCTCTTCGACGGCCTGATGAAGCCATGTTCCAGCATTTCCTTGAATTCTTGTCGCGCCGCTTCCAATTTTTCCGGAGACAGTCTCCTTGGTCGTGCATATACTGGGGGTCCGGTTGTTTCGATGTGGTGTTCTACGTCGATTTTCTTTTGTGTGTGCCGGATGTGTTGGGAGGTCGGTAGTATTCCGGGGTATTCCTCGTACAATGTGTTGAATTCCGGGGCGGTTTGGTGTTCGATCCTGTGCACTCGTTGGCTTCTTGAAACGACACGTTTGCAGGGTACTTTGGTTCCGGAAGCTTGGGCGTATAGGCTTGCGTTTGCTGTGTCGACGCTTAGCTGGTGTGCGGCGAGGAAATCCATGCCAATGATCGGTTGTCCCACGTCCGCTTCTATGAAGTTCCAACTTACGGGCCATAGGGGGTTGAGCAGGATGATGCGCTCAGTCGTCCCGTAAGAAGCTACGGGGGTGTTGTTGGCGGCGAGTAAGTCGTAGGACGGGGGTTTGAGCGTGTGTTTCTTTTTGGCTGGTACTAGGCTGACGGCTGAACCGGTGTCGATGAGGTATCGTACGTTGCCGGTGTCTGTGACGTACATTAGCTCGCCTTTTTTTGTCTGTGCGGAGACTGGGGCGTTTACCATTCTCCGCGGTCGTCGTTTCCCGCGAAACTGCAAGGTTGGGTACAGTTTCTTGCTCGGTTACCGAAAGTTTGGTGGTAATAGCAGATTGCTTGGTCCTGCTTGATTCTTGTATTGCTTCTGTTTCCGTACCTAGGTCCTGGGGTTTGGTTTCGCCAATCTTCTGCTTGCTTCTTGTTTTCCTGTGGGCGTAAAGCGTTTGCCAGCATTTTCTTGAGTTCTGCGATTTCCTGTAGGGCTTTGTCAAATTCCGCTCTTGAGACGGTAAGAGATGGTGGTTGTTTGATGGCAGTTACGGCGATGGGTTCACTCATGGCAGTTTGGCAAGCGGTTTGCCTTGCTATGATCTGATCTGCGATTACTCTGCATTCTTCGTCCGTTTTTCCCCTGCCTAGTGCCTCGATCAGCGGTTGTGCTGTGATTGGTAGCTTTGCGAGGTGCATGGAACGGATGACGGACGGTGGTAGGGGTGCTTGCCTGCAGCTGTTCAGTCGTTTCATTTCGAGGAGCAATTCTGATGGCGTATTGTCTCCCATGGTAGTTTTGACGATGGTGTCGTAGTTTGCTTCCTCGTCGTGTCGCACGAAACGGTGCGTTAATGCGGCTTTTAATGCGTCGTATTTGTCGTTTGCCGGTGGGTTCAGGAGTATTTTTTGGATCTCGGATACGATGTGTGTTGGGAGTCCTCCTAGTAACGATCCGAACTTTGCGCCGTCGTCCAGGTTTGGTACTTGTGCGAGGAACACGTCGCAATGCAGTAACCATCCTTTCACATCTCCGTTGAATGCGGGCAACCGGATATCTTTCCCAGCCATGCCTCCTATTGCCTGCCGAATACCTCTATGATCAACCAGTGTAGTGTTCTCCCCCAGGCTGCAACACGCTTCGGGCAGGCTTTGAGCTATCTCTTTCGTGATAGGATAGCCCGAAGCGAGTGCCTGAGGTACAACCGTATTCGGCAGGATATGGACAACACGGGGGTAACACGGTAATTATATTGGTGACTGTTAGGTACACGGAACACGGACCATTACACTGGGCCCTCGGCGACTACTATGAGCACTGTTCGTTACTCGTAAATTACGTAATGATTGGAACACAGCACTAATACGTGATGGTTGAGATACAATACTATTCGAGAAGTACGTAATGATTGAAGCACAATCCTATGTGAGAATAGTACAAATATGTGGTGATTTAAGTACAATCCTATTCGAGAATGACCTAACTTGAAACTTAATCCTATGCGAGAATAGCACAAATACGTGATGATTAAAGCACAATCCTATTCGGGAATGACGTAATGATTGAAACACAATCCTATGCGAGAATAGCACAAATACGTGATGATTGAAGCACAATCCTATTCGAAAATGACATAAATTACGTAATGATTGAAACACAATCCTATGCGAGAATAGCACAAATACGTGATGATTGAAGCACAATCCTATTCGGGAATGACGTAATGATTGAAACACAATCCTATGCGAGAATAGTACTAATATGTGATGATTGAAATACAATCCTATTCGAAAATGACATAAATTACGTTATGATTGAAACACAATCCTATGCGAGGATAGCACTAATACGTGATGATTGAAATACAATACTATGCGAGAATTACGTAATGAATGAAACAAGCACCAATAGCGGGTAACGTCCGCGAGGACGCTACTTACGAACGCAGCGGCGAGACGTGATGATTGGTGCTACGTCGTGCGACTGTTACGAACAGGTCAGCTGGTGCTAGCGGGGCGCCGAGACGAGGCTAGTCAGCTGGGTCGGGCCCAGCCGCCACGCGGTTCACCGCTGTAGCTGGTAAGTAGCTACGGCGAGGCTAGCCGGCCAGAGCGGGCGAGAGATGTCGTAGAGCGGCTTGGCCGACGACGCCGGCGCGGGGCGTTGCAACGTGACTTTTTTAAGGCTTTGAAACACCTTGAAGCGTCAAGACGCTACTAGGTTTAAGACCGTGCAACACCTTGGGGCGTCGATAGGCAGGGCCGGTCTCCGGAGCTTGGTGCAGGTACGCGAGAGATAAAGTCGATCTCGGAAGCTAGATGCAGGAACACGAGGCTGGTGCTGGAGATGTGACTTGAACGAGGACGAGGGCTTGAGTGAGTGCGAGGTGGTGGTGGTGGCGATACCAAGGAGATAAAGAGAGAGAAATTAAGAGTTTGGCACAGAGTGTGCCGAAGATAGAGAGAAGCGAAAATGAAAGGGATAGTAGGAGAATGTAAAGGCACAGCTCCTGTGCATGACTAGCTGTTTATGTGTATTTTATTGGTCTATTTAGTTGCTTATGTTGTTGAATAAATCAACTACCTGTCAAGGCTTTTTATTCATTTATTGGAAGTCTGTAAAATGTGACTGTTTTTTTTTTTTTTTTTTTTTTTTTTTTTTTTTTTTTTTTTTAATTGTTGTGTTAAGTAGATGGCTTGCGTCAGTAGCGGTGTGAAATGTGTTGTAATGAAGTTTTGCTCTATAGAAAGACTGGAGGTGGTTCTTGTGCTAGTGCCTGTAGTTTGGAGCTTCTGAATTGTGGGTGTTGGCGGTGTAGTGTGTCTGGTTGGAAGGTGAGGGAATCGTAGAGTTCTGGTTCTTGTTGTTCTAGTTGTGTCCATATTTTCTTGGCCTGGCGGTGTAATACGATGTTTATGGGTGGAATGTTGCATTGTCTGTGAAGTGACTCGGATGTCTTAAAGTCCTGCCAAACTGTTCCTGTTATAAATCTTAATGCTTTATTTTGGACTCTTTGCAGTGTAGACATTGCAGTTTTTGATATGGTGTGTAGAGGGATAATTGGATATGTTAATGTTGCTCTTACTATTGCTAAGTACAGTTTGCCTTTGTTTTCTTTGTTTAAGTGATAGAATCGGTGAAGCTTCTGTAGGTGTCGTCTTGCCATTTTTTGCCTTGTTACTATGTGGGGTTTGTATCCTGTTGTGCTTATGGTAAGCCCTAGGACCTTACCTTTGGTGCTATATGGAAAGTACCTTTCCTCAACTATTACGTCTCCCTTTTTCCTTCTGCTAATGGGAACTATTGTGAATTTTCTAATATTGGTTCTGATTTTCCATTTGTTTTCAAAAGCGTTTATTTGTTCAATAGCACGTCCAGTGGCGCGAGCTAGATAATTGCTGTTGTTTGGTACTGCTATGATTTGAGTGATATCGTCTGCATAGCTAATGAAGTCGCTGTTTGGAGTGGGGTTTGTGATATCGTGAGTGTAGAATGCAAACAGAGTTGGAGACAGACATGATCCTTGGGGAACACCTGTTTGTATTTCAAATTCAGGGCCTATGTAATTGCCAATGCGGATTTGTACTGTTCTGTCTGTGATAAAATCGCTCAGTGTTTTCTTAAATATTGTAGGAAGGTCAAGTTGCATGATTTTGTATTTCAGGCCCACTGTCCAAACTTTGTCAAAAGCTTTTGAGATGTCTCTCATGACTATATCTATCTTATATTTGTTTGCCAGATGAATTGCTATTGATTCGTGTAGTATTGCTAGTGCGGTATGAGTTCCTCTTTCCTTTCTAAATCCGTGTTGTTTTGGGTGAAGTTTGTCTTGTTGCAGCAGTTCTTCATATAGTCTATTGTTTAGTATTTTATCGAGTATTTTGCCATGGACATCCAGAAGTGAAATAGGTCTGTAGTTTTGTACATGATGTTGGGATGTATTGGGTTTCGGCAGGAAGATCATTGTGGCTAATTTTAATTTGTCTGGAAAGTATCCGGCTGATATTGCTTGGTTGAAAATGTAGATTAGATATTGTTTCATATTGTCTGGAAGATTCTTGATCTGTATGGTGGTTATCCCTGTGGGTCCTGGGGCTCGCTGTTTGAATTTTCTTAAGGTTCTATTGAATTCGTCTATTGTTATGGGTGGAAATCGCAAGTTGTGGAATCTGTTGATGTCACCTGTATGGTATGGAGTTATTTCGTTGTGGTTATTTGAGACGTATGATTCTATTTCTTCGATGTGATCATGATTGAAATTTTCATTATCTTCGTCCGTGAATACCTGTTGCCAATGTTGTCTAAAATGGGGTTCTTTTTCTTCCGGAGTATGCAGCTGTGTACCTTCGTGTATTATGTATGGAATATATTGTTTTGTGTTTGATCTGCTCATCCTCTTAATAGTTGACCAAAATTTTTTAGGGTCTTCTTCTATATTCAAATTTCTGATAATTTGGTTCCATGTTTGGTTGAAGTGCTCTGTAACTTTGGTTAATTTGTCTTCGAAGTTGGAGCATGCGAGAGTATAGGATTGGGTTTGGGCCGACTGCTTGAATATGTTGAACTGTGTTTTCCAGCTGTATTTGAAGGAGTCGAATTTCGTGATTTTGTCTTATGCCGGGTATGGTTCTGTATTTAATGGTGGGTACAGCGAGATTTGTAGCTCTTTGTACTTCTGATGTCCATTGGTCTAGATAGCTGTCTATTTCTTCTAATGTAGGATTTGTTTCTACAGGTACTGTGATATTTGCTAAGCTCTCTTTGTATTGTTGCCAATTTGCAAAATGAAATGATTTCCTTGGCCTAATTGGAATTTGTAGTGGACTGGCGGTAATGGTTGCAATAATTGGTATATGGTCAGAGGGAGTGTTTGGGCCTGGTCTTAGTTCTATGTTGTGATATGCGTGGCGATTTATCAGAGCTATATCAGGTGCTGTGCTGGAATTGTGTGAAATGAATGTTGGAAAATATGGACCTATGTGCATGCATTTGCCTTGTGTCATTAGTCTGTTTAGTGCAGTGCCTCTGGTATTTGCATAACTATTTCCAAGGTTTGCGTGTTTGGCGTTTAGATCTGCAATCAAGTAGACTGGATGATTAAAGTTTAATATTCTATTGTAATCTATGTAGTTTAAGTAATTCGTTCTAGGAGGAATGTATGCTGTTGCTATTGTTATAGGTCCTTGAGCTGTGTCTATCGTTATTGCTATCATATCCGATTCAAAGTTGTCTATTAGTCTGAATGCAATGTTTTTCTTGACTGCAATGGCTACTCCCGCATTTGGTTCTGCTTTAACGTTTATTGTAAAGGTATTATAATTAAATATTTTGATATTTGTGTCCGTGACTGAGTGTTCATTTATTAGAATGATATCTGGGTCGATTTTGTTATAGATATTGGATAATGCTATTTTATGTGTGTTCCAGTTCCTTACATTGTGCTGTATAACTGTTAGTTTGTTTTGTCTCGCCCCTCTGGATAGGTTTATCCATCCACGTTCTTGAAACTCTTGCATGGTTACGGTTTTGATTTCTTTGCTGTGCTTGTGGTTGAGTGTTTAGGGAGTCTGGTGAATTTTTCATGGTTTAGAGCGTGAATTTTTGTTCCTGTCAACTTTAGTCTGTCATTTTTAATCATTTCCATAATTTTTCTTGAGTCAGTGTCTTGTACAGTGAATTTCAGTCCGAATTCTTTTTTGTTCAGCTCGTTAATGAACCACCTTTGGGAAGGGTTCGGAGGGACTGGCAGTCTATCAGCGGCGCTACGGTATATTTGGATTGGAATTGGTCTCTGTTCTGAATGTTCTCTCTCTCTTTCTGGTAGTACTCCT
Organism: Morinoia aosen; assembly: GCA_030386875.1. Taxonomy (NCBI): domain Eukaryota; kingdom Metazoa; phylum Arthropoda; class Malacostraca; order Amphipoda; family Talitridae; genus Morinoia; species Morinoia aosen. The sequence goes on from CM059557.1 coordinate 74,129,457, forward strand.
TGGTCACTTATTTTTCTTTTGATTCGAGGGTCTGTTAGTGGCTCTGTCTCCTGTAGGTCTTGCTCTGTTGAAATTGGTTCTGACGTTATCTCGGACTGTGGTTGGGGTTGAATTTGGCTCGTAGTCTGTGGTTGAATTTTTGGTCTTGTTGATGGTTCATCTTCCACTTCTGATTCCATTTCCTCTTCCATGTCGGTTTCTGAATTAGTGTCATTATTAGATGATTCTTCGCTTTGTTGTTCCATGTGATATTCTTGGTTCGGTGTGTGGGAGTAGAAAAAGTTGAAAATTGCGTTGGAATCTCGGTCTTCGAACTTTGCATCTATATTATAGTTGAGTTTTAGGTTTCTGGAAAGTAATGCTGCGAATCCTTCTTTCCCTGCCAGGTTTGCAATATGAGCCTCTAATATCAAGGCTAACAGTTTAATTTGGATATTGTTTGTCAGGGTGAGGCTATGTTTCGGAACTGCTGATTCTTTGATTGCTGTTTTTGCGATTTGAGAGTAGGTTTGTTGTGTTTTTTCTTGTTCTTGTTTTGTGATTCTCTCTTCCTTTTCTTTTATGGCTTTCTTGCGTACAGGGCATGCAGCTGCGAGGGTCCTATGAGGACCTGAACAATTTAGACATTTTTTGTGACTATTCTGGCATTCTGTGTACAGGTGGCCTGATTCTCCACATTCTGAGCAGAGTATGGTGTTACTTTGGCACTGATGGGTTGCGTGGTCTTCCAGTTGATAGCATTTATAACATATGAGAACGTGAGTAAATTTCTCTTCTTGGCATTGGTAAGGTGTTATTTTCGTATTGAACATGAGGAATCCGTCTCGTAGTACTTTCTGCGTTATGGTTGTGTCTGTAGTGATTATTTTGATGACGTGTGTGTAATCTTTTATCTTTATGACTTCTGATATCCGAAACCATGGTTGTAACCTCTGAATTTCCTGTTTGATTTCAGCTGGTGGTTTCTCTCCAATGTATTTGTCGATTTGCCGTACAAAGATGGATCGTTTCGCTCTGAGGTCAGGTGGTATTATGGGTTGTAAGTTTATTTTTCTGAGTTCTTCCTGTGCTTTTATTGATGTTAGTTTATCTACTGCGGCTGGGTCATCGGTAACTGCATAGTATCCAAGTTTTGTGTCTGTAAGTCGGATCAAGGGTGCATCCAGTACTGAAAAAGCTGTTTGGAATACTTTCTGTCGTTCTACATTCAATGCTGGGTCTATGCGTTTTAGTTGGACACGATAGGTGGATGTTTGCGGTTTTTTGAAGTATTGAGTTTCCGGTAGTGGTTGCAGGGAGGGACCGGTTTGGGAGAGTCCCCTTGGAAATCGGGTGGACCCGCTCGACCAAGGGGGCCTCCCCCGTGCGGCGAGTTGGGCCATACAAACGAGCTGTGCCAATCAAGTGAAAAAATAGAAAAGAAAAACACGAAATAAAGAAAGGCTCTCTCACCCCTAGGGGCTGACGCCCCCAGTCGCGCTCAACAAGATCAACCAATTGGGTTGAAACGAGAATATTATCCGCTGTCTCTTCGAGCACCAAAGCTGGCCAAGGCCACTCTCCAAGCAAAGCCAAGTAAATATCCGGAAGTAGTAAAGCTGTTACTGTCACGATGATCATGAGGTAACTGAGTGCGAGCCTTGTTGGGGTCGCCTTATGTAGGCCTCGAGTGCAAGCCTTGAGTCCGGGCGTGAGTCCTGATTGGTCGCGAGTTTGTGGGCCTGTGGTGCTGGAGGCAGGAAGCCGTTGTAGCTTACGGGCACCTTTTCTCATAGTCGCGAGGCGGCTTCTCTCAGGTCCCGTGTTTGGTTGACTAGGCGCTTCGGGTCCGGAGGTGCTCTGGAACGGATGCGGTTGTAGTCTGGAGGCAGCTTTTCTCAGGTCTTGTGGAGGTCCGCGGCTTGCCGCTGGGATCACCACAGGCCCCAGGACAGACCCTTGTGGAACTCCATGGCTAATTGTCTGTGGGTCTGATTTTGCGTCGTCAACGGCAACGTATTGCTTTCGATTCGTTCGGTATGATATGTACCAATCATGGGCAATTCCTCGATGTCATAACTGTGTAGTTTCGAGAGTGATATCTTATGGTCTACACAGTCGAATGCTTTGTGGATTCAGATCTTTGAGCGGCGTAAAAGATATGAGTCAATTATAAAAACTTCTTATTATACTCATTAAAGTTGTTTTAAAATTCTAAATTGATGGCAGTATGAATCAATTCAAATATTTGTTTCAAATGGTAATTTTTTATTACCCATAGTAGTATCGAGGATTTATTTCCACTCATATGAAGATTAGTATGCGTGAAATTCCACTTTATCCCATATATGAAATCATACAAACATGCAACTACATAAGCTCACCATAGGGCGATATGTAGATTTTTTCTTCAAGAAATATAGCAACGAAGTCCTTTTTTCGCTCGTTCAAACGCTTATCGGAAAAACAAGTTACAATTTGTTACAAAGACATAAATGGTATTTTTGCCTTGCCCTAATATTTTGAAGGAATGGCTACATTTTATTGCTAATGCAGGAATGTATCTTTGTAGTAATGTACTTATATATATATATATATATATATTGAAGGCAAACGGTATCGTAAAGTGCTCAGTGAATCACATATGTATATTTCTTTCAAAGATTAAATTTACATGTCGTCCAATGGTAATCTTATGAAGTTGCATGTATGTATGATTTCATACATGTGATAAAGTGAAATTTCACGCATATTAATCTCTATATGAGCGTGAATAAATCCTCGATACCATTAGAATGTGTAACACAAAATTACCTATGATCATAAATATTTAAATGGATGCATACTGTTATTAATTTAGTATTGTGAAACTGCTTTAATGTATAGTGTAATACGCAGTTTTTATAATTGACTTCTATCTGTTACTTCGCTTTGAGATCTGAATCCCACTCTGCCACCTGATGCTGGATACTTACCACATTTTACGACAGATTGTTTTCAAATTGTAGAAATTTTATTTATTCTTCGTTGAAATGAACAACGTTTTTCTTGCTCATCACATCCAATAGATACATGTTTACCGCAAAAAAACGCTCAAATTACCGAGTGATTACGACAATTCTTAATTCAACCTAGGGTTAGGTTAATTTAAATTTGACTTGGATTAATTTGTACTTTACTTGGATTAATTTGAACTTGACGTGGATTAATTTGAACTTGACTTGGATTAATTTAAACTTCTTGACTTGTATCAAATTAAACTTCTTGACTTGGATTAAATTGAACTTGACTTTGATTAATTTGAAGGGAAAATGGTGTAGTACTATTCTAAGAACCCCGGTCAAAACCCCGGCTTAGGGCACTATTCTGCCGGGGCCGGGGTCTGAAAAAATTGTCGGGGCTTACCGGGGCCGGGGCCAGCGTCAACAAAAATGGCCGGGGTTGGCCAGGGCCGGGGCCGGGGCTCCGGTCGGTTTATAGTAGGGGCTTAAGTTTTCAGTGAGGTGTGTACAAATCCAGGTGAAACGTCAATTAAAAGTTCACGCCCCACAGCACCCTCGAGGGCTGGTGTCAGGTGGAGACCACGTCCTGTCGATTTACCGGAGTTAAGAAATATCTTATCCTCATTAAAAAACACAAAGGCAGTTGGACATGATGGTATCAGTCTTCAATCTATCAAAGACAGTTTCCCAGTCACCGCACCATGGATTCGTCTGATAATTAATACATCAATAGCAACCAACACGTTTCCTAACCAATGGAAATACTCCATTATTAGACCATTGCATAAAAGTGGTGACCTAAATACAGCATCACACTAGAGGCCCATCAGTCTTTTATCTATACTGTCCAAAATATTGGAGTGTGTGGTGACAAATCAAGTCATTTCACCTGGACGAGTCAAATCTACTCTACTGAAATCAATTCGCCTATAGAAGAAACACTAGCACTCAAGACGCTCTGCTCAATATCTCTGAAAAAATATACAGTGACACCGATCAAAAGAATGTAACACTCTTGCTGCTACTCGATCTCTCTAAAGCATTCGATAGCGTCAAACATGATAGACATCTACGTAAAATAATGAACTCGGGAGTAGACTCGCAAAGGTTCGAAAGTTACTTTTCAAATCGATCTCATGCAGCCCGCGTAGAAAACAAACTGTCCCCATTCATTCAAAACAATTTCGGTGTTCCCCAAGGATCCATCTTTGGTCCGTTACTGTTTTCTATTTTCATTAATGATTTCATTACAATGCCTTCTAACACACGGATCTCAATGTATGCAGATGATGTTCAAATTGCAATAACAAGTTCTGTATCGGAAATACAACAGACGCCAATTAAAGCCAAAACTATACTAACCAACCTGGAATTATGGTACGATCGAAATGGTCTCAAATAAAATGCTAATGAAACATAATACATTATTTTCGGATCCAAAGATGCTATTAAAAAAACCTTCAGATCTTAACCGGCAGGCCGCAGCCGAGACGGTATGGAAACGGTTTTCTGGAAAGTACAGAAATTTCTTGAGAATTTCTGGAGTCCGACTCGCTCGACAGATCACAAAAGTTCATTCATTTCATTCACTTGGAACTTTCGAAATAATGCACCCATCGAGTTTAAATTACTCTCAAAAGAAAGAATGAAACTTTCTTAAGAGAAAATCGTATGTGCCAAAATTCCTTAGCATTCACAGACAAAAGGAAGCGAAGTTTCTTCTACCCCTCAATGCGAGTCAATTTTTTCGATGAGCCTCATTTTGTCGAGAAGCTAATTTCTAAACTATAGTCCCTAAAAACTTCAATTTAGTTTCAATTTTAACCTCTAATCATTCTTCACGTTAACATGTATATTAAAACTTTCATGCGCTCCCTCGAGGTCAGGGAGCGAAGTTCCCGTGACCTCTCAATGGAAGGCAGTTTTTTTCGATGAGCCTCATTTTCTCTTCACGCTAATTTCTAAACTATAGCACCTAAAAACTTTCTATCGTGTCTCTATTTTATCGCATGTACCAAAATGTTGTTAAAAAAAATACTGAGAGGATGAGAAACCTTAAATATTTTTTGTTTTCGCTCTCAAACGGTAACTCGATTTTCCTTTAATTTTTGTTAGACAATTAAAAATTATTTCTTCTTTACCTTACCTAAAAACCTCTAATATATTTCTTGATTATTTCTGTAGACTACAATGAGCAACACAGCTGTCAGCTCTACGTAGCAGGACAAAATTCGTTTTTATTATCACTTTAATTTTTTATTTTCTGTATTTGTATATACCTTCCGTGCATGAACAAGTTTTGAAATCATTTTTGAGTTTATATCAGTCTATATGTTCCTAGATGCAACTGTTGTGCTCTATTTTGTATAATTTTTTTTTGGATAACATTGTCTCACTACTTTGAAATCATTGACAACGGTGCTTCAGTCGAGTTCCGATAGAGCGTATTCGTGTCTTTTCTTCTTTCATTTTGTTCACTTATAGTGGAGGACTTCCAAGGCATTCTTTTTCTAGTAGTGTTAATTAGTTTCAATCATCTTACCAAGCATGAAATATCCCAGATAATATATTTCTTCGGTGCCTCTCATTGACATAATTAACCCCTGAGAGGGCTATTGTACTCGTATGGTTTGTACTCCTAAATTCCTCGTAGGGGGAAATATGCGTTTTCTGCTTATTATTTCTTTCTCTGCGCAATGTTAGCACTGACCATAAAATCAGAAATAACTCCAAATTTAGGACTGGTGAGCATCTTACGCCGCCCGGTCAATCGTTTTTCGTCTTCACTTGAGATAACAATTCATTTGAGATAAACGAAGAACTCGAAATCGCCAGATGCACTCTTACAAACATCTCTTCGTCCACCTTCAATGAGTATATATCTATAACAAAGCTTCTACCCTGTTTTTAGCTTTGCTTGTGCTTTACCTATCTATGTCTGGAAATATTTTTCGGTGACGACCACAACAGATATTTCTCCTATGGAAGACATCATTGAGTTCTATTTAATAGAGTTTAGACGTTTTAAAAAATTTAAATAATTTAAACAATTTATTTACCACAGGAGATACAGAGCTATAGCTACCTGTGGGCCCGAATAAGTTCAGCGACTTCTGGGGTATCCTACCATCAACGTTATTCTAAGGTGTACAATAATGTTTAACCTAAATCACTTAATCTAGTTTCGCATCAGACTGATCAGTGAGATAATTTACTCGCTATCAGATATTTCATTTGTACGAATTTCTAGCCTTAGTTCGGCGTGCTGCCATGTTTATTTTATTCTGCCAGCTCGCCTATTAGATTTAAGTTAGATTTAAGAACATCAGGTTAGTAAATGTATTTTCATGATTTAAAGGGCAGGATGTAGGAAACAATTTCTTGGCCCGGCAGTTTCCGTTCTTCTTAGCGACTGACGATCGATAAGAAGTATACTCAAGCGTGCGTTAGCACCGAATAATGAGACTTTTCGCAGACCTCCAATCTGGCACCACCATTGGCGTAAACTGCTCATTTAAAGCCATATTCTACGTAATCTACGGGGAGCACCATAGGTGTTACTTACCTGCTGGAGGCGCTCGACTTCCACGCTGCTCCACACTTACCTGCTGGAGGCGCTCGACTTCCACGCTGCTCCACTTACCAGACTGGGGACAGGCGGACGTAAATCCACTACCAGGGGATCTACACTTCGTGGAGTTATGCCTTGAGGTGAGGAAGCTTGCCGGACTTGCCAAACCCCTAAAGTTTCCGAACCCCTGCCATTTATATTATGGAGATTTCCTTTAGGACTCGAACCATTATCACACATTATTCTGAGCAACATATTGATGGGTCGCGTTTGATGGTGGCTCATCAAAATAACTAAAATTAATTACGTTAATTCCTTTTCAGTAAATTAAGGATCAAGTGCCTGTATGTTCATTATCATTCTTTGTTTCCAGTGCTTGGAGACTCGAGGAAGGAGCGGCGAGCGGCGGGCCTGGGCGGTGAGGTGGCTGCTCGTGTAGCCTGCCCCCAACTCGTACCATTTGCCGCCAAGCGCAAAGCTCCGACTCGATTTATAATTCTTAGTTGTAAATTGAGTTGGAGCGGCGAGCGGCGGGCCTGGGGGGTGAGGTGGCTGCTCGTGTAGCCTGCCTCCAACTCGTACCATTGCCGCCAAGCGCAAAGCTCCGTACAATTTATAATTCTTGATAACTTGCTCGCAGAAGCAAATAGATTTCTGAAACGGTACTTTTCCTTGATCCTTTGCATTTGCGACCCCATTTTATTTGCTATCATTCTAAAATATAAGTTATATGGACTATATTTAACAGTATATTCGATAAAAGATTTAACAGCAGACTGAAGTTCGGCGATATTACCCTGGCAAATTACAATATTGAAAACAGTCATGTAGGAGACAAGATTTGACTTGGTGATCTTACACGACTAGTATTCCGATAGGAAGTGAGACTCAAGATTTCTTTTGAATACCTCGTAAAAATTACTATCACGGATCTCCGCAGGTATTGAGTTCCAAGTTTTAGTTCCAACGAAGTTTTCCAAGTTTTTGTTCCTCTGTTGCGACCGGGCCTTTGAATAATATGGAAGCATGAATTCACTTCTACTTCGGGTTAAATGGTCGTGATGACAAGTTTTCAGAGGTAATAATTGTTCCAGGCTACTGTCGCCATCATTTGTCAATGTTTTGTTAATGAAATTGCAAATGGAAATTTTGCAGAGATCCGAAAGTTTAAGTATTTGTAAATTTTTGAATGAATTATTTGGGTGAGCATTATATTCAAGATTCTTTACCGCTCTGATTGCTCTTTCTTGCAGAGTAAAAATTATATTGGTTTTATTTTTATCAGTTCCGTGCCATGCTTCTATTCCGTATTGCTATTATGGTGAAATGAGCGTTCGGTAGAGCATTCGTAAAGCTGTTTCAGGGAGGTAATTTTCAACTTTATTCAGGATTCCGATGAATTTTGATAATTTAGAACTAATATGAGCGATGTGCTCGTTAAAGGTCAGATGTTTATCTATTATGATGCCCAGAAACTTGCATGAGTTGGTTTCTTCGATTTCACCTTCGCCAATTTTTATGTGTGGGAGAGATATGTTTTTCTTGAATGAGAATGTAATATATTTTGTTTTATCTTGAGCCATAACGAAACCTTATGGAGTTCATTATTCATACTCTCCGCAATCATAGCGGGATTTTGGCTTGGAAGGACTGCAGAGAGCGTGCTGTCATCGGCAAAAAGTATGAATTTGAAAAATGATGTAGAATTGGTAATATTATTCATAAATATCAAAATAGGATAGGCCCAAGGACAGATCCTTGCGGAACTACATGGCTAATTGTCTGTGGGTCTTATTTTGCGTCGTCAATGACAACGTGTTGCTTTCGAATCGTTAGGTATGATTTGAACCAATCATGGGCAATTCCTCGAATGCCATAACAGTGTAGTTTCGAGAGTAATATGTTATGGTCCACACAATCGAATGCTTTTCGAAAGTCAAGAAAAACGGAGAAAACAAGCTTTCCTTCATCTATATTAGAGTAAAGGTACTGTAAATGATTTAATACAGCCTGTGTCGTTGATTTCTTAGAACGAAAACCGTATTGTCAGTCGCAGAGAAAAGATTTTTGTTCAAAATACGAATACAGTTTTTTATACACAATTTTTTCAAATATTTTGCTCATAATTGGCAAAACAGAGATAGGTCTATAATTATTAATGCAATTTTTATCACCATTTTCAAAAATAGGGGTCATTCTGGCAGTTTTGAGAGAGTTGCGGAATATACCTTCAGAAAGTGAATGGTTGATAATATTAGATATGCACGGTGCTATTATATCAGCTATAGCCTTTATAATTTTAGCTGAGAATGTATTTAATCCATTTGATTTATTTTTCAAGTTGTTTATGCACGTAATTACATCGGAGGGATTAGTTGGCGTGAAAAAGAAAGAGTTTTGTTCTCGGACATGGTCCATGTATTGCGAGTGGCCTGTAGGTTCACTAACGACACTATCGGCTATATTTTTCCCTGTATTTATAAAAAGTTGTTAAACACTGTCGCAATATCTTGTTTATCGTGATATTTTACATTTTCGTGAACGATGGACTCAATTGTTTTTGTAGCGTTATTTTTCGGTCAATAGCATTAATTAAGCAGACGCCATGTTTTTCAATATCAGTTTTGTATACGGTACAATTGCGCGTAAAGAAGTTTTGTTTCGATGTTCGTATTTGATTTGTCACGTGATTCCTGAATCTGTTATACGTTACTCTAGATATTCGTCCTTCGTGTAATAAGGCTAAGTACGCTTGACGCTTCTTTATATTGATCACGATATCTTCAGTAATCCAAGGCTTTTGTCTATTTTTCAGCGTAATTGTGCGGGTGATTATTGGACAACACTGGTTGTATGCGATGGTTATAGTTTCAGATAAATTTAGTATTGCTTGATCAATGTTAATCGCATTATTGTCCAGTTCATAGATGTCCAATGATGACATTAATTCTTATAGAACAGTTCGCAAGTTATATTCGTTTACACAACGATATGAAAAAGTCTCAGCCTGTGGGCTGTCACAGGGACTATAGACATTTTTCTTGATGATAAACACCGGAAAATGGTCAGATAAGTCAGAAATTATTATTCCTGTAAGAAAATCAGTCGGATCTAACATAAAAATATTATCAAGCAGCGTGGCAGTTTCAGATGTAATACGTGTAGTTTTTGTGATGGTTGGAAAGACGGAGTTAGACTGAAAAACATTTATGAAGTTTGAGATTTGCTCACAGCTTTCATATTGTAGAAGATCGTGGTTGAAATCCCCTTAAATTATTATGCTATTGTATAGAGATTTGTTAAACTGAGATATTATGCTTTGAAGCTCGTTCAGGAAAGAAACGTCACAAGCTGATGGGGGCCTATATACAGTCCCAAGTATAATCCGTTTACCATTTTACGTTAGTTCTATGAATAGAGTCTTATTATTAGGGCTGTACCATTGCATAACTTGCATATATGCACGCTAAGAGATATTCAGAATGTTTTATGCAATGCAAAGAATTATCTTGTGCATGTGCAAAATCACATATGCAATTTTGCATGTGCGATATAACAGATGTAATATGCAAAATGCATCAGGCATATGCACGATATCATTGCATATATGCTGTAAAACGAATGGTGTAATTTGATTTTTGAATGTAAAGCTGACAATTTGTTCCTTGATCTAGAAATTTTTTACATTGATGGGACCTCTCGCATACACAGTATCAGTTGCTAAAGCAACATCACAAGTTTTACCCGGTGCACTGTGTTCAGCACTGTGTTCATATTCTATTTTGATGCCCAGGTGACCTTCTTGACCTGTTCTTCAGCTAAATTTGGTTCATAAATAAAATACAATAATTGAGTCCGAACTGAATTTAATGGAGTTTGAAGTTTTTAAGAATTGCATGGTGTAATAGTTTTTGAACACCTAGTGATAGTTTTCTTGTTTTGTTCTACACACAGGCCTCCCTATACGTACAAAGTGTTAAAGTGGAAATACAACTGTGAAGTTTGTATCAATTCCCGAAACATATGCGTTTAGTGAATTAATAATAAATACCGTTTTTGGGCTCTGCTTGTTCCTAAAAAAATGATAAAAAATTCAATAAGGTAATCCCTCCAATTCCGGACAACCCACGAATTACCAAAATTTGCATCCTAGTGATTTAGCTTCATGGACTTACATAAGGACAATCAAATCTGCAATTAACATTTAGTGATCATATGCTTATTTGAATATTCCAGCAACATTTGGTTATTCAAGACATAATACAAATGTTTGGTATTCGTGGGATGTCCGGAATGAGGGGTATTACCTAGAGGAAGGTTATGAGAACTTTTCTATAATTTTTTTGTCATTAATTTTTGTATTTAAATTTACAGATGTATTGGATAATATGTTGATGAATGAAGAAATGAACAAATTTATTTTAATATCCTCATGATTACCATTATTTATTAGTTACGTCATCCCAAAGTACCCTAAAGTGTAAGGAATGATACTTTCAAGAATGAATTCCCAGAACATGACTTTCGAGACGGAAATCTGTATTGTACTTATTGCCGGAAAACAGTAAGTTTGTCATGCAATATATTATGAGAGTATACACTGTTATTGTCAAAATATCTGCTGCGACTTCATAGATATGAATAATGAAGATAATCCTTATGGTTCAGCATGAAATTAATCGATATTGGCCCATTTTCATCGACGATAAAATCACCGAAAGTTGGTAGTTTAAGCTCCATGTCTCATTTAACGTACGAAACCAACTTTCTGTGCTCGCCGTGGCCGAGTGGTTGAGAACGCACCCTTCCGTGAAGGTGTCAAGGGTTCGAATCCCGGCGCTCCGTGGCGATTTTCCCCGTTGGGTAAAAGAAAAACTCAAACACAACACCTCACTCTACCCAGATATCTAATATGGGTACCGGCTCGACCGGAAAGTAACCGTCCTGGTGTTAGTTGTACAGCATTTGAAAAACCAATGTAGAAGATGGTATTTAGCATGCTTAATTGATTGGGATAAAGCATCCATTTTTTCCAGATAGCTAGCACGAGAAAATCTTCCCATGATTAAGGATCTCAACTCTATTTTGTATGGCAATTCTGTAGAAGAAGTCAACGAAGTAACTGGTCAACTCTCTCCATCTGACATGGAGAATCTTAAATTGGCTCCCCTGGTGTCGTACGATGGAGAAAGAGCGTTTTCGCAACACAAAAGTATTCTTGCCGATAAGGAAAAAAGTGTCCAATTTGAAAATATTAAAAGAAACATTATTATTAAATATAACCACAAACGTTAAACTTTGTTTTACTTTGAAATCCTGTGAAATTATATTTTCATGTTTTTTTCCATTAGTAGCAAATGCTCGATATTGTAAATATTGAACACGATCGCAATGAATCATTACCTTAGGGTTAACGTTTACATTATTGAACAAGTTCCAACAAACCGAAGTCGGTCATTCAGCAGTGAAAGTCGGTCATTACTCGCATTCATATGCAAAAATGCGAGTACTGTGCATACGACACTCCGCAACCGCATATATCTAACCTGAGGCCACATTTTTTATGCGCTCATGGTTTCGTATGCACGTGCATATATGCATGGGCATATTGGCACAGCTCTAATCATTAGGAATACATTGCCCTCAATCATTTATATTTTCGACTAGGGACATGGGTACTACAATCCTTATGTGTGTATCATATAAGTGTATTTACTTTAAAATATTTTAATAATAATAATCTCAGTTAACGACAACTTCGGTCAGGGACTATTTAGTTGTCGCTTTGGTAGCTTACCAAAGTTACCCTCGTCTTGATGCAATTATGATTTCGTAGCAATATTATTAAGAGCAACTTAGCCCTTTAGATCAATTTCAACCACTGAGGACTTCGCGGTAGCAACCACGCCGAGGCACGGCTGATAGATCAAAGACACAAAAATTTGGAGCGTATCAAAATTCTTTCTTTATTTGAGTATGGATGGGGATTATCCGGGGTTTAATTTCATTGATAGTAGCTAGAACCCCCGGGTGGGGTTCCAGCTACCCGCCCTCACTGTGGCCGAGCGCTGACCCATGCTGGAACCCCCTCTCGACAGAGAGTTGAGGATATCAGCACAGAGAGCTCGGCCATTTGCTAATTAAAGTTCACAGTGAGTGACTTATCAGATGGAACGCTCGACCCGACCAGAGCCGAGGACTGCCGACTCTTGAATCAAAATTCCAGGGTAGTGTCCGTCACACCTCCACTTGTCCACTTTCATCTTTACAGATTTCCGAACACTTAAAACCAATGATATACATCTTTTTTGTACCATCTGCACTGGAAATAAACTTTTTTTTTTCTTTCTAGTTTGATGCAGTATTAACATCACCAGTTTTATGCAAGAATCTAATTGTGGATTGCTTTCATTGGTCGGGGAACTTTGTAGTTGTTATTGATGTAGTAATTATGAATAGAAAAATTGGTGCTGTGACTGGGAAGCTGTCTTTCAAATAGGGAAGGCTGATACCATAATGTTCAACTGTCTCTGTGTTTTTCAACAACTATGAAATTCTTTGTAACTCTGGTAATTAGACAGGACGTGGTCTCCCCCAGATACCAGCCCTTGCAGATGCAGTACGGCACAGGTTTTTAACTAAAGGTTCACTTGGATCGATTTCACGAACTTCATTGATGACTCGAGCACCTGCTTTTGAAAAGAATGTATCGAAATCAGTGGCTGTTTCCTAGGAATTTTCAGAATTACTTCTGCGATTTAAATTTTTTCATTGGACTGCCTCACTAATGATTTCAGACGTTCGTTTTGGGTTATTTTTTGGCCGTTCATAGTCCTTGATGAACACGAGTTTGCTTTGCTTTCATGATTTTCATCCCAATAATCTTTTCATGTTCTTTGTATCTCTTGTATGAAGTACGGTTTAATTTATTTGTTTACTCAAGCAAGTAAGTTTTCTACATTTTGCTAAGGTCTTTAATAACATCTGTGATTGAAATCGCGCGTTTCAGTTTATTGATTTTTTTGGTGATGTGAGATGCACATACATTGAGAGCAGCTGTAAGTTTCATTGAGGAATAGAAAACATGTTTGTCAACATCATCAGATTGCTTCAAATCCTGAAGTTTAGTGGACCTATTTAGTAGCTTTTCATGAAATAGTCCCGCCAGTGACTTGTCAAATGATGTCATATAACTATACTTTCTTCTCGCCTTTGCAATATTAATTTGACATTCTGTGGAGTGGCGATCGAAAATACAAACGGTAACGCTGACCAGGTGACTTTGAAGTACTAAAATTGCAGCTCAACTGAACCATCAATGAGTACTGAACTGACTCCTAATAAAATTTACGGCTAGCATTTAAAGTCCAAATAAACCCCCACCATCAAATAATTTTGAGAATGTGAAAGCGCACCATCATGTAACGTATCTCGGCAGAGTCTCCGAATTTCCTGTAAAACGCCAGGCATCGATTACTGAGAATTACGAACATGAAAGGTCATGCGAAATTCCTCGCACCTCCTACTGAATTCGCAGTGCCATCATTTATTAAATCACTTCGTCTAGAAGGTATTTCTTGTTCATGAACAGAAAGGCAGCAATGACACAGATTTTGAATTCGAAGGTAGTGAAATTTGTTGTAGATTTGTCTTGAAAAAAGTTTATGAATGACTCGTAACTTGGGCGAATTAATGATGCTTCAGAACTCCGCAAATCACGACTAAATTAGATTTGAACGAAGAATGCACAAGTGAGAGTAAGCAACATCGCAGGCATAACTACAGGACAGACTGTTGACTTTACTAAATAGAGAGTTACCATCATATTGAAGTAATATGAATAAACCAAATATCATTTACGCTCTCTATTCGTTCAAAGTAGTGGAGCGCGAGAAAACTATTGAATTGAGACAAATAGTCCTCAGAAGGCATTCTTCAAGCCTGAAATCTAAATGATCCACTTGAAGTAAATTTTATTGCCGCACGTAAGATTTTAAGTTTCTATTATGAAACAATCTATAAAATATACCGAGGGCGAATCCTTCAATCGCATCATTTCGGCATTTTCTGGACTCTGTTAAAAACCAAAGCCATTGTGTTAGAAAAACATTTTCTATTGCTTATCGCAAATGAATATATCATTTGGATAATGCCGCACCCGGAGAGGAAGAATGTTTGGTCATCATCCAAAGACGTTAAGAACTTTGTTGGAAATATACGAGTAAAAAGTTACGCTAAAGTTATCAACATATCGTGAGCGAGCTACAAAACTCACGGTCGTATAGTGAGCATTAAACTGCAGTTTCTGCAAAGTCATCTCGCGAGTCTCTCGAAAAATATTAGTGCTCTCGGTGAATAAATTCAACCAATAATTGCAGAGTATAAAACCACAGAAGCCAAACAGAGGACGATGGCTTTTATATAGGAGCAACCAACAAAATTTTCCCCAGATTGAATATCCGAAAAAAATACTTTCTTAGCTTTTATCATTATTGTATCCAAACATATTTTGGTGCTGTGGTGCGCGGTCTACCGCATCACATCGCCTACCGGTGCGCCGTTTGAGATGTACAAATTAAGTGTATATGGCTATATTAAATGCTAAGAAATGAGTTGTATCCATTAGTAACCTAACTTCACGCTCTAGTACTAGCTTGAGGTAGATCTCATGTTATAATGTCGTAGACCTCATGCTATAGCAAGTCACCATTTTTCACGGTAGTCTTATCGTTTGTGGAAACACCATAATTGTTAATTTAGTAAATTAGTCTCTTTCACTAGTTAAAGGAGAAGTATCGTACTGAAACACTCAACATGCAGATCTAAATCTGTTGAATGCTGTGTTTGGCTGACTGGTCTGTTTGGCTGACTGGTGAAGATCCTGTAAGTCACTAAGTTACCGTGACAGAGAATAGATTAGATTAGATTATAAGTTAGCTTAAGCCTCCCAAACCGCTACAAAAATAGAGCGTATCGAAGAGAGGAAGGAGGAAGGCACCATTTAGTATGGAGATAAGAAAATGAGGAATCTATGCTGAAGGGGCATAGAAACAGTAAGATGAGAAAGAAGTTCATGAAATAAGATAAAAGTTGAAGAAGAAAGTGAGAGGTGCTGAAAAACAGGACAGCAGTGAACCGAAAAAAGGTGGTCCTTAACATAACAAAAAAACTTTTATTTCAACAAAAAGAAGGCCTACCTAACTCTCAGCTCGGGCCCTCACATTTTTCCCCTAGGAGCGCTAATTCCCATAGATACAATAGTTGTATCCCCCTGAGGGGTGATAGAGAATAACAGATATTTTTTGATACAGTAGTAAAGGAGGTTGTTCAAAACAGCTCTCCCAATAGAAATCCTGCACCCCAATGTTATAGTGCTTGTCAACTAATTACTTTCGCTCTATGAATTATTTCATCATTACATCCGCATTGTTTTGTTGTTATATATACCAAATATTTCATCAGTTTAAAAATGCCATTTCAAACATTTTAATGTCCTGTCAATGCAGAATAAGCTCAGAATGAAAGTAGCGTCGAATTTAATTCGCTTTATGGTTACCTACATTGAATATTGCTGTACAACAAGATGTACGTTAAGTTCCGGCTAGAACTGCAAAGTCTAGGTTTCCCTTGTGAACCATGTGCTATTCATTCATTGCATTTGTGCACCCAACTGTTTCAACTATCACATTTGTAACGGCCTTAAAAAGCTGAGCACGTGCATCTACTGTCAAAACCAAAAAGATATCTTCAACCATTTAACATCTATTTAGGCTATTTAACGTCTACTTTCAAACTCTATATTTAAATGACCTATTTAGATGACGAGTAGGCAAATTCTTTCTCTACGGACAATGACTAACTCAACCACGCTGGCCGAGAAGTTTTTTCCTCGTAAATCACGTGAACTTGTAACGAATCAATGAATCCGTTTTGCCACTGATATTCCTCGGTAAATTATAAGCTCTTTAAAATATCTTTATTCAAAAATTTGTTCAGTATATTTTTCAAAAAACATTTAAAGTCCGATGCAATTTAAAATTGTAGATACTTTTCTTTAATTTATTTGATAGCCAATACAATAATCCTATCGACATCTTATAGTTGCTCATTTATGTCAATAAAGTGTTCATGTCCCCAATAATGAGGGAAGAATCGTCGTACTCTGCGGAGAATGCCCTGGAGGAAGCGGGCTGGGCGCGAGCAACAGGCTGGAGCGGCGTGCGCTGCGCCCCGCGGCTGTTGCCAGACAATGAGGAGGTCTCCGCACGGGACGAACTTCCGGCGTGAGGGGAGGCTTGGGTAATGGAAGCTTCGTCATTCACGGCAGGGCTGCTATTGGTCACTTTTCCAAATTTCGCGTAGACATATCTGAAACAAACTCAGTGCTAGATAATTACATATTTTTCGAACAAATACATTATTATTATTATATAAGAAAGTTTTAGCCTCCCTTAACCACGACAAAGATGTTCCAAGAGAGGAAAGAGGAAGGCACCATTTAGTATGGAGTTGAGGGAACGCGGAATCTATGCACAAGGTGCACAGAAACAGTAAGCTAGGAAAGATGTTCATGAAACAAGAAAAAAGTTGAAGAAGAAAGTAGTAGGTGCTGAAAAACAGGACAGCAGTGAACCGAAAAAAGATGGTCCGTAACAAAACAAAAACCTATTTTATTACAACAAAAAGGAAGCCTACCTAACGTTTAGCTCTGGCCTAAACAATAAGAAAAAGTATGCAAACAAAAACAGAAATAAAACTTAACTGTTTTAATAATTTCTACAATGATGGAAAATGAAGAGTCATGTTACCGGAATAGTAATGAAATGTGCAAGTCCATTGGTAAAGAATACAATAGACGGTAGGGTAGTGATCATATGAATAATGTTGTTGTTAATATCACGTTCACAACGGAAATTGCCTTATAAACTTACAGCTCCTACATATACCACAGTCATAAACAACGTACAAGATTACGACTTTTATGGAAACATGAATCATTTTGAATATGTCGTACAACAACTTCCTTTTAGTAATTATAGCCTTACTAGGTTTCACCGTACCTTTATAACTGCCCATTTTTACAATATGAGCTGGCATGCCAAATAGCACACCTCAAGATAATGGCAGCACTTCGCAAGTCTTAATGCAATTGTTGTACGTATTACGAAACTAATCTGAAGTTTAGGATCAGTTCAAAAACTGAAAAATACTATTTTGAACGCGCAAGCTGCACAAGTTTTTCAACAAAGTCAACTCATTGGCGAAGAAAAGAGGATGAAGAAGACAAAATCTTTTCAACTAATTTAGTTAGAAAATCCGATTTTAACTTAGTCGCTGGCTGATCAAAACTCCTATACCTGGTCACACTGAAGCCTAAATATTGAGGAATTCATGAATTTCATACCACTTACAGTTAGTAACTCGAGGTGTGACTGTGTCACCAAGCCTAAGGGCAGCTAACTGTTTTCTGTTCAATGTGGTCAGGTTACTGAGCTACTTAGCAAATGTTGGTCACAACGCAAGCGAAGCTGAGGTTAAGAACAGTAAACTGTGGTTTGCATCTTCCTGAAAAATCATGAGTTATAAACAGCAAAATTAGCCGTTACATCTAAAGAAATTCACCAGCATTGAGGACGAAAAGTTAAAAGGATATTCGTCAGGATGACAGACGCTCTTGGAGACGTGTCAATCGCTGATGCTGATTACACTCTAAGAACCACAAGCCGACACCCGAGACATGAGCGATGTAAAATGTCAAGTTTCTGTTTCTGCAAGGGCTTGTCTGCATCCACACTAAACAGTATCGTCCAGAGCTCACAATGGAGCATCAAAGATAGAATGTTAAAATTTGGAATATAGTTTTGTTAAGTGATGAGAAAAATTTAACCCAGACTATAAACAGAGAGTTGCCATTAAAACTTTCTACACGGCACAGTTGAGGTTTCGTCTGGCGTGGAGAGAATTTCCCTTCAGAGTTACTGTGGAACTTCAGGTTGTGCACGGACATAAAACAGTGGCTGATTATGTTGGCACGATACAGAGAACAACCATTACGACGGAGGATCCTCGTTTGTGCGGTGATTGATGGACATTCTTTCAAAATAATGCGGCGGTCCACAATGCCCTCTTAACCAAAACTTTTTTAGGCAACATGATGCTTTTATTTTTCGTTGTCCAGCGGGTTCTCCAGGTTTAAATTCAATACAGAATGTTTGGGGATGGAGGGTAAAAAAAGTGTACAGGGAAAAATCAACAATACACTAAGTTATACGTTAGTTCAAGCCTCCTTTACATCAACAAAAGTGCTCCAAAGAGAGGAAGGATAATGGAACCATTTAGTATGGAGTATGGGGAAAGCGGAATAAATGCACAAGGAAGTTTATGAAACAAGATAGGAGTTGAAGAAGGTAAACAAGACAGCGAAAACCTAAAAAAGATGGTCCGTAACAAAACAAATATTTTTCCTTAAAAAGAAGGCTTACCTAACTTTCCTCTCGATACCTCATTTTCATTTTGCGAGTGGTAATTCCCGTAGGTAGTATAGTTTTATCTCTCTAAGTAGAAAATAACAATATGATGCAGTAAATAATGTCTGTGATGCTTCCTTCACTCCATAGAGTAATCTAATACTCCTAATTCCATTGGAAATCCTCATTCCAAGTTGTAAAGCTGTGGTAGTTAGAGGCTCCGTTTTCATTACAAAAATGTTTTCACTGAAGAGAGAGTAAAACCATTCAGTTTGGACCAATGAAAAGGTAGAATCTATGCACATATTGTTTACACACAGGATACAAGCCCCGAAGACGTTATCTGTAGTAGAGGTAACTTCAAAGTATCTTCACAGAAGAGGCCAGTCCCCGTAGCATAAGATGAACAAGCTTAACCTAAACCTATTGCCTATCCTATCATCTGTGAGGAGATAATTTTGAGCATACTACGATAAGTACCTGAGGTTATGAACAAGAACGGAGGCATGACTCGTTATCAAGCCCTTATTTTTGCAAACTTCAATTTTGCTGTAACGAATTTTTCGTTCTTTGATTCATTGGTGTCAAATTTTGAATCAGTTGGAAAGCAGCCTAGTTTCTAAAAATGAATCATAATTGAATTGATCAGACAAATGTTTTCTTTCTTCGTCTACCATTTTAACCAACGAGTAATCATTAGTTAGAAACCTAAAATTCATGCCCGCCTGACAGTATATCATGTCATTGAACTGGTCCCAAACTAGTGATCAGGATTATATATCTGATACCATCAGATCACCTACAGTGGCCTGACTAGAGCGTAGACTAGCACTGTAATACAACTCGCCGTCGAAATTCCAAGTAGCCGCCACTTAGTGCCGTCCGTATATACGAGGTCGATCGTGCGCACGAGGCGCAGAACATGTGCTAAAATGTTCACTTGACTGCATCGGCTTCTTCAACACGATAATCATGCGTGATACGGCGCAGTTTTGGGCAGCTCTACGGTACTCCCGGCCGGCATTTGAAATGATGCGGCTACGTGTCTTCTCGCGAACATTATTGCGCTAAACTGTGCAGCAGTGCGGGATAAACTCAGCTAATCTGATCTGAAGTAATCGGTGCCAGTCAAATCTCATCAAACAAACTAGGTTTCTAATCGTCGTCCTATGAAGTATTAAGAGCACAGTGTGAAGAAAAAACTGAAACAAAGATGCCTAGATTTCTTTCACCGCTTGGCTCTAAAATGGACAACTCTTTGGAAACAAACTACCATTATTGTTACCCAACACTTCGTGCTGGGAACAGGAGCGCACTAAACTTGTTATGATAATACTGTATAGTTTGCTGATGTCAAGGACATGTATTCAAAAGGAATGCCTACTAATCATTCAAACACTTTTTTTGGAAAAACGTAATTTAGAGGTACTGATACTCACATGCTGAAGAAAATCACGGCTACGCCAAATGTTGAGTAGCAAATTACGATGTCCGTGCCGTGACCCAAAGCGGATTTTGCTATCGTCAATTTTGCAGGGTCTATTATTTCTGGTTGTTCTTGATCAGACGGAGACTGAACTTCCACTCTTGCGGTATCAGCTGGTCTGACATTTACATCAGCCTCACGGGTGGTTGTATTTAACTCGTCCTGCGTCACTGCAGAAGATTCCGAGAAGTAAATCGTCCCTTCTGCTTTTGAACGGGTTAACTGCGTGGTATTTCTCGACTCTCCAGTTGTGATCCGTTTGGGGTCAATTGGAGGGGGAAGTGGATCCGCGGTTACCAGCTTCGAAGCTGTAATTTCTCCATCTATCAAAGGACCCAAGTTCTCAGATGATCGGTCCACACTTCCTCTATATTGAACAACATATGGATTTGAGTTAACCCTGTTAATTTTGTTTACCAACTTCAGCGTCTTGATAATGTGCACATTCTCAGAATTAACTTCGAGATTGTCAAACTCGAAGTTTTTCTGACCCTCCATGATGAAGAAATTTGGAACGTAGCTTGCTATTGAAACGTTGTTCATGCGAATAAAAGCATCAGGATGCAGCACAATACTGACATTGAAAGCGTTCTCTATAATTGTGTTCGTAATGTCAAGTTTGCCGTTAACTATAATGCTTCTGCTTTTTAAAACATCAATGAAACAATTGTTGATGCTCAGAGCCCCTTGTTTTTGAACAGTTACGGATGATGGCAAGATTGTACCTAATGTTGCATTTATAATGTTCACCTTATTTTGCACGATTAGGGATTCAATTCTGTGAAATGTTGTTTCCTTGAAATATCCAAAACGAACTGTGAGCCGCAATGTAGAGACGTAAGAAGCTTGGAGTGTTGCTTCTGAAATGTTAGAAAGTGGTACAAGATCCGTTATGTTAGAGTTGCTCGCGTTGAAGCTGATGACGTTGTCCCAAATCTTTTCCGCAGTCGAATTGACTAGTACAATTTTATGGTAACACGAGTTCTCCATTTTTTCAAATACCACGTTTGAAACCGATTCGATGATTATCTGAAAAAGAAAAATATTTCCGATAATTTTTGATAAAGAACAAATGCGGGCTAGGACATAATGAATTTGTTTATATTATATTAGACGAATTATTTAGAGCTCCCCTAACCACAACAAACGTGTTCTAAAGGGAGGAAGGAGAAAAGCCCGATTTAGAATGGAATTGAGGAGACAAAGAATCAATGCGCTGGTGATCTATGTTCTATTATTCTCTTTCGTAAATTCTTTAGGATTGCAAAGCAAATTCGTTGAAGTCTTTTTATATGTACAGAGCCTTACCGAGGATAAGAAAGTTTAGAGTAAGGTAAATATTTCTTTATATTCTGCAGAAAAAACAATTGTGTGAATTATATGTCAATTCAAAGTCTATCAGGTAAAATTTATTCTCTGTCTAGTGGCTCAGATGTCGTCGCACAATTACTCTAATTTTACAGAAATCATAAATGATGTACGACAGGGAACTCGGGAACACCCGCTTAGCTCCAGTTCCACGAGCTCTGCCGGCGTAATTAACTGGGTTACCATAGCTAATTTTACAGGTCATTTATACCGCGGAAATTTCGAGTTTAAAAAGATTTATTTCAGCTACGAATTATTCCGCAAAATAGAGTCGTCAGGTTGTACGAAGTTCCAGCTCAATTTATTATCGAGATCAGTCTCTTCAAGTAAATTAGCATAAAGGAACAAGATTGTTGGTTGCACTCAGCTTTGAAGTTGAAAAACTTCGTCACCCACAAATTTTTTTACACTATATATGTAAGCTTTGGCTTCCCTAACCACACCAAAGGCTTCTTTTCTCTAGATTATAAAATCTTTCGCATTTATGTTGAACAGACTTCGTTGAATAAATTAAATTTTGATTGCGCAAAGTCAGATTAGCATGTATATTTGTTTTAGCCTTCCTAACCGCAACAAAGGCATTCCAAAGAGAGGAAAGAGGAAGGTACCATGTAGTATGGAGGTAAGGGAACTCGGAATCCATGTACAAGGTGCACGGAAACATTAAGTTGTTGAGAAAGAAGTTCATGAAACAAGATAAATGTTAAAGAACAAAGTAGTAGTAATAAGCGCTGAAAAACAGGTGCAGCAGTAAACCGAATTATTATTATTATATAAGAAAGTTTTAGCCTCCCTTAACCACGACAAAGATGTTCCAAGAGAGGAAAGAGGAAGGCACCATTTAGTATGGAGTTGAGGGAACTCGGAATCTATGCACAAAGTGCACAGAAACAGTAAGCTAGGAAAGAAGTTCATGAAACAAGAAAAAAGTTGAAGAAGAAAGTAGTAGGTGCTGAAAAACAGGACAGCAGTGAACCGAAAAAAGATGGTCCGTAACAAAACAAAATCCTATTTTATTACAACAAAAAGGAAGCCTACCTAACCTATAGCTCGGAACTTCACATATACCCCCTGCGAGCGCTAATTCCCATAAATACAAAAGTGGTATCTCCCCGAGGTCCTGACCGCGCGTTGTTTAGGTTCATTAATTGAGCACCAGAACGTATTTGTTTTTTCTTGATACATCACCTCCAATTTTGTGTTAAAAATTATGAGTGCGAATATAAAATTTATCAAGGCCATGGATTTTTATTGAGCCAAACGTCAAGCCCTGTGGTGAATTTTCATCAGGGAATGTTTTCACAAGTTTGGACGC
This sequence comes from Morinoia aosen, assembly GCA_030386875.1. Lineage (NCBI taxonomy): Eukaryota > Metazoa > Arthropoda > Malacostraca > Amphipoda > Talitridae > Morinoia > Morinoia aosen. The sequence continues at coordinate 74,152,645 of CM059557.1, forward strand.
AATGGGAATTTTTCAGTGTCTAAAGGCCCCCTCACACGCGCAAATATATCTGCAAACATATCTGAACTGGTGCTGAATTCGTGCGTTTGTACGCTCAAATCAGGTTGGCACAGACTGTACGAGGCAGATGAGCCATGCTTGATAATTTTGGAGCGACCGGCTGCAAACCTTGACACCACGACCACGTCAGTGTCACGCCAGCCTTCGTGTGTGTGCACGACTGAACTCTGCCTCTCTCCCTCCTAATGCACTTCAATAAGCAATTTCTTATTTGTATGTCCACTACTTTTTAGGAACTATTCTTTAGCCCATTTTGAGCGAGCTTTTACATCTCTTTTATTTCTTATTCATTGCAACTATAGCGAATCCTATCAATTGTACGAACTCGCCGTCTGGAGTCGCTATTCATGTGCGTACTCATCACCTAGCTGCAACTGGTATACTGAAGCGTGCACCAGTCTTTGTCAAGTTTGCAGTGTGTTGTTTGCATCGTGTGAGGGGCCTTGAGACCGACAAACCAAATTCAGTTCAGATTGTTTGCCAACATATTTGTACGTGTGAGGGGGCCTTAAGAGACATCTCTATAGTATTGTTCTGACATGGATGTTTTAACAACATTTTTTTACTGATATTTGTGGCGAATTGACTTGTGTCATTTTTTTCAACAGAATATAACATTTCAGTAATCACAAAAGATGAACTATATGAATAGTGGCGTCCATTATGTTTAAGGGGTCAACCCAGAGATTTTTAAATTTTGATCCGGTTCGTTTGAAATTTGGCCCGTATATGTATTTGTTGAAAAAACATTTTACTCGTGTAACTTTTACGATTTAGGCTGTATTTTTTTAAAAATACGAAAAATTAGTTTCTTGGTACATTTTTATGGATATTTCAAATGAATAGAAGTCATTGAGTTTTTATGCTAGAGCAAAACCAAAAACAGTTTTAAAATCCTTGAAGCATTGCAAACAAAGTTACGGTCTCAAATTTCCCATTTGAAACCTCTCGTTTTTTTATATGCGATATTTGATCACTAACTAAATATGCACAAATTTTGGGTTTTGGGCTATGCTAAAAAAAATTATAGGTACATTTAGGAAACAAGGTACCGTAACTTTGTTACAAATGTTCCAAGGATTCTAAAACTGTAGTTTTTCCGAGCATAAAAACTCACTGACTTTCATTTTTTCAATGTTGAAAATAAGGGTTGTTAGTAATAGGACATAAATAAATTTTTACCTGAACTGTAATATAATGGACAATTTATGTAATTGAATGCTGTTATTTTTATTTCGATACCCTCCATGTTTAACTTCATATTCACTCTGTGAATTGTAACTTACAAGAAAAAAATTCTCTGTTTTTATGCAAATTATGAACTTTTATATATGTAGTCTGATTCTTATGAAATATTACTAGGTGTAATTTCTAAAAAGGAACAATTTATTATATTAATTTTTTCGATTCAGGCCTTAGTTTTTTAAAAAATTGGACATTGTTCATTAGTTTTAGGTCATTTTCATTGCTATTTCAAAGGAATAGAACTCAGGATTTTTGGTCCCATTACACACCCTTGGGAGGGGGGGGGGGGATCTAGTGTCCATAGCGCCATGAAATTTCAGGACCGAATAGTCCACCACCTAAGGGTCTTTTTCCAACGACAACAAAAAAATTGCTCACCGGACCGACAGGGGCCTGGGTTGACCCCCTTAATACATCTAAATGGGTCAATGTGAAGTTTAATGCAATCACGGAAAATAATAAAGCCGATCCCAGGAATCACTAAAGGAACACATTTCAGAACGTTTTACACGAATGACATTCTGCTCGCTGATGCGTTATTTTCGAATAATTGAACTTTGAAGTTGGCCTTGGCGCCAAAGGAAGCGAGCGCGTGAAACGGAATTTAATTGATAACGGAAGCTATTACAAACGTAAAGAGGTTGGGTCGTGAGGGGGAGGCACAGTTCTTCTAGTGAAAATTATAAATAAAGCTTCTAACCCACCCATTAGGGTGACGACCGCAATCTTGTTGACATCGGGTCCAAAATGGCGGCGCCCATGGTGGTCGCCATGTTAGACCCGATGTAAACAAGATTGCGGTCGTCACCCTAATGGGTGGGTTAGAAGCTTTATTTATAATTTTCACTAGAAGAATTGTGCTTCCCCCTCACGACCCAACCTCTTTACGTTTATAAAAGGGGGTTAGCTTCCGTTTTTAATTAAATTACGCTCGCTTCCTTTGGCGCGGGAAGGCCAACTTCAAAGTTCAATAATTCGAAAATAAAGCATCAGCGAGCAGAATGTCGTTCGTGTAAAACGTTCTTAAATACGTTCCTTTAGTGATTGTTTGGAATATAATTATTAATTTCTGTGATTGCATTAAACTTCACATTGACCTCTAAATGCGTATAAACATCCATTGTATCAACTGCAAACCTCTATCTTACCCCTTATTATTGATTCAAAATTACCATTTAGAACCCGATGAGCACAAGACCTTCCCATGAAAGAAAACCTTCGATGGAATAGGTACATTACAATTGTTAAATTAGATTGCATAAGTTAGTTTAGGCCTCTTGAACTTGCAACAAAAGTGTTCCGAAAAGAGGCAGGAAAGGATTATTTAGTTAGGAAGGCAACCAATAGGTGGTATTTTTATAAAATGATACTTCAGCGACTTTAAACTATAAAAAAAGTACATTAGGTATCCCACACGTTGAGGCCCCGCACTTAGTGAAGACCGTTTGTATAGTTAAAGTTTTTCTCATACATTCATAACGAATAGAACATGGAAACGAAAGTTTCTTTAATTTTTCATACTTTATTTTCAGCAATTACTGTTACTTCACTTAAAATTTGTCTAGCAATAAAAGAGCATGTAAGATTCAATCCAAAATTTAAGTTTCAAATGGGTGGGGATACCTGAAATATAATCAGAAAAAATATTCTAGAATAGCGTCAAGAACTTACTACCATAATATTGTAAGTAACACGAGCTGTGCATTTATTTATTTCTCTTCAAGGAAACTTTGTAGTCACTTCACGTGAGATTTTTTTGCCATTGAACATAATATTCGTTCATTTTAACAATTTCCTACATGACATTTTGATAGTGGTCAGCCAATGTGGAATTTTTAGATTTATGAAGAGCTTAAGTGTTGAAGTTGCAGTTTAAATTGTGGATGGTCTTAATATTTTCCAGCATCATGAAAACTGTCAGTTTCATCTCAGCTGTCATGCCCGGTATCTACGCTATATTGAAAAAAGAGGAAGCAAAATGATTGAAATGAAATCATTTTAAAAACCGGGGTCTAGTGGCTTATCTCAAGCCTCTGCGCAGCTTCAACTTGAGAGGAGCTGGAGAAAATGAGGATCTCATTTAGTGCTATTTGAAACTGCTTTCTTGTGTCGTTTCCAAAACGTTACGATGACTTTTGTTCTCCGAGACATGATCTTGTTATGTATTGCGTAAATTCATATTGTGAAATCATGCGAAATTGAGTTTCAAAATTGTGATTTAGCTCAACATAGACTTCTGATACGGTTATTCCGATTTCTACCAATACTACCGAACGCTACCGATATACGAATATTACCGACAGAATGGCGACCCAACCATTTCCAGTTCAGTAACAGCCACCTCAGCTGAGGCGAAGGCATGCTCTGCTACGAGCCTGTGCGTGACAACTACGGTACCTCACTGCCCACAGCTTTCTCAGATCCTACTCACTATGTCAAGACCGAGGAATGAGAAAGGAAAAGTGAAACTTTTCAAGTATTATGTTCCAGCAACCTTTTAAATGCATTTTCACACTGTTCAGTTTTTATCGGATGTTACGGTAACGCATTAATTTCTTTGTTTTCTGTGTTTTCATTATAAAGGAAATTATATTTTGATTTATTTTTCAAACTGCAAACGATTTCGGAAAAAATATTGTACGTCTTTCACACTGTATAATTTCGTACATCTCACAGCGTTTATCGTAGAAAAGTTAGTGTTTCAAATGTTGTTCAAATGAGTTCACGCTGTTGTGATTCAGTTTTCAAATTACTTGATATTGTAAAGATTCTATAAGAGTTTAAATTGAGTAAACTGGGGAAATATTTAGATGCCCCAAATATTTCTGTGATGTTTAAAAAATCTGTTAAATTTTAATTTGAGCTCTAAATTGAAAAACCTATTCCAGTGTAACCAAATAACTTCTGCGACAATGAATAGTCTCACTCAATTCTCTACTTTGAATTCTCAGAGAAGCTAACTGTCCCACTAGTTGAGGAGCAAATATGCTGCTGAACATATTAGCACTTACCTCGTAGAGGCAATGTTCTCTGACAATCAAGTGGTGACCTTTGTGGATCGAGGCGCTGTTGAATTCATCGAAGTAATTGTTTCCGCCAAAAATCGCTCCTTCCTGTGTGTAGAAGTCCCATTATTAATTATATTTCTCGGTCAGGTTAAGTTTTTAAAATCGATAAGTTGACAAAATTATGAATATTTGAAATGTATCGAGGTACCACACAACTTGACTGAGCTGTACACGTCGCAGACGTGTACAGGATAGAACATTGGGAAAAATTAATCACAGATCTGACTGCATGGCTACTAAGCAAATGCCGTGTTACAAAATTGAAAAGTACTCAAGCTATACGGGTACCTTTTGAATCGTAGTTTGCCATGTCATCGGGGGAGGATAACAGACCATAGAATATCTTTTGCTGGTGAGACACGGAATAACATACTCTATACACTGTATGTACTGCAATAAAAATTTCACGATTAGAGATCAAAATGAATAAAATTGAGGTAATTGATAATTTTGTCTTCTAATTATCTCCTAGGGCATTAACAAAAATGCATCGTTTCGCAGAGCTATGTACATTCAAGTTATTATTGGCTATAACACGAAACATCATTCACGTTGCCCATTTATACGAATTTTACATTTACGTAGACACCCTCCGCCGGAATATTTTGAGAAGGTAACTAGCCTGATACACTGCACGCTGTTTTTCACGATACTGCGGGCGTTCTCTGTCCTCGCCCTGAAACAAAGTGCCACCATTGGTCAGGAAGAATGTACTCCTAACCAAAATGGGCACCCACTCTCGCCATGAGGATCCAAATGTGATTTAACATGCCATAATTAAAATTATCAAACTAAAAGTATAATATTCCCTCTAAAAAGAGTGCTGAAAGTGTTAAACCCTCATCTACACAAGGAACGGAGCTCCCGCAATCTTCAGGATGGCGCCTAAAAAGCGATGCTGCAGCAACAGCAACAGCAACAGCAACAACAGCTGTGAGTTTCAGTCGAAGTTTGGTCTATATCCTGATGAGTCTAGCTTAACGAAAGACGGCAAGGAAGTGGTTTCTGTCAATAAAATACTTTGACTCAGCAATGACAAAATTTGAAAGTGATATGGAAAAGTGAAAATGAAAAAGCAACATTAAAACACTATTTGAAACACTAGCGGGAAAAGAAGCGGAACACGTGGAAATTATCAAAGACCAGAAGAGGAAACTAAATAGCCTAGTTTCCCGTCTCGATCACTTTGAGAAAAATAATAATCGTAGAGAGTAGCCAGAAAATATTCCTGGAGCAAATTGAACTCCGGAGTACTCAGGACGGAAACGTCTTCGTATATATCCTTGGAAAATTAGATTCAAGACGTCATCAGATTAACACGCCGGAAGAGCTCGACCAATACCTGATGCTGCAACTGTACATGTCATCGAAACAGGACTTGGATGATCACCTCTAGTAGATATTGTAATGTAGTAAGTACAATTAACCCTAGAGGGTGCTGTAAGTCATACGCAGCTGTAACCGGCGGGCGTTCGAACGGGTCCTTTCTCTCTCTGTTTACACGTAGCTCCCATGGACTCAGTGCTTCCACTCCTAGGGTAATTACCTTAGTCTAGGGTAATCGGACCCCTCCTAGGGTACAGTCTGGGGGTAAGCGGAAAAAATGCAAAATCTAGGGTAAAATCTATATTTCAAATCTGGTTTGTAAAAATCATGAGAAAATACGAAGATTGCCAATAACTACAGTTGAATTACCCATATAAGAATTAAATGAACAGATGGTATTAATTCAAAGATGGATCGCATGGACATTTGAATTGTAAATATAACACAGGTTAACTTGTTCCACTGAACAAGTTGCGGTTCTTTTCGCAATGTGTGGCGTGCAGTTTCTTAATGCGATCCAACTTAGATGAATGATATGATAGCCAATGCTTTCACAACAAGCTAACCCGCGTTTATTTAAAGTTCTTAGATTTTAATTTGGGGAAATTAAACGTATTGAATGCCTCGTTTCAGTCTGACTCTTCGAGTATCTTCAATCTGGGATCAAAAATTTGTAGCCTTATTAGGAGCTTTTGTTCGGATTTTATGCTTGTTGCTTTTCTGAAGAATATGACCATTTCTTTGCTGAATCCATCCCATCCAACATTCACAAGTGATTTAGTGCCAGTAGGTGAAAAAGGGATAGACAACATTGAGATGAGAGCAATTGAAACGAAGTCAAAGATAACTGGCATTACTTCACATGAGAAAGAGCTTTTCGTAATGGTAGACGCTTCTTGTTAGAAGCAATTTCACAAAGCCACAAACGGTTTTCCGTCGAGGATCCTGAACATGACCTCGTACGCTGTCTGAATCCGCTTAATGATCAACACCGACTGCAAAATCTTTGTCTTATATGTTAGACGAAATTTTCTAAATGGAAAAGTTTGTCGATAAGAAATTTCTTGATGCGGCGAAAACATTACTTGGACGAACATCGACATCAGTCATGTCAGCCGTTGATTACTGGGATACAGTGCTTAGGAGTAAAAATGTCTGTTTGCTACCATACTATCCAAATCTGAACACTGTAATTTGAACGTAGTTGTCCCTCCCATTTTCAAATGCATTCGTTGATTAAAGGGGTCATCTGAGCGATTTTGGATTTTGGTCCTATTGATAATTTTGTTTTCTTTGCTGAAAAGGAATCCTTAGGTAGTGGGGTATTGTGCCCTAAAATTTTATGGAACTACCGGCACCAGAAATACTCCCCCACCCCCTCCCTCTCCAAGAGGGGTCTAACAAGCTGGGGGTGATGGGGGTCAAAAATTATGAATTATACCCCAGGTAAAAAGAAAACAAATGAAAATGAAAAATCTGGCTTCGGTAGTTTGTTAGAAATGTTTCAAGCATTACAAACGTGTCTATGGTTTTGTTTTCTCATGAAAATTTTTTCGCTTTCAATTTTTTGAACTATCCAAACAAAATGACATAAAAGCACGAATATTTCCCATTTTCTAAAAACTAAAGCCAAAAGCGAAAAAGGTACACGAGTAGAAATGTGTTCTTTTTAAAAATTACATAAACTTGACAAATTTTAAAACAATCGATTCACAAATAAAAAATTTACAGTGTCTGCACAAAAATAATGGGAGTTAAATGTATATCATTCGTTTAATTTATACATGTAATATGTTTTCCACAGTATAAATATAGAATTACGCATGCATAGTTTTCGTTGATGGTAATACAACGTGAACAAAGGATTCAAGTAAAAAATAAGCGTTATATCACATTTCACAACAAAATTTATGTTTTTCGCCTGTTTCGTGCAAGTAAAATTTTCCATCTAAAAATGAATAGAAGACAATAAGCTTTCATGCAAGAAAAAAAATATAGTTTTGGAATTTCATGTAACATTTTCAAATTTTTACCTTCAATTTTTTTGTCGTTCTACAAAACCGAAAATTAACCGAAAATTTTGTATATATAAGATACTGGTAGAAAATCACATGTAATAATACAATAGAAATAAATATGGAAAATTCGGCCTTTTACTTTGTCAGAAATATTGCAAGAATTCTTAAACTGTCCTTAGTTTTGTTCTAGCATGAAAACTCATTGACTTCTATTCCTTTGAAATTTCCGAATACGACATAAAAAATTAATATTGCCCATTTTCTCAAAAACTAAGGCTAAAATCGAAAAATTTAGACAAGTGAAATGTGTTTCTTTTTAAAAATTACTTATTCCGGCCAAACTTCGGAACAATCGGTTCATAAACCAAAAATCGCTCAGATGACCCACCTAAGTTGACCAAAACTTTTCAAAGAACCAGTTTGACGAATGAAAGCGTGCGTGGTTTGATGCATTGAGTGTATTCACTGCATCTAATGTCTTATTTGATAATAATTTAATTAGGGCTATTAATGAAGTGAAAAATAATGAAATGTCCACAGAATCTTCAGCAATGCCAATACATAAAAAACGTAAGATGCAAAAATCGTGATAACGTTTTCATTATGTTGTAGATTGTAGTTTGTACTAGGTATTTCTAGAACTTTACTTCTAAGTGAGAAATATAGTTTCCTGGAGATTAGAATTGATTTGCATAAAGATCTAAGACTAAACTTAACAACGCACGTAGAGTTCATCCATTTTTATTTGTTTTGGATCGGTCAAACGACTCGATACAAGATGCGGGAAAGAATATTACATAGGTCAGCAATTTTTATCCAGAAATATGTTACTTCTTTTTTTAACAATTATTATTTATGTATTTTGAACACTAGTTATGTAAACCTGGACTTGAATTTTGTCGGCCACAGCGCTTTGTGTGTTTGTTTGAGTTGTTAATCGATCCACACTTGAAATATGTTTTGTAATTTTAATGGAATGATATCATTTTATACACATTTCCAAAATGAAGGTGTTCTGATAAATCATTCATTAATCAACATTTCCCCAGGAACTTTAAAAAAGCTGTCAAAGTGACTTAATTGAAGGCAAACCCAGTACTCTTATTAAAGACTATTCGGTAATTATAAGATAGCACTCAGTTATATTTTCTAGGGTAATCAAGGAGCATTCTAGGGTAAAATACATGCCAGCCTAGGGTACAAAGATTGACGAGCGTGGAAGGCCGGCCCATGGTACTAGGCCGTAACACTCTCCTTATGTTGGTACTACGTCAACGTGTGCCTGGTCATGTTCCTGGACCTAGTCAGTGTGCGGAGGAAATTACGTGGAGTGAGCGGTTAACTGTAATCGTATACTACGGTATTTTGGTGACTACTACTGTGTTCCTGTATAATAGCCGGATTTTAACCTGTGTTTTGTGAAAAAAATTGAAATTTCTGTTCCTTCTGTGTAAATAAAGACGTTCTTGTTTGCAAAGCGTTTAAAGTACCACCTGGATCAAGAACGCAAGTCGAATCATTACAGATATCATGTTCCTTTCATTACATGTAACTGTCACTGATGCCTAAAATTTTATATTTTTACACTATAACTTAATGTTTCAAAATCAATTCTAACTTTTATTAGATTAGATGTATCATTTTCACATCAATTTTGACAGTTGTATGACAAATGTTTATGAACAATTATGACAGCTGTATGTGAACTTTGGAACAACGCTTCCAGCAATTTGTACCTACCAATGTTATAATGAAAGGTAAGTTCCACCTTGTTCGCTTTCCTACTTGCTTTGTATGCAACTTTTACCAATAGGATTATTGCGTGTAAACCTAAATACCATCCTCCAAAATCAAGTGCGTCCTTCAAACTATTAGATATATCACTGTCAGCTCAATCAGAACCTTTTCATAACATGCAACTGTCGATGGTTAAATATGTCATTGTCGCCAAAATTTTGACAACTTACTATCTGATGTATGTGAACTTTGCGACAACGCCTTCATCAATTTGTACTCACCAATATCACATGTTGTGATATTGAACTACAATATTATTCGCTCATGGACTAAGTACGTGTACTCATGAAATCGCGCTAATTTTTTTTTCTTTTCTCCTTGCTTCCTAAGCTAGTTTTGGGTAGGAATATCTTTTTTATCTTGGCTTTGTAACCCATTTTTCAAAGTCATATATTACTTACTGCTTACTTATTTTAAATGACTGATCCCGCTGATGTGTTCGATGAAATTGACCCAGACCTCAATCATTTGAATAGACTATGTCCAAACCTAAACGATACTGAAAATTGCATGTATACTAATATATCAAAATTCAACGAAACTATGAATAACTCGCAATGAGTTTTCACTCGTGTGTTAACATTGTGGGTCTCTATCTAAAATTGGAAAGATACAATGTACTGTAACTGAACTTAAGAGTGACCTAGACGTGATTAGCTTCAACGAAAGCTGGCTAGATGACAACTAAAGACATGGTTAGATTGGAAAATTATCATGGTTACCATTCGCTGTGCAATAACAAGCGGGGCGGCGGCATCAGTACGTACATATATATGCACAGACTCGAGATTCATGGCAAGTGCAAATATGAATCGGGATCATACAGAGTCACTATTCGTAGAACAGACTAGGAACGGCAACCGAATTATGCTTGGAACGGTGTATCGGCCTCCTACAGCTTGTTCTGTATCCCTCCTGAATGAACTCAATCGTTTTACGTCACTGTTCAACAGGTCCTGCGGGTACAATGGCATAATAATCTGCGGTGACTTCAATGATGATCTACTGAAACATGAAGGCTCTGAATCAATCTCGAATTTCCTAAATGCTTTTCTGTCAAAATCCTTCCTTCCGATCATCACAAAGCCTACACAGATATCCTCAGAATCTGCTACGCTACTTGACAATATCTTCATGACAGACCCAAGTGATTTTCTTACTGTAATAATTACTTTCGACTTATCAGTTCATTTTCCAGTTTTTCTTATTAAGAAAAATGTCTATATCACTTGCACCAAGCCATGAGCTGAAACCTGCTTATATCGTAAAGTAAACGAAAGAATCACTGAAGACATGATAACTATAAAGAAACGTCAAGCGTACTTAGCCCTTCTTTGCGAAAGGCTAATATCTAGATAAATGTATGACAGATTCAGAAACTATGTGACAAACCAGATGACATCAAAAAAGAGCTACTTTACGGTCAAGTTTACTCAATTTAAAGCTTACGTTAAAAAGACTTGGCGCCTCCTTAACTCTTGCTATAAACCGAATAACGCTGATAAAAAACTTGAATATTTAGTCCAAGATAATGTAAAATACCATGGGAAGAAAGATATTGCTAATCTTTTCAACAATTTCTTCGCCAAGGTAGGGAAAGCTATAGCTGATGGTATTCCAAGTGAACCTACAGATCACCTGGAATACATGGATCACATTCGTGAACACAACTTTTTCCTTTACGCCTACGAACTCTTCCGATGTAATTGCGTGCATAAAGCCCCTGAAAAATAAATATAGCGGGTTACAAACGTTCTCGACTAAGTTACTTAAAGCTATTGCTGATATTGTAGCCCCGCTCATATCTAGTATTATTAACCAGTCTCTCTTCCTCGGCTCTTTCTCGAACTCCTTCTAAGATGCTTGAGTAGCCCCTATTTTCAGAAGTGGTGAAAAACCTGTGTGAACCACTATAGAACTATCTCTGTGCTACAAATTATTAGCTAAGTATTGGAGAAAATTGTGCATAAAAGTAATTTATTTTGAACAAAAATCATTTCTCTTTGACAAACAATTTGATTTTCACTCTAAAAAATCAACAACACAGGTTATACTAAATCATTTACAATACCTTTATTATAATATAGAATGAAGAAACGCCTGTCTTCTCTGTATTTCTTGATTTTCGAAAAACATTCGATTGTGTTGACAATAACATATTACTCTCGAAACTCAATGTTAGGGCATTCGAGGGGTTGCCCATGATTGGTTCAGATCATACCTTACAAATCGGAAGCAGTACGTTTTCATTGACGATGCAAAATCGGGCCCACAGAGAGTTAGCTATGGAGTTCCATAAGGATCTCTCTTGGGCCTCTCCTATTTCTAATTTTTATCGATGATATTAAATCAACATCATTGTTCATATTCGTTCATTTGCCGATGACGGCACGCTTTCTGCGGTTCTTCCGAACCAAAAAGTCCGCTCTGATTGCGGAGAGAATAAATAATAAATTCCATAAGGTTTCATTGTGGCTTAAAGCTAATAAAATAAGCCTTAATATCGATAAAACAAAATATATTTCATTCTCATACAAGAAAAATAATTCTCACGCGCATCAAAATTGGCGAATGTGAAATCGAAGAAACCAACTCTAGCAAGTTCCTGAGCATCATAATAGATAAACATCTGACCTTCAGAATGCACATCGCTCATATTAGTACTAAGTTATCAAAATCCATCCAGATTAGTGAGTCGTCGAAGAGTGCGTGTGCATTAATTATGGCTCATTAAAGTTAAGCATTTGGAATCAGAATGTTATTGCCGCCTAATTGGCACACCAAAAATTGCTAAAAAGTGAAAAATAAAATTTTTGATTCATCCAATGATTACAGAACGGTCAGCCGATAAGTACTGCATCTCCCTATGCGAAGATCTTGAGACGGACAAAACAAAATTTTCGAATTATTTTTGTATGAGTGTGAATGCATACGAGAATCCGAGTATTAGGATATTTGACACCTAATGAAAGACTGGACACCAATATGTGAACATCTATCGCAGCTAAAGAAAGACGTGCAACTGGTGATTGCTTCTGTTGGCGACATCGCATAATTTGGCTGAACTTTCTCACACTGCTGATGGACGTACATTGCTAGTTGTTGATATGGCTCTATTTGGCGGTGTTTATACTGCTGTTGGATGTACATTGCTAGTAGTTGGCATGGCACTATTGGGCGGTGCTTATACTGATGATGGATGAACATTGCTAGTTGTGGGCATGGCACTATTAGGCGGTGCTTATACTGCTGATAGACGTACTGTACATTGCTAGTTGCTATGTCACTATTGGGCGGTACTTTGTCATACTGCTGATTGACATTGCTAGTTTTTGGCATGACACTATAATATGTTGTTTCAGATGAAACATTTGCAAAGTTATAAGGGGGAAATTGGCTTCCTTATACAACGTCTGTTTTCTAGCTTTCAAGTTTCTTATGCTGTTCATGATATCTATTTGCAGTTGGAAAGTTTCGTCCTCTGTAAATTTGCACCACAGCAGAATCAAAGGCTTCACAAAATATTAAGAAACTAGATTTTTTTATCACACTATGACTTGTTTGTATTCAAGTAAATGAAATCTAATAATTTACTTCCTACAGTATATCAGTTATTCTTCGACCCCTTCTTTGTTCGACTACCTTTTTTTGGAAGGCATAGAGGTTTTAGGATTCCCATGATCTTCTCTCGTATTATTAGTGGAATTCTCAGTATCTTTTCTTATTTCATTATTTTCACCCTGAATGGAGCTAGATGTAGGTTTACCAACATACTTTTGAAAAAATTCCAGATTTTTCGAGTTCTGGCAAGGCTTCTTACAGGCCCTGCCTGAACCGGAGGGTATCTCTCCTTTTTCGGGCACAATCGTCCCTTATAGCCCTCCGCTTCTGTTATAAATCTTTGCCTTAAATAGAAAACTAATAAGTTCCACTCTTGAGTTCACATTTTTAAGGCAATTGTAGAAAAGATTCACTGTACATTTTATTGATATTATAAAAGAGCTTCTAGAGAAGTAGGCCATTACAGGCAGAAACCTATTTTTGAGATATAGCTATTTATTAGCACGTATGCCAAATTTTATTACTTGGTATCCAACAGTATGGTTAGGTTATGACACGATAGGTTGGATCTGAGGGCAATCGTACGGGCGCAGTTGTCCAGGGGGCAATAGTCCTAAGACCGTTTTTTTAGGCCACTCAATATATTGAACAGACTATAAAGTTCGTTCAAAAAGTTTTATTGTGTTGTACAGCCATTAATTTTTTGTTTCAGAGATCTTGGAAATGAATCCTCAATGGCTGATCTACATTATTCACAGAGTTGGATGTTCTACTACACATTACATGGTTGAAATAGTTTGCACCGAAATCTGGAATAAACTAGTAGATAAATGCATGCCTTTCCAATAAAAAAAAAGCTTCGATAAAAATAAGTGAAGATTTTGAAGTGTTCAAATTTCCCGAACTGTATTGGTGCCATCGATGGCAAACATATTAGGCTTTGTGAAGCCCTTCAATTTAGGGTCTTTATATTATAATCACAAAAATATTTTTTCTTGTACTACTTGCATTATGCGACACAGATTACACTTTAATCTATATTGATGTTAGCTAAAGGAATAGGCTAAAGCGCACGCCAACAGCCTGCCCATGATGTTAGATTTTACTCATTGGCTGCATTGTTAGCGTATTCTTAAGGGATTCCAAAATTATTTCAGGCCGTCATTTCTCGAAAAGAGGTTTTCGTCACTCCTGAAAATCGTTTTATTTTGCGTTTTTCTGTATAAGATTAAAATATGTGCATCGAATTCCACAACACCCTGTATACAATGCACATTTGAAATTTTGGCTACCAAATGGAGATTTCATTCACCTCTCAATGTTTCTACAGAGCTAGCAGAAATTATTACCAAATGCTGCTGTGTATTACACAACTTTGTGCGAAAAAGAGATGAATATCGTACTGAAGACGACGAGGGTGGTTGGAACAATGGTATTACTGACGTACAGAAAACGGCACCTGCGCAAGATGGCAGAAGTGCAAATAAAATCAGAAATGCATTCGCTGAATTTTTTGTGACAAACGAAGAGACTCTTCCACGGCAATGGCAAAAAATTTAGTACTTATACAACTACTCACATTAGCATTGAATGTGATATATTCTTACTTAGATACTTACGTATAGAATATTTTTCCTTTTCGCTCAGGTCTTGAAAGTTGTCGATTACTGCCGACGATATTTCGATCCACTCCCTCGTTTTCTTCGCTTTGTCTTTATATTCCTGGCTTAAGTTGTTCTACAAACATGGGTGTTTTTCAACTAATATAACAAGTTTTCCATTTTTTATATTGTAATCTGGAAAATTATTTACACAAATTTTCTTTGGTGGTTTATTTTATTATTGCAATGAAACATTAAAAACGTCACACATGAGATCTTGTTTTGTAACCTAGACGGTAATAGACGTGTAGTGAAAACTTCGCTACGTGAAGGCAGCCAAATATGACGGAGGTCATAGATGAGTAGAAGGAATTGTAATGCATTGGCAACCAAATTAAGAAAAATAAGGCAACTAATGTCTAATAATAATAAAGCTGACCGCACCAAAATTCTCTACTGGGCATGTTTGCAACCCCACGTGCCCAACATCTGACGGCGCCAAACGATCAGTTATGAATTAGAATTAGGAGTCATTTATAAATTAGAAACTTAAATTTCTTACTCGTAAACATCAGTAAGCTTAACTTTTTTGAGTAACGTAACTATGCAATGTTTCTTATTCAAACCACAAAACTTCTCAAAAGAGTTTGTTTCATTGGAGACGTAATTCGATTAGCGCCTATCCGGCGCAAGTGATGCTCTACAGTATTGCTATCGTCATAGGGAAAGCCTCGAATTTTCAACGCATTTTTGTATAAAATTTGTCCATGAAATATTTGATCAAAAACCAACGAGATATTCATGTTTCTAGCAATCGTTTGACAGCTCTTAAATGAAAATTGTAAAGCAATATTAGTCGATTCAATGTGGACACAAAAATCGGATGTTATAGAAACTACTTATTACAGAAAACTTGAGCGAGTCAGTAATTTGTTCAAAAAGTTATCTTTAGGAAATAAAGTTAATTTCTAAATTTGAAGTTATTAAAGTCAACTTTTCTAAATTTATAACATTGCAGTACGATGGATGTCTTGGAAATGACAACCTAACCGAAAATACTAAACCCGAAAACTTTGTAGGACTTGCTACGAATGATAATTTTGTTTTCCTTCCAACTCGAAGTTAAATAACACACAAACACAAATTTTCTTCACATCCGATGAATAATACCCCTGAAATTGAACGGCTCGAAGGTCGAACAAATCCGAAGTCGACCATAAAATTCGAGTGATAATCGGCCCAGAAGCCGAACAAGCGCTCGGAAGTCGAACCAAGCCACGTCGAGCTTTGTCAGTCAAGCACCGTCTGTTGTACTGGTCACCCGTGAACTTACGCCGCGTTATTTCATTTCCCTGGGTATTTGGTTAATTAGCGTTCTAACCCGGTAAAAATGGGTCCTAAGACGAATGTTAGTGGGCGAGTGAAAAGGAAGAATGTTAGAACGATGATCGAACTGAAAAAGGAAATAATTTCAAAATTTAAGAGGAGTGCGTATTTCGGATCTTTCTACGCAGTAAAGCATGGCTAAGTCGACGATTTCAAGGTATAAGAGGCGTTTCAGAAGAAAGCCCCAGGCTTGGAAAGCATTTTGTTTATTATTTCGAGGGGGGGAAGGGGGATTTTTTCGGAAGTCGACCAATTCAGAGTCGACCACTTTTCTAGAGCGAATTACGTTCAACTTCTGAAGTATTACTGTAATTTAGTTCCGGAAGTGAACACGTTTCAAATATTTTGCGTGCCAAATTAGTGATACGTCACTGCCCAACTTGTATTCGCTCTGGAATAATTTTTTGTTGTGTTAATAGCGAGAAATGAAATTTTTCAGAATTTTATTCCCCTGATAATTGCTCTCAAATTAGTGAAAATTTCCGTTGTTTACTAGCAAGTGTTTACTGCAGTGATACAAGTTTACTTATTTTTATCTAACAATTTTCTGCCAGCAAGTTTACTTCAACAAACTTGAATTAAAATTGTCCAGTACAAGTTTCATTTCAACAATCGTAAACTCGTAAATTTACACTTCTGCCAAAAACCAGCAGCTGAGTGCATTTGATCTCTTCTGATCAGTATTCCCGCCACCGCTCCAGATAGCGCCCAGCGCTCACAACTATGAATCTACATTTTGTTTATTACACTTTTAAATTAGTACGGATTACAGTTCATGTATTTTTAGTGATACTAGCAATTTTAGCGGTAGATTTTGTTCGACTGTTTAAGAGGATTAGTTAAATAAATACACGTTACATAAACAACGAATTTTCTATTCCTGCAGACAAAATCAAACTTGGCGAACCGTTTTTTTATCAATTTCGCTCCTGAACTCTCTAATCTCTTCCAATAAGAAATTGTCATGGTATTACACTACTTTACGTTATTCTCTGAAGAATCAATAAAGCAGTCTTGCCCCTGTGGACTCTCAATCGATGCTAATTTACGACGAAGTAATAGCATCCAACATGAAAAAACAATCCTAGGAATGTAGTTTCACTCCCACGACAACAGAAATCATTTTTGTAGCATGAGGTTGAAGTATCGTATGTCATTAGTTCGGCATTTACCTCAGAGGAATGGCGCAGGTCATCATGTGGCATCATAGGGTGCAAAATAAGGGCGTATCTGTCGGCACAACTTACCAAACTGAAAAACGGATTCTGAAGGATAAAGAGACAGAAAGAGGGAAAAAAATGAAGATTGAAATCCAACGACGCTCGTGAAAGGAGCTGGTTGCGCAATACGCTAGCCTCCTTCGAGAAAAACACAATTAAAAATAAAGCCTAACAAATTTCAAATCGAACTTCACAGCAGATACGAGCAATAAGTGTTGCTGATTTTGCGGTAGGTGGCCAAGGGAGACGCTAGTTCCACCGAGTACAGAGGGACGCTCGTTTCACAAGTTACACTAATGAGGGACACTAACTCTCGGCATATTTGTGCTTTTGAGCGCAGCTCAGGTATCCTGGATATTACGGTGATGCAAAAATTCCATTATCTCGGATATCTTGCAATACCTCTTGATATGATTATGTATATAACAAAAAAGTTTTCTGCAGAACCATAGACATACCAAATATTGGAGGTCGCGTACACATTTTTTTTTAAATGGTGAAAGTCGTGAAACATTCGAAGACCCCATCGAAATTAATTATTTCCTATTTTCGTTCCAGGTTCGACCATGCGGAATACAAAAATGAGCGGTAAATCACATAATTATGTAACGTAGAACTATAGCTGCGGTCACGACATTTGGAGAAAATAACAGTTAGCTGCGCTTTGAAACAGCCACAAACAATGCGTCAAATCATTGGTGTTGAATTCCAACTGAACTTAGTCTTTTGTAGTGGTAGCCGAAAGAGGTATCGTGTGTCTTGCCCCGACTAAATATCTTTCAATTATTCTGGCATCGTGGGAGACAAACCTGATAACAAGAAGCGCAACTGATAACTGGTTGATTGACCAGCAAATAGATAAATAGATTAAATCAAAGTATGTTGCCATCAAATAATGAAGTCCTTCCTGTTTTCATGAATTACAGAATTAACACGAAGGAAACGATGCATCAAGTACCACTGTTAATGATGTGATAGAGGTATGGTAAAAGCAGCAATACCAATAACCCAGAAATGTAGCATTGTCGAAAAATCGAATAAACTACATGAAATGTGGTAAATGTTGAAAAAAAGAAAAGAAAAGGAATCAAAATTTTCGTTAGAAAAATTAGAATAATAATGAATTCAGCTAACAACAATTTCGGTCAAAGACTGACTATTTAGTTGTTGCTTTGGTAAAGCTCCCAATGTTATCTTTCACTATCATGAGTTTATATTTCGACCGATCCCGAAGTCCTTTCTGTTTCTTATAGATTTTTGTTTTCGTTTTCACTTCCCGTTTCCGTCCTTACTCTTCTCCTCTCACTCCAACAAAACAGAGCGTAATACCTATAGTCTATTCGATCCATGTCACATGTCTCCGTCAAGCTTGCACTTCAACTCGCGAGTCGAGTAGCAACGATGTTGGTGTACCAGAACTTCAGTGTCTCAAACCATATGTCGCCATAGGACTTGCTTATTCAATTATAATTGTTCCACATCTCTAAAACGACTGAATTAGTACACAGGTATCAAAATAACCATTAGTAAACAAAGTAATAAGAGACACAAAGATGCTCTTTCGGAGCATTCACAATTATCAAAAGCATCATCTCCCGCCGACCTTTATCCCTACAATCACCATGATTTAACTACTTTAAGCGCTTCAAAAGCGAATCAATAATGTATATCGGAATTGTTGGGAGACAAGTAAGGCACATACGAAAGTGAACGATCTGAATAGTCTGTATGGCCTGGGCAGTAAAATTTAAATATCATTCCAGTTGCCAGAATCCCCGACAAATAACTTCGGGAGGGGGGGAGCGAATAGACATTAATTATCAGCATCTTATTATTCTTTTACTTAAAACGGTGACTGAAACTGGTCCCCAGCTCAACATTTCAGGAAGAGGGGATAATGGCCCCCCTTCCCTGGGTTACTGCTTTCTATCAGTGGATTTCCATTGCTTTAGTTCATATTGAACTTTGGAATAACTGGCGAATTACAATTGAAAAAAAGAATCCCTTGATTAGAGATTAATTAAGCCCCGAGAAGCACCGCACATGTCAAAACCGCACTAATTAAACTTGAGAAACATAGATTAATTATAACAATGTTTTAGCCTGAAGTCCTACCTAACGTTTAGCTCGGGATCCCACCAAATCCCCCTGGGAGCGCTGATTCCCATAGATACATAAGGAGTATCCCCCTGAGGGGGACTGAGAAACAATGGTAATAAATGATATGAATCCTGGAAGTATACAAACTGCAATAAAAAATTATTTCCTCATGCAAACTGCCTTCTTACTTTGATTTTATCTAGAAGAAATTCATTAAAACAAAATTAGAATTTGAATTATACACTTTTTGAAAAACTTATCTTACTTCAATTGAACAATTGAAGATTTTATGGTAACAGTATATTTGCTTGTCTGTCCCACGGCGAACATCATTCTTCTCTCATTGTCTGGGTCCATTTTTAGGATGGGTTCTCTGGCTTCATCAGCCTTTGAGAACGCTTCTGGATTTCTCGTTGAAATTTCCTTTGGAATATTAGGAGCCGTTTCTATTTTGCTAACTTCCTCACTTGCATGTTGATGCTCCATTTCAAGAAAATAGCATTCGGTAAATCTTTAAAATGTCGGTTGAATAATTCCTTGACATTTTCGGAATCCACCGCACCAAACCTAAGGTCTTTTGCAACCTAGTAATTTCCTCGATAATTTGCCTGACAGAATCTTTAAAGCCACAAAAATCATTTGCACATTCTGGCAAAAGATTCTGCCTGACAGCTCGCGTGCAGCTCTTTGTAAATTCTTTCCATGGCTGGTCGAAATTTTCAACCGTCTTCTCATTATAATATTGTTTCCAAAATCTCTAAAGTGATTTGGTCAGTTACTGGTTGAATTGTCTGAGCTCACTTGTCGCTCATTCGATAACGGAGGAATTTATGAAATGAGCGCACGATTCAAAACTTGCGCCTCATATTTCAAGAAATAGTCTCAAAATATTTTATAGCACTAATCAAAACCGCATTAGGCAAGGGATTTCTGTATTGAAATTCAGTCCGGAAATGGTTTTCTTACTCACTAAACAATTTATTACACCAGAAGGCCTAGAAGTTGTGGCATTTCGGAAGTTGGCATAAAATTGTATATTCTAACAGTATACATACCTCATGAGAGATGTTGCAGGCAGAGTGGTGCAAGAAGGAATCAGGGTAGCACAATCTTGGATGAAGTATCACGTAGCCAGGCTTCCTCTCATTGATAAATGTAACATTTGGCCGGATCTTTAGGCACGACCAAAGCCACGGGGGAGTTTGTGCACCGATGAATAGTACCTAGAAATTTGTACCACGAAACAGGTTAGAGTATAGGTGTAGATTAATGTAAGCCTCCTCAACCACAAAAAAAAATGTTTCGCAGAAATCAAAGATGAAAACCTTTCTTAGAAAAAAAATAAAAACACTCCAGGTGAGTTCCCTAACCAAATCCTCAGGGCATAAAAACAAAACATTAAGAAATGAGTGTGAAGCAAAATAAAAGCTGAAAAAAAGACGTATTAGGTGCTGAATTACGTATTAGGCATTGCGCCAGAGACGCATGGATATGATCCTTCGATATGTCCTTAACAAAACAAACATTTTATTTCAGTAAATGGATGGCCTGCCTATTTCTCAACTTGGGACCACTCATTTTTCCCCTGAATGGCGTGATACAATAGTCACTCACAAAAGTAGAAGCGTCTTGAGTGGTCATCATAACACAATGCAATCAGACCATTTGCTTTCCCAACAGGTAAGGATACAAGAAGTTATGTCTTCACAAATGTTAATTAAAATCAGCCCTCTTAAATTTAGTATTTTTGTCTCGCAAAAATACTGATGGGGATAAAGTACTGAAAATACTAATCGAAGGTGTCGTAGAAACAGTTCTATTCAAAAGTGAGTTTTTCAGCCATCCGTCTATCATCAGCATAGTGAATTCCATGAAAATAGAAAATATTTACATTTAACGATTCGGATAGTAAAGAACCATTAACTGAATAAAAATTGAAAGAAAAAATAAATGAGAAATACTTGAACCCATTAGCCTACAATCGTTAGAAGAACAGCACTTTGATTGTCATTCACGTGCATGCATGTTCAGGAGAGTTGCGAGGAGAGAAGATTAAGGGTCCAATAATCAAGGGTCCAGGAGAGAAGATTATTGTAATCAGCTAACATGCCCAACTGACTCTTCAACAACGCAAGTTCCTCATCGAAGAAATGACAAAATTGAATTCATCATCGGGACTCTGAGGAAATTCTTATTGGAATACCGATTCAAACCTAACAGAATAACGGTTCTGAGTAAGTTCCAAAAGTTCAACTGCGAGAAACACTAAGAAAGGCACCAATTAACAATAAAACAATTTTTGCTCAGACTGAAGATGCTACAGAGCATTTATAGAAGAATAATAATGAAACGTTTTCCGAGACGACAAAGTACAATAAAATGAGAAATTAACTGTTCTTTCCAATGATACCACTTTTATTACTCGATCCTGTCTGTGAAAAAAGTTAGAGCAATTTTAAAATGTATTCATTTTTAGTAACCCCCCTGTATATATGTTGTAAAGCGCGGAGGTTGGATACATTTGAAGTTGAAGCCTTATCCCGCTCTTTTTGGTTAGAATTTTAAATTATATAAGTTAGTTTGAGTAACTCTACCCCAACAAAGGCCTTCCAAACAAAGAAAGGATGAAGGCCTCATTTAGTACGGAGTTAAGGGAACTCGGAATCTATGCCCAATGTAGTTTCCCATACGAGATCTCTTGTGTAAAGAAATAGCGAATCAAAAACGAAGACAATGATACAAGATAAAACCTTATAGAAATGACTAACAGGACAGCAGTGAACCGAATAGAGATGGTTCTTGAGAAAATCTTTCACTTGAACAAAAGGTAGGCCTACTGAAGTCTCGGCTCAGGACCTGGTATTCTCGCACTGGTAGCGCTAATTTCTATACATCCAGCGGATGCATCAACTAGCGGTGAATGAAATATCAAAAACCCGTTGCATGTTATCGTATGGAAGACTGAGAAGAATATGTAAGTAAGAACCTATTCGCAGACTTCGACTTCGACTATGTTTGGTCAAGACTATGCGCAGCGATTTGCAACGTAAATTTTAGGCTAATGGGTACTAACATTATTCTAATTTTTCTACCACGACCAGTTTTCAATTACTAATTAGTACTTCACTTTTCAGAATCTCGAATGCAATGTTTTTTATTTGAAGTGAATTTTTCATGCAAATAGTGGACAAATGTTCGAAACTTTTGTCTTTTGAAGAGATCTATATTACTGCCATCTGCAGGGTTTCCCTTAATTTTTATTCTGAAGTAAAAAAATATTAAGGTGCAGCACTGATGCAGTTCATTATATTTCGTACACCTCACATACCTCATTTTTATTTTTTAATCGAAAAGCTAGACATTATTAACCTGTGAAAAAGAACGTAAATTTTGCTTGGTAGGCAACTTCAATAAAAAGTTAAGGGCAAAACCAAAGAAGTCCACGTTGTTAAAATTGTATGTGGTCAATGCTAAAACGAACGTTTCTCGCCTTGATCCATCGTCAGCGATAAATCTGCAAATAATTAATTTTTTGTGAGCTTTCCTGCGGTTTTCGATACTCAGATGATATCACAGCTCAATTTGGTAGTGATGTAGCATTCAGGTCTTATTATGGGAAATTGAGGGGGATGTGGGTCATCCCAAACCCGTGTTAGTGCCGTGGTTATCAGCTTTGGTCTGACGCAGGAGCGACGATGTTTCTAGTCGCGGGGATGCGCGCTGGTGATGGTTTGGACCTCAAATGAGGCAAAGGAGATTTTCTTTCTAGAGGTTACTCATTTTCAGTAGGAGAGTCAAATATCATGAAGTTGACGAATTTCGAGTAGGAAAAGGTTGAGAGGGGAGCGAGGCCCGCCGAGGGCGAGGCCGGTCAGTATTTCATAGAGGTTCGGCTCAGGGCCGAGGAGAGCTTGACGCACATGTCCGTAGTCGGGACATTCGAGAAGATTAGGTTATAGGTTAGTTTAAGCCTCCCTAACCGCTACAAAAAAAGCGTATCGGAGAGAGGAACGAGGAAGGCACCATTTAGTATGGATATTAGGGAATGTGGAATAAATGCAGAAGGGGCATAGAAACAGTAAGTTGGGAAAGAATTTCATGAAACAAGATATAAGTTAAAGAAGAAAGTAGTGGGTGTTGATAAACAGGACACCAGTGAACCAAAAAAAGTGGTTCTTAACATAGCAAAAAATATATTACTTCAACAAAAAGAAAGCCTACCTAACTCTCAGCTCGGGCCCTCACATCTTCCCCCTGAGAGCGCTAATTCCCATAGATACAATAATTGTATCCCCCTGAGGGGGGACACTCGAGAAGGATGTGGTGGACTGTTAGGGTACCCGCACACGAGCAACTTTTTATTGTCAGTTGCCACAACTAAAAAATTGTCCAAAATAGGAAGAATGTGTTTCTATTGCTGCCTGCACAGGGACAATTTTTCGTGAGGCGACAACAAAAAGTTGTGAGGTGGTTGCGACCGGATCAATTTTTCTGACAACACAATAGTTGTCGGCAGCTGTTGCAGGCGATAGGATTGTTATTTCTAATGGGAGCTCGGACAAGGACAACTTTTAGTTGCCGCCACATAGCGCCCAGCCCGTCGAAGGTTGGAAGATTGGTTTAGTTAACTCCAGATTTTTGCAAATGTTACTTGTTTTGGGGCAGTATGGTGCATAAATAAACTGTTAGGCGTTTTAAGGCATTCTAAAATGACTCGGCGGAACAACGTATTTCACAACTGAATAATAAATTTATTATATTAATGAAAAATCTCGCGTCCGGCATTTTTATGATGATTCATAAACTCCGAGTGGGATGGCATATTTCCTTTTTTTATAAGACGATCCTGCTGTGGTTTTTCAGTGTCTTCCAGACTAAAGTGGTCTGACACTGCCACATCCACAGTTTCCATGTTGACACTAAACGATAGTTGCCCCCCAACCGGTGGCTTATGTGCGGGTGTACTTTACTGACAACTTTTCGTTGCGACGATTTTTTCGTTGCGACAATATTTTGTAGTGACAAATGGAAATAAAAAGTCACTCGTGTGCGGGTATCTTTAAAGGCGCAATACAATAATATTACCGCTGTACGGTTACAGTCGGCCAATAAATATTCACATACAGAATTTAATACCATGAGACCAGGTAATTGCACATACTATATATTGCTAGAGATGTTCTGACAACTGTGATTACGAAGAGACTGCCAAAATCTAAAAGCTGAACACGTGTCAGGAAAAAAATGCATAATGGGACGTAGTTGAGAAGTATATAACAGCGTTTCCTGAAACTGCAGCTGACCAACCAAATGCAAGAGACGCTCCGGCGGCTGGTCAGCTCCGGCGGCTGGTCAGCTCCGGCGGCTGGTCAGCTCCGGCGGCTGGTCAGCTCCGGCGGCTGGTCAGCTCCGGCGGCTGGTCAGCTCCGGCGGCTGGTCAGCTCCGGCGGCTGGTCAGCTCCGGCGGCTGGTCAGCTCCGGCGGCTGGTCAGCTCCGGCGGCTGGTCAGCTCCGGCGGCTGGTCAGCTCCGGCGGCTGGTCAGCTCCGGCGGCTGGTCAGCTCCGGCGGCTGGTCAGCTCCGGCGGCTGGTCAGCTCCGGCGGCTGGTCAGCTCCGGCGGCTGGTCAGCTCCGGCGGCTGGTCAGCTCCGGCGGCTGGTCAGCTCCGGCGGCTGGTCAGCTCCGGCGGCTGGTCAGCTCCGGCGGCTGGTCAGCTCCAGCGGCTGGTCAGCTCCAGCGGCTGGTCAGCTCCAGCGGCTGGTCAGCTCCAGCGGCTGGTCAGCTCCAGCGGCTGGTCAGCTCCAGCGGCTGGTCAGCTCCAGCGGCTGGTCAGCTCCAGCGGCTGGTCAGCTCCAGCGGCTGGTCAGCTCCAGCGGCTGGTCAGCTCCAGCGGCTGGTCAGCTCCAGCGGCTGGTCAGCTCCAGCGGCTGGTCAGCTCCAGCGGCTGGTCAGCTCCAGCGGCTGGTCAGCTCCAGCGGCTGGTCAGCTCCAGCGGCTGGTCAGCTCCAGCGGCTGGTCAGCTCCAGCGGCTGGTCAGCTCCAGCGGCTGGTCAGCTCCAGCGGCTGGTCAGCTCCAGCGGCTGGTCAGCTCCAGCGGCTGGTCAGCTACAGCGGCTGGTCAGCTCCAGCGGCTGGTCAGCTCCAGCGGCTGGTCAGCTCCAGCGGCTGGTCAGCTCTTGCTGCAGGGACCGCTTTTATCTACTTTTCAACTACGTCCCATTATGCATTTCATTCATCTTCTTCTTTACAATAGGTCAGGTTATAGGCTTTTACAGTCTCTTCATAATTATAGTTGTCTGGACATCTCAAGTTATATATAATGTTTATAATTACTTAGTCTCATGGCATTAATGGGAGGGTCCCTTTAGAAGTTGGAAAATGTGTAGAAATATTGATTTCTGCTTCCATATAAAGTGTAAGAGGGCAAGTATATCCTGTGAAAAAATGAGGTTCGAACGTTTGCTCGTTCGCCCGCTACGGAGGTTTGAAATATGGGGGAGAGTGGAGGGGCGAGGTGATATTTCATCGTGTTACACCCTACCTCTGCTATTTTTTCGCGGTGTGACGGTGCTATGTCACCTTCTATATATCTTTATTACCGTATGTATATTGATTTCAAGGGTTCTAGCCGACCCCACAAATAATAATAGAGAAAAATTGAGAATGATTGTGTTTCTTTGTTGTTACCGTTTATGGGAGGTTCGGATTGTGGGGCTTCAAAATGCATCTTCTACAGTTTCAAAGCTACAGTGATGATTTTGGTGTCGTTGGATGCGAAAGGACTTGGGCATTACAAATCGTTGAATGGCAATTCGAAATTTGACTTTGATCAAAAATTGTAACGTCCCAGGTACGAAATTTTATGATAAAAGAAGTACGCTATGGAATTTTTTATGTCAAAGTAGAAATTTGGCGAGTGCCATTCACCGATTTTTAATGCCCAAGTCTTTCCGCATCCAATGACACCAAAATCATCACTGTAGCTTGAAAACTGTAGAAGGAGATGCATTTTGAAATTTCTCAAAAATTTCGTTTCCTATGAATATCTTGTCTTCTATGAAGAAAAAAACATATATCACACTAATGCAAAAAGTTCTCTTTGCATATTCTATCCGTATACCATATTTCATTGCTCGATGTTCAATGCAAAAAAGTTTTTCCGTAGTGAGGACCCTTTTCTTAAATTTAAATTTATCGCTGAATCCGAAACGTTCGTTTTAGTATTGACCTCCTACAATTCTAACAATGTTGACTTTTTTTTCCCCCTTAACTTTTAAATAACACGTGTGTCAAACGGGAATCTTACTCGGCAGACAACGTACCCAAGCGAGAGGGAGAATAAGACCGTTACGGGTATGGGAGCCTTATTTTACTGTACTCGTGGATGATGCGTATGAACGAGCAGAAGCTAATAAGGGTAAATTAATTCTTCTAAAGGGTTTGTTAGACCAAACCAGGGGGGAACTAACAGATGGTCATTTAAAGAATCAAAGTGCGCTGAAGTAACTTTTAGTTAAATAAGGTACATGTCATAATTTGAAGGAAAAGAAAAGGATTTTGCTTAAAAGCCGATTCAAAACCGTTGAAATGTGTGTGGTCTTGAGGGAGGAATGGATTGAGGCAGAGGTGCATATTGGCATTTTTCTGACGTAACTCTTTCATTACGATTATTTTGAATAAAAATTTCATCATGCAAAGTACAGATTACATGACTTTGACATAATGGAACGCCAGTCTAGCAAACCAATGCCGCTTCAAGGCAGCTTCTCGACTTCGGGTTCAACTTAATGTTTCCTGCAGAGTGAGTTCAATTTTAGAACGCGTTTGTCATGAAAACAGGATATATTTTTCCGTATTTGATCATGCCTACAAGGTGTTTTAGGAATATTATGTTTTTCATGATAAGGAATTTTGCACGGCCAAAATTTTCCATGCAATTTCACTAATTTTCGATGCACTAAAATAAATCGACCACCCTCCGACCTCCTCCCGCAATTAGTTTCTGCAATTTCAGACGAATGTTTCAAGGGACTACGAAAAAAAAACTTATTGGAATTAGAAACGTATTAAAAGTGTCAATCTGTGACTGGACGCACCTGAGAACGACTGTCCACTATAATGGATCCTCCGTTGTCGCTGCAGCCAATATTCACAGCGTGCAGAGGTGCCGAGATTAAAAGCTTCCCGTCTCTCGCTACGTTGATGGCACCAGGCTCCAGGTGACGGATATGGACACGGTTCAGCACCAGCACTCCTCGAATGACAGAAATACCTGGCGATATTGAACGTTGGATAGATTAGATAAGTTTGGGCCTCCCTAACCCCAATAAACGCGTTCCAAAAAGAGAAAGGAGGAAGGCACCGTCAAGTATGGAATTGATAAATTGCAAAATTTATTCACAAAGCTCATAGAAACAGTAAGTTAAGAAAGATGTTCATGAAACAAGGTAAAAGTTCACGAAGAAAGCAACAGATGCAGACAAACAAGAGAGCAGCGATCCGAAAAAAAGGTACTTCATGAAAAATTAAAAAGGCTCTTCTATTTCAACCTAGAAAGGCCTATCTAACCTTTAGCTCAAGACCTCGCATATTCCACCTGAGATCGCTTATTCCCATAGATACAATAGTTAAAGAGAGCTGCTACCCTAAATATCCTAAAATTATAAATTTTCTGTTTATTAACTCATCTTATGAAACATTTCTAACGAATCTAACGATATGGTTCACTTCCTTGTAAGTGTGTTCGTTTTTCTGCTACAGCTTACGAAAGACAAGCCAATGAGGGAGGACCGGTTTACTCCAAAATACATAAATTATCAGTTTTCTGTTTTTTAGCTCATATTTTGCAGAATTTTTTTCTTGACCTAACAATATGCTTCACTGCTTCGTGTGTTCATTCGTGTGCTACAGCTTACAAGAGGCCAGACCCGTCATTGTACGGCGGGGTGACGAGTGTGTCGGGCTCACCTGAAAACCTGAGCCAGTTGACGTTTGAAATGATACTCCTCCCACAGCTTTATAGGTACAGGAATGGTAAATATATCAATGAATAGGGCTTAAAAAGAACTTACAATTTACGAAATTTGAAAAACGTTTTTCATGAGTTTAAAAAAAAAATTGTTAGGTTGAAAATTATAACAGAAATGGTGTCGAAAATTTTTTAAAAAGTGCATTTTCAGACAAAATATCCTAAAATTTAACTAATTAAAATATCGAAATTCCCCTCCATGTTTCTTCAGATAATACATTTAACTATCAGAAAAACTTTGTTCATGGGTTCACGTTGTTGATGAAAATGCGCTTCTCCTTTGTTAATTTTATAACCATGGTTTAGTAACTTGAAAATGTACTTTCAGCGGTAAATTTTCTGACGATTTCGAACTTATTTATACCCTGATTAAAACTCTGCAATCAGGATGCATATATGCAACAAATGAAACTGAAATATCTAAGTCTTAAGTTATTAAGATTCAAAGTTGAGTATACTTTTTATGCTCCATAATGTATTGTACTTCATTTAACGAAAGCAGGAAATCAGGAAACAGATTTATTTTGAAAAAGACTTCATGAGTCCAAAGGTGACCATCATTTGCTAAATACATGAAACCAGCATCAAAAACAGAAATATCTACTAAAACTACAACATTCATATATTCCTTCTTCGCTCTGTACAGTGACATTGTATCAGAAACATTGCCACTATACATATATACTGCTAAAATCTAATTGCCATACCAACTTTTATCATGAACGGGACATTTTTCGAGCTCTAGCGACATTAGATAAAGGTCTTGTCAGACAGCCTTCTCGCACTCAATTGATAAATCTTAGCATCCGCTTATCCCTGTTTTCACTTCATTTCTACGTACATTCTGAAACCACGTTGTGCATTCTTCCGCTCACGTTCCCTTTCGTGCGAACTCGCGTTCCTTCTTGGGAGTTCATGCCGTTGAGGAACACTCCCCAAGGCCTCATCATGATCCTACCATAAAATTCATTTTGGATTGTTATTTTACCGAGAAACGCATGAAAAGCTGCATAAGCA
This sequence comes from Morinoia aosen, assembly GCA_030386875.1. Classification (NCBI taxonomy): domain Eukaryota; kingdom Metazoa; phylum Arthropoda; class Malacostraca; order Amphipoda; family Talitridae; genus Morinoia; species Morinoia aosen. Next base: position 74,182,071 of record CM059557.1, read on the forward strand.
CCCCCACTCTTAAAAATAAACATATCGCTCACAATATTTCAACACCCCTATTGTCTACGAACCCTAAAATTTATTGTTTAAGCTTTGCTTTAAAATACATTCTTGCCTCCGTCTTGCACTATATTGCGTGACTGGAAATTCCCTCGTACCTTTGTGCCCCTATGAGTACCGAGATCAAATTTTCAACTCACGAAACGCCACAATTTCCACAATTGCTTCGCCACAAACGATAATCCCATTTGTTGAAAGTTTTTGTTGTGTGTTAAAGCGATTGTCTGAGCCTCTCTTCGCCTTCCAGCTTCATTTTTTAAGCGATGAAGAACCCCCGGGAAACTGAAGCTAAGACTCCCTCCTCTAAACCCTTTTGGCCTTCCTCAAATTTCAAGCGTGAACTGGAGGCAACATATCATATGCTTGTTTTCATGTAGTAAAACCTACCAAATATTGGATTAGGCATGATTTTGTGAGATGGTTTATTCTTTGCGAATTTATGAGTTATCTATAGAAGCATTAAATCTTTACCTCAGCAACTCAAACTATTTAGAATTAATTCTTTGAACTTCAGGAATGAGTGAAACAATGTAAACAATATTAGAATATTTTAAGCGCGAGTCATACAATTTTATTCAGCTGTCAAAATCTTGTTCATTGTAATCTAATCTAGTATTTTATTCGAGGTACTTCATTTTCTTTGCATTGTTTATTGAAGATATGATTTAATGATATCAAAGAAAAATTGTTTAATAAACTATCTATACGATTTTCAAAAAATTTAAATTACTACTACATAGCCAGAGTTGGGACAGACACTAATTTGCTAGCTGGAAGGCGAATAAAGAGGCAGAGTCTTAAATGTATTGATACTTTGAAGATAAAAATTCAGGAATCTCAATTTTCTCGTCCACCCCCCTTGCTTCTTGCTCACCGTTCATGTAAACCTGGTTGATAACGCTGTTTTTAACCGTTGTCATGTTTGCTGGTCCTTCAAGAGCGATGGTCCAATTCACGATCTGTAACACGAGGCATTAGCGCAAAAGTTATGAAAAGAAGTCGTCTATCAAACTGTATTTGTGTGCTATCCAGTTGAGAGCCTTACTCACTGCAATGATAACTGAGGAAAGAATCGTAATTACCTTGGCAGCTGACTTTTTAATGTATGTAAATTTCAGCTATCAGACTTTTCCTACGCCTCGCTCAAAGCTTCAAATAGATATTTCATTAAGGCAAAACACATCCTTGTAAATATTTGGCTAATTATCGGTTTCAAAGTCAAATATATATTATATATATAAATCATATATATCATAGCTTCCATGTTTTAGCTATACTTACTTTGTTTTGAACGTCCAAATTTGAGAAGAAAGCACTCGATCTCAAGTGCAGATGGTGAATTGAAGAAACCGCAACGTTCTCCATGATGAATTGAGACACCAATACCTTGTCTTCGACGTACTCTAATTTATCAATGGAATGTATGTACGTGTCTATGAAATTCACCCAATGAATTGGGTGTTCCACTTCGAACGAACCAACCTCCGACTTAATCGTTAAAATGCCTGTAAGAGCAGTTGCGTGCAGATATCTCATAAGAGATTTCTCGAGGTAGAGATGATGAAACTGGTTTTCGAAACACTGGTTCTTTGTGAGGTGGTCGGGTACATTCCGTAAGTGCTGTAAAGTGCTGGTTTTGAAACTTCTTTGTTCGCTTAGATAGCCAAAAACATTAATGAAAGTTAAGATCTGGTAGCACCTGGAAATTACACCTACATCGTCGTGATTCAGTAGCACCATGTCATGGTACAATCCGAATGGGGTGAAAATGACGGGCTGAGGAAAAACAGATACACTGAAATTAGTAATTATTCATCGAGAATCCTGCTAATAAACTACTCTACAGATTTATCATGGATTATTGGAAGTGTGCCTTAACAGATTTTTCTAAAAGTTACGATTACATACCGAGGGCGAAAAGACATATTCGTAGACTTCAAATTTTTTAATAATCAAAGTGTTGAGCAGAATTTTCAGACATTTACTGTACAAGAATGTATACTTGTAATATAGGCAACCGAATTAACACGTTTACTGCCGATTTACCATTAAAATTGCTCATTGTAAATTGCTCATTTACGTATCGGTGTGAATGAACAACATTCAAATTATTTTAGAAGGGATTTAATAATATAGGGTGATAGATCATCGTGCTATTACATTTTCACACTTTTTTGAAAGTTACAATTATTTTTCGAGACAAAGTCGTTCATCAAAATTCTGCTACCCACAACCTAACTTTACATGAGACCGCTGGACGCACGTGTGCGTCCAGCGGCAGCAAACGTGTTAAATATATTTTACTGAAACTTGTCCCATTTATTCATTTTCAAGGGCGATAAACGTATACGTACGGTTCAGGAATAATGTACTACCTTCGTTCAATAATTTGTAGAATACTCGCCCTTCAATAACTTACAGAGGTCACCCCATCGATTTTTAAATTTTGATCAGATTTGTTTGAAATTTGGCCAGTATATGTATTTGTTGAAAAAAACTTATTTTACTCATGTAACTTTTTCGATTCAGGCCTTATTTTTTTAAATAGGAAATATTAGTTTTATTTGGTACATTTATATGGATATTTCAAAAGAATAGAAGTCATTGAGTTTTTATGCTTGAGCAAAACTAAAGACAGTTTTAGAATCCTTGAAACATTGCAAACAAAATTACGGTCTCAAACTTTCCATTTGAAACGTTTCGTTTTTTATATGCGATATTTGATCATTAACTAAATATGCACAAATTTTGGGTTTTGAGGTATGCTAAAAAAAAATTATGTGTACAATTGGGAAACAAGGGGCTGTAACTTTGTTAGAAATGTTCCAAGGATTTTAAAACTGTGTTTTTTTCCTAGCATAATAACTCACTGACTTTTATTCTTTTGAATGTTGAAAATAAGGGTTTGTAATAAGGCGTAAATAAATTTTTATCTGAACTGTAATATAATGGAAAATTTATGTAATTGAATGCCGTTTTTATTTTTATTTCGATAATCTTCATGCATGACTTCATATTCACACTGTGAATTGTAATTTACAAGAAAAAAATTATTTGTAATAAAAATTATTAACTTTTACATTTCCAGTCTGATTCTTATGAAATTTGACTATAATATTTAATATTTGAAAAGAAACAATTTTTTCTCTTCTTTTTTCCATTCAGGCCTTAGTTTTTTGAAAAAATTTGAGATGTTGGTTTTTAGTTCTTTTTTATTGATATTTCAAAAGAATAGTAATCGAGTTTTTATGCTAGAACAAAACCAATGACAGTTTTATAATCCTTGAAGCTTTGTAAACAAAGTTACGCTTTCAAATTTTCCGTTTTGTTTTCTTTTCCTATGGGGTCGACAATTCAGGATTTTTGGTCCCCTTACAAGACAAAGATCCCCTGGGAGGGGATCTAGTGTCGGTAGCGCCATAAAATTTTAGGACCGAATAGTCCACCACCTATGGGTTCTTTTTCAACAACAAAAAAATGCTCATCGAACCGACAGGGGCCAGGCAGGGGTCTGGAGTGACCCCCTTAAGCAGTGACGAACCTCTACCTATAAAACTTAAAGATTTGCTAACTTTGTAGGTATCTTTTTCCTATCTTCCTGACATATTGTCATTAGATTTTTAACAATTGTTGGTGCTCATTTTTTTACGGATTTGAATTTCCCAATACAGCCACAAGCTCTCGATCGCATTCAAATCCGGAGACTGATTAAGTGGGGCAACCCAGGCCCCTGTCGGTCCGGTGAGTTTTTTTTGTTTTGTTGTTGGAAAAGGACCCTTAGGTGGTGGACTATTCGGTCCTAAAATTTTATGGCGCTACGGACACTAGACGGACGGACACTAAAATTTTATAGCGCTACGGACACTTACCCACCCCAAGGGTGGGTAAGAGGACCAAAAATCCTGAATTTTCGACCCCCATTTCGACCCCATATAACAAGGAAACAAAACGGGAAACGGAAGAATTGAAACCTTGACTTTGTTTATAATGCTTCAAGGATTCTAAAACTCTTTAGTTTTGTTCTAGCATAAAAACTCAATGAATCCTATTCATTTCAAATATCAATACAAATGAAGTAAAACACCAATATGTCCAATTTTTTCAAAAAAGAAAAGCCTGACTCGCAAAAATGAAAAGAAGAAATTGTTTTCTTCAAAAGTTATTATAATATTCAAATTTCATAAGAATCAGACTACAGATATAAAATTTCATAATTTTTATAAGAAAAAATTCAAAGTACAATAATTATTCACAGTGTCAATGTGAAGTTATGCATGGAGATTATCGAAATAAAAATGAAAACCGCATTCAATTACATAAATTGTCAATTATATTACACTTAAACAGAAAATTTTGCTTATGGCTTATACGCATAACCTTTAACTTTCATCATTCAAAAGAAGACCAGTCATTGAGTTTTTATGCTAGAACAAAACCAAAGACAGTTTTCGAATCTCTGGAACATTTCTAACAAAAGAACGGTAGCAAACTTCCAAATTGTCCAAAATTTTTTTTTACCTATCTCAAAACCCAGAATTGGTGTATATTTGATTTAGTGATAAAATATCGCATCTAAAAAACTAAAGTTACAGATTTAACAATTTTCTACCTCACTTTTGTTAGAAATGCTCTGCGGATTCTAAAACTGTGTTTGATTTTGTTTTAGTATAAATACTCAATGACTAGTCTTCTTTTGAAATATCCATAAAAATGTACCAAAAAACTCATTTTTCGTTTTAAAAAAAATCAGCCCTAAATCGGGAAAGTTACATGAGTAAAAAAAGTTAACTTTCAACTAATACATATACTGGCCAAATTTCAAATGAATCGGATGAAAAAAATTGAAATCTTGGTTTGCCCCCCTAAAGGCCATTGCAAGTTATCATTGTTCTCACTTAGACACTTACTCGTAGATTTTGCAGTGTTCTTCTGATCAAAATCCTGTTCGAAAGATTGCTTAACACTTTGACTGCGACTACTAAATTTTAAGTTCAATTCCAAACTCAAATTTAAAGTCAATTGTAGTAAAATATAATAAAATTACCAAACATGAACTGTATAGTGCCTTCATTTAGCCTCGATTAGGTATTCATGAAAATCGAGTTTGCGACTACTGGTCGATTAGCAGCATTATGAAAGTTATCTCCGTGAACCACCGTTGGCGCACGTCGCAGTCAAAGTGTTAATTAAGATGTTTGTTTCAGTTTCAGTTATGAACGGAATATTCAGGTCTCAAGTTCTTCCAGTAACTCTCTCCATCCCCCCGGGAGCATTAATTCTGAAAGCGACAACAGTTGTATCCCCTAGAAGGGAAACGAGCTCAAATTACAAGAAGATTAGATTAGATTATTAGTTAGTTTATGCCTCCCTATCCGCAACAAAGGCTATTCAAAGAGAGGAAGGAAGAAGGCACCATTTAGTATGGAGTTAAAGAAACGTAGAATCTATGCAGAAAGGGCACAGAAACAGAAAGCTAAGAAAGAAGTTCATGAAACAAGAAAAGTTGAAGAATAAAGTAGTAGGTGCTAAAAAACAGGACAGCAGTGAACTGAAAAAAGAGGGTCCATAACAAAACCTATTCTATTTCAACAAAAAAGAAAGCCTACCTAATCTTTAGCTCAGGCCCTTACAAAGTCCCCCGGGGAGCGCTAACTCAAATAACAAGACAGATTGAGAATAAGCAATTGGCCAAATGTTCGGACTTGATGGTCATTCGATCAATGTACACCGACGATGTTCAATAACGTTAGTATTTAGTACCTTAATATTTACTGCAAATGCTGGACGTTATTTCTGCGCTCTTCATTCTAATTTTGTGCTACATAAGATTTTATTATCCGTCAAATGTAGTCTCAGAAAATAAACTATTCGGATACCATTTTCCACCCATCCAATCAGCTCATGCTCAAAATAGCAGCACTCGACTCTTTCCTTCAATCCAATGATTAGATGATAGTTTAAGCCTCTTTAATGGCAAAAAAGCGTACTAAAGAGAGAAAAGAGGAAGGTATCATTTAGTATCGATGTAATTAAGGAAGCGCAAAATCTACATATAAAGTGCATCGAAACAGTAAATAGAGAAAGAACTTGATGAAACAAGATAAAAGTAGAAGAAGAAAGTAATTAATAGGTGCTGCAAGGCAGGAAAGCAGTATACCGAAAAAAAAATATCCTTTACATTACAATAACTATTCTATTTTAACAAAAAGAAGGCCCACCTAACTCTCAGCTCGGGCCCTCACCCATTTCCCCCTGGAAATGCTAATTCCTACCGATACAATAGTGGTATCCCCTGAGGTCCCCAACTTTAACAACCAATTTAACAAAGAAAACGGTTACATACAGCTGCACAGTTATATAGAGCTGTTTCCCATCATTCATTACTCTAATATTGCAGTCTAATCTGATGGTTGACTTGACCAAATCCTGACTTAAATTAGAGCTGTATTGTGTCAACTTTAAAACCACATGCGTTATAGAATGGAATAGAGTCTTCATTCCTACAACACCATTCGAAGGCTCTACACATGTTGAACCTTAAAAGAAAACTAGTGCTTGAAGGCATGAGCTTCAATTGGATTACTTCTTGTTTCAAACTTCATGAAACTCTAATAGTAGCAATGACTTGGGTATATTATTTGTTGGCTTTTCTGTGACTTCAGGTATTTCGGTCAGGATTCCATTCGTTTATGATCTGATGTACCCACGAAGTTAGATGACTATTCCGTTGATTCTTCTAAGGGATATATCACCACACTTCGCGGATTCTGCAATGGCTCACAACAGTCATATTTCAAAACCAAGTAATCCTGCAGTTGAGAAAGAAACTCGTGGCGAACTAATTTGTCCTACTTTAGATATTCACGAAACCTCACTCGGTGGAAGAGTTGGGTGAACTCGTTAACTATTCACTTTTCATAAAATAAGACATATTCGTCTTATGCAGCCACAAAGATAATTTCGTTCTTTTTCTCCCACTATACAGAATAGATCACATTAAATAGGAAATAATTTTTGAGATGGACAATGTACATGAAGTACCTAGATCAAGATATGAAGAAGTCACTGAATTGTCACGCCACTTTCTCGATTATAATCAAATTTGGTAAACGAAAAAATTACCTTACGTCTCCTGGGTAAGGTTTCATAAACTATACGCGTAGTTTTCCTGCGTACATATTCTGTCCTGTTTTACAGTAACTCAAGCATGTTTTATTTATTTACAATATTTCTGATCAACAGATAGTAAAACTGTCGTTAGTAATGAATTGTCGTTGCATGGTGATCTTGCAACACGACAGTAGTCCGAACTTGGAACACTACTTGCACGAAGTTGCAAAAAAATATGAACTTCTAAGAATTATCCGGTAGATACAGAATACAGCTATCGTAAACATCAAACTTTTAAAAGCATAAGAAAGCCCGAATTTCATATGTATCTAAATGTGAACCTTGCAAGAAAGAGCAGTTCGCCTATTGTCTAATTTATTATCTCACAGATTAGATTAGTAGTTAGTTTAAGCCTCCCTATCCGCAACAAAGGCGATCCAAAGAGAGGAAAGAAGAAGGCACCATTTAGTATGGAGTTAATTAAGGGAATGTGGAATCTATGCAGAAAGGGCACAGAAACAGTAAGATGAGAAAGAAGTTCATGAAAAAAGATCAAAGCTGAAGAAGAAAGTAGGAGGTGCTGAAAAACAGGACAGCAGTGAACCGAAAAAAGATGGTCCGTAACAAAATAAAAACCTATTCTATTTCAACAAAAATAAAGTCTACCTTACCTTCAGCTCAGGCCCTTACATAGTCCCCCTGGGAGCGCTAATTCCAATAGATACAATAGTTGTATCCCCTTGAAGGGTTATTATCTCACAAAAGATTGTATTAAACGAAAAGTATGTCAAAGCTTTTCTCACCACAATAGAGGTGTTCTTTGGAGAGAAATGAAGACAGTAGCACATAGCAAAGTAAAAAGAATCTTTGCTCATGGTGCGTCTTCAAATCTGAGAAACGTCAAGATTGAAAGAAGTTTCCCAAGCTAGATAAACGTCGAAGAAAGTTATATGTGCCGAAAAACAGGACAGCAATAAAATGAAGAAAAGATAGTTTGCAACAAAAAATTATTCTATTTCAACAGAAGGAAAGCCTCCCTATAGTTCAATTTGGAATGGAACATTACATTTTCCTCCACGGGAGCGGTAATGCCAATAGATACATTAGATGTACCCTCTTGATGAGTAAACTCACAGAAGCACATTCATTAACGAAATTGAAAAATGGTCCGATTGATACGCAGCAACTCACCAGGCCTCGATACGAGATAAGGTTGCACATAAGCTCGCGCATGGTCCCTGCGCACACGCTATCGCTGCTGTCCACCATCCGGATTTTTTTGGAACGCGCCACACGGACGTAGCTGCTTGTTAGGAAGTTCGGCACCAGCTCTCCATTAATGGATACATCATCAGCGAAAACTAGACTTCCCTGTATCTTGATGCACGGCTTCACGCATTCACCAATGCTCACGTTCTTCATTGAGACGTCAGCCTCGGAAGTAAAAATGAGCGACTCTTTTGCTAAGTGCAGGAAAGTGACGTTCCTCATCCTGTGCCGACCTTGCATCAGAGTCAATCCATTGGAAGTAACATTTCGAATCGTCGAAGACGTAATTCGAGATTGGTAGAGGACTGTGGCCTCAAGCTGTTTCACCTCAGAGTAATCCAAGACCGTATCACAAGTCATGCGTAGATCACTAAGGGTACTGATGGCAGAGTATCGTGCAGTGAAACATTCTCTTGTTCTGTAAGCTGAATTTTGCAAAGAAATATTTCGTAAAATAGTTACTGAACTGTTCTCTATCCGGAACTGCTCGAAGTCTTTAGCCAACTCGATAATATTCACGGAAGAGTTCACCATTTTCAAACTTTTTATGGCCACAAAACCTTCGAAAGAAGACGAGATGAGGTGGACGTTCACATGACAAGTCAAAGGCAGAAATGTAATCCGCTGAAAAAAAGGCCAAAATATAAAGTTACGTCCAAAGATTCACATCAACAACTGATATGAACTTGCAAATGAGTAACTAAATTCTTGAAATTAAAAAACAGTCGTTCAAAGATACACAGCAAATTTAACACTAGAACTTATTCCTCACAATCGAGCGCTTACTTTCCTAAAAGAATTTTGAAGATTTCTCTTCAATTTTCGAAAAATACGTTCCAAAAAACTTTTAACGTATTTTCCTAGCAATTAATAACGCGGGTAACATGTGTTTTTAAAGGCCTATATAGTACGACGAAAGATTATGTTAAATGTTAATTTAAGCCTCCCTAACCGCAAATGGAAGACACCGTTCAATATGGACTTAAGAAAACTCAGAATCTATGCGCAAGGTGCATAGAAAGAGTAAGTTGAGAACGAAGTTCACGAAACTAGATAAAAGTTGAAAAAGAACGTAATAGGTGCTAAAAAAACAGGACAGCGGTGAACCGGATGTTATTATTATTATTATATAAGAAAGTCTTAGCCTCCCTTAACCACGACAAAGATGTTCCAAGAGAGGAAAAAGGAAGGCACCATTTAGTATGGAGTTGAGGGAACGCGGAATCTATGCACAAGGTGCACAGAAACAGTAAGCTAGGAAAGAAGTTCATGAAACAAGAAAAAAGTCGAAGAAGAAAGTAGTAGGTGCTGAAAAACAGGACAGCAGTGAACCGAAAAAAGATGGTCCGTAACAAAACAAAAACCTATTTTATTACAACAAAAAGGAAGCCTACCTAACCTTTAGCTCGGGCCCTCACATGGTTCCCCTGGGAGCGGTGAACCGGATGAAGACGGTCCGGAACGAAAGATTAGTTTATATGTTAGTTTGAGCCTCCGTGACCGCTACAAAAAAAAGCGTATCGAAGAGAGGAAGGTGGAAGGCACCATTTAGTATGGAGTTGATCGGACGCAGAATCTATGCACAAGGTGCACTGAAACAGTAAGCTAAGAAAAAAGTTCATGAGACACAAAAAAGTTGAAGATGAAAGTAGTAGGTGCTGATAAACAGGACAGCAGTGAACCGAAAAAAAGATGGTTCGTAAAAAAACAAAAACCTTTTCTATTACAACAAAAAAGAAGCCTACCTAAATTTTAGCTCAGACCATCACATAGTCCCCCTGGGAGCGCTAATTCCCATTGATACAACAGTCGTATCCCCCTGAGGGGAATCGGTGCAGAAGTGGCATAGAAACCGTAAGTTGAGATATAAGTTCATGAAACAAGATCAAAGTTGAAGAAGCAAGTAGTAAGTGCTGAAAAACAGGACAGCAGTGAATCGAAAAAGATGGTCCTTGACAGAGCAAAAATAAAAAAACATTTTTTCAACTAAAAGAAGGCCTACCTAACTCTCAGCTCGAGCCCTCACACATTTTCCCCCTGGGAGCGCTAATTCGCTTGTATATCCCTGAGGGGGTCCGTAACGAAAACAAAAAACCTTTTCTATTTCAACAAATGGAAGGCCTACATAACTCAGCTTCCGACGGCACATTTTCTCCCTGGGAGAGCTAATTCCCATTGATACAAAGGTTGTATCTCTCTGAGCGCGAAAACGAAAATAATCAAAATGTTAAGTATTGGGAAGATAAGAAAATGTGAATAAATAGATCTTTTAATTGGTTCTAATGCTGTACTGTAAACTCATTTCTAATGCAATAAAATGTGACGCTTAATTTAATACGACAGGACGCTATTATTTAATAAAATGTGATTCAACATCATAATTTACAATACAATCATCACTCCAAACAATAGTTAAATACTTTCCAAAGTATTTGGGATATCAAGTAATTTTACTGAAGTAAATTTTTGATCGTTATTTAGAATATTTTCGGATGGGCTCTCAAAATAATGCAGTAGATATGTTGCGCCTATTAAGGTATTATTTCCTGGCTTAAGAAAAATCATTTTCGCTTCGAATAAAAACTGGTATCATCAAGTGGCTGGGTAGTCGGGGGTAATTAACCACAACCCGCTGATTCGGTCTGTGTGACACCCTTTATTTACTCTTTAGAAAATTGTTTATGCATGTGTCTTTAACTAACGCGTGTTGAATTGGAAACCATATACGGTATGAACAAGAAAAAAGTAAAACGAACTTTAAATATCAATAACTCCGGATTAAGATATTTCAGTTTCATTTCTTGCATTACACACAGAGATATGTAGGTTTGGTTTAGTCGTTAGTTTTAGCCTCCCTACCCAGCAACAATTGCGATCCAAAGAGAGGAAGGAGGAAGGCACCATTTAGTATGGAGTTAAGGAAACGCGGAATCTACGCAGAAAGGCATAGAAACAGTTAGCTGTGAAAGAAGATTATGAAACAAGACCAAAGTTGAAGAAGACAGTAGTAGGTGCTGAAAAACAGGACAGCAGCGAACCGAAAAAAGGTGGTCCTTAACATAACAAAAACATTTTATTTCAACAAAAAAAGGCCTACCTAACTCTCAGCTCAGGCCCTCACATTGTCCCCCTGGGAGCGACAGAGATATGTATCCTGACTGCAAAGCTTTAGGTATAAATAAGGTCCAAATCATCTGAAAATTTACCTTTAAATGTAAATTAACAAGTGACGACCCATCGTTATGCAACTAACAAAGGAGCACCGCATTTTCATCAAGAACGTCTACGCGGGAACATAAAGTTTAATGGAAGTTCGAAATAAGTTCGAACAGAGATTTCCTGAAACAAGCTCTCGTTGTAACTCGTTTTTGAGAATAATATCACTATGACCTTTTAACTTTTGTATTGTTTATGACCTCATTAAAATATCATGTACAACTCACTTTTTTACATCTATTATTTATCTCATCACTGAAACGAGCAATTTTAATGTGACTCAAAATTTTTAGGGAAAACATTTTTCTCCACCTAATACAAAAAAAAACGGAATTAAATTATCTTCATTCACTGTGAAGTAATCCACATTTAAAGATGGGTTTACTTTTTATGGTCCATACAGTATAACAAAAAATAACGTATAAATGATGTGCATAACTTCTTCATAGTGCTTGCTGTGCTGAGTCAAATGAGTTTTTTGGAAAGTGTCATCATTTTACTAGTATATTCCTTTTTCTAAAGTGGAAAACACTCTTAGTATCCTTCCCAGCATCGTATTTTGGAAACCTTTATCTCCTTCAAAGTTTTACTGTCTTAGTTTCTGCACTATACATAATATTCCAAAACAAGTTTGAACGCTTACTTTTTTGCACGCAAGCTGCATCTACGATCATAATCGAAAATGCTCATTCCAATCTCCCCGGAGTAATTGGAGTACATCCAGGTGAGAGGAAATCTGCTCGCCGTCCGAGGAAAGATGCACGCCGTCCGAGGAAAGATGCACGCCGTCCGAGGAAAGATGCACGCCGTCCGAGGAAAGATGCACGCCGTCCCAGGAAAGATGCACGCCGTCCGAGGAAAGATGCACGCCGTCCCAGGAAAGATGCACGCCGTCCCAGGAAAGATGCACGCCGTCCGAGGAAAGATGCACGCCGTCCGAGGAAAGATGCACGCCGTCCGAGGAAAGATGCACGCCGTCCGAGGAAAGATGCACGCCGTCCGAGGAAAGATGCACGCCGTCCGAGGAAAGATGCACGCCGTCCGAGGAAAGATGCACGCCGTCCCAGGAAAGATGCACGCCGTCCCAGGAAAGATGCACGCCGTCCGAGGAAAGATGCACGCCGTCCGAGGAAAGATGCACGCCGTCCGAGGAAAGATGCACGCCGTCCGAGGAAAGATGCACGCCGTCCGAGGAAAGATGCACGCCGTCCGAGGAAAGATGCACGCCGTCCGAGGAAAGATGCACGCCGTCCGAGGAAAGATGCACGCCGTCCGAGGAAAGATGCACGCCGTCCGAGGAAAGATGCACGCCGTCCGAGGAAAGATGCACGCCGTCCGAGGAAAGATGCACGCCGTCCGAGGAAAGATGCACGCCGTCCGAGGAAAGATGCACGCCGTCCGAGGAAAGATGCACGCCGTCCGAGGAAAGATGCACGCCGTCCGAGGAAAGATGCACGCCGTCCGAGGAAAGATGCACGCCGTCCGAGGAAAAATGCACGCCGTCCGAGGAAAGATGCACGCCGTCCGAGGAAAGATGCACGCCGTCCGAGGAAAGATGCACGCCGTCCGAGGAAAGATGCACGCCGTCCGAGGAAAGATGCATGCCGTCCGAGGAAAGATGCACGCCGTCCGAGGAAAGATGCACGCCGTCCGAGGAAAGATGCACGCCGTCCGAGGAAAGATGCACGCCGTCCGAGGAAAGGTGCACGCCGTCCGAGGAAAAATGCACGCCGTCCGAGGAAAAATGCACGCCCTCCGAGGAAAAATGCACGCCGTCCGAGGAAAAATGCTTGCTGTCCGAGGAAAAATGCTTGCTGCCCGAGAGAAAGTGTTTGCAGTGTGATGAAAAATTATCTCCGAAACATTTGTTGAGTATTCACAGTCTTCCTCAGACGAACGACTGTGTTGCTTTTCTTTGGTCTTTACCACAAAAGTAACCTCTGAATATCTACTTGATTCCTTTACTATCTCGCGCAAGGTCAGCTTCACCTCAGCTGCTCAGGTCCTGATCTAGCCGGCAGGAAGCGCTACGTGCAGGAGAACATCCAGGGCACGTTGCCTCGGCCCTTCGTCGTTTGCCAACTGTTTTCTGGAATGCTTTACGGGGGCGGTGATCAATTCATGTTAATTGGCAGCAATTTGCAACTTTCACTTATACTCTTTGGTTTTCACTGACCCTCGCCTTTTTTACGCACAAATTGTTAATATTTTTGCCACAAGTCATCATTCCATTCAAACAACCATTAAAAATTCAAGGCTGTTGCAAAATAATAACCAATATTTTTACTGATTTATACTTTTTTATTCCCTTCTCCCTCATTCCTCTTAAAAGTGCTCGTTAAAACCATAGTATTTCGTAAATTACTTTTTCGTAATAACATCGTCTTCATTAAAAAACTCGTTGACGCCCAAAGGGTCGAGTTGGTATCGATATACACAAATTATCGGAATCACAAAACATACAAGGTGTTCACAACATCCTTTAAGAACGAATCAAATTTGAAATACTCAAATCAGCACGCACCTAGAAGTATGGAGCGATCGTAAATTTTGCCTGAGATCTTATTTCATTACAATTTAGCACTACTATTGCACACAGCCCGTCCAAAAAGGACAGGATGACAGTATGATTTCCTTCGCTATTTTACGGCTTTCCTATTCTTACCTAAGTCTCAACTGATGATATTCTATTCAACCTAATCTAACCTACCAGTACAAGTGATATTCCTTACGACTCCGAATCTGCTGGGTTAATCATCGAAAATTGTGGAGTTGATGAAGCTTGTATTACAGATATCGCTTATCACCCACTTTCGGTTCGTGGGTGTTAAGCGATAGACGATCAATTTTACTGTTAAAATAATCGACAATGATAAATATTGACAACTAAATTGATCGCCCATGGGCTTCATTGACGACCGTCGATTAATTAACTTTGAGGAAAAAAAATGTCATCAATATATCGAGTCAATGATATTGACAATTATATTGATCGTCTATGGGCCGTTTTATACATGGACTGACTGACGGAGCTCTTATTATAGCACTCTAGTGCACACGTGCTGGTCGGGATTAATCTGAAGAATTTCATCCCTTCTTTCTTGAGTTAAATTCTCTCGTGCCACTCGATGTTGTCCAGCGTTTTTCTAGCTACTCGGTGTTGCTCTGCATTATTCCGTAGAATTTTCAAACGCCGTTCTAGGGTCAATTTAGCTATAGCTTCTCGTTGGCGAACAGCATTGCTTCGTCTTGCCATTTCGCGTTGTTCATCCGATCATCTTCGGCGTTTTTCTTGCTGTCGAAGTCTTGCTACTTAACCCTTGCGGTTGGACACATTTCTATCCGTGGTGGCCTCTTTTGCCGAAATTTTCTTCTTAAATTTCGTCTATTATCTCTTCGGAGCTTTTCAAGAAAATCACAATTTCGAAAACGATAACTCAAGTTCCAAAATCTTGGGCTTCATACTAAGTGGTAGCCAGGTTACTGGTCAAACGAATTTCAAACATTTATTTTCGCATTATCAATTAAAAATATCAAAGCAGCATGACGAACTTCAACAGAGAAAGCTCCAAAGAAAATTTCTATTTGTAAAAATAACCCGATTGCGTATTATGGATGCCATAATAATCCAAGTGAAAGGGAATTGAATCGCCACAGAAATTAATGCAACATAAGGATTTCTTGTATATTTTAAGCTTTATCCTTGTTGCTATCAAAGCTATCGATTAGAAGAGGAGGTCACACAGACGGACGAACTTTTATAATAGTGACAAGTATGCACATGTCAAAAATCACGGGACTCAATACTTTTTTTGCACTAATTTTCCCGATGTGGCTGATAAACAAATATATCCATCCTAACGGCACCCTTGATAAAAAATATTCTAGCACTTGTACACTGATGAAATTCGTATCACAGATACAGTCATTATAACTATCTTTATGAGCGGGACAGAGAAATGGGAGAAGCGGACTCCAAACAAATAAACCAAGGGCATTTTGGTAGTAGAATGACCCGTGGAAATTCCACGGACAATGTCATCGCTAGACCCGTGAAAAAATTCCGTCAACATTACCTAACTTTTGCTAACCTAACCTATCCCAGCCTAACCTAACATATCCTAGCCTAACCTAACATATCCTAGCCTAACCTAACATATCCTAGCCTAACCAAACCTATCCAAATAAAATGTCAAACATATCAATGTATGCAAAGGCCATCTTTTAATGTTACACTGAGGAATTCAGTATCCATGATCCCGCTAACTCAGATGAAAGCGTTACGAATATCAAGCAAATAAAAATTCGTCCTATGTTTCTCAAGAATCGGACACCAAGCAAATATATAAATAAATCTAGATCAAGATAATTATTTTGAAAAAATTTTAGCCCCCCTTTACCACGACAAAGATGTTCAAAGATAGGAAGGAGGTAGGCACCATTTAGTATGGAGTTGAGGGAACGCGGAATCTATGCACACGGTGCGTGGAAACAGTAAGCTAAGAAAGAAGTTCATGACCCAAGAAAAAAGTTGAAGAAGCAATATTAGGTGCTGAAAAACAGGACAGCAGTGAACCGAAAAAGATGTTCCGTAACAAAATAAAAACCTATTCTATTTAAACAAAAAGAAGGCCTACTTAACTCTCAGCTAAGGCCCCAACACATTTGCCCCTGGGAATGCTAATTCCCATAGGTGCAATAGCTGTATCCCCCTGAGGGGATAAATAAGTATATGAATAAGCACACAACGGGTATTGTTGAGTTAGATAATAGATTTCATGGAATAGTACCAACAGTTAAAAATAGATTTTTTTTAATAAAATCAGACGCTACAACAGCCTCCCTGGGACAAGAATTAAAATGCTCATTACCTGCTACGTCTACAATGAATCTTTTAACAATTTCTAACTGAAACTTTAATAGCATCGTAAGTACCACGAGCTTTTTCGCGACTGGCGCTGACAACCAGAAACACCTTCAGAAATAGTCCTCCAAGACCGCACGACTCAACCCACGCTGCGGCGGCTTGCGTGCAAATGAAAGAGCGGTTAAAATTTTTTCGAATAGTTCTGTATGGCGCAGAAACTGGGTCATAAAAACTGAGAGAGAAAGAGAAAGAGAAAGAGAAAGAGAAAGAGAAAGAGAAAAAGAGAAAGAGAAAAAGAGAAAGAGAAAAAGAGAAAGAGAAAAAGAGAAAGAGAAAAAGAGAGAAAAAGAGAAAGAGAAAAAGAGAGAGAAAGAGAAAAAGAGAGAAAAAGAGAAAGAGAAAAAGAGAGAGAGAGAGAAAAAGAGAAAAAGAAAAAGAGAGAGAGAGAGAGAGAGAGATAAACTTTTCCAAAATATAGCTACGAGAAGTACACAGAGTGTCTCTTAGAAAAAGAAATAGATTAGAAAAAGAGAACGCTGTTCAGAAAACACCGTTTGGATTCAGTGCCGCAAGCTCTGCAATAAGTGAGGCAATAAGTATCACAATAAGTTTTTATTGTTGAGTATGGTTTCAATGTGCTCCTAATCAACCACTACACGTACAAATTTGTAAAGAATACATAAAGGGTGTCACACAAGACTGAATTCCCTGGGTTGCTGTTAATTATATAATGTAAATATAGTTGAGTAAACAAACCGCAGTTTTTCGTCGAATTGGTACATGAAACTGCCAGCACTTAAAGAAATGCATATCTTTCGTTGGAAATACACAAATCAACATTTAGTCAAGCGCCGTGATATTCGCAACTGCACATTTCATGCCTGTTACTCACTCTCATGAAGGCTCCGTGTTCAACATTGATGAAGGTGATGTTCTGCTCGCGTGCGCACTCGGGGTGAAACTCAATCGATTTTGCATCCATGACGAATATCTCGGAGAAAAACAACACCGTCATTTTCCCAAGGTTTCCAGACTGCACACAAATAGGAAGGAATATAGTTATTGTTTCTGTGAGATAGGGATCTCTTTCGATCGAAAACTCCGTAAATAAATAAATTGCCTCGAAGAACAAAATTATGTCGGTAATGCCTTATGGGGAAACACTAACTTTGGAATTATATTTAGCTTGAAACTGTCTTACAGAAGACGCTAAAATTAAAGAGACATGACTTCTTAAAATATTCCTAACACCATAGCACTCACTGTATCAGGCTAGAAAAATTAGAGCAAGCACTAAGTTAAAAAAGTGCAATATCAGAAATAATAGAATTATCTACCGTTTCGTAGTATGGTCTGCTTGGCAAAAGAAGTGGAACGATTTGGTTAAAGTCGAATGTAAAGAACATGCACCGGTGCTCTGGAAGATGTGGATAAGATTGTACTAGATTAATTGAAGCCTCCCTAACCCCAACAAAGGTGTTCCTAAGAGAAGGAGGAAGGCACTCCTTTGTATGAACGTAAAGGAACGGGAAATCTATTAACAAAGTGTCCCAAGCAAGACTCCTTGCGCATAAATACCGTACGTTTAATGAAACAAGATGATGTTTATGAAGAAGAAAGAATTAGGTACTGGAAAACAGAGCTACACTGAACCGAAAAATATAGTCTATGGTCTATTTTTTTCGGTTCAGTGCAGTTCTGTATTAAAGAAACTTGCTCTACTTCAACGAAAGGACGGCCTGCCAAAACTTCAGCTCGGTGCCTCACAGGAAAACGACGAGCAATCGAATCATCTCCTTCTTAAACGAATTCTACAAGAGATGATGCAGTAAAGCAGATGTTAAAAATGCCAGCTATGCCTATGTCAGTTTTATCGAAACGATATTCACGTAGAAAACTGAACGTATTATTTCATAATAACTGGTTGATCGCGGGGTGAATGAACGCTTTCAGTTGAGGAGACAGTCTAGAAGTAAAAACATCGATTCTATACGACAATTCGAAATGCTCACTGTAGACTAAAAAGTTATTGCGAGATTGTTCAGTTGTTGCTCAATTTAAACGATCATCATGCCAACTCGGTAGAGAGTATAATTATCGTCGCTAATCCTGAACATAAAATTTCAGTTTCCACGCTTGTCACAGTCCTTTGCAGGGGGTATGAGAATGCTCTGTACTACTCAGGATGGAGAACACCAGAGAACCGCAACATCCACCGAGTTGCACAATGTGTCTAAAGTAGCAATAATGCCCAAAGCAGACTGCTCCGAACAGTATGCCTATTTCATCAGTATCGCACTGTCAAAATAACCTTTGATAAAAACCAGGATTGGCATTACAAAAACGTCCCAAAAACACATAAAAAACACCCGTCTTATATTTTTTTATAAAATAGTCACATATGATATTATTATATAGGACGTTTCACCACCGAAGACGCTACGAAGACGTTTCATCGGTGACTTCGGTATTTCCTAGTTCGTCATTTCTGTACATGAAGCAAATATCACTCCTATCATCGCCGCGTGGCGGCATAGTTGTAGTTTTAAGGTATGTTACGTTTTACTTTAGTACTGGCATGGTGTGTAGTTCAGCTCGCTTGGGCCAGGAAAAAAAAAATCACCAAGCGCTGCCTCGCAAGTTAGCTCCTTACATAAGCTATAAAGGTTTGAATATTTTCTATCTAGTTTGCAAGTCCGGTCAGGGTTGAATTTTACTTGTGGTAGCTGGTACCCCCATGCGGGGGTTCCAGCTACCCTCCCACACTTGGCCGAGCGACTCACCCATGCTGGAAACCCCCTCTCCCCAGCAGGGTGCCGAGAGCTGCAGCACATGTCGCTCGGCCATTCAGCTATACATTATTAAGAGCACCGATAGAATGCAAGAAGAAGTATAAGGGTCCTCTGTATCCGATCCGACGGTTTCCCAACCAAGCAATCGGACAAGGAGAGGTTGCCGGGGTTAGGGCCAAAGAAACGTATACGCTCCTCCATGTATGAAGGGCATTCAATAAGCAGGTGTTTCACGGTCAGGGGCACTATGCAGTCCTCACAGTAAGGCGGTGCGCTGTTGTCCATCAGGTATCCATGAGTCATCTGAGTGTGACCTATTCGTAGGCGGCACAGTGTCCTCTCCCAGTGGCGGTTGGAACACAGCGCGTTGGGTAATGGTTTGGTGTTGTTGTGGATGCTTCTGAGCTTATTATTGGCCACTGTGTGCCATTCTTCAGTCCATGCGGTAGTCAGGGTTTTTCGGATTTACATTTTCATGTCCGATCGTGGCAGTCCGACATGAATTACTGGTCCGTCTTCTGTCGCAGCCCGAGCAGCCGCGTCGACGGCTTCGTTTTCGACAACTCCAACATGGCTTGGTACCCAACAAAAGTAGAATCTGCGGTGGTCATGAAGAAGTAGTTCCTTAATCGAGGAAACTATGGGGATTGGGTGGCGGATGTTGGTTATTGCTTGTATGGAGCTTCTTGAGTCAGTTGCGATAGTGATCGAATTTCCGGGTAGCATTGAGGAGTATGATATTGCATCCCGGATGGCGAGCAGTTCTGCCGTGTAGTGGGATGCAGTATTTTGGATCCGCACTGCGACAACTCGGTCCCCATGCTTGTAGCCATATGCAACACCTTGTTCGGTCTTCGATCCGTCCGTGAAGATCACTGAATTTCTTTCATGCCTTGCAAAATGATCCACAAAGGCTGAGCGCAGTACCTGGGCGGTGTTGGCCCCCTTGTTAAAGCCATATAGCTCCTCACAAATGACCACGTTGTTCATCTGCCATGGTGGGACTGGGAGAGTTGTCTCCATGAGGATGCGGGACAGGTCAATGCGGTTAGTCTTCAGGAGTTTTTTTGCTCTGCCAATGAAAGATTTGGAGGCATCTTGATCCTGGTCATCATCGCTCTCTGTGCCGTCCACAGCTTCACACGCCTCGTGCAGCGGGGCAGTCGGATTACAACATACTCGGATGTAGTAGTTGAGAAGTTTAATGTTTGAAGAGATATTCATAGGTCTTATTCCACTCACTGCATGAAGGCTTATCACTGGAGACGAGCGGAAGGCTTCAGTTGCAATACGTATGGCAGCGTTTTGGATAGTTGAAATTGACTGCAGTAGGATAGGACAAGCGGAGGAGTAAGCTTCACGTCCATAATCTATTTTTGGTTTGATCAGCTTGGTGTAGAGTCTGAGCAGGGTGAGTCGGTCTGCCCCCCAGCTCTTCTGGGAGATGTGTTTTAAGACATTCAAACTCTGGATGCACGACTTTTTTAGTTGCATAATGTGTTTGCGCCATGTTAGGCTGTTGTCTACGCAGAGACCAAGGTACTTGTGATGTGTTACGCAGGCTATTGGTTCATTGTGAAGGGCCAGGTTCGGGGCAAGTTTCGGACAGTTCTGTTTTCTGCATACATGCACACATTTGGTTTTGGCTGTTGAAAAGCAGAATCCTGTTTCATGCGTCCATTTCTCAAGTGAATTGAGGGCCAACTGGAGTTGTCGTTCTACTCCTCTTGTTGATGGCCCAGAGGCATAAATCATAAAATCGTCAACATACAGCGAAGACCGGACTGAACGTGGGAGGTTGGTGCCAATATCATTGATGGCGACCATAAAGCAAAGGCAGCTGAGTACGCTGCCCTGCGCCACTCCGTTTGCCAGTGTCCGCGGTTCTGAGAGGTCGCGTCCAACTCGCACCTGTATTTTTCGATCAGCCAAAAATTCCCTGATGAATAAAGGGAGGAGACCTCGCAATCCATACCCATGTTGCTTCTGGAGGATTCCATATTTCCAAGCTGTGTCGTATGCTTTTTCAATGTCGAACATGACCACTATGGAGTGCATCCGCGAGGTGATGGCGTTCTGGAGGTGACTCTCCAGCTGAACTAGGGCGTCCGTGGTGCTCCTGTTGCGTCGAAACCCTGACTGCGTTGGGGTAATGTGTCCGCTCAACTCCAGTGCCCACATGAAGCGCTCGTTTAAAATCTTCTCTAGCAGTTTACAGAGACATGAAGTTAATGAAATTGGTCGATAGGATTGCGGATCTTTGGGATCTTTGTTAGGCTTAGGGAAGGCGAGAACTATTGCGGTGCGCCATTGGTGAGGTATACATGAGGTTGCGTAAATTTTATTATACAGACGTAGAAGAAGGTTTTGTAGGCTTGGATGACTGTGCCTGATCATGGAGTACGTGATCTCGTCGGCGCTGGGAGCCGTCTCGCCTACGAGCCGTAGTGCAGATTTGTATTCGCTTATGTTGAAGGGTGCGTTATACGGTCGATTTTCGGGTGTTGTGAAATCGATGAGTCGTTTTTCGGCCTCTCTCTTGTGTCTTGCAAATTGAGGAGGGGCATTAGCCAGGTTGGACGCCTGAGAGAAGGTCACGGCAAGTAAGTTGGCAACGTCCATGTGCGATGTCAGTAGCGGCGAACCTATCCCATTCGAGTATAGGGATGGTGAAGGGTCGACGGTATATTTGCCTGATATTTTGTTGATTTTCTTCCAGATTTGATGAAGACTGGTGTGCTGTTTCAAGGTAGATACAAATGTTTTCCAGGAGTTCTGCCGACATTGATTAAAAACCCAGCGGCAACGGGCTTTGGCTTTATTGTATGCTATTTTGTTAATTAATGTGTAGCGGGTTTTTAATGTTCGTTCGGCTCGTTTTCTTTCTGCTTTCGCCAGTCGGCACTCCTCGGACCACCAGGGCACAGGCGGTCTTCGCAGAGCTCCTCCACTGCGGGGTATGGACGCTTCCGCAGCCGCGCGTATTTTGTTTTCGATGAGGGTAACTAATTCCTCGATTGACGCTTGCTCGGGGGAAAGCTCCTCAGTGTCCACCGCGGTAAGAGTCTCAAAGAGCCTCCAGTTAGATTTCCTGGTTATGAATCGCGATGGTAGTTCCGTAAAGACACGTTGTTCTCGGAAGGTTATTTCAATGGGGTAATGATCGCTATCATATAAGGAGTCATGGACTTCGTATGAGAAGTCGGCAATGCAGTCTTTGTGAGCAGAAGGACAGGTCAATACAGGAGTATGTATTGGTTTGGACGTGATAATGCGTGGGGTGTAACCCCTCCGTCAGTAAAGATATGTTGTTGTTCGTTAGGAGGTCTTCAAACATTCGCCCACGGTGGTTTGTTAGGTTTTCTCCCCATAAATGGCTTCTTGCATTCATATCTCCAAGTAGCAAGAACGGCGGGTGCAATTGTTGAATCAGCTGAACCATTTGTTCCTTTTGGATTTGGTGATGAGGAAGATACACTGAACATATGGTGTACTGTTTGTCGAGGTAAAGTTCAACTGCAGCAGCTTGAAGGTCGGTATTCAGTTGTAGGCGATCAAAATTAACCTTATGGTGTATAAGGATTGCCGCACCTCGCTCGTGTCCGTCGTCGCGAACTGGAGGTGATAGAACGAGCGAGTAATCAGCAGGTGCGCGTGTATTTGGGTGCTTGATAAGGGTTTCTTGTAGGCAAACACAAACCGGTGATATTTGTTTAAGTAGTAGTTTTAACTCTGAGAATCTTGACTTATATGATTGTAGGTTCCATTGCAGTATGCTGCTTAACATTTCTTGTGAGAGGGAGCCCAGGGCCATTCAGCGCCAGGCTGAATGGGCTGTTGTTTTTCCCGGTCCAGTGCTTGCTGGTGGGCGGGTTGTTCCCTGTAATACAGGGATGGGCTCTAGATTTTTTGATTTAGGGCGCATTGGTTGAGTTGAATTTTTAGTGGGGTCTGAACTGTTAGTCCCAGTTTTTGCGATTATGGCGTCCGCGTATGTTTGAGGACGCTTTTGTTTGGTGGAGTGTTGCAGTGACGGTCTGGTCTGTTCCGTGCTTTTGCTAGTTAGATTAGTTTCCATTTCACATGCTTCCTCCGTACTGTCGTAGTTAACAAGGCCGGCTGTGTCGGTTGTAGTCGCTTTTTGCATAGATTCGCCAGTTCGCCTCTTTTGTCGCGGTGGAGAGGCCGAGGTACCGGCAAAGGCTTCTCCTTGTTTGGGCAAGGTGTCAGGAAGCGAGGCTAGACGCTTTCTCGACTCATTCGCTATCTGGCGGTTTTCGGGTTGGCTTTGTTGTAATTTCAGGTTTTCAGGTCTGCTAGTGATGCAAACCGGCCTGAATTTAAGGCTTTGTGCTCCATATGCGGCGACGGGGAAGGACATGAGAGGACGTCTTTGTTAGATGGGGTATATTTGGTACCTAGGGGAGTTGCATTAGGGTTATTGGAGTTTGATCTGTTTGTAACAAATCTGTAGGTTTTATTTTGCTCGTGGAAACGGTCCCTTACTTTTTCCGTGGCTTCCGAGAGGGTGATATGTTCTCTAGCTTGTGTGGCTGCAACCTCCGCTCGGAACTTATATGCGTCGCAATCGCTGCTACTCGATGGGTGGTCTCCACTACAGTTCACACAGGATGGGGTCTCTGTGCACGTTGACATCCGGTGTCCACTGGTTCCACACCGTGCGCACGCTTCTTCCGTGGCTCTACACCAATTACGCGTATGCCCCAGTTTTTGGCATTTGAGACATTGCATTGGTTTTGGCACATATAATTCCACTATCTCCCTGTGCCAAGCGGCCAGTGTAATAAGGGCAGGCAGTCTTGCTCGGGCAAAAGTTAGAACATTTCGGCTGGTGTTAACCAGCTCTCCGTCAACTCGCCTTTTCATTCGTTCTATCTTTTCCACTCCTTGATCCTTCAGTTTCACGAGCAGTTCCTCTTCCGAGCTCTGCCCCATGGCATCGCTGAAGACAGTCCCCTTGACCGAGTTCAATGTCCTATGGAGCTCCACCACCACAGGTACATTGTTCAATTTGGTTAATATGGCCAACGTACGGCCTTGCTCCTCACTTTGCACCTCAATTAGTAGGGATGATCGGTTCATTTTCGAGATCCTCTTCGGGTTTCCAATCAACTTTTTTAGTTCCTTATCTGTTGATACGATATTTATCTGGGATTCAATGTTTACTCCTGGGAATGTCAAGACGTAGTAAGGAGGAAAGAATCGTTCCTTACAAAAGACGTCATCCAGTGTTAGCAGTTATTTTATTTTTCTTTCCTTGATTCTATTCCTTTTCATTTTGTTGTTGTTATTGTTTCTGTCGACTGATTGAGGATTTTCCTCTCTCTGGGGGTTGACGGGTGGCCGAAGCCCGTCAGGCGGTGAAAGACGAGTGGTAGCTTCGGCATCGTTAGACGCGTCATATTGGCCGCGTCCCAAACTAGGTTTGGGAGCGCGAGCCGTACCACCCTCCTTAGCACCATGACCGGGCTGAGATCCCGCAGCAGTTACGCTGGGTTTCTCAGCACTTCGTTTTTTGTTTTCACTCATAGTGTTGATTGTTTTGTGGATGCACGACCGGGCTTAACCCCTCCATAAAGCGCAAAATTCATGCAGAGCGGGGCCCTGTTGCGATGTTGCAGCTGTAGCAAGTCGCGCATCCCCACCCTAGGGTGGCAGTCGTGCATCCACGGTGCCTGCTCTTTGCCGCCGCTCCAGACCTCAGGTGCCCCTGCCGTTTTTTTTTTATATGAAAATACAATAAACTATAGAGCCAGAAATATAAAATTGAAACAAAGAGATCATAGAAAGTAAACAATGAGGGAGACATTCAATAGCCAAAGTCAGGAGCGACGTTGCCACCTCTCCGCGAGGCCACCGAAGTGGCCCATCGGTGACGCGGCAGGCGCGGAGAGGCACATATGATTGCAATAGCTGGTAAGAAAGGCACAGTGCAGATTTTATTTTTCTTCTTTTTGACTCTATTTCCAAACTTACCGTATTGAATCTAGATTGAACCTTAATTTTGTTCTAAGGGTTATACAACAGGGTTTGTATCATCTTGTGGAAGTCTCTCCAGGCAGTGTTAGGTCTTAACTACATCATCTTAGAGATCAGCATTTGGCCTCAATTGTTTGAATATTTCAAGGAGCATTTGAACTTCCCCTGCTCCAAGCCTATACCAAACATTGTCACAAACAATGGCGGTATGGTCTGTTACAGAAAAGAACTTGTGGAGCACATTATTTTCTGTAACATTAAAATGAATATTAGAACTACAGAAATATTTTTCTGTTGAACATCTATTTTTTCCTCTTCTTGAGAAGTGCATAGGAACTCGTAAGTCCGAGTTCGTTTTACTGGCGATGGAGCAGTTGACTTCCCTGTAGTTGGTGCTAACGCAGAAGAAAAGGAAACTGATGGCTAACTGATGTGACCATCATCGGCCATTGCAGCGCCACGTCTTGAGTCAGCAGGGCTAACTGTGCCTAATGCTAGCTAGCTCAACTGTGCCTTCTTCCTGCTCAGCAGTTCGTTGTAGCTTTTCTCTCCTTACATATTTACAAATGATCTCGCACTTTCTCTATCTTGTTGCTTATTTTGTTACCGAAAAAGTCACTGCTAACTTTAGTTGAGTCTCCTACTTCAGGTACATGACTCCAGTGCGCTCATTTTTTCCTGACACGGCCTAAATTGATAGCTGCTGCATTAATCACGAACGGTGTAAGGTCTTTAGTTCACGGAATATGTCAATTAAGGGTTATTTAGATGTAGGTCTACAGTCACCAAACTTTAATACTCTAACAATACAAAATACAGCTAAAAGGAGTTATTTATAATATTATAATAATAGGAATTATGAAGGCCCTAAAAAGAACACTCGCACTCACACACATCGAACACTTATGAAGCGTGGTATACAACTCGCTGCCTGTGCCTTTGCAGTCTTTCATTCCAAGCGTCACCACTCTTGCACACAGAAAACTAGTTGGCCCCACATGTTAATGCAGATGCCGAGCCTGCAGAATCATGTTACACTTGCTACACTGACAGAAAGACTGAGAAAACCTGAAAATCATAAATTTATGAGTTACCAAATCAGACACATGATAGGTTAAGTAACAGCTACTGCTTTTGACTGGAGTAGCTTAAGCTGTGTTCACACTGCACATAAATCATTAATGTATGCATTAAATAATTACTTAAGAGTCGAATGTAAGACACCGTAATACATTAAAAAACCGAATACTCTAAACCCCCGACAACCTCCGACCACCTCCGACATTATTATTATGTAAGAAAGTTTTAGCCTCTCTTATCCACGACATATGTAGATGTTTCAAGAGAGGAAAGAGGAAGGCACCATTTAGTATGGAGTTGAGGGAACGCGGAATCTATGCACAAGGTGCACAGAAACACTAAGCTAAGAAAGAAGTTGATGAAACAATAAAAAGTTGAAGAAGAAAGTAGTACGTGCTGAAAAATAGGACAGCACAAAACCTATTCTATTCAAACAAAAAGGAAGCCTACCTAACCTTTAGCTCGGTCCCTCACATAGTCCTCCTGGGAGCGCTTATTCCCATAGATACAACAGTTGTATTCCCCTAAGGAGACAACTCCGAGAACTTCGACAACTTATTTACCATAAGTGATACAACAGTAGATTATATCGTAAGTTTAGTACAATGGACACATTTGAGTATAGCTACCAGTGGGCCCAAATAAGTTCGGCGACCTCTAGAGCATCTTATCATCAAAGCTATTTTAAGGTGTAAAGTTATGTTTAACCTAATTTTCGTAATTAACCTGGGACATACAAGACTGATCATGATTCAATTTTTAATTTCTTACAAAAAATGGCTAATATGGGCTAGATGGGAACAATATATTCAAGAAAATGATTAGGAGCACAAGATCTATATAACTAATCATGGGAGGTTACCTTTTCAAGGATAAGTCGTACAACAAAAAAAAATTAAATCTATTACCTCATGTGATTAATATTTCGATAGGAAGAGGGGTTCAAAATTTGTTTTGAAAGCTTAACAAGAAATTTTTCTCCGGATCTCAGCAGTTTTTGAATTCCAATTCTTGGTTCCATTGAAGAGGAGACTGTGTTGTGACCGAGATTTTGAATAATAAGGAGGTGTGAAGTTACTTCTGTTTCGTGTTAAGTGATCATGATGGTCAGTTTTAGCAGTTGATAACTGTTTGAGTTCTCTGTCGCCATCATCAGTTAGTGTTCCATACATGAAATTAGATATGGAGAGGTTGTAGATATCAAGAAACTCGAGTTTTTTTAAGCTTTTGAATGAATTGTTTGTGAGCAATAAATTCTAATTTCATTACCGCTCGAATGGCTTTTTTGCAGCCCAAAGACCAAATTAGTCTCATTTTTATCAGTTCCGTACCAGTAGTAAACAATAGAAGGTACTAAAATCAGAAGAGTTGAGTCGGAAAAAAAGTTCGTAACAAAAAAATATTCCATTTCAAAAATCGGAAGGCCTACCTAATTTCCAGCTCAGAACCTTGCAGGATGTCCTTGGGTGCACTAATTTTCGTAGAAAATAATTGTATTCTTTTCAAGGGGGCTAGGTTGGATCATTTGATCACCTGACCAATTCAAATCTCGCATAGAGTACGGCAGTCATTCCTGACGTTTGCTGAACGGGGCTAAATCAATTAATATTTAGTATCGTATTTTTTACTCTGGAGAAACCTAGTAAAAATTTCCGAAACGTATTAAAAAGTCGAAAAGATCAATATGACACCGAACTGGTTTTTATCTCCGGGGCTACTTTAAAAAAAACGTTTTCTTGACAAGCCTCAAATTTGTCTGCATTGCAAGGTAATGTTCAAGAACAAATTTACACGATCTCGATTGGAGCCGTGAGTAGACATGGAAATCATTATTTCACGAATGGAAGTTTACTTCTCAATATGTTTTGGTTGATTGTATATATTGTAAACTTTCACATTTCAGTTAAAATAATACATTAAAATGACGAACTAGAGCTCATTTACTCAGCTCACGTCAGAACCCGTCTAGTTTGTTATTTAATACAATGAACCATCAGAGTGAAATTAATTTTCCCGCTTTAAGCCTCGAAGTCGCAAGGTCGCAGCGAATCCCAGATGTGAAGCTCGAGCACCTAACTTCAGTCATTCTTTTGGAATAACATCTACTCGATTTGCGTTTGCTCTTACTTCCGAATAAAAATGAAACTTAATACTGCCTCACAAATAACGTACGGTTGTTTTGCAATCAGCAGCAATCTTACCGCTTGCTTCGACTCCCCCGTGGTTTAAGGGGATAACTCCAACATTTCAATTTTTTTCATTCGATTCGTTTGAAATTTGGCCAGTATATGTATTTGTAGAAAGCAAGCTTTTTTTACTCGTGTAACTTTTTCGATTTAGGCCTGATTTTTTTTAAGTAGGAAAAATTAGTTTTTTGGTACATTTTTATGGAAATTTCAAAAGAATAGAAGTCATTAAATTTTCATGCTAGAACAAAACCAAAGACAGTTTTAGAATCCTCGGAGCATTTCTAACAAAAGTACGGTAGAAAATTTTTACATTTGTAACTTTTTTATAATTGATATTTGGTCACTAACTCATATATACACTAATTTTGGGTTTTGAGGTTGATAAAAAAAATCCGTTGTAAAATTTGGAAGTTTGCTACCGCGCAGAAGTGTTCCAAGAATTCCAAAACTGTTTTTCCTAGCATGAAAACTCACCGACTTGTATTCTTTTGAATGTTGATAATCAGAGGTTTTGGGTAAAAAAACCATAAACAAAATTTTTTGTTGAAGTGTAATATAATGGACAATTTATGTAATTGGATACTGTTTTCATTTTTAAAATTTTATATTTGTAGTCTGATTCTTATGAAATGTTACTATTATTTGTAACTTATGAAAAGAAACAATTTCCTACCTTCATTTTTTTCGATACAGGCCTTAGGTTTTTGAAAAAATTAGACATATTGGTTTTTTAGTTCATTTTATTGATATTTCAAATGAATAGAACTCGTTGAGTTTTTATGCTAGAACTAAATCAAAGACATGTTTAGAATCCTTGAAGCTTTGAAAACAAAGATACAGTTTTAAATTTTCCATTTCCCGTTTTATTTTTATATGGGGTCGAAAATTCAAGATTTTAGTCCTCTTACTCTTCCCTTGGGGGGGGGGGGGGGAGATCTAGTGTCCGTAGCGTCGTACAATTTTAGGACCGAATATTTCATCACCTAAGGGGCCTTTTCCAAAAACAAAACAAAAAAAGCTCACCGGACTGAGAAGGGCCTGGCAGGGGCCTGAAGTGATCCCCTTAAATGACCTACGCTCGTTCCGAGTGTAGGATGCAAAATCTTGTCGAGTCTCGAGTTTTCCCCGCTTAGAACAACGAAAACGTTGGTCGTAATGCCGGTGCTAACCCAGATATTCCATATACAGTAGCATGCGAAAACACTGAATACATCACAATTTGTGCCATCTTAACCATACTTGAGTCAGTTTTTATCGATATTTTATAAACAGTTTCTAGTGGAATGTATTGAACTATAAGTAAAAGGAAAATTAAGAAGTCCGTATAAAACGTTTTAATATCGAAATTTCTGAATAACGTCATACAGAAGCACGAAATTCATTGGTTGGATATTTTGTTGCAAAGGTTCTTTTATCTTAATTGATTATAGTTACTTTTCATAGTTGCACACGAAATTTTAATAATGATCCAATGGGATCAGATTAGGTTAGTAGTTAGTTTTAAGCCTCCCTATCTGTCACAATGGTGATCCAAAGAGAGGAAGGCGGAAGGCACCATTTAGTATGAAGTTAAGAGACCGCGGTATCTATATAGAGAGGGCATAGACACAGTAAGTTGAGAAAGAAGTTTATGAAACAAGATTCAAGTCGGAAAAGTAGTAGGTGCTGAAAAATAGGACAGCAATTGTGGTCTTTAACAATACAAAAACAGTTTATTTCAATAAAAAATAGGCCTACCTAGCTCAACTCGCGCCTTCACATTCTTTTCCAGGGAGTGTTCATTCTCATAGATAAGATCCCGTGGGATTTTAGATAAATCGTCCTTCAGAACTGTTCGATGCATTTCGTACTTCTTAGTAAAGTTGTATCAACTTTTTGATACAAATTTTTAATATGTTCAGGTCGGGCAACAGATTGGGTCATTTCATGCTATCAATTTCATTCGCTTAAAGCCATGTTTTCGTCATGTGTGTACCTCGGATCATTTTCGCCACGGAATAAAATCTCGACCACGCACCAATGAACTAGCAGATTTTGGAAGATACTTTTTAAAAACTTTCAAACACATTTGCCCTCCAATTTTAGTGTTCGTCATTTATTCTTCTCCAGCACATTTCAATGAACATTATCCCCTCACCATGATGGAACCATCTGCGAACTTCACTTTTGGCATGGTTTTTGAGTGCTATGGTGATTTTTCATTTTTTCCCATCAGACCTGGGTCTAAAACTGCTACTTCACAAGTTTCAATTAATCCCAAGACTGCGCCAACGTGTGTGTGCTTCAGCAGTGAAATTCTCCGTGATCTGGAGGTCAAACCAACGCGATCGAGTGCCAAAGTAATGGTGTCCTTGCTCACAAAAATCATAGCTGCTGTAAAGTCAGATTAGATTAGATGTTTGTTTAAAAGCCTCCCTATCCGTTAAAAAAGGCGTTCGGAAGAGAAGAAGGCACCATTTAATATAGAGATAAGGGAGCGCGGAATCTATGCAGAAAGGGCATAGCAACAGTAAGTTGCGAAAGAAGTTTATGAAACGAGATAAAAGTTGAAGAAGAAAGTAGTAAGTGCTAAGGAAAACGACAGCACTGACCCGAAAAAAGGTGGTTCTTAAAATAACAAAAAACTGTTTATTTCAACAAAAAGAAGGCCTACCTAACTTTCAGCTCAGGCCCTCACATTTTCCCACTGGCAGTGCTAATATCCTAGTTACAATAGGTGAATCACCTTAGGGGAGCTGCTTCAAAGTCGGTTTAAATCTCACTATGGTTGGTGAATGAATTTTTCTTTTCTTCTCTGCTAAACCCCCTTGAAGTGCTTTCGTTTTGTTTTTTAGTCTGTTACTTTACATTTTTTACACCTACATCTAATTTTGTCTAATTTTTAATATTTCCGACTGTATTAAGGAGCAGGTTTCACTGGCTTGCATACTTAGCGGTAACCATCTCTTTTGTTGTGACCTTCAATGATCGTACTTTGTGCATCTTGAGAATACTCTTGGTTTAATAATTTTTTTAACAATATTTGTAGAGCGTTTCAAGTTTTGAATTTGAAGAAAGAATCTACGAAAGAGCTATTTTGATGGACAATAGAGCGCAGAGCGTCTGTGGCTGGCCGAAGATAATTTTGGCATAATATGTGAACGTGTTACACTTACAAGTCTATTGAAATATTTTTAGAGGTTGCACAAGAAATGAGAAGCAAGAATATGTGTATCGAATGCTGTTGCTTGTTATTGTTTGAAGTATTAAAACTTTTTCTGCTCCAATTGTTTATTTTTCCTTTCACATGCACTGTTGAATTTATAGCATTGTTTAATGCTGACCCAATTGACAACTAGAGAGTGAACTCGAAGTACGGGAATGATAAAAGAAACGTGAAATATGTAATTTTTTGAACGTCGATCCAGACCCCAGTTCGACAGGGATCCAGTGTGATAGCATCCTGGCATCAAAGACACTTGCAATTCAACAAGGAAAATAATATTAATTAATTAACTGGGGAAAAAATAATTCCCTTACTTTTCCATTGAAGTCACAGCACAACTCGCTGTTTCTGAAATCGGGCGTGCAGTTGCACGAGGAGGACGAGGTATCGTTCCCCATGCATTGATATCCGGGGTTTGGGAAGCAGGAATTCCTCCCTCTTGTGTTGCCAAACAGGGCTAGCGCTATCGCTAATAACCGTATGGGAGTCATCTGTGCAGAGAAAAGGAGAAAAAGAGAAAATAAGCAGTGTAAAGCAACATCATCTGATACTTTTGAAAGACGGTCATGGATGTTTTATACTGCTACAATTTCCCGTCCAATTCGAAAGTAACAATTTCAATGAAGGTTCCAAATTGCTTTCACAGACATCTTCGGTAAAATCATAAAATGAAATATTTGCAACGATAAAAACCTGGCATGCACTGTTTTGGCATAAGCGCAAAAGAAGTGAATCAGTTTAACCTGATAAATACAAAGCATAGTTTGATTGAGAGCTCCATGAGATCCCTTTATAGCGCTTCCATACCAAAACTATGTTAAGAGCAGCACTGCAGCTCAAATACTTGTGGGAAACATGAACTAGAGAACAATCGATGAACACACGAGTGCTTGCTACGTGAGATTATTTGAGTCAGTTTTATGTCTTAAAATGTATTCTCACGCAGAAAACTACGTACCAGCCCGTTTTTGAAGATTTGGAACGAGTAACATCCCAGTCTAACTTTTTCGACTCCTAAGCGATTTAATCGCTTGAATCGCTCAGGCGGCGAAAAACCTACATGCAGGTGGAAAAAAAGTTGGACTGGGATTGGATGATTATATGCCAAGGAACTACGCGGGCCAGCGTTTGACAGATTGAAGGAAAATTCTGAAAACGAACCGAAGAGAACATCACGAGTTGCACGTCTCGCGCTCCTGTGAGTCCGCATGAGCTGCTCAGTCTTCTGAGTTACACTTTTTATTTCCTAAATTTTGACGGTGCCAACTATGATGCCTTAAAGCGGCTTATCCTAAAAATGAAGGAATATTTAAAGAATTAGATTATGTGTAAGGTTGAGCCTCGCTAACCACCAACAAGGTATTCCTAAGACAGGAAGGAGGAAAGCACAATTTAGCATGGAGTTAAGGGAACAGGAAATCTCTACACAAGGTATGTTCCCTCAAAAAAATCGCTCGAGCATAGAAACAAGAATTGATGAAGGAAGTTTATGAAACAAGGTAAAAAGTTGAAAAAAAGGTAATAGATGCTGGGAAACAGGGCAGCAGTGAACCGAGAAAAGATGGTCTGTAACCAAATGAAAACCCATTCTATTCTACCTAACTTTATGCTAAAGATCTTACATTTAGCACCCGAGAGTACTAATTATAACAGGGAGAACAGATCTATTCCTAAAAGGAATAATGACGTATGAAACCTCAGAAACTGCATGACTCACATTGGCCCACAGAAACTGCAAGACTCACATTGGCCCACAGAAACTGCAAGACTCACATTGGCCCACAGAAACTGCAAGACTCACATTGGCCCACAGAAACTGCAAGACTCACATTGGCCCACAGAAACTGCAAGACTCACATTGGCCCACAGAAACTGCAAGACTCACATTGGCTCAGAAAATGCAAGACTTACGTAGGTTCAGAAACTGCAAGACTTACGTAGGCTCAGAAACTGCAAGACTTACGTAGGCTCAGAAACTGCAAGACTTACGTAGGATCAGATACAACATGACCTACGCATATCAATACATTACATAACGTTGGTTTACAAGTTTCTTTATCTCTAATTATAACAAAAATTTCAATAAAAAAAAGCATTTCAGTGTGGAATTACGGCAACGAGAATCTCTGCACATGGTGTCCCCTCACCCAGTGCATACAAACACCAAGATTAAAAAGTTTATGGTATGAAATAAAATAAACCTGAAAAAGTAAAAAGTGCTGAGGAAAATGACGGTAAAAAGGGCAAACGATTATCTGGTCTACGTTCCCTTCACCAATGCTCTAGGCTAGAGTAGCAAATGCGTTCATTTCTCAAGAGGAACTAAATGTTGAATTAAGCCTACAAATGAATGAACCTCGGTAAACTGACGTCTACTATCACTTCACAATGCAAGGATTCGAATGCGATAGATCACTTTACTCGGATTAACTTTTGCTGAAGGAACTAGGCAGGGAGAACTTCAGCTAAAATATTACGTATAATAACACAATGCAGAATTTCAGAAAGATATTTGCTTTTAGTCGTTTCATTAGCTCAGCAAAACAGAATTGCTAAAAACTAAACGTTTCCAGATATTATCCACTAGTCATCTGTGTTATTTTAATTCTTTATAGAAAAATGTTTACTTCTTTTTAAATAATTAAATTGAACGAAAAACTATTCGTCATTGTCGGAATCAAAAAGTCAAAGATGTTTCTCTTGGCTTTTTTGTATTTGCATCCATTGCATACTGGACACATCAGAATAATTTATCTTGCTCTCGCAGTCTCGGCAATACTACTCGTAATGCCATCACAGGGTTCTAATACAAACAACCAGATGATTCCACAACAAAAACCCAGATATTACTTCGCAGACTGTCAAAACATTCTATCAGAAAGATGCCTTTAACTTCTACTTCAGAGTCTAACTACGCGGTAAATTGCTGGGATTTCGCTGCTCCTATTTAGGCGGAGAAGTAGAAAACCCAACATAATGAGCGCGCATTCCTCTCTCTTCAACAGTCTTTTGCAGAAAAAATATTTCAACATTTATAATCGTGTAATAGAACCACTATTGAAATTTCCTTCGTTCCTCAACTTACAGAACATAAAATGGGTGGAAGACTTAAAAATTTTGCTGCCACCGTGAAACGGTAGTTCCATACAAATAGTTTCCAGCAGGATATAACAAATTAAAATGTTCTAATTGAATAGAAATAAGTGAATGTTATGAGCTTAGCGTGACAAAATTTCAACATATTTAATAGATCCACTAATTGAAGAGACTCCAACTTTTTCAAACTCGTCAAACCTAAGTCCGTTCCATGAACAGATTTTTATTGTTTCGTTTAATGCGTGAAATGTGATTTTCTGATAGGTTCTTACCCATACGTTAGGAACTATGTAATGTAAACTGTCAAAACCCTCATCAGAGCTATGAACTATAAAATGAGAGCCATAACAACGGCATACCGCATTATTATTATTAGTATTATTATTATTATTATTATTATTATTATTATTACTATCATTATTATTATTCTTCACAACGATGACAATATTATCAACGCAGATTCACGCCGGTGCATAACTAATTGGCTCATGAAAACCGTCACAAACCATCGGTTTAGTTGAATATGGCTAGGCCATTTCGATTAGTATGTCATTTGCGACGCGACAACTAAATTTTCGCGCTGGAAACTAAAGTAGACGAAGCTGCACCTGCCGCGTGGCGTGCGGAGGTGCCGGGTTGCGTCACCTTAGGTGAAGTTTGCAGAGGCTACCAGAGGCTAGGAAAGGTTACGATAGGTTACGAACCGTCGCAAACCGGTCGCAAACCAGTCGCAAACCAGTCGCAAACCAGTCGCAAACCAGTCGCAAACCAGTCGCAAACCAGTCGCAAACCAGTCGCAAACCAGTCGCAAACCAGTCGCAAACCAGTCGCAAACCAGTCGCAAACCAGTCGCAAACCAGTCGCGAACCAGTCGCGAACCAGTCGCGAACCAGTCGCGAACCAGTCGCGAACCGGCCACGAACCGGCCACGAACCGGCCACGAACCGGTCACGAACCGGCCACGAACCGGCCACGAACCGGTCACGAACCGGCCACGAACCGGCCACGAACCGGTCACGAACCGGTCACGAACCGGCCACGAACCGGCCACGAACCGGTCACGAACCGGTCACGAACCGGTCACGAACCGGTCACGAACCGGTCACGAACCGGTCACGAACCGGTCACGAACCAGTCACGAACCAGTCACGAACCAGTCACGAACCGGTCACGAACCAGTCACGAACCAGTCACGAACCAGTCACGAACCAGTCACGAACCGGTCACGAACCGGTCACGAACCAGTCACGAACCAGTCACGAACCAGTCACGAACCGGTCACGAACCAGTCACGAACCAGTCACGAACCGGTCACGAACCGGTCACGAACCGGTCACGAACCGGTCACGAACCGGTCACGAACCGGTCACGAACCGGTCACGAACCGGTCACGAACCGGTCACGAACCGGTCACGAACCGGTCACGAACCGGTCACGAACCGGTCACGAACCGGTCACGAACCGGTCACGAACCGGTCACGAACCGGTCACGAACCGGTCACGAACCGGTCACGAACCGGTCACGAACCGGTCACGAACCGGTCACGAACCGGTCACGAACCGGTCACGAACCGGTCACGAACCGGTCACGAACCGGTCACGAACCGGTCACGAACCGGTCACGAACCGGTCACGAACCGGTCACGAACCGGTCACGAACCGGTCACGAACCGGTCACGAACCGGTCACGAACCGGTCACGAACCGGTCACGAACCGGTCACGAACCGGTCACGAACCGGTCACGAACCGGTCACGAACCGGTCACGAACCGGTCACGAACCGGTCACGAACCGGTCACGAACCGGTCACGAACCGGTCACGAACCGGTCACGAACCGGTCACGAACCGGTCACGAACCGGTCACGAACCGGTCACGAACCGGTCACGAACCGGTCACGAACCGGTCACGAACCGGTCACGAACCGGTCACGAACCGGTCACGAACCGGTCACGAACCGGTCACGAACCGGTCACGAACCGGTCACGAACCGGTCACGAACCGGTCACGAACCGGTCACGAACCGGTCACGAACCGGTCACGAACCGGTCACGAACCGGTCACGAACCGGTCACGAACCGGTCACGAACCGGTCACGAACCGGTCACGAACCGGTCACGAACCGGTCACGAACCGGTCACGAACCGGTCACGAACCGGTCACGAACCGGTCACGAACCGGTCACGAACCGGTCACGAACCGGTCACGAACCGGTCACGAACCGGTCACGAACCGGTCACGAACCGGTCACGAACCGGTCACGAACCGGTCACGAACCGGTCACGAACCGGTCACGAACCGGTCACGAACCGGTCACGAACCGGTCACGAACCGGTCACGAACCGGTCACGAACCGGTCACGAACCGGTCACGAACCGGTCACGAACCGGCCACGAACCGGCCACGAACCGGCCACGAACCGGCCACGAACCGGCCACGAACCGGCCACGAACCGGTCACGAACCGGCCACGAACCGGCCACGAACCGGTCACGAACCGGTCACGAACCGGTCACGAACCGGTCACGAACCGGTCACGAACCGGTCACGAACCGGTCACGAACCGGTCACGAACCGGTCACGAACCGGTCACGAACCGGTCACGAACCGGTCACGAACCGGTCACGAACCGGTCACGAACCGGTCACGAACCGGTCACGAACCGGTCACGAACCGGTCACGAACCGGTCACGAACCGGTCACGAACCGGTCACGAACCGGTCACGAACCGGTCACGAACCG
Source organism: Morinoia aosen (assembly GCA_030386875.1). NCBI lineage: Eukaryota > Metazoa > Arthropoda > Malacostraca > Amphipoda > Talitridae > Morinoia > Morinoia aosen. The sequence goes on from CM059557.1 coordinate 74,219,686, forward strand.
GTCACGAACCGGTCACGAACCGGTCACGAACCGGTCACGAACCGGTCACGAACCGGTCACGAACCGGTCACGAACCGGTCACGAACCGGTCACGAACCGGTCACGAACCGGTCACGAACCGGTCACGAACCGGTCACGAACCGGTCACGAACCGGTCACGAACCGGTCACGAACCGGTCACGAACCGGTCACGAACCGGTCACGAACCGGTCACGAACCGGTCACGAACCGGTCACGAACCGGTCACGAACCGGTCACGAACCGGTCACGAACCGGTCACGAACCGGTCACGAACCGGTCACGAACCGGTCACGAACCGGTCACGAACCGGTCACGAACCGGTCACGAACCGGTCACGAACCGGTCACGAACCGGTCACGAACCGGTCACGAACCGGTCACGAACCGGTCACGAACCGGTCACGAACCGGTCACGAACCGGTCACGAACCGGTCACGAACCGGTCACGAACCGGTCACGAACCGGTCACGAACCGGTCACGAACCGGTCACGAACCGGTCACGAACCGGTCACGAACCGGTCACGAACCGGTCACGAACCGGTCACGAACCGGTCACGAACCGGTCACGAACCGGTCACGAACCGGTCACGAACCGGTCACGAACCGGTCACGAACCGGTCACGAACCGGTCACGAACCGGTCACGAACCGGTCACGAACCGGTCACGAACCGGTCACGAACCGGTCACGAACCGGTCACGAACCGGTCACGAACCGGTCACGAACCGGTCACGAATCGGTCACGAATCGGTCACGAATCGGTCACGAATCGGTCACGAATCGGTCACGAATCGGTCACGAATCGGTCACGAATCGGTCACGAATCGGTCACGAATCGGTCACGAATCGGTCACGAATCGGTCACGAATCGGTCACGAATCGGTCACGAATCGGTCACGAATCGGTCACGAATCGGTCACGAATCGGTCACGAATCGGTCACGAATCGGTCACGAATCGGTCACGAATCGGTCACGAATCGGTCACGAATCGGTCACGAATCGGTCACGAATCGGTCACGAATCGGTCACGAATCGGTCACGAATCGGTCACGAATCGGTCACGAATCGGTCACGAATCGGTCACGAATCGGTCACGAATCGGTCACGAATCGGTCACGAATCGGTCACGAATCGGTCACGAATCGGTCACGAATCGGTCACGAATCGGTCACGAATCGGTCACGAATCGGTCACGAATCGGTCACGAATCGGTCACGAATCGGTCACGAATCGGTCACGAATCGGTCACGAATCGGTCACGAATCGGTCACGAATCGGTCACGAATCGGTCACGAATCGGTCACGAATCGGTCACGAATCGGTCACGAATCGGTCACGAATCGGTCACGAATCGGTCACGAATCGGTCACGAACCGGTCACGAACCGGTCACGAATCGGTCACGAACCGGTCACGAACCGGTCACGAACCGGTCACGAACCGGTCACGAACCGGTCACGAACCGGTCACGAACCGGTCACGAACCGGTCACGAACCGGTCACGAACCGGTCACGAGCCGGTCACGAGCCGGTCACGAGCCGGTCACGAGCCGGTCACGAGCCGGTCACGAACCGGTCACGAACCGGTCACGAACCGGTTACGAACCGGTTACGAACCGGTTACGAACCGGTTACGAACCGGTTACGAAAGGTTAGGAAAGGTTAGGAAAGGTTAGAAAAGGTTAGAAAAGGTTAGGAATGATTAAATGAGATTAAGATTAGATTAGTCGTTAGTTTAAGCCACCCTACCCGCAGCAACAAATGCGATCCAAAGAGAGGAAGGAGAAGTGCACCATTTAGTATGGAGTTAAGGAAACACGGAATCTACGCAGAAAGGGCAAAGAAACACTAAGTGGGTAAAGAAGTTTACGAAACAAGATTAAAGTTGAAGAAGAAAGTAGTAGGTGCTGAAAAACAGGACAGCAGTGAACCTAAAAAAGATGGTTCTTAACATAGCAAAAGCATTTTATTCCAACAAAAAGAAGGCCTACCTAACTCTCAGCTCGGGCCCTTACATTGTCCCCCTGGGAGAGCTAATTCCTAAAGATAGAATATTTGTATCCCCCTGAGGGGCATGAGATCAAGAAAGGGCAAGTGAGGTGAGGTTATGTGAAGTTTATTCAAGATGGTTTCTTTTGAGACTTTATCAAAGTTATCTTGTTTATAAAAGTTTATTTTAGTTTATTAGTTAGTTTAAGCCTCCCTATCCTCAACAATGAGATGTAAAGAGAGGAAGGAAGAAGGCACCATTTAGTATGGAGTTAAGGGAACGTGGAATCTATGCAGAAAGGGCACAGAAACAGAAAGCTAAGAAAGAAGTTCATGAAACAAGAAAAAGTTGAAGAAGAAAGTAGTAGGCGGTGAAAAACAGGACAGCAGTGAACCGAAAAAAGATGGTCCGTAACACAACAAAACCTATTCTATTTTAACAAAAAGAAAGCCTACCTAACCTTTAGCTCGGGCCCTCACATTGTCCCCCTGGGAGCGCTAGTTCCCATAGATACAATAATTGTATCCCCCTGAGGGGTCTTGTTTATAAAAATTAATTATGCAATAGAGAAAGTACGTGCCGAATTTGATAATTACGAGTCGCTGATATATTACATTTGGAATTTTTTATCTCCAAAAACAGTCACGTGCGACAGTGTTCATACACAAATTCGGGTCATAATTGATTTCATTGTTGTCAACAATTTCCATTATTTCGTTGCGACATTTAGGTAGTTGGAGACTTTAAAACATTTAACGTGAATGACATTGTGCTCGCAAATGCTTAGTTTTCAAAATATTTAACTTTGAAGTTATGGGAACGTCGCATAAAAAATTGAACGAACAGACGCGTAAATAAGCTGAAATACGGTACTGACATAACGATAGCTGAGGTTAGATTAGGTAAAGTTAGATTAGTTAAAAAAACTAACCTAAATAAACCTAAAATAACTCAACTTAATAATACCGATATCGATGGTTTTTCCCGCCAAAGTGACTGCGCATGTTCTGTATCCGCCACACACCGGAAGAGCCATTTCGAAACTGCCGTTAATGCTATCCTTACTTGAACATTATCTAAGCTGTATCTCGGAAACTAATCTTTTGCAGGAACCATGTCATTCATGTAAAACGTCTTCAAATCTACCATATTATTTATGTGTGGCAACGAAATTATTGAAACCGCAAACATTAAATTCAATTTTGACCCAAATTCGTTTTGTTCGTTTGTAATAATACATAGATAATTATATTTGCAGCATCTTTCAACAGTGCACCACTTTTGTAACCCCGGAGTTTTAACTGAATAGAAATTGAAGTTAAGGAGCATGTGTATGGACAAGGTGTATCTGGTAATAGGCTTCAACCTCAAATTTTCATTGTTGTATTCTATAAAATAGTTTTCTGATGCTAATCCAATGACCTCCCCTTCCACAACTGGAAGACTCCATTAATTTTCATCAATTCATCACAATTATCTCAATGTTTGCTTTTGAATTGCTTGCACTCCCACTGAGGTAAAATGTTTGTAAAATTAACTCATGATTTAGAAACACCTAATTTTATGCTCGGACTTCATCTTCAACATGACCACTGGATGCCAAGCCCAAATTAAAACTGTTCGACCAACCTTCATAACAAAATTAGATTTAAACGTAACTTAAGCCTCACTTTAAACGTTAAGTTTCAATAAATATTAGCGTATCCGTAAGGAAGTTGCAACATATTCAAAGAAGCTTTTCATCTTTAAGAACTGAATACGTGAAAAATAGAAAAATTGAAACAAAAAAATCGGACGTACGGTGTGTAGTCGTCCAACACAAGAGCAGGGTAATAAGTGGGGCTGGACATCTGAACACTAAACACAGTCATAAGAAAGGCATAACAGAAAAAATTAATTTGCTTTAAGAATGCCACGACGCCCTGCGTTTTGTATTTAAGGTCCAATTGTTAAGGAACTTGCACAGTATATGTAAAATATGTTTTAAAACACATTTTATTTATGTTTTTTCTCAATTTTCTTTATAATTTTCTAAAAAATCGTGGCCGTCTTAAAGCACAGAATTCCCCAGAAAAGCATTACATAGTGGCTGGGCAATGAAGCTATGAAACAAAACCGGGGTCGATGTTGAGTTTAATGCGCTCACGGAAATTACAAATTTGGTTCCAAAGAATCACTACAGTAGCACATCTAAAAACGTTGTACACGAATGACATTTTACTCGCTGATGCGTAATTTTCGAGTTATTCAACTTTGAAGTTAAAGGCACGTCGGTTATAACTGTGAAGGAACGGACACGTAAATATGCTGTAATACGGTATTGATATTACGATGGGTAAGGTTAGGTAATGTTTGGTTAGTTCAATAAACTCGCCTAAATTAACCTAAATCGACCTACAATAGCTTACCTCAACTTATCCAAACCAAGGCTGTTATTTTCCCGCCAAAAAAGTGGGTGTGTTCCGCCATAAAAGTGGGCGTTTTCCAAGAACGCGGCGACCAAGCCACTAACTATTTAATGTTATGGTAAATGTGTAGCGTTGGGTAGTAATCGAATTTTCACTTCTCAGTGCCTAAACATAGTTAAATAGATCGAAATAAACAAGTTTTCTTCTACGCACTTTTTGTCGGAAATGAGGGTTAATGTTGAGGAGATGCAACTAATTGATTTTTGAAATTTTGTTTTCTGTATTATGGTAATTACATCGAAATAACTTTTCTTCTATGCACTTTTTGAGGCAAACTAGTATTTAACAAATTATAGCGGTAGGTGTAGTTTCGTCTTTGATGACGTATGCGCTCGAATGAACAGCTACTCGTCGATTTTCGAATTTATGTTGCTTGAATCACGTTAATAAAATCGAAATGAAGTACTTTTCTTTCAGACACTTTTTGCGGCAAATGAGTATTTGACGAGTTATAGCGTTAGATTTAGTTTCGTCTTTGATGACGACCGCGTCGGAAGCCAGAGTCCATTATAGTGTTGCCATTCGACGCGCCCCATGAATTACTTCCCGCTTCGAACACTTGAGTAACTGTTGTGGTAACTAATTTACCGCTATAACTCGTCAAATACTCATTTAAGATGGAGAGTGCATAGGCGAAAACTTGTTTATTTCGATCTAATTAACTATGTTTAAGCACCGAAAAGTGCAAAATCGATTGCTGACCTTTCCTACACATTAACCCATTGAAAATTGAATCACAGTATAATTTTTCTCGAATATTGAACAACAGGTAATCCTCTCCGGTTGACGTTCTGAGGTAATGTCATACCATCCAGAGCAGCAATAAGCATTTTTTCGAGGAACACCTAGTCCGCAAAATAAGTTGAGAAGCTGTTTAGGTCAATATTTACTTTAATGTTGTCAACTATTTTCATAATTTCGTTGCGAAGAATAAATAAAGGAACACATTTAAGAATGTTTTGTACGAATGACATTCTGCCCTGTGATGCGTTATTTTTTAATTATTCAACTTTGAAGCTGGCTTGTGCGCACCATGGAAGCGCGCGCGGCTAGCGTAATTCAATTAATAACGGAAGCTAACCCCCTATTACAAACGTAAAGAGGTTGGGTCGTGAGGGGTAGCCACAGTTATTGTAGTGAAAATTATAAATAAAGGTTTCTAGTAACGTCCGTTTACATCGACTCCAAGGTGGCTGCCACCATGGCGCCAACCAGTACCCAAGATGGCGGCAGCCATCTTGGAGTCGATGTAAACAAACGTCACTAGAAACCTTTATTTATAATTTTCACTAAAAGAACTGTTGCTACCCCTCACGACCCAACCTCTTTACGTTTGTAATAGGGGGTTAGCATCCGTTTCTATTGCGAAAACAATGACTGCTTGTGCGCAAAAAAGGCCATCCAGGAGCGCCAAACTTAAATAACTCGAAAACTAAGCATTTCCTGGCACATTGTCATTCGTTTAAAACGTCTTAAAATCGACTATATTACCTATCTATACCTACGAAATGATGAAAATCGTTGACAACATTAAAGTAAATGTTGACAGCTGTTTTCAGCGCACAAATTTAGCTCTACTAGTTTTGGGTTAAAATGGTAAGGGAGTAGGCCAGTCCAAGGCAAGGATTTAAGGCAGTCTAAGACATGAGAAAACTACATCGAAATGGTCGCGATATTCTTCCTCATACCATAAAGAGCTACACTTTTCAAGGAGCCTAATGATGGACAACTTCATTTTTTCATGGAGCGGGAAACCATTCATCGACAAGCGCCTGACAAAACAGGAAGTAAATGGTATTTCTGTAAATTTACTTATAATAAATTATTAATTTACATTCACCTTGATTACCTGAACACAGATTTTGTACTGTTGATCAGAAAACAAGACTTTCTTACTCACGGCTAGGTACAGCGGAACTTTTTGCGACAGCCCGCATTATCGATAAATCTGAAGGATATGACAGTCATCGATTTTCCACTTTTCGGTGCCTAAACCTAATGGATTGAATCAAATTAAACAAGGTTTCTTCTATGCACTTTCCGTTTGAAATTATTATATTACGAGTTATAGCGGTAGGTTTAGTTTCGTCTTTGATGACAAATGAGCTCGAATAAACAGCTACTCATCGATTTTCGAATTTTTGTTGCTTGAATCATGGTAATAACATCGAAATAAACAACTTTTCTTCGATACACTTTTTTCGTCATATAAGTATTTAACGAGGTATAACGGTAGGTTTGGTTTCGTCTTTGATGACGATCGCGCTGGAAGCGAGTGCGCTTTGCAGTGTTGCTGTCCGACGCGCTCCTTGAATTACTTGCCGCTTCTAACACTGGAGTTGCGGTAAGTCATTTACCGTTCTAACTAATAAAATACTCATTTCGGACGGAAAGTGCTCAGAAGAAAACTTGTTTATTTCGATTTAATTAACTATGCTCACGCATCGAAATTTACAAAATCGATAACTCTCATATCCTTCAGATTTACCGCATTATCTAAGAATCAAGTGAGACTTACAGCTTCACGAATAAAATTTTCAACCAAGTCACACACCTTAAACTGGCACAAACGACACTTCAGATGCAAAAAGATGATGCTCAGCGCAGCTACACAACACGGCTCACTCCACGGCTCGCCTCATTCAGCTCCCTCCTTATACAGCCCATCGACTGTTCGACAGTGTTGCACCTCGGTTGTGTATGGATCGATTTTTCAAAATTATATTGAAATATTTTGAAGCATGCAGTCACGTCACGTAAAAGGCTTTCGAATCATGAATTCAGTCAAGTGCTAAAATTTTAAAAGTGCATTCTATCCATTTATGGTCCTGACTGTGACGTTCGACAGCGTTTCGATGGTAGTGCGGCGTACATTATTTTTACCTGAAGAGTTGTTTGTTAATAATTTGGTCAAATATCAAATAACATATCAATGGGTAAACATTTTTCTTGGTCTCAGTATGAGGATTGGCAAATTGAAAGGTAAAAAGTCAAATATTTTTCAAAATAGCATCAAAATTTTCTTGTCAGGGTTGCGGAGTCAGAGTCAGAGTCGATTGTGGTGGAGTCGAGGTCGGAGTCATTTTTTTCGGTGCTTTCAACTCTGATTTTTGCGAAAATCAACTTATAATTGTTTAAAACCGAATTTAAACAAAACAGAGTTAAAATAACCGGCAAACCGCAGCCGAGACGGTACCGAAACGGTTTTGTGAAAGTACAGAAATTTCTTGGGATACCTTCCCGACTCGCGCGCCGTCAAAATACAAAAGTTCATTAATTTCATTCACTTGTAACTTTTGAAATAATGCACCTATCGAGTTCAAATTAATCTTAAAATGAAGAATTAAACTTTCCTAAGAGAAAATCGTATGTACCAAAATTCCCTAGCATTTACAAACTAAAGGGAGCGAAGTTTCTGTAACCCCTCAATGAAAGTCAGACTTTTTCGATGAGCCTCATTTTGTCGAGGAGCTAATTTCTAAACTATAGCACCTATAAACTTCAAATTAGTTTCAATTTTTAGAGCAAATCGTTCTTCACGCTTTCGTGTATGACAAAACTCTCAAACGCTTTCTGGGGGCAGGGAGCGAAGTTCCCGTAACCCCTCAATCGCAGTTTGGGCAACTGCTAATTTCTAAAAAATTGCACTTATGTAAAATATTATCGAAATTCTACAACCAAGTAATACTAGCGAAATCAAAATGAGGAATAAGAAACAAACATGCACGGATGAAATCATACGTCAAATGAAATTGTTACATTTCACATATGCGATTACATTGAACGGAGTAATATTTTTTTTAATGATGTTGAATGTAATGGTACAAAACATTTACAGAAAGCGAGACAGGTTGGGCCAGTGGCTCAGCTAGCCGAAAATTTCGTGAGATCAGGATCCCCAAAAAATAATGCCTGGAATAATGTTGGCCTTGAATAATTTCTATTGCAGACATTAATTATCAACAATCTTGTTTATTCTTTTTCTCAAAACGGCTACTGAAACTGGCCCCAGCTCAATACTTTTTTTTTTTGGGGGGGGGGGGAGGGGGCTTGGCCACCCATGTCCGTATAATGCTGAAGAGTGTACCAATAGGATGTAAATAGGATGATAAAACCCAGGATGTTTTTGTTTATGTTGTTGTTTTAGTTCCTTGACTGTAACCTGAGCTATCATAAAAATTTCTATCATGAATTAAAAATCAGTTCATTTTTATGTTTTTCGTAGTCATTTTTTTTTTGTAGTTATTTTCTTACACATAATTACTTACGATTACAGTGAGCTCGACTGTCATTTTCAATGTAGTAGGACATAAGTTGTTTTTAATTTTTTAGCTTTTAATATTTTTTCCCTTATGTTTCATTTTTAATCCGAATATATAATAATATGTGTGTGTGCACACATACGAGTATGTACGCACGCGCATGCATGGATATATCTGCGCAAATGTATGTAGGTATATTTATATCTACATAAATATATAAACATGTCTCTATCTCTATTTTTACTTGAAAATTATTCGGTTAAGTTATTTTATTGCTTGTGAGAAATTATTTCGAAAATAGATCTATCACTACCTCAGAGGGTGCATCCGTGAATAGAAAAAATGAAAAATAGAAACAGAGAAATGAAATAAAGCGCTCGTGAAAAATTATCATCTCTCTGTGCGTATGCTGAACAAGCCATGAATTTCATTTTTGCGTGTAAGTTTGCATATGCGTTCCTTATCTAGATGTGCGTGTTGGGTTGCGTGATGTTCTTTATAAATTACTTTGTAATTAGCTTTTTCTCAATACTTGATAGTCATTTACGACGGTGTTTTAAGCGGCTTCGGGAAAGCGTTTTTTGTCTTTCCGTACTTCGATTCAACAAATAATTTCGGAATTCCGAAGAATTCTCTAGTAGTATTTAAAATCATTGATAAGTTGTCAGCCATCTCTTGGGATATAAAACTTCCAAGAAATTACATTTTTTATTTAACTAGCCCTTGACAGGGTAATTAATCTATATGAACACCACGTAGAGTTTCTACTAGCACACCTCGTATAATTTGTCTATTAGTACACCTCGTACGGTTTGACTATTAGTAGACCACATATAGTTTGTCGATTAGTACTCCTCGTATGGTACGTTTGTCTAAGGACGTCATATATCAAGATATTTTTTTTAAAATCCAATATGTTGTCATGTATCTCATGTGCCAACCTTTTTGGAGAAAAACGGTTGTTCTTTCTTTTTTCTTTCTTTCTTTCTTGGCCCCCCTTAGCTGCGCTACTGGGTTGGGCAATGGTTGAATGAAATTAAGAGAATAAGTAAACACGGAAATATCGGAGTCGTTGGTTTCCGTGTTTACTGGTTTTAGTCGTAGGTAATTTTCTGTTGTATTGGAATCAAAGTTGAGGTCAATGTCGGTGCCAATATATTTTAGGAAAAACTGAAATCGAGAATACCGACAAATAGTGATTCCAACCTATATTACATCACATCCGAATGAACGACTCCGACTCCACCAGATTCGGAGAAGATACTCCGAGTCTCCGACTCCAACTTAAAACATGCGTCTCCCAACTCCGACTCCGCAACCCTGCCTCCATCCAATTCTAATGAGAATATTCATCATCATATGTTGGCATTACATTAGGGGAGTTGTGCTGACGCTGCGCCGGGCCCTCAGAGTGTTAAGGTATCGCTGTGGTAAGACATCTGTTCCAGCGGTCGGTCCTATGTCCGTGGTAGCTTTTAATGTATAGTGTAGTGCCAGCTGCCTTAGTTTCAGGTTCAACAACTTAAGCAATCCTAGGAAGACGAAAAGACGATATTTTAATTAAAAAAATTTAACATGGAGTGTGAAATACGCTATTTGAAAACGCTTCAAGGCAACAGTGCTGATAGAAGAAATATATCAGAAGAAATATATATTAAATTTCTAACGTAAGATGCAATTTCCCCTTCATGTTACATCCATCTTTCTTGCCCTTTAACTTTCTTCCGTGTCTCTATTTTATCGCATGTATAAAAACGTTGTTAAGGTCAACCCAATTTGTCAATTTTTTCATCCGATTCGGTTGAAATTTGGCCAGTTTATGTATTTGTTGAAAGTAAACTTCTTTTACTCACGTAACTTTTTCGATTTAGGCCTTATTTTTTGAAAAATACGAAAAATTAGGTTTGGTAAATTTTTATGGATATTTCAAAAAAGACTAGTCATTGAGTTTTTATGCTAGATCAAAACCATAGACAGTTTAGAATCCTTGAAGCATTGCAAACAAAGTTACGCTGACAAATTTTCCATTTTAAACTGTTCGTTTTTTTATAAATGCGACATTTGATCACTAATAACAGATACATTTTTTAACTTATTTTTGCATTAAAAAAAAATTTCAAATGGAAAATTTGTTCGCATAACTTTGTTTGCAATGCTTCAAGGAATCTAAAACTGTATTTGATTTTATTCTAGCATAAAAACTCAATTGCTAGTCTTTTTTTGAATGTTGAAAGTTAAAGGTTTTGGGTATAAGCCAAAAAACAAAATTTTTTGTTGAAGTGTAATATAGTGGACGATTTATGTAATTGAATGCTGTTTTCATTTTTATATCGATAATCTTCGTGCATAACTTCATATTCACACTGTGATTTGTAATTTAGAATAAAATAAACAAAATAATATATAAGATTTTTTTTATAAAAAATGTGAAATTTCATATTTGTAGTCTGATTCTTGTGAAATTTGACTACTATATTTAACTTTTGAAGAGAAATACAATTTCATCAATTCATTTCTTCGATTCAGGCCTTAGGTTTTTAAAAAAATCTAACATATTGGTTTTTTAGTTCATTTTCATTGATATTTCAAAAGAATAGAAGTCATTGAGTTTTTATGCTAGAATAAAACCAGAGACAGTTTTAGAATCCTTGAAGCATTGTAAACAATTTTACGGTTTCAAATTTTCCATTTCCCGTTTTGTTTTCTTTTTATATGGGGTCGAAATGGGGTCGAAAATTTAGGATTTTTGGTCTCCTTACCCCCCGTGGGGGGGAACTAGTGCCCGTAGCGCGCTAAAATTTTAGGACCGAATAGTCCACCACCTAAGGGTCCTTTTTCAACAACAACATGAAAATGGCTCATCAACATGAAAATGGCCTGGGTTGACCTTAAAAAGAATAGCGAGAGGTTGAGAAACCTAAAATATTTTTTGTTGTAACTCCCAAACGGGAACTTGATTTTCCCTAAATTTATGTTAGACAATTAGGAATTATCTCTTCATTACCTTACCTAGAAACCGCTAATATTTATCTTGATTATTTTATTCGACTACAATGGCAACACAGCAGTCAGCTCAATGTAGCAGGAAGTGTTATGACTTTGCTACGGAACAGCCAGTTATTCCGCCGAGGGAAGGAGACCTGAGGAATGTAGCACCAGTTTATGTCCTGCTCGACAATATCGATCCGCCGAACCCAGACTAAACAAGAGATGCCTTACCAGAGCCAAATTCCTCAGGCTTGCCTGGCACCATAGTAACACCTAACGAAAGGCTAGATACCCTCATGCGAAGCAGCAGCCCGACGACGGTTGAGCGATCCCGACAGCTGCGGCAGTCTTGCGACAACGCCTGCACTATTTAAGCTTGTACTAAAAGCCAAAATACACGAACGCTTTTTTCACCGACACCGATCATCATGAGCGGCGTTAAGCCCCGCCCACAGCAAGCACTGAGCGTGAACGATCCCTGCTGAGCTTATACACGGAAGGGTTCGATCACAGCGACTGATAGGTGATCAAAGACGGGCATAAATTATTTTAAATGTGTTTAAATACTAAATACTTGCCTAAAAAGTATTGAAAGTATACCAATACTAAATATTTATGCAAATGCATTTTGAAACAAGTATTGAAATACTAAATGCTCTGAAAAGTATTTAAATACATTTCAAAAACTTGTCTCATACATCGTAAAATATATTACTTCATCATATATAAAGGGTGTGTCAATACACCTATAATACTTTCAATGCACGTTGTAATAAGTTTGGTTCTGTTGCTAATTCGTGTAAGATATATTATCATTTTGGCCGATTAACATTTTTTTTGCGGATTTTGTTCTGATTTTATTTAATTAAGTTATAAAACATACACAACTTCTTTAAAAGTATTTATATACTATATTCAATGAAAAATGACAGAAGTTTTTCCAAATATTTTTTTAAACCTACAAAAGTATTTAAATACTGCCAACTCCGTACGTTATCATGTGCTAAACTGTATCGCAAATATCTTTTAAAAATGTCAGCGTGGACATCAAAGGTTGTGTGCCTAATTTTCCTCAGTTCCTGTATCGGATATTGCAGATTTCATCATTACAGAAGATTCTTTTCGATATTGTGCCCCCAATGTCTGTATTTTTCTTTTCAATATTGATATTCGAAGAGTTAGGTAGTTGTTTCTCTATCTGTAGGTAGAAATCTTCTTTTACCAATCTATTTACATATGAATCCAGCTTTGTATCCCATAAGCATGGAAACTGCTTTGAATTATTAGTCAAGATGGAAAACTCATGACGTGACCACCGGGGGTGCGGCATTGTCACAATCTCCCTTCGCAACGTCTGAATCATCGCTGCCGAGCTTATACACGCGCGCTCTTCACCGTCACCGTTCATTGTCACTGACGCTCATGAGAGAAAATATCTAACTTGCTAGATAAGCCGGTGACGGTCATAAGGATCGGTGCCGCTCACGAAATTAGGGTCATTTTGGCTTGCAGTGGGTGGGGCTTAGCTGCATTGGGTGGGGCTAAGCGACTCGCATAAGGATCGGTGATGGTGATGAGCGTTCGTGTATTCGGGCCTTAACGGTGAGATTCAATGATTCGAGTACGAGAGTTCGTCTCGTAAGAGTCTTTTTAGCGCCACTAATTGACTTGTAAATTTGAACTCAGCCTGCACTTACTCTTTGTGATTCTTGTGTTAATTCCAACGTATTCAATTTAACTTAAACACGATACCCTTTTATCGTCATCGTCCCCGCTGCTTCCTCTAGAGGCTAAAATACACGCACGCTTTTTTCACCGTCACCGATCATCATGAGAGGCATTAAGCCCCGCCCACCAGTAAGCAGTGAGCGTGAACGGTCACGGCCGAGCTTATACACGCGCGCTCTTCACCGTCACCGTTCAATGTAATTGACGCTGATTAGGGAAAATATCTAACATGCTTGATATGCCGGTGACGGTCATAAGGATCGGTGCCGCTCACGAAATTAGGGTCATTTTGGCTTGCAGTGGGTGGGGCTTAGCTGCAGTAGGTGGGGCTAAGCGGCTCTCATAAGGATCGTTGACGGTGATGAGCGTTCGTGTATTCGGGCCTTAAGGTAAAGTTTGCACATTCATTTTCTTATCCCTGCTTTGCGTGTCCTCATTAATCCCTCATCATAATTGTCATCATTCAACTCTTATTAAATGTATGGCCATACCCAGTTGAAAATTAGCGCAGTTGCGCTGGAGAATTTTGTCAGTTTTTCGCAGTGATCTTACTTTTAAGACGAATTCCAGCGGTTCTCCGCAGACAAAATGCATGGGAGTCAATTCGAATAGCGTTTTTTGGCAGACCTCAGCAGTAATTGTCTACAGTCAGAATTGAAGCAGATAGTTCTCCGTTGGCCTTCGTCGTTCGCAGCAGTAAATGCCTCGGTCGAAAATTATCGCAAGGCATTAACAAACTGCACTATTTAAACTTTTCAACAGTATTTAAACCGCGCATTTCTCTCGTTTGCGACAAAGGCTCCATAACTCAAAAAACTGGATTGTTGAGTTATCCATACAGGCATTAGCGTTTGCATCTCGGGATCCTGGGATCCTGGATGATTTGGGGCTGAAATTTGCTGAAATGGCTGAAATCCGGGAATTCATTTTTTCCCGGGGTTCAAAATAGCATACATATTTCAAGATATTAGTCAGAAAATAACTTAAAATCATGCAGTTTCCCTGGAATTCCCGGGATTCTAATTAGGGTAAATATTTCAAGATATTAGTGAGAAAATAACTTAAAATCATGCTGTTTAATATGATAAATCCCTTACAGAACTAAGAAAACGACTTTAGTGTTTTAATATTATTGCAATTTACATCACTACACCGTGCATGTAGTCTACACTATCTTATTATATAGTTCAACGATTTCATCAGAATATATTTTGTGGATTTGCAGGTAATAAAGAACAGACTGTAATAGATGCGATGGCAACGGCCGACGTTGTAGAAACTAAAGTCTTTGTGTGGCGATACTATGTTAAAGATGAAACTGGATAAAGTGCAAAATTATAAAGTGCGGCAAGATTTACTCTGTAACGGCTGGTCTACCAGTGGTTTGTTACGTCACCTATTGAGTAAACACAACATAGTGAAGCCTAAAACTGTAGACACTGTTGCATCAACTAGTAGCTGTGAAAAAACAATTCGTACTGGAACAAAGCGCCCTCATGCAAGGGAGAGCGATAGTGAAATCACTAATCCTAAACAAACGAAAATAACAAGTTTTGAAAGGGTGCATCGAAGTACTCCGGAAGAACAAGTGACCAAGCTAGTAGCAGTTGATGGCGTGTCAGTAAATTCAGTTGCGAAGAGGGAATCCATCAGAGAATCCCTGCAGATGAAGGTTTTTCGCTCCCTAAATCGCCAAATAATGCGACAAATTACAATTGCATCAATGTAAAATATAAAGAAATCCCGAAATTGCCAGGATTGTCTTCCTTAATTTCTTGCAAACCATAACAGACATATTCATCTTCAAATTCTGATTTTTTTGGTATAAGCGTCATAACTGTAGCTCAAAAATTGACCGCTAGAGAGCGCTAAAATGTTCTAACGACAGATCTTTACGGTACCAACGTCGCTGTTTAACATGCCTCTCCTGAAAAATTGATTATTTCGAGTTACATATCAAATTTGCAGGAATTAGTAAGCGAATGAGTTCACAAGCGAGCCTGAGCAAAAAAGTACAAGATAAACCCTTATCAGTTGCAATTTCCACTGGACCATGGAGCTAGGATATATGGAGGGAGCATAGCGCACTCCGATCGGGCTCAATTTGGCTGCAAAAGTTGAAAGACTCGGGCACTCTCAATGCCCGACACGTCACAATTCTGAGCCAACCACAGACGCTTGGCTGAAGTTGGCTTCACCCACCTTCCCTACAACCCCTCCTCATTTTCCAAAGCAAGATTAGTACCTCACCACAATCAGAGGGTGAGGTGTGCGTGCAAGTCGCTCTAATTTGTTATAATCAAGGGCCTGTAATCTTTATAGTTTTAAACTCTTAATAGTATCAAAATTACTAGCAAAGATACATTAAGTGTCCTCAAGTGAGGAAACACAATTTATTATCTTTCGGAGTCTTAGAATCCCAAATTAATGATTGACGATTAACTCAACAGCTGGAAGAGCATTCCGCGAGCGTGTGCGCACTCTAGCGTAGCCAGTAGGTAACTGACGTCCGTGCTGACGTCACACTTGCGAGACGGCTATTGGTTACCAAAAACATAGGAGAAATCTCAAAAACTGGTTCTCTTCACAGACAGCTATGCTCCCTCCATATATACTCCCTCCACGCACTGGACTTCCGAATGTCATTCGAGTAAGAGACGAATGAGGTGCCAAATGTTGCTGCTTTTTTCAAATACTAACGTTCATAGAACTAGTTTTCTGAATTTTTTAGAGGTACTTTTAGCTAATATTGCTCATTTATTCATTCCAATTCTGTATAAGTATTTGTTTTTTCAATGAGTCGACAAGACATCAGTTCATCCCTATATTTTTCCTCGATCATTCGTCGATGCATCGTGGCATACCCTGGCATGGTGCAACAGTGGTGCAACCGGCAGGCGGCAGCCAGCCTGTTCCACTCTGACTGTCATCGCGTGCGTGTGTGTTACTCTGACCGTGTGAATAACGGATCACAAGTGTTCAGTGTAAATATACTTGACTTACTTAATTTAGGTCTGTTTTAAGTGATTAAGTACAAAAGTGCTTTTGAGTATATTACGTGCTCATATAGTCGGTTTAATCTTTAATGCAATTACCAATCTAGTTACTAGATTTTTCCTGTTGTATGTTGCATCACTAACAACTTTGTGTTCATAGTCTAATTTATCGTCATGTTTTCAGAATTCCTTATTATTTTAGGCAACACAGAAATATTTTCATGAAACGTTAGAGCGGCAGACTTTGACCTTAATTTGAATAATGCAGAAACGAAAACTGTACTCAACGTTATCAGCTCGTCAGAAAAGGCGCCGAATCGTGAGTCATGGCTCCTCTGTGCGAGACACTCCTCAGAATTCTAATCTTGCGAGAACTTTGCCATCAACTAGCACATCTATGAAAAATGTAAGTACTACAGTTTCACAATGCCGTAAAGCTGACCGTCCGACAGAGTTAGCAGCTCCTCAGCCTCAAAGTTTTCGAGTACTTGAATCTGACTCAACACTATCTTCTGAAGATGAAGTAATTCATAATTTTGAAGATTGTGAAAGAGATTTTCTACGAGCTGAAGATAAAATCGAGAGTATTACCCTGGATTGGGTTATTGAATGCCCTAACGTACCCGGATCATCGGTGACTAAGCTGCTACATAATTTTCATCACCATTTCCCACGTATTACATTGACTGCTAGAACACTTCTTAAAAGAAATTTACAGGATGCTACATTTGTTAACATGCATTACGGACGGTATGTTCACATAAATGATTAGCAAAGTAGTTTTCGTAAATATATTCAGTCATTACAAGAATTTCAAGACATTAAGTTACTCATAAACGTCGATGGAATACCTCTGTTCAAAGACTCCAGAAAATACCATGCGTATCCCATTTTGATTAAAGTTTTCAAAAAGAAGAAAATATTTTGTGCAGGAATTTATTTATCTGAAAGTGAGGAGACGAACAAGATGCCAACAAGATGCTTCAAATCAGAAATCATTCTAAATTTCAGCAAATAAAATTAGCATACTAGGCCACTGTTCCATCTACTTGTACGTGTATGAGAGTTTTGTGATACATGTTAGCGTGACGAATGATTAGAGGTTGAAATTGAAACTAATTTGTAGTTTTTAGATGGTATAGTTTTGAAATTAGCGTGGAGATAAAATGAGGCTCATCAAAAAAATCTGCCTCCCATTAAGGAGTTACGGAAACTTCGCTCCCTGCCCCCCAGAGAATGAGAGTTTTGCCATACATGTTACCGCGAAAAATGGTTTGCTCTAAAAATTGAAACTAATTTGAAGATTATAGGTGCTATGGTTTAGGAATTAGCTTCTCGACAAAATGAGGCTCATCAAAAAATTTTGACTTTCATTGTGGGGTAACGAATTTCGCTTCCTTTTGTCTGTGAATGCTAAGGAATTTTGGCATATACGATTTTCTCTTAAGAAAGTTTCATTCTGTATTTTGAAAGAAATTTGAACTCTATAGGTGCATTATTTCGAAAGTTGCAAGTGAATAAATTTAATGAACTTTTGTGTTTTGACGGCACGCGAGTCGGGAAGGTATCTCAAGAAATTTCTGTACTTTTCACAAAACCGTTTCTGTACCAAGGAAGTTGGATATATGGAACCGGCATCGCTATCTTTTGCCAGTCAAGCGAGTGAAGCCACTTCTGCCGTCCCAAGCCCCGCCCACCCGGCATTAGGTCCCTGTGTGGAGGTGGTGTTGCAGTGGAGGAGTAGCACCACCTCCATCATCAGCGACTGAAGACCGCGCTGTTAAATGGCAGACTTGCGCTACTCTGTGCTATACGTTTTTTTCTTAGGCATATATTTCAATTGCATCCTCGCTGAATATTAAAGAAACTCATATTGAGGAAACTCGTCCTTGAACGCAGCGTGGATAGCGGCGCCCTGTCACGCTGAGTGTCTGACACGCACTGAGCCCATGGAGCTAGGATATACTGGAGGGAGCATAGCCGATTCCAATCGGGTTCAAATTAGATGCAAAAGTTGGGAGACTGGGGCATTGGCAAGGCCCCACACGTGAGCCAACCACAGACGCTTGGCTGAAGTTGGCTCCTCCTCGCCTCCTCACCTCCTCTACAATTCGCCCTCCCTGGCCTCCCATTTTCCAAAGCAAGATTAGTACCGCTCCACAAGTCAAAGGATGAGGTGCGCGTGCAAGTCACTCTCTAATTTGTTATATTCAAGGGCCTGTAATCTTTATAGTTTTCAACTCTTAATGAATCTTTGCTAGTAATTTTGATATTATGAAGTGTCCTCAAGTGAGGAAACACAATTTATTATCTTTCGGAGTCTTAGAATCCCAAATTAATGATTACCGATAAACTCAGCAGCTGGAAGAGCATTCAGCGAGCGTGTGCGCATCCTAGCGTAGTTGGTAGGTAACTGGCTTTCGTGCTGACGTCACACTTGCGAGACGGCTATTGGTTACCACAGACAGAGGAGAAATCTCAAAAACTGGTTCTCTTCACAGGCGGCTATGCTCCCTCCATATATACTCCCTCCACGACTGAGCCCCATCTCCGTGTGTGTGCCCGTATACACAGAACACTTACATAAGAAGAACTGCAAAACTACGGTGGACCGCAAGTCCGCTCTAGACAAACGTATTCACGCACGCCAACCAATCAGCTTCTATCAGCCATGACTCGCAGCTGACGTCATTGTTGACAAGGCTTTCAATTGGCTGCGTATCCAGGCTCTACTATGATACTCGTTAGGATTGACACTCAAGTTATTATTCAAAAGTTAAGAAACGTTTCTTGGCGTAATAAGGATAGTGAAAGTCAAAGTAGTACATTTCGATTATATTGATAACACTTTTTTATATTGTCCTTCACTATACATAAACGTGAATGTGCATTCATGAACATATTTACAATTTATATTTATAAACTGAGGCGCATTTAAATTAGCCTCAGGTTCTAAATGTGATAAAACGTCGGTGCCGTATATTAAGTTTTTCGGAAAGAGTTCATCAACATTTTAAACCATTAAATACCAGATTCTTATATTAGTCGAAACAATTCGATAATGAAGAAATTAAGATGTTTGAGTGATAAAAAAAACTGCTAAAAATAGCTAGCACACTTTTCCACTGCGCATTTTTTAAGCGTACGTAAGGAGCCATTTCTGCTGCAATCTTCGTTACACCTCTGTCAAATGCTCACAGCCGACTAACGACTTCAGATTCAAACAAGAGACACATAACAATTTACCGGCTCCGTCATTGGCCAATTGGCCCCTACGTCATTGTCGACAGGGCTGAAACTCACTTAGTGATAAGTTGAGGATCTTCTAGTATATGATCTGTGCCGTATACCCTACAGCTACCGAAAATTGGCTTCACTTTAGAGCGCTGATGCCGCCTCCATTCTTAAACCTCCTTGTTCTGTACAGTCTCGGCTGCGGCCTGCCAGTGTTGAAATACTTTTTTGAAAAGCTAAAAATGTGAACGGTTTTTGTTGATCATTCTCTTCCAAGAACGAAACGGCGTATCTATACCTATTACCTAATAGTCTCATATTATCATTGATATCTAGTCATTGTGGGTTCATATACAGGTGTGGCCAATGATATTGAATAAAAAAACATTTTTGATTTCAGGGCTTTATTTCAGAATATACTCATGTCTAGTCGTTAACAGTTTTATAATGTAGCAAAATTACTTAGAAGTAAAGTTAAAAGAAAATTAAAGTAAAGTTAAAAAAAATTTTTTCCTAAAATATGGAAAACCTATTTGTTCTGGTTTAAAAGCTGATACGGGCATTGGAACTGATGGAAAAATCGTTTGCAAGATGAGTGGCATGTTTATTTTCAAATATTTGGTTTAATTATTTGTTTTTCTTAGATTTTAGAAATGTTTTCTTTACTAGATTCAAAATAATGGTAATTTCGAAATAATTGGGAAAATTATCATTCTTCTCCATCAGAGTGGTCTATCAACAAAGAAAATCCTTGCCAAGCAGCTTGTATGGTCGTCAACTGTCTACAAATTGATAAAAAAATTCAACGAGACGAAATCCATAGTGTCGAAGACAACCCCTGTCAGGAAATAATTCTCGTCGGTTCGTCATGATAGGGCTTTAGAGTGGCAGTCTGTCATCGACCTTCTCTTCTCGCCGTCGTCACGTGGACTTCAAGGGATCCATTGTGAGGGTACGTTTGGAGATAAGTAGGTGCATTTGTTCCGAATGTTCCTCACTGGCCTACATTTGGCTGTAGTTTCCCGTACTCGTGCCGTACCCTAAATTTAAAGCCATGACTTAAACGTAAATTCTAATGTCTTTAATATATTCCAGATAGAGTGCATTGCCATGTCTGTTAACTCAGAATCTTTTCTCGACAGCTCTCAATCTTACCACAGTCAAATTATTTACATCTTGTCCTATTTCATCTCGACAGATCACGATTATTGGCAAAATTGATGTGGGAGGCCGTCGGATGCACCAACTTCCGACTTCTTTACTTACCAAGAAGTCACCGACTACCTCTGCTGTTATTTATTATCATTAGTAATTCGCATTTCCATCACTAAATTAATAACCAGCATTGTGTCGTCCCTTTCCCCACTGTTTTTTCAATACTTCCTTCAAGGAGAGCTGCGAAAAAACTCTTTTGACGGCGAAGAACATCAAAGACCGGATCAATTTTTGCAGGAAGTACCAGCATTGGACTGCTGAACAATGGGGAAAATTCATTTTTTCGGATTAATCTCTGTTCCCCTTTTTGCAACTTTTGGGAAAGCCTCGTGCGACAAAAATAAGGCGAGAAATTTACCAAAAAGTGTTCCGTTCCAACGGCCAAGCATCCTGCCACTCGACACGTCTGAGGTTGCTTTTCAGGTAAGGGAACTGGAGCACTGACGAGTTTACCCAAAAACACAGCAATGAATTCGGCCTAGTACCTGAAAGTCTTAAAAGATCTCCATCCAACTGTAGCTGATCAGTTTCCCAACAAAGAGGTGGTTTACTAACATGAGGGCGCTCCCTGTCATAGTGCAAGAGGGGGGTAAAAAGTTCCTTGATGTCAATGGAGTGGTGATTTTAGGTCCTTGGCCTGGAAATTTGGCTGATCTGAATCCGATCGAAAATTTGAGGTTGATCATCTTAAGTCGAGTGAACAAGAAAAAGCCAACTAATTTAACGCAATGAGGAGCCTTAATTTTTTAAGGTAAGCGTACCCCTTATGAATCCTTGTTTATGAGATTTCTTGAGAAACTGGGATTTTTGCTGCTATAAGAAGTGTAAGAGGTCAGGTACACCCTGTGAAAAAATGAGACTCGTACGTTCACTCGTTCGCCCGCTACGGGGGTTTAAAGAATGGTGGGGAGGGGAGGGGGAAGTGGTATTTTATCATGTTACACCTCCCCCATGGCACTTTCTTCACGGCGCGAAGTTGCTATGTCATCTCCTATGTCTCTGGATTACTCTATAATGATTTCAGGGGTCTAACTTGAACCAAAAATTTTAAAAAAATTTTATTTAGATTGTTTATGTTTCTTTGTTTTGCTTATAATGTAAACAATGGTTTTTGGGGTTTCAAAATGTTTCTCCTCCTACAGTTTTTGAGCTACAGTGATGATTTTGGTATCATTGAATGCAAGAAGACACGGGCTTTTATTGTGACTATCATTTTTGTTCTCAAATTTCTTTTTTCAATATAAAAAAGTAAAAATTGTAAAAAATTTCCTTTTTCGAAAATATGCAGTTATATGACGTCATAACTTATGAACAATAAATAATTTGGGATTATTGATAGTCACCATAAAAGCCCGTGTCTTCCTGCATCCAATGATACCAAAACCATCACTCTACCTCAAACACTGTAGGAGGAGATACTTTTTGAACCCCCCCCTCAAATTTGGTTTTCTTTGATTTCCCATTTTCTTTTCAAGAAAATCCAACTTTTGCTCTAAGCAAAAACGATTCCAAATTTGATTTCCAATCAGTATACCAAATTTCATTGTTCTAGGTTCAATAATAAATAAAAAAGTCCGTATGGGGTAGGCTTCCCTTAAGAAGAGTGGAGGTCCTTTGATCAAAACATCATTGAAAAATTAGTAAACAGAATGCCAAAGCGCATCAGAACAATTTTGAAGAAGCGTGGTCAACATTGCAAATTTTGAGTATAATTACTTTACAGTTTTGCAGGTTATTAAAAATTGTTTATGGGCAATTAACATTTTTATCTATCCTTTATAATGTTTTGCGGAAGCAGCCAGTAAAAAACTATGCAAGACTACAACTTAGTTTATCGAGAAATTAGAAAAACTAACTTTTCCCAAAATCATTGGCCACACTTGTACTTATGTATGATACATACGAGTATGAAATGTAGGTTTGAAACAAGAGTGATATGGCAAATTTTTAAGTTTAAAAAGCAAAAGTTAGTCATTGAATGCATAGCAAATCCATTCTTTTTATGTATGTCTCGTTTATTTCTCCATAAATAAATATATAGGAAGTAGAAACTAGTAACAAATGCTTTGCAAGTTACTTGCAGGGCAGCTCAGCTGATGCAATGCATTTTACTCACTCACAGAGTGGCAACTCTGTACGCTCCTAATGTGTCTGTACTCTATACTTGTGGTTCTCTATAACGCTCTTTTCTAGTCTTTAGGTTATGCTAAGACGTATTGAGTGATAATGACTCGTTTTTGCTGAAACCTTAAGTTATGTTGTGATCATAAAGATTTCTAGTGTTTAGGTTATGATATATTCTTAATGAATAGTGTTTGCCATAACCTAAAGCTGTGTTCTGATACCTAAAGACTTCTAGTCTTCAAGCTATGATATCACTATTGATAATGGAAATTTAATGAGCTTATTCATATGTTGAGTAAAATATTAGTTGTTTTTTCTGCTATATGTAGTACTAATGTACTTCATATTGATCTCCTAGCTTTGTTTATTTCCTAGTCTTTAGGTCAAGTTCACATGTAATAATAATGGAAATACATGCACAATTCTAATGTTATACCTTGAATGTTGTTTGGTTCATTCAGAGTTATATTGTGTTTTACTATATCATTATCATGTTTTATTTTCAATTTCTGATCATTTCTTAGTGTTTCAGCGAGTATATGAAGATTTTTATAATTATGTTTTTATAGTTTCGAAAACTGATATAGTACCTGCTTTTCGAAATTATATATATATCCATATATATATAATCAATTACTTATTCATAAGGAAGATTTGGAAACGCTTTAAGATAATATCGATTTGGGGATTAATGAAAAAATTTAAATACAATGTGAACGAGCTGAAGTGAAAGAAATAACACAACATAAGCACCTGACTTAGTCCCAAACGTTATAACTAAGAGTAATGTTTTCAAGTGGGTTGGATCAGCTGCCTCAGCTGCAATGGTTGTTACATTTAAGCGATAGTCAAAAATTTCTTGTTGAAAATTTCTTGTTTTCAAATTGCACCAAAAATACAAAATAAATAGAAAATGGACGTTCTTTGAAACAATAAAGTATCAAAAGCCCGGTAAAAATTTAGAAGAGAATAAAAACTTACCACATTTAATTCAAAGAAGCTAAAAGAGGCTTTTATTCGTATACGAGATGTACCAAAAACGTCAGGCCCGCTAGCTGAGGCGGAAGCAGAACAAAATTTATCTATTATAGCTATAACACAGCACCTGTACTGCATTGTTACTCTGCGTATTGTAGACACAGAGAATAAAAGGCAGTGCAAATTTTGCTTCTTTAGCTACAAATATATTAAAATTTTTGGTATTTCGAGCATAGTCATTAGAATAACTATTATAAATGCGTTGGTTTTGGTATATAATTTGATACAGTGTCAGGGAAAGATATTGTGGATGCTGATCCATACTTCCCAGAGTACACATTACATACTCAGTGGGCACGTGTCTATAATTTATGTGTACAGTGTTTAAAAAAATTGTGCCTACACTTGAATTAACTGGAGCTAATGTGCTGTTTTTCCAATTGCATGTATATTTAATTCATCACACCATGACAGTAAATCAATTTAGCTTGGAAAAGAGGAAGTTTCTCCTGAAATATTATTGAATGACCGAAAAGGCGATATTAGAAATTGAAAGACGATATCGCGATATTCTAAATGACCTGTTTCGTGACGTTTGAAAATCTCTTGGTGCTTGTTTTCAGCGTTGTCAGGACAAATGGTCATCAATTTGCCTTCTGCATTCGAAGTCACTCCATTTTATTCTATGTTCATTAATAATGTTTTTCTCGTCATTTGAAATGTGAATACATTTTTTGAGACACTCTGTATATATTAAACCTTAATTTTAAATATTCTGTTACCTATTTAAATGTCATTTGTAAATGAAGAATATAAAAACGTATATACAGGTCGCAATACATGTAACCATTAAGAAATAAAATACTCATCTTACAATTGTGAATAGGTGGAGTAGGAAAATTGTGTATAGGTTGAGTCGATGTTGGAGTTGCAAAATTCTGAAAAGGTGGAGTCAGAGTAGGAGCCGCCAGATTCTGAAAAAGTGGAGTCAGAGTCGGAGTCGCAAATTTTTTCCTCCGATTCCGCCACCCTGGTTCTTGGTCAAGCAGTTGTACAACGTGTCATTTCACTAAAGTATGCCGAAAGTACTTTCAGAAACTACACCCCCTGGATTTACTTTCATTTTACTATCACTTCACTTCGCCTGAAAAGAGGATCTGACAGGTAAATCTGTAAAAGTTTTTCAAGTCATTGGCAACCCTTATCTAGAGCTAATTAGCAACACTGATCCAACTCACTTATTGCTGATTATCTAAAATGCCAGCTACTTGACCATTTGACCAAAAGGAATTAACATAGCGCAAAGGAGCAAGTCAAACGTTCTGCCACATGCAAACTTCGCCGAGCGGGCCACAGCCTTGCCTACATTGCAAAATCGCTAAAATATCCGAGACAAACAGTTTGTGACTTCATCCGGATCGATGAGTCTGGCCAAAACCAAAGGGCTCCCCACATGGCAGAAAAGAAATAAAATAAAAGAAAAACCATTTATTTCCCAAAAAAGTTGATACATGAGGTGCAAAACAACACAATGAATTTTTAAAGTTTCTTAATATATAAGTCTTTAATTGATAAAAAAAACATACTAGGCGTACTAAGGGATTAACCATGTCGGATGCGTTTCGGGGGCTAATTATGTTTTTGAGAGAAATAATCGAAACATATCTTGGATATTTTATACACAAAGTGATGGCTGACAACTTAATCATATAATTAAATTCCTTAATTAGTAGTTAAAACGGAATAAGAAAAGACAAAAAATGCTCTACCGAAACAGACTGCAACACCGTCGTAAATGATTATCAAGTAGTGAGGCAAGGTTAATCAAAAAGTAATTTATAAAAAACATCGAGTTAAACACATATCTAGAAAATGCAAACAAACACACACGCAAAATTAAATTCATGACTTGTTCAACGAACGGACAGAGAGACAACTTTTTTACAAATCATATGCTCAAATTACGCTTTATTTCATTTGTCTGCTTACATTTTCATTTTGCCTATTCATAGAAACGTCCTCTGGGGTAGTGAGAGATCTATTTTTTACCGATTAGAAAGCGCAATAAATTTGTTAACTGGACTATCGAGTTATTTCTGAAAAAATAGTTCAGTGATAACTGGTCACAGAGTATTAAGTGAAATGTAATGGGCCGTAAGGTTTTGTTTTTACGCAAAAAAATAGATACATATATGTACATATATAGTAATACACATCCATATACACTCATTTTCACACATAAATGCATTTATATATATACGGATAGAAAATGAATATAAGAAAAAATAATATAAATAGAAAAACAATCTTCCTCCTGCTACATCGAAATGGCCGCTGTATTGTTCAGTGTAATTGAAAGAAATAACTTGAAAAAAATAATTAAAAAGAAAAAGATTTCGAAAAGCGTATTAATGAACCAGTTTCAAATTTTCCAACAGAATTTTAAGGGAAATCACGTTAGGTTTATTTAGAGAAATATAAAAAATATATATTTTTTGAGGTATTTCATGCGATGTACGATGACTTAAAATTTATAAATACTACTAGAGAATATCTTGAAAGTCCTTCACTATAGGTAACAAACGAAAGAAGAAAAGACACGAAAACGCTGTACCGATACCGACTGAAACGCCATCGTTAATTTCAAAGTAGTGAGACAAGGTTAGCCAAATGTAATTTACAAAAAAACATAGCACTACACTCATATCTAAATACTTAATCATCGTACGGATGGTAAATTTATATAAAGAAAAAATATAATATAGATAAGAAAATAACAGTAATAATAAAAACGACTTTCGTCCTCCTACATTGACTTGACGGCTGTGTTGCTCATTATAGTCGACAGAAATAACTAAGATAAAAATTAAAATAACTCAACTAATGTAATAAAGAGATATTTTCTAATTTCTACCAGACTTTTCCAGAAAATCAAATTACAGTTTGAGAGCAACAACAAAAAACATTTTAAGTTTCTCATCCCCTCGGAGTTCTCTGTACAATACGGACATAGGAACATACGGTAAAATAGAGGCACGGTGATAGATTGATTTTACTTAAGCGTAACGAATAGCTACAAAATTTCCACACATAGACTACATATGAACCTAATTATGGTTTCACAATCAACTGCACTACACAGGCTAAGTGTAAAGTTTTGTTCCCGGAGAAAATTGGAATCCCGAGGACCCAGGACGGAAACATCTTCGCATCCACTCCTGGACAAACGGACTCAAGACGTCAGATTAACACGCCAGAAGATCTCGACCCATAACTAATGCCGCAACTGGACATATCATCGAAACAGGTCTTGGATGACCACCACAATTAGGTATCAAAACATGTAACTGTGTCAAATTATAAACTCGTATGTCACTAACGTCTAAAATTCTATAACTTTACACTAAACCCTAAACCTGTAAAACTTCATGTCATGAATCAGTTTCAACCTTCAAAAGATAAATACGTCAGTTTCACCTCAATTTTTATAATTGTATGACAGATATATGTGAACATTTATGACAGCTGTATGTGAACTTTGCAACAACACAATCAACATTTTTTGAACCTACCAATGTTATAATGGAATTTTGATTTCCACCTTGTTCGCTCTTCCGCATCATTTGTATGTAATTTTTTCCAATAAAATTATTATTACTTATAAACCATATTAGCTGATTAGATATATAATTGTCGTCAAAGTTTTCAAAACTTAATACCTGTTGTATGTGAACTTTGTAACAACGCTCTCAGCAATTTGTACGCACCAGTGTTGTATATTGAACTCCCATATTATTCGCTCATGGGCTGAGTATTGTGTGTACTCACGAAATCGCGCTAGATTTTTTAGTCTTTTCTCTCTTACTTCCTAAGCTAGTTTTTAGACAGGAATATCTTTTTAATCTTTTTAAATATCTTTTTAATTTAATCGACCCAGATCTCAATCATTTGAACAGAATATATGCAAACCTAAACGACTCTGAAAACTGCAGGTATACTAAAATATCAAAATTTAACAAAACTATACGAATAACTACACAGGATTTTTCGCTCCTGTGTTGGAACTGTAGGTCACTCTATCCAAAATTGGTAGAGATACAGTGTACTAATACTGAACTTAAATATAACCTAGACGTGATTAGCTTCATCGAAAGCTGGCTAGATGACTCGACCAAAGACATGGTTAGATTTGAAAATTATCATAGTTACCATTCGCTACGAAAAAACAAGCGAGGCGGGGGCATCAGTACATACATATCTAAGCACATAGATTCGAGAATCATAGCAAGTGCAACAATGAATCGGGACCATATAGAATCACTATTCGTATAACTATCTAGAGATGGCAATCGAATTGTGCTTGGAACGGTGTATAGGCCTCCTACAGCCGGTCCTATATCCTTCCTTAATGAGCTAAATCGTATTATTTCTCAGTTCAACAGGTCCATATACAATGACATAATAATGTGCGGTGACTTCAATTATGATTTACTGAAACATGAAAGCTATAAACCAATCGCTAATTTCCTAACAGTCTTTCAGTCTCAATTTTTCCTTCCGATCATCACAAAGCCTACACGAATAACCTCTGAGTCTGCTACGCTGCTTTACAATATCTTTATGACAGACCCAACTGATTTTCTTGCTGGAATAATTACTTCTGACTTATCAGATCAGTTTCCAGTTTTTCTCATTAAGAAAAATGTCTATATTGCTTGCACCAAGACAAGGGCTGAAACTTACTCATATCGTAAAATAAACGAATCAAATTTAGAAGAAATTCGCACCGTTCTAGAAGAATCAATGCCAACATTGCACATCTCTCAACAAAACAATAATGCAACGAGCATTGATGAAGCATTAGTAAAGCTGACTGAAACTATAATGACCGCATACAACCAGTGTCGCCCAATTTTTACTCGTACAGTTACCCCGAAACAAAAAAGCCCTGGATTACTGAAGACATCGTGATGAATATAAAGAAACGTCAAGCGCACCTAGCCCTCCTTTGCGAAGGGCGAATATCTAGATAAACATATTGTTATGACGTCCTGGTGGTGATCGCATCATTTTTCCGTTTTCTGGTTATCGTCTTTTCATGTCTTTTAATTACTGCCGATGTTTTCGTGATTTTAGTTTCGTGACATCCACAAATATATCATTTGTCACTCTCATATATTTTCTACTCATAATTTTCAAGGTAACTGCCACCAATTCAGATTTTATCTGAATAAACATTTAGTTCAATCTTCGGTAAGCGTGAAGTCCGGGCGTAAGGCCATAAATCAATCGTACATTTTAACCGTGTTTCATGGCTTCGTGAATCAATCATTTTCTCAACATCATCGTTATCATCTCTCATCCTAATTTACGGAGGGAATTAAATAGACATCAGATTCAATATTCACTATTGACAATAAAGGAAATCAAGGGGTTAAGAGTTACACATATAATGGTTATTCGCATCCTACCCTATATACTTAGAAAGTTCGAAGGGAGAGGCGTTAGTACATGGGGAATGAGGAGAGATACTTAGCTGAAGTTCGATGGCCTTTGTGGAGAGGTCGGGCTCTAGGATTTGAGCCGCCATCTTTGAGCTTCGGGACCGATGTGTTAGTGGTTGGTCACTGGCTAAAGTTGGTCACCAGATCACTTTCAAATGAGCGAGGGCGCGTATGTTTTATTCAATATTAATTTGAGTTAGAATTAATTAATGACGTGTTAGCGAAGTATATTATATTGAAGAGACCCTCAGCCCAAGCTGGGCCGGGAGTGGATATTTGAGCTGCAACACCTCTGCCTCTAATGCCCTCCTCCGCTTGACTGCCTCGCGCATCCCAAGCCACCGCTTCGTCCGAGCTATGGCTGTTTCTCTAGATGCCGACTAGTGATTATGATCTAACCAGATTGATATATGAATGGAATATGTTTCCTAAACAATTTAAATACGCTGTTATTTACTCTCATTAACATATTAATACTAATAATCCCCACAAAATATTATTAATACGAAGTAAACATTACATAAGATTCTTCATCGAAGTCCCTGGCATCTTCCGTGGGCTGTCGTTATTCCATCGAAGTCCAAGCGAAGACCCTTCTCAAAGGTATAGACGATTTGAAGGTATAGGCGATTTGAAGTGCTCCTTCGTTGATCCTCAGACTTATTATTTGGTCTTTAAGAATCATTTATGAACATGTTGTTGGCCAGACAACGATTATCCAGATTCTTAGCGATGTTTCTTATACAGTTATGCGGAGAAGCATAACATATCCCCCATAGCCTATTGAATTACAAGCTCCCGCTTGTGCTCGAAAGGCTTACCCCCAATTGTGAACCTCACGTGCAGCCGACACGTTAAACGCGTGGATCGTGAAAAGGGGCAGCATGCAAACGACCGAAGTTTGCTCATATGGCGAGCGCTGATACGAGGTCGTCAAATATAGACACCATCATAGTTGTTCTTGGGCAGAACCATTTCCTATAAATGACATCGACTTCCTCCTCCGACGTTGGGATTTTCGCGAAAACCCTGAGAGTAAAGGCTCTCGGAAGTGTAACCCAATTGAAATTCTGAGCCTTTTACAAATCGTTTTCAGGCAGTTATAAGCCAAGAGTTTAGTCGTTTTCAAGCAGTAAATTAGCCTTTTTCGGAGCAAATGTCTACTTATTTTAAGCCCTTTTAAACGGCTATTTCTGGGCATCGAAACGGCTAATGCAACGGCCATTTTGGGCTTCCTTACTGCTTGATCAAGGCTAATACCGGCCCTTTTGGGCTTCCTTACTGCTTGATCAAGGCTAATACCGGCCCTTTTGGGCTTCCTTACTGCTTGATCAAGGCTAATACCGGCCTTATTAGGCTTCCGTACGACTTATAGTGGGCCTTGCAACGACCTCAAAGAGCTCCAACATCAGATTTTTTATACGATATAAAGAGTTTGCAAGACCGGGTCTTGTGGCTGCTTCGCCTAGTGAGTTCCGATTTGAGGCGAGTGAAGCAGCGGACTTACGTTTATACTTCTCCGGCTGTAGGTATCGATGATAATCGGCGGGGAAGTGGGAACTTTTTCTAAAATAAATTTACATTGGGATATATTAAGATTACTGAACATAGAAGGACTAGAATCGAGGTTTGAGGGGTAACTAGGGTAAAGCATTACAAGTTGAATGCTCAGCGTTCGACAACCCAAGTGTTCCAACAGTTATAAGCTATCATTCATATTTAATTTATATAATGCATTAATAAAGTGTCAATTTGATGTTATGCTCAGCAGTTAGCTTTTCTATCCTAGTATTCATGTTGACTGGATTAATTATTTATAGTATTGTTGAAGATGTTTAACGAACCTTACCTAATCTAACTTAACTAAGTTAGGTTAGTTGAAATTCATTTAGTTCTTTACATTTACTGAAGTAATACGACTTGTACAACATTTACGATTACGAGTCTTTTTACAATCTATTACGCGTCCAAATAGAGGTCGTCGAAAAGGCTTGAAAACGACTTTAAACGACCCGAATGAGCCCGCAAACAGCCATTGACTAGACCTATAAAAGGCCAGTTGAATGAAGAGCCCTTTTCAAGCCCTAATAGGCCAAGTATAGGTAGGAGTCGGTTTGAAGTCGTGATTTTTGGCCCTTTTGGGCCGTTTTCGACCTTTTACGACTAATTTACTACCTGAAAAGGACGATAATTTTCAATTGGGAATTACTACTTCCATTATACCGCAGGCTCATTCGTCCTGGGTGGCATTGAACCGCTCTATCACTTACAGAAGTCTTATAGAGATCTCCGAGTTGATACTCCGTGTGTCATCAATTGAGGTGGACTACTATCTCGTGAAGTTCGTCTTCTTTTCTTGAGGGTGTAATGGAAGACGCTGCCATTTATGCTGAGATCGCCGAAGTGCAATTTATAAACGTTGTTTTACATCTGGGCCTTCATAGTATTTCTTTCGTCGCGTAGATACTCTCCTTGGTCGCCGTTGTCCTCCGTTGTCGCTGAACTTGTAGAATCCCGAAGTCTTAGTCGAAGCCTCATGTTGAACTATGACCTTTAAATTTTAAAAGGGCGCCGTTTTCTGCGCGCTGGTCCCCCATAGAAAACTTTCCGAGGCGGTCGTATTCTGTGCGCGGGACCCTCGTAGAAAACTTTCCGTGGCAGTCGTTTTCTGGGCGCTGGACCTTCGTAGAAAATTTTCCGTGGCAGTCGTCTGACTCACCTTGTGAATATTTTCTACACCTCGTTTTCTATGACAGTGCGCAGCGTTAACTCAGGTCGCAGTCGATGGTGTGAGTGCTATCTGTCTAGAGCGTGAGGGAGCGCGCAGTTTAAATCCGTGGTGGTGAGTGTGGTCGATGGGGTGGACGTGGTTGAATCCGTGACGGTGAGCGTAGTCGATGGTGTGGCGTGTGGTCGGACCCGTGGTGGTGAGTCCGAGCTGACCGATGGTGACGGGTCTTGTGAAGTCGCTTGCCACGCACCCTCGGTCGCGTTTGATTGAGCTCGTCCACCACGCCTGGAAGGTCAGTCCAATTAAATACTTGATCTTATCTTGCCTAAATTTTCCCTAGCATCAAACCAAATCCACCCAGTCCCGGCTCTCCCCTTCAAAATTTCTAAGTATTTACAAAAGGACTTAAGCATCCTACGCATTTGAATTTACGTTATTCGTTGACAAAGTACAAAATGAACATAAAGTTCAAAATATTAAATGATCGCAAATTTTTATCCTAAATACTAAAATGCCTGGCGAGTTACAAACACATTTATGAAACTATAAAATACACGGACATGAAATAATTGAATATGATTAGTTTTCCCCTCACAAAATTAAATCATAAATTTAGATGTTTTAAATTCAGCCGTATCCAACGTAACGAAGTCCAAATTTTTTTTTACGTTTAGCATTATCAAAATACGTATGCGTGAACAAGTTAGGAGAAGATCGTCGAAATAGAATTCATTCGTTTGAAACAAATCATAACCCTAATGAAGTTTTTAAATTTCTGAATTGACAATTCACTCTCTCATTCCGATGGATCGTGGATTGTCGTATCTTTCCAGCTGTTTGCATGTTATTAATCAATATCAGAGATGATAAGAATCATTATATGATGTGTCTCGCAGATAACTAACTACTATATTAAAGGTAGATCCGTTGAAAATTTTACGCCAAAATACGAATTTGGTTCGACGAACCCAAATTATTGAATTTTGAAAATCTTATCTAAGAATTAACACTAACAGCAGACAAACATCTTTGAATTACACCCATATTAGTTGAAATAGTGCCGTTGGTATTTAGAATCGAATTTATTGCATTTAAATATCAAAAAATAAATTGTTAAAGAATGCGTTCTGCGGAGATGGAAACAAAACCATCTGAAAGTTGGTTTTGACCATTATTATCGAAATTTTGAATATGAAATTTATATGATATTAATATAATTATGTCGTGGTATCCGTAGTAATTTGCTTGATAAATGTAGAACAAAATTTTTGCATGTGATAATGATGAAATAATTAAAATTTTCATATGCCCACATCTAATCAAATTTATTTTTCATTTGAAAAACGTAAAATATTACATGCCTAAATTAAGAAATTCATGGTTCACGACAATCATCGATCGTGTTATTGAAGTTCAGAACCACGCAAGGCTGTTGAGTGTGTGGGTGTGGTTGTTCGTACGAGGATACGAGGGCTTTGTTTATGTCTCGCATTCCGTTGGCCTGGTGCGTGAGCAGCCGCGGCAAGGCGGCGCCCCCAAGGACTTAGGAATGTTTGATCTCAACATTCGTCCACAACATGGCATGTTGTTACATTATAGTTTTAACGTTGGACAGTACAGAAAATGTTACATATATGGTAGTTGAAATTAATTGCTGAAGGGATACATTGAACATCCGTACATATTATAAGTCTATCGACAACATTAAAATTATAAGACATTGATGCAACATTAATTTATCGTTCCTGATGACATCCTGCAAATAAGTACTCATTAGGAAGAGAGACGAAATGAGTCAGTTGAATTAGTTGTAATCGTTAGAAATTTATATTTAAATTTTAATGCACATATTAAATTTTTTATCGGAGGTGTAGGTCCGATATGAGAGTCAACAGTAGCATTTACATTAAGGGAACCATGTTCACCGGTCGGCCAAAATTTGATTTTCCATCCGTAGATTTTTTTCTATCGGACTTACGTCTATGAAAATTTGCAGACTACTAGATCTCTAGATTCCCAACAACTTTTCTGCCACAAGTTTTTTGCATTGGGACATATAAAATGAGTTATTCATGATAAATAAATAAAATTATACATATAACATTCGTTATAATGGGGCCGAAATTTAAAAAGCTAGAGCAATGCGGTTTGTTGCATGCGAAAGTACAATGTGTGCTCCAAAAATGTTGGTATTCGGTTTTTGAATTTGAATTCATTTTGAATTTATAGAATTTTTTTGAAAAAGCTATAGTCAGGGTTTAAATTTAGGGTAAAAAGTCTACGGAAAAAATGTCACATAAAAAATTTTGAAAAACATTATACCAACAATTTTAGAGTACACATTAGACTTCCAAATGCAGCAAACCACATTGCTCTAGCTGTGTAAACATCGGCCCCATTATAACGAGTGTCTTGAAAATCGTGGTTGTTCAATATCGACGATTTTAAGAAAAAAAATGCTTCTCCTCCTACAGTTTTGAGCTACAGTGATGATTTTGGTATCATTGGATGCAGAAAAACAAGGGCTTTACAATGTATTAGGAAGTTTTTCAGAATTCATTCTTGTTTCAAAGTTATGACGTCATAAATTTGAATTTTCTTGAGAATATTTTTATTTTTATATTTTTTAATTTTTTAAATTTTTATATTGGAAATTTGAGGAAAAGCATTCAAGTTTTTGTAATTTCCACGTTATTCTGCATCCAATGATACCAAAATCATTACTTTAGCTCAAAAACTGTAGGAGGAGAAGCATTTAGAAACCCCCCCCCCCCCCCAAAATGTCGTTTTCTATGATTTCCCATTTTCTTTTCAAGAAAATCGCATTTTGTCATAAATGATAAATGATTCTAAATTGCATTCCCTATCAGTATACCAAATTTCATTGCTCTAAATTTAATAATAAAAAAAATATTCGGATGAGGGATGCTTACCTTGAGGAATATGAATGATGAAATATATATAAAAAAAAAATAAAATAAAATTGAAAATTTGACAATTTTTTTTTCCACGTTATTCTGCATCCAATGATACCAAAATGATCACTGTAGCTCAAAAACTGTAGGAGGAGAAGCATTTAGAAACCCCCCCCCCCCCCCCAAAATGTCGTTTTCTATGATTTCCCATTTTCTTTTCAAGAAAATCGCATTTTGTCATGAATGATAAATCATTCTAAATTGTATTTCCAATCAGTATACCAAATTTCAGTGCTCTAGGTTCAAAAATGAAAAAAAAGGTCCGTAAGGGGGATGCTCTCCCCCCTCCCGGGAGGACGCTAGCTCAGGGATACGTTCCTGATTTTTTTTACAGACATTCGGGGACATATCTGAAACTCATTTAAAGCAATAAAAAAATTACGCCATTTTTAAGAATATCACGACATGCTTCCCTTAAAGCAAACTTAAAATCTCAAATCCCACCGACTCAGCCGCCATTTTGTTATGACGTCCTGGTGGTGATCGCATCATTTTTCCGTTTTCTGGTTATCGTCTTTTCATGTATTTTAATTACTGCCGATGTTTTCGTGATTTTAGTTTCGTGACATCCACAAATATATTATTTGTCACTCTCATATATTTTCTACTCATAATTTTCAAGGTAACTGCCACCAATTCAGATTTTATCTGAATAAACATTTAATTCAATCTTCGGTAAGCGTGAAGTCCGGGCGTAAGGCCATAAATCAATCGTACATTTTAGCCGTGTTTCATGGCTTCGTGAATCCATCATTTTCTCAACATCATCGTTATCATCTCTCATCCTAATTTACGGAGGGAATTAAATAAACATCAGATTCAATATTCACTATTGACAATAAAGGAAATCAAGGGGTTAAGAGTTACACATATAATGGTTATTCGCATCCTACCCTATATACTTAGAAAGTTCGAAGGGAGAGGCGTTAGTACATGGGGAATGAGGAGAGATACTTAGCTGAAGTTCGATGGCCTTTGTGGAGAGGTCGGGCTCTAGGATTTGAGCCGCCATCTTTGAGCTTCGGGACCGATGTGTTAGTGGTTGGTCACTGGCTAAAGTTGGTCACCAGATCACTTTCAAATGAGCGAGGGCGCGTACGTTTTATTCAATATTAATTTGAGTTAGAATTAATTAATGACGCGTTAGCGAAGTATATTATATTGAAGAGACCCTCAGCCCAAGCTGGGCCGGGAGTGGATATTTGAACTGCAACACCTCTGCCTCTAATGCCCTCCTCCGCTTGACTGCCTCGCGCATCCCAAGCCACCGCCTCGTCCGAGCTATGGTTGTTTCTCGAGATGCCGACTAGTGATTATGATCTAACCAGATTGATATATGAATGGAATATGTTTCCTAAACAATTTAAATACGCTGTTATTTACTCTCATTAACATATTAATACTAATAATCCCCACAAAATATTATTAATACGAAGTAAACATTACATAAGATTCTTCATCGAAGTCCCTGGCATCTTCCGTGGGCTGTCGTTATTCCATCGAAGTCCAAGCGAAGATCCTTCTCGAAGGTATAGACGATTTGAAGGTATAGGCGATTTGAAGTGCTCCTTCGTTGATCCTCAGACTTATTATTTGGTCTTTTAGAATCATTTATGAACATGTTGTTGGCCAGACAACGATTATCCAGATTCTTAGCGATGTTCCTTATGCAGTTATGCGGAGAAGCATAACAATATAACCGATTCAAAAACTATGTGACAAACCAGATAAGGACACCAAAAAAGAGCTACTTTACGCTCAAGTTTACTCAACTTGGAGCTGACGTTAAAAAGACTTGGCGCCTCCTTAACTCTTGCTGTAAACTGAATAACGCTGAAAAAAAAATTGAATATGTTGTTCAAAATAATGTAAAATACCATGGGAAGAAAGAAATTGCTAATCTCTTTAACAACTTCTTCGTAAACGTAGGGAAAGCTATAGCTGATAGTATTCCTAGTGGACCTACTGATCACCTGGAATACATGGATCATATTCGAGAACACAATTCCTTTTTCTATACGCCTACCAACTCTTCCGATGTAATTGCGTGCATAAACAACCTGAAAAATAAATCGAGTGGGTTACAAACGTTCCCGACTAAAGTACCTAAAATTATTGCTGATATCGTAGCCCCCTAATATCCAATATCATTAACAAGTCTTTCTTCCTATGCCCTTTCCCGAACTCCCTCAAAGTTGCTAGAGTAACCCCTTTCTCTAAAAATAGTGAAAAAACCTGTGTAAACAATTATCGACCTATCTCCGTGCTACCAATTATTAGCAAGGTATTCGAGAAAATTGTGTATAAGAATGTGTACTCTTATTTTGAACAAAAATCATTCCTCTATGATAAACAATACGGCTTTCGCTGTAAAAAAATCAATAACACAGGCAATATTAAATCATTTACTAATCTTTTATTCTAATATAGATAACGGAAAGCCTGTCGATGCAAAATCGGACCCACAGACAATTAGCCATGGAGTTCCACAAGGATCTGTTCTTGGGCCTCTCCTATTTCTGATTTTTATTAATGATATTATTAAATCTACATCATTTTTCAAATTCATACTTTTTTCCGATGACAGTACGCTTTCTGTGGTCCTTCCAAACCAAAATCCCGCTATGATTACGGAGAGTATAAATAATGAACTCCATAAGGTTTCATTGTGGCTTAAAGCTAATAAAATAAGCCTAAATATCGATAAAACAAAATATATTACATTCTGATACAAAAAATATTTCTCTCCCACGCATTAAAATTGGCTAAGGTGAAATCGAAGAAACCAACTCATGTAAGTTTCTGGGCATCATAATAGATAAACATCTGACCTTCAAAGAGCACATCGCTCATATTAATTCTAAATTATCAAAATCTATCGGAATCCTAAATAAAGTTAAAAATTTCCTGCCTGAAACAGCTTTGCAAATACTCTACCGAACGCTCATTTCACCATACTTGCAATACGGAATAGAAGCATGGCACGGGACTGATAAAAATAAAACCAATATAATTTTTACTCTGCAAAAAAGAGCCATCAGAGCGGTCAAGAACCTTGAATATAATGCTCACACAAATGATTCATTCAAAAATTTACAAATACTTAAACTTTCGGATCTCTGCAAAATCTCTATTTGTAAGTTCATTTACAAAACATTAACAAATAATGGCGACAATAGCCTAAAACAATTATTAACTGCGCAAACTGGTCATCACGACCATTTAACCCGAAATAGAAGTAAATTCATGCTTCCTTATAGCCTCTTCGTTGCCTCTTCGTTGGAACTAAGACTTGGAACTCAAAACCTGCGGAGATCCGTGAGAGTAATTCTTACAAGGTTTTCAAAATAAATATTGATTCTCACTTCTTATCCGAATACTAGTCGTGTAA
Source organism: Morinoia aosen (assembly GCA_030386875.1). Taxonomy (NCBI): domain Eukaryota; kingdom Metazoa; phylum Arthropoda; class Malacostraca; order Amphipoda; family Talitridae; genus Morinoia; species Morinoia aosen. Next base: position 74,258,290 of record CM059557.1, read on the forward strand.
GATCACCAAGTCAAATCTTGCGTCCTGCATGTCTGGTCCTAATAATGTAATTTGCCATGGGTAATATAGCCGATTTTCAGCCTGCTCTTAAATCGTTTATCGAATATACTGCTAAATATAGTCCATATGACCTATTTTGTAAAATGAAGCATCAAATATCGAGTTCATTATCTCATCGATCAGTCTAATGCGAAACTAGGTTAAGTGAATTAGGTTAAACACTATTGTACACCTTACAATAACGTGATGGTAGGATGCCCTATAGAAGTCGCTGAACTTGTTCGGGCTCACAGGTAGCTATACTCAAATTTGACCATTGTGCTAGACTTAAGAAATATTCTACCTCTGTATCACCTGTGGTAAATAAATTGTTTAAAATTGTTTAAATTGTTTTTTTCTCAGTGTGATAGTAGGAAGTGGACAAACTCAGCTAGAATAGGTATATGCATTCCGGCTTAGCAGAGTTTGAAATGGTGACCAGAAAGTAATAATGCGTATATTTAAGGCGATCGGTCGATTGTTTAGTTTGAATTCACATCAAAGTGTTGCAGTACGTGTTTCCCTATGACAGAGATGCGATATGACGTGACACATTTACCCTGAATTCGTTTACAGTTATAGAGTTTTCATATGCGAAAGAGTTTAAGTTTTTTTTACAGTTTTTGATATTTTTACACACGTTTTAGTACGAAATTCACACCGAAGTGTTGCAGTCCATTTTTTCCTATGAATTAGATGCGAAATTGCGTGACACATATACTTTAAATTATTTTCGAGTTTTAGAGTTTTTATATGTTGGGAAGTTGATTCCACAAGAGTTTCAAAAACTGAAAGAGATTTTTGTCCCACGTCAGACGAAGGGTAACTAACAAAGACATCATTCCTCCGATTTGTTTTTTGTTGGGAATATTGGATGGAAAAAATTACTTACTACTCTGAGGGAAGTACAGAGATGAGAACACTTGTCGAGCTTTTTGGATCAGGAATCTGTCTGGTATTGGGATTCAGATGATGAAGTTTTAACAGCTCGCTTTCTGGGTGGCCTCAAAAAGAGTGTTGAAGCAAATCCGACCTTGCCACTCTTGACATTAGCCAATCGGAGCGTGTCAGCTCATAATGATCCACAGAGACCTGAAGCACCTGGGCCTAACCTCCTATGCACAAGGTTAGAGGTGTTTTTCGACCGACAGGATGAAGATAACTCACTTGAACAGTTGCAGGAAATTATTGAACTCAATGAAGTCAAAATAACTGTCAAATGGCTCGGTCATCCATCAAGTTCTTCTCTGATGATAAGATTAATACGACAGCTATTGCTAGACTGCAAGGAATAAAGGAAATGTTTTAAGGAGGACTTCTCCCGACCCTTCTCTCAATCAACAACAAGTTAATCGATTTGGCCGGTCAACCACTAAAGTTCTGCTGTAATCGGCCAGAAATTCAATTTAATTAGACTTAAGTGGAGGTAAGCCGAGAGCTGTCATCAGCTGGTGGAGATTCGATTCATTTTTGGTTAGTAGGACTAAGGCATCATACAGTGGGTTCCGCCTAGTGGTACAAGGTAGTTTCAGTTGGCTCCCAATGACATCATTAATGATTTCCGCAGATATCGGTCGCCCACTTTTCGTCCACAAGGCTGAACATTTCCCCATAACAGAATTGTTAATAGCAAAAATTGACAACTCTTTCAATGCCTTTTTTGCATCTGTCGTTGCAATTAAACTCAGGGTATGGGATGCACATCGGACGTGTTTCGATAGGCTGAATTCCAGTTCGGTATTATCTTCATATGCCAATTCATCATTTTCAATCATGATTTCATGTTCATTGGTTTCTTCACATTTATCATCGCGCGAATCATCCTCGATTTCATTATCAATTTCATTGTATCCTGTTAGGGACGCATTTACCCCAAATTCTTTAAAGGCCTTCACAAAATTTGACCTGTTGTCAGTGGATCATGTTGATTATTTTGGAATTGGGGATGGAGAAGAGTTTGACGATGTCCTCCAACCTTTCAGCAACGCTCAAATAATTGTGCTCTCCTTTGAAGCGTCCACAGGCTATCGCTGCACTTCGTCTCAGCAGTATTTTTCCATCAATCTATCAAGATAAATTTAATATTATTAGTTTATTACAATATTGTTTATGCCCTAACTTGCTCCCAATTCATTTCTCCGGCTCTTAATTGGATCATAAGTAAGCACTCATCATTCTCTCAGTATTGATTAATTAAGTAATTTTGGTGTGAGGAAATTAAGATATATATGCACGAATCATGGATATACAATATTTAATTTAATTAACGTTAAATGTATGCAAAGATTTTAAAAATTCACTACATTAAACAAATATTTATAGGATTATATTATGTTACGTAGCAAAAGAAAGCGACTACGGCAGTTACCCTATGCACAGTAACTCCAAAGAAGCTGCAACGTCGTGCAAACCAAATATCTGCCGTTAAGCATAAGTAATTGATTGAAAACGCGCACCGTGCCTGGGTATAAGTTTTAAGCCGGACGGCAGTGGAGAAGGATGGAAGTGTCTACAGATCTCTTTCAGAGCTGTTTGCTTCACGACGACAAGGTGAGGTTATCAACGGCTGCATCAAGTCGCCGCATATGTCGAGCGTTTGGGGATTGTCAGGCTATTGTCGAAGATGCCGTCTAGTGCTTTGTACTTAACAGGAGGGAAAATAATTCTCCTCGCATAACTAAACTCTCGTATCACAGATACTTGAGAAGCATATATCCGTCTCAGATTTCAAAATTTCAACAGCCAGAATTCGTTCGGCTCTAAAACTTCAAAGCTTGATTAGCTCGCAGCTTCAATCTCAAATCGGCTCTTAACTTTCGAAGCCTGTATTACCAGCGCGAAAAACTTAGCTTGATTTCGTCTCGACTCAAATTTCGAAAGCTTGAAAAACCAGCTCAAATCTTCAAACCTTGTAACCAGATCGGACTCCGAAAATTACCAAATAATACTCGCAACTTGGAAACTGTTGAAAAGCCCTCGCCTTAATAAAATAATTACTCAGCAACTGACTTCTCTCATATCCCTGAAAAATCAGGAAGATTCTCCGGAATAAAAGCCTCGGAACTTACGGCCCTCAGAACCCTAAAATAGGGAAACTATTATCGCTGGCTCCCAAGAAGGACCAGCCAAAAAAAATTAAATAATCTATAACTGGCGCCCAACGCGGATTCGCCAAAACAACTATCTAACTTTTGGCGCCCAATGTGGATACGCCTCACCAACTATTTAACAGGGATAATACAGTGAATGAACGTACTGCAAGGCGTCGGTTTCAAAAATTCGGGAGTCGGAAAGTTTGTCCCTCCGTGATGAGCCTCGCAGTAGACGAGCACAGGTCTTGAATGACGGAGTCCTGAATGCGGCCATTGAACAGGACAGTAGTCTAACGTGCAGTGAACTTGCAAGACAGTTCAACGTTTCCGGTGAAACAATTAGACTTGACCTGCACCGCTTAGGTACTGAGCAATTGGGTTCCGCACACGCTGTTGGAGGTCCACAAAAGACAACGAGTGGCAGCCTGCGTATCGCTGGTTTCTCGCTACCGTACCGCATCCTTATTCAATCGAGAGCTCACCAATGAAGAAAAGAGGGTTCTGGACGAAACTCCCTTGCGTTCCAGACATTGGTTGTCACTTCAGGATGCTGTCCTTTACATCGCAAGACAGCCTATGCACCCAAGCATGATTATGCTTTGTGTCTGGTAGAAAGGTCGTCAAGTGGTTCACTATGAGCTGCTACTAACGGGCTAAACGGACACTGGAGACCTATTCTCGCAGCAATTGGAACGTCTGCAACAGGCATTGCGCCAAAAGGAGTCAGCAGTTGCCTAATAGCAAAGGTGTGTTCTTCCTATATGACAACGCCAGGCCGCATGTCGCGCTTGTAGTCAGGGATATCATACAGCAAATTGGATGGGAGACTTTGTGCCATCCACCTTCTTCACCTGAACTGGCGCCATCCGATTACCACCTCTTCCAATCCCTGGATAATCATCTTCGCGGGAAATCTTTCACCAATGAAGCAGACTTGCGGCAAGCCCTCACGGACTTATTTGCGTCCAAAAACCCCGAGTTTTCCGCAAGAGGTTTGAACAGCTGGAGACACATTGGCAGAAGATGCTCAATGTCACAAGCGATAACTTCGAAGACTAAATATAAGTTACACATAATATGAAGCATTTTCTTTTTCTCGCTTATAATATCCCATTAAGGACGAAAATTATTGTGGCGAGATATTAATAATTTTTCTGTAGGAATTTTTTAGTTAGGGCATTTTTAACAATGTCAAACCATAAAATTGGGAAAAATTTAATAGGAACCTTGATTTTTTGACTGGCAGGAAATCCTACCACTCGTCTATAAATACATGGATTTCGTTGGAGTCCACATTTCCATCTCAATAACTTCAAAATTTATGTGTGTACATCAAATTAAAACAAATAGGATTGAGCATAATGTATTTACCCTTGTATATATGATTCTAAGCAAAGATATTCTATAAAAAATAATATTCAAATCAATAAAATAACACAATGAATACCTTTGGTGAAATTGTGTTCTTTTATCACAAGAGTAGAATAACTATAAAAACTCACCCGTTTCTGTATAATAACATTTGAAACTAAAGCTATGCATCAAATTACTTGCATTTAGACAAATATAAGCTTTCAATATAATAATGTAATAATGGATTCCTTTATAAGAATATATTTATAATAATTTCCATGTATAGATAGATAACACTAAAGCTCTGAATATAAAAAATGCCTAGGATTTACAAAAAGTAGCTAATGCTTTCCAATATAAATCACATATTTTCATTTATTTGCAACCCATTTTTTGCGGAAGGGCTCCATGCATTCGGAGTGAAGAGGGATGGCACACATCTTTCACACGAAGATTGTTCTGTTGGAGCATTGCAGACATCGAGCATTGGGTTTTTCCCCCTTCATTGTCCAATTGAGTTTCAATGAACCGAACGCTTGATCGACCGGACCTTTCGGCAGCTCCTTTGGACCAGGCGTTTTCTTTTGGGTGCCAAATTTTGTCATTATGGTGATTGACACATGACGGGTAAATTCAAGCAGTGAGATGTCTTCTTTCTATTTGTATAGTCTCCATGCACAAGCCGTTTGTGCATTGACACAAAAATCGAAAATAGGCCACCACCATTTTTTTAATCGAATCCTTATTCTGTATGATAATACCGTTTGATCGATGAGATCTACACCCCAAGAATTTGTTATAAATGCTGATCGAATGAGGCATGTCCACAGTTATGAGTTTCTTTCCAGCCTTGTCTCACCTGGAGGCCTTCTGAAGTGGATAATTTTTGTACATGTCTGAAGCGACCTTCATGGGTTTATTGTCCTTCCACTTCACCTCAAATACGTTTAATTTCAGTGAAGGCTTCCTCCATATTACCAAGAGGCTTCTTCAATGTTGGCCTTTGTCATTCGTGTGGCCTTTTGCTACCTATCTTTTCTCAAAGTCCTTGTCGCCCTAATCTTCATTTTCGATTGTTCTTTCAGCAAAGGAATGTTAGTGAATTGGTTACCAAAAACCCCATACTGCCCTGGCCCTAGTTTCAATTGATTAACCATCTCCAATACTACATTCGGGCATGGCCAAAGCCTGTATCAGGAATCTTGGTGTGAATGCCGCAGTATGGCTCTACATGAAGTGGAGAGCCATCAGCTGAGCAGGCAGCCCACAGTTTGAAGCGAAACCGTAAAGGTTTTCCTCTGATATACTGCTTATCATCATGTTTACCATAATAGGGGATCATCACTTCATCTATACTTGAATATTCCGGGATTTCCTTTAGTTTGCAAACTTTATTCAAGTGTTAAAACATAGAACGGACCTTATAAATAGGATTCTTATTGAATGTCATGCTATCAGACAATTGCAATATACGCATTGTTTGTTCAAATGTATCCCTCCTCATTGATTTTGAAATTAGAGTGTTATTGTAATCATCCGATCTCTCTCAGTACGTTCGTCTGCAGGGAAGTTTGTTGTACTCTGAGAGTAATAGGATTGCAAAAAAATATTCCTGAGTTTTCAGGAGTCATATGTTTTGAAGAAAGAGACCTCTGAATGGCCCAAACTATACTTTGATGATAAATTATTTCAATAAATTCTTCGGTCCAAAATTTGTTCAACATTGAACAGGATCTGTAATCACTAAGTTTTTAGAAGTACAATTTTCAAAATCAGGTTTTTCATCAGCAGATTTATTTTGCGTTACTTTTTATATACAGGGAGAGATTTCTTTTGTGATAATTTTGTTCTTTTTGAAGTCCTTGGCGTAATGGCTCTTCATTTTTTGGGACGTTTTTTATTTCTGTCTCATTATTTTTATCCGAGGTGAGCAAGTTAGTGAGTAGAATTCGACAGGGTAGATGATCAAGGTTGCAAGTCACCTCGTCGTCCGAGTCGTCAGAATCACAATTCGCCATTGCGATGGGATCCTCAAACGGAAGGACGATGCTAATAACAACACCTGTTTCACTGTCACTATCATTGTCCTAACTTTTCAGTAAAAGATCCAGGATTTGATCGTCGTTGAGCCTGTTGAGGGTAGAAAATATGTATATAAGAAATTAATCCATCTCATATAACTGTATATTCAGTATTATTGATATAAGAAACAATTTTAACATATACCGGCAAAATTCATGTATTTGATGACGGTTGGCAGGATATCCTGCCACTTCACTTAATTTGTTTTATATTTAAAATTTCATAACATAAATCTCATGAATACAATGATAAACACGTTCTAACACTATTCAAGAGTAGTTTGAGCTATAACAAGTTAATTTTTTTTACTGTTATCTATATACACACGATTGTTTGCGCGCCATTGCAGGCTGAGCTGAGCTGCACCTTACTCGCCTCTGTTCAGACCAGGGTTGTGGAGTCGGAGGAATAAATTTGCGACTCCGACTCCGACTCCACCTTTCCAGAATTTGGCGACTCCGACTCCGACTCCACCTTTCCAGAATTTGGCGACTCCGACTCCGACTCCGACTCCACCTTTTCAGAATTTGGCGACTCCGACTCCGACTCCACCTTTTCAGAATTTGGCGACTCCGACTCCGACTCCACTTTTCCAGAATTTGGCGACTCCAACACCGACTCCGCCTATTCACAATTTTGTGACTCCAACTTCACCTATTTATAATTTATAAGATGAATATTTTATTTCTTAACTAGTGTACACGGACCGTCAAAAATGACGGGATTCAATACATTTCTTCAACAACTTTTCATTTGAGTGGAGTTTACATGCTTTCAGCTTATTCCAAAGGTAACATAATTTTCTTATAAGAAACACTCAGAACACAGTATTTTTGAGCCGCGAGAGAAGTAGTTAAATCCATTCGTGTCGTATCCAAGATACAGAAATTCAGCATTACTGAATGAAAGCAACTGCGAACTTCTGTATGTTATTGTAATATGCAATACAGTACATTGTAATACAGTATATTTTAATATACAATACAGCATATTGTAATATGCAATACGCTACATTGTAATATACAATACCCCGCCGAACTCGGTATTCACGATACAAACTCGAGTATATAAGGCTCTGGATCGCTCCAATTGTTTTGAAAGTGACTTATTATAGAGCACTTGCACAACAAAAATAAGTGTATTAATTGACCGTGAACTGAAACCAAGACCGCCAGTGCTAATTTCTTCCTATCAATTATTCTTAACAGCGTGGCACAAAACGTATAAATAAACACACGACAGTCATTCTTAGTAGTAAACGGTTGCAGGTGTTGAAACCTGTGCATATGTTCATTATATTCTTTATTAGCGAACGACTTTTAAATTGACTACAGAATGTTAACAATCAAGATACTAGTGTACATGCATGATTGGTCAAAAATGACGGGATTCAATGGTATCGTTTTAAAAAAATCTCATGATAAAAATGGCAAACAAATATATCCATCCTAACAGTACCCGCGATTAAAATACAGTATTCTCGTACTTGTGCACTGGTAAAACTCGTGTCACAGATACGGTCATTAAGCATCTTTAAGAACGTCACAGACGCACACAACAACCAAGCAAGCAACAACTGTGCATTATAATTTAAATTATTGTTCGCAAGAAGTTTTTAAAAAAATTTGCCATACCTTTTAAGCATTTAAATGCCTTTTAAATTTAAATGCGATAAGCCCCATTTTCTTGACAGTAGATTCGATTTTCACGCAATGTTTTTTACTTATAAACATAAGTGAGCAGATGCCAGGTTTTTCATAATATTGCAATGGTATTTATGATACTGTCCGAGCAAGAAGATTCCCCTTGTAATGACATAGGGGAAATTACGCACGAGAACATATACTTATTTATAAATTGACGGACACCTGGATTTTTATTATACCGGGTGTCACATAAAAATGTCCCCGATTTTGGATTAATTATATCTCAGCTTTAAATTAACAGATTTGAATTGCCCTTTCCCACAATGTAGTAAATTTTATTTCCTTTTCGAATAATTGAAGTTTTTGAAAATCGGTTGAATAACCACTTTACAACGATCAATTTACTGAGAGGGATAGAAAAACTAATTTTTCAGAGGAAAAGTTTTTAAAACAATATTGATATTCTGCCATATTTTGTACTTTCCATAAAACTGAACAAACAAAAATTTTCAAGAGTAACAAATCATTACCTTGAATAACGTTTAAATAAATAAAGTAATTTAGTATCCTTCGACATACCCTCCATTTCTCTCAAGGCAAGTATTACTTCTAGCCACCATTGAACGAAAAGTTTTACCCAATATTCCACGGTTTTCTATCAGTTCTTGAAACACTATTATTGAGAACATTTGAAACTTGAAACCTCTCAGAGGGTTTAAATACTTGGTGGTATGTAGGATACATCATTATGAAATTATTCTTAACAGTAGGTATTGAGAAATGAAGAAGAACACCGGTGTTCTTTTTAAAACTTTCCCTTTGAAAACATTTTCTATCCCTTTCAGTAAATCGATCATCTTAAAGTGGTTACTCAACTGATTTTCAAAAACTTGAATTATTTGAAAAGGAAACAAAATTTACTACAAACTTATTAAAAGACAATTAAAATGTGTTAATTTTAGGCGGAGATATAATCAATTAAAAAGTCCGGAACATTTTTGTGGGACACCCAGTATAGTGTTGATTGTTCTTATACAATAAAAGGTCAAGTGTCTCCTCAAACAAATAAATTAATAGGCTTAGCTATTTCGTGAGCGTAATCTCTCCTATGTTATTACAATGGAGTTTTAGGATTAAAAACCTAAGGGCGACTGTTCTAACATTTATTTCAAATACAGAAGAACTTCAAGGGAACAACAGCAAGTCATTTCCCGAGATGCGCAAAAAGAGAAACCGTACCCAAGTTAGGCGTATCTTGAGGATTCCAACAGTACGCACAGCAGCGTCCTCTGTAGTATTTTTTATTATTAAATTCCTTTAAAATGGAGACCGAAGACCTTCTTTAACGTAAGGTCAGTTTTTAAAACAAAACTCGCTAAAAACAGAAGACAACCAATGGACGCGCCCGGTCAACAGCACGGTACTCCGGTAGGAAGTTTTAGAGGCGTTCTGAGTAGAGAGATACAGAGTTTTAAGATGTCTGGTCGCAGACTAGCTGAATATCGTATCTTATTGCAAGATTGCATATAGCATTAAGATTTTAACAATTAATTTACAAATAATAACCTCGAATAATAAGCGCCTATTCAAGAGGCTGCAAGAGCCGGGTCGAGGAGTTCAAGTCGCAGAAAGAGACTGCTTTTTGCGCAGAGAAATAAGTTAGAGTTACCAGACCCACTTTTATTAAAAGGACGACATGCTACCCAAGCAGAGCAAGCTCAGAAAAAATTTAATGAGTGAACGCCAAAGCGTCACGAGTAATGTTAACTACAGCGATTTAAGGTTAATGCCGGTCTACTAGAAGCTCAAACATGCTTAATTATAGAAAGTTAAATTTAAACACAAAAAACGGAAAGAAAAGATGCAGCTGCAAAACAAAAAACAAAGAACAGAAAGAACTAATTTCAACAATTTCAAATTCTTGTCTGTGAACTAAGAGAGGCCAACTGAAGAAAACTTTTTCTTCCATAAAGCCGCCATCAGAAATACGGAAGGTATGCAACAGGAAATTTCATTGAACAAATAAAATTGGCTGTCCGTCTTTGTTGGTTGGTCTGTCTCCTTTTCACGCTCTTAAAGATGCTTAATGACTGTAACTGTGATGCGAGTCTCATCAGTGCACAAGTACTAGAATATTTTAATCGCGGGTGCTATTAGGATGGAAATATTTCTTTATGATCCACATCTGGAAGATTTGTATACAGACAATATCGAATCCCGTCATTTATGACGAGTCGTGTACACAATTATGTATACTGAGTGTTTCAGAACACGAAGTACAAAATTGCACATCAATTAGAAAATGGCCAAATAAACACTTTTTGTTCTATGAAATTTTCCCCAAAAAATCGGGGTTGGGAGGTATTAGCTGTTTATTGTTTTAGCAGATGAAATTGAATAGCACAATTACTCGCAATATTTATTTTGAATTTACTTTACAAAAATTTTTCAAAATGTGTTCCACCTACATCAATGCACTTTTCGAATGTTAGCCCTAACGGCTGCCAGATATTAGGAAACACGTCTTTTTAAGGCATCTCACCAGCAGCCACTGCAATTCTGGCCACAAGATCTTCCTCAGACTCAATGGGTGTAGCATAAACAAGGCTTTTCATGTGTCCCCAAAAATTAAAATCGAGTGGAATCATGTCAGGAGATTTAAGAGGCCATGCAACTAGAACATTTCGCACGATCAACGTCAATTCAAAATAAACATTGCGAGTAATTTAGTCACTAAATTTCATCTTTTAAAACAATAAACGGTTAATATCTCAATGTATCTTTCTTCGGAAAATTTCATAGAAGAAAAGTTTTTATTTGGACATCTTCTACTTGGTGTGCAATTTTTTGCCTCTTATTCTGAATCTGAAACTCCCTGTATATTACTGACAAGTGTTTTCTGAGTAGATAATGTAGGCACTGTCTACACTGAGAAGCATAGATATGTATCAACAGTTTTTTTTCCTAAGTATGCACTAATTCAGTAAAATTAAAATAGTTAATTCAATGACTATGCTTCAAATCCCCAAAATTATAATATACTTGTAGATAATGTAGGCCAAATTTGCACACTGCCTTTTTTTCTCAGTATCTACACTATGCAGGGTAACAATGCAGAAAAGGTGTCATATTATTATTCAACTCTATGTTACATTTCGGCTATAATAGGCAAAGTTGTTCTGCTTTCGTCGCAGGGGCCTGACGTTTTCGGAACGTTTTGTTTACGAATAAAAGTCACTTCTAGCTTCTTTGCGTGTAATATGATACTATCTCTTATTTTCGTCTAACTTTTTACTTCGTATTTGACACTTTCTTATTTTAATAAACGCCCATGTTCTTCTCATTTCGTGTTTTTTTTTTTTGAGCAATTTGAAACGTTTCCAGCATGAAAATTTGTGCTATCGCATAACTGCAATAACCATTTCAGCTGAGATAGTGCATTGCTTTCAGTTAGAATATGTGTGTGATTGTAAGTGAAGTTTTTGCTAGTGTGGGTAATTATTTTCATTGCAGCTCGCTTACATTGTATTTTAATTTTTTCATGTGTCTCAATGCCGATATTGATAACCTTACAACATTTCCAAATCTTCCTTAACAAGAAGTAATTAATTATATAATGCTACAAAAAGGATACTATTTCAGTTTTTAAAATTGTATCAACATAATTATAAAATTCTCCATTTCAGCGCATGCTTACTTAGAAACTGGGGAGTGATACGAAAATAAAAATTAAACATGATGATGATATAGTGAAATACAATATAACTCTGAAAGAACCAAACAACATTCAAGGAATAACTTTAGAATTGAGCAGAAATTTTTATTATTAATACATGTTAACTTGACCTAAAGACAAGGAAGCCATATCAATTTTAATAAGATAATCTGAAAACTAGAAGTCTTTATGCACCAGACCATAGCTTCAGGTTTTGGCAAAGACTACTCATTGGCAATGAATCATAACCTAAAGACTAGAAATATTTATGATCACAACATAACTAAGTTTCTGCAAAAACTAGTCATTATCAATCAACGCATCATTAAGAGCGTACGAGTTACCACTCCTTATGTGAGTACAATGTATTTCATCAGCTGAAATGTTCTACCAGTGACTTGCACCACATTTACTACTATTTTCCAGTTCCTACGTATTAATTGAAGGAGTAATGAACAAAACAGAAATATACAGGACGAATTTGCAATGCTTTCAATTACTTATTCTTGCTTTTTGACTGTAAAATATGCATTATTACTTCAGTACAATTATATTTCTTTCTCGTATGTATCATATATACAGGGGTTTTTTTTACTTTGTACAAACTTCACACTTAGGTACAAAAACTCAAAATAAATCGATTTTCATGAATGACAAAATGTCCAAAACTCATTAGTTTTCGAGTTATGGCGTCGCAAAGCATGTTTAGAAGTGCATGTTATAACTGGGCCGCACACCGATTGTTATTTAAAGTTGTTAGTTTTCGAGATTGTCGAATACAATTAAAGCATTTTTTCTCATTTCATTATGGGTTATCCATTCCATGTAATCAACGACAAGATTTCAAGATGCAATGTGAAACTGATATTACGGAAATGCCTGGCGTGTTTCAATCTGTAAGGCGCTCACTGGCTGTTAGATGTCGTAAATGTGTTGAAGTTCATGGAGGCCATTTCGAGTAACTGTTGTAATAAAACTGTATTCAAGTTTGTTCTTGCGTTAAAGTTCTTACATTAAAGTTTGTATTGATTGTGTTTTTTACCTGTGTCCTGCAATGCTTACTGATTTGCGCTTGTTTCGGCAGATATTCAAAAATATCATTTCGAGTGGGCTGAAAAATGAAAAAAAGAGAAATGACTGCCTAAAAGAGCACGTTTTAGCCCACACAACAAATTTATTAGACGAATCCCTGAATTAAATCGCTTGATTAGAAATTTTGCAAAAACTCTTGTGCGTAAATTTATGAATGTTCACACATATACATGAATATATGCATAAGTAGACACACACATGCACACGGATACACGGGATACAAGCATGAAAATCATGAAAATTACAAGAATTGTTTTTCATATTAAAATTTTTTTCAACATAACGGTCATAAGCTGATAATCATCTTATTTACACATATATGGGTGATCACGCAACAAATTTACACTTTTTGTGAATGCTTTGCAATAATAAAGAGAGATGACGAGTTAGGTAATGTTGCGAGTAAAGAGTGAACAAAAAAAAGCGGCATTACTAGTCCAAATTTCAGTTGCTAGTTTAGTACACATATAAACGTATATGTGCATTTATATATGCAAATACTTGCACATACACATCTATATACATATAAAACAGACATACACATACCTATTCATCTAGGCAATCATATGATAATACGTATCCGTTCCACGAAAATGCTGTGTGATGTATTGAAATATAGGATAATGAGCAATGGAGGTTCGTAGCTATTTTTTCAGTATGTGTTGCAGCTTACAATTTCTAATTATATATTGTAACGTAGAGATCATTGGTTGATAAGCATCTTATTTATTATATATGGGTGATCACACAGCGAATGTAAATGTTTTTTATAAATGCCTTATAATAATAAAGTGAAATTACGGGTTAGGTAGTGCGACAAATTGAGGGTGAAAAAAAGGGGCGGAATTTATAGTTCATATACTAGTTCCTAGTCCAGTGCACACAGGTATATGTGCATATATCTACAGTCATATGCATACAAATGCCCATATACGTACACACAACGCACATACATACGCACTTGTACAAGCATATTTGCAAATACCAGCATATAGGCGGTCAAATGATAATACATACGCATACTACAAAACTGCTGTGTAATTTGTTGAAATATAAGACATTGAGCAAATAAGATTCGTAAGTACTTATTCAGTATGTTCCGTGGCTGATAATTACTAAGCAAAGGATATTATTGAGCAATGGAAATACTGAGCAGATGACATTCGTAAATTCTTATTCAGTATGCTCTGTGGTTAAGAATAATTGTTGAGACGCAAGATGACGGACTATATTTATTTTAAATTCTCTCAGCGTTTGAAGGATTTTGACACTCTGTGGAAGTTTGTTCCACAGTAAGGCGCTTGATATTGACAGAGACTTCTGCCCAATATTAGATGAATAGTCAACTAACATATTATTCTATCTAAAGCTCGGCTTTAAATTGGTTACAGTGGGCGTATGAAAACACGCTATCTCAGCATTGCTCTGAGGCAGATATAACGTGGAGAATACGTATTGGGCCCTCTGCAAGAGGAACTTTTTTTGAATAGGAGTCCAGCCAAGTTTATTAAAGAGAGGGGTTACGTGATCACTTCTTTTGAAAATACCGTTGCATGCCACCTTGGCTGTGAAATTCATACATTTTTTAAAATCTCTTTGAAGGTATTGAGGTAAGTCTCCCCATATTCGGCTGCAATAGTCAATGTGTGATAACATCAAGGATTGAATGGTCAATAATCTGAATTTTTCGTCGAGCTTACTTTTTATACCATGAAAAACATTAAAGTTCCGTAAATTTTATTGTAAGTTTTCTCAACATGAGATTTGAAGGACATGTTTCTATCGAACCAGATACCAAGATTTTAAATTTTTCCTGATGGTTTAATTTCATCAGTTACTACTGAAAGAGTAAGATCTAGAGTTTTTTGATCGCATCTATGGACTCGAAAATAATGCATTGCGTTTTACTAGCATTTACTTTGAGAAAATATTAGTCGTACCATGATTTCAGGTTAATCAGTAGAATTTCTGCTTTAATTCACGTCTGCGGTATTTCCGATGCAGAAATTATTGTTGCAATTTGAACGTCATTTGCATACATTGAGATCCGTGTGTTAAAAGGCATTGGAGGGAAATCATGAATGAAAATGGAAAGCAGCAGCTGACCAAAAATGTATTCTTAGGGAAACCCTAAAATTGTTTGAATGAATGGGTATAATTTGTTTTCTAAGCGGACTGCATGAGATCGATTTGAGAAGTAACTTTCAAATCAATGCGCGTATACTCCTAAGTGCAATATTGTTCGTTGAAGTCTATCATGATCGACGCTATCAAACGCTTTAGAGAGATCGAGTAGCATCAAGGGTGTTACATTCTTTTCATCGATGTCACTGTATATTTTTCAGATATATTGAGCAGAGCCTCTTGAGTGCTAATGTTTTTTTATAGGCATATTGATTTTGATTAAGTAGATTTGACTCATTCCGCTGAAATGATAGTTGATTTGTCACCACTTTCTCCAATATTTTGAACATGACAGGTGAAAGACAGATGCGCCTGTAGTTTGATGCTGTATTTAGGCTACCACTTTTACGCAACGGTCTAATAATGGAGTGTTTCCATTGGTTTGGAAACGTGTTGGTTGCTATTGAAGAATTAAATTATCAAACGAATCCATGGTGCTGTGACTTGGAAACTGTTCTTGATATATTGAAGACTGATACCATCATGTCCAGTTGCCTTTGTGTTTTTCAAGGAGCATAAGATATTTCCTAACTCCGGTAAGCCGACAGGACGTGGTCTCCACCCGGCATCAGCCCTCGAGGGTGCAGTGGGGCATGAATTTTCAATTGACGGTTCACCTGGATTGGCACACACCTCACTGAAAACTTGAGTCCCTACTTTTGAAAAGGATGTGTTGAAATCCGTGGCTGTTGCTGAGGGATTTTCAAAATTACTTCTGCGGTCTAGATTTTTATATTGGGCTACCTCATTTATGATTTCCCAAGTTCGTTCCAGGTTATTTTTAGCTGGTAATAGTTTCTGTTGGAAATGAGATGGTTTCGCTTCAGTGATTTTCGTTCGAAGAATTTTTTCATGTTCTTATATCTCTGGTATAAAGTACTGTTTGATATTTTGCTTTTGTACTCTAGTAAGTATGTTTTCTTCATTCTGCTCAGCTTTTTAATTTTGTCAGTAATCCAGATTGTACGTTTTGGCTTAGTTTTTTTTGATGCAAGGTGCACATTCGTTGAGAGCTGCTGTGAAGTTTTCGCTGAAGATAGACACTTGAATGTCAACATCATCAGATTGCAATACATTCTAAAATTCGGTGGACCTATTGAGTATTTTTTCTTGAAATTGTTCCGCTGAATAGTGACTTTTTAAGCGGTAAGCCATCGAGCGGTAGTTTCATCTTTCCTTTTACATTCTACCGAGCGATGATCGGAAACAGAAGGCGATATTATGTACTAAGTATCGCCGTATGATTATATTATTTGTTATTGACAGATCGAGGAGTGTTTGAGAAACTTTAGTATTGCGAGTCGGTTCTTTGACCATTTGTGATAGGCTTAGTTTATACAACAGTCTGCTTAGCTGATTGTTTTTATCCGTTAAGTCGACATCACAATCTCCGAAAGCAAAGAATGATTTTTTTGCCTCTTGGACTTTTTTAAAGTTTTCTCAATGAACTCTAGTGTTGGACATAGGGGTGCCGGTAAAGGCTGCCGATAATGATGGATTTATGCTTATTTATTTGCACGTTTAACCAAACCATTTCAATGCCTTCGTAAACTTTATTCGCTAGTAGAAAAGATGTTGAATATATTTCTTTCACGAAAATACAAGATTCACTACCTCGACAGTTTTTAACGCTATCATAGCGGTATAACACGTAATCAGGAATATTAAAATACGAACTTTGGGTTCGTGAGTAGACCATGTTTCTAAAACATAAAATATCAATTTCCTCACTAACCCCCATTACTCTGCTATCATCTTATTTATCATTTAGGCTTCGAGCATTGATATGCTTTATTTTGATTTTACTTTTATTAAGAATATTTTTTAGAAAGCAAAGTTACTGTCTCGGTGGGATCGTTTCGAGGATTCGTCGATGTTGTTTACGTTACCCATGGTGTTTGGCCCAGCGTGTGCTACGTAAGAAAGTCTACTATTTAGCTGGGCAACGGCAGTTTGTCAAGATGATGTAACTCCAGTCCGATTTTTGCCATGTATGACAAGGGCCCTGTGGTGATCGTTTTTACGATAGAGCAGTAGTGTTGGGTTATTATTTGATAACTCTGATCAGGGATCGACTGATATTTTCCAAATATCATGATCCTTCTCATTCAGGATGAGAAGTTTTTGGCCTGTCACATTTGAAATGATTAGTGGTATAAGATCTCCAGCAGCACGATCAAAATATATGTCGTCAATGTATTTATTTATGAGGTTCTGAATGTCACCGCTGTTCATGTCAACGAACTTTGCGTATGTGCTTTTGTTTGCTTTGTTCTCCGTTTTGTTTGCAGTTTTTAACGAAATGTAATTCCATTGGGATGCTGGTTGTTTCGTAAGTAGATGAGTTACTGCATGGAGGAGGCAGTGTCCATCGGCTTTGGTGGGAAACAGCTCTATTTTCCATGATCATTTCAACTCATCAATTGTAGAATTCTTGCGTTCACAAATGGGGATTTAGCGATTTTTGTTCGACTTTTCCCATCATCAGAAGGTCCGAAGAGGTGCAAAGAATTTCGGAATTTTCGTTTTCCTGGTTCTGAATGGGCCCACTGGCGTGATTTTTGTACAGGGATCTACAGAGAAATGAGAAATGCTCGTGTCATTTCTATTTTACTGTGATGATTGCGCATGGGTGGCGGGTGGTTTATTCTCCATCGATAGTCGCCTGCAATTTTGCAGCGATCTCTCTCTCTTCCTGTTGATTTCACTGCGTCCGAGTATGTGATTGAATGTTGATTTATACTCGTATCTGAGAATGGCTTTTTATTCTTTGTATTAGCATCGGATAACAATGAAAACCTATTTTTTGTTGATACTCTGCACACTTCGGGGCAGAGGGGGGAGAGGGTTTGTCATATGAAGTCAAACATTGGTTCATGCTGTTGGAGGATTCACTTGAAAAAGCTGCCAACTTAGAACAATCATTCAATTCATTTTGCTAATTTGCTTCATTTTTAGCGTATTCAAGTTCATCATTCAGGTGATGGGAGTTTCTGACACAGGAGATAAATGTGAAGTGAGTCTTAAAGGCGATCTAAGAGCAATTTGTTGAAGAAAATTATGCGTTTCTTCTCGCGTAATAAGCCAAGTGCGGACATGGTTGCAAGCTTTATTAACAGTAACAGTTGTTGCATTTGTTCGCAGCGGAATTAATTAAAGACCATTTTTTTGCACAAACTCGACACCATGAACAATTACTGACCACTGCAGGCACTCACCACATAAATATGAAAAAGCACGTTTTGTCATGATAAGTTTTCCTAACTTAGTGAGGTTATGGGACGAGAGACTCAAATCTTTGAAACTGATCATATTGATCCTAAAAGGAGGCACACGTTCAATCTCATCATAGAGGTCATTGAAACGCTGGGAGGTAATAGTTTGGATTTTGCATGCGCTATCAATGTCTATTCTATTGATTCTTATGGGGCTTTTGTCTCCGACAAGAAAAGTATCCAGGGGGGATTCTGCCTTAGGAAGGATACTGGCAGGTACCACAGGCGTAAAATCATAGGCGCTAATACGTCAGTTCAAAGACAAAAGCGGTTTTGTATTCATTTTAATATTCCATGCAGTGGAATAAATCGACACCGGGCTAGGAGGCGCATTTTTGTTTCAAAATTTTATTGAAAAATGCTGTGTAAGAGACAGCGTATTGTTCGCTTCGTGAATAGTTTGAGAACAAGTCATTTGGAGAGGGTGTCGGTACCCATCAAAAGCGGTAACCGATTTGTTTGTATTACTCTCCGCTGAAAATCTTACGCTATCCTCACAGTTTACGCTCTGATGTATTTGACTGTCAGTATCGGCTGCTGCACGTGCATTATCAAACATAACTCCACCGCCTGAAATGCCTGTACACAAATTACCATTAAAATTAACCCTTTCAATTTTTAACTGGTCGCTCATATCCAAAATTTTATCGCGTTCTAATTATGACGCCGGTGTTGGTTTCTTCGTCGATGGTAATCAATTTTGAGCGTTCTCAGTAACGCAACGCTGAGGCGATGACGCCGTGGCGCACTCGTTAAAATGAGACACAGGACTCGCCTCGGGTGCACACGTAGCTGGTGTCGAAACTTGATCAGTTGAGACGGTCTTTGAATTATTGCAAGCGGCGCTCGAGAGATATTTGCCCGTGGCGGATGCCTCTGATTTTGCTCATCACTGGAACTGATTTAGGGGTTGAGGAGCACTCGTTAATATCAGACTTCATGAATGTCTGAAAAGCCTTTGTCATTTTAGCGTTTGAGGCCCTTGAACTGGTGGTTTTGCAGGTGAGGCTTTTTGTTTGGAATTTTTCCGCTTTATGGTTGGCGCATTACGATTTTTACTGAAGTTTTTGCACGGAACTGCGGTGGAGGATGTTGTCCTTTCAAATGGAGCAATCTTCCGAGTAGTCGAGCAAGTGCTGTATGGATACATTGCGAATTGATAGCGAGGAAGAAAGGTTAATTTTTTTAATTCAGAAAAATTTGAAAATTTGTGTGATTAACTTTCAACAAGAAAGATAGCCGTCGTTGAAATATGTATGAGTGAGGGCTTGCTGCTTGTTTACATTCGAAAACAACAGCACCGCCTTTAAAGTTAGACGAAGGGAAGCTCTCAATAAGAAAGCGGGGGGTAGACGAGAAGATGAAAAAGGGTAGGCAGAACAACACAACATACATGGGTGGGTGGGAGCAGGATATTTGTGGTGAGCCGGCTTCGTGTCTCTTGCTGTCGTGCTTGGGAAAATAACACTTAATTTTTTTCGATGTGAAGATTGCTATGATAAGCTATCCAAGAGACGTTGCTGAAATTCACCTCACATTATAAAATTATGTTCTATTTGTGAACACAGAATTAAGTTTGCCACTATGTATAACAAGGCAAATTTTTTTCCAAAGCTGCTCCAATCAATCAGTGTAATTTAAAATTTTTCAGTTATTATTGAAGTTTCTTCACAACAAATAAGGAAGAATTTTTTCTTCCTGCTCTTATTTCACGTCACTAATTGACCAAATTTGTTCATCGAGAGAATCATATAAGCCAGTTTGGGGCATCAGAAATTGATAGTGGACGTTAGAAGCTTTTGTTAGGAATTACGTATTTCTTAAATTTTCACATAAGGAAAAATAAAGTAGCTTAGGAAATTAACGTGGTTGGAGTGGGGAGCAGTGGCAGCAGTGCTTCTGGGCAGACCGTTTAATCATCATGGCCGATTCTTCGTTCCTTTTTTATTTTGAGTGATCACTCCTTTGATTTTCGTTAACTTTAATTTACGATCTTGTTGCATGTTTGAGCTCCTAAAAAACTCTTACCGAGAGGCCTAGTACGCTTTAAGCCCTACTATGGGGATATACTTACTCTCCTATTTAGGAGTTATTAAAACCTTAAAAGCCTTAGAAGTGGCCTAAAACGCCTCACTTAAAATTTCTACTTTCCTCTTAATGAGATGTTGTCTTCTTATTACCTTAATATTACTTTAAAACTTGAAAGTACTAGGTCGTCCCTTACTTAAACTATCTATTTTTCCTCTAATGGCCCTTGATATGTGCCTCTTGAAATGTGCCCATTAAAGTTTCAAGGTTGGTGCAACAATGTAACTCTTAATTGAACTTAAAAATGTGATACCTTGAACGATATGAAATTAATGCCAGTGAACGGTAACTACTGCTAAATTCAATAAATTAACGTAAATTTTATTTTTCTAGAATATCTTTGAAGTTTGCCCGAGACTGCGCGTTTTAACCCAGCCCTTTTGATTCCGCCTATGGTTGTCCGCCGCACCTGTACGATTAATCCTGTCGCTGGAGCTGAGCTGTTTATAAAAAAACTCACCATTGTAGTGGTTCGAGGCCAAGCCAGCCCGATTCGTAGGTGTGTTGAGTAGGGAATTGAATTGTCATTTGAAATATCGAATATCTTGTAAAATTTCTTCTCGTATAAACATGTAAATACTTGGTAACGATAAGCCTTACAGCCTGTATATTCTCTTCCAGTTGTGTTGGACTGCCAATTGTGGGTCCCGCGGATGTTGGTGGGATTTTACCCTTATACTGGCACATCAGGAGGTGGCCGAAGTTTAATAAAATTCCGTTCCTCGCTTTAAGGGCTATACTTTCCTTTTAAGTCTAACAATTTTAATGTTTATGTTAAATTATAGCAGAAAACTCTTTCACAAAACATGATCACAGTATTTTATTTTAGCAAGATGCGAGTTTGCCAGAGTACAATTTATGCTTTGTTTTGACGTTGGTACCGATTCTATTGTTCTACGTTAGGAGTGGAGGTGCTTTGGAGGGATGGAGCGGGAGTTGAGGGGACGACCCACACAAAAAAGCTCAAAAAACCCACATAAAAAACACTAAATAGTTTTTTTGGGGATTATATTATTGCTATTTAAATTTCACTTCTTTTCAAGTTTATAAGATTAAAATGAGCTAAATATTTATGTTGTCAAAAAATTATCTAAGTTATGTGCATGATATGACAAGAAATATTAAAAAACAAAAAAATACCCCTATGCAAATCAAATTAGAAAAACCTTAATCACAAAAAAACTCGAGGGACTTATACATTTGAATGAATTTCATTTCCAATGTAAAAATAGAAAACTAAGAAACATATGCAGTTAGACAATTTGATAGTATAGAGACTTCTGAATTCTTCCTCCGTCTTCTAGACTAGACTGCTACTACAGTACTACTGTGTTTCTCTTTCTACATCCACTGCCATTTCATCGTTGTCATCCACATCATGATCATTTGCGAGGTGACGATATACCGAGAACAATTTCTGTGCGCGTTCCGATCCTAATTCATTTCTCAATTTATTCTACACAATTCCAAAAGTTGAGAAAATTCTCTCAATGGATCCTGAACTTGCGGGGCAAGAATGAAGATTGCTTATAAACTTGCAGAAACCCTCTGCCAGTGTCTTTTCAGGAATCTGCATTCTCTGCTGTTTCATGTGTTGAATCTCCCACCATCGTAGAGGAGTCATTGTCTTAGTGATACTCTCATTGAACATGTGTTTTGGGAAGATGTTGGAGTCCTTCAATTTATAGGAATAAAACGCACCAATGAACTCCGGATTGTACTCAGCCAACAACTCTTCAATATCTGTCTCCTGTGGGAGCTTTGCCTGAAATAAGTCTAACATTTATAGTCAGATGGGGTAAGACACGGCCGCAGCCATCATGGGGTAAGGAAGTAAAGAAACGACTGGCCTATGGTGAGTATTCAAGCTGCACTGGAACAAATTTGACTATGGAATCTGTTCGAGCATTTATTTCCAATCATTTTAGTGTTCGTTGTTATCTTGTACTGCAAAAAATGAATTTATGGCAATTTTTTTATTCTTTTGGCATGTCACTACATGTTGTAACATGTAACAGTGTCGTTGACTGACTTGACTTGCACTGCTAAGCACTGGAGCTCACACAATACTCGTACTCATGTTAAGTTGTTAAGTGATGTGCAGCTGTCTTGCTTCAAGTTGCTTGTGGTGGTTACTTATGATCGGCATGGTGCTTCCCTCTCACATGTCTTGCGTCTGTCAGCTGCTAAAATAACTTACTATGAATTGACAAGCATCGCAATTCTCTTTGCACATCTTATATCTTTACAGACTGCAGAGCTATGTCTCTATGCATATGGCAATTGGTAAATGTTAATTATGATGGACAAACTTAATTCATGTAACGTTCATTTAATGTAATAATTCATACAATAATGTAGGATAATGTTGGAGGTAAAGTAATCAAATAGCAATATTAACTCAATTAGTGTATATACATAAATCTGAAATAGAGGCAATTGGAGCTGTGTAAATACCTCTTTTAAACAAAAACAGGTATAACAAAGAAAATAATAAAGCCCCCCAAAAAACAATAAAACCCCCAAAAAAATTTAACCAAAAAAAAACATGTGGGTTGGTTTTTTTCTAAAAACCCGGGGTTTTTTCCATCCCTGCAAGGACAAGCCTAATTTTACACTTCACGACATTCTAGTCTGCTTGTTAAAATGATCAGAACTGAACCAATTTGGCACTGAAATTCACTTTCACTGTTTAGTAAGGTAGAGAGCACATTCACGGACACAAAGTTCGAATTTTGTATGGCGTGGAATTTTCCTTCCCTCACATTCTGACCAATTTAGCTCCGCTGGCTTGGAGCGTGCGCTATCGACCACCCAGTCTAACTTTTTAGCCGTCTCCGTGCGTGTTTTTCACCGCCCAAGTAATTGAATCGCTCAGGCGGTGAAAAACATGCACGCTCCGGCGAAAAAGTTTGACTGCGCAGCGCGCCAGGACAGGATGTTGGTTTACTTAAGTTGTTGCAACATTTTTTAAGGTGACCCTCTTGGTCCCAACCATGAACCTTGGTCTCCTATCTAATTAATCATGAAAGAAAGAAGGAAGAAACATAAACCGTTTATTTCCAAAAAAAGTTGACTCATGAGATGCATGATCGACAACACATTGGATTTTAAAAATTTCTTAAAATGAGACGTCCTTAGACAAACGTACCATACGAACCGTACTAATAGACAAACTATACGATGTGTACTTATAGACAAACCATACAAGGTATATTAATAGATAAAATATCTGAGGTGTACAAATAGATAAACCATACGAGGCGTACTAATAGACAAACTATACGAGGCGTACTAATAAACAAACTATACGAGGCGTACTAATAGACAAACCATACGAGGCGTGCTAATAGATTAACCATGTCAACGGCTAATTAAATCAAAATAAAAAATATAAACTCTTGGATATTTTATGCATCAAGAGATAGCTGACAACTTATAAATAATACGAATACAACTAGCGAATTCTTCGGAGTTCCTAAATTATTTGATGAAACGAAGTAAGAAAAGACAAAGAACGTTTTACCGAAGCAGATTGAAACACCGTCGTAAATGACTATCAAGTATTTAGAAAAGGTTAGTCATAAAGTAATTTATAAAGAAGTTCGGGCAACACAACACGCGTATCTAGAAACGCGTAAACAAACTGACACGCAAAATTAAATTCTTGAGTTTTTAACGTACGATCAGAAAGATAATTTCTTCACGTGCCAGATGCTCAAATTGCGCTTTATTTCATTTGTCTTATTATATTTTTCATTTCTTCAATTCACAGAAACGCCCTCTGAGGTAGTGATAGATGTATTTGTGAATCATTAAGCAAGTGTAATAAATATATTTATTTCTAAAATATGGTTCAGTGTTAACTGGTCGTAGAGCTTTAGGTAAAATGTAATGTATCTTAAGATTTTGTTTTTACGCAAAAATATAAATAGAAACATATAAAGATGCATATGTGTGCACATATAGATGAACAAGTACACGTGCACACACAAATAGATATACATGTATGCGTGCGTACACACACACACACACACACACATGCACACACACTCATACACACATATTCATATGTATACGTATTGAAAATGTATATAAAGAAAGATAACAATGAACATAAAAAATAATCGTGTTCTTACTACATCTAAAATTGCAGTCAGGCTCAGTGTAATCTTAAGAAATAACTTGAAGAAAAATTAGTGGGAGGAGAAAAAACTTTGAAAAACGTGAAAATGAAATGGTTTTCAATTTCCTAACAAAAAAATTAAGAAAACTCACGTTACAGTCGAGGAACAACAACAAAAATATATCGGGTTTCACATCCTCTCGGTATTCTCCGCAACATCATACGGGATGGGTACATGGGATAAAATGGAGGAACAGTGTAAGTCGGATATCACTTAAGAGTAGCTAATATCTTAAAACTTTAGGCAGAAACAAGTGAACAAACATCCATGCAAGATGAAAATTCATAGTTTGTTCAACATACAGACAAAAAAGTAACTTTTCCACGATTCATATCGCTCTATTTTATTTGTAAATTGTATTTTTTATTTTTTCTGTTCACAGAAACGCCCTCTGGGGTAGTGATAGATCTATTTTTGAATAATATAGCATGAACAGAAAATTTATTTACTGGATGATTTTCTCGCAAAAAATTGAAATAGAAACATGTACATATTTCTATCGATATACAGATACCTACATATATACACACAGATATATCCATGCATGTGCGTGTGTACATATATATGCACACAATATATGTATACATGTATTGAAAATGAATTTAAGAAAAAATAATAAACATTATAAACCACCTTCCTCCTACTAAATCGTAAATGACAGTAGACCTCACTGTAATCGTAAAAAATTATTTTGAAAAAATAAAAAAATAAGGATATTCAAAAACTAATTAAAGGTAAAAGACTTAAAAAGTAAAATTGAAAGAGTTTCTAATTTTCTGATAACATTTTAAAAGAAATCAATTTACAGTAGGAGCAACAACAATATATTACAAAAACGGGTTTCAACTCCAATCGGTATTCTCTTCAACATTATACGGACTTGGGTACATGGGATAAAATGGGATGCTGTTGTGGTCGAATATCACTTCTGAGTAGCATATATTTACAAAATTTTGGCATGTGGACGTAGATTGAACAGTGGTATAGACTAGTAATTTTAATCACAGAAATTTCGAGTTATTTCTGATGTGAAAGCTCAGTGGAACTGTGCCCTGAATGCACAGAAAAAACACTGAATCCCCCCCCCCCCTTTTCCCCCATACGAAGAGGACAGGAGTACAAACCAAACGAGGAGTACAATAGCAATGTCAGGGGTTAATCATTTCGATGAGAGGAACAAGAAAAAAACATTCTCTGTGACATTTAACGCATGATAAGATGATTGAAAACTTATAAATACTGCTAGAGAACGCCTTTAAAGTCCTTCACTATAAGTGAAAAAGCGAAAGAAGAATAGCCACGAATACGCTCAGCCGAAATCGATTGAAACACCGTGGTGAATGATTTCGAAGTAGTGAGACAACGTTAGTTAAAATTAATTTATTGAAAACATGGCACTAACCTCTCATCTATAAACCTGTAAACTGATATACACACAAAAATGTTTTTCAGAACTTGTTCATCATACGGATGTTGAATATAAATACAGAAAATAGAATATAAAAACGAGTAAATAATTCTAATAATGAAAAAACGACCTTCATCCTGATCCGTTGAGCTGACTACTGTATTGCTCATTGTAAACGACAGGAATAATTAACATCAATATTAGAAAAGATAATTAAAAGATAATTTCTAACGTTCTACTGGAAAATTTAGGAAAATCAAATTTCAGGTAAGTGAGAAATTAATACCGAATTGCTGCAGGCCCTATGACAGAGATGCGAAATGACGTGACACATTTACTTTAAATTCTTTTACAGTTTTAGAGTTTTTGATATGCTGGGGAAGCTTTTTCCGCAAAAGAGCTTCAGAAACTGAGAGAGCTTTTTCTCCCATTTCAGATGAACGGTAACTGACAAAGACACCATTCCTCCTATTGGGATTTTTGTTTGGGAAATTGGATGGAAAAAATTTGACCACATCTGCATTACTCTGAGGGAGGTGCAGAGATGAAAACACTCATCGAGCTTTTTGGATCATGACTCTCTCTGGTATTGGGGTCCAGCCAAGTTTTCTTAAAAGAGGGGTGGCATGATCGCGTTTCTTGAAACTACTTTTGCATACCACTTTGGTTGCGAAGTTCCTACATTTTTACAAGTCTTTCTGGTGATATTGAGGTAAATCTACCCACAATAGATTGCAGTAGTTCAAACGCGATAAAACTAAAGACTGATTTCTAATAACCTATATTTTTCGCCAAGTTTATTCTTAATGCTATGAAAGAACATTAAGGTTCCGCTAATTTTGTTGAACATTGTTTCTACGTGGGATTTGAAAGCCATATTTTCGTCGAACCAAACCTTTTTTACCTTATTTACTGGTTCAATTTTATCGTCTCGATATGTTAGCGTAAATAAGTGTCAATTTTTGATCGCATTCTGTGATCCAAAAATTATACATTGCGTTTTAAGTGCGTCAAGTTTGAGGCCATTATGGTCATACCACAATTTCTGGTTTCTTAGAAGATTTTCAGCGTTGGTTTTTGTTTCTTCCAAATCTGCAGTCGAACTTGTCATGGCAATTTGTACGTAATCAGCACACATGGAGATTTTTGTGTTTGCCCTCATAGTGGAGAAGTCATTGATGAAAATTGAAAATAGGAGCAGACCGAGGATTAAACCTTTGGGAACGCCAAAATTATTTGGTATGAATGGTGACATTTTGTTATTCAAGCACACTGCATGAGAGCGGTTTAGTACGAAGGTTTCAAAGCACGAGTATCTGTTCTGAAGTTCGTAATTTTTTGTAGATGTTTTTTATGTTCAATACTGTCGAAAGCTTTGGAGAGATCAAGAAATAGTAAGAGAGTTAATTTTTTTGGTCATTATCATTGTATATTTTTTCTGTTATGTTAAGCAGAGAATCTCGAGTACTGGTGTTATTTCTGTAAGCATACTGATTGCGGTGAAGAAGATATGACTCGTCTATGCAAGACGAGAGCTGGTTTGTTGTTACTTTTCTAATATTTTGGACATAACTGGCAGGAGACTGATTGGTCTGTAGTTCGACGCTTTATTGATATCACCAGATTTATAATTTATCCCCAGGCTTAATAATGAAGAAACATTGTAGACGTGTTTTGTATTCTCCAGATTCCTCGTCCATGGGATTGAACTCTTCAACCGAACCTACCTTTGGAATATTGAATATTAGTCAGTGTAACACACAAAGAGAAAAAAATCACTAGAAAAATACTGAGTTCCCTCACTAGTCTCTGCCTAGTCCCTTCCCAGTGGTTCTATCAAAATCCTCGTCGCCAATGTAATATTCTTGCCTAGCATTGCAGAAATGTTATAAGTACCTAATCAAATAGTAACCTACCCAATTAGCATACCAACACAGTCCATATAACACCAATAGACATGGCAACACACATATACATTAACAATTCACGCACCTCTAAATTATCCTGCTTGCTAGTAGCAACTCTTAATATACGTTTAGACCAATAAGAAAAAGAGAGGGGCAGGAGTATTGGAAAGTACAGTCGGAATAGACAGAGTGAAAAATAGTAGTCTTAGAGGTAGTGAGTATTTAGCCATTAACACCATTAATCTAAAGAAAGAAAAGAAAGAAAAAGGAAAACAGTTTTTTTCCAATAGGGATGGTACAAAACATCATTGGTTTTTAAAATGTCTTAGCGTAAGGAAAGTACACTTATATGATACACAGTCACACGTATATTGATATACAATTAGAGTACGTATATACGTGTGACCGCTGCTAGCGCTCTTACATGGGTAGCACTGGGCTCTAATTGTTTGTGAGGTGTGCACAACACAGGGGAGTCTCCTTTCGCACCGGCTGTAACCTCACCAAACCATCCATCTCATCTATAAGAGAACACTGTTTGAAGAAAGACCAAATTTAAAAAAAATTTAAATTTTAGATTCCACGTTAAATTTGTCCGATCTCCGAGTTTTAGAATCGATATACCTTTTAAAACCCCGTCCGTAAATAAATGAGTGTGATACGGCGGTGAAACTTTCCATTGTTTGTTGAAATTTTGTAGAGTTTTTGTCTTATCATGTCTTTTAAATTTCATTATCTTACATCCGATTTATTCAGAAGATTTATGGTTACAATGTTTTAATACTTTGATTTATGGAATTTCAGAACACTGAAGATGGATTTTTTATAATCCGAAACGTTTGTTTTTTATCATGATATTCTTAGCCACGTTGGTTTTCCTTTTTATCCTTCCACAAACTGGTCATCACGATCATTTTACCCGAAATAGAAGCAAATTCATGCTTCTTTATTATTCAAAGGCCCGGTTGCAACATAGTATCCTTTTCGTTAGAACTAAGACTTGAAACTCAATTCCTGCAGAGATCCGTGAAAGTAATTCTAACAAGGAATTCAGAAGAAATTTTGAATCTCATTTCCTATCAGAATACTAGACGTCTAAGACTGAATGCATGGATGTAAATGCATGGCTGTTGCATGGCAGTTTGGTTTTTATCAGTTCCGCGCCATGCTTCTGTTCCGTATTGCAAGCATGGTGAAATGAGCGTTCGGTAGATCATTTGCTAAACTGTTTCAGGCAGGAAATTTTTAATTTTATTTTGGATTCCGATGGATTTTGATAACTTAGTACCCATATGAGCGATGTGCTCTTTGAGGGTCAGATGTTTGTCTATTTTGATGCCCAGGAACTTACATGAGTTTGTTTCTTCTGTTTCCGCTTCGCCAATTTTAGTGCATGGGATAGATAGATTTTTCCTGTATGAGTATATGATGTATGTTATTTTATCGACATTTAAGGCTTATCTTATTAGCTTTTAACCCACAATGAAACCTTATGGAGTTCATTATTTATACTCTCCGCGATCAGAGCGGGATTTTGTTTCGGAAGGACCGCAGAAAGCGTGCTGTCATTGGCAAAAAGTATGAATTTGAAAAATGATGTAGAATTAATATCATTGAGAAAAAAAATTGTGAATATGAGAGGCCCAATGACAGATCCTTGTGGAACTCCATGGCTAATTGTCTGTGGGTCCGATTTCGCATCGTCAATGATAACGTACTGCTTCCGATTTGTTAAGTATGATCTAAACCAATCATGGGCAGCCCCTCGAATGTCACAACAGTGTAGTTTCGAGAGTTATATGTTATGATCCACACAATCGATGGCTCTTCGAAAGTCAAGAAATACAGAGGAGATAGGCTTTCTTTCATCTATATTAGAATAAAGGAACTGTGAATGATTCAATATAGCCTGTACCGTTGAATTTTTTAGTGCGAAAGCCGTATTGTTTAACATAGAGAAATGATTTTATTCAAAATAAAAGTCCATTTTTTATGCATAATTTTCTCGAATACTTGCTAAAAATTGGTAGCACGGAGATTTGCCGATAATTTTAGCAACTTTGAGGGAGTTCGGGAGAGTGCTTAGGAAGAGAAACTGGTTAATAATATTGAATCTGAGCGGGGCTACGATATCAGCAATAACTTTGAGTACTTTAGTCGAAAACGTTTGTAACCCACTCGATTTATTTTTCTGGTTGTTTATACATGCAATTACATCGGAAGAGTTGGTAGGCGTAAAGAAAAAGGAGTTGTGTTCTCGAATATGATCCATGTATTCCAGGTGATCAGTAGGTTCACTGGAAATACCATCAGCTATAGTTTCCCTTACGTTTACGAAGAAATTGTTAAAAAGATTAGCAATCTCTTTCTTCTCATGGTATTTTACATTATCTTGAACAACATATTCAATTTTCTTTATATCGGCGTTTTTCGGTTTATAGCAGGAGTTACGGAGGCACCAAGTCTTTTTAACGTCAGCGTTAAATTGAGTAAACTTGAGCGTAAAGTAGCTCTTTTTTGATATCCTTATCCGATTTTTCACTTAGTTTCTGAATCTGTTATATATTTCTCTAGATATTCGCCCTTCGCAAAGGAGGGCTAGGTACGCTTGACGTTTCTTTATATTTATCACGATGTCTTCAGTAATCCAAGGCTTTTGTTTATTTTTCAGTGTAACAGTACGAGTAACAATTGGACAAGACTGATTGTATGCGGTCATTATAGTTTCAGTCAATATTACTACTACTTCATCAATGCTCGTTGCATTATTGTTTTGTTGAAAGATGTGCAATGTTTACATTAATTCTTCTAGAACAGTGCGCATTTCTTATAAATTTGATTCGTTTACTCTACGATATGAGTAAGTTTTAGTCCGTGGCTTTTTGCAAGCAATATAGACATTTTTCTTAATTAGAAAAACTGGAAAATGATCTGATAAGTCAGAAGTAATTATTCCAGCAAGAAAATCAGTTGGGTCTGTCATAAAGATATTGTCATGAAGCGTAGCAGGTTCTGAGGATATTCGTGTGGGCTTTGTGATTGTTAGGAAATATTGGTATTGGTAGAAAATATAAGACATTGTTGGGCTGGGACATTGGAATGTTTTGTGGATCGAGTTTCGCTACCGTTGGACGCTTGATAGGGGAAATTTTGTTGGGCGTTCGTTCTCACATTTCGAGGGCTCAAGAACTTCATTCATCAATGTCACCTTGTGGTCAACTCTTGTACCAGACTGCTCGCTCAGGCATCCACAACACAAATGGCTCACACACACACAAACACAAACACACATCAGCACGCAACGCGAACACAAAACACAACGTCCTTAAACACAAAAGCGAGTGCTCACATGCAGGGAACCACCAACGACAGTTCCACGGAAGATGGAAGACGTGGCCACCGTGAGGACGCCGAATCACAGCCAGTCATCGCGTGGTCATCGAAACCGCCCACTATAGAACAATTGGGTTAGCGAGGGGTAATCGAGCATGAGCACATAGCCAATTGAAATTCAAAGCGTCAGGACGACGAAGAGATGCACCAATCAGGATCGAAACACTTGCTCTGTAAGTACAAACATTCTGGAACTTTCGAGAGGAAACCAAGTCATGCACATATAAGGAGTTCACAAGAAGAATCGGGAGGCTTTTACGGTGAGTTACACGAGGAGAGAAGAACGAACACCTAAGTGCGTGAACGAAGCACGCCAGCGATTTTGCCGGTCTGCGTGGCACATAAGCAAAAATTTTGACATCTGTGTAAAGTGAACAAAGACAACGTCGGACACCAACAGTCGTCTAAATGCTAACCTGCGACAGAAATCCGCTCGAAACACATCAGCTTCGCGGCGATAATTGTTAAGTGCAAATGTGTCAACAATTCGACCGAGAGCATTCAAAATGCTTCTACGTAAACTCCAAGCTAGCAAGAAACTCCGGCATGCAAATTGGAATCGCACAATCACGAAGTTTGCAACAATGCAAATCAACTGCGAGATTGTCGGAATCAAGCTCCTTCGGCTTTCAAACGAACGAAGCTCAAATCAGAGATCTAAATGAGGTCATCGCAACCAGGATCGGCATAAGTCGAAAAGGGCTTGTCGTGGCTGCGGACAGCATCGCGCGGCTGACGTGCGAGAGTGGAGGCGGCGTTGGAAATATTATCGGAAGCGGAGTTAGCTAAAGGCCAACGATACATTACCGAAGAGTGCGAATGTTTGTGGTGTTGAAAAATTTGAAAAATGATGATAATGATACTAGTTCAGATACAAAGAAGCTCATTGAACAGTGCTTTCAAATTAGTGCTCTATTTAAATGCGATTTGTGTCATGTGGTTATGTAGTCAAGGCGTTGGATTCACGTTGTGCACAACGCGAAGCGTTCTATATTTTGAAATCTTGTTGTAAGTCAAGGTTCCACCGTTATGGATTGTCCTCATTATTTCGTGCTCATATGTTGTTTAGAATTGCCTTAAATTTTGTGTAACCGTAAATCGTTTACTAACGCTTGATAATTAATAACTTTGATTCTCGCTGAGCATCACATTTTTTTAATACCAGTCGTATTGAATTTTCAAGTCGGTAATGTCATGCGTACTTTTTCATCATTGCACTCGTACTCCTTTTTATCATTTCGTTCAGATATCTTTGTGTGCTTTATCCGCGTGTTCAAATATGTTTAAATCTTTCAAATTTTCGTCATTATCCCATGTTGATCAAACTGAGGTAGACTCGTGGCACTCTTAAGGCCCTGATACACTGGCGTTCATGACTTGAGAAATTGCGGCAGTGGATCGGGCCGCCAGTGGAAGTGAAAACTGGCGACATGATACACCCAGCATGCAAGATGAAGCACCGCGGAATGCATTGCAAGGCGTCAGTCCATGGAGCTAGGATATATGGAGGGAGCATAGCCGTCTGTGAAGAGAACCAGTTTTTGAGATTTCTCCTCTGTCTGTGGTAACCAATAGCCGTCTCGCAAGTGTGACGTCAGCACGGAAGCCAGTTACCTACTGACTACGCGAGAGTGCGGACACGCTCGCTGAATGCTCTTCAGCTGTTGAGTTAATCTCTAATCATTAATTTGGGATTCTAAGACTCCGAAAGATAATAAATTGGTTTCCTCACTTGAGGACACTTAATAATATCAAAATTTCTAGCAAAGGTACATTAAGAGTTGAAAACGATAAAGATTACAGGCCCTTGATTATAACAAATTGGAGCGACTTGCACGCACACCTCACCCTATGACTTGTGGTGTGGTACTAATCTTGCTTTGGAAAATGGGAGGGGAGTGGTAGAGGAGGTGGGAGGAGCCAACTTCAGCCAAGCGTCTGTGGTTGGCTCAGAATTGTGACGTATCGGGCATTCACACTGGCCGAGTCTTTCAACTTCTGCAGCTAAATTGAGCCCGATCGGAGTGCGCTATGCCACAGTACAGAGAAGAGAAGTACCTTCATATCCAAAACCGGCTATTGTGACGTCATAACAATTGTGACATCACAGCGACAATCATCCACTCAGAGCACGGATGTGAATGACGTGACCTTCTGTATGAATCGTGAGGGCTTTCGCCACAGTTGTTTAACAATAATCGTGATGGCTACATTTGTGATACATTTGTGCTAAGCACTTCCACCGGTCTGATTTCGCAAGAACATTATCACCTTTAAAGGCTAAGAGTTGGCTGAATGAGGGTGCAGTACCACAAAAATTTGTTGACATTCTCAAGTCTGATGAAGGTAAGTGTTTATTTGGGTACATTAGCCTGACCTAAGAAAGTTTGTTACCGTTATGGTCATACTAAAATCTTCTCATTTTTAATATATTGTACTTTGAAATTCGTCTACATTTTGGTGGGTTTTACTTATTCTTTTTGTGGATTATTTGTTGGCTTTCATAACATATCGGTCACTTCATAGTACAGTTTCATGCTTATTTCCCAATGAGTTGCCCTTTTATAACACTTTTATTTATAGTTTGCATTCGTTTGATACTCTCCAAAGTTTTTAATGTATGTGCTAATGTATTGGTCACCACGAAAGTGTTAAGTAGTTGATTTTCAGTTCTTATCAATTGAAAATAAAAATTTATTCCATTTAGAAAGAGTACACTACTTTACTATTATAAGTTCTGGAAATTTCAGTTCTCAAATATTACACTTCTTAATCAATGAAGAAGGACAGTTCAAGATCTTGAGTTTGATTCTTAATTTTAGTGTAGAAAGTCCAACATTGTTGGTGAACCTTTGTTTCCTTGCACTTACGTTTGTATAATAAATGTACTTCTGCCTGAAATTTTTCTGATACTTTGATTTAACATTTTTTTCTGATAATATGTGTTCTTGAATATCCTGCTATTTTTTGAAAACAGCCATGAATTTATTAATTTGCTGTGCAACTACCAATTTTGTAGATATTGACTTCAGAAATACCTATACCTAGCTATGATTCTTAAATCAAGGATCATTGAAGTAAAAATCACAAGTGCTAATATAACATAAAGAATCGTAAACCCATTGTTAGCTGTATTTCATGTTTAATTTCATAGATACAAAGTTCATTTTTCAATGAGGAGGATGAGACTTTGTCAGATATATAAACTAACACACAGTTGCTATAGTTGGTCAGAGCTTTGGGTTTTTGTCCAAACCTCACACTTGTGCCCAAAAAAATATAGTCCAAAAAATGCAAACTCTTTTGAGCTTTTATCAAGGACAAGGTCAGTATTAAAAACTCACAAGACAGAGTTAACAAATGAAAATACCCCTTTGAACTTTATCCTAGATCTGAACTCATACTTTTGCAACCAATAAAGTAATATAACCATGTAAATACACGCCATTCAAATATGCTGTGGACAAATATTTACAACTCAATCACAAATTTGCATTTTGTTCAGTGATATATGAGATGAAGAATAATACCCCTAAATGAATTTTGAAAACAGTTATTTCTTGAACAACAAAAGTTATAATAAATATGCAATATGAGCTTACATTGTTGTATTAGTTCATTTTTCATCATTTTTCCATATTTTGTAAAATATCACTGAGTTGCTCAACATGTGAGGATGACTAATTACCTAATGGTTCTTTTAGTGTAAAAGGCAAGGGTATGAGAAGCTAAAAATATTCTAGCTCTGTTTTTATTATCTGCACTCATATATGTTTGTATTAAAGTAGCAGTATATTTATACAACTGTCATATTGGTTACAATGTTTTGAAAAGTTTTCATGTTAGCTATGCTTAGAAGGCACTGTGTAACAGTGATGGATGTGTTTTGTTCTTGAAGTATTCAGGCTCAAATTTGTTACCCTGATTCCTTACAACTCCTATTAAATGATAAAATTGCAAATATTAATATTAATTGTCAGTCCTGGAAGAAAAAATGGGAATAATTCCCAACGAATAAAATACTGGAATGAAATAAAAACCACTCAAAGAAATAAATATTTCTGGAAAAACATGATAACCTCTAAATGAAATTGGATTTTAAAGAAATAAATTTTGGCCAACCTGATTGAAAGAGTTGTGTATATCATTTATTTCTCATTGATTGTTTTTTAAATATACTCGTTGTTCATACTTTTTTTAATTCTGAACAATGGGGTTTTTAGGTTTTAATTTTGCCAAACAATATTCAATTAGGGCAAAAGAGATTTTAGCCAACCCTGTGACAACCTCTCAGGTTTCAAAGAAGGGGAATGATTTTGCTGCAAAGAGCTAACTATGGGTTCTTTCTTCCTCACAGCTAATGCTCAACTCATGTTCCTTGCAAAGAGAGTTTCTCCATCAACCTCTGACGAGTCTCCGTTAAAAAAAAATGAGGACTACAATCGGCACACCTCCCAGAGCCCCAACAAGAACGCCTGTTAGGAACCTTATCAGAAGCCTGCCCCACAACCCAAATCAGCTTCCAATCAGCACCCCTAGACTCCCAGCCAGCACTTCAGGAGCAGTCCCTGTGATTACCCAAACAAAGATTTCAGTTAGAAGTCCCATGAGGACTCCCATCAAAATCCCCCTCAGATCTTCTGTGGCAACCCAAGTCAAAACCAGAGTCACAAGTCCTGCCACAGTTTTGTCAAAGGCCTCCATCAATGCTGTAAGTAGTAGCACTCCAGTGATGGTTGTTGGTGTCAAGAGTGGTAATTAACCTTGCCTAATAAGTGAGCCTTTAGTGAAGGAGTATGTATTTATGTATCCGATTTGTTTTATTAATTAAATTTTTAAAGTGGTCTTAAACATTTGATTAGCAGTGTATATGTTTCCAATGTAGTTTCAAAAGATTGTAGTTCGAATAATGACTGTCCAAGGTCAATTCTAACAATTGTGTTATATTTGAAAAGTTTTTTTATGCTCGGATTGCTTCTTATCTTAATAGTAGCTCAAACTTATTCATAACATAAAATCAGGACCTTTGTTTTTCATAATAATTTATTCTTCATGTGCTGAGCCTTCAACAACAGTTGTGTGGTTTGTGTGATCATGATTGTTGATGTGTTATAGCATTCTGGAGGTGACAATATAATTGAATCACAGAAGATGTGAGGAAAAAAGGTTGTTGGGTCTCATAATGTATAACGTATGAGACTTACGAGGTATGCCAATTATCAGCTCTACTTATATATTCTGTATTACATTTTGTTCCTGTTAAAATTAAAGTACACCGCTGTAAGCTTGTTCATGGGCATTACGTTTTAGAAAGTTCTTTGTTGCTTAAGCTCAGCAGGCACCAGGGTCCTACTGGCGTGTTTAGTGTTCGTGAAGTATTTATGCTCTGTGTATATATATGCCTTAAAGCATAGTTTTATCTTATAATTTAGGTTCCAAACATCTATGTGGAAAGAATCTTACATATAACCAGTCATTTAGCTGATTCTCAGCTCAAGAAATAAAGAGGTCTAATAAAACTCAAGAAATACCTAGGACAGCTGGTTATTGTTATTTTTGAATTATAGAAATAGATTTTTTACTCCCTTGGTTTCTAATTATTAAAATATTCTATGAAGATTCTGTTCGATTTTCTATTAATTTCATGTCATTTCAAAGTAGATTCCATAACTAATGAATTTCGCAATACACATTTATTCCTGTGCATGTGATTTAATAGAGTGTGTATGTTTCATTTCAGGTCCCTAACCCAACTTGTGTATCACAGACTCAACAAATTGCTACTCCTTCAAATTTGGGTTCAACTGAGAAAGTTGAAAAAGATTCCTTCAACTGGACAGTGAGTGTTGCTTGTTTTATACTGTCTTCATTGCCATTTAAATTCTTTATATTCATATAGAACATTTATTTAAATCACACATCAACTTTCCTCATTCTCCTATCTCTCTTCCTTCTCTTTCCCTCTCTTTTATCCCTAACTCACCTTGCCATTCTCCTCCACTTTCCCATTCTTCTCGCTCAGGGATGGAAAAAAACATGTTTTTTTTTAAAAAAACAACCCACATGGGATTTTTTGGGTTAAATTTTTTGGGGGGGTTTTATTGTTTTCTTGGGCTTTATTGTTTTTTTTGTAATACCTGTTTTTGTTTAAAAGAGTTATTCACACAGCTCCAGTTGCCTCTTTTCCAGATATATATATATATATATACATATATACACTTTTTGAGTAAATATTGTTATTTGATTACTTTATTTCCAACATTATATTACATTATTATATGAATTATTACATATATGAACAATATATGAATTAATTTTGTCCATCATAATTACCATTCACCAATTACCATATGCATAGGGACATAGCTCTGCAGTCTGTAAAGATATAAGATGTGCAAAGAGAATTGCTGTGCTTGTCAATTCATAGTGAGTTGTTTTAGCAACAGACAGACGCAAGTCATGTGAGAGGGTAGCACCATGCAGATCATAAGTAACCACCACAAGCAACTTGAAGCAAGACAGCTGCACATCACTTAACAGGCATGCTGTTAACAACTTAACATGTGTATTGTGTGAGCTGGAGTGCTTAGCAACGCAAGCCAAGTCAATCAACCACACTGTTACATGTTACAACATGTAGTGACATGCCAAAAAAATTTTGCCCAAAAAATCACTTTTTGCAGTTCAGGATAGCAACAAACCCTAAAATGATAGGAAATAAATGCTCTAACAGATTCCATCGTCAAGTTTGCTCCAGTGCAGCTTGAATGCTTACCATAGGCCAGTCGTTTCTTTATTTTCTTACCCCATGATGGCTGCGGTCGTGTCTTACCCCATCTGACTATAATTGTTATGACTTATTTCAGGCAAAGCTCTCACAGGAGACAGATATTGAAGAGCGGTTGGCTGAATACAATCCGGAGTTCATCAGCGCGCTTTATTTGTATAAATTTAAGGGCTCAAACATCTTCCCAAAACACTTGTTCAACAAGAATATCACTAAGACAATGACTCCTCGTTGATGGTGGGATATTCAAGACATGAAACAGCAGAAAGTGCAGATTCCTGAATAAACACTGACAGAGAGTTTCTGCAAGTTTATAAGCAATCTTCATTCTTGCCCGCAAGTTCAGGATCCATTGAGAGAATTTTCTCAACATTTGGAATTGTGTGCAATAAATTGGTAAATAGATTAGGATCGGAACGTGCACAGAAATTGGTCTCATTATATCGCCACCTCACAAATGATCATGATGTGGATGACTATGATGAAATGGCAGTGGATGTAGAAAGAGAAACACAGTAGTACTGTAGTAGCAGTCTAGTCTAGAAGACAGGAAGAATTCAGAAGTTTCTATACTCTCAAATAGTCAAACTGCATTTGTTTCTTAGTTTTTGTTTTTTTACCTTGGAAATGGAACTCGTGGAAGTATACTAGTCCCTCGAGTTTTGTTCTGTAATTCGGGTTTTTCTTATTTTATTTATATAGTGGTGTTTTTTGTTTTTTCAATATTTATTGTCATGGTCATGCAAATGCCTTGGACAAATTCTTGACAATATAAATATTTAGCTCATTTTGATTCTATAAGCTTGAAAACAAGTGAAATTTAAATAGCACTAATAAAACCCAAAAAAACTGAAAAAAACATGATTTAGTGTTTTTTTACGTGTTTTTTTTTGCCTTTTTTGGGTGTTTTTTTTTTGTTTTTTTTTTATGTGTCAACCCTGCTCTCGCTCCACCTCCATTTGATTTGTGTATTTTCAAATTATCAAGCCCCTAATATTTCTTCTTCCCTTCATATTCCTACAGCCCTACTTTCCTTCCCTGTCGTGTACAAATAACGTATCACATTCTTCGTTACTTATTTTTGTTAGCGCTCAACCTCTTTTCATCTGAATTTTCCCTCCATTGCCTTTTTGTTTATTTGTTCGTTTCTTCCAGGAAAAGGCCCGTATGACGAAAGATGAAGCAACTCTGACCTGTAAGAAGAAATTGTTTGATCAGCCTTCTGCACTAGTAACGACCAATCGTTCGTCTACATTTTTAAAACCCAAAAGCAAGGGAGCTTCTCTCATGAGAAAGAGAGTTAGGGGACCTATTATCAATCGTCGGTCTAACCTGCAGAACATAGTACAACAGTTTCATCCATCATTTGGTCTGTACATCACGGAATTTGTCAAATTTAAACTGAAATGAAAGCGACGCTACACATCGTTTCATGAGTGGATGGCAGTTAACATGCTAGTGAGTTGCAGCATATCCGGGTACAACTTTTTGAGGAGAATGCTACCACTACCATCGCCTTCTACAATTCTTCGTGTCCTGAAAGCCCACAAAATGAACCCCGGTTGCAATGAGCAGAACATATCAATGTTAAGACTCAAAGTTAATCCCCAAAGTGAACACGATAAGCTAATTTTCATCCTTATGGATGAAATGTCATTAACAAGAGGCCTGTTGTACAGTCCCGACAAGAAGAAAATATTTGGGTACGCAGACGATGGTTTTAAGAGAAAAAAGAACTTGGTGTCATCAGCATTGTGCGTTATGGCGTGTGGGGTGAAGAAACACTGGCAATTTCCAATTGGATATTATTTAACATCGGGTGCTGTTCAATCTACCAGTCTTATTGAAATTCTTCAGACCGTTATAAAATCCCTTGAAACTGAGGGCTTTGTAGTGCTTGGAATAACTTCTGACCAAGGTTCAAATTTTGAAAAAGCTTTCAAATCCCTGGGTTGCTCACATACAAACCCAACTAGTGAGCTAGGAACGAAGTCCTACTTTGTCTACAAAGACCCTCCCCATCTACTGAAAAACTCTAGAAGTCTCTTGCTCAGAAGTGACGTTCCTGTGCCAGGCTTTAAGCACGCTGCAAGCTGGGATCACATCGTCACACTGCTTGAAAAAGAGAAAATGCACAGCTAGAAAATGGTTCCAAAGCTGTCTGATAGGCATGTGCACAGTTTGAGGTTTTCATTAAAAATGAAAGTGAAACTTGCAGCTCAGGTGTTGTCGAATTCCACTGCTGCAGCTCCCACCACCACCACCACCACCACCACCACTCCCACCACCACTCCCACTACCACTCCCACCACCACTCCCACTCCCAAATACTCTCCCACCACCACTCTCAAATATGGAAGTCGGCATGTGTAAATATTAAACTGTTTTCCTCCTCTGATTCAGCGACCAGAAAATGAGGATTTGTCTCCGCCGCCGGTTGTACTCGACGACGAAGACATGACTACCGCGAAGCACTTCGATGGCAACGAATCGGTTATAACTCTGTTTGAGTCGGCCGAGGTCAACAATGCAGCAGCTTACTTGAGTGGGTATGTTGCTATGAAAGTTGATAGTTATCACCGAAGTAAGAAAGGTTCAATGTTAAAAGACTGTTCTGGGTGTTAGTTAATTCTTGCGCCTGAAGACCTAAACACGCACCTCTTCGTGTCATTCAAAGAATATGTACAAAACAATGATCCGCAACGAAGCCTCCATTACTGCAGCAAATCTTTCATTGAAACAATCATGACCTACGAGAGAGTATTTTTGTTCTGTTTTGATAAGTTCAGTCATGTTCAAGGTTTCTGTGAACTAGTTCAGAAAGTCATTGATGAAGCGTGCTCTCCGCCTGTATTGTGCGCTGCTGATGTGAAGGAGTTCTTCATCAAATTTTATGTGACTTGCAGGACTTATCAAACCATTAAGAACATCAATAAAGCCTTAGAGAACAGTAATCCTACTGATAAAATAAAGAAAATTACACATCAATGAAATGTTACAATAAGACTTGGTTTTGGAAAAATATAGCTTCATTTCTTTTCGTTGCTCGTTATTTATTTCTTTGTAATGAACAGCATTGGTGCACGATTGTATACATGTTCGTATTGCTCTTTCTTAAGAATTGTGTATTAAATTTCTCTTAATTTGTCAGCTAATTCCGTAATTCCTTTCCGCTTTACTTTCGTTCCGCCGTATTGTATTGAATTGAGCGCAGCGATATTCATGTTACAAAGTATCTGCGGTCGTGTAAAAGCCTGTCAATTTGTTGCATATGATGCTGAATAGTGTCAATGATAAGATTGTCACGCATGGATGGAAGGAGGAAACTCAATCAGAATTAAATACAAGTATGTAAATTTGCTTAGAAGAAGGACGGAATAATTTACCGCACACTTGTGGTATTTCTTATAATTGTAGAAGTCTGATTGACTAAGAAAGAAACAAGCAGGTTAACATTGAAATTATTGCTGGTGTTATTATTAGTTCTTTCTATTATTGGCAGTTAATTTATTCTTAATCTATTCGCTGACTTATTACAATTCTCGTGCAATGTCTGTGTTTGAACAAATAGTAATATCATATTAGTGATTATAATATATATTTTTGATTCATTATTTACGATCTGCTGAACATATTATCGTTGTATATGTTGCCCCAGAAGTAACCGATCCTTTTAATTTGCCGATAAAAAAATACTATGAATGCTAGGATTTTGAAACTAATTTTCTTCTAAGGATAAACAACATATGGTTTATGAAAGCTACGTTTTGAAAACAGGACTCTTTAAGTGATAGGCCGTTTTTACAATTTGAGCTTTATTATTTACCGTTTCAATAACGCTCCATCGCGCATTACACGAGAGTTAAGCTATTTCATGAAAAGTTCATTTAGTTATTGTACATTTGTTGATTTTGTTACATAACTCGGGACGAGTCCCACAAGAAAACCTCGCTTAGGGAACAAATTTGGAGAACGAGGGGTCAAGTGAATCATGATAAATTGTGGGTTTGAAACCGAAGCAAAGCGAGAGTAGCTTTTTAGTTGCTGAGTTAATTAAGTGCCACGTTATATGTCAGCATGAACATATTTTTTAGTCGAATAAATAAGTATTAACATCATAGTGTTCATAGCTCTACTTTCATCAACCAATTAAAAGGTCAATTAATTATGGGCTGTCCTCATTTTACTTTCTCTCGCTATGGACAATGTTTCATTTAATTTTCTGGTGTCAATTTTCGTCACAGAATCCCCGTTAGCTCTAATCGATAACCGACGCCTTTATTTCCTGGTGTAAGTAGCCAACTATTGAATCTGTGGGAATTAGCTCTGACATAGGGATAGATGTAAATATATGTTTGATTTTGTTACGGACCATCTTTTTTTCGGTTCACTGGTGTCTTTTTTCAGCATCTGTTACTCTCTTTGTCCACTTTTATCATATTTAAATAACATTCTTCAATCTTGCTGTTTATGTGCGTGATGTGTGTGGACGTATCTCGTCCTTTGATTCCCCATTCCCTTAATTGCACACTAAATGGCTTCTTCTGCTGTCCTTTCTTGGGACCACCTTTCACGTGGTGTGAGAGGCTTAAACTAACTCAGTATGTAATCGTCGTGGTGTAATATATTACGCACTCTTCAAAGATGCGTATTAAATGAGAATTATGTTGACTACTCATGTTACATGGAGATGTTTGTTTACTTTTGTCTAGTTTTACTATTTGTTTTCGATGAGTTGCGGAACGTAGCTTGTTATAGGAAATAATAAGTACTTACTGTTGAGTACTTTCTTTTAGGAGCAATCAACTAAGTTGAACTGGTGTTCTTCTATTGGAGAAAGAATAGTATTTATTAGTAAACTAAGCTTGAATTATGTCCATGTATTTAGTTTCATGATAAAGCGTTACTGCCATCCATTAGTAGAAAATATAGAGTGCACTTTTACCATCCTAAATGTAAATATTTCATTTAATCTGCGTCGGAATTTTGTTACCGAAAATATGTGTCATGTCGATGACCCTAACTCACCAGTCTCTAATTCACCAAAGCTCGTGTTGACGAATATTGTTGGTTTGGAATCATGGACATTAATTCACGAATTTGTGGATCAAAACATTGAGATACTATACCCTCAAACAACACGTAAATGATAGCTTTTGTAAATTATGCAGGTACGGGTGTAAAAATGTCTTTTTGAATGCTCGTTATAATATGATCCAGAGCAAAGAAACTTATAACGATGAAGTATTCATTGAATAAATAATACAGCCCCAGCGTTTTAGTTTTACTTACATTTCTATTCCAATCGTATTTGACTAGGTAAAAGTTATGAGCAAACAAAGAACAGCTGGGAACACCAGAAGCAACGCAGTCGAGGTATTGTACGTCTGGCAGAAATTGTACACGAAGTAGACCAATCAGCGGCCGGCTATTGTGACGTCACGCTTAGCCAAAGCATGACGTCACACGCTGCCAAAAGCGGTCGTGCCAACCCCGCTATTTGAAACTACTTCTCTTCTCTGTACTGTGGCTATGCTCCCTCCATATATCCTAGCTCCATGCGTCAGTCTGCCTCAGCGTGTCGTACGGGTAGGTGCGCGATTGTGACCAGCCGCATTGAGCGCAGGATACAAATAAAGCGCCCATTGCGCTGTGCTTTAGCTGTCTGTAAGAGCTGCTTTTCACATTCCAAAAGCATTCGTTTCTTTGAAATGCATCAATGAAATTCAGCGCCTGAGTTTTGTCAACTCAATTGCGGAGCAAGACGTAGCTGCGCACCTCTCCCGTCAACGCACGAAATGGTACTGCTCAAGTGCTCATCTCTGTGGCGCCCGTCTTATCCAGACATGCTCGGAACGCTGAAAGCTAGGTGGCCACTCTGCCAACTGGCTAGTGTGCAGGGATGGGAGGCACATTACGAGGCGTGCTGGTGGTTGTCACCGCGATATTTGCTCAATGTATCAGGGCCTTTATGTAAATCCTGCTATTCTATTTTCCACCTTTCTGTCATCTCTCTCTTTCTGTGTGCTTCCAATCTTTAATTTTCCTTTTCTCTCTCTCACTATCGGGGTTTAAATTCCCCAATCGTAATGTCTCGCCTAGGACGTCCCGTGACGTGATGGTCGGAAGGAAAGATTCAGACTGAGAGGTATTTTGGAAATTAGAGATTGGTTCACAGCTTTCATGTTTCAGTAGATCATAATTGAAGTCAC
Source organism: Morinoia aosen (assembly GCA_030386875.1). Classification (NCBI taxonomy): domain Eukaryota; kingdom Metazoa; phylum Arthropoda; class Malacostraca; order Amphipoda; family Talitridae; genus Morinoia; species Morinoia aosen. Next base: position 74,302,750 of record CM059557.1, read on the forward strand.
CGCATATTATTATGTCATTGTATAAGGACTTGTTGAACTGAGAAATAATACGATTGAGCTCATTCAAGATGGATATAGGACAGGCTGTAGGAGGCCTATACACAGAACACTTACATAAGAAGAACTTCAAAACTACGGTAGACCCCAAGCCTGCTCTAGACAAACATAAGCACGCACGCCAACCAATCAGCTGCCAGCAGTCACGACTGACCGCAGACATCATCACCACTAAAGCTTTCAATTAGCTGCGTATCCAGGCTTTACTGTGATACTCATTTGGATTGAAAGCCTAATTTTCATGCTAAAGTTATAAACGTTCCTGGGCGTAGTAGGGATAGTGAAAGCCAAAAAAATGAATTGCGATAACATTGATAATACTTTTTTTATTATTTCATTTACTATTCATACACGTGAACGCGCATTCATGTACATATATGCAATTCATATTTCGAGAATCACCCGCAATAAGGTTAAATTCATGTCCTGAATGTAGTAAAATAATCAAAAAGTGCAATGAGCTCAGCAGTACATTTTCTTGAATTTTTCTTCGAACACGAAAGTGTTGTAGGAACACTCTCGAAAACGATTAGGAATGGGCTTACGAGGTTGCATCTAAAAACATTTTACATACGTTTTTTGCAACTTACAGACTTTTGTGAAGGTGTTCATTAATTTTTACATACATACATGTACCAGGCTTCTCCTCCCTATGGGAGGGTAGCCGACAGCAGGCCACAATCAACACTGTTGGCACTAGGAGGCGAGAGAGGCAGCACTGGCCGCACCAGACTGGTAGGATCAGCAGCAGCCTAGCACAACCACCTTCCACAGTCAAGCCCGACAGCCATAGCTGGTTTACTCCGACCGTTTCATTGAATGCAGCCCCTCCCCCCGCCCAGGATAGGTCAACCCCATCACACGCTGGCAACTCCCAGTACCGCGTCAAAAATAAAATTACCTTCTTACGCACTACCCCCAGTCACTTCTGTCCGCAGTCATCCCTCTCGCCCCGTCCACAGTCAGACCCCTCTCATACAAAGCATGTTTCACGCCACCCATCCAACTCATCCGTGGTCTACCTCGCGCTCTAAAACCACTCACTTCCGACGTACAAATCTTTTTCACCAGCCGCTCAACATTCATTCTTTCAACATGCCCAAACCATCCAAGCATTCTTTCATTCACTCGCCTGCTCAACTGTTTGATAGCACCCGTCTGCCCCCTAACCAACTCATTCCTGGTCCTATCTCTTCTTGTTACTCCATACATGCTCCTCAAACACTTCATCTCAAATACATCCAACTTCCTCCTCTCCGCTGCTCTCAAACCCCAGGACTCTGCTCCATACAACAAAACTGGCACGATCAGGCTTTCATACAGTCCCCTCTTAGCAATCATACTTAAACTCCTGCATTCAAACACTTTCCTCATTGCACCCAATATCTTACAGCCTTCACTCACTCAATGCCTCACTTCTACTTCCATACTATCCTTAACAGCCACATCCGACCCGAGGTACCTAAAATGCTCCACCTCCTTTAACACTTCACCATTCAACCTCACATCCAAAGTTCCAAACACTCCACCTCTTGAACATCTCATCACCTTAATTTTATTCACATTAACCATCAATTTACGCCCTTCGCACACTCTACCAAACTCTGCAGCCAGTCTCCTCAGTTTTACCTCTAAATCAGCCACAGCGCTGTATCATCTGCAAACAACAGCTCACACACTTCCAATACATACCATTTTGTAAAACCAACTGCGCACCTTTTCCCAACACTCTGGCATTTACTTCTCTCACCACACCATCCATAAGCAAATTAAACAACCACAGCGACATCACACAACCCTGTCTCACACCTGTCACGACTGGGAACCACTCACTCACCTCATACCCTACTCTCACACATGCTCTGCTATCAACGTAGAAACTCTTGATCGCATTCAACAGACTCCCACCCACGCCATACAAGCTTACAACTTGCCATACAGCCTCACGATCTACTCTGTCATACGCCTTCTCTAGATCGATAAATGCCCAATATACATCTCTACCTTTTGCTAAGTATTTCTCATTTACCTGCCTCACAGCAAACATTTGATCCACACAACCTCTACCACTTCTAAAACCACATTGTTCTTCAGCAAGCACACGATCCGTCATCACTCTCACTCTTCCAATTAAAACTTTTCCATACAGCTTCCCAACGACACTCAGCAGACTTATACCCCTAGAATTACAGCACTCATACTTGTAACCTTTCCCCTTGTACAACCGAACTACACACGCGCTTCTCCAATCCACCGGCACTTTACTTGCCTCGAAACACACATTGAATAAACATACCAACCATTCTACCACCAAATTTCCTCCTTTCTTTAGACATTCAGCCGTGCAGCCATCCATACCTGGAGCTTTTCCATTTTTCAACACATCCAACGTACCTTTCACTTCCACACTTCTTATTCGACTACTATTCACTTCACCAAACACAGGCATTCTAACATCACTTCCAACAGCTACCCCTCTCGCAACCCTATCATCCTTCACATTCAGCAGTACCTCAAAATACTCCGCCCATCTCCTTCTCACATCACCACCCTCCTCTAGCAACCTACCAACTGCATCCTTCACTCTTGCCTCACTCTCTGCCTGTCCTTTCCTAATTCTCTTCACTTACTTCCAGAAAACCTTCCTTCTCTCCATGAAATCCCCTCCCAACTTCCTCCCCCACTCCTCATCCGCCTCCCTTTTTGCTCTCCTTACCATTCTTCGTACCTCCTTCTTTCTCTCCTTATACGCTTCGAAATTTTGCTGGCTGCCCCTTTGCAGACACCTTTCGAACGCCCTCCGCTTTCTTTTCACAGCCGCTCCTACTTCTCCGTTCCACCGTTCACTCCCCTTTCTAATCCCCCCTCCAAGCTTCCTTACCCCACACACTTCTTTCGCACATTTCTCCACCGCATCTTTAAACAACTTCCATTCTCCTTCCACTCCACCAACCTCACTTACCTTCACTCTCTCATACTCTACTTTCATCTTCTCCTGATACATTCACGCTCAGATTTTAGTTTATTAATAACATAATTTAATTTTTTATTAAACATTAAATAATTTTTAAAGAACATAAAACATTTTGTGAACTTCAATGCTTTCGATTTGAGCAACGAAACACTGTCTCTCCAAGTTTTCGTCTCAATATACTATGACCATCATCAGGGGAAGGTGATGTATTTTAGAAAAATTTTATGCAAATATTTGACCGTTTCTAATATATGGAACAATTTTTTGTTAATGATTTAGTACATAAATTTCGAACAAGACATGGCGGTGGTATAAATTCTCACGCTATAATTTTATTTAAACAATTAATAACGAACTATAACGCACCCCGCTAACAACCAAAGACGACCTGTGGTAAGTTTCATCCATGCGCTAACAACCAAAGACGACCTGTGGTAAGTTTCATCCATGCGCTAACAACCAAAGACGGCCTGTGGTAAGTTTCATCCATGCGCCAGGATACCAAGCAACAAAATTTTTATTCGGTATTATTAATCTAATACCTAATGATGCACGGTAAAAATTGATGAGTAGTGTCCAAGTAACAATGTATTTGAAGGAAATATAGCCCCAAAAAATAACATAAAGGTTTTCCATGATACAATTAAGGAGTTGTCCAGGTGCATACCACCTCTGAGTTTTGCACTACACGTGCCACTGAAAATTTTGAACGAGTTAATTAACCCGTCTCGACGGTCTTTCAAGTAAATTAATCCGTCAGAAACGTCGTCGCGTCGCTTGCAAAATTTTCTGAAGCTTCCAGAACTTGTCAGGAGTCAAATATATTCAATGGAATCATTAAATAAACACGCAGGTCAGTGGGATATTTTCCAGATAAGCCCCGCTACTAATGCAACACATAAGTTCACCTACTTGTAACTTTCGAAATATTGCACCTATCGACTTCAAATTACTCTCGTTAGAAAGATTAAAACATTAAACGATTAACGCGAAAGAATGTTTCACTACTTCTTTTGAGAGTAATTTGAAGTCGATAGGTGCATTATTTCGCAAGTTACATGTGGGTGAACTTATGTGTTGCATTAGAGGCGGGGCTTATCTGGAAAAGATCCGGTCAGTAGAACATCGATGGGATCATGTGTTGCGTTGGCGGAAATAGAAATGTAATCATTGGAAATATGAATAAATGTGTAACTCACCTGAAAGCCTGTTTCAGAAACGCTACGTGGAAGATGCATTCACAGATCACAGCCCTTGCAGACGATATACCTACTGTGTTTTTTCAATATAAGAATAGTGTCAACTGTATTTCCAAATTATCAATGGAATTGGAAACCAATAGATGCATCCCTCATCTAATAGTTCTTCTCCTAACTGAAGGCAGGCTGACGTTCTAAGTGTACCGTAAACCCACTCAATGAAAGCTACGTAGATTCTTTCAAATGCCAGCCCTTTTTCTGAAAACATAAGCATAATCAATTATTATATAAGTTATTTTAAGCCTTCCGAACCAAAACAAAAGTGTCCCAAAGAGAGGAATGAATATAGACATGTACACGGAAGTCAATACACAATGTGCGCTCTCACACGGGCCTTCTTTGTGAAGTGACACGAGTGCTGCTGGGCCTTAGAATAATAAGTATGTGATGACTTTTTCAGCAGTCTTTCGAGCTTGCTCCTGCTATCACTCCCTCTGCTCTGTCCAATTCTGGCTTGTAACTTGAAAAATCCTTCCTGCTACAATTTACACACACTTCAATGAAGTTTGAACTCAGTGGTTATTTTATCACGATCAGCCTATGTTGTTAACCTTCATGAAGAAATGCAGAGCGTGTTTGCTGGTCACTGGTGGTACGCCTAACTGCACAAGTGGCTGGCCTCGATGCCCCAAGAGTGGCAGGTCTTGACGCCCTAGAAGTGGCAGGCCTCGATGCCCCACTAGTGGCAGACCTCGATACCCAACGAGTGGCAGGCCTCAATGCCCCACGAGTGGCAGGCCTCAATGTCTCACGAGTGACGGGCCTAAATGCCCTACGAGTGGCAGGCCTCGACGCCACAAGAGTGGCAGGCCTCAACGCCCAAGGAGTGGCAGGCCTCGATGCCCCACGAGTGACAGGCCTCAATGCTCTACGAGTGGCAAGCCTCGACGCCCCAGGAGTGGCAGGCCTCGATGCCCCACGAGTGACAGGCCTCAATGCCCTACGAGTGGCAAGCCTCGACGCCCCAGGAGTGGCAGGCCTCGATGCCCCAGGAGTGGCAGGCCTTGACGCCCCACGAGTGGCAGGCCTCGATGCTCCTACGAGCGGCAGGCCTCGATGCCCCAGGAGTGGCAGGCCTCGATGACCCACGAATGGCAGGCCTCGATGCCCCAGAAGTGGCAGGCCTCGATGCCCCAGAAGTGGCAGGCCTCGATGCCCCAGAAGTGGCAGGCCTCGATGCCCCAGGAGTGGCAGGCCTCGATGCCCCAGGAGTGGCAGGCCTTGATTCCCCAGGAATGGCAGGCCTCACAGCATCAGGAGCAGGAAATTCAAAACTAGCAGCTGACGGAGAAATACAGGAAGAAATTAAGAACAGTGATATATTATCTTGAATGAAATTGAAGCTCACTACCCAATACGTAGCACTTCCAACAACATTAATTTTTCCGGTGTGTGTAAGTCTTTACCACCAAGACATGATTGCAGAGAGCAAATAAGAGGGAATGAGTAATATACTCATTTTGGCTAAGTACCATTCAATATAAATCCCCAGGAATGTATGAGTCATTAGGCTTTTATTCTCAATAAATTTATATAACTCGATTAAACTTGAAAGTGATGGTCGACTGTCTTGGGATCTTTCTATCAGCCTAAAATACCCCCAAAACACAAGAGTCATGCAAGAACTCAGTACGGTGACAGCACTTGTGTTCTAGACTGGACTGATAAACAGGATCCACCAATCCTTCATGCCACAAACTACCAATATACGTCATTACCGGGGTAACCAAGACCTCAAAAGCAACCCTCGGGTAGGCAGGACATTTCAACCCAATGTACATGACAAACTTGCGTTGATCAGTGTCTTAAGTTCCAGGCATGTACTCGAAAAAATTTGACTACATCTACAATAATTAAATTACAATCCTGCCCAGCCAGACAACTTGAACCATAGTCATCTTTAGCACATCTGGCAGGCAATGCATTCTCTCCTTCCTGCTCAAACACCACATTCAGGAAGATCTCCCTCTTTTGCTTATACTTTGTACAATCCAAGAACAGTGTTCAATTGTGTTTTTTTCCCCAAGAAAAATATCAACAAATAAATGCAGTTTTTTGCATTTATAACAGGAACAAAAGCTCCATCACATTTCAATTCAAAAACTTGATTCAGGTTTCCTTAAACACAAAAATAGACAATGTATAACAAATGGAAACAGAATTATCAATGTTGAATTGTAAAAAGGTACGTACTAAAATATAAATATTTAATGAACACAAATTTCTAATAATACTCAAGTTTAGAGCAAAACATTAAATTCTGCTCTCTGCAACCAGATCATTTCTGCATCAAATGAGAGTATAATTGAGTTTCTTCAAAGAGGGACACGGCCTTTGTTGATCTTATTGTCAAAAACTTACAATCGGAGAAAAGGGTTATAGGAAAATTTAAGAAATAATCTGGCAATGCTCGTAAATTATCCATACACAATGTATGGCTGCTCAGGGTGTGTTGGCTCCTCATTCATGAGTCTCCACACCATTTTAAAAACACAAGCCTTTGAGATGTCAGAAATAAGTTAATTTTACCCCTATTAGATGCAAATAAATCTTATAAAATTGATCCAATAATTAAACTAAATCATCCTATAACCCAGCTTCTATCTCTTGTATTTTGTGAACCATTGCACAGATCCTTATAAATTTTTCACAGCTGACACTCATAAACGTTAAAGATATAATTATGCAAAAAATAACAATTGATTAACATGTTATTAACTTGCACGACCTATTACGGCTTTTATGTGCAATGTTTATGCATGTTTTGAAACAAAATATTTGCTGCTTCTTCTATGACAATAACAGTGCATTTAGGATTTCCTTCAAAAATGCTGTTCATTGTTCAGCACTTTAGAATACAACAAAATTTTGATATAAATGAATTAAATACTACCAATTATTACCTACAAGACTTTTTTTAATTGACATTTCTTTATTATGTAAAGTGGTGTACAATAAATTAATTTGATTTTCAATTTTAACATGATCTGATTTTAAATGCACTTCTCTTTTTCAATATGTAAATTTACCAACCTCAATGAGAGCATTCTTCATCTGAATAATCAATATTCATTTTAACTGGATTTCTATTCATTCAACTTAAGTCAAATTTCAATTTGAGAGTAAAGTTCATAATAATAGAAATTCGATTAACCCTGAACAAAATTTCTCAGAAAGACCCTTTGAATATGTTTTTTCACCTAGAATTATCAAAGGCAAATCCTATGTAAACTTTGTATGGTTACGTTTGGTGGCCAACTCTGTATAACCACCTACTGTGAACAACTTTGTTTGATCACTTTTCATTGCATTAAAAGACACCTTTGAAAGTGACCATATTTAGGATAAGATCTTAACATACTCAAACGAAAATCATTTATTTTACTGTAAAGTAAAGTCAGAGTAGGTACACTATTATTTCTCTACAAGGATACAAAGAGGAGATGCCTGCATGATATTTTTTCAATTTAAATACAGGTAATGAGCAGTAGAAAAATAACATAAATTTAAAAGCAAAACAATTTTTCAAATGGATCATGTAGGGTTATTCAGAGAAATCATTATAGCACAATGATTACTCTACGTAAAAGATAGGCATAAATTATTTTTGAAAATCTTATAATTAGTCATATCATTTTTACCGAGCTAAACTTTTTAGACGTGGATATTTAAAAATTATTTACATTCCAGCAAACTGAAAAAACTAAGGTAAAAGACAATCGATATACATTCACAGAGTGTAACAGTCATACAGTCATACGGGTGGTTAAAAAACTAGTAATGAGGTAGTTTGATTGTGTTAATTAATATGAAACAAACAATTACTGCAAATATAAAATAAATAGGAATACAGCCAATTTGTGACATTTTAATTAGCATTTATTTATTCATTTTATAAATAATTACTTTTAGAATTGCAATTGTGACAAAATTTTGCATAAAAAGAATATGATATACTAATCTTAGTGTCAATTCAATTTTTGGGTTATCTAATGTTTTATTTATTTAAGTGTCAGCTACAAATAATATATTTTGCTAGGCTTATATTATTGACAATAAAAGTTGAAGCATTTTTAAATTTTTTCCTTCAATTACTCCATGCTATTATGGGTCTATTTAAAAGCTATTCTTTTTGCAAACAATCACAAGAAACTCATTATTAATTTATGAAGCTTTGATTCAGTGAGTTAATTGGGATAAATGATGCAACTATTAGTTTTGCTTTACCTTGGTTTTGCAGAGCTCGTTAAGGAACTGCTAAGATTTCAAAATATTTCTGGCATTTCTGACGGCAGAGAACGACAGAAATGCACTGTACACACACAAACACAAGAACCTTTTCGGTATTTTGGATAAAATATCCATCTTCAACGTTGCAGTGTAACACGGTTGAATTTAATCAAACATCGAGCACTTTTTTAAACGTACGCAAGAAGCCATTTTTACTTTTGTAGCTACGTCGCAACAGTCACAGCCAACCTAACCAGATGTAAAACAAACAAACAAACAAACATCGGCATCTTTGGGATGCTTTATTTCCAATCAAGCCTGATACATATAATCTTAAGCATTGGTTTTTCAAATGTCTTATAACTAACCCTATATATAGGACACCATGACGGTTCCCCCGTAAAGCCGGTACCCATTTCCGACACCTGGGTTGAGTGGGGTATTGAGCTTTCCCTTATACCCAACGGGAAAAATCTCCGCGCCAGCGCCGGGATACGAACCCTCGTCTCCAACATACAAGGCTGATCCCTTAACCACTGTGCCACGGAGGAAACAAAGTCACGTGAAGACCTTTCGTCACGTGACAATTTCTTGGCTCCGTCATTGGCCAATTGGTAACAACGTCATCGCGTCCAGAGCTGAAACTCACCTAGTGATAGGTTGAGGATCTTCTAGTTGAGGATCTTTTAATTGAATGCATAGGTTTGTGGCCTATACACCGTTCCAAGCACAATTCGTTTACCACCTCTAGTCACTTTTACGAATAATGACTCTATATGATCCCGATTCATAGTTGCACTTGCTATGATTCTCGAATCTATGTGCTTAGATATGTACGTAGTAATGCCTCCGCCTCGCTTTTTATTTCGTAACGAATGGTAACCATGATAATTTTCCAATTTAATCATGTCTTTGGTTGAGTCATCTAGCCAGCTTTCGGTGAAGCTAATCACGTCTAGGTTATACTTAGGTTCAGTAATAGTACATTGTATCTCTTCCAATTTTGGATAGAGTGACCGTGAAGCTAGTATATAGGGGAGGGAGCATAGTCGACTGAAAAGAGAACCAGATTTTTGAGATTTCTCTCAGTCTGTGCCAACCAATAGCGTTCTCGCTGCTATGACGTAAGTTACTAACTGACTACGATAGAGTGTAGAAGCACGCTGAAAGTCTACTCGCGGCTAAATTAGTCGCACCTAGGCATTTTAACCCAGATCTTAGTTTTTTCAAGAAATATCTGGGTTTCGATTTCACGTCAGGGCAGGGTTTCCAAATTAGGCATTTTTCGGGACACAATCCTCAAGCCTATATCTTGAGAAACAAAATTCGAATGTTTAAATTGAAAGCATTTTACAGTCCCAGTAAAGTTCAAAGTCTATAAATAAATTTCAGTGTTAAATTTCAGATCGAAAACAAGTTAACCACAGGATTCTGGGGATTAACCCCAGAAAAAGTTAACCCCAGGAAATATACTCACGATAATAAATTTTTATTTCGAACAATAACTTTTGAATGAATCATTTTATATTAGCATCAGAACTTGACTAAGATAATATTAGTAGTTGTAATGGTAGTGGCAAAGTAGCCAATTTGTGATAGCCCAGGCCACAGAACATAGCAATCCCACACTAGGCTTCACCAGAGTGTTAATATAGTGCTGACACAGCATAGATTAGACTTCACATAGATATAGCAATAGGATCCCAATCAATAGACACAATAGTACATCAATAGCAATATTATTGACACATCAATAGTAATACGTAGAGCAAACATTCACTCACTTCTTGTATATCTCTCAACTACATAAATACTCAATTAGCAGACATGTGGCCAGTGGGAGTAGAGCGGAGATAGATTGGAATGTATATAAAAGAGTAGAGCAGAGTTATTAGTAGGCAGTTAGAGATTATTAGAGTAAGTACTAACCACACTTCGATAATACATACACACGAATAGTCAACGTTTACTGTTTAGTTGACTGCGACCAATAGAAGACTGGCTGCGATTGTTGCCGTCACGAGCGTTGCCAACTTTTGGTCTGTCTAACTAGAACTTGCATTTCTCGCTATGTTACACCCCTCCCTCCTTAATTAGAACCCCCCCCCCCCATGTAACCCTACCCCCTTATTGGATCTAGTCAGTCGCAAAGGTCCATTCTCACCACAGGCTTCCGAGCTCGGTTAGCCTGCGTGAGATGTTAGCACTTGGAGGCTCGTGCATCCTTGTCTCTTGGGTGGGAATCGAGAAGTCAGGTGTTTCTGGGTCAGGTTCATCAGTCGGAGGTGGCGGGTACGGATTTCGAGCAGGTTGTGGAATCAACACAGTTTCCTCGGTAGGTTGTTCCATGGGTTCAGGGATGGTGTTCGAGCAGGTAATAACTTGGTCCTGGTGTCGACGAACGACCTCTCCCCCCTGCAGTTGGCACTTGTAGGACACCGGCCTGTTTTCTCAACGATGGTAGCAGGGGTCCATTTTGGGGAAACCGGTGTGTATTGACGAACCATCATGGGTGACTCCGGCGGAATGTCAACCACGCGAGACCCTGGGTGGTACCTTTTCTGAGCGTCCTGGCGTTGAGCGACTTTGGATGCGATTGCTTCTGACGGCCAAAGTAGATCAAGACGAGAGCGTACTTTCCTGCCTTACATTAGCTCGGCGGGCGTAAGACCTGTTGTCGTGTGGGGTGTTAGCCGATAGTTGAACAGGAACCTGGCTCAAGAGGCTGTCTGGTTGAAGCACTTACTCAGTGATCTAAATTTAGGTACTATGGAACCAATGGTTATACACGAAGACAACCAGTCAGCCATCTGTCTTGCCAACAATCCCAAATATCATGGGAGGAGCAGGCACATCGATATTAAGTTTTACTATGTACGGGATCTTGTAAGTAACAAAGATATAGACGTAGTGTATTGCCCTACCGACGAAATGCTCGCCGACATTTTCACCGAGAACCTGCCCATAGAAAAGTTCTCCAGACTAAGAACGAAGTTAGGAATGGTCTCATCTGACACACATTCAATGTGAGAAGGAGTGTTCAAACCTTTATTGTAGCACCTTGAATGTATATGTGTATAATACTGATAACGTTACAGTGCTCTTGTGTTAGAATGTGTTTAAACAGTACTCTACGTTGAGAACTGTGCTCATGGTTCTCAGGCTTGGCTGTAGCCTACTCCACCGCTATCGCTCGTGATGTAAACTTAATGTGTCCTGCTGTGTGTTACTGACCATATATAAATCCCAAGTGTCTCGCTTTACTTACCCTAACCTTAATATGATGAACCCCCGGAAGAGGAGGGTGACGAGCCTTGCAGGTGAAGAACAAATGAAATTTATGCCGAAACTTGCTAAACTCTGTTCTAAGAATTGACAAGTGTTAGATGTCATTTACTGGCCTCTTCAACAATATTCATGAACTTTTCTATAAATTGCTTCCCTGCCTGACTGTGAAATTGTTCCTCTCTTTTGTTTCAATATATGATAGGATCAATTAAGTTATACCTTATGTGTCAAAGTAGCACATCTAGGGACAGTACAATACTGTCCTATAAGATGTCCCCAAAAATCTTCGAACTTGTCACATTCATGGATCCCCTCCTCATTCCAGAGCATTGTGCAACTCGGCCATGTTACCAAACTATTTTCAGAGATAAATTCAAAATTTTACACTCCAATTCAAATAATTTCAGTGTAAACCTTTCAGTCTTTTCATAAGCTGAAGCCTTCCCTCAACAGGATGCTGAGTTCATACCATTATAACATAGCTAACTGATGAACCGTAATTCTTCCAATCAAACGTTTGTAATTATTTTAATTTTTTAGCATTCTCACGAGTTACTTTTGCTTCTTTTACGCATGGTTATGTCTTCCTTTGATGTTCTAAACTTTTGTCTTTCATAATATCCTAAAATGTACAGGTGTTGAAGTTTTATCTACAATTATTCGCAAGATTGGGGTGAAAATTAGCTCTTTAATGAGTTAGGAACGCTTAAATAAAATGTTTTAGGATCCGTTCAAAAGAAGCGTTCATGAATAATAATTTTCTCCGTAGGAACAATCTCACTTACAATCGCTTACATCGGCAAGCAGATCTTCTCTCAATCGATTTGGATTGGTAGCTCTATTTCAATATGGTTTTACCAAACATTTTCTTTTAGGTTAAGTTTTTTTTAATACTTTAATCAAAAGTTGCGGCCACAAAAGTTACTTCGACAGCAAATTTCTAGAACTCACACACATTCGCACGTCCTGCTCACCCATAAAACATACCTATTTCGGTTTGTTTACATGCGATGAACGTCGGACGCTCATCACAGAGCTGAGTCAGAGCCACACACAGTCACAATGTGGCCTGACTTGCTTAACGGCCGTTTGACATGACGAGTGTCCGTGATTCATTTGACGACTTAAAAAACGTAGTGTGGCCCTAACATTACGTTCCTCAGAGTCGTCCTCAGGTGGAGAACCGTGCCAAAGGTACGACGCTCTGCGCAAGTGTACGACTTTTCACAGTTACAGCCCTACTCCTTACGATCAGGAGCAAACAAATCACTCCACGAATCGCCGAGCACTCTATCACTTGGACAACTCCAGTTGCCTCACAACTACGCTGCTCTATCACTGCCTCACTGTACAACTCCTATTGCTTTTCAACTACGCAGCTCTATCGCTGTCTCTCTGCTTACACAAAAACGCACTTCTAATGCCAAGAACGTAAGCTTCGTACTCACTCTACCGCTGCTGTAATCCCACTGCTCCCACGCTGGCAGCCGTCTGCCGACCGCCAGCGAAATGCTGGTTCACTCAGCCAGTGCGTACACTTTCGCAGCACCCTGTCGCGGCGGCAGACACCACATCTCCCCCAGTTTCACACGAAACTCACGTTGCTTAGTACCTAGCACTCATACTCATTCAGGTATGTGGGACGAATGACCGTAGCACTCATTCAGGCGGTCCCACATACCTGAATGAGTATGAGTGCTAGGTACTAAGCAACGTGAGTTTCGTGTGAAACTGGGGGAGATGTGGTGTCTGCCGCCGCGACAGGGTGCTGCGAAAGTGTACGCACTGGCTGAGTGAACCAGCATTTCGCTGGCGGTCGGCAGACGGCTGCCAGCGTGGGAGCAGTGGGATTACAGCAGCGGTAGAGTGAGTACGAAGCTTACGTTCTTGGCATTAGAAGTGCGTTTTTGTGTAAGCAGAGAGACAGCGATAGAGCTGCGTAGTTGAAAAGCAATTGGAGTTGTACAGTGAGGCAGTGATAGAGCAGCGTAGTTGTGAGGCAACTGGAGTTGTCCAAGTGATAGAGTGCTCGGCGACTCGTGGAGTGATTTGTTTGCTCCTGATCGTAAGGAGTAGGGCTGTAACTGTGAAAAGTCGTACACTTGCGCAGAGCGTCGTACCTTTGGCACGGTTCTCCACCTGAGGACGACTCTGAGGAACGTAATGTTAGGGCCACACTACGTTTTTTAAGTCGTCAAATGAATCACGGACACTCGTCATGTCAAACGGCCGTTAAGCAAGTCAGGCCACATTGTGACTGTGTGTGGCTCTGACTCAGCTCTGTGATGAGCGTCCGACGTTCATCGCATGTAAACAAACCGAAATAGGTATGTTTTATGGGTGAGCAGGACGTGCGAATGTGTGTGAGTTCTAGAAATTTGCTGTCGAAGTAACTTTTGTGGCCGCAACTTTTGATTAAAGTATTAAAAAAAACTTAACCTAAAAGAAAATGTTTGGTAAAACCATATTGAAATAGAGCTACCAATCCAAATCGATTGAGAGAAGATCTGCTTGCCGATGTAAGCGATTGTAAGTAAGTGAGATTGTTCCTACGGAGAAAATTATTATTCATGAACGCTTCTTTTGAACGGATCCTAAAACATTTTATTTAAGCGTTCCTAACTCATTAAAGAGCTAATTTTCACCCCAATCTTGCGAATAATTGTAGATAAAACTTCAACACTTGTACATTTTAGGATATTATGAAAGACAAAAGTTTAGAACATCAAAGAAAGACATAACCATGCGTAAAAGAAGCAAAAGTAACTCGTGAGAATGCTAAAAAATTAAAATAATTACAAACGTTTGATTGGAGGAATTACGGTTCATCAGTTAGCTATGTTATAATGGTATGAACTCAGCATCCTGTTGGGGGAAGGCTTCAGCTTATGAAAAGACTGAAAGGTTTACACTGAAATTATTTGAGTTGGAGTGTAAAATTTTGAATTTATCTCTGAAAATAGTTTGGTAACATGGCCGAGTTGCACAATGCTCTGGAATGAGGAGGGGATCCATGAATGTGACAAGTTCGAAGATTTTTGGGGACATCTTATAGGACAGTATTGTACTGTCCCTAGATGTGCTACTTTGACACATAAGGTATAACTTAATTGATCCTATCATATTTTGAAACAAAAGAGAGGAACAATTTCACAGTCAGGCAGGGAAGCAATTTATAGAAAAGTTCATGAATATTGTTGAAGAGGCCAGTAAATGACATCTAACACTTGTCAATTCTTAGAACAGAGTTTAGCAAGTTTCGGCATAAATTTCATTTGTTCTTCACCTGCAAGGCTCGTCACCCTCCTCTTCCGGGGGTTCATCATATTAAGGTTAGGGTAAGTAAAGCGAGACACTTGGGATTTATATATGGTCAGTAACACACAGCAGGACACATTAAGTTTACATCACGAGCGATAGCGGTGGAGTAGGCTACAGCCAAGCCTGAGAACCATGAGCTCAGTTCTCAACGTAGAGTACTGTTTAAACACATTCTAACACAAGAGCACTGTAACGTTATCAGTATTATACACATATACATTCAAGGTGCTACAATAAAGGTTTGAACACTCCTTCTCACATTGAATGTGTGTCAGATGAGACCATTCCTAACTTCGTTCTTAGTCTGGAGAACTTTTCTATGGGCAGGTTCTCGGTGAAAATGTCGGCGAGCATTTCGTCGGTAGGGCAATACAATACGTCTATATCTTTGTTACTTACAAGATCCCGTACATAGTAAAACTTAATATCGATGTGCTTGCTCCTCCCATGATATTTGGGATTGTTGGCAAGACAGATGGCTGACTGGTTGTCTTCGTGTATAACCATTGGTTCCATAGTACCTAAATTTAGATCACTGAGTAAGTGCTTCAACCAGACAGCCTCTTGAGCCAGGTTCCTGTTCAACTATCGGCTAACACCCCACACGACAACAGGTCTTACGCCCGCCGAGCTAATGTAAGGCAGGAAAGTTCGCTCTCGTCTTGATCTACTTTGGCCGTCAGAAGCAATCGCATCCAAAGTCGCTCAACGCCAGGACGCTCAGAAAAGGTACCACCCAGGGTCTCGCGTGGTTGACATTCCGCCGGAGTCACCCATGATGGTTCGTCAATACACACCGGTTTCCCCAAAATGGACCCCTGCTACCATCGTTGAGAAAACAGGCCGGTGTCCTACAAGTGCCAACTGCAGGGGGGAGAGGTCGTTCGTCGACACCAGGACCAAGTTATTACCTGCTCGAACACCATCCCTGAACCCATGGAACAACCTACCGAGGAAACTGTGTTGATTCCACAACCTGCTCGAAATCCGTACCCGCCACCTCCGAACTGGTGACCCCAGAGTGACCCGGCAGGTGGAAGCATGACTGGGAGAGATGTCCGGTTACCCGCCTTCAGTGGTGACATCAAGGGATGGCTCCTTCACTGCGATGTTTTTCTCGCACAAATCCCGAACCTGGACGACGCTTCGAAGTTCGGGGCGCTCCTAGAAGGAATACCCACGCACATTGTATCCGGAGTACAAGAGAAACTACTGAACCCCCGGCAAACGGCAAATACGACGCATTAAAGGCGGCGTTGACGCAACGTTTCGTGCGTGACGACGAAGAAACAAACTACAACGCCATCGTTAAAATAACGCTGGGAGACAATACGCCCTCCGAGTTACTCCTGGAAATGACGCGCCTCAACAACTGTAGACAGGCTCCGCTACCCCCGTCAGTCATTCGCTCGATGCATCTTTCAAAATTGCCAATGGAAGCGCAGCCACTGATTGAAGCTTTAGGAAGAGGAAAAACGGACGAAGAGTACAGGGAGATTGCCGATCAAGTCACAGCAAGGCAATCCGCGTGTCGGTCCTCAACTGCCGAGCCCCTCACCGTTAACGCCGTCAAGCCATCACCGGCTCAGACAGTGTCGCGAGCCGAATTTGACGCAGCTATGAAGGAGATAGCAGAACTTAAAGAAATGTTAGGAAGGGCATTACGCCCGTAAGAAAATGCCCACCAAGCAGACAATTGGCGGAATCAAGCCCCGGCGCCCAGAAACGTCCAAAACGCTAATAAAGGAAGCAGGCTCAAACAAGTTTACTACTACTACCACCGTACCTTTGGCGATCGTGCAAGAAAGTGAACGCAACCATGCAGCTTTGCGGGAAACGACGGCCGCGGAGGTTGGTAAGCGCCCCATCTTTCGCGCAGGCAAGAGCAGGCGAGCTGTTGTACGTTAAAGACGCTAACAACGTCCGATATCTGGTCGATACTGGCTCGGCGGTCGGTCTAATCCCGCCCGACGGAAAAAGTTCGACCAGACCCCCGTCCTACGATCTGCTAGCAGCCAACAATACTCCAATAGCTTCATACGGGACGGCAGGAAGGAACATTCAGCTCGCCCCTCAATTGTTCGTGAGATGGGATTTTGTAGTGGCCGATGTCGGTCAACCTATTATAGGCATTGATTTCCTACACGCGAACAAAATAAACGTCGACGCAGCAAACGCAAGAGTGTACATCCAAACCACACAAACGGAAATTCCTTGTGAGCGAGCAAACTTGAGTAGCGCAAAAATTCACAGGATCGATCATCAAGCATCGCCGGAGTTCAACGACATTTTTAAGGAGTTCCCCGAGATACTGGCGTCACACGAATGCACTTCTCAGCCAGGAAGAAAAGATGTATAGCATCACATCGAAACGGTCGGCCCCCCGGTGTACGCGAGACCTCGGAGACTCCCTCCAGAAAAACTCGAAGCAGCACGGGACGAGTTCAAAAAGATGTTAGATCAAGGCATCATCAGATCATCAAAAAGCGCCTGGGCGTCTCTTATGCATATGGTCCCTAAGTCGTCCGAACCCGAGGCTTGGAGAATTTGCGGGGACTACAGGCGACTAAATGCAGTTACGAAGCCCGATCGTTACCCCATTCCTCACTGCCAAGACTTCCACTACAAGCTGCACAAGAAGACAATTGTCTCAAAAATTGACCTCGTAAAGGCCTATCACCAGATACCGGTGAAAGCAGAAGACATTCAGAAAACGGCCATCACCACGCCGTTTGGCTTGTACGAGTACACTGTAATCTCTTTCGGACTCCGGAATGCTGCTCAAACGTTCCAGCGTTACATCGATGCGATCACCAGAGACATGGATTTTGTCACGGCGTATATAGATGACGTGCTGATAGCATCTTCGTCCGCCAAGGAGCATAAAGATCACTTAAGGCAACTGTTCCGTCGTCTGCGAGAAGAGGGACTACAAGTGCACCCAGCAAAATGCATTTTTGGAGTGCCCGAACTAGACTTCCTCGGGCATAGAGTGCCAGCTCGTGGGATCTCGCCGCTTCCACAAAAAATAGAAGCCATCTGCAACTTCCCACGACCGTCGACGATAAAGAAACTTAGACAGTTTCTGGGAATCGTCATTAATATCTTCGATTTCTCCCAGCTGCGGCAGAAAAAATGCAATCCCTCTCTGAACTAACGAAAGGCTACTCACAGAACTCGAAGAAAATCATCAATTGGACTCCGGAACAAGATGCAGCTTTTGTGAAATTGAAGAACGAAATTTCTTAGCTCACCATGTTAGCGCACCCAGCTCCAGAAGGCAAGACAAGCCTAGTTCCGGACGCCTCTGCCACCGCGGTGGGGGCCGTATTACAACAGGAAATCGAAGGAGAGCAACTACCAGCAGCCTTCTTTTCAAAGAAGTTGGACGACACGCAACGCAAATACAGCACCTACGACTGGGAGTTAATGGCTATCTTCTTAGCAGTCCAACACTTTGAACATTTCTTGGAGGGCCGGAGTTTTGAGATCAAACGGATCACCGACCACTCTGCTTCGCTCTTCACAAATCTACGGAGGGCAGCAATCCACGCGTGGCCAGGCAACTGTCTAATCTCTCGCAGTTCGACTGTGAGATCAACCACATCAGTGGCACCACCAACACTGTAGCGGACGCGCTATCACGTATGGTGTCAGCAATCCTACCAAATGAACCTTCAATCGACCACGAGGAAATAATAAAGGAACAGAATGAAGATCAAGAATTAGAAGAGCTCCTGAAGCCAGCATCGAAGAGTGCTCTGAAGATACGACCTATCAATACACACGGCAGCAAAATACCCCTGTGGTGCGACGTGTCCACCGGCCAGGAGAGGCTGTACATCCCCAAGAGTTGCCGAAAAACAATATTCACGCATTTTCACGGAGCCAGTCATCCTGGAATTCAAGCTACGCGAGATCTCCTGAGACAACGGGTAATCTGGCCCGGCCTCAACAAAGATGTCGGCAAGTGGACACGAGAATGTATTCCGTGTCAATCGAGCAAGATTACAAAGCACGTCAAAAGTCCACTTGGAAAAATGCCAGTTCCAAATGAACGATTCCAAACCATACACGTGGACATCGTCGGACCGCTGCCCGTATCGCAGAATTACCGGTACCTTCTTACGTGCATCGATCGTTTCACAAGATGGTGCACGGCTATACCAATGATGGATTGTACGGCAGAAACGTCAGCCCGCGCTTTTCTCCAGGCCTGGGTGTCTTCGTTTGGAGTTCCGACGACGATCATTACGGACCAAGGTGTACAGTTCGAATCGACTCTGTGGAGGAACCTCCTAGCAGCTTTGGGCACAGAGCGACACCGGACTCCAGCCTACCATCCACAAAGCAATGGCTTGGTGGAAAGACTACATCGACGACTGAAAGAAGCCCTGAAAGCTACTGTGACCGACGCGAACTGGGTGGACGCCTTGCCTCTCATACTTCTTAACATCAGAGCCAAACCACACTCGGATGCTAACATTTCGCCGGCCGAAATGGTGTACGGGCAGAAGCTACGCCTCACCGGAGAACTACCCGCATTGAAGAACGAAACTCTACCAGCGGGAGAATTCCTGCAGAGGCTACAAGAGACAATGACACGATTACAGCCAGTACTCCCAAGACAGCAAGGGCCTACAAATGTCAATGTCCCAGACGCCTTGCTAACGGCGACCAACGTTTTCGTTAAACATGGAGGTGTAAGAAAACCATTGCAGAGACCGTACGATAGCCCTTTTCGCGTTCTAGAAAGATCCCCGAAGTACTTCACCTTAGACATACGAGGAAAACCTACCAATATAACGATTGACAGGGTGAAAGCAGCGCACGTACCCGACAGCAGCGAAACAGAAACGGAGCTCGTGGAACCAACAAGCGCAAAAGTACACGATGTCTACGAAGGAGTTCCCTTTCCCCAGGCAGTGGTGGCTCCTGAACAAGGAACCATAACTAAATACAGAAGAAGAATCAAACCTCCACTGAGATACTCGGAAACTTAAAAAACAACGTGGGGATGGCACCTGTGGTGGTATGAACACACACCACCACACAAGCTTAGAAGCGCCACCTCACAGCCTCAAAGCGCCAGTGCTAAACGACCAATAATCAGAGCTCAAGTTTGGAGCTGGGGTGCCGGACCGAGCTTTATAAGCAGCCTGCCTCGAACAGTCAGGCAACGTCGATAGAAACCTCCGTAAGTATAGCACAAGCCTAGACGGCGAAAAGCGGGCACCCCCGTCTTAACCAATCGGAGACCTGGACGGCCAGTGTTAGGCTCCAGCGAGGCCTATATAAACAGCCGCGCAGCCAGCGCAGCCTCAGTACACTCTCAGCGTCCCTGATATTCACACTAAGTCTCGACGCTCCGCCAGCACCTCACCCGTTGCCTGCACCGCCGCCTCGACTGGCAGCAGCCACGTCTTGTTGCTAACTAGACGCACCATTTCCCTGCTAGCGCCTCTGGTACTCCTTGGTCGGAGACACTCAGCCAGCAGCAGCCTCACCGGTCTGCTCTCGTCCTCCAACCACGCAGCGTCTCTCCCGACAACCGTCGGTCCGCCAAGACGTCATCGGTTACTGTATTACTCGACTGTAATATTCCCTTGTGCCATTATTGTTGGCGATCTTCATAATAATACGGCGTTTATTCCAGTTGTGTTTTCCTTACCTTGTCGGGTTCGTTTGCACCTCAGGCACTCACTTCGGGCAAAGATATTTCACAAGTCTCTAGATATTCACAAGTCTGCCCGGAGTGTAATGCAGCCTGAGGGAGAACACCTCACTACACCACAGTCTCCTCTCTCTGAGGGAGGTGCCGGTGCCTCTTCGGAGAGAGGGACTTTGAGCGGTGAAAGTGTTTCGCTGAGACGGGGTGATCTGGGATCACTTGTAGCGACTGGTGTTGCGACTAGGAGTCGTTTGCCAGTCGTTCGTGCCCTGTTGAATGGGCATTGTTTTTCGTGTCTGGTAGACTCCGGGAGCGAGCGGACGGTGGTTTGTCCGCGGGTGGTAGTGGGCCAATGCCTCCGACCGGGGCGGCCGTTGCTAACGGCGGACGGCAAGACTTCCTGTGAGGGGAAGCACTTTCTTGTGGTAATCGGGCTGCAGGGGCATTTTTTTGGTTTCACCGCGCTCGTCATGCCGGAGTTGAGAAATCTTGGCGTTGACTGTCTCCTGGAGAGTGATGTTATTGATCACATGGGGGGCGTCACCGTCAGGAGAGGCCTTGACTCGAAGTATGGAGTTAACTGGTGGAGATCCTGGCCAGCTGGATGCTGTAGAGGGTCCAGCAATAGATTCGCCTGTGCCAAGCTGGGAGCCGGCCTGGTGGCAGGGGCGGGATCACCGATCGAAATTAGCGACCCTGACTTTGTTGCTAGGTTTGCCGACGGTCGGTGGACCGTCAGTTGGTGGTGGTTCGAGAAGCAGCCCGTGGGGTTGCTGACTCGGATCGCGGAGTACGGATGTACTCAGCCGCCTCGTGCGCGTGAGCGTTATGACGCTGAGATTCAGAGTTGGGTCTGGAAGGGTTGGTTGTAGTGGTGGCATGGCTGCGTCCAGGGCGTCATTCCGTTGCTGACCGTCATGCAACCAACGAAGGACAAAGTCCGTCCGGTCATGGATTACCGTGAGTTGAACGGCTTTATCGTGTGGCATACTAGTGATGACATTGTCGCTGTGTGTGGCGACAAGATTTGGAAATGGCGGCCGCTGCGGGGGCAAGCTGAAGGTCGCCGACCTAATTCTGCGTACCTTCAGATTCACGTTTCCGGGGATCTGTGGAGATACCAGATCGTGAAGTTTAAGAGTTTGCCTTACGCTCCGAGGCGATTTGTCTTCGGCTTCTCGTGAGCGCCTCGAATCATGACCGTGATTCTCGGCAAGGTTCTGTCGTTGAACGACCGGGTTCGTCAAGGGACGGACTACTATATCGATGATGCAGTGGTTTGTGAGTCCGTCCTCACGGCGCAGGAGCTCCGGGAGCATATGGCGAGGTACGGACATGTGACAAAGGAACATGAGAGCCTGGATGGAGGCCGGTTGTTGGGAATTTCTTTACGGAAAGATTCCAATGAACACCTTCGGATGTCGATGGGGACTGCTCTCTCCGAGTTCGGTTCGGTGAATGCCGGCTCAACTAAGAGAGAGCTGTTTTCCTTGTGTGGTTGGCTAGTCGGCCATTACCCCGTGGCGGGGTGGCTGCGTCCATTTTGCAGTTTTTTGAAACACCTGGGGTGCAGCGGCTCTTGGGACGACTCGGTCGACAGTTCTGTCAGCTTGTTGGCTGAGGAGGTGTTAGCGCGAACCCGTCCGGAGGACCCTGTTGGGGGCGTTTGGGGTGTCGATCTGCATGGTGCGGTTACCGTGTAGGCTGATGCCAGCTCCCTCGGAGTCGGCGTGGCCCTTGAGGTCGATGGCCGGCGTTGTTAAGGATGCGTCTTGGCTAAGAAAAGAAGTCAGACCATCTTCAAATCAATGTTGCCGAGTTGCAGGCTGTTGCGCGGGATATCAATCTGGCAATATCTTGGGGTTTTAAGACTTTCACAGTTGCCAGGGATTCCCGGACAGTCGTCACATGGATGGACAGTACTGCCGATGGCTGCAATCGTGTTCGCGCGAAGGGTGCAGCGGAGATGCTCGTGAAGCGACGTCGTGGGGTGATCCGTGAGACGATCGCTGAGCATGGTCTGGTCGTGTTTGTTCGTTTAGTTTCGAAGATCGAGAAGAAAGCCTTTCAAATGACCTGGGTACCTAAGAGGTGGTTTAGTTACCGCGACACTGGTGAAGCCGTCGCAGAGGTGTCTGCTGTGCTCGCCACTGGAGATAGTCTCGAGGATGCATCTGACCGGCTCATCTGCCGCATCATTTTGGCATCGATCGGACGTTTTACTTGGCTCGTCAGATCCGCAGTGATCTGTTTCGAGAGCACGTGAAGCGTGAGCTGGCTGGATGCGAGACCTGTCAGCGGATCGATCCCGCTCTGCGGGAGGAGAATCTCGTGGGGCGAGGGGGTCTTTCTGTTGAGGAGAGCTGGCGCCGGGTTGCGGTTGACGTAACCCATTACGGTGCCAAGCTCTACCTGTCCATGGTAGACTGTGGACCCTCGCGGTTCGCGATCTGGCGACAGTTACTGAATGAGTCAGCAGCGAGCATTGTCGCTCATTTACGCGAGGTCGTAATTGAGCGAGGGCCGTGTGACGAATTGTTGTTGAACAATTCGAAGGCGCTTATATCAGCGATTATTGAGCAGTTTGCTGATGATTGGGGGATTTCTCTGCAATTCCGTGCCGCCTACGCCCCGCGTGGCAACAGGATCGTTGAGAGAAATCACCGGACGATCAAAAGGATCGCTGCTAGGGGAAATATCTCTCCTGAGGAGGCCACATTTTGGTACAATGTGACGCCTTGGAAGGAATCTGATGCTGGCTCGGTCCCGTCGAGCGGTATTTTCAGGTAACGCTGGCGAGTGTCATTTCATGTTACGGGAACCTACTACCCTGCACTTTACCTCATTTTTCAAATTTCACTCTACACATTTCTATTGCACTTAGGTGAACGAAAATACATCCAGAAATGTAAAATTGAATTCCGAACACATTTGCATCTATAAAATTTTTCGATTTTCGCAAAACAAAATTATTTATTTCGCGATTATTAGAAAAAATATATACACTTGCCCAAAACTTTTCTCACTCTACAATTTTCAACGTAGAAGCGTAGAAGCGTGATTTTGGTCTCATTCGACGCGGGAAGACTGTACCAAGACCGTAACGTAGGATTTTTTTGAATTTCGAAATATAAAAAAAGTTATGCTTACATACATCCGAAAAATGTATTAAAAAGAAAAATTCAATATACTTTTTCTAATCTCAGATTACAGCATTCTGTTGCAACTAGGGGAACGAAAATGAATATCGTTATATAAAATTGAATTCTAAACACATATGTGTCGAGAATCTGTTCAGAATGATCAAATTTTGCGAATTAAAAATGAAAATTCTTGTAATTGTGTGTAATGTAACAAATTTTGTGCTGCTTACGTAAAAAGTTGTGTGTTGAAATGTCTCAGTAAATCATAGCGGCACAGAGGGGTCTCTTCAACATGAATGTTTTTATGTCGCTTAAACATGTATGTTTTCTTTTATGCCTGTGTGTTTAAGGGGGAGCGATAAGAGTTAATGGCTCGAACGACGGCTGTTTACATTGTGTGTTGTTTCGGGAGGGGACTTTGGCAAATCTTTCATTAGGGCGAGCCCTTGGGAAACTTGAGACGATCGAAAAATGCCTACCCATTCGCAAACAAAGTCGCTTTCTCAACGCACATAAATCGCGACCCTTGAGCTGCGAGGGTGAACGGAGTAACGGCTTCGAAGGAGCCTGGGCGTGGGAAAGAGTGAAACCAACATATAATCAGGGAAGCAGTAGGCGGGCACTGTCCACGAGTAGAAGGACCAGATTGGTCGGACAGGAGGAAGGGCACAACCCTCAAAATATACGATAGACATCGTGATGAACAGGAGGGCAGTTCGACAGTTGACGCCGCGACGCGAAGTATAAAGATAAAACTCGGGTGTGTTCGCGGTAACAAACGTGCTCAAAGATATAATGAAAAGTGATTATTGGATATAATGAAAATTACACTAAAGTTGACGCTATAATGTAATCCAGAAATTAATGCAGTTCTCGTTTCACTTGCAGAAAATTTACGTGTTCCCGTCACCACGTTCACTAAGGGGAAATTTATCAAAAACATAACACACCGTGGGAGTCATTTGATGGACCATGGAGATGCCACACTAGAAGGGAGGGTAAGACATGCATTTCTTAAAAAAGAAAGAGTAAAGATAGTGCTGAGATGAATATTGCGATAATTCATTGTCATTCAGTCATTTATGCGCTTAAAAAGTAATAAGTTAAATTTTTATCTTTGACAGGCGGGACGGTTATTCAGTCATACATCTGAGGATTGATCAGCTCGAATGAAGGGAATCGACGTGTGAGCATGCTGAAACGTAATGAGCAAGATAACGTCCTCACTAGACATTTTCTGAACAGTGCATAAGATAGGCCTTTGAACTGAAGCGAGTCGCGGACGAACTTTGTGGTTGAAGTAACCTTCGCCTACTGGGCTGCTGGGGGCGCTGAGACATTGTAGGCATTATTTGTGTTATGTTTGGATGCATAAGCAATCTGCGGTAAAAGGCTGGCCAGCCTTTTTCTTTGCGCAAACCCACACCCCTTCTACAATTTTCAACGTAGAAACGTGATTTTTCTCTCATTTGATGCTGTTTGGCGGTGGGAACAGCGTAGCGAAGCGAAATTATATTTGAATTCCAAATAAAATTTGTATTGGGAAAAAACTCAACATTTTTTATATATATTTTTACGAGTTGGAAATGTGCATGTAACAATAATTTTTTTCTGGATCGAAATGCAAAAAAATCCTACGTTACTGTGTTTTTACAGTCATTCCGCGTCGAATGAGACCAAAATCACGCTTCTATGTGGTAAATTGTGGAGTGAGAAAAGTTTTGCGCAAGTATATTTATTTTCATATAATCGCGCAAAATTTTTTTTTATAAAATTGAAAAATTATATAGAAGCAAATGTGTTCGGGATTTAATTTTACATATCTGTATGTATTTTCGTTTACCTAGTTGCAATAGAAATGAGGAAAAAGAAGTTTGTGAAATTTAGTACATGATGTGAGTGTTAGGGTAGTAGAACCCCTTAATCTCCGGGTGATTGACGGCTGCGAGAACAACAGCTTTGCTGTTGGTGACGAGGTGTGGGTGAAACCCCCACTTCCCTCATGTACGAAGCAGTAGACGTCAGGTGAGGTCACTGGCGTCGTGTCCAAGCACGTGGTGTGCGTAGACGGCATGCCTAGGCATGTGCGCGACGTTAGGAAACGTCGGTTTGGTGGTGAGTGGGGTAAGATTAATGGAGTTAGGTTAAGTAAAGCGAGACACTTGGAGTTTGTATAATCAGTACACACAGCGGGACAGAGTTTACATCACGAAGGATAGCGGTGGAGTGGGCTCCAGCCAAGCCCGAGAACCATGAGCTCAGTTCTCAACGCAGAGTACTGTCTAAACACATTCTAACACAAGAACACTGTAACATTATCAGTATTATACACATATACATTCAAGGTGCTACAATAAAGGTTTCAACACTCCTTCTCACATTGAATGTGTGTCAGATGAGACCATTCCTAACTTCGTTCTCAGCCTAGAGGACTTTTCTATGGGCAGGTTCTTGGTAAATATATCGGCGAGCATTTCGTCGGTAGGGCAATACACTACGTCTATGTCTTTGTTACTTACAAGATCCCGTACATAGTGAAACTTAATATCGATGTGCTTGCTCCTCCCATGATATTTGGGATTGTTGGCAAGACAGATGGCTGACTGGTTGTCTTCGTTTATAACCATTGGTTCCACAGTACCAAAATTTAGATCACTGAGTAAGTGCTTCAACCAGACAGCCTCTTGAGCCGCACCGGCAAGAGCAACGTATTCGGCTGCTTCTGCAGTTGAGAGGGCTACACAAGTTTGTTTGTTAAATCTCCACGTAATTACCGAATTACTGAGGGTGAAACAGTAACCAGAGGTAGACTTTCGGTCATTTTTATCACCAGCCCAGTCAGCATCTGAATAACCAATGCAAGTATCAGAACATTTGCTATACAAGAGACCTAGTTTGGAGGTGCCTCTCAGGTACCTGAATATTCTCTTAACACACATCCAATGCTGTTCAAGAGGTTTGGAGCTGTATTTAGCAACATTATTCACTGCGAATGCAATGTCAGGTCGAGTTCTGGTTGACAAATACAAAAGGCTACCTACAGCACTTTGATAAGTAGCAGGGTCAAATTCGACATCATTTGGGGAGCATATCGGATTTACATTTACATCAGCGGGAGTTGCAACAGGTTTACAATTATCAAAGCCAAATTTTCACAACAGAGCCTCAGTGTAAGCAGTTTGATTTAAGAAAACATTGTTTTTAGATTGTACAACACTTACACCTAGGAAGTAACTCAGCACACCAAGGTCTTTCATTTTGTATTGGGTAGAAAGACTCATCTTTATTTAATTTATTTCGTCACCAGACTCAGAAGCAATTATTAGATCGTCTACATATACCGCCACAATACACAGTTTCTTCTCTTGAACACGAGTGTATATACAAGCATCACTCTTAGATTGTACAAAACCCAATTTCTTCAAATAGCTATCTAGTGTAGTATTCCAACACTTAGGAGCTTGTTTTAGTCCGTAGAGCGATTTTTGTAGTTTACACACAAGATTTTCTTTGCTTTTGACAATAAAACCGTCAGGTTGAACCAGGTACAATTCTTCAACCAGTTCTCCATTAAGAAAGGCTGTTGCAACGTCCATGCGATGGACTTGCATGTTGCATTTGGCAGCCATAGCTAGTACTGTCCTGACAGATTCAAATCGAACCACGGGACTGAAGGTCTCGTCGTAGTCAGTGCCATATTTTTGTGAGTAGCCCTGAGCCACAAGGCGAGCTTTGTACGAGCAAATGCTTCCGTCGGGTCCGGTTTTTCTTTTAAAGATCCACTTTGATTTGATAGGTTTTTTGTCATTAGGACACTCTACAAGAGACCATACTTTGTTTTGATTTATAGACTCCATCTCATTCTCCATAGCTGTTTCCCATAGTTTTGCTTCTGGTCCAATGAGTGCTTCTTGAACACAAGATGGTATATCAAGCTCATTTTTCATTAAATACACCCATTCACCAAACCTATCAGGAGCCCGTCGATACCTGGCTGATTGTCTAGGCTCCACTCCCTCCATCCCAGCATCTGACTGTCTATGCTCCACCCCTCCCTCAGAGTCTTCTGGTTCTGGATCCTGAGGAAGAAGAGTAAAATTACCATCATTTACTTCTGAAGGCTCCTTCTCAATTGGCATCTGCTGAGATTCATTGAACATAACGTCTCTACTCAAAAATATCCTTCTGCTGCTTATGTCATACAGACGATATCCCTTGGATCCACTTCCATATCCTACAAGAACACACGGTTTAGATTTTGGATCAAGTTTTTCCCTCTCATCTTTGGGGACATGAGCGTACGCACTGCAGCCAAAGGTTTTGAGGTGCTGTACATTGGGCTTGTGTCCATTAAGGGCCTGATAAGGGGTCATATCATTCAATGCACTAGCAGGGCTCCTATTTTTGCCATACACGGAAGTTGATATAGCTTCACCCCAGAATGATTTTGGTAACTTTGAACCAGACAGCATAGCTCTGACAGAGTCAAGGAGAGTTCTATTCATTCTTTCTGCAACTCCAATTTGTTCAGGTGTCTTAGGCACAGTTTTTTCATGGATAATTCCTTCCCTTTTTAGGAATTGTTCAAAGTCATTAGAGATGTATTCCCCACCGTTATCGGAGCGCAGAATTTTAATTTTGTGATCATAGTGATTTTCTACCAAAGATTAGAACTCCTGAAACACTTTAAAAACATCGCTCTTATGTTTGATAATGTACACCCAAGTATATCTGGAGTGGTCGTCTATGAAGGTTACAAAATACCTTCCACTCCCAAGTGATATGGGATTAAGCTTGCCACACACATCACTGTGGATAAGTTCTAAGGGTTGGCGTTCCCTTTTGTGATTTGTTTTGGGGAACGGAAGCCTATGATTTTTACCATCACAACAGTTTTCACAAAAAATGTTATCTCCACTCACAGAACAATCAAAACCTTTAACAAGATTCTTAGTGGCTAATTTCTTAAGATTATTAAGGAGCATCGGGAGGAGCTTGAGCCATCGAGGCTCAAGCTCCGCCCGATGCTCCTCAGAATCACTGTCAACAGCGTCTCGCTCGTCACCCTCCTCTTCCGGGGGTTCATCATATTAAGGTTAGGGTAAGTAAAGCGAGACACTTGGGATTTATATATGGTCAGCAACACACAGCAGGACACAGTAAGTTTACATCATGAGCGATAGCGGTGGAGTAGGCTCCAGCCAAGCCTGAGAACCATGTGCTCAGTTCTCAACGTAGAGTACTGTTTAAACACATTCTAACACAAGAGCACTGTAACATTATCAGTATTATACACATATACATTCAAGGTGCTACAATAAAGGTTTGAACACATCAGTCAACTCGCGATCCACCGCCGGCTCAACAGGCTCCCTATTCAAGGCGTCAACTACAACTCCCTCTAGCAACGCAATTGGAGTTGCACCGTAGTTGCCTCCTCCGCTGAAGACCATTGCCTCGAGCTCCGTGGAGTCAGCAACACCACTATGGTTCTCAGGAATCTTTGTTGAAACCTTTATTGTAGCACCTTGAATGTATATGTGTATAATACTGATAATGTTACAGTGTTCTTGTGTTAGAATGTGTTTAGACAGTACTCTGCGTTGAGAACTGAGCTCATGGTTCTCGGGCTTGGCTGGAGCCCACTCCACCACTATCCTTCGTGATGTAAACTGTGTCCTGCTGTGTGAACTGATTATACAAACTCCAAGTGTCTCGCTTTACTTAACCTAACTCCATTAGGTTATGGGCCCAGACAACCTTCCGATGAAGCAATATCAAGTGAGGTTATATTAAATCCCGAAGCGAAAAACAGCCCGGGACAGCGAGAACAGACGTTGGTGATCTGTTAGTACTGTGTGAGACAGAAATAGTGAAAGAGAAAGAAACATGGCAGGCTCCGTGAGTGAAAGTGCTAAGAACTGCCTCACGGCTCTTAATGATAAAAACTATCCTACGTGGAAGCTGCAAATGAAGATGCTCTTGATGAAAGAAAAGTTGTGGAACTTGGTTCGAGGAACGGAAACCATGCCACAGACTACGGACGAGACTGCTCGAAGAAAATTTGAAGAAAGACGTGACAGTGCACTAGCAACAATTGTGCTTGGTGTAGAAACGAGTCAACTGTATTTATTGGGTGATCCTACTGACCCTGTGCAACTGTGGCACAAAATTGAAGATACATTCCAAAAGAAAACTTGGTCTAACAAGTTCAGACTACGCAAAAGACTCTACAACATGAAACTAAAAGAAGACCAAGACTTACAAACTCATCTCAAAGCATTCGTCGAAATATTTGAGTCCTTGAGTGTGATTGATGATGCTGTTGATGAAGAAAGTCGTGTAATAATCTTGCTGTCGTCACTTCCCGACCACTTCTCCACACTCGTGACTGCACTGGAAGCTCATGAAAAACTACCGTCATGGGATATTGTGACAGAGCGTCTTCTGAATGAAGAAGCAAAACTGAAAAACCAAAGTGCTTCAGACTTCAGTGAAAAATCCCTGGTGACCTCCAAATTGAAAAACTCAAGATGTTTCGAATGCGGAAAAATGGGACACCTACGCGCCAAGTGCTGGATCTATCAAGAAAAGTTGAAGAAAGAAGATGGGAACCTCACAGAAGACCAGAAAAATTTTGTAGCAGGTAAAACCAATTATATCAGTGCATTGTCTGTGATAAATATCAATAATTGTTGGGTAATTGATTCCGGTGCAACAGCACACATGTGTAATAATAGGAATGATTTTTCCTGTATGAATGAGCTATCTAGTCCAATTAACATTGAAGTTGGTGATGGTAGAAACTTGCAAGGTGTTGGTGTTGGTGATGTTGAAGTTATGGTGTTGTTGCCTAAAGATCTAGTAGATACCTGTGTTGTTAAGAATGTCTTGTATGTACCTGGCTTAGCCTACAATTTACTATCTGTGCCTCAGATTACAGAAAGTGGAAACTCAGTTTACTTTGACGAAAGCTCATGTAAGATTGTAAATAGAGACAACAAATTAATTGCCTTAGGCAGTAAAGTAGGAAAATTGTATAAACTCAATTGCACCCTTAATTCAGCTGCTAAATGCATGAACGTTTCCTCTGATGAAATTCTGTGGCATAAACGATTCTGTCATCTAGGATTCAATAATCTTAAGAAATTAGCCACTAAGAATCTTGTTAAAGGTTTTGATTGTTCTGTGAGTGGAGATAACATTTTTTGTGAAAACTGTTGTGATGGTAAAAATCATAGGCTTCCGTTCCCCAAAAAAAATCACAAAAGGGAACGCCGACCCTTAGAACTTATCCACAGTGATGTGTGTGGCAAGCTTAAGGACACCGTCTAGGTAAAAAAAAGTCCGTTGTTTATAGATGGATTTCTCTGAAATTTTCACAGTAGGTGTGAAATGATCCAAATATCATTTGTTATTTCGACAAAATTTTTGTATCTGCACTGGATTTTTTTTTATTTTCGAAAAAATATCATAAAATAGGGTTTTTTTAAATCCTACTACTTCTACAATTTTGAAGTTACAGAACCAGTACTTCGTTTTTAGATTGCTTAGATGTCTATATAACCACTCGCAATAGGGAATTTCGATAAATTTTTTTTGTAGATTTTGGAAAAAAAAATGAACTTTTTTTCATTTTTTTTTCACCTCGTGTGATTTTCAAAATAATAAATTTATCAACAAATGCTATTGCGCCAGGATACACCTTGCTGAGCCCTATCGAATGGTATATAAACCATTCACGTAGCTCTAAAATTGTGGAAGTAGTAGCATTTGAGAAACCAATTATCAAGTTTCCATAAAAACGAGTTTTTTCACAAAAAAAATTGTTTTTCTTTTCATCTTTTGAACTACAGGGTTTTCTACAATGAACTCTTGAGCGTTTGTAGCTCTTTTCAAGCCCTTTCGATTGATGTAATTTACATTGCTGTAGCTCTGTAACTCTGAGAAAAAATATACAACAAAAGAGAATAGGTGTAATTCATGAAAACAATTAATTTTTTTTATTTTTCATTTTTTTTTCGACCAAAATACGTTTTTTTGTCAAGTCAACTCCTTTGTTTTATAGCTCTTTTCAAGCCCTTTGGATTGGTGTGCTCGCCATAGCTGTAGCTATGATACTGCAGCTGTTATCGAGCTATGAATGAAAGCTGCGGTATCATGGATACGGCAGGACAACTTAATTCTGAAATTGTCAAAAATTATAAAAAAAATGTTTATTCAGCGTTAGAATGTTTTGTTTGAATAATGGAAGCACTTTGAGTAGCCCATTAACGAACTATAATGCCATTCCCGCAGAGAAACGCTCAATTGACTCCCAATAATGAGGGGGGAGGGTTCAAGGTCACTCCCCCCCCATCGCTTTCCCCCCCTCTGGTGGGCGCACTATTCGGAGTAGACGAAAAAGAAAAGTACCAATGGAAGCGCAAGAAAATTCTCTATAAGATGCATATATAAACAGAAAATCAACACATAACCTGATTTCTACCTAGACGGTGTCCTTAATCCCATATCACTAGGGAGTGGAAGGTATTTTGTAACCTTCATAGACGACCACTCCAGATATACTTGGGTGTACATTATCAAACATAAGAGCGATGTTTTTAAAGTGTTTCAGGAGTTCTAATCTTTGGTAGAAAATCACTATGATCACAAAATTAAAATTCTGCGCTCCGATAACGGTGGGGAATACATCTCTAATGACTTTGAACAATTCCTAAAAAGGGAAGGAATTATCCATGAAAAAACTGTGCCTAAGACACCTGAACAAATTGGAGTTGCAGAAAGAATGAATAGAACTCTCCTTGACTCTGTCAGAGCTATGCTGTCTGGTTCAAAGTTACCAAAATCATTCTGGGGTGAAGCTATATCAACTTCCGTGTATGGCAAAAATAGGAGCCCTGCTAGTGCATTGAATGATATGACCCCTTATCAGGCCCTTAATGGACACAAGCCCAATGTACAGCACCTCAAAACCTTTGGCTGCAGTGCGTACGCTCATGTCCCCAAAGATGAGAGGGAAAAACTTGATCCAAAATCTAAACCGTGTGTTCTTGTAGGATATGGAAGTGGATCCAAGGGACATCGTCTGTATGACATAAGCAGCAGAAGGATATTTTTGAGTAGAGACGTTATGTTCAATGAATCTCAGCAGATGCCAATTGAGAAGGAGCCTTCAGAAGTAAATGATGGTAATTTTACTCTTCTTCCTCAGGATCCAGAACCAGAAGACTCTGAGGGAGGGGTGGAGCATAGACAGTCAGATGCTGGGATGGAGGGAGTGGAGCCTAGACAATCAGCCAGGTATCGACGGGCTCCTGATAGGTTTGGTGAATGGGTGTATTTAATGAAAAATGAGCTTGATATACCATCTTGTGTTCAAGAAGCACTCATTGGACCAGAAGCAAAACTATGGGAAACAGCTATGGAGAATGAGATGGAGTCTATAAATCAAAACAAAGTATGGTCTCTTGTAGAGTGTCCTAATGACAAAAAACCTATCAAATCAAAGTGGATCTTTAAAAGAAAAACCGGACCCGACGGAAGCATTTGCTCGTACAAAGCTCGCCTTGTGGCTCAGGGCTACTCACAAAAATATGGCACTGACTACGACGAGACCTTCAGTCCCGTGGTTCGATTTGAATCTGTCAGGACAGTACTAGCTATGGCTGCCAAATGCAACATGCAAGTCCATCGCATGGACGTTGCAACAGCCTTTCTTAATGGAGAACTGGTTGAAGAATTGTACCTGGTTCAACCTGACGGTTTTATTGTCAAAAGCAAAGAAAATCTTGTGTGTAAACTACAAAAATCGCTCTACGGACTAAAACAAGCTCCTAAGTGTTGGAATACTACACTAGATAGCTATTTGAAGAAATTGGGTTTTGTACAATCTAAGAGTGATGCTTGTATATACACTCGTGTTCAAGAGAAGAAACTGTGTATTGTGGCGGTATATGTAGACGATCTAATAATTGCTTCTGAGTCTGGTGACGAAATAAATTAAATAAAGATGAGTCTTTCTACCCAATACAAAATGAAAGACCTTGGTGTGCTGAGTTACTTCCTAGGTGTAAGTGTTGTACAATCTAAAAACAATGTTTTCTTAAATCAAACTGCTTACACTGAGGCTCTGTTGTGAAAATTTGGCTTTGATAATTGTAAACCTGTTGCAACTCCCGCTGATGTAAATGTAAATCCGATATGCTCCCCAAATGATGTCGAATTTGACCCTGCTACTTATCAAAGTGCTGTAGGTAGCCTTTTGTATTTGTCAACCAGAACTCGACCTGACATTGCATTCGCAGTGAATAATGTTGCTAAATACAGCTCCAAACCTCTTGAACAGCATTGGATGTGTGTTAAGAGAATATTCAGGTACCTGAGAGGCACCTCCAAACTAGGTCTCTTGTATAGCAAATGTTCTGATACTTGCATTGGTTATTCAGATGCTGACTGGGCTGGTGATAAAAATGACCGAAAGTCTACCTCTGGTTACTGTTTCACCCTCAGTAATTCGGTAATTACGTGGAGATTTAACAAACAAACTTGTGTAGCCCTCTCAACTGCAGAAGCAGCCGAATACGTTGCTCTTGCCGGTGCGGCTCAAGAGGCTGTCTGGTTGAAGCACTTACTCAGTGATCTAAATTTTGGTACTGTGGAACCAATGGTTATAAACGAAGACAACCAGTCAGCCATCTGTCTTGCCAACAATCCCAAATATCATGGGAGGAGCAAGCACATCGATATTAAGTTTCACTATGTACGGGATCTTGTAAGTAACAAAGACATAGACGTAGTGTATTGCCCTACCGACGAAATGCTCGCCGATATATTTACCAAGAACCTGCCCATAGAAAAGTCCTCTAGGCTGAGAACGAAGTTAGGAATGGTCTCATCTGACACACATTCAATGTGAGAAGGAGTGTTGAAACCTTTATTGTAGCACCTTGAATGTATATGTGTATAATACTGATAATGTTACAGTGTTCTTGTGTTAGAATGTGTTTAGACAGTACTCTGCGTTGAGAACTGAGCTCATGGTTCTCGGGCTTGGCTGGAGCCCACTCCACCGCTATCCTTCGTGATGTAAACTCTGTCCCGCTGTGTGTACTGATTATACAAACTCCAAGTGTCTCGCTTTACTTAACCTAACTCCATTAATCTTACCCCACTCACCACCAAACCGACGTTTCCTAACGTCGCGCACATGCCTAGGCATGCCGTCTACGCACACCACGTGCTTGGACACGACGCCAGTGACCTCACCTGACGTCTACTGCTTCGTACATGAGGGAAGTGGGGGTTTCACCCACACCTCGTCACCAACAGCAAAGCTGTTGTTCTCGCAGCCGTCAATCACCCGGAGATTAAGGGGTTCTACTACCCTAACACTCACATCATGTACTAAATTTCACAAACTTCTTTTTCCTCATTTCTATTGCAACTAGGTAAACGAAAATACATACAGATATGTAAAATTAAATCCCGAACACATTTGCTTCTATATAATTTTTCAATTTTATAAAAAAAATTTTGCGCGATTATATGAAAATAAATATACTTGCGCAAAACTTTTCTCACTCCACAATTTACCACATAGAAGCGTGATTTTGGTCTCATTCAACGCGGAATGACTGTAAAAACACAGTAACGTAGGATTTTTTTGCATTTCGATCCAGAAAAGAATTATTGTTACATGCACATTTCCAACTTGTAAAAATATATATAAAAAATGTTGAGTTTTTTCCCAATACAAATTTTATTTGGAATTCAAATATAATTTGGCTTCGCTACGCTGTTCCCACCGCCAAACAGCATCAAATGAGAGAAAAATCACGTTTCTACGTTGAAAATTGTAGAAGGGGTGTGGGTTTGCGCAAAGAAAAAGAAAAAAATATATAAATATGTTCACCCAATAATTTTTTTTCTGCAAATTTCGAAATTTTCCATAGAATCATATGTGTTTAGAATTCAATTTTATATAACGATATTCATTTTCGTTCCCCTAGTTGCAACAGAATGCTGTAATCTGAGATTAGAAAAAGTATATTGAATTTTTCTTTTTAATACATTTTTCGGATGTATGTAAGCATAACATTTTTTATATTTCGAAATTCAAAAAAATCCTACGATACGGTCTTGGTACAGTCTTCCCGCGTCGAATGAGACCAAAATCACGCTTCTACGCTTCTACGTTAAAAATTGTAGAGTGAGAAAAGTTTTGGGCAAGTGTATATATTTTTTCTAATAATCGCGAAATAAATAATTTTTTTTTGCGAAAATCGAAAAATTTCATAGATGCAAATGTGTTCGGAATTCAATTTTACATTTCTGGATGTATTTTCGTTCACCTAAGTGCAATAGAAATGTGTAGAGTGAAATTTGAAAAATGAGGTAAAGTGCAGGGTAGTAGGTTCCCGTAACATGAAATGACACTCGCCAGCGTTACCTGAAAATACCGCTCGACGGGACCGAGCCAGCATCAGATTCCTTCCAAGGCGTCACATTGTACCAAAATGTGGCCTCCTCAGGAGAGATATTTCCCCTAGCAGCGATCCTTTTGATCGTCCGGTGATTTCTCTCAACGATCCTGTTGCCACGCGGGGCGTAGGCGGCACGGAATTGCAGAGAAATCCCCCAATCATCAGCAAACTGCTCAATAATCGCTGATATAAGCGCCTTCGAATTGTTCAACAACAATTCGTCACACGGCCCTCGCTCAATTACGACCTCGCGTAAATGAGCGACAATGCTCGCTGCTGACTCATTCAGTAACTGTCGCCAGATCGCGAACCGCGAGGGTCCACAGTCTACCATGGACAGGTAGAGCTTGGCACCGTAATGGGTTACGTCAACCGCAACCCGGCGCCAGCTCTCCTCAACAGAAAGACCCCCTCGCCCCACGAGATTCTCCTCCCGCAGAGCGGGATCGATCCGCTGACAGGTCTCGCATCCAGCCAGCTCACGCTTCACGTGCTCTCGAAACAGATCACTGCGGATCTGACGAGCCAAGTAAAACGTCCGATCGATGCCAAAATGATGCGGCAGATGAGCCGGTCAGATGCATCCTCGAGACTATCTCCAGTG
Source organism: Morinoia aosen (assembly GCA_030386875.1). Lineage (NCBI taxonomy): Eukaryota > Metazoa > Arthropoda > Malacostraca > Amphipoda > Talitridae > Morinoia > Morinoia aosen. Next base: position 74,339,782 of record CM059557.1, read on the forward strand.
GCAAGCACAGCAGACACCTCTGCGACGGCTTCACCAGTGTCGCGGTAACTAAACCACCTCTTAGGTACCCAGGTCATTTGAAAGGCTTTCTTCTCGATCTTCGAAACTAAACGAACAAACACGACCAGACCATGCTCAGCGATCGTCTCACGGATCACCCCACGACGTCGCTTCACGAGCATCTCCGCTGCACCCTTCGCGCGAACACGATTGCAGCCATCGGCAGTACTGTCCATCCATGTGACGACTGTCCGGGAATCCCTGGCAACTGTGAAAGTCTTAAAACCCCAAGATATTGCCAGATTGATATCCCGCGCAACAGCCTCCAACTCGGCAACATTGATTTGAAGATGGTCTGACTTCTTTTCTTAGCCAAGACGCATCGTTAACAACGCCGGCCATCGACCTCAAGGGCCACGCCGACTCCGAGGGAGCTGGCATCAGCCTACACGGTAACCGCACCATGCAGATCGACACCCCAAACGCCCCCAACAGGGTCCTCCGGACGGGTTCGCGCTAACACCTCCTCAGCCAACAAGCTGACAGAACTGTCGACCGAGTCGTCCCAAGAGCCGCTGCACCCCAGGTGTTTCAAAAAACTGCAAAATGGACGCAGCCACCCCGCCACGGGGTAATGGCCGACTAGCCAACCACACAAGGAAAACAGCTCTCTCTTAGTTGAGCCGGCATTCACCGAACCGAACTCGGAGAGAGCAGTCCCCATCGACATCCGAAGGTGTTCATTGGAATCTTTCCGTAAAGAAATTCCCAACAACCGACCTCCATCCAGGCTCTCATGTTCCTTTGTCACATGTCCGTACCTCGTCAGATGCTCCCGGAGCTCCTGCGCCGTGAGGACGGACTCACAAACCACTGCATCATCGATATAGTAGTCCGTCCCATGACGAACCCGGTCGTTCAACGACAGAACCTTGCCGAGAATCACGGTCATGATTCGAGGCGCTCACGAGAAGCCGAAGACAAATCGCCTCGGAGCGTAAGGCAAACTCTTAAACTTCACGATCTGGTATCTCCACAGATCCCCGGAAACGTGAATCTGAAGGTACGCAGAATTAGGTCGGCGACCTTCAGCTTGCCCCCGCAGCGGCCGCCATTTCCAAATCTTGTCGCCACACACAGCGACAATGTCATCACTAGTATGCCACACGATAAAGCCGTTCAACTCACGGTAATCCATGACCGGACGGACTTTGTCCTTCGTTGGTTGCATGACGGTCAGCAACGGAATGACGCCCTGGACGCAGCCATGCCACCACTACAACCAACCCCTCCAGACCCAACTCTGAATCTCAGCGTCATAACGCTCGCGCGCACGAGGCGGCTGAGTACATCCGTACTCCGCGATCCGAGTCTGCATCCCCACGGGCTGCTTCTCGAACCACCACCAACTGACGGTCCACCGACCGTCGGCAAACCTAGCAACAAAGTCAGGGTCGCTAATTTCGATCGGTGATCCCGCCCCTGCCACCAGGCCGGCTCCCAGCTTGGCACAGGCGAATCTATTGCTGGACCCTCTACAGCATCCAGCTGGCCAGGATCTCCACCAGTTAACTCCATACTTCGAGTCAAGGCCTCTCCTGACGGTGACGCCCCCCATGTGATCAATAACATCACTCTCCAGGAGACAGTCAACGCCAAGATTTCTCAACTCCGGCATGACGAGCGCGGTGAAACCAAAAAAATGCCCCTGCAGCCCGATTACCACAAGAAAGTGCTTCCCCTCACAGGAAGTCTTGCCGTCCGCCGTTAGCAACGGCCGCCCCGGTCGGAGGCATTGGCCCACTACCACCCGCGGACAAACCACCGTCCGCTCGCTCCCGGAGTCTACCAGACACGAAAAACAATGCCCATTCAACAGGGCACGAACGACTGGCAAACGACTCCTAGTCGCAACACCAGTCGCTCCAAGTGATCCCAGATCACCCCGTCTCAGCGAAACACTTTCACCGCTCAAAGTCCCTCTCTCCGAAGAGGCACTGGCACCTCCCTCAGAGAGAGGAGACTGTGGTGTAGTGAGGTGTTCTCCCTCAGGCTGTATTACACTCCGGGCAGACTTGTGAATATCTAGAGACTTGTGAAATATCTTTGCCCGAAGTGAGTGCCTGAGGTGCAAACGAACCCGACAAGGTAAGGAAAACACAACTGGAATAAACGCCGTATTATTATGAAGATCGCCAACAATAATGGCACAAGGGAATATTACAGTCGAGTAATACAGTAACCGATGACGTCTTGGCGGACCTACGGTTGCCGGGGGAGACGCTGCGTGGTTGGAGGACGAGAGCAGACCGGTGAGGCTGCTGCTGGCCGAGTGTCTCCGACCAAGGAGTACCAGAGGCGCTAGCAGGGAAATGGTGCGTCTAGTTAGCAACAAGACGTGGCTGCTGCCAGTCGAGGCGGCGGTGCAGGCAACGGGTGAGGTGCTGGCGGAGCGTCGAGACTTAGTGTGAATATCAGGGACGCTGAGAGTGTACTGAGGCTGCGCTGGCTGCGCGGCTGTTTATATAGGCCTCGCTGGAGCCTAACACTGGCCGTCCAGGTCTCCGATTGGTTAAGACGGGGGTGCCCGCTTTTCGCCGTCTAGGCTTGTGCTATACTTACGGAGGTTTCTATCGACGTTGCCTGACTGTTCGAGGCAGGCTGCTTATAAAGCTCGGTCCGGCACCCCAGCTCCAAACTTGAGCTCTGATTATTGGTCGTTTAGCACTGGCGCTTTGAGGCTGTGAGGTGGCGCTTTTAAGCTTGTGTGGTGGTGTGTGTTCATACCACCACAGGTGCCATCCCCACGTTGTTTTTTAAGTTTCCGAGTATCTCAGTGGAGGTTTGATTCTTCTTCCGTATTTAGTTATGGTTCCTTGTTCAGGAGCCACCACTGCCTGGGGAAAGGGAACTCCTTCGTAGACATCGTGTACTTTTGCGCTTGTTGGTTCCACGAGCTCCGTTTCTGTTTCGCTGCTGTCGGGTACGTGCGCTGCTTTCACCCTGTCAATCGTTATATTGGTAGGTTTTCCTCGTATGTCTAAGGTGAAGTACTTCGGGGATCTTTCTAGAATGCGAAAAGGGCTATCGTACGGTCTCTGCAATGGTTTTCTTACACCTCCATGTTTAACGAAAACGTTGGTCGCCGTTAGCAAGGCGTCTGGGACATTGACATTTGTAGGCCCTTGCTGTCTTGGGAGTACTGGCTGTAATCGTGTCATTGTCTCTTGTAGCCTTTGGAGGTATTCTCCCGCTGGTAGAGTTTCGTTCTTCAATGCGGGTAGTTCTCCGGTGAGGCGTAGCTTCTGCCCGTACACCATTTCGGCCGGCGAAATGTTAGCATCCGAGTGTGGTGTGGCTCTGATGTTAAGAAGTATGAGAGGCAAGGCGTCCACCCAGTTTGCGTCGGTCACAGTAGCTTTCAGGGCTTCTTTCAGTCGTCGATGTAGTCTTTCCACCAAGCCATTGCTTTGTGGATGGTAGGCTGGAGTCCGGTGTCGCTCTGTGCCCAAAGCTGCTAGGAGGTTTCTCCACAGAGTCGATTCGAACTATACACCTTGGTCCGTAATGATCGTCGTCGGAACTCCAAACGAAGACACCCAGGCCTGGATAAAAGCGCGGGCTGACGTTTCTGCCGTACAATCCATCATTGGTATAGCCGTGCACCATCTTGTGAAACGATCGATGCACGTAAGAAGGTACCGGTAATTCTGCGATACGGGCAGCGGTCCGACGATGTCCACGTGTATGGTTTGGAATCGTTCATTTGGAACTGGCATTTTTCCAAGTGGACTTTTGACGTGCTTTGTAATCTTGCTCGATTGGCACGGAATACATTCTCGTGTCCACTTGCCGACATCTTTGTTGAGGCCGGGCCAGATTACCCGTTGTCTCAGGAGATCTCGCGTAGCTTGAATTCCAGGATGACTGGCTCCGTGAAAATGCGTGAATATTGTTTTTCGGCAACTCTTGGGGATGTACAGCCTCTCCTGGCCGGTGGACACGTCGCACCACAGGGGTATTTTGCTGCCGTGTGTATTGATAGGTCGTATCTTCAGAGCACTCTTCGATGCTGGCTTCAGGAGCTCTTCTAATTCTTGATCTTCATTCTGTTCCTTTATTATTTCCTCGTGGTCGATTGAAGGTTCATTTGGTAGGATTGCTGACACCATACGTGATAGCGCGTCCGCTACAGTGTTGGTGGTGCCACTGATGTGGTTGATCTCACAGTCGAATTGCGAGAGATTAAACAGTTGCCTGGCCACGCGTGGATTGCTGCCCTCCGTAGATTTGTGAAGAGCGAAGCAGAGTGGTCGGTGATCCGTTTAATCTCAAAACTCCGGCCCTCCAAGAAATGTTCAAAGTGTTGGACTGCTAAGAAGATAGCCATTAACTCCCAGTCGTAGGTGCTGTATTTGCGTTGCGTGTCGTCCAACTTCTTTGAAAAGAAGGCTGCTGGTAGTTGCTCTCCTTCGATTTCCTGTTGTAATACGGCCCCCACCGCGGTGGCAGAGGCGTCCGGAACTAGGCTTGTCTTGCCTTCTGGAGCTGGGTGCGCTAACATGGTGAGCTAAGAAATTTCGTTCTTCAATTTCACAAAAGCTGCATCTTGTTCCGGAGTCCAATTGATGATTTTCTTCGAGTTCTGTGAGTAGCCTTTCGTTAGTTCAGAGAGGGATTGCATTTTTTCTGCCGCAGCTGGGAGAAATCGAAGATATTAATGACGATTCCCAGAAACTGTCTAAGTTTCTTTATCGTCGACGGTCGTGGGAAGTTGCAGATGGCTTCTATTTTTTGTGGAAGCGGCGAGATCCCACGAGCTGGCACTCTATGCCCGAGGAAGTCTAGTTCGGGCACTCCAAAAATGCATTTTGCTGGGTGCACTTGTAGTCCCTCTTCTCGCAGACGACGGAACAGTTGCCTTAAGTGATCTTTATGCTCCTTGGCGGACGAAGATGCTATCAGCACGTCATCTATATACGCCGTGACAAAATCCATGTCTCTGGTGATCGCATCGATGTAACGCTGGAACGTTTGAGCAGCATTCCGGAGTCCGAAAGAGATTACAGTGTACTCGTACAAGCCAAACGGCGTGGTGATGGCCGTTTTCTGAAAGTCTTCTGCTTTCACCGGTATCTGGTGATAGGCCTTTACGAGGTCAATTTTTGAGACAATTGTCTTCTTGTGCAGCTTGTAGTGGAAGTCTTGGCAGTGAGGAATGGGGTAACGATCGGGCTTCGTAACTGCATTTAGTCGCCTGTAGTCCCCGCAAATTCTCCAAGCCTCGGGTTCGGACGACTTAGGGACCATATGCATAAGAGACGCCCAGGCGCTTTTTGATGATCTGATGATGCCTTGATCTAACATCTTTTTGAACTCGTCCCGTGCTGCTTCGAGTTTTTATGGAGGGAGTCTCCGAGGTCTCGCGTACACCGGGGGGCCGACCGTTTCGATGTGATGCTCTACATCTTTTCTTCCTGGCTGAGAAGTGCATTCGTGTGACGCCAGTATCTCGGGGAACTCCTTAAAAATGTCGTTGAACTCCGGCGATGCTTGATGATCGATCCTGTGAATTTTTGCGCTACTCAAGTTTGCTCGCTCACAAGGAATTTCCGTTTGTGTGGTTTGGATGTACACTCTTGCGTTTGCTGCGTCGACGTTTATTTTGTTCGCGTGTAGGAAATCAATGCCTATAATAGGTTGACCGACATCGGCCACTACAAAATCCCATCTCACGAACAATTGAGGGGCGAGCTGAATGTTCCTTCCTACCGTCCCGTATGAAGCTATTGGAGTATTGTTGGCTGCTAGCAGATCGTAGGACGGGGGTCTGGTCGAACTTTTTCCGTCGGGCGGGATTAGACCGACCGCCGAGCCAGTATCGACCAGATATCGGACGTTGTTAGCGTCTTTAACGTACAACAGCTCGCCTGCTCTTGCCTGCGCGAAAGATGGGGCGCTTACCATCCTCCGCGGCCGTCGTTTCCCGCAAAGCTGCATGGTTGCGTTCACTTTCTTGCACGATCGCCAAAGGTACGGTGGTAGTAGTAGTAAACTTGTTTGAGCCTGCTTCCTTTATTAGCGTTTTGGACGTTTCTGGGCGCCGGGGCTTGATTCCGCCAATTGTCTGCTTGGTGGGCATTTTCTTGCGGGCGTAATGCCCTTCCTAACGTTTCTTTAAGTTCTGCTATCTCCTTCATAGCTGCGTCAAATTCGGCTCGCGACACTGTCTGAGCCGGTGATGGCTTGACGGCGTTAACGGTGAGGGGCTCGGCAGTTGAGGACCGACACGCGGATTGCCTTGCTGTGACTTGATCGGCAATCTCCCTGTACTCTTCGTCCGTTTTTCCTCTTCCTAAAGCTTCAATCAGTGGCTGCGCTTCCATTGGCAATTTTGAAAGATGCATCGAGCGAATGACTGACGGGGGTAGCGGAGCCTGTCTACAGTTGTTGAGGCGCGTCATTTCCAGGAGTAACTCGGAGGGCGTATTGTCTCCCAGCGTTATTTTAACGATGGCGTTGTAGTTTGTTTCTTCGTCGTCACGCACGAAACGTTGCGTCAACGCCGCCTTCAATGCGTCGTATTTGCCGTTTGCCGGGGGTTCAGTAGTTTCTCTTGTACTCCGGATACAATGTGCGTGGGTAGTCCTCCTAGGAGCGCCCCGAACTTCGAAGCGTCGTCCAGGTTCGGGATTTGTGCGAGAAAAACATCGCAGTGAAGGAACCATCCCTTGATGTCACCACTGAAGGCGGGTAACCGGACAACTCTCCCAGTCATGCTTCCACCTGCCGGGTCACTCTGGGGTCACCAGTGTGGTGTAGTGTGGTGTTCTCCCTCAGGCTGCTTTACACTCCGGGCAGACTTGTAAATATCTAGAGACTTGTGAAATATCTTTGCCCGAAGTAAGTGCCTGAGGTGCAAACGAACCCGGCAAGGTAAGGAAAACACAACTGGAATAAACGCCGTATTATTATGAAGATCACCAACAAAAATGGCACAAGGGAATATTATAGTCGAGTAATACAGTAACCGATGACGTCTTGGCGGACCGACGGTTGCCGGGGGAGACGCTGCGTGGTTGGAGGACGAGAGCAGACCGGTGAGGCTGCTGCTGGCCGAGTGTCTCCGACCAAGGAGTACCAGAGGCGCTAGCAGGGAACTGGTGCGTCTAGCAAGCAACAAGACGTGGCGGCTGGCAGTCGAGGCGGCGGTGCAGGCAACGGGTGAGGTGCTGGCGGAGCGTCGAGACTTAGTGTGAATATCAGGGACGCTGAGAGTGTACTGAGGCTGCGCTGGCTGCGCGGCTGTTTATATAGGCCTCGCTGGAGCCTAACTTTGGCCGTCCAGGTCTCCGATTGGTCAAGACGGGGGAGCCCGCTTTTCGCCGTTTAGGCTTGTGCTATATTTACCGAGGTTTCTATCGACGTTGCCTGACTGTTCGAGGCAGGCTGCTTATAAAGCTCGGTCCGGCACCCCAGCTACAAACTTGAGCTCTGATTATTGGTCGTTTAGCACTGGCGCTTTGAGGCTGTGAGGTGGCGCTTTTAAGCTTGTGTGGTGGTGTGTGTTCATACCACCACAAGACCTCCAGTAAGCCCAGCTTAAGTGGTTTTCAATGATGAGGACGCGTCGCTCAGACAGGCACCCTCCGCAAAGAAACCCAACTCATCAACCGTGGGCCCAGCTACCATCCCAGACGGAGCTGCCATGGCACAGTCACTGACAAAATGCCTGGTCTCTCCACACGCAAAGCAAGCAGACTTCCTTCAGGCGAGAGCCTTCGCGGACCCCTGCAAGCAGGCACTGCAATTCCTTTCTTCTGCGGGCACACCCTAACGCGGTGTGCACTCTTAGAGCGGTAGCAAGCTCCCCTGCCATCACTGCCCTGCTTCCCAGAAACAGCAAGGTCTGCCCCAACGTTGGCCCCCTGGCCTCGCCTGGCCACAGCCCTCGGTGCGGCCATTCTCTCCCGCACTTTCGACACCACAGCGTCGTGTACAGCTTATAAGCCTCCTGCATAGGTGTAATATAGCGAGTAGTGTAAGTTCTAGTTAGAGAGACCAAAAGTTGGCAACGCTCGAGAGAGCAACACTCGCAAGTCAGTCTGCTAGTGGTCTCGGGTTCAACAACAAGTAAATGTTGACCGAGTGTGTATATAATTACCTACTGTTGTTGGTATCTAACTTCTTAATTTCTAAACTAATGTACTAATTCTATTCTACTCTATTCTATATATTCCCGTCTATCTCCGCTCTACTCTTGCTAGCCACAGTACTGCAAATTGAGTATTTAAGTTAAGGTATCCAAGAGGTGAGTGAACTATTTACCTAAATTGCTGTGTCATTGCATTGTCTATGTTGGTCAGCACTGTGACTGTGTTGTGTCTATGTGGAACCTATGCTGTGCTCTAGTGTAGGGTTATCCACTCTATTATAATAGGCAACGCGAATTCCGCAGCTAGCGTAGACCTAACTATCTGCCACTGAGCAGCATCACCTACAGTCATGCAGCGAAACACCTGAGTGGCGTTGCCGTCAAGCATAAACACAATGACGTCGGTCGGTGCCATGCGCTGCCCCTGACAGAGCTTCTCCAGATTCTCCAGCCACTACATCGCATCGATCGATCCATCGTCAGTCAACTTAGGCAGCTGCCTAGCCAACCGATCCAGCATCGGCCCACGCGCTTGAGTCAGGATGTGGGCCAACATGCTAACATCCACGAGCAAGACCAGCGTGCACCCCGTCGGCGGCACTGACGATCCCGGATCGCCAGCCCCAGCCGCCGCAGCCTTCTTGGCCGCCGCAGCCGCCTCAGCCGCTCCAGTCTTCTCAGCCGCCGTCATCTTACCAGAAACAAAGATGGCTACCACAGGCCAACGCTAAAGGCCTAGATAGCTTGTGGTCTTTAACCAGAAAATAAAGTCGCAAGTGAAACGGTAGCACGCCTACCAGATCTCGGACTTACCTTCCTTGCTGTCGTCCTCTCAGTTAGAGACCCGTGCCAGCAGGTACGACGATCCCCCACTGTACGGCCGTTCAGAGATGCAGCCGTCACCTCTCCTCTCAGGAACAAGCAGATCACTCCTCAAGTTGCCGGGCACTTTCACCTCGGACAACTCCAGTTGCTGGGCAACTACGCAGCTTTCCCACTGCACGAATCTAGTTTCTACGCATGCAAGACAGTTCTATCACAGCCTCACGGTAATACACAAAGGCGCAACTCGAATCAAAGAAGGTAAGCTTCGTCTCTCACTGTACCGCTTAAGGCCCCGATACACTGGCGTTCATGACTCGAGAAATTGCGGCAGTGGATCCGTTCGCCAGTTGAAGTGAGAACTGGCGACATGATACACTCAGCACGCAAGATGAAGCACCGCGGACTGCAATGCAAGGCGTCAGTCTGCCTCAGCGTGTCGTACGGGTAGGTGCGCGATTGCGACCAGCCGTATGGAGCGCAGGATTGAACCAAAGCGCACGTTGCGCTGTGCTTTAGCCTTCTGTAAGCGCTGCTGATCACATTCTGCAAGCAGTCGAATTTTTTAAATGTGTCTATAGAATTCAGCGTTCGAGTTTTGTCTACTCAGTTGCGGAGCAAGACATGGCTGTGCACCTCTCCCATCAACGTTCAAATCGGTACTGCTCGTCGCAGTGACAACCGTCCTAATCCAGACATGCTCGGATCGCTGAAAGCTCGGTGGCCACTCTGCCAACTGGCTGGTGTGCAGGGATGGGAGGCACATTGAGAGGCGTGCCGGCGGTTATCACCGCGATTTTAGCCCAGTGTATCGGGGCCTTTACATAAGCACACCGTCCACCCGCATTGCCCCGCAGCCGTCAGGTGAGCGACAGCAAGATGGCTGTCTCGCTCAGCCGACGCATGGAGCTAGGATATACTGGAGGGAGCATAGCCGATTCCAATCGGGTTCAAATTAGTTGCAAAAGTTGAGAGACTGGGACATTGGCAAGGCCCCACACGTGAGCCAACCACAGACGCTAGGCTGAAGTTGGCTCCTCCTCGCCTCCTCACCTCCTCTACGATTCGCCCTCCCATTTTCCAAAGCAAGATTAGTACCGCTCCACAAATCGAAGGATGAGGTGCACGTGCAAGTCGCTCTCTAATTTGTTATATTCAATGGCCTGTAATCTTTATAGTTTTCAACTCTAAATGTATCTTTGCTAGCAATTTTGATATTATTAAGTGTTCTCAAGTGAGGAAACACAATTTATTATCTTTTGGAGTCTTAGAATCCGAAATTAATGATTGACGATTAACTCAACAGCTGGAAGAGCATTCAGCGAGCGTGTGCACATCCCAGCGTAGTCAGGAGGTAACTGGCTTTCGTGCTGACGTCACACTTGCGAGACGGCTATTGGTTACCACAGGCATAGGAGAAATCTCAAAAACTGGTTCTCTTCACAGACGGCTATGCTCCCTCCATATATCCTAGCTCCATGAGCCGACGGACGCTCACACTGTTGCAGCGCTCTCTCGTGGCGGCAAACACCTCATATACATAACAGATTTTTTAACAATATGCTTATTCTGCGTCTCATTTTTCTCGTCAGATCCTAAAGATACATTAACGTTTTTATCCTCCGCAATCGATGAAATTTTGCTTTATATTTTTGACTCTGTCGAAGACGGATTTTATCGGACAAATTAAGAAATGTGTGGTAAAACTGAAACAACTATCATCAAAGTTACGTAAAAAATTTTTGGACAATATTATTTAGATCTATAGAACCGATATGTAACATTGGTAACTGGTAAATTGATGACTTATTATTTCTATAAGAGCTTACCAGTTTCCATGTATAATGTGTTGCTTTTTGGTAGATTAACTGCTGTTTCAGTGCGTTGATAGTGCTATTCACGGTAGACCTAGACCGTAGTGCTAAAACTGCTAATGCTGTGCCATGTGTCGGCAGTGAACATGGCAGTGAACGCATCTCAATGGCAGAAAAATGTTATCCATGGTGTAACCTTGTTTGCCATCCACCTGACAACTGACAGCGGACGAAAGGTTGGCGCCGTGGGAAATTGTGTGGAGGGGGTCACTGTTAATGTTTCCTTAATTATATGAGAACGTTAATCCTGTTAAATTTTGTATTCAGTGTTTAGGTGCAGTAACTGTAATAACTCTTATTAGCTCAGAAGATGCGTTGGTGCTCATCAGACATGGACTAGCGTGCCTTCAAGCAATCTTAAGCTCATTTTACACCTACGGTGTGGAGCGACGGTGTGGAGCGACGGTGTGGAGCGACAGTGCACTTGCAAAAGCTCCGCCCACAAGAGGATTGAGCGTCAGTGCACACCTACTTGCTTTTACATTGCCGCTCAATACAACGCTCCTTCCCGATAGACAGAAATCGTCACGCAGGGCTCCCCCTTTGTTTTTTTCCACCCAGATCTGTTTTTTTTTCGATTCCTTCTGGGTTGATAGGCTTAATTTTTTATATATTACTAAACATGCTTTTTTTTAAGTCAGACAGTGCATTCATTATTCCCTGAAGTGAATTTAATAATGGAGTTAAGAAATATTGTTTCAACACTGTATGCAAATGAATATCTGATTCAAAACCACGCCTATCGGATGGGGTCGAACGTGTTCAATCTGTTTCTCGACCTTAAAAACGCGTAACGAACGAGTATTTACGAATTTGCAAGCCCGGCCAAGGCAGGGATAGCCGTCGCTCCACTTTGTGTTGCTTCGATATTTTTGGCACGTTGCAGTGAGATGACGCGCATTTTGATCGTAAAACTGGTCGTGAATTCCTTTAAATTAATGTCTAAAAATTCATTATTTTAAACATTTAAATTTTCTTACTTCTGCCGCACTAGTATTCAAAATGTCTAGCCCTCCAAAAACGATGGATAAAAAGAGGTATACGCAGTCTTTCAAAGAAGAATGGTTAATGGAAAGAATGAAAATACTGCAGCAGTTGGAAACCTAAGCCGAAATTGATAAGAGATGTCATCAACAGGGTATGTCGGAATGAAATGCGCCTTGCATAACAGAAAAGACGTCTTAATGTTGAAATTTGCGCTGCAAATGATAATTAGCAGAGACAGGTATAAAATCAGCATTAAAATCATTGTTTCTATTCACGTATGTTAATTTTTACTTTTTTCTTGATAAAACTACACTTAAACGTTTCTTTTTATTAACGAATCTGGTTTTTCCATGTTCAATCTACGTTTATCTGAAAATTTTCTGTGGGAGCCCTAAATTCGTCAGTTTGATCCTGCGTTTGCAAAGAGAGGATGTCGTCGTCTGATGATAGTGAAGATTTTGCTTTGAGCATTGTTATTGCCAAACATCGAAACCGTAGGAAGAAAAAAGAATGGACGAAGGACTGGTTAAAACATCGAGAGGAGAAGGGCAGCTATGGTTTTTTGTTCCAAGTATTGAGGAGAGATGAAGATATGTTTTCACGTTACATGCGATTATCGCCTAATATGTTCCACAGCATTCTAGACAAGGTTTCTCCATACATTCAGAGGGAAAATACTGTATTGAGAAATAGTGTTTCTTCCGGAGCAAGACTTGAAGCTACAATGCTTTACCTCATATCTGGATTAAACTACTCGAGACTTCAGTACCAAACCATGATCCACCATTCAACCTTGAGCTTAATTATTCCCGAAACTTGTGACGCAATCTACGATGCCCTCAAGAAAGATTATTTGAAGGTAAGACAACTAGGTAAGTGCATGCAATCCAAGAGGCAATTCAAAATTGTGGTGTGGATAATAAGTAAATCGAGGAAAATATGACCCTTTTAATACTATTTTGATAAGGAGATATTCGTTCTATGACAACTGCATATTTTAATTCAATGAATAGAAAATCTATTTCAGCTTTCGTTTCATACACAGAAATAAAACCTCGTCACGCACCAGTGATTTTTCCTCGTTCAACAAAATATAATCAGCTATTTCAGAAACACATCATTCCTTTTCTGAAGAAAAATAAGTAATAAATTCATTTTCTTTTATAAAAATGAAAGAAAAAATGATCATTCAGTGTACATTAACAAACATGAAAATAATAATTAGTATTCTTTCGTTGACAAAATGGGGTGTGAAGTTAGCATCTGGAATTATTATTTTGGTAAACTATCCCATTCTACAGCATCAACAGACTGAACACTCACTATTTGTGTATTTCTATCTAATTCCTGAAAATGCGCCTTTGAAATAATGTCATCAACCAGCTTACGAGCAATCAAAAATTGTGTTTTATTTTGCTGATGAATTTTTCGCATATCATCTCTAAAAACTCGACCTAATTGTCTAAATTTGTCATCCTTTTTATCGTTTTCTTCATTTTTATGGCACAATCTTTTAAGCGCCGCCTCATATAAAGGGTCGAAAGCGGCTTTTCTTTTTTTATTACAAGTTTTTTCAATTTGCACTTCACTTGTAGATGCTTTAGAGCACTGTGGTTGATCAGACGATGCTGGACTTGGAGAGTTCCTGCAAGTTATTGTAGAGTTTTCGGTTGGGTTCTGGGATATTTGGATGTCCACGGTGGTTGGCGCCAAATTCGTAGATTGTTGCAACTGAGACGCACTTTCTGTTTCTTCACAAGTATCTTCTCTCTGTTGTAAAAAATAATGACTTTCAAAAATTGGCATAAATCAATGAAAATCGAAGTGAATAATAAAATATTATTCCTCCTAATTATAATTATGCTTTATCATTTTTCCAGATGCCAAACTCTGAAGAAGAATGGAGGGCAGTTTCTGATGCATTTGAAGCAAAATGGAACTTTCCTAATTGTCTGGGAGCCATTGACGGCAAGCACGTCATGATCCAGCCTCCTCCGAACAGCGGATCACTTTACTTCAATTACAAAGGAACACACAGCATTGTTTTGATGGCAGTCGCTAACTCAAACTACGAATTCATTTACGTAGACGTCGGCGCAAATGGAAGAACTTCAGATGGAGGAGTCTGGAATAAATGCTCTCTTGCTACTCTGCTTGAAAGAAAAGAAGCTAAAATACCAGCCCCAAGAAAGTCAGTGAGCTCTACAAAAAAACTTCCGTTTGTCTTTGTGGGAGACGATGCTTTCTCTCTCAAACCATACCTAATGAAGCCATTTCCATACAGGAACCAGACTAACCAACAGAGAATTTTTTCTTACAGACTTTCAAGGGCGAGGCGTGTTATTGAGAATGCCTTTGGTATCATGGCAAAAAGGTTTAGGATATTACAGACGCCTATTCTTTTGAGCCCTGACAAAGCAGTAAAGGTAGTCTTAACATGTGTGATTCTCCATAATTACCTACGGAAAGAAAATGCTGTGGAATACATCGAGATCGCCGATTTGGACAGAGAACAAGAGGAGCATGGAACAATAGTTCCTGGATCCTGGCGTAATGAAAACAACATGATACCGCTGGAAAAAAACAAAGAGAAGAACTCATCTCAAATCAGCAAGGAAATTCGGAACGCTTTCACTGATTACTTCAATAATGACGGCCAGGTTCCATGGCAAAATAGAATGTGCGGGTTACATTAAAATTCAGCGAAGTTTCTGATTTATTTAATTTCCCCATAAAGTCGATAGCATCTAATTGATATATATGTAATGGAAAAAATATCAATGAAATAACTTGTATTTTCTACGCAAGCCACCGTAATAATAATGAAAATAGCAAATGAAAATTGAATTAGCAAGGTTTCATAAATAAATGCTCATAAAATACATTTCTATCATACAATTACTACCAACTTACCAGAGAAAATGATGACACTGTTTCGCATATCGCATCATCATTCAAGAAACTTAGTTGATGAAAGCACCAAAGACTGGGCTTAAAAACGTCGTCGGACCCTGCTCCTGATTTTTTCGATTTTTTGAAAAGTGACAACTGTTTCCGATATTGGCCTCTCAGAGTTTGAATTTTCGTTTTTACCATTTCAACATCATAATTAGGAAAGTGAGATGCCATATTATTATAAGCATCTTCTCTGGACACTCTGTTTTTGTACTCAGCCAGCTTTACGTTCCATAAACATGGAAATTCATTATATTTTTCGATAAGCGTTAAAATTTCTTCCTTGCTCCAAAATGTGTAAGCCATGATGACAAGCACTCACAACTTTCACTCAAATGCAACTGATCGCAGTGCTAGAAGTGAGGTTTTTTCTCTTTCCCCCAGGTTTGCGGGAGGAACTCGCCAATATTCGGCAAAAATCCCCCGAAATAGAGTAAAAAACGTATTATGATATACATTAACTTAAACGGACTTTATTTATTGTATATTAAAAAGGAATATAATTTCGTCTTTTTCATTCACAGCTTGTGAGCTATTTTGCTGTAAGGGTTAAAGTTATTTCACCCACATGTGAGAAATGATATACACTTGAGGGAAAGTCGTTTTGGTAAAAGTTCGCTACATGAGTAAAGGCTCACATTTTTGTTCTATTTTTTAAAAAATATATTGCAGCACTTCCAATACCTACAGTTGGGATTACTATTTCATTTCAGGCTAATTTTTATTCGGGTACACAGAGCCAATCATTTCTAAATGACTGCGTACAGAACTTTAGTTTCTTAGAAAATGATTCTGTTCGGTAAGCCATTGGAAAGAAATAATCAGCATTCTAAAGCAAAAATAGAAATTATAAAATAATTAAATCTTTAAATGAAAAGCATTAATTACTAAAATCGACCTATTTTTCATCTGTTTAAAGTTTTGCATGTTAAAACGTTGAGTTTGTAGTGAACGCCTTCTGCCGCACTTCAGTCTAAATTTCATAAATTAATAAAACTACCTTCTAAAAATTAAATAAAGCTAACGCAATCATTATTACAATTTTAGATCACTATTGTCATTCAACATTACCCCGAAATCTATTAAAATTTGACCAAAAATATTTAAACATTTTTCGAGCGTTAGCTCGCATCGCGTTTTCACGCAGAACCATTTGGCAAGTTCCGATAGACATTTTCAGGCAGAGGCGTCATTCTGGTATTCGATGCTCCCGTGTTAGTGTTTGGGCCCCAGATGGGGCAATTGTAAGTATCAAGTGTTTATGTTAAGTGGTATTATGTCTAAACTTTCCTGTATTGTGTCTTAGGAGCATTCATTTTGTTATCTGTGCCGGTGTAGTTAGGCACAAGCTTCAACTTCACTGCGCCATTTCGTCAGTGTTTTGTCCCTGAATTAATGTAGCCGTGCAAACCTACATATTCACTTTAGCATCTGATTCCAATTGGAATGTGCCTTTTTTTTACGTTTTCGCACTGGTGTTTTTACCAGTTCTGTCAGCCTTATAATTCAATTAACTTTTGGCAGTACAGTAGCTAGAATTTTAGTATTTTATTTACTGTCTTGCATTGTGTTAGGATATTGCAGCAAATCGCGTTTGTATTTTCTGTAGTACTCATTTCAAGTCAATTCACTACTTCGTGTAAAGCCATTTTTAAGGGAAATTTCCTCTTTTTTATTTGTAATATTTTTCATAAGCCAATACTCAAGATGGTGTTAATTTTATCATATTATAAATTTCCCCTTTTTTATGTGTAATATTTTTCATAGGCCAATACTCAAAATGGTGTTATTTGTATCAAGATTAGGATTTTCCCTTTTGTATCAAAAATAACTTCTTTAGCCAATATTCAATATGGTGTTATTTGTGTGATCAAGTTAGACTTGCCTCAAATTATCAATTTATTCCTTTAATGTTTTTTTAATCAAAGCAATCAAATTATCATTCTCAATTTTTTGACAGCTGTATTTTGTCACAGCTGTATTTTCAATTAAGTAGGGTTTTGATATAATCACGTGGTTGTAGTTTTTATGTACAGTCAACATTAAAAAAATCATTCTTAACAAATTTTATAGTCAACCTTTGTTGTGATGATAATCAGAACAAACCTTGTAAATACCAATAACTAAATACCTGATTTTCCTCATAGAATCAGTATTTATACATTAAATATTATTGATGTTTTTTTAGGTTTAGTTAGATGGTAATTGTATAATTCTTAGTCATTGTATATTGATTATTTCAGTTAGGAAGAACTGGGAACATGTGTTTTCTAGTTCAATGGCATTTAGCAGATGCTGTAGATTTTTACCATTAGCTATTAATTAAGTGAGGCAGGATACTCAGTTCACTGCTTATGCCATCTTAGTTTCGCCAGGCAAAGTTTTGCCTGTGTGAATTACTAGTGTAGAATTTTTAGCTTCATGCCGTTAGAAATATTAGAATTAAAATATGGCTCCGAGCAAATTGTCAGTGCTCCGAAGTTGCTCCCCACTTGCACTCCGGCGCCAGAGTGCTGGTGGGGGTCGTTTTTCGGAGAGACTCCTCGCTTTGAGGCGGCATGTTAATGCCAGATTGTTTGCAGCATAGCATGTGTTGATATGTGTTTTAATACCGTGTGCAGTTTCACCCAGCGTCTTATTCCGTACAGGAAGCTACGAGACACTTTACATTCCACTGCCACGTCACCTACCTTTACCTTGCCGATCATATCAAAAGGGTAAAATAACCCGGTAGCCAGACTTGGCAAAACAACTGCCTCCTTCACATTGTTGCCTTTTCACTTCTAATAAACCCCCCATTACTGGACGACAAGAGCAAGTATCCAATTCCTCCACCTCACTCAGAATTGAGACATCATTGGTTACAGCTAACCCAACTGCTGCATAACCTGCAAGTCTATATTCTAACACCACTAGAGGAATTGCAACTTACCGTCCTCACTTATCAGAGACGCTATTGCCGTCACTAACCACGGGATACCATTGCACACGACCTTCTCCACAATTACACTTCCGCATACCGACGCAGCTGTGAGCCTGTGGCAGTCCCTACTCAAGATCGGACGTCAAGATCAGCGCACCTTGAAGACCCAATCTGACAGCCTCCAATAAAAACCAGGCCAGAATTAAATAACCATATCTACTTTCTTATCCTTTCGATGGTCCAGTTCCGAGGTGAAAATTATAGTATTTTGTTTTTGATTAAAGACGCCGGAAGGATCGCGTCCGAACCCCTCACACGTAACTTCTCGATTGTCAGATGCCGTAAATCATTCAATTAGCAATTAAGTGTGTTTGGAAAAACACTGGTGACCTCGCCATTATTAAATGAACATCTTGTGAAATAGTTAAATTCCTCAATATTCAACTTTAACCTTCAAAAATTTAGATAAGCATAGAATGCAAACCTTTCTAAAGTAAAACTTGAAGTTCACAAACATTGAACTTTACAAGTATCACAACCTACACTATAGCACAGTATAGGTTTCACATAGACATAGATACAACATGTTCCGGCCCTTTTCTCTAACAGGCCGCAAACAAACGCGAATGGGGTTCGAGAGTGACGAGCCGCAACGTGGTTTATAATTTATTGGTACTTCAGAGTAGATACAGGCTTGGTAGTTTTCAAGAAACAGTGAGGTCGGACGATAGTTGCTGGTACAAGTCTTCTACAACGCATCTGTGATCTTGTACAAGTGCTCTGCGATGGTAACGCATCTGCTACTGGCCAGTGATGGCTCTGTCTAATGTGATCACCACGACAGCTGGCCGACAATGAACGACGATATCTCTCACCGACTCTATTTATATAGGAGGCGGCCGCACATATGCTCCCCCCACAATTTTTAAAAATTCTTTATTACAATAAAAATTTTTAAATCGGTATTTAATTTACTTTGGTTTTCCTGTGACTATCGAGTAATCTTACAATCCGTCGTATAACAAAATTCAGAATCAGAACGTATAAGCTTCCGAATTATGAACAGAGGTAGACAGGTATGGCCTTTGCTGTCATCATAAACAAATTTCAACGGTAATCCTACATCGTGTTAAACAATTTTTAGTGTCTATATTATATATTAGTGTCACTTCAATACCAGATTTATTATCTATAATCAGCCAAATAATCACTCTATGCACTTAGCTCAAACAATTTGTTCATTCATCATTAAGTTTATCAACTTAAATTTATCAACTGCTTTTAGAATGTCCGTTATTCGTAATAGAATTCGTGGATACCTCAAATATTTCGGATACAAAAGATACATCGCACAATTTAACATATCAGAATATCAAAAACGAACATCAAAACGCGTACTGAATAAATCAACTCAAGTTATAGAATATAAGTTTTAATACGCAAACAATACAATACTACAAATGGTAAGTTCAACTTGATTCAAATCCTACGATTCAAATTAACGTAATAATAATAGAATAATAGAGAAAAATCTACGGATTTCAATACCAGAATTTAACTATCTCGTGGCACATTTTTCTCGCGATACAGTTCTTCGTGGCACGCTGCTAAAAAATGCGTTGAATATGAAAACTCTCCGATGATGCATTATTACAATTAAATTCGCAAGTGATCGTTACATGATGAGAATATAAGTAGTTATTCTGCCTCTCTGCTTTTCAATCATTTTAATTAAAATGGTTCTTCAAATTTTCAAAAAGCTCTCGTCCTTCGCGAACTACTGGTGAACAAAACAATTCTATGGGGCAAGTAAAACGACAAAAAGGTTATAATATTGACAGCGAAAACAGAACCGTATATAATAGAATTATTTAAAATACAACATATAGAATAGAGATAATCTAAGACATGGGGGTTTCTTACTCCTCGGGAGATTGGAATATCAGAACATGATATTTAGATCTATGTTATTCAATACAAAACGTGTGAGCCTAGAATTGTAAAGTTACACGCTAACTTGAGGCGAGACTGAAGGGATCTGCCTAGGACCGTTACAGATTTCTTTTAAAGCGGTTCGACGCAATGCGACGTCCTCACCACTAATGCGGCTAATGACCTTGTGTAGATCCCGTTTTATGTAGATAATCATCACCGCAAGGATGATTGTAATTACTGTGTACAGAAGCAACATTATGTCGCTTAACTGGTCAGGAATGAGATCAACTCTTGTTTCCTCAGTGTGTCGAATAAGTTCATCCGAGATTTGGCCATTATTGGCCTTTATCGCCGTTAATATGGCATCTACATTAATATTCGATACTTTATTGCCCATCTTAGCGGGCCAGAACGCAGCTATCAATGCGGGGATTAGAATTGTGCCGCTTGAAATTACGTAAGTAGTTAGTATTGATTAATAGTGAATATCGTTTTTAGTAATTACAGATTTATTTTATCACTGGATGGTTGCTGGAAATGCAGCGATTCTTATTTGAATTACTAGTTCTATATCATTTCCGGCCTCATACACTAAAACACGTGTACGTAAAGGGGAATCAAGGTTCAGGAATATGTTTAATTTGCAATAGGCCTCCTGTAACAATTCTTTAGATACCCTAAATTTTAAAACGATAGTCGATTCCTGTGGCTGCCAGAGTTGGTTAGTAGCCCCGGTACACATCAATACAATTCAAGCAGTGAATGCGTATGTTGTAAATCGGAATGTGTAATTGTTCCGGAGATGCTCAGGAGTCGCTCCAGGAATCTGAAAAGAACGATACAGCTTATTAGCATGGCCCCAAGTTTAAAATAAACAATTTACATTTCATACTAGGGTTAGTATTTCATGCTCAGGTTTCATACTAAGGCACGCTTCATTCGCATTACGACACACTCACTCCGACCACAGTGTCTGGCATTGTTTGCCAAACAATCTGCGACAGAGGCGAGGGAATTCTCGCAGTTGCGCATACACACTCTTGTGGTGACATCTCCAACTCAGTTTATCAATTCTAGCTCACGACCCGATGAGCACACTCAGATGTCGCAACGATAACATGACAACATCCTCACCTCATCATCTCGGCTGAAGGTGTTTGCGCAACAGAAATATTTCCTAGAGCAAGACACACATAAAGTCTTAAGAACTCAAGAACGCACTTACAAGCTAAGAACTCATAGAACGCATAGAACGAACTTACATACTAAATACCATTGAAATACATATATGGAATGGCATTTTCAGAATATAAAGGATGAACAGTTACAAACTAGTTTGACAATTTTACCTTTTGAATCTATCTAAAGGCAGTACATGGTTTAGATTCGATCGGATAATCTTGTTGCCAATCCTAATATCTGCATAATTTTTACCTAGCCGTTCAATGATAGCAGGACCCAAAAAATTCAGCTGTAATTTATGTTTTTTGGCGTGATTTTTTACTAGTACACGGTCCATCACTTTTAAATTTTTATCGCGGCGTTTCATATTTCTATAGGCAGTTCTTTCAATTGTGGCGTTAATGATTGCATTTCGAATATTGTTCACTACAATAGATGACTCTGTAAATTTTTGATTTTGAACATCTTCATATGAAGTAGCAACATTTAATTCTTCTAAATTAGTAGAACTGACATAAACACATGTATCTCTACCGAAAACCGTGTATGCAGGTGTATCTCCTAATGTTTCGTTATAACTATTATTAA
Source organism: Morinoia aosen (assembly GCA_030386875.1). NCBI lineage: Eukaryota > Metazoa > Arthropoda > Malacostraca > Amphipoda > Talitridae > Morinoia > Morinoia aosen. Next base: position 74,361,203 of record CM059557.1, read on the forward strand.
TCGAATTCTCTACAATATCCAGCAAGCTATCCCACTCATTATGAGTAAGAAAATTTAGATATAGCTTGAGCAGGTGTCGAATTTTACCATTACATCGCTCGACGATACCGTTAGAAAAAGGTGAGTAAGCCAGAACTTCCTTTTTTAAAATAGAAAGTCCTTTTGTGAAATTTTTTACGTTAGATGCCTTAAATTCTAGCGCGTTGTCGGACAACAACACGTCTGGGGTACCGAACAAACAGCAAAAATTCCATAGACAATCTGTGACAGTCTCTGTACATCGGTCACTAGTTGGATATAATTTGACAAACCTGGAAAAAAGGTCAATGATAACAAGAATATACTTGTTACCATTGTCCGTCATTGGCAGTGGACCGTAAAAGTCCATGCTGACAGTTTGAAAACATCGCGTTCCAATTGGAGCATTTAGAATTTTAATCGGCGTCGATATGCGTGATTTTAGAATTTTACAGATGTCACATGATTCAACAATTTTGCGTGTAACTGTCCTTTCGTACGGATGAAAATATTTTAATTTAAACTTAAACAAGGTATGATTTAAATCAGTGTGGGATAAATTATGGATGAAAAGAATTGTCTGGTGCAGCAAAGTATACGGCACTACACTAGTCAGAATAGTACTGGGTCTGTTGTCAATTCTTCGTCTTTTATACAAAATCTCATTTATAATCAGAAATTCATTTATGTCGGTATTAGAAACTTTAGTTGCATTCTCTAGGGCATTCTTGATTTCAGAACAAAATGGATCTTGATCTTGTTCACGTTTAAATTCGTCTAATGACCAGTTGTCATTAGTACTTGATTGGTCTGTAGTCGTATTAACTCTATCCAGTCTGCATAAGCTCGTTGTCTGTCTGCTATTAAAGTCACTGGGTTCACGTCTGGGGCTCTCGGCAGTACTGTTGTTGTTTCTTCCGTCATCATTTCCTGGGATTGTTTCCTCGAACTCTCCCTCAGTCACAGGCTTGTTACATTTGTTACTCGCAGCAGCGGCTTGCAACCTTGTTACAACGGGCAAAGTCTCTACCTCTGGGGTTAAATCAGAACATGCTAATAGTTCTTTTTCTGTTAAAGGATTTTGATCATGATTTAATCTACTTAATGCATCGGCGGCACTATTCGCTTTGCCAGAAAAATACTTTAATTTGGCATCAAAGGCTTGCACATAAATACTCCATCTAGCGAGCGTGTTATCTTCGGGCAATTTCTTTGAAAATAAAGGGACTAACGGCTTGTGATCGGTATATATGACCAAATCATAGCCCAAAACAAGATATTTGAAATGTTTTAAAGCTTCAACTATGGCGTACATTTCCTTTTTAGTAGTTGAGTACCGTCGTTGGGTGGAATTCAATGTTTTAGAAAAAAATGCGACCGGTCTCATGTTTCGAACTTTATCAGTAGATGACTGGAGTAAAACAGCTCCTATGCCAACATTTGATGCATCACAAAATAGATGAAATTTTTGATCGAAGTTTGGGTGACTCAAGGTTGTGTTGTTACATAGTTCATCCTTTAATTTTTCAAAAGCATTCTGACAGTCCTTTGACCAATTGAAATCAACATTTTTCCTTAGCAGGTTATAGAGCGGGCTTGCGATACTCGCAAAATTTTTTATGTATCTACGAAAGAAATTTACTAGTCCTAGAAATGATTGTAGTTGTTTTGTGTTTTTAGGAATTTCTAAATTCTTTACTTTGTCAGTACCAGTGCTTCGAGTTCCCATTCCACTAATGGAATGTCCTAGATATTCAATTTCTTTCTCGTAAAAAGCACATTTTTCCGTCTTTATTGACAATCTAGCGTTTCTTAATAGTTCAAGTACAACTTTTATATCTGCAAGATGCTGTGCCTTTTCTTTCGAGTAGATTAGCACGTCGTCCATAAAAACGAAAGATAGTTTTCCTAGAACAGGCGATAGCGTTTGCGTCATTACGGATTGGAAATACGCAGGTGAAGTTTTTAAACCGAAAGGTAATCTATTGAACTCATACTTCCGACTACCAACTGTAAATGCGGTTATTTCTTTACTCTCATCGGTCAGTGTAATATTATGGTATCCTGACCTAAGATCTAATTTCGAGAAATACTTTTGACCATTTAAACTATAAAGAAGCTCATCTACGCGAGGCAGCGGAAAGGATTCTTCATGAATTACCTCATTTACCTTGCGAAAATCTACTACCGGACGTATAGTTCCATCCTTCTTATGTACTACAATGATAGGTGAATTATAAGCTGAAATCGATGGTCTTATGATTCCATCGTCTAACATTTTTTCGTTAACGACCTTCAAATCTTCCATGTAACGGTGGGCAATACGATAGGGAGGTACATTTACAACATCCACGTTAGGTTTCAAACGTATTTTGTATGGTTTAATCGCAGCAGCAGAGATCGATTCATTGTCTATAGTGATAACATCTCTGAATTCGTTTAATAGACTCAACAATTTAGGCTTCATTTCATCATCGTTACACTTGATATCATCATTATTTAAATTCCGCCGACCACGGGCTATTTCTTTGGAATCAGAAACGTACTCTTTGTCAACAACTCTTGTGATCCCGACAGATTGACTATTAGTGTCTTTATTATCGACATCTAAATGACTGTTCTGAACAACACCAGCTGCCTGCACAAAGGTACTCATTCCCCTTTTTAGTTCTCCTTGTATATCTGACAAGTGAACTTCGGACTCAACTTGATCCCTTTCTACTTTTTCTAAAGTACTTATAATTGCGTTCTCCGGTAAGACAATCGCTCTGTCGGAGCTATTAATTAATAACAACGGAATCTTTCTCCTATTGTTAATTCTCACAATTGCTTCGGCGACACAAACGCCTTCCTTTAAAGTTGCTTTCTTTATTATATATTCTCCATTTTTACACTTTCCAACATGTCCAACATGTTTCAAAATTACATTGGGAGCGATTTCTACGTGTCGAGTATGAACTCTTAACGGCTTGTGGGAACTGGTAACTGCAACTACGCCTCGAACAGGCTGGTTTTCTCTCTTACCATCCCTTTTTACTTCCTCACTTGCTTTCTCAGCAATGCACGTTCTCTTCTCTCTTAGCTTATTTAGGACTTTTTTCTTAGCTCTGGACGTAATCGTGTCTGCCATCAGACACTCATTATTCTCTATTAAATACTTCAGACATTCTGTCTTTCTCTTTTTTCGTCTTTTTACCTCTGCAAATGGAATTCTCTCTTCTTTGATAATTAAACATCTCTGTTTTAAGTCTACAACGGCATTCTTGTCTAATAAATCACGTCCAATAATGACGTCATAATTGTAAATACCGTCTTTAATTATTAGAGCATTTGTCTTTAAACTTACTCCGTTTTTTAACTTTAGGACAAGCTCTACCTCTCCTTCGACATTACTTTTAGCATTAACGCCTTTTATAGTCAGAGAACTTGGCTTCACTTCATTACTTATTTCATTAATTCTGTGGTAGCTTATTAGGCACTTCTCTGAACCTGAATCAATCAATGCATTCCACAGGTCTGCATCTTTTCTCAGTACAATCATTGGTTTTTGACTTTTTCGTATTACAAATAATTCATTCTGGCCTGTTATTTCTACCTCTTCATCTTCTTCGTATTTACAAACGTTCGCCGTAATGTGGCTTTCAACACTATCAGTGCTATGAACTTTTAAGTCATCGCTTAAATCTACTTCTCCCAGCAATTCATATCGATTTTTACATTTGATCATTGGGTCAACTCTCTCAACATTTTTAACGAGGGAACCTTCAACGCCAGCATTCTCCTCGGGTTCATCGGGCATCACTGTCGTAGAGTCACAATTAGTTATAGTTATTTTAGTTTCCGTTTTATCATCGACGTTACCTCTATCGGCAATGAAATCTTCTCCACTGCTTACGTTAAAAAATTATCGCTACTGTTGGTTTGGTAAGTTTCTACCTGGCTTTTTTCTGGTACTCGAGTTTTATACTGTCCTCGCGCACGGACACGATCAGGCCTTCCTGGTCTGGTGAAATACTCTCTTCCGAACCGACAATCTCTTGCGTAGTGTCCTAACTTATTACAACGGAAACAAGCCCCGCTACTCCGCGACTGCTCGGTGGCCGTATGCCCTAAACTTGGTTTGTACCAATCAGTCGGTTTCTCTACCGACGCACCTTGTCGTTGGCACACGCACGCACTTCTGTTGCAATACGAGCAACGCCTAGCCTCGGTGGCTGTTTCCAATGCCTGAACTTCTAGAGTTCCTAATTCACGATCAACAAAAGATTTTACATGAGGTCTAGCACGGTAAGTTGGTCTTGGGAAATTGGGTCTCCAGTAGGGTCTACGCGTCCTACTTCTACTTTGAAATCTGCCTCTTGTCATGGTATGGTGCACTTCGGCCTCATCATAGGCTGCATCAAAATTTGATTCGGGTGAAATGTCATCATCCTCAGCACAATAGGTTTCCACAGACCTCTCAGATCGATTCGCTAAGATTTGTTTGTCTTCGGGAAAATTCCTAATTACAGCTACGATTCTCTGAAGGAGCTCTTCCGACGATTTGAATGGTTTATTGAATAGTCTTTTTGAGAAATCTTCCGTCACTAGAGGATTAATGATGGTCATAGCTAACGCAACAATTAAAGTACTCTCGACATATTTATCGAGGGCAACAGGATCGGGACAGTTTACTACATACGGGTGGGCTCTGTTCGAACACTCAGGGCTGGTCATGATTCTGTGGGTTAGCTTACGGATTTTGGATAAAATTTCAACAAATTGACTCGCTAAGGCATCGTTACGTTTTAGGCGTACGTTATTCAGATCACACGCAACTGCGTGCAAAGATCTCTCTCCTTTTGATACGTAAATGTTCTCCAACAGGTGCACGACTTCTTCAAAAGTTAATTCGTACCCTTCACTAATTATGGAGGCTACCACGGCGTTGAAGTCGCCGACACGCTTGTCTGCAGTTCGCAACAATAGATTTAGTTTCGCCTCCTCTGAGGTGTCGGATAACATGTTGAAGTATGCTCTCACATTTTTTATATGCGTTTCGAGTGATTTGTTTTCTATGAAGTCAGGGTCGAAACGACGCCTTCTACCACGGTATTGGGGAAGATCCTGTCCGGCAATTACTACACTAGGTATCGGACCGACAACAGAAGTCGTTACACTGGTAACTGAGCTAGTTACGGGGACAACTGTGGTAGTCACTGTACTAGTTACAGGGGTGACAGGGGTAGTGGTCGTCATCGTGACTGGTACGGAATTCAACTTCGCTTGAAAAATGGGTACGGATATCCTACCAAATCTAGTCACACACGGGAAAGTTCTTATGTACTCGTATTCGTCAGAATCACTATCCGACATAAATAATCACAATATTCTTAGACCTTCGATTACTTTTTAAGAAAAATATGTTTTCCACACAGTAAATTTTCTACATGCAATTGATAATATTCTACACACATTTAAAGAAAATAGTATACACACAATAAAATGATACTCACAATTTTAGTGGACTTAAAACAGGCTATAACAGCATCACAAAAGACCTAGTCGAGATGTTTGACTGTTACTGTTATTCTGCTACCGTCACTGACTATTGCGTGACCGTCACTCTCAGCGGCAGGCTGCTCAGCCCACTCTTATATGCCAGAGCACAATGGCTCTTGAACAATAGCAACAACTTCCTTTAATTGTTATGGAGAACAATTGACCACCTCTCCGCACAGCGTTTCCGCGAAGACGCTCGCTCTCTCACTACAGGGAATCTTGCTCACTGCGCTTTCGCAATGCCTGCCTACACCGCTCGCTCTGCGCTCCTTCCGGGAATCAACTTGCCCCCGCACTCCCAGGGAACAGCGTGCTGCAATGCCTACTGCTTGCTGCCTAGTGCTACTGCTTACTACTTACTACTTACTGCTTAACTCCTACTCATTAATTTTAGAATGATCATTAATTTGCGCTCATGCTTATTTAATTAGCAGGCAACATTATCGGCGTATACTCAGCTTAATATTTGGCGATGTGCAGATCTCGCTGATCTTCTCGTAGATCCCGTCGATCTCTTCTCGTTGCAGACGACGATGGGTAGATGGGTAGATCGTAGATGTGGGCCCTCACTTCTTCTTCTTTGAGTAGCGATGAGTAGACTGGTAGACTGGTGAAAACTGCGTAGCGTGCAAATTTTCGATTATTTTTCTCTCCTTTCTTTCTCGAAGTGTTTCTTGAAGAACTTCGATTTTCTGCGCTGACGTCTTTCTTCCTTTTCTCGATGCTCTGAAGTAATGTGATAACTGCGCGACGTTACTCCACTGGCTGACACTCTTCACACCACTTAAAATCACGGATCAGCAGAACTGAAGATCAATTCTTGATGTCTTCTTCTTCAATGGAGCAATGTGGCAATCTTTAATGTGGCTTCTTGATGTGGTATCCCCATACATGGGTCACCAAAATGTTCCGGCCCTTTTCTCTAACAGGCCGCAAACAAACGCGAATGGGGTTCGAGAGTGACGAGCCGCAACGTGGTTTATAATTTATTGGTACTTCAGAGTAGATACAGGCTTGGTAGTTTTCAAGAAACAGTGAGGTCGGACGATAGTTGCTGGTACAAGTCTTCTACAACGCATCTGTGATCTTGTACAAGTGCTCTGCGATGGTAACGCATCTGCTACTGGCCAGTGATGGCTCTGTCTAATGTGATCACCACGACAGCTGGCCGACAATGAACGACGATATCTCTCACCGACTCTATTTATATAGGAGGCGGCCGCACAAACATAGTAATAGACATCAAGTTAGGTAAAATAGTTTACTCACCTCTTGGATACCTTACAACATAACTAGATACTCAGATACCAGAGTGTGGTTAGCGAGAGCAGAGCGGAGATAGAAAGGAATATATAGAATAGGGTAGCATAGAATTAGTACATTAGTTTAGAAATTAAGAAGTTAGATACCAACCACAGTAGGTAATATTATTTACACACTCGGTCAACATTTACTTGTTGTCGAGCCCGAGTTCACTTGTAGACTGGCTGCGAGTGTTGCTGTCTCGAGCGTTGCCAACTATTGGTCTCTCTAACTAGAACTTACACTACTCGCTATATTACACCCCTCCCTCCTTAATTAGAAACCCCCCCTGAATCCCCAGTCCCCTTATTCAATATAGTCAATCCTAAAGGTCCATTCTCACCACAGGCTTCCGAGCTCGGGTAGACCTGCGCGAGAGGCTAGCGCTTGGAGGCTCGTGCATCCTAGCCTCCTGGGTGGGAATCGGGTAATCAGGTGTTTCGGAGTCAGGTTCATGGGTCGGAGGTGGTGGGTATGAATTTTGAGCAGGTTGTGGAAACAGAACGGTTTCCTCCGTAGGTTGTTCCAAGGGTTCAGGGATGGTGTTCGAGCAGGTAATAACTTGGTCCTGGTGTCGACGAACGACCTCTCCCCCCTTCAGTTGGCACTTGTAGGATACCGGGCCTGTTTTCTCAATGGTGGTAGCAGGGGTCCATTTTGGGGAACCCGGCGTGTATTGACGGACCATCACAGGTGACTCCAGCGGAATGTCAACCGCGCGAGACCCTGGGTGGTATCTTTTCTGAGCGTCCTGGCGTTGAGCAACTTTGGACGCGATTGCTTCTGACGGCCAAAGCAGATCAAGACGAGAGCGAACTTTCCTGCCTAACATCAGTTCGGCAGGCGTAACACCTGTTGTCGTGTGAGGTGTTAGCCGATAGTTGAACAGGAACCTGTCTAGTGCTAGGCGTAGGGGTTCCGTTGACTTCCGTATATTCTTCTTGAAAGTTTGTACCATGCGCTCTGCCAGTCCATTAGTTGAAGGGTGGTATGGTGCGCTTGTAATATGTCGCATACCACATGCCTTCACAAATTCTTGGAATTCAGCCGATGTGAAACACGTTGCGTTGTCTGAAACAATTGTTACTGGGAATCCAAATGTCGCAAAAGTGTGTTTCAGGCACAAGATCGTTTCGCTAGAGGTTGTAGTAGATGTGGGAAAAATTTCAACCCACTTAGAGTGTGCATCCACGATCACTAGGTAGTATTTTCCATCCATTGGGCCCGCGTAGTCAATGTGTATGCGATGCCAAGGCTTCGCAGGCCATTCCCACGGATGGAGTTCAGCTTTCGTCGGTGCGGCTCGAGTGCTCAGGCACTCGCTGCATGACTTAGTTGTTTCTTCTAGATCTTTATCCAGAAGGGGCCACCACACGTAGCTGCGAGCTAACTCCTTCATCCTGGATGATCCAGCATGACCAGAGTGAAGTTCCTCCACAATGGCTTGTCTGAGAGCTTGGGGTACAATAATTCTTGCCCCCCAGAGCACACAGCCATTTTGTGTGGACAATTCGTCTCGCCTCCTAGTATACGGAGCGAGATCAGGGTCACCAATTACCATCGAAGGCCAGCCTACTTGGCAGTATTTGTACACCTTTGAAAGTACTGGGTCCCTTAGGGTGCTGTCGCGGATGTGGGTGCTGGTGACTGGAGCTGACTCAAGGAAGTTTACTAAGGACGTCCATTCCGCAGGAATAGGTGTGGCTTCCTCGGGAGTTGTCAAGGGTAGACGACTGAGAGCATCAGCCGTACCCAACAGCACGCCAGACCGGTGACGCAAGGTGAACTTGTAGGACTGCAGTAGTAAAGCCCACCTTTGGATGCGCCCGGATGCCATCGGAGGAATGCTTCTACCCGGATCAAATAGTCCTAACAAAGGTTTGTGGTCCGTAACCACAGTGAAATCCTGTCCCCACAGGTAGCAATGAAATTTTCGAAGTGCGAACACCATAGCTAGGGCTTCTTTCTCAGTTTGAGAGTAGTTGCGTTCTGTTGCTGTTAGAGTTCGGGAGGCAAAATAGGCGGGGCGTTCAATCCCATCAATAAGGTGACACAGCACCGCTCCCACACCATACGCACTACTGTCAGCCACTACCACTATGGGTTTCTGAGGGTCAAAGTGGACTAGAGTCTGAGAGTCCAGGAGGGCTTGTTTAGATTTCTGGAAGGCTCTCTCCTGACTTGCATCCCATTTCCAAGGGGTTTTATCCCTCAGTAAGGTATTTAGGGGCTCCAGCATGGTTGCAGATGATTTTAGAAATTTCCTATAGAAATTTAACAGCCCCAGGTAGGCTCTCAGTTGAGTCACATTAGTAGGAGCTGGTGCATTCTGGATTGCTGCTACCTTCTCGGCAGTGGGGTGCAATCCGTCCTTGTCGATTTGGTATCCAAGGTAGGATACCTGTGGCACTCCAATTTGACATTTATCCATTTTCAGTTTTAGCCCTGCCTCCTGTAGTTTAGATAAGACTTGATAGAGACGCTTGTTGTGCTCTTTCTCATTAGTGGCACTCACCAGGACGTCATCCAGGTAGCAGAACACTCCTGGGAGGCCCTGCAATAGTCCTTCCATGGCACGCTGAAAGATTCCAGGTGCGGACGCAATTCCAAAGCTGAGACGGTTGTAGGCAAATAAACCTCTGTGGGTGTTTATTACCGTGAGTTCCTTGGAGTCTTCATCCAAGGGTAGTTGAGCGTATGCCTGAGACATATCTAGCTTGGAGTATATAACTCCTCCTGCTAACCCGCTAAATAGATCCTCCACTCGGGGTATGGGGTAGGTATCAAGCCTAGTGGCTCTGTTGACTGTGAGTTTGTAATCCCCACATATGCGGATGCTTTGATCAGCCTTGAGCACAGGGACGATCGCCGCCGCCCATCTTGAATACTGTACAGGGGTGAGGATACCTTCCTGCACCAGTCTATCAAGTTCAGCCTCCACCTTAGGTCTAAGTGTGTAAGGCACGTTCCTGGCCTTACAGAACTTTGGTGGTATGGCTGGATCCACTTCTATTTTGAATTTTCTTCCCTTAAAGCAACCTAGACCTGGTTGAAAAAGGTCGGGGAATTTATTTGCTAACTCTTCAGGGCAAGTGATCACTTTGTTGACATTATTGGAAACTATAGTTAGCCCAAGGAAATCAATCAGGTCCCTACCCAGCAAGGCTGGCCCCTCCCTGTCTACAACCACAATAGTTGCTAGCTGAGGAACCATACCACTAGATTCACGCTGGATGTTAGCCCTAATCTCCCCACAAACTACCAGCTCAGCTCCCCCATAAGTCCGAAGCTCAACATCAGAAGGTCTCAGCTCGGGTCTTGACTTAGCTGGGATTTTAGAGTAGGTGGCCATTGAAAGGATAGACCTGGCAGCACCTGTATCTACCTCCATCTCTAATGGCACACCATTTAGTAACAATTTTATTTTGATTGGGGGTTTCATTTCCTCGGCTAAAGCAAAAATGTCCCCATAACATTCTGGATTGGGGGCTGGGTAGTCTGCACTAGTTCCATTGCTAGTTCCATTAGGGTTAGGGTGGTTTTCCCTCCCCCTTTTTTCATGCATAGCATGCACAAAATTATTTTTGTTGCCTTTATCAGATTTCTTAATTGTCAATTTAAAACAACATTTCTTAAGATGGCCTTTTTGGCCACAACCATGACAAACACTGTCTTTATAGGGGCAATCTCTACGCCAGTGCAGATTACCACAGCCGCTGCATGCTGATTTGGGGTTAGCTTGAGTCTGAGTTTTGCCCTGAGGCTTAATAGCAGTTTGCTTAACTCTGCTCTGGCCTACATTTAGAATTGAATTTGGTTGCCTCAACCCCACTGTTTCTCTCAGTGTGGTTTCTTTAGCAGTAGCTAGATCCATGGCCTTTTGCCATGTCAGGCCAGCCTCATTTAGCAAGCAATTTTGAATTTCATTACTGGACACACCCAAAATGAAACGATCCAGCAGGGTCTCTTCTAGCACTTCCTGTTTGAAATTACAGGTATTAGAAAGTGCTTTCAAGCTAGCCACAAAATCCGCAATGCTTTCCCCTTGTCTCTGGTTCCGCTTATGAAACCTAAACCTCTCAAAGATTTGATTTCTTGTTGGCTTAAAATGCCGTCTCAACGCTTCCACAATCTCGTCATAAGTAGCATCAAGTACTTTTTTAGGAGACACGAGGTCTCTAATGAGCCTAGCAATTTTAGGACCCACTAGTGAAATTATGGTGGGGGCTTTTTTATTTTCCTCTATTTTGTTTATTAAAAAATAGCAGTGTAATCTAGTTTCATAGTCTCCAAATTCTTCCTCTACAGGATTAAATTCTCCTACTGAACCTATCAATGGCATATTGAATTTTTAGTAAGTCAAAAACACACTGTAAAAAAAAATTTTCACAGCACAAATAGTACAATCCCTTGATCAATTCTGAGATTCTTCACTAACATAGTCTAGCCAGTCTAGCAACACCAGTGAGCAGCACAACAACAATAACAAAAAATTTCACTAGGCAAATTTTATGTTCCCTCACTAGTCAGTAGTCACGACCACTTAGTCACTTCCAGCAGTTCTACCAAATCCTCGTCGCCAATATCACAACCTACACTATAGCACAGTATAGGTTTCACATAGACATAGATACAACATAGTAATAGACATCAAGTTAGGTAAAATAGTTTACTCACCTCTTGGATACCTTACAACATAACTAGATACTCAGATACCAGAGTGTGGTTAGCGAGAGCAGAGCGGAGATAAAAAGGAATATATAGAATAGGGTAGCATAGAATTAGTACATTAGTTTAGAAATTAAGAAGTTAGATACCAACCACAGTAGGTAATATTATTTACACACTCGGTCAACATTTACTTGTTGTCGAGCCCGAGTTCACTTGTAGAGTGCCGCCATAGCCATGTGGTATAGGTTCTGCCGCCGTGCGGCAAGGACCCGGGATCGAATCTCGGCGCAGGCAGTGGCGATTTTCTCTGTTGGGTATAGGAGAAAAATTCCAAGCACAATACCCCACTCCACCCAGGTGTCTGAAATGGGTACCGGTCTCGACCGGGGGAAAGCGTCATGGCGTCCTGGCGTTAGTTATAAGGCATTTGAAAATCCAATGTACAAGGTGATGTGTATCAGGCTTGATTGGAAATAAAGCATCCGTAGATGCCTTCATTATTATTATTATGTAGACTGGCTGCGAGTGTTGCTGTCTCGAGCGTTGCCAACTATTGGTCTCTCTAACTAGAACTTACACTACTCGCTATATTACAACAAGTTAATATCCAAAGTTGAAAACTAATTACTGGAAGATGTGTTAAAAATATTAATGTTGAAAGTTACTGATTGAAAACTAGGCCTGCCGCACATTTTCAACACCTCTTAATTTTAAACAACACAAGTATTTATTCTTCAAGAACCACTGCGTTTCGCCTCCTTTGCCGAAGAAAATTGGAAAAAATATCTGAATTCACAAATGAATATATAAGAATAATTATTAAATAATTTCAGTGAATGAGGGGAGACCGTTCATTGTTCAGATTATTATCACCGGCAGCCCTGGTTTACTGGCAGTGCACACCGCAAATATTTAGCATGCAGAATGTTGCCGCTCCTTACCGAGAGCGTGGCAATAAGGGTCATTTTGCTCTGCTGTGGGCGGAGCTTATTTGGCTGGCGGGATGGAGCGACGGTGTGGAGCGCGAAGACACCGTCAGTGTAAAAGGGCCTTTAGTGAAAGGCTGAGTGCGGATGTTGTGGCGCTAGAACGTGGTGGCTTGTCAGACGTAACTTTCTGAGAAATTTACCTGTTATTGGCAAGTGATTCAATTAAAAACCTGTCTGTCAGTGGAAAAGTGATCCAAATCAAACAGTTTTACCTCCTTTCTTGGTAAACCGCTACTGGGGCCTTAGGTTAACAAAGGTTAACATCGGCATCTTTGGGATGCTTTATTTCCAATCAAGCCTGATACATATGATCTTAGCATTGGTTTTTCAAATGTCTTACAACTAACCCTATATATAGGACACCATGACGGTTCCCCCGTAAAGCCGGGTACCCATTTCCGACACCTGGGTTGAGTGGGGTATTGTGCAGGAGCTTTCCCTTATACCCAACGGGGAAAATCTCTGCGCCAGCGCCGGGATACGAACCCGCGACTTCCAGCATGCAAGTCCGATCCCTTAACCGCTGTGCCACAGAGAGCACTAGTGGGCCCCCAATAAACCCCCAAGGCCCCCAATAAACCCAAATTAGTACTTCTGTTTTGCCGTAAGTTTGATAATACTGATATTTGAAAAGGATATTTTCTTACTAATAGCACAAAACAACAAAAATCAATAAACAACAGTTCAACAATATTTTTGTGAGTAAAGTAGTACTCAGCAACAAATCACCACCAAGCAATAGATACTATCAAGGGGAGAGGTCAATATTGAATATAATGTTGTCAACGAATTTCATAATTTCGTAGGTATAGAGAGGTAATATAGTCAATTTTAAGACGTTTTACATGAATGACAATGTGCCCGGAAATTCTTATTTATGGAGATATTTAACTTTGAAGGTATAGGAACGTCGTTTATAAAATTGAACAAACGGAGAGGTAAATAAGCAGAAATCCGGTTCTGACGTAACGATAGGTAAGGTTAGGTTTGGTAAAGTTAATTGAGTTAAGTATCCTAACCTAAGTAAGCCTAAAATATCTTAATTTAACTCAATCATACCGAGGCCGATGACTCCCGCCAAAAAACTTGGCGTGGTACGCGTCCGCAAAACGCCGGAAGAGCCATATCGAAACTGACGTTAATGCTATTCTTACCTGGCGTTGTTTATCCTATATCTCCTAAACTAAGCATTTCCGGGCACATTGTCATTCGTGTAAAATGTCTTAAAATCGACTATATTACCTATCTATACCTACAAAATTATGAAATTTGTTGACAACATTATATTCAATATTGACCAGGGGAAACTCTTAAAAGTTATCAAAAGACTTGATAATTCAATGCCTCCTAAAAGCAAACTTCTGGATGATCCTGGGGGAGGTAAAAATAGTGTCAAGGGAAAATTTACCCACACTTACACTCAATCTATCTCAGTCGGAAAAAAAAGAGTTAAACAAGGCCAGGAAACCCAACAAAAACAACCCCATGACCACTTCTACTCCTAAGAGTAAATCGCAGCCAGCTACAAGACCAGAAACCCAAACAGCAAATCCTAACAATGGGAGCCCAAAACAGAAGTGTAAAGGATCATGTAACAACACATCTAAGAGAACACTGGAAAGTAGCCAAGAGTTTTTGGACTCGCAGAGCAAAAAAAAGAGGAAAACTCATAATGTCTCGGACTCAGAAATGTCCCAGCACAATATATCATTCCGCAGTGAGTCTGAACTCTCAGGAGTCCTTTCCAGCACTGTATCACTATTTGAATCAACTTTAATGATCCCAAATAATCAAGAAGAGCTAAATCAAAACCTCAACTACACTGCAGGAAGGAAATCTGCTAAAATAGATCTTAATTTATCAGAAAATACTGACAAAATTTCAAAAACAGTTAGGCATATACTTATAAGTGCACAAGATTATAGCAAGTCTGCAAGAACTTGACAAAACTGAATCCATTTAAAGTACAAGCTAAAATAAATCAAATTTGTGGAGAAGTTGAAAAAGTGGAGTATAAAAAAAATCAGGCAACCTCATTATAAAAGCTAAAACAGAAAGCCAAGTAAAAACATTGATGAACCTAAACAAGTTTGGTGAAATACCAGTTAAGACTCAAATAGTATGGGGGGCTTATACCTCCTATGGAAAGATTTATGCCCCAGAATTTTTGTCAGACTCATGGGAAGATTTGGTGCGACAACTTGCCTCTTCTGGTGTTGTCGGTATACGTGAGATGTACATGGACCCAAAGCGTGCCAATTCACCCTTGTTTGTACTCACCTTCCTTGGAACTTGCCCAACAGAGCTGAAAGCAGGCTATTCAAATTACGAAGTGGATCCTTACTACAACAATCCCATTCGATGTACCAAATGCTGACGATGGGGGCACACTACCTCAGTCTGCCGAAACCGGAAAGTCTGCAAAAATTGCTCATCTTGAGAACATGATGAAAAAGACCGCCTCTGAAAATCCAGTATGTACCAACTGCAAAGGAAACCACACATCTGCCTCAAAAGAATGTCTCATTTATGTACAAGAACACAATGTCAGTAAACTCCAAGCAAGTCAAAATATCTCATTTGTAGATGCAAGGAAAATAATTCAAAACCAAACCCAAGTCCACCAGCAGCAAGATACTCCTCCAAATTTAGAATCAAGACACTCCTTCCCCCCACTTGTACTATCAGGAACCCAAACAGAATCTCAAAATTTGATACCAAAAACATATGCGAATGAAATCAATTCAGAAAACTTGCATCAAAGTTGTGGCATATCAACACAGAATCCTGGCACCCTTATGAATGCTCATAAAAGGCCAGAATTGCAGCAGTCTACACAAAAAAAATCAAAGGAAAACAAAGCTATAGAATTTAGTCGACTTGTGAACCATAATACACCAACCTTACAGAACACAGAAGAAACTTGCAGCGTAATGGCTACTAATAGTGACGTAGCAAATTCTCAGTTAAATAAAAGGAACCACCCTGCCTCTAAAAACCAGCAAAGCAATAAAAGTATCTCAGAACAGGAAATTGAAATATCTCTCAAAACTATAATATCTGAACTTCTCCCAACAATTGTCAAAATGCTAATCTCCAATTCAATCACTGAACGTATTGAACTAGGATAATGTTCGAATGGCCGGTCGGTTCGAATCGTTGGTCATTCTTAGTTAATTTTAAATTTTCACGCTCGGTAGCTATCTAAAAACTCAACCCGCAAGGCCTGTAGTGGTGTAATCTGCTACGCGTCTTACGGGGTGGCTTTTGGATTGCTACCGATCGTCAAAATTGAAAATTACCTAAGAATGACTGACGATTCAAACCGACCGGCCATTCGAACATTACCCTACTAACAGAACTTGGTAACATCCTGAATGCAGAAGACCTTGTTAAGGAAGTGCTAACTGAACTAAATGTCACCTCTTCAATAAGCCCATAATGAACCTATCATTATTGCAATGGAATATGAGAGGATATTTCTCTAAACTTCCCTTCCTACAGCTACTTATTAATCAATACGAACCAAAAATTATTTGCCTACAAGAAACCCACCTACAAAATCACAATCAAACTAAACTAAATAACTATGTTTCACCCTACAGGAAAGATAGAGATAATAGAAGAGGTGGGGTAATGACTTATGTACATAATACTATACCTTGTATACCCATCCAAAACAACATTCCTTTAGAAGTTGTAGCATGTAGAGTGTATATTAATAAGAAACCAGTCAATATTATCAATATGTATTTGTCACCAACACTTGATAATGATATAATAGGTCATAATCTGCTAGAGATAAGCAACTTGAATAGGAGATCGAGCATCATTCTGATGGATTCAAATGCCCACAGCTATTCGTGGGGCTCAGACTTTATAGATAGAAGAGGCAGAATTATAGAGAACTGGATTACCAACAATAATCTGATTGTATTAAACAACACTGCTCCTACTTTTTTATTCTCAAATGGAAACTACACTCATATTGACTTGACACTAGTAACAGAAGATTTGCACTCCCTCCTAACGTGGGAAACTCATCCAGACACCATGATGTCAGACCACTTTCCAGTGTACATGGGCTCAAATATAGAAATATTGCAGGTGAATTTTCCAGATAGGTGGCTCCTTAACCCGTCTCCACATGGTCGACCTACCAAGAGGTTTGAAGAAAATGGGTCAACTGTGCAACTTACTGTACATTCAATAATCATGTTAGAAGTTTCATTGGGGGTTCATTGTAAAGAGAGAGAGTTGCTTTTTCTGTCAGTGGGAAAAAAAATACTGCTACCCCAGTGAAAATCTACGAAATTTGAGTTTTTATTTTGGTAAAATACAATAAACAGAAATCAGAAAATCACTGGCCATTTTTTATTTATTGCACTTTTATGTTTTTTTATGATGCATTTTCATAGATTCTAAGTTGCTGAATCTTGTGGCATGTGAATTTTTTTTTCAGGTCCAATAGGTCCAGAGTTATGTGCACTATATATAAAAGACAGTTTTTATTTTTTCGTTCATTTTGTGTATAGGCTGTTATCAAGCAATTTCATTGTTTGTAAAGAGTTTGATATGCATAGAGCTTTTCCTCCCAAATACAATGGTGGTATTATTTTTTGCGTAGGAGTAAATCTGTGGATTTGGACTCCCATTTTTGGAACAAAAAAGATAAGAAAATAAAAATGATGGCGACCTTCTTAGAGGCAGAGTGTGTGCTGGTATGCCTCAGCTACACTCCTTGCCTTCTAAGAGGTTGTGCAGCACCGGTAGCTACACTCCAGACTGAGCAGAAGAATTCATACAGATTTGAGCTTGATACCTCTCCTTCCCTGTTCCTCCCACCTAATTTTACTTTACACCAATGAATAGCACTCAACGAGACGCTTAAGACCATATATGGCAACCCTAGGTTTGCTGATGTGAAACATGTGCTAGCTTTGCCGACCTTCTAAGAGTCCAGGACGTGGCGACGGGTTAAATCAGCCAACTGGCCCAAATTTAGAGAAGCCATGATCTTCCCAATCTTAGTAACCTAACATGTGATGAGGCTTGCAGAGCGGTGACACAGTCAATTGTTAATGCAACAGAGGGCAGTGTAAAAAAGAGTAGCATGGGCCCAGCTACCCAGAAGGTGAATTGTTGGTGGAATGGAAAATGTAAAGAAAGTCATAGGGAATATCGTAGGGCATACAATCAATATAAGAATCCCCGTGGAAACCTACAAAAATAGATTGCACTTAAGAGGGCTCGAGCTATTTTTAGAAAGGCGGTGCTTGAAGCAAAAACGGAAAGTTGGAAAAGTTATGTAGCCAGTCTAAACGATAGCTCATCAACAGAGGTATGGAGAAAAATCAGAGCAATAAATGGGAAACGAAACAGAAGTCGAATAACATTGAAAATCCGGAATGAGGTGGTCACATGTCCAAAAGATATGGCTGATATTCTAGTAGAACAATATAAATCCTATAGCACAGGTGAGACTCATGATCCGTTATTTTTTTAACATAAGGTTATCAGTGAAAATTTATCTATACATTTCACTCTTGCTCCTCATCAATATAACCGACCAATTACCTATGCGGAACTTGAAAAAGCAGTGAACAGCTCCAAGGCCAAAACACCAGGTATGATCCCTATAGAATTCATAAAAAATATGGATGAAAGTAAAAAAAATACAGTTTTACAGCTGGTTAGCATAGTTTGGAACTCAGAAATTCCCATGCCTTGGAAAGAGGCAGTAATTTGTCCAGTTTTGAAACCTGGCAAAGATCCTACAGACGCAAAATCATATAGGCCAGTTGCCCTCACAAATACATTATGCAAAATATTTGAAAAAATCATTAATTGGAGACTTCTCATTTATCTGAAGAGTAATAATCTAATTGATAAAAACCAAAGTGGCTTCAGAGCCAGTCACTCCATTCTAGACGGAATGTCACACCTAGAAAATTCAATTCGTAAAGCCCTCATGCTCCAAGACTATTGCATTGTCATATTTATTGATATAACTTGTGCTTTCGATACGGTATGGCATCATGGGCTGCTAAAAAAGTTGGAAATTATGGGTCTTCAGGGAAATCTACTCACGATGATTGCATCCTTTATAAAAAATCGCAACACCAGGGTGAGGATAAATAATGTCTTATCTAGAGTATGCACATTAAATACTGGTGTTCCTCAAGGATCAGTCATTAGCCCAACTCTATTCAACGTTATGATTGATGATATATTTCAGGATTTTCCTCCAGTGCTCGAAACATCTCTTTATGCAGACGATGGAGCATTCTGGATAACTCACACAAACCTAGCTCAGGCTCTCAGTATCTTGCAGGAAGCTCCAGACATTCTTCTAAGTTGGTCACAATGCTGGGGCTTTCAAATATCTGCTGAAAAAACCAAGTGCATGGTGTTTACTCATAAACATACGAAACCTTCCTTCCAACTAAAATACAACACAAATATAGAATTTGTAAAGAAGTTCAAGTTCCTAGGACTCAACCTTGACTCACAACTGAGATGGGGTGTGCACATCAAGGAAGTCACACAAAAGTGCCAAAAAGACCTGAGGCTTCTGCGCATTTTATTCAATCTGAAATGGTCAGCAGAATACAAAATACTAAAAATTATCTACCATACCTTTATATTGCCAAAAATAAAATATGGAAGTTTTCTGTTTGACACTGCCTGTGCAACCCACTTGTTGTCCTTGGACAGAGTCCAGTATGCTGCTGCATGCCTGATGTTGGGTGCATTGAGATGCACAAAAGTTAGTAATGTGGAAGCAGAAGCAAATTTACTACTACTTAAATATGCAAGGAAAATCCAATTGTGTGAATATGCATTGAGGATACTTAGCATTCCTAACCATCCAGTTCGAGCAATATGTTTAGACTATTACCCATACCAGCTACTCCAAAACAGTAAAAAACATCTCCCAGTCACTGGTCGCATATATAACCCCTTTCAAGAGATACAAGTTAAAATGGAAGACATAGGCCTCATCCCAAACAAATATAAATACCAAACTATCAGTGGATATTGTCTAGTCAGTCTGGGGTGCTTTAAAAAAATTGCATATCAGAAAGCAACTGGAAACAGCTTTATAACCAACTGCATGAAGAATACAAAGATAGAACGGTATTATTCACTGACGGGTCAGTTCAAGGTCCTAAAGCTGGAGCAGGAGTTTGGTCCCAACAAGTTAATATGCTGGCTAGAATCCCAGATAGGTCTACAATTCTCACAGCAGAGCTTACTGCGATTTATTATGCATTGAAATTTGCAGAAACCCAAATAGAAGACTTCATTTTGTACACAGACTCACTCAGTGCTATTCAGGCTATAAATCAACTTCATCCAACTAAACACCATCTAGTTGCCAAAATAAAACATTTGCTTCAACACCTTCCTCCCAGAAAACTAATCATAGAATGGATCCCAAGCCATGTAGGAATAATGGGAAATGACAAGGCAGATCAGTTGGCAAGAACAGCTTGTCTTCTTAATACCAATAGTTCTAATCTAATTCAATACACAGATCTGGGAGTATACATACACTTGCACTGTAAAGGACAATGGCAAAAAGAATGGGATAGGGAACAATCCCTGTATCACAAAATTAAACCTATATCAAAACCCACTGTGAACACTGATGTATCAAGGAAGGATCAGGTGACACAAACCAGGCTCAGGCTTCTTACTACTCAAATAACGCATAAACACTTATTTATCAAAGAAATGAAACCCAAATGCAGCCACTGTAGGTGTAACATGAACATTTCTAATATATTGATTGATTGTCCTATGTTTGAACCTCAGCGTAAAACAATAAGAGAACTGGCCAGAGACCAAAAAGCAACCTTTGATACAAGTAGCATGCTTGGTGAAGGATTCGGTGCTGAGCTGATCCTTGAATCCAGTGCCAATATTTAGATGATAAATCAAATCTAAATGCCCCACGTTCTAGTTGCTGTGATATCTGGCACTCTTACCTGTGACTGGTGATGTGCCTAATTGGACCAAAGTAAGTAAGTGAAAGGCTAAGTGCCTAAGGGAGAAAGCCTGTAGGTGCTATGCAAGAATACTAACTTTTCGGAATTTTATTTGTGATAAACCTGGCTGATTTGTGATGATTGCGTTTGTTGTGGTGCAAGGAAGGAACGGGATGTTAATCGGATTGCAAAAAAGTGGCAAAGCAAATTAAAAGCATTGCATGCTGTGTAGTAACTTGAAAAAAACTTCATTTCCAATAGAGATTCTACAATATTGCAATCATTGGTTTTTAAATATTTTAAGTTAATACACTTAGATGATACACACACATGAGTCTTGTAATACCCATGTCACTAGTCCAAAAGAAATGATAAAGGGCAATGTACTCCTAATCTTGCTTAATCTACATTTGATAATACATGTAATGATAATTATAAGAGATAACACAATTTCATGGACGATGCATTTTTATTGTGGGGTGAAAACACTTTTGACAGTTTACATGTACATGACATAAAAATTCGCAATTATTGATGCCAGGAAATAATATATAAATCGCTTGTTTTGGCCGATGTTCAAAAGTGTCATTTTAAGGAAGCATGAAAAAAAAATATAAATACATACCCATATACATATATATATACGTATATATACATATATATATCATACATACATACACACAAACATATATATAGATATATATATATATGTACACATAAGCATGAGGACCAAGAAGTTTTGTTTTGTATTTCTAATCCAACAATAAATTTAACATAACGGTCATTTGTTAATGAGCATTTTATTTAAATTTAAATGGATGATAGCACAACAAATGTTTGTCAAATGTATTAGAAAAAAATCACATTATCTTTGAAATATGGCGCAAATTGTTGGCAATTGATAAACATACAGATGTATATGGGTATCACATTATTATAAGCATATAACTATAAGCATTGTAAGCATATTACTGCAATATAAATGGATGATCACACAACAAATTTATTGTTTTATTTTTACATGGATGCTTTACAATTTCATATTAGAAAAAAATCACATTATCCTTGTAATATGGTGCAGAATGTCTGCAATTGATGAACACACACACATATAGGTACCATGACGGTCTAGTTTTATGCTTGCACAGAGACGGAGAGGGATGGCATAAAATGCAACCTTCGACTGGTGTTTCTACTCTAGTGCACACAGGTGTACATACACAAGTGCACACTGAAAGTGCACAACTGCATATAAATTTGGCATGCAAGAAAGAAGTATTTGGAAAGATGTTATGTAATGAATTGTTTAAGATCTCAATTTTGTTTGACAATGTTTGTAGGCAGGTGTAAAACTCCTGTGGATAGTTGTGTATCTGTTAAGATAGCTAATGCTGCTGGTTTACAAGTAACTGGTTGGTACTGTAAATGGTGGGGTTTGCTGGTTAACGCGTTCACTGCGTATTGGGCCACATGAGTACCAACAGGTAAATTGCCTATTTATGTACCGGTTTAAAGGCACGACATTCTATCTGTTTTGCGATGTTTATGCAAAATAATTTTATCATACGAGGGGAAATGTTATCATACAATTGTATTCTTCATCTTCATGAGGAAGAATTAAAATTTATTCAAGCTGGAAAATTGATTTCCCTAATAGGCTAATTACAACCTAACCAAACCAACTGTTAACAGTAGCAGATTTGCAGTGAACGTGTTAATGTAGCACTCATAAAATTACTAGTATTTTTCAAAAGATTTATGTAAGATGATTACTTATGGTAAATATGTTTAAAATTCAATAGATACTTATTATTTGTTACAAATGAACTCATTACAATGATCATAATGAACTATCTAGTGCTATATGCAATTCATATGCTGCTAATAACATGATAATATCTCCTTTATTAATATTTTGCTACAGTTAGCATTTTACTTAGCAATAATCAATTTCTGATGTATGTCTGTGAACCTAGTACTAAAAATTTAGGTTAATGTTAAGGAGGTGCAACTAATCAATTTTCAAAATTTTGTTGCCTGTATCATGGTAATTACATAAAAATGAGGTCAATGTCAGGTTTAATGCGATCACCAAAGTTAAGAATTTTATTCCAAAGAATCACTAAAGGATCACATTCAAGAACATACATGAATGAAATTCTGCTTGCCGGTGCGTTATTTTTGAATTATTACAAACTAGCAAACTTACGAATCTCATTTTTTTACAGGATGTACTTGACCTCTTATACTTCCTATAGCAGCAAAGATCCCTGTTTCTACAAAGGTCTCAAAACTGGGATCCATCTGGGGGATGCCCTCTTTAAGCACTTTTTTTTGCATATACCAGATAATTGTATGCTTTCATGTCATGCTAAGCATCTACTTATTCAATCCAAACTCTTTTGTTTGCTTCTCAATCGCTTTTTTCCACCTTTTGCAGTCCCACTCTGGTCCTTCACTTCAACATTCATTAAAAGCCAGTCATCCACAGGTCCCCTCAGGGGGATACAACTATTGTGTCAATGGGAATTGGCACTCCCAGGGGGACTACATGAGGTACCAAGCAAAAGGTTAGGTATGCTTCCTTTTTGTCGAAATATAGGTTTTAGTTTCATTACAGACCATCATTTTTCAGTTCACTGCTGTCTTGTTTTCAGCCCCTTCTGCTTTCTTCTTCAACTTTTTCTTGTTTCATGATCTTCTTTCTTAGCTTATTGTTTCTATGCACCTTGTGCATAGATTCTGCATTCCCTCAACTCCATACTCAATGATGCCTTCATCCTTTCTCTCTTAGAGCATCTTTGTGGTGATGAAGGGAATCTAAAACTTTCTTATATATATAATGAAGTCATCCACAGGTCTCCCAATTCTAATACAAATTATCTTTTGCATACTTAGTTTCCTAGAATGCCTCCTATATATTTCTTCCCAATGGCTTACACTCAGATTCCATTTAAATATTTTGCTTTACTGACCTGCTATTTTGCATTCTCTCAATTCTAACCTTGTATTTCAACACAGCTTCTATCATTTGTTCTGAAAATAGGCTCCATCCTAGGTCACCTCTAATAGCTTCTGTAGCTGTCCATTTTGGAGTGCCCAATGCTGAGTGTCCTACCTTATTTTGCATCACATCCAGTTTTTCAAGGTGAACTTCCATTCCAGGCTAGAGCACTCATTCTATACATGACACTAGGTACAGCAATGTACTTACACATTCCTCTCACACATTCATACTTGTTTGTTCTGTATCTGGCCACACTACTTAACCGTCCACTCCACAGCATTGCTTTTGCCACTTTCTCACCTTTAGTTCCACTGCATCCATCTTCACTTCTACAACCCAGATATTTATATTCCTTTGTTCTACCAATTCTGATTTCTCCAATATTCAACAGTCTGTCTTTATCAGTCTCATCACTAGTGATGTACCGATGTATCGGTATTGGCAGTATTGACTATTTTTAGTGGTATTGTTATTGGCAAAATCTGGCCGATACTTTCCAATAATACGTATTTTATCATAAAAATGAAGGTCATAAATCATGAAAGTAAAAGTATGTAACCTAATAATACCCGTTGTGTGTTTATTTATTTAAATATTTATTTGGTGTCTGCTCCTTAAGAAACATATGTTGTGAGAGTTTGCGGTATCATGGATACCGAATTCCTCAGTGTAATATTATAAGATGGCGTTTTCATGCATTTAAATATATGACATTTTATCAGGATACGTTTTGTTAGGATAGGATGGGTTAGTTCAGATTAGGATAGGCTAGGTTAGCACAGGTTAGGTAATACTGACAGAATTTTTTCTCGGGTCCACCTAGCTTAAAGATGACATTGTCCATGGAATTTCCACGGGTCCTGCGACTATCTAATAATAAAAAATTCCCTTTTTTTTTGTTGCGTGAGAGTTGAGACTTAGCATTGGACTTTGGTGTGGTGACTTGCAATTTTTGACTGAGGTGTTTTGACTGGTAGTTAAGCTTTCTTTGCATATAAAGAGTATAGTGTGTGACATTGTAGAGAGTGACTGTGAGTAGTAGGAAACGTTTTTGTTTCTTTTTGTTTGATAACTTGATTTTCAGTAGATTTGGTGAGTGAAGACTTCTTCTGCCTGTGAAATTTGTACTGAGATAGAAGTCTGTGTTTGAGGATGGCAATAAATAGGACTGGTCGTAGGAAGGGAGGTGCAAGTGGAATGGATGAGGAGATTGAGTGCATGGCTTGTAAAGAGTGGGTAGATATAGATGCATGCAAAGGTTTGAGAGAGATGAGTCGGAGGAAGTTGCATGATCTTGTGTTTACGTGCTGGAAATGTTTGAATGATGAGAGAAAGAAGTTGGAAGAGGAGGTTGAGAGATTGACAATTCTGATGGTTGCTTTAGAGGCTGACTTGAAGGATGAAAGGAAGTTGAATGAAGGAAAGAATGAGAATGGTGCAAATGCAGTGAATGAAGGGGTAAATGGTGGTGGTGCAAGGAGTGCAAATGAAGTGGATGATGGTGCAAGGAGTGTGAATGCAATAAATGAAGTGAATGGTGGTGCAAATGTGCCAGATGAGAGTAGAAGGATGAATGAGCATGATGAAAGAAGTACGAATGGGAAGAGAGTGAAGGAGCAACCTGTTGATATGCCACATGAGGTGCAGGCACCTGTAGTGGAAGTGAATGATAGGAAGATGGATGGAAAGAGTGATGTGAGTGGAAGAGTTGAACGAAAGAGTAGTATGAAAGGGAGAGTGAGACCTACGATTAGAATATGTGGTGACAGCATGGTGAAGAATGTGGATAGGTTTGTGAGAATGACTGACCGTAGTGGATGTACGAGCATGAGAGGAAAGGGAGTGAAAGAGATTTGTAGGCATGCTGAGGAAGTGATAGATGGAATGGATGAAGGGATGGTTGTACTGCAAGGAGGTGGCAATGGATTGCTTGAATGTGGGAGAGAGCATACGGTGAATGCAATTATGAATGTTGTTGAAAAGGCGCAAAAGAAGAATGTAAGAGTGGCTGTAACCAGCCTGCTGAGAAGGCCTGCATGTGGTGAGGAGTATGAAAGGGTGCGAAAGGAGGTGAATAGGGAAGTGCATGAAAGGATTATGAGTATGAAAGCTGAGAGTATGAGAAAGCGTGAAATGGGTTCCAGCTTCCTTGATATGGATAACCTGATCCAGAGTGGATGTTTTCGTGGAGATGGAGTCCACCTTACTCAAGAAGGTGAAATGAAACTCTCCAGGAGATACATCCAGGGGATTGGGTGTACTCATATTGTAATGGAAGGTGGAACTGGATGAATGGAAAGCTGTCAGAGCAAAAATGAAAAATGTCGTGAATTGTCCAATAGTGTTGTAAGGTTTGGATGTATAAATGTGCGTGGATGGAATGCAGGAAAGTTAAATGACCTTGTAGCAGAATTTGAGAATGGAGATTTGAATTGTGTTGGTGTAGTAGAGACCCAAATGCATGATAGAGTCAGTTTAAAATGTAAGGAGAGTAAGTACTATATGGTTGGAAAAGGGCGTGTAAGTTGGCAAAAAAGAGGTGGTGGAGTTGGTCTCATTGTAAAAAATGCTCTAAATTGGAAATTAGAAGAAATTCCTGCTGGAAATGAACCTGAGAGTGAGGATCTGTTAGTAATAAAGTGTGAAAGAATGCATGCCAGAGAATGTGTTATTGTGGTTGTATGCTATATGACAACTGATGGTATTTTAGCTCATCAAGAGAATGTATAAAAGTATGAAATATTAACAAGAATTGTGCAAGAGCATTGCAGATGCCCTCTGATTGTGATGGGTGATATGAATGGCCATGTTGGTATACTTGGTGAGCCTGTGAATGCAAATGGACAAAAATTGATTGATTTCTGTGATGAGAATGAACTTGAGAACCTGAATGTAACAATAGGAAATGGCTTGCATACATGGCAAAGCAGGGAATGTAAAACTGCAATTGATTATATGATAGTGAATAGTAGAGCAAGAATATGTGTCAAAGAAATGTTTGTAGATGAAGATAATTTTGATATTGATAGTGACCATAAAATGCTTGTACTAGAATATAATTGGGGTGGAAAGGAGTCAATGCAGAAGGCCAGCAGAGTAAGAGAAAATTGGCGTATTAAAATGGCAAACTGGGAAGAATTTAGAAATGAATTGAGTAGATGTAACTTGAACAGGTGTGGAAATGTAAATGACCTAAATAAGGAGATTGCAAGAACCTTGTATGATGTGGCAGAGCAAAAGATCGGTAGAATGAAATGCAGGAAAAGTACAGGGAATGCTAGGTGGTTTACGAGTGAGATAAAGGAAGAACGAACGAGAAGGAAGACTTTGAATAAAAAACAACGCAGTATGAGGAAAATGTATGAAAGACGCAGAATTACTGAGGATGAATGGCAGAGTGTATGGAATGAGTACAAGGACCAGCAGAAGAAAGTAAAGAGAATGATCAATGAGGCTAGGGTTAAAGAAGAGAGACACCAAGTTGAAAATCTAAGAAAGAAAGGTCCAGATGGAATAAAAGATTGGTATAGGTTTATACAAGGTAGTGATAGAGGTAGTGAAGTTCAAGTTGATGAATTAGTAGTCAATGGTTGCAGTGTGCAAGATAGGATGCAAATGGTGAAAGCAGTTGAAGAATACTGGGAGGACATTGGTGGAATGAATGAGCAGGTTACAGATGATGAACCAATAAATTTTCTGATAGATGAACATGAACTGCAAATGGAAGACGAAATCACTTGTGAAGAGATTGTAAGTTTTTTGAAGAAAGTGAAAAATGGAAAGGCATGTTACCCTGATAAGATACCATATGAGTTCTATAAATGTGGAGGAGAGAGTGTAGTCAGTATGTTGAAATGTTTATTTGATGAGATATGGAAGAGTGAAAGAGTACCGGATGACTGGAACAAGTGTAATGTAGTTCTGTTGCATAAGGGTGGACATAAGAGTATGAAAGAACTTAAAAATTACAGACCAATTGCGCTGGGTGACACCGTATGTAAGATCTTTTGTGGTATTTTGAATGAGAGAATGCAAAATTTAGTTGAGGAATTAGGAGTCCTGGGAGAAGAACAGAATGGTTTTAGGCAAGATAGACGGGGGGAGGATAATCTGTTTGTAGTGAGTGAAATAATTGAGCGAATGAAGAAGGATAACAAGAAGGTATATTTAGCATTCCTGGATATTGAAAAGGCGTATGACAGAGTGGATCGGGTTAGGCTGTTTGAAATTTTGAGAAAAGTTGGTTTTAGCAGAAAAATAGTGAACATTGTACAGAGTCTGTATGAGAACACAAGTGCTATCTACAGGTTAGGAAATTTGGAAACAGGGCAAGTGAGGAGTGTTAGAGGTGTGAGACAGGGCTGTACTCTGTCCCCCCTGTTGTTTGGATTGTACACAGAAGAATTAGCAGTTCGACTGAGAGGGAGTGGTTTAGGACTGAAAGTTGGTAATGAGAGACTGAGCTGTTTGTTGTATGCTGATGATGTGGTTGTGGTTAGTGAATGTGGTCATGAACTACAAAGGATGCTTGACATTGTGAATGGATATAGTACAGATTTCAAGATGAACTTTGGTGCAGATAAAAGTAAGGTCATGGTTATAAATAGTGATGAGACTGATAGAGACAGACTGTGGAATATTGGAGAAATCAGAATAGGTAGAACAAAAGAATACAAATATCTAGGTTGTATGATAAGTGAAGATGGATGTACTAGAACTAAAGGTGAGAAAGTGGCTAAAGCAATGCAGTGGAGTGGACGGTTAGGTAGTGTGGCCAGATACAGAGCAAACAAGTACGAATGTGTAAGAGGAATGTGGAAGTATGTTGCTGTACCTAGTGTCATGTATGGTATGAGTGCTCTTGCTTGGAATGGAAGTGATCTTGAAAAGCTGGATGTGATACAAAATAAGGTAGGACGTGTAGCATTGGGTGCTCCAAAATGGACAGCTATAGAAGCCATTAGAGGTGACCTAGGGTGGAGCCTATTTTCAGAAAGAATGATGAAAGCTGTGCTGAATTATAAGGTGAGAATTGAAAGAATGCAGAATAGCAGGTGGGTAAGGCGAATCTTTGAATGGAATCTGAGTGTAAGCTATTGGGAGAAAGTATGTTGAGGGCATGCAAGGAAACTCAGTATGCAAAAGATTATTCATGTTAGAATTGGGAGACCTGTGGATGACTGGAGTTTAATAAATGTTGGAGGTGTAGGGCCTGAGTGGGACTGCAAGAGGTGGAAGAAAGAGATTGAGAGACAAACAAGAGTATGGATTGAATAAGTGGAAGCTTAGCATGATGCGGAAGCCTACACTTAACTGGTATATGAAAAAGAAAGCACCTAAGTTTGAGCTGTTCTATGATGGTAGTTTTGGAAGTCAACTCTTGTTTGCTGTGAGATGTAAGTCATTGAGTGTGAACAGACGTACATGGAGATGGAATGAGAATAATAACAGATTATGTCAGCAGTGTAATAGTGGAGTAGAGGAAACAATTGAGCATTTTGTGCTGGAATGTGGTAAGTATGAGCAAGAGAGAGAGAGTTTTATGAATGTGGTGTCTGAGCAGTATGGAGAGAATGAGTGGAATGCCAGGTGTGCTGAAGATGATTGCGGTATGAGCTGTCTTGCTGGATTGGATCAGGAGTGTAATGCGAGTATCACTGAGGCTATGAAAGTGTTTCTTGTGCGTGCCTGGAGTAAGAGACAGTGACTGGAATGAGCCAGTCTGGTAGAATGGGCTGTAATGACCCAATGTGCCGGGGGATGGTGTTTTGATACACTGGTTGTCCCGGTGATGCCTTCCAATGGAGGCTTGTGACAAGGATCGTAGATCCTGAGTAGTTTAGTGGACAAGTCTGGTACCAGGCGCTGAACTCTGTGTGAAAATTGTGGAGGGAATTGTAGGCCGTTACAAAGGCCCCGACACTGTCGGCCCTCAAGTTCAAGTTCATAGGGTAATGTTCGAATGGCCGGACGGTTCGAATCGTCGGTCATTCTTAGTTAATTTTCAATTTTGACGGTCGGTAGCAATCCAAAAGCCACCCCCGTAAGATGCGTAGCAGATTACACCACTACAGGCCTTGCGGGTTGAGTTTTTAGATAGCTAGCGAGCGCAAAAATTTAAAATTAACTGAGGATGACCGACGATTCAAACCGTCCGGCCATTCGAACATTACCCTAGCCTTGGTTTATTTTGAGTCTGCTGCTTCCATTTTCTTGGTCTTGCACATAAGGAGAGTTATAGTGACCGTATCTCTGTGATACGAGGTTCACCAGTGCGTAGCACAAGAATATTTTTATCACCGGTGCTGCTGTTAGGTTGGATATATTTGTTCTGCACCACATCTTGGAAATTTGTTCAAGAAAGTTAGTGAATCCCATCATTTTTGATGTGCGTACTAGTAATCAAATAATAAGCCTATTCATACCTAGTAAATTAGTTAGCTAACTGTTGAATTACAGCATTTAATCAGGCCCGCTAACTGAATTTATTAATTTAAATTCCCGATGAGTCACGTACGGTCATAACTGAAAGCTATGCAGAATGAATAGTTAAACCCTATAGCAACATAAAATTATATACTTTCATGACTAAAACCTGTATAGTTTGACCTAATTTCCATTTCTTAAAGTTTGTGACAGGCTAACAAAAACCAAACCAATTTAATGAAGTTGAAAGGGCATTTCAAAGTTTTGGTGAATTTAACATAGAAGTAGCTGAAAATTCTATTTTAATTTAGCTTGTAAATCGTCAAATATTACGAAGCTGATAATTTATTCTAATTTAGCATGTATATTGCTGTTCATCTCGAATCTGGCATTTTTTCTTCTATTTTAAAATTTTTGAAAATTCACTGACAATCTTATAGTTGAATATATCTGAACGGGTCAGTTGATTGCTTTGATTGCAACTTCACGAGGAATGTAAAAACAAGGAAAATTCTAATGATCTGAATCATATTATCTAGGAATACGTTTCGGATTCCAGCTCCATCATCAGTTCGTAAAAGTACAAGTCATTATGTTTGCAATAAAAAAAAGAAAATGTTGGATACAGTCAGTAAAGTAAATCACGAAAACAAAAATAAAATTAAAACATGTCCCAGAAAAATAAAATCAGCAAGATTATTATCCAGTTGAGATTTGCAATGGGTAGGAACTATCAGAATTGTTGAGGGCCGGTTTTCGTTTAAAAATAAAAGTGGTTTTTAACTTCAGTTCTACCAATATAACTTCTCGACTGAAAACTTTGCTAGCATTTGGATTAGATTTTTGTCTGCCGGTACATAAACTCAACTATTACCAGTATTTTCTATCTTTCGAAAAGTTAGCCTATGACGTTAAGAATCAACCTATTTTTTCTGATTTTGATTTTAATGATTTCTGTGATCGATTGAAATGTTTAGCCAATAAGTTTTATTTCAATTTTAATTCATCAAAAGATTTCTCAGCGGTCATTACACCTGGTGATATCTCTGAATTGAGGAAGCTAGGTAAAAATATGGAAATTATTGTGTGCAAGCCCGATAAAGGAAAAGGCGTTGTATTACTTGACAGGTCTGTTTATCTTGAAAAAATGAAGGTCATCATATCCGATTGTACTAAATTTGAACGCATCACGGAACCAATTCATCGGTATGCTTTGAAAGTAGAGGACAAAGTAAATAATTTTTTACGTAAACTGAAAAAACTATCTGTAATTTCCGATGAAATTTATAAGACACTTTTTGTGAAATGTTCTGGCCTTGGTTTACTCTATGGACTACCTAAAATCCATAAATCTGATTTTGCTACCGAATTTCAACTTCGCCCTATATTTGCCGCATATAACGCTCTTAGCTTTCAACTCTCTAAATTTGTTATTCCGATTTTGAAACCTTTTACTACTAGCAATTTGACTGTGGAGAGTTCATATGCTTTCATTGACCGTATTTCTCATTTTGAAAATTCTGGTGAATATTTCATGGCTTCTTTCGACGTTGAAAATTTGTTCACAAATGTGCCAGTTAGAGAAACAATAGATATCTGTCTCAATCACCTTTTCACTAGTAGCGTTACAACTGTGCTTGGTATGACTAGATCATTATTTTCTACATTATTAGAGCTTTGTGTTTTGAATTCCTTTTTTTTGTTTGACGGACAACTTTACAAGCAGCTTGAGGGTTTAGGTATGGGCATGCCTCTGGTTCCAACCTTTGCAAACATATTTATGTGCTACCATGAAAAATCATGGTTAGATAATTGTCCAGCTGAGTTTAGACCGGTTTTTTATCAGAGGTATATTGACGACAGCTTTCTTCTATTTCGCCATGCTTCTCATGCCCAACTATTTTTGAATTATCTGAACTCCAAGCATCCAGCTATTAATTTTACTACGGAAGGAGAAAAAGAAAACTCATTAGCATTTTTAGATATTTTATTGAAAAGACAGGGTCGAACACTCCAAACTTCAGTTTTTTGTAAATCGTCCTTTTCAGGATTAGGTTCGAGCTTTTTTAGCCATTGCTCTTTTCAATTTAAAATGAATAGCTTAAAAACCTTACTGTCCCGCGGGTATAAAATTTGTTCTAATTACCAGTTTTTGCATAATGAGTTAGTATTTTTAACACGCTTTTTTTCCTCCAATGGCTACCCCTTACGTCTAATTCAATATCATATAAATCGGTTTCTCAATAATATATACCATATCAGCCCAACTGTTTCTACGCAGAAAAACAAAAAATGTTTATAACCTTCCCTTATATAGGATCATCATCTGAAACCCTTAGAAAAGAATTACTAATGTTACTGTCTTCGTTCTTTCCACAAATTTCTTTTCAAGTATTGTTAGTAAATAGGTTCACCATTGGGTCACTTTTTCATTTTAAAGACAAACTTCCTGAATGTCTCCGCTCCTGCCTTGTTTATAAATATAGTTGTGCACAATGTGCATCTGCATATGTGGGCTCAACGAGCCGCACATTGCGTGTAAGGCGGTCGGAACATGCAGGAATAAGTCATAGAACAAGTGCACGCCTTTGCCATCCTTCCCATTCCTCAATTAGGTCTCACCCAGAGTTTCAGTGCAATTCATCAATTTCTGTATCAGACTTTTCCATATTAGGTTATTCCAGTAATTCAGTTAAACTTAGAATTTTAGAGTCCCTCTACATCCACAAATTAAAGCCTCAGCTTAATGACATGCAGAGCGCTCACCCTCTTCTCATAGTTAGTTAGAACCTTTCCCCATCCTCCTGTCACTTTCTTTCATTCTCATGTGTGCCACTGTCGAGATAGCAGTTTCTCTAGTTTAGGTTTCAATATTGTCATTTCAGATTGTTTTAGTCAATGATGGATCTAGTTTATTTATGTTTTCACTATCATTTCAGATTGTTTAGCTGAAGGTGGGTCTAGGCCCGAAACGTTCTAATTTTTGACGTACAATTTTTAAAAAATGATATGTCGCCTGGTTTTTGCCCTTTCGTTTTTGTTAAAATTGCGTTGCACGCAGAACTTACCGATAAATGTTAGAAATAATTATGGCATCAACCACTATAAGGCTTTTAGAAAATGTGAAAGTGTCAGAAGAAAGTGTGAAAAAGTGAAACTTGATCTTGAATTTCTTGTGAAGTGCAAAGTTTATAACATATGTCCGAAGTTTCTCAGATTCAAGTTGTATCGCCGGTCCCTGCAGTCAGCGCATTTTTATAAAGCATGGCAAGCCCAACTTTTAACTCGTGAAATAAACATGAAGAAATCTTCTTTACGGCAGCTCACGCAAGCAGTGCAGGACTCGGAAAAATCTATTTGTAATCTCTTTAGTCCATTCATGCGTGCCGTGATATTTAGATATGTTCGTCTCGTTTGTAATAATATTATTACTGTTACAAAACAAACCCACGAGAAGAAACTAAACAATTTAGGAATTGTTAACAATATCCAGCCATGCGATCCTAGTAAAGTGGTTTTTAACTTCAGTTCTACCAATATAACTTCTCGACTGAAAACTTTGCTAGCATTTGGATTAGATTTTTGTCTGCCGGTACATAAACTCAACTATTACCAGTATTTTCTATCTTTCGAAAAGTTAGCCTATGACGTTAAGAATCAACCTATTTTTTCTGATTTTGATTTTAATGATTTCTGTGATCGATTGAAATGTTTAGCCAATAAGTTTTATTTCAATTTTAATTCATCAAAAGTTTTCTCAGCGGTCATTACACCTGGTGATATCTCTGAATTGAGGAAGCTAGGTAAAAATATGGAAATTATTGTGTGCAAGCCCGATAAAGGAAAAGGCGTTGTATTACTTGACAGGTCTGTTTATCTTGAAAAAATGAAGGTCATCATATCCGATTGTACTAAATTTGAACGCATCACGGAACCAATTCATCGGTATGCTTTGAAAGTAGAGGACAAAGTAAATAATTTTTTACGTAAACTGAAAAAACTATCTGTAATTTCCGATGAAATTTATAAGACACTTTTTGTGACAGGTTCTGGCCTTGGTTTACTCTATGGACTACCTAAAATTGTGCCGTCGCAGGTAGATGGAAACTCGGAGTGTGGGCTTGGGTGGATTTATTGTTAGATGCGGTCAGCAGGGAGGACAAGACCAGAATGAGCAACTAAGCCTCGACAGCAACGGCTTTTATGTACTGCTAATACAGACTCCAGATACAACGTGCCCGTACATAACACCCCCCCTTTAATACTAGAGAGGCTACACTTTTCAAAAATAAACCGCAAAACTAATTACCCAATTTAAACGCATTCGACCCAAAATAAACACAATCTCTGCCCAAAACTAAAATGTTAAGGCGAAATATACTCTCAAGCATCGTTAACAACCCGTTCTTCGTAAGTATTCGGAACCAATTTACGTTAACTGTAACATCCATTTAATTATAATTTTTTTAACAACATCCATAATCATAAAAAAAAATTTATATTAATCAAATGATAAATCGCACCAGCCAAGCATTATTGTAGGTTTACGCAAAAGAAATAAGCATTAACAAGGTAGCTTCCAGCGAACACTATACGCATACCAGGTTTAACTAAAACACTAAAAATACTAAGATTAATACTTTTAACTTGAAACAAACGCCACGCTAATACGTCAAGCAAGAACGGTTACATTACCAAAAGGATATAGAATAACGCAAGCACTTAGATTATAGGTAACGCATTCTATGCATTAAAAACTTGAACGCGGAGGAAGAAGAAGAAAAACATGTTAAAGGAAGGAACCACTTTACCCCGCGCCTTTAACACTTTTACCCCGCGCCGCTAAAAGAGCATGGTCTAACATTTCCGTAATAAATCAAAACACGTTACCGCAATCACCCAACAAAAGATTAAAAATTAATTTTAATACATCCTCAGGAAAAAAAATTAATACGTCACGGATAGAATCACCAAAATAAATTAGTTAGACAGTTAATTTCAAGAAGGAAAAAAAAACATACGATAACCCAAAACGTTCTCTATGAATACTTTCAAATAAAATGTTTAAACTCCTTCCTTGTAAAAAAATCATATCACCAATTTACCACAAACACCCAAAAAGAAATTGTAGTTAAAAATTCAATTTTAACACACTCCTATCAAAAAATAATGCATCTAAAAAAACAAAACCTTAATAATTAGAAAGCATACAAGCAAGCAAAGGGAAACAAGCAAAAAGCAAAGCTGCTGACTTACCGTGCATATAAATAAACTGCACGTTGACAGCCATGAAGAACGTCGTAAGGATCAAAAGTCAAACGCCAAAAAATAATCCACGGAAGACCGGAAAAAAAAAATAAAACAACCTCCTACATGATCGCAACTAATTTCCTATTTTCGCAACAACTCCTATGAGAAATAATTCACACATTAAATAAATTAATCGCAATAAATTTTTAAATACCCTTAGGGAAAAGAAATTTTCATGTTTCGATGGTTTCCTTTTACAAACATAAAAATTAGAAATATCAAAACGTCTAATACCCAAAATAAATAATGAAATTCCTCAATGAACATCTTAAGAAGGAACGCGTCATCATGAAAAAATAATCATCTTAAAATTAACTCATAGGTTTAAATTTATCACTGCGCGCACTTAATTTCTATTTCACTGCGCGCCTTTTTCAAATAACTTTTCCAATTTCAATTAAATTTTCTTTAGACTAAATAATTTTTCTACT
Organism: Morinoia aosen; assembly: GCA_030386875.1. Lineage (NCBI taxonomy): Eukaryota > Metazoa > Arthropoda > Malacostraca > Amphipoda > Talitridae > Morinoia > Morinoia aosen. The sequence continues at coordinate 74,396,892 of CM059557.1, forward strand.
ACATCTTTTCTATTATTAATTTTCCTTTTTCCTCCTTTCCAAGTTCGTCGCTATAGTTCAGACTTGATCTTGCTGAACATATCTAGCTGCTCCCCTAGGTGGTAACCGTCTCAGCTGAAAGTCTTCCAGACGCTCCGCTCGGTCAGCCAAGGCCTCCAGGCCCCTCTTCGTATAGTAAATCATTGCCCCCAGGACAATTGTCGTTAACGCCAACACCATTATCATGACATCCGTGATTGAGTCGGGTAGCAAATCTGCCCGGGCATTGTTATTTATCAAGTCCTTTAAAAGTGCCTCACTCGCTCCTTGGTTCTTCGCTAACGCCGTTGATAGCGTATTTACATCCACCAATGACACCTTAGCCCCCATGTAGAAGGCGTTCATGTAAATCCTGCAAGGAAGAGATACAGTAAGATTAGCACGGCCGTTTAAATAAAATAAATACAACATACAATTTGGTATCAACTCTCGGTTGTCTGACAACTGTCCTTGACAACCACGATAGTCTAGTCTGAAGCAATTAAACGCTGATCATGTGTGACCGGTGACAAGACACCTCTCTCAATCTAAATTTGCTGATCGCCGGACATTCCGACGGAACAAAAATAGCCCGGCGCGAGACTGCAGCATACGGCCGCAGCGTCAAAACAACCCATCTCGCAAGGTGAACAGCAACCTCAGCGATTTACAATTCGCCGTCGGCGCATTCGTTCATGATTAAAACTGCCAATTCAGCAATACGAATGTCTGAGTGAATTCGAGAAAAAATTTAATGAAACGTCTTAGCGACAGCTAGACGAGACAGTACAAATTCCTCTGGCGTAAATGTCTAACATTTACATCAAATTACTTGAGCATAAAGCAACATTAAGATTAACATATTAAAACACAACGCATCGATTACTGAGATTAATATGAATGCAAGCATATTGCATATAGCCACGAGAACGCTTCTAAAATTATGATTATATCCCTTAACATTATTTATAAACAACGGTAAAACAACGGTAAAAGGTTAAAAAATGGTAAAAGGGTAATATTACGCGTCGATTAGTTAGCACGTCACATAGTCCAATGAATTCGTCCTTTTAACTCACAGATTTTACCTTTTTAAGCGGTAAAAGATGATTAAGGTTACTTCTAACGATTTTAGATCCAATTTTAATATCGGCGTAATTACGTTTAACCTTTTGGACGACCGCAGGCCCAATCCAAGTTAATTCCAATTTATGGGTCTTGTTATGATTCCTTAATAGGACTCTGTCACCAACTTGAATATCCTTATTGCGCCGCTTAAGGTTTCTATAAAGATTTCGCTCTGTTGTGTTGTTAATAATTAAATTTCGTATATTTTCTACTGTTCGAACGGCTTCTCTAGCTCTAATATTCACTAAGTCTATTTCTTCATCAAAACTGTAAATTACTGAATTGAAACTGTCAGACTGATAATATGCACACGTATCGCGATTGAACATTATATAGCTTGGTGTTTCGCCAATAGTAGAGTTTAAAGAATTATTCAAGGCATTTTCTACTACTTCCAATAATTGATCCCACTCTACATTAACAAGTGTATTAACCCGCGCACTGTAACTGGTCGCCTCATTTACCAGGCTCACTGGTTGCCAGACGTAAGGCATAACCCCAAGTTGTTATACACCAAAATGATCGTCTCAGCGAGTGCTACACAGCTGGAGCCAGAAACCCCCACATTGTGGGGGTTAAGGCAGAGCTCCAACCACTTGGAAGTTGGGAGGGGTAAGCACAGTCAGTGTGGTAAATGAGGCGACCGTGAAAGGGTGTGCGTGCGAACAGTCAGTGGCAGCCTCAGTTACCAGCGAAACTACTCAGGGCCTTATTTCGCCTTATTTCGTAAAAATGGCAAATAAGACAAATCTGAAGTCAGTAGCGTGTAGAACAGTATTTTATTCATATTGTGTGAAAATTACAAGTTTCGAAACACTATACTTACAGTAATATAACCAGACATGCAAACATGCATTTATGTAGGAACTAAAACGAAGAATGGATAACACCTAGTAGACATAAATGGTCATAACTTTTTTTCTAATTGTTGTAGAGGAAAAATAAAAACATCAGTAGGTTTGGAAGGATTTTCTGCATAAAATAGCAGTGAAAAACATTACATTGTTCCCAAAACACAAAAATGGCCATTGATCTCTTTAAAGCAATGTTGTGCAAAAATCTACGAAGTTTGACTCCATATTACAAAGAAACGGTTCAAGTTATCAAAAATCTGACAACATCAAAGTGTAAAGCAACATTTTTTACTCATTACTTCATATTTTTACATCTCTGCCTATTACGGTAAGTGAACAGGGAACGGCAGAGTAACGCGGGTAAATTGACTACTTTTCTGAGGGATGGGCGACCGTGCGCGGGTTAATATAGAGCTTCAACAGATTCGTAATTTTTTTATTGTTGCGTTCCACAATTGCATTAGAATGTGGGCTGTAAGCCAAAACTTCTCTTTTTGAAATGGCATGTAATTTTGCAAATTGTTTGAGAGCCACTGATTTAAACTCATAAGCATTATCCGAAATGAGCGTCTTAGGATACCCGAGTAGCGAGAAACAGTTGCTTAAGCAAGAAATCACTGTTTCTGTATTTCGATTTGAAATTGCATATAAACGACAAAACCTTGAAAACAGGTCAATCACCACAAGAATATATTTATTCCCATTATCAGTTACTTTAAGTGGTCCAAGCAAATCAATTGATACAACTTCGAAAGGTTTTGTAGCTATTGGAGCTGTTAAAATTTTGATTGGGACTGAAGGTCTCGCTTTAGTAATTTTACACACCTCGCAATGCTGAACAAATTTGCGCACAATTGTTTTCTCTAATTGATTCCAATATTTCAACTTAAATTTGAACAAAGTATGCTTGTGATCTACGTGATACAAACTATGTATCGCTAGGATAGCTTTACTCATTAATGAATTAGGAACAACTGCAGTCAAAATTGTACTCGGTCGATTATCAATTTCTCTACGTCTATAAAGAATATTATTTAACATTAAAAATTTATCTAAGTCAGGAATAGTCGAAACACTGTCATGCAACAAAGCATTCTTAATCTCTATACAGAAAGCGTCGTTGTTCTGTTCGTCGATAAATTCCTTAATCGTCCAAGATATCTCAGCTTCAGTTGGTACGTAACTAAGCAGCTTGGGACAAGCGTGTTTGTCTCGGTCAAGACTGTCTCTAGCCGGCAGGTCGTCTGCCTCGTCGGTCGTCATGCGGGCGTGCGTCTGTCGCTTCCTTGCACGTGTCTCTGCAATGCAAACTTCCGATTCAAACTCTGATTCCAAATCGTCACAAGAATTTAGTTCTTTAAGATTTAGTTTCTCGTTATTAATAGGTAATCTGCTCAAATAGTCAGCCACAACGTTTTCCTTACCAGGAAGGTATTTAACCACCGGGTCATAGGAGTTTACATTAATGCACCAGCGTGACATACTGGTATCGTCTGGTAATTTTTTATTAAACAGTGGTGCAAGAGGGCGGTGGTCGGTGTAGACGCGAACCGTATACCCCGTAATTAAGTATCTAAAATGTTTTAAGGCAGCGTGTATCGCGTAGAATTCTTTTTTCGTAGTCGCGTATCGACGCTGGCTGGAGTTTAAATTTTTACTATAGTAAGCTATGGGTCTTAGAATTTTGTCGCTTGAATCATCTGCTTGCATTAAAACAGCCCCAATTCCTGAATTGGAAGCGTCTGTGAAAACATGGAAGTCTTTAGTATAGTCGGGATGTCTCAGAACTGTGTCAGAAGTCAATAGAGATTTCATAAACTCAAAACTTTTTTGACATTCGGCAGTCCAAATATAAGCTACATTTTTTCTCAAAAGTGTATACAAGGGACTTGCTATCTCCGCGAAATTTGGTAGAAAACTGCGGAAATAATTCGCTAACCCTAAAAACTGTTGTAATTCTTTAACATTGGTTGGCGCTCGGCATTCTTGTAATTTTTTTGAATATTTGCATTTAATTCCATCTGCGGCAATTATATGGCCCAGATATTCGAGCTCTTTCTTGAAGAAATGGCATTTCTCAAGCTTTAAGGATAATTTACCGGACCGCAGCATTTTAAGGACAATTTCTATATCAGCCAGGTGCTGATCCTTGTTTTTCGAGAATACCAATATATCGTCTAGGAAGACGAAGGCTAGTTTACCCAGAATGGGTGCAAGAGCAGATGTCATAACTCTTTGGAATATTCCAGGTGAAGTAGAAAGACCGAAGGGTACACGGCAGAAGTGATATTTACGGTATATTTACAGAAGTGATATTTACGGTATATCCCCATACTGGCCACCACTTAATGTGCCGTCGCAGGTAGATGGAAACTCGGAGTGTGGGCTTGGGTGGATTTATTGTTAGATGCGGTCAGCAGGGAGGACAAGACCAGAATGAGCAACTAAGCCTCGACAGCAACGGCTTTTATGTACTGCTAATACAGACTCCAGATACAACGTGCCCGTACAAAATCCATAAATCTGATTTTGCTACCGAATTTCAACTTCGCCCTATATATGCCGCATATAACGCTCTTAGCTTTCAACTCTCTAAATTTGTTATTCCGATTTTGAAACCTTTTACTACTAGCAATTTGACTGTGGAGAGTTCATATGCTTTCATTGACCGTATTTCTCATTTTGAAAATTCTGGTGAATATTTCATGGCTTCTTTCGACGTTGAAAATTTGTTCACAAATGTGCCAGTTAGAGAAACAATAGATATCTGTCTCAATCACCTTTTCACTAGTAGCGTTACAACTGTGCTTGGTATGACTAGATCATTATTTTCTACATTATTAGAGCTTTGTGTTTTGAATTCCTTTTTTTTGTTTGACGGACAACTTTACAAGCAGCTTGAGGGTTTAGGTATGGGCATGCCTCTGGTTCCAACCTTTGCAAACATATTTATGTGCTACCATGAAAAATCATGGTTAGATAATTGTCCAGCTGAGTTTAGACCGGTTTTTTATCAGAGGTATATTGACGACAGCTTTCTTCTATTTCGCCATGCTTCTCATGCCCAACTATTTTTGAATTATCTGAACTCCAAGCATCCAGCTATTAATTTTACTATGGAAGGAGAAAAAGAAAACTCATTAGCATTTTTAGATATTTTATTGAAAAGACAGGGTCGAACACTCCAAACTTCAGTTTTTTGTAAATCGTCCTTTTCAGGATTAGGTTCGAGCTTTTTTAGCCATTGCTCTTTTCAATTTAAAATAAATAGCTTAAAAACCTTACTGTCCTGCGGGTATAAAATTTGTTCTAATTACCAGTTTTTGCATAATGAGTTAGTATTTTTAACACGCTTTTTTTCCTCCAATGGCTACCCCTTACGTCTAATTCAATATCATATAAATCGGTTTCTCAATAATATATACCATATCAGCCCAACTGTTTCTACGCAGAAAAACAAAAAATGTTTATAACCTTCCCTTATATAGGATCATCATCTGAAACCCTTAGAAAAGAATTACTAATGTTACTGTCTTCGTTCTTTCCACAAATTTCTTTTCAAGTATTGTTAGTAAATAGGTTCACCATTGGGTCACTTTTTCATTTTAAAGACAAACTTCCTGAATGTCTCCGCTCCTGCCTTGTTTATAAATATAGTTGTGCACAATGTGCATCTGCATATGTGGGCTCAACGAGCCGCACATTGCGTGTAAGGCGGTCGGAACATGCAGGAATAAGTCATAGAACAAGTGCACGCCTTTGCCATCCTTCCCATTCCTCAATTAGGTCTCACCCAGAGTTTCAGTGCAATTCATCAATTTCTGTATCAGACTTTTCCATATTAGGTTATTCCAGTAATTCAGTTAAACTTAGAATTTTAGAGTCCCTCTACATCCACAAATTAAAGCCTCAGCTTAATGACATGCAGAGCGCTCACCCTCTTCTCATAGTTAGTTAGAACCTTTCCCCATCCTCCTGTCACTTTCTTTCATTCTCATGTGTGCCACTGTCGAGATAGCAGTTTCTCTAGTTTAGGTTTCAATATTGTCATTTCAGATTGTTTTAGTCAATGATGGATCTAGTTTATTAATGTTTTCACTGTCATTTCAGATTGTTTAGCTGAAGATGGGTCTAGGCCCGAAACGTTCTAATTTTTGACATACAATTTTTTAAAAATGATATGTCGCCTGGTTTTTGCCCTTTCGTTTTTGTTAAAATTGCGTTGCACGCAGAACTTACCGACACCTGCAGTTGAAGCCGAATCTAAGATTTTGAAGTCCACAGAGGATATCGGTACGTTGCAGTTTACTGCGTGATTACGTACTGCGGAGTGTGAGGGGTGTGCTAATTGGTTCCCCGTGTGGAAGCTTTGACCCCAATGTTCGGCCATTCTGTTATAAAAATTTTGTGATGTCATGCCAACGTATGATGATGTGCACTGCACACAACTGTATAACTGTAAGAATAAATCAGAGAGGCTCTGCATCTCCATCGGAAGCGTATCCTTGTACTGGAATTGTATAATTTTAAGGTTGCTTCTTTTTTTCTGGTACAAGGATACGCTTCCGATGAAGAAGCAAGCCTCTCTGATTTATTCCTACAGTTGTACAGTTGTGTGCAGTGCACATCATCGTACGTCGGCATGACGTCACAAAATTTTTATACCAGAATGGCCGAACACTGGAGTCAATGCTTCCGCACGGGGAACCAATTAGCACATCCCTCACACTCCGCAGTAGGTAATCACGCAGTAAACTGCAACGTACCGATATCCTCTGTGGACTTCAAAATCTTAGATTCGGCTTCAACTGCATGTGTCGGTAAGTTCTGCGTGCAACGCAATTTTAACAAAAACTAACTGGAACATATTATAGTACTCACATTGCTCTAGGTGATACAAAAAAGATGACCCCAATCGGATGAAAACTGTGGCTGAAATTGAGCGTCAAAGTCTTGAAAAGTTGGTTCTGAGAAAATGGGGGGTTTGTTCAGGAGAGAATACCACCAGATTGGCGAGTTTTCTTGGATTTTGATTTTTAGGTGCTATAGAAAGGGTAAGATGTCAGGTACATCCTGTGAAAAAATTAGCTTCGTACGTGTACTGGGTCCGATGCTACGAGGGTTTTAAGAATGGGGGGGAGGGTAGGGGGAAGTCGTATTTTATCATGTTACACCTCCCCCATGGCACTTTCTTCACGGCGCGAAGTTGCTATGTCATCTCCTATGTCTCTGGATTACTCTATAATGATTTCAGGGGTCTAACTTGACCCAAAAATTTTACAAAATTTTTTATTTGAATTGTCCATGTTTTTTTGTTTTGCTTATAATGTAAACAATGGTTTATGGGGTTTCAAAATGCTTCCCTCCTACAGTTTTTGAGCTACAGTAATGATTTTGGTATCATTGGATGCGTAATAACGCGGGCAATTCAAAAACTAAATTTGCAATCCTAAATTCATTTTTGATCATGAGTTGTGACGTCATAAAGTACGTTTTTTTACAAAAGAAGACGTGCCGTGGAATTTTTTATGTTTTTCCATTTTAAATTGAATGTTTGGAGAATGGCATGTTAGTTTTTAAATGTACAAGTATTTCCGCATCCAATGACACTAAAATCATTACATTTACTCAAAAACTGTTGGAGGAGATGCATTTTGAAAAACTCCCCCAAAAACTTTGTTTTCTATGAATATCTCGTTTTCTTTGAAGAAAATCACATTTTTTTACTCAAGATAAATGATTCCAAATTGCATTTCCTATCAGTGTATCAAATTTCATTGCTCTAGGTTCAATATCAAAGAAATTCTTCCTAAAGGGGTATTCTACCCTTCAGAGCACTTTGCCATACATGATACTTAGGTTTTTGTTATTCCTACAAAATAACTATAACACAACTAATTTTATATAATATTTCGCTTAGTTTTTCCATTGTTTTCTCCCTTTGGGTATTATGGAGACCATCTGAGTATGCCTCCAAAATACCCCTCAAGTACCCCCATTTTGGAGGTTATTTAGGGTAAAATACCCCCTTTGGGAGGTATTTTGGGGGGGTTAGAAGCCTCGTACAGGGTTCCCGTTTTCACTACGTGATGTAGGAAGAGTTTAGGAACATTTTCACGCAAAAATCTCATATATGATGTCTCGACCCAAAAGGAACCCCGTTTGCTCACCTTAAAAGCGGACACCTAACAAATATATAAACACACGACGGGTATTATTAGGCTAGATTAACCAAAAATAAATTTTTGGTGTCCACTAATTTAGGAATGCACTTTGAACCATTAAAATTTTTAATCCCTGTGCTGTTAGAGTATGAATGACCATTATGATAATCACATTCCTGTAATAATCAAATTTCTTATGTTATGCTTAGTATTTGCCCATAATGAAGATGTATGGTCCTTAGTAGTGATTTACCAATACCAGAAAAGAGGCCAGTACTGTTACTTGATTTTTTCAGGTGCCTATACCGATACCGTTCCTTCTTTATAATAAATAGTAATACACAATAATAAGAAGGAACGAGTATGCACTGTTAAGCAACTCAAGATTGCACTGCTATACTACCAAAATTTATTTCAAATTTGGTGGTGCACAAATATATTTATTTACAAATTGAAGTTGTATTTATAAGGGCAATAAATGCGAAACATAATTGTGAATGTTTATTAACTAACAATTCTATTTTCATTTTCCAGCGAGTGTTAACATAGTTTAGCTTCAAACTTCTAAGTTGTAGTATGATTCCTCTTTACAAACCTTTGACAAGTAAAATTATGAAATGTTAGGGTTGTTAGTAACAAAATTGTACTACAGAATTTTTTGACGAGCTGCGTTATGAAATTAAGGGATAGCAATGATAAAAGAAGAAAAATGCATAATCACCTGATAAATATTTGGATTATTGATGGCTTAAGGTTTGTACAGACAATATTCAAATTATTTTTTAAAGAGTGGAGAATAAGACTCTACATTGGATGAATACGAGGAATCTCTACACAGCGTGCGCTCATGTACAGTATCACAGGGTTCTCTGTGCATAGAAACTTGTGGAAAGAAAATGAAAAGAAAAAATTCAAGGAGACGGTGGGAAGTGATGAAAATATAGCATTGAGCCAAAAAACAAATGGTCTTTATTTTAAAAACCTTAACCTTATCTAAATGAACAAAGAGTAAGGTCTACCTAACAGTAACTCGGATTAACCTAATAATATTAAGCCTAAATAGGTACGCTAGTTGTATGCTTATGAGTGAATCAACCAATAAAAATAATATTGTTTAAACACGAGACGCAATGATAGTATATTCCATCAAGATAATATACTATACTGCTTTAAGATAAAGATAGATATCTTTGATAACTGTGCATTCAATACTCAAATTCTGGTGACAATAATTATTCATGTTCAATTATAATTATTATTTTGTTCAATGTTAAATTTACCTTTTAGTACCATATCTGATGAATAAATAAATTTATACAGTTAACTTCTGTTAGTAAACATGTCTTGTTTTCCAGAATTTTGCGTTACCAGTCTCATGAAAGTAGTATTAAAGTATCAGCTAAGATCCTTCATTTTTTAGATACCAATACTATTGGAACATGTGTAATACCTACTGTTAGTTTACATTTTTAAATATATTTTATTGTTATCAAATAATTTATTGCCTCTTGGCTTTATTCATGATGATTCAATGCTTTCCAGGTGACCTTCTTTGTGAGCAGTTGATAGCAAGGCTATTGTGCCTCTATTTTTCACTCTGCATCTTGCCCAGTAGACTGTGAGTATCGCATTGTCTGATGGTTTATCCTAGCATTTTGTATTGCAGTACTTGATATATTCCTGTAAAAATTGATATAGTTGCAGCTGGGATGTGTTCCATGCAGTGTAAAAGATTCAAACTTCCCTTTAGTTCCTTGTGTAATTTCATGAGACCATGTCAGTGTGAGTGGAGGTTGTATTAGCTACTCTGTCCAGCACAGCATTTGTGTCTCTTTTAAAGAAACAAGTTCACTTTTGATAATATCCTAACTGTTTAGGTTTTACTTTTTCCTACTTCGGTGCTAAATTGAAATTAACTGCAAGGTACTAATAGCAAGCCAAAAATTATCCAAAGTAAAGCTTCCATTGTGCAGGTGAGTCTCCTACATAGTTATCTCTCATAAGGTCATGTGAGGGATTTTACTTCATTTGGTTACTTTTTTGTTTTACTTATTGACATATCTTAATGGCAGTGTGTGAAGAAGTAGGGGTTCTCTCTAGATATTTTTTGGTATTCAGTTCTTAAATTCTTTTAATTGATTTGCACCAGCTTCCATCGTGTGGTGTGAGTTCTTCTTTGAATTTTGAGTTATGGAATATACTGTGTGGTTTTATGTTCTCAATCGAGTCAAGATAGCGTAATGTATTTTTTTTATTTAATCTTATTCAAAATTACCTTTCAAGTTACTCTAGTTTCCAATGTATTTGTTTTCAGCATACAGTAAGTTATCTTGTTGGTTTAGTTCAGGTATTTGCATGTTACATCCAAAGCTCACCAGGTTCCCTCCTCCACTGGTCTCATTGCTACTTCATATGGCCGGTAATCAATTTGAGATTATTATCTAAAATTATTTCCCACAGTTTCTACTTCCCACATCTCCATGCTCCATTAATTTGGTCCTTTACCATCAATTCTCTGTTAATTTAGTTCTTTACCATCCATGTTTCATTAATTCAGTCTTCTATAATCGGCACTCCTTGATTCAGGCTTCCTTTGGCTATAGGATAATCTCCTACTTCTCCACACAGTTTCATTATGATGTCACTATTTACTTTTATCTTTGTACCAATTTTTCATTGTAATTTATAGTCTCGTTCTCCTCCCCTACTTGTTGCTATTTTTAAAGAAGTAATTAGACAATGAGTTTATCTTGCCTGCTTGAGATGAATAGCAACATCAAAACATGCTCTGTTCTTTAGAAAGGTTTTGTGATGGTTGTAAGCTGTGCATGATAATAGAGAACTTTTTAAATTTTATAATTTTCTTTGATTGATTTACCTTCAGCCATGCTGAAGGTAAGTTTAACATTAAACTGATGTTCAACTGACAAATCAACTTAACCCTTTACCGCCCACATTTTTATACTCATATTACCGTTATGACAACCACTATCACTAAACCGACACTGACATTGAGGTAGTCACTGTTATCAAGATGGGGAAGGAACTGCCACTCGGCAGTGCAGTTCAAAGGACACATTAGTGAACAAATTGAATAAGAAATACAATGTATTATTGTTATTTTTGAAAGTGGACGAAATAGTCCAGTTGGGCAGTAAAGGGTTAAGGGGGTCCTCCGAGGCCCCTTGTCTCTCCGATGGTCATTTTTCATGTTTTTGTTGGAAAAGGACCCTTAGGGGGTGCACTATTCGGTCCTAAAATTTTATGGCGCTACGGACAATAGATCCCCCTTCAGGAAGGGGGGGAGTAAGGGGACCTTCGACCCCATTTAGACCCCATATAAAAAGAAAACAAAACTGGAAATGGAAAATTTGCAACTATACATCTTTTAGATATGTTCCAAGGATTCTAAAACTGTCTTGGTTTTTGTTCTAGCATAAAAACTCAATGAGTTTTATTTTTTTGAAATAGCAATACCAATGGACTAGAAACCAATGTGTCAATTTTTTTTCAAAAACTAAGGCCTGAATAAAAAAAATGTATGGAAGAAATTGTGTTTCTTTTCGAAAGTTACATATTATAGTCAAATTTCATAAGAATCAGACTGAAAATGAAAATTTCATAATTTCTATGAAAAGTTTTTTTTTTCATGGAAATTACAATTCACAATGTGAATATGAAGTTATGCATGGCGATCATCAAAATAAAAATGAAAACAGCATTTAATTAGATAAATTTTCCATTATATTACACTTCAACAAAAATTTTGTTTGTGGCCTGTACTGTAAAGTCACTTATTTTCAAAATTCAAAAGAATAGAAGTCATTAAGTTTTTATGCTAGGAAGAAAACAAAGACACTTTCAGAATCCTTGGAACATTTCTAACAAATATATATTCTGTTTTTCCAATTTGTACATTCTAATTTTTTTTTTGTAGTTCAAAACTAAAAATTCGTTCTACTTCTATGTTGTGGTAAAATATCGCATATGTAAAAAAGATTCGAATACAAAATAACTGAATATTTCTGGTAGAAATGCTCCAAGGATTCCAAAACTGTCTTTGAATTTGTTCAAAAAACACTATGACTTCTATTCCTTTGAAATATGTATAAAAATGGCTCAAAAATCTAATATTTAAAAAGTTTTTTCGAAAAACTAAGGCTTAAATCACAAAAGTTCCCGAATAAAATGTTTTTCTTTCGAAAATACATATACAGGCTAAATTTCAGACCAATTGGATCAAAATTCAAATTTTCTGGGAGGACCCCTTAAAGTTGAATTTAGAGATTAATTATGGAAATAACTAACATTAAATAGATCGTGCCTTCATTTAGTATTCATTAAGGACGTATGAAAATTGAATTTAGGACTGCTGGTTGGTCAGCAGCAGTATGAAAATCTCCTCAGTGAACAGCTGTGGGTCAGGTTGCAGTCGAAATGTTAAGCCTTGTAGCAATATTTTGTGCAGAATATTCTGTTGTATTTTGCCAATTGGAATTGTTGATGAACAATTTTTATATCTTTTAGCATCACATATCAACTTTTTTGTAGTAAAAGAACATTTCAAGTGTATAAATGTTGAATAAATTGCCTATATTGCTGGGTGCATGTGGAAGGAGAGGGATTTGATGATTGCAAAAAGATTTTGTTGTACGTATAACAAATATGAAAGAAGCTGTATTTTTGTCAAGATATGCAATGATTTATTTTATGTTTGCTAAAGTTAGGAATCATTAAATGCTAACTATGCTTCTAGGTCTTGCTAATTAACAATATAAGTATAATTGACAAGAAACATTTATTATAAATTGTGGCACTTTTCAAACCTGCTGGTTTGATGTTTTCTGCTGTGTTTGAACTCCCCCTGATTCTTAATGGTAATTGAACATGTGCATTTAGTGATTTAGTGTAGTTTTTGTTATGATGAATCTTGAATCAAAGTTTATTCTGTGTGAACTTAGATTTAGCCTCATTGGGTTTGTGTCATTTTCAGCTTTCCAAACATCAATTAAACACTTGCATATTTTCAGTCTTTCTTGAGACTCATGTTCATTGTTCATTTCAGTGGCCTGCTATAACATTTCTCTGTGTCAAAAACAATTTCAGCCCCTGAACTCAACTGAGTTTTAGGATGTAAGAATTTGTGAATCAACCCAGCATGCCCAAAAATATGTAGCTGTGTTGATAAGAAAATAATTTTAGTTCTGGTTTTTCAGAAAATGGCCAGCAATGACCACGGAGGCAACTCAGACATTGGTGGAGAGTCAGAAATATCTGCTCTGGGGATTACCATCCTTGACCAGTCAACTCTTGAGAAAAATGTTGAACAAAAGGTGAGACTATGTTGATTTTAGCTGTTATATGTATTAGAATAATTAAATGTAATGCACTACTAAATTTTTAAGAACATAATGCATCAATTATGTTTTACGTTGATTTTATACAGATAACACTGAAAGCTTATACCCTGCTCACAGAAAAATAGTTCAATTTGTTATGTGGGGAAGTCAGTACCTCATCTTGAATTAATGAGAGCTGCTTTCATGCATGACGTTTCCCTGTATGAGTGCCAGGATATTACACTATTACTTTTTGGTTGCATTGTTTCTTGTAATGTCCTCACGTTTGTTAATGCTATGCCAAATATTTTTCCCTATAGGAAATATTTCTTATTTCTTTCATACCAGAAATCTAAGTATATTAGATGTTCACTCAACGTAGTCTTCATAATTGCGCGAGAGTTTTACTCTGCATTTTAATGTGTTTCTGAAGTTGGCCTTCTGCATCTTAACCAACTACTGTAGTGTCCAAAATTAGAAAACAAAAATGAAAAATTTTTCATCTCCAAAACTAACCAGTGAATTTAAGAAGCATCCAATTCTTTACTATCACTGCATTAGTTACTGTCATGGCTCACGAAGGCTGTTAGATTCTTCAGCTAAATCTGAAATTGTGTGTCAATACCGCTGTGCGGGTCGACGTGTGGGTTCGAGAAAAAGGTTGTCTTCTGTGCAGCCACCTATCCTGAGCGCTTGATTTTCCGCGCAGCTGCCCTTCTTGAGGTTCGTGAGGGTGCCCCCTACGCCGTAATCAGTCAGTAAAAGCAACAAAAAAAACTTTGCTTGTGCTGAACTATGGCGGTACCATTAAGAAGATGTCCCCTAGCAAAGACGTAGAGATGCTTCTATCATCAGTGAATATTTCATGCAATTTCACTGGTTAGTTTTGATGATGATGAATTTTTATTTTTGTTTCCTAATTTTGGACATTACTGTAAATAATGACTAGAATATTTATTCAATAGTTTTTTATTTTCATATTTTACTGAAGTGCAATTTTGAGCTAAAAATTTATTTTACGGATATTTCAATTAAATTATTTAATAGTGAATGCATCTGACCTCCAGCATCTAAATTGATTCTAATTTAGTATTCAAATGGATGTAGGACATTTCTTAATGTATCTTTGATTTTACTTGTTGCTTCCCAAAATTGTCTATCTAGGGCGGGCCATAAGTTTCCATACACGGGTAAAATGAACATTCTATGTTGAACACGCTGCAAGTATCGTAGCTGTTGTCTTCATTGGTGGCCCCAAGTCTTGGACCACTTCATGGTTGATGTGCAACATTTCCAGTTTCCTAAAACTTGCAAATAAGTTTTGCCACAGTTGCGTGTGATGCTCGTCCCATGTTTTCTGTTGAAATTTCGTGCAACCATGCGAATGCATTCCCATCCAGCCATCAGTATAATTTCTATTTGCTGCTCTTTTGTCAAACGCATGGTCTCGAGTGTCTGGAAAATAAAATAATATACATTATACATTTGCATATGTATGGAAACTTATGGCCCACTCTTTGTATTGAAATCCCAGATATAGAAGTTGTATGGTGTGGGTCTTATGAAATTCTGGTAGGGTAAACTTGAAGGTAAGGTAAATTTCACTGCAAAAATCACAACATGAACTAGTCGTGTGCGAGACACATTCAGGTCAGTGTGTTGAGTACTATGGAAATAGTGTTCCTTGAAATTTGCCTTGAATTGAAAAATGTTGAGTGGACTGGGAAAGGTTGCCAGGCATGCATGGCCACTGCAGGTGTGGTTGCCAGAGGGTAATGTTATTTCAAGCACAAGGCTACCAACATAGCGTCGCTGTTATGCTTTGTCTATATGATAGATAATTCTTGAAATACCCATGCTGCACCATTTTTATTGTTGAATTTTGAATTGACTGGTAGTTGCTCTATTTACAATAATAGATATTATTATCTCTTGAGCTGGGTGTCATCAAGGTGTATAAAAATTTAAGGTTGCTGATCAAATCACTTTTTGGTTTTTGTTTCATACCTCTTCCTCTTTTATCAGTTTGTATTGGTTGTTATCTAATGCTTTTGTTTCTTCAAAATTTGTATCAAGTATGTAGGTAACAAAGTTAATTTTAGCTTTAGACTGTACATATTGCCTTTACACCATTCCTGAGTTGAGTTGCCAAATTATCTTAACAAATAGCTTCCTTCTGGAGTTGATGAATTTTTATTTGTGTGAGAGTGACCGTGGAGCTTGCATTTTGAACTGTCATTGAGGAATAGGATATAATGAAGAACACCTAATAACATGGCAACATAATTTAGAAATTTTAATCAAACTCCAGAGTTGACATTTTTAAATTATTTTGTTTATTCAATTTCAATATTCGTTCAATTTTTGATGAAACTCTTATGTGTTGCAGATATGTCTCAAGTATTTTCAGCAACATTTAGTGAAATATGCACCCTATCTGACTTAAAAAAACGGCCATATTGGTGTTCAGATAACAGATCCTACAATTTATATCATAAATGCTTGAACGCATAGCCATATCAAAAGGTGTAGTTCCAAAAGCCATAAAGTAATGACAACTATTAAAAAAAAAGTTTTAAGATGTTACGATTATATTACCCAACATTCATTTCATTGAGTTGATCTTTGTAAGACAGTTTCTGCTGCGGAGTATCTAAGGTGTAATTTCCAAAGTGCCGATGTAGTAAAATTCGTACTTGAGTGCGTTTTAGAGATTTGGCACTGTTTTGGAGAAATGCTGTATTAGGAATTTGTCTGTACTAAAGAGTAAACATGTTTTAGAGATTTGGCTTTTTCATGGGGTTAGCATTTATTATTTCATGGATTTTTGTTAGTATGATTTGACAAGTCAGGTGACACTCAGTAAGTCCATCAGTCCTTGCTTGGTGAAGCTCTTGGTGATCCCTTTTGGTTCACTTAAGGGCCTGATTTTCTTTACTAAACCGTTCGGGCGTCAGTGCTGACGTTGATTAGCATGTCAGTGGATACATTCTTTCTCTTTCCCCATTCCCCTGTCTCCAATTGTAACTCTTATCTAGTTTCCTTTCTCTAGCACAGTCAAAACATTGAATCTTTCCTGCCCACCTTGCGTCTGCCAGTTTTCATGTTTCCCATGTTGTTGTTTCTCCCTTATCCTGCCGACTTGCTGTTTTTATGTGCATGTTATCCTAAGTGGGAACACACCGAAGGCATCATTCTCCGTTTTCCACAGTCCACACCAACTGATCCCTTTTTGCTGTGTTGAGATCGCCTTGCCTGTGGCTGCGAGTCTCGCCCATCATACTAACGGTAATGACGTGCGTGCAGGTGGACGCGGTGCTGGCGCACCACGAGCACAAGCAGACGCTCAACATCCTGGACCAGGAGTTCCGGCAGGTGTCCGCCGACATAGAGAAGGCTCATAAGAGCGCTGCTCAACTCGACCAAAAACTTGAAAGTGAGACAAGGATTGGTGTTTCATGCCGTCAAAATGGTGTATTAGATTCTCGCTTCAATTCTATAATTTTACTTGGTGGTTCATCTATTGAAATTTAAAAAAAAATACTTTTTACCGCACAAGTTTTGTTATGTTTTGTTCAGAGTTTCCTAATTAAAACGTAGCAGGTTTGTTTGAGTTCAGCTGTACAGGCGTAGGCCTTCTTAACATTTTCTCGTTGTGACACAGGCTAGCTTCCGATTCAACGGTCTTCCTGCATTATTAGCTCAAATATTGACATCTTTTGAAATTTTCAAACTTTCTTTTTGTTGGGAAGGTTGTACAACGTGAGATACCATAGTGTACTTGTGTTTAAACTCTCTCTACATGATCAGTGTGCGTGCATTTGACCTATATGAATTATGAAAAATATTAGTGATGGCCAGCAGTTGTGAACTTTCGAAACTTAAAGGCTTGGAGAAATTTTCTGATGAAAGTACCCGATTTCTTCTCATGACGTAACCAAATTCCATTGAAATTTTGGGATTCTAGTATCTGCTTCGACAATTGTATGCATCGTACATTGTTGTATGGCTCCTTCAATTTCAGTTTTTTAATTCTCTTCTGCATGCATGCAAGGGATTACAATCTAAGTTTGATGCTTCAGCTAGTGTGGTGACTTGCATAGGACGGTAGAGGGGTGTGCGGTGGACAGTAAGCAGGAGCGACGCTGTGTGCAGGTCTGCAGCGGCGCGTCACGGACCCCAAGCGCCACGCCGCCGCGGAGCGGGAGGCCGCGCAGCGCTGGGCTGACGTGGAGCAACTCAACCAGAGGCTGCACAAAATAAAGGCAGAACTGGCTGACATCAACAAATTGTCGGTGAGTGCTCTTTTCTGAGTCGTTTCCTATCTCCTGCTGGCTACTTCTGCAGCAAGACATGCTATCATGAGTAGTGATGTTACCAATACCATTTTTTTGGCCGATACCGATACCCATTTTTTGGCCGATACCGATACTCCAATACTAATTGAAAATACCTAGACTTTGACCGGTTTTTTAACCAATACCGATACTTTTCAATTATCTTCAAATAAAATCATTATGAGCCCTACATTGGTGTTATAATAAAATTATTTACTAATATGTCTTATAATATCACAATATTATCAATAAAGTCAATCCGCAAACACGCAACCAAAAGATCCAGAAACACACAACCAATTGTAAGATTGTTTATGAATTTTTCAAACATCTGAAAATAGAAAAAATTGCAAGATTCGTAATGTACGGTCCCCTCAGGGGGATACAACTATTGTATCTATGGGAATTAGCGCTCCCAGAGGAACCATGTGAGGGCCCGCGCTAAAGTTTAGGTAGGCTTCCTTTTTGTTGTAATAAAATAGGTTTTTGTTTTGTTACGGACCTTCTTTTTTCGGTTCACTGCTGTCCTGTTTTTCAGCACCTACTACTGTCTTCTTCAACCTTTTTCTTGTTTCATGAACTTCTTTCCTAGCTTACTGTTTCTGTGCACCTTGTGCATAGATTCCGCGTTCCCTCAACTCCATACTAAATGGTGCCTTCTTCTTTCCTCTCTTGGAACATCGTTGTCGTGGTTAAGGGAGGCTAAAACTTTCTTATATAATAATAATCGTAATGTACGGCGATCAACACGCTTAATTGATGTAAAATTATTAGCTTCGTAATATTTGACGATTTACAAGATAAATTAAAGTAGAATTGTCAGCTACTTCTATATTAAATTTACACGAACTTTGAAATGCACCTTCAACTTCATTTATTTGGTTTGGTTTTTGTTAGCCAGTCACATACTTTAAGAAATGAAAATTGAGTCAAACTAAATAGGTTTTAGTGGTAAAAGTATAATAATTTTATGTCGCTACTGTGTTAAAATATTCATGCTACATAGCTTTCACTTACTGACTGGCAGGCCGCAACCGAGACGGTACAGAAACGGTTTTGTGGAAAGTACAGAAATTTCTTGATACCTCTCCGACTCGCTCACCGTCAAAAGACTTAAATTCACCACTCGTACCTTTTGAAAGGATGCACCTATTGACTTCAAATTACTCTCAAGCAAAAGAGCAAAACATTTTCTAATTACATATCATAGACACGACCCAAACGGTTTTCTGGAAACTACAGAAATTCCTTGATAAACATTTCCGACTCGCATTTCCGACTCGTCATTTTTCAATGACTTGTGGGAATCAAACGCTTTTTCCTATGAATTCTTTGAAAAATAAAAATAAAATACTTCCGTAGGGAAATAAGCTCTCGGGTATTCACAGCATGTTTATAACATTCGAATAGGCAGTTATAGCCCAAATATTTTTTGAAATTTACACATACCCCCTTCCTTCCCCCCTCAAACAATTTTCTTTTAAATTTAAATTTCTCAGCCAATATTGTACATTGATACACGTTTTTTTATTAGATTCACAATGCAAATATCTACCAAAACTAAGTGCAGTTTTTTGGATTTGCTCTAAAAAAAATTTATACCTATTTGAATGAATATTAAAGACAATAATTCTATTTCTATGGACAATAAAAAATTTAAAATTGAAATTTTCGAAAAAATAAAACTTAGCATTTATAGTACTCACATTGATCTCCACGATGCAAAAAAGATCTCCTTCATAAGTGAAAAACTGTAGGAGAAATTGAGCCGCACAGCCGAAAAAACTTTTATGAGATAAAGCGTTCCAGTTTTTCAATTATTTTTCCAACAGCTTTTTACTTATGGAGAAGATCTTTTTTGCATCGTAAAGATCAAGGTGAGTAGTATAAACCTGCGTAGTTTTTTTTGATGAGTTAATTAGAAATTTTTTTTTTAAAGTAATAACTAAAAAGTGATATATTTTCTTAACAAAAATTAAAATACTTCCTAAAATTTTTTTTTGAAGTGATATCACAAAACTGGATCGAAATTTTGTAGACCAATTCATTGTGAATCGAACAAAAAAAACTAATCGTCTCTACGTACAATATTGACTTAGAAATAAGATTTTTTAGAAATTTCCCTTTGAGGAGGAGGGGAAAATATTTCAAATATTTTAGGGCTCTGAACATTCATTCGAATGTTCTAAACATGTTGTGAATACCTCCAAGCTTATTTCGCTCATAAAGCTCTTGAAGTGTTTTTTATTAATTTTAGGAGTTTTATACAAAAAACTCGTTCAATTCCCTAAAGTTGACCCTTTAGCACTCGTGCGTTGTCAAAAGATCTAACTTTACTCTGTTCTCAGATACGAAATAATAATATCCTCAACGTTGCTTAAATTTCAATCAACAAACTATTTACTTTGCACTTGTTGAATAATTCGATGCCAAATGTCAAGACCGAAAGCACTATATAAAATTTCTGAACAATATCATAGCAGAGGAGCATAATTTTCGTTTCTGAGAATACATTCCTGAAACGGTTCAGGATATTACTATCATTTAATTAACCAATTAATCAGTTAAAAAAAATGAGAACAAGTATTTCTTACCTATAGCTACAAATTGAAAAAAAGAAAGAAAGGAAGAAGCCTCTAAATACTCTGATTGACAAAGTTAATAATGATGAAGTTGGCAAACAGTAAAAGTTGGTTAACCTGCTATAAATTTCAGAAAAAATTATAGAAAACTCGATGACTCTGAAAGAGTGTGTTGAGACGTCAAAACGAATACATTCAGAATGACATAACCTCAAGAAGAATACATTAGCCTGTACAAAAAACTACCTCAGAAATCGTAGCGGGGGCAAATGCATTAACGCCTAAATGACCTGTTTTGCAGGAGGTTGAGTAAAAAGAAATATACCTTTCAAATCTGCAACACAGACTTAATTTTATAAGAAATAGTTAAGCGTAAAAATCAATAAACATAATTAGTATGAGGATTGGTACAAAACCAAAAGCCGAATAAGCATTTCAATGGATTAACATGTAAATGCAAAAAATAGGGAAAGCAAGGGAACACCAAAGCGAATTTGAGATAATAACCATGAGCAAAAGACAAATAGTCAAGTACAGGGTTTAGCAAATGCTTAAAAGAAAAACAAAGAGTATTCTAGCTTTGGAAAAAAAAATTCATAAACACAGGGCGAAGTCAAATATCAACTACAACGGCACGAGTCGAGTTCAACATAGAGATGTGACTAAAAAAAATCATGCCGTTTTTTTTAAAAACACGTTGTTTTACAAAAAAAACATTGGCAAAAAAGTGTGGATATTTTTTTTTAATATTTTGTCTGAAAATAACTCAGCAAGAAAATGAACCAAATTACATTATTTGTTTTCATGTCAGATTACAAAATACGAGGCCTGTCGAAAAAGTATCCGACCTTTGGCCAGAAAAAATACTTCAACAACCTGACGGGGTTGGGACCCTAATCCCCTTCAAAGTAGGCTCCTTGTGCTTCCACACACTTAGCCCACCGATCCTTCCACTGCCGGAAACACCTCTGGAAGTCTTCTTTTGGAATGGTGTTCAGCTCTGTCGTCGCGTTCCGCATTATCTCTTCTCTACTCTCAAAACGGGATCCTTTCAGTGGTGTCTTCAATTTTGGAAACAACCAGAAGTCGCAAGGAGCCAGGTCTGGAGAGTAGGGAGGTTGGCGAACGGTCGTAATTCCATGTTTGGCCAAGAAATTGCGGATCAAATGGGATGAATGTGCGGGCGCGTTGTCGTGATGCAAGTGCCAGTTGTTCGCAGTCCACATGTCTGGTCAAAATGGCATGTGCAGAATCTTTACTCACTCCAACCTCTTGGGCAATCTCCCGCACGGTCAAACGACGATCTGCCATCACCAAATTTCGCACCCTCTCAACAACAGCTGCACTCCGAGAAGTTTTGGGCCTGCCACAACGCTGCTCACTCTCCGCTGATGTGCGGCCATCTTTGAACCGGTTGAACCACTCCTTAATTTGTGTTACACCCATAGCATCTTCCCCAA
Organism: Morinoia aosen; assembly: GCA_030386875.1. Classification (NCBI taxonomy): domain Eukaryota; kingdom Metazoa; phylum Arthropoda; class Malacostraca; order Amphipoda; family Talitridae; genus Morinoia; species Morinoia aosen. The sequence continues at coordinate 74,418,774 of CM059557.1, forward strand.
ACACCTGCTGAATCTTACGAATTGTTTCAATTTGAGAATCACCAAGCTTTTGACAAAATTTGATGCAGTGTCTTTGCTCAATTCGTTCAGTCATCTTGCAAGAAAACTAAATCCGACAAACACTTAGAACAGCACCTTACTTGGCGACCCCCAGCTAGTGAGTGGCCCAAGTGAATGCGGTGAAAAAAGTCAAGCATGCGCATTAAGATTCCTCCTTCCACCGTGCACAGTGGCGCCGCCTTAGAATCACTACTTTGCGCGGGAAAAATTAAGGTCGGATACTTTTTCGACAGGCCTCGTAAAACAGCATACTTCTTAATTTATGGTTTTCTATGGTTTTATGAAATTTTTCATTTTTTGTGGTTTCATGTTTTGATATTTCATTTATTTTACAATACATGTGAATGACCTTCAACTCCCAAAATGATGTGTTATAATATATATTTACTTATTGGCATTGATAGAGATGTGACCAAAAAACCATGCTGTTTTTTTTTAAATGTTATTTATATAAAATATTGTGACTAAAAACATGGATATTAATATATTTTATGACCTAAAAAATCCAATGCTATTTTTTTAAAAAAACATTGTTTTTTATACAGAAAAATCATGTCTAAAAAACATGGCTATTATTATATTTTATGGGACCAAAAAAATAGTTTTTTAAAAACATTTAAAAAAAATCATGACTAAAAAACACGGATGTAAATATCAGGAAAGTCATTTTTCTTTATTTGAATTGTCTTTAGAAACTTATAAACAAAGAACACTCATAATATTGAAATCATATTTTATTTGAACTGTACAAGGTCTTAGAATGAAATATCAACAAAGAATCTATTCACTCAATAAACCTTTTGTAGACCAGCTCCATCCTCAGTTAGTCATTCAGTAAAATGTGGTACAATGGACAGTGAATTTTCACTGTTCATTTTACCACATTTTACTGAATGACCTACTGAGGATGGAGCTGGTCTCCGATACATTTTATAGAGTGAATAGATTCTTTGTAGATATTTTATTCTAAGACCTGGTACAGTTCTAATGGATATTAATATGCTTTGTGTGACCAAAAAATCCATGCTGTTTTTTAAACACGTTTTGGTTACAAAAAAGTCATGACTGAAAAACACGGATATTAATATACTTTATTTGACCATAAACAACTATATATGCTGTTTTTTGAAAAACATCTTTTTATAGAAAAATCATGACTAAAAAAACGTTTGTATTAATGTATTCTATATGCCATAAAAAACCATGCTGGTTTTTTAAATCATGTTATCTTTAGCAAAAAAATCATGACTAAAAAACATGTTATTAATGACTTTTTGTAAAAAACTTGGTTTTTGAAAATGTCACGTTTTTTTTGGTCAGATAAAATATATTAACACTTAGGTTTTTTAGTCATGTTTTTTTTTTGTAAATAAAAATTGTTTTTCAAAAAGCATGATTTTTTGGTAACATAAAATAAATTAATATCCATGTTTTTCTTAAAAAGAAGTCATGACCAGAAAATAAATAATAACTTTTTTGTAAAAAAACATGCTTTTAAAAAACAATGATTTTTTGGTGACATGAAACATATTAATATCCATGATTTTAAGACACTATTTTTTATGAAAAACACGTAAAATAAAACAGCATGGTTTCTTTGGTCACATAAAATATATTCATATCCAGGTTTTCTTATACATGATTGTTTGTGAAAAAAACGTATTTTAAAAAACATCATGGATTTTTTGGTCTCATAAACATTATTCATGTTTTTTTAGTCATGATTTTTTTAGTAAAAATCATGTGTTTTAAACCCTTCACTGCATAGTGTGTCGAATATGACACAAACTGAATTTTGCTGTGTGTAGGAATAATTGATTAAAACAAGTGCATTTCTGCGGTTTGTACCGCTAATGAGACATACTCTACAAACAATGAATGCTAATGAAACATGTTCGACAAACCCCTCCAGCGGCAGAGTTAGTTTGAACTCCATTACAGGCGAGTGCTGACGTTGCTATTTTTCTATTTCTGGAAATAATTCATGCAGTGAAGGGTTAAAAAAAACTGCCTGAGGTTTTTTAGGTCACATAAAATATATGTTTTTTAGTCATGATTTTTTTGTAAAAAAACAGCATGGTTATGTTTGGTACCAGAAAATATATTAATATTCATTATTATTAGTCATAATTTTGTTCGAAAAAAAATGTTTTAATTAAAAAAAACAGCATGTTTTTTTTAGTCACCTAAAATATATTAATATCCTTGTTTTTAGTCATTTTTTGTAATAAAAACATCAATAAAAAACCATACAATAAAAGTGGTGGATGATAACCCACAATTACCTAGAGGAGTCTAAGAGGAACAGCAGGAGCTACAGAACGTATATCGATAGAGTCAAAATTCAGAGCTTATTATCTCAACTATGTTTGATATTTTTGGTCTCATAAAAATAAAATCAGGCATAGTAGAGATAGTAAGCTCAGAATTTTGACTCCATCAATGTAAGTTCTGTGGCTCCTGCTGTTCCTCTTAGACTCCTCTAGGTAATTGTGGGTTATCTGCCACCACTTTTACTGTAAGGTTTCCTTTTGATGTTTTTATTACAAAAAAATGACTAAAAAACATGGATATTCATATATTTTAGGTGTCCAAAAAAAACCAAACATATACTTTACAAAATTTAGGTGTGTCAAAAAAAACACATAAAAAACATGATTTTGCAAAAAAAACGCCATCAAATAAAACCGTCTTTTTTGCATCACTAGTTCCACATAAACTTTGGTAGAAGATGGAAAAATTAAAGCATTTAATTTCAAAAGATATTCCTATGACACAGAGACTAATGATAGAATATTTGCATAAATGAAGATTTATATCAAACACTCTAAATTTTGGGTTTTGTGCTTCTATTTTCCCAATATGGCCCTAATATAAGTTTACCACTTCAAGTGCGGCGGGTTAAACTGAAGTTCAATATCCAGCTCAAATTTAGATTCAATTGTGGTAAGAAATTTTAGAAATAGCAAACATTGACTGGATCATGCCTTCATTTAACTTTCATTTAGGATTTACAGAAATTGAGTCAGTGACTGCTTGTCGGCCAGCAACATTATGAAAATCACCTAAATGACCACCGGTGGGTCACGCCGCACTTAACGTGTTAAATTTGGTTACCGGGGATATTAATAGGGAACATCCTCCACGAAAATTTTTTCAATGTGAATGACGTTAAAAAATTCAAAGTGAAGAGGTCAGTATAGCTATCGCTAAGAATCATTCTTCAGCGCTACTGTCGAAAACTGAGAATAAAATTAACCTTGAAGTGTAGACAAAGATCCAATATTTGATCGGGTGAAGTGTGATATTTCAAGAAGGAATTTATGAGGCAAGAAATATCTTATTAGCCAATAGCCCTTTGGTATACGGCCCTAAGATCATCAAAAACTTGGCCAATATTGCCATTTTAACATGTTAACAAAAAACAGAAGTACATTTTGGTTGAAGTCAGGATTTTAGTAGACTTTTCATTGCCTACACTAATGACGAGTAAGTGCTGTATTTGTGCAGTACAATGTTGTATTACAGTAAGTAATTGCCACTAGGGACTTCTTCAAATTCATACTTTTGCCGAGAGAGCAGTTAGAGTATGTAATTGCAGCTAGACCGTTTGGGTTGTGTCTAATAATATGTAAGTAGAAAATGTTTCGCTCTTTTGCTTGAGAGTAATTTGAAGTCAAAAGGTGCATTCTTTCAAAAGTTACGAGTGATGAACTTTTGACGGCGCGAGAGTCGGAAAGGTATCTCAAGAAATTTTTGTACTTTCCACAAAACCGTTTCTGTACCGTGTCGGTTGCGGCCTGCCGGTCACGTACGTCGCTCATCGGGAATTCAAAGTAGAAAATTCAGTAAGTGGGCCTGATTAAGCGCTGTAATTCAACAGTTAACTAACTAATTTACTGGGTGTGAAAAGGCTCTTTATTTGATTATACTCTCACTTTCATGAATTATGACCTTCATTTTTATGATATAATACGTATTATTGGAAAGTATCGGCCGAATTTTGCCAATACCGATACAAGTAAAACTGACCGATACTGCCGATACCGATACATCGGTACATTAGTACATCACTAATCATGAGTTGTTATCAGCAAGACAAGTTAGGTTTGTTTTCTTGCAGTGTAAGTGTTACGTAATGCCTTGGAAACTTCCAACCAAGCGTTGATGTGAAATGTTCCCGTAGAATGTTGCCTAGACTAGATTAAGTTTGAAGTCTACTTGGTAAAATATTTCGTGGATGTTAGTTCATATACGGTTCAACTATGCCTTATAGTAGTAGCAATAGAAGGCATTGTAGAATGACTGAGACATGAACAGGAATCTTTGGTTTGTGCTATTGGCTTTGCTATTACCGTGTTGGTAGAATATGTACTGAAGGGTGATGGGGGGGTCCTGTCATTCTCTTAACTAGTGTCGCCAAAATTCTCTTGCAAGCTTTGCCAGGAAGTGTTGTCAAAACGCTTGATGAACGGCGCTTTGTATCAAAATTGAGCTTTAAAATAATCTTGAGCTTTAAATAATAATAATAATCTCTTTTTATCATGATATTCTTAGTTGGTTTTCCTTTTTATCCTTAAAGTGAGATTTCCCAGAAATCAATCTATTTCATTTATTTTAGACATCATGATGTTTGTCGTAGTTCCCAAGCAGAAGCAAGAACTGCTGAGTGGTTGGGTATTTTCTGAGGTAAAGTAATGGAGCTGGCCAAAGTTTTTCTTCTCCTAGGCTTTCCCGTATGAGTAGGAGTGTCTTCTTCTAATGGCTCTTTTATCTAATTCCACACCGCCCATGAAGTTGAAATTCTACCGTTTCTCCGCCAACTTTTACTGTTTCTTTCTGAAGTCTTAATGCATATATAGTTTGACCTACCAGTGTTGAAAGTTGAAATGATGAATCATTGAATTCCTAATGTAAGCTGTAATATTTTCGAATCTCAATAACTATGCTTTAGGCTTTTTTGAAAAGCACTTCTACTGAAAGTATGAGGAATATTAATTCGTTCATTTCCTATGAAGTAAAATGCTTTACAAATATTTTCTTTTTGTCCCTTATTTCTAATAGTGATCCTGAATGTCCTTTGATAAACTTCCTTCTTTAGTTAAAATCTTCCATCATTGGCAAAAAAACACGAAGTTTTGCTAAAAGTTCACTGTAAAAAGCGATAATTCTTCAAAACTCCATCTTATATTGAGTGCCTTTTCATTGTAATTGCCCTGAGAGAGACACAACTATTGTATCGGTGAGAATTAGCACTCCCAGGGAAAGAATGCAAGTTCCTGAACTCAAAGCTTGGTAGAGTTTCCTTTTGTGGACACAGAAAAGGCTTTTGTTTAGTTACGAACCCTCTTTTGTTTCACTGCTGACCTATTTTTTAGCACCTATTAATTTCTTCAACTTTCATTGTATTTACCCCCAGGGGGATACAATTATTGTATCTATGGGAATTAGCGTTCCCAGGGGGACTATGTGAGTGCCCGAGCTAAAGGTTAGGTAGGCTTTCTTTTTGTTGAAATAGAATAGATTTTTGTTTTGTTACGGACCATCTTTTTTCGGTTCACTGCTGTCCTGTTTTTCAGCACCTACCACTTTCTTCTTCAACTTTTCCTTGTTTCATGAACTTCTTTCTTAGCTTTCTGTTTCTGTGCTCCTTGTGCATTGATTCCGCGTTCCCTCAACTCCATACTTAATGGTGCCTTCTTCCTTCCTCTCTTAGAACATCTTTGTCGTGGTTAATGGAGGCTAAAACTTTCTTATATAATAATCATAATAATAATAATAATAATAATGTCATTGTATTTCAAGACCTTTCTTTTGAATTTAATGTTTGTATGCGCACGGGATCTTGTGTGGGAACACACCGCAAAGATTTCCCTATTCTTTAAACTCCATACTAAATACTGCCTTCATCTTCCTTCTCCTTGGAACTCCTTTGTTTTGGTCAAGGAGGCTTACACTGATTTGTAATTTAACCTTTTGTTCTAGTTCAATTTTTCATGTTTGAGTGGGAGCGTCTTGCATTCGTTATGTAATCTTTGCTGCGCTCAGCGTCTTGAGGCAGCAAACGAAGGCTAAATGTGCTCACCGTAAGTTTTACACTGTCGTCCAATTTGGGGCTCGATGCCTGAACAGATGCGCCACTAGTACCTGTATTAAATGTTTCAGGACGGAGGCAAACCCGCAGCTCTTGTGCAGAGCTCGCAGGCTCAGGAGACAGAAAGGGAGCGGCTCATTAGAGTGGGAGAGATCACACCCTTCGCTCCTGATAGCTCTTTGCCCCACAAGTTAGTTTAAACCTTATTGCTTGCATGTCCTTGTGAAACTGTGCAAGTACATACAGTGTAGAGTAGTCTTTGTTTGTGCTCTGCTGTTTTTACTTGGCTCGCAAGGGTTTCAGGCGTGTTTCTTGTTTGTTCTACTGGGTTGCCGTGGTAATCATGAAACATTTCTGTTCTATCTTGCGTTGCATTCTTAAGTTCAGCGCAAACGTTTGCAATCACTCTCGCCGACTAATTGAATTTGTGCAGAATTGGATGAGTGCCCTCTTGCGCCCGCGGTATAGTGACAGAAATTTTAAGATATTCTGTGACGAAATTGCTCACTGTTGCGGTAACTTTGTTCTGGTGTGATACTAGAAACTATAAATAATGATGGGCAAATTTAGTCAGAGTGGTGCTATCCTGGGTCTTTTTTAAATTGAAATTTGGCATATTTGTCTAACGTTTTCATGAAAAGTTTTAAAGGGTTATTATTACCAACACTAATTGGAACATTTGATATTTGGAGAGACGAAAAGAGTAAACGATTTGAAGCAAACGAAGGCAGTAACTAGCTTCTGTAATGGTTGGTCTCTGACACTCTCAAAACTCTGAAAGCGCCACATCGTTACTTTTTCACCATTCGAAAATGCAGAAGAAATTTATAACTAATTCGAAAATCTTCACGAGCAGCTGTTTTGTCTTGTATACCATGTTCATGCCTAATTCCAAAGAGATCTTAGCTGAGGAAACGTTTGCATACACATTTGTATGATCAGTTCGTTTAAGCAATGCTTTGTTCATTATCAACAGAGGATCTGCGCATGAGCTTGCAAGTAACTCATATTTTCTGCTCACTCCTCAAGAAAAGAGACCTGAGGGATCTCCTTAATGCACAAATTAGTTTGGGCTACCATCCATTCTGTTGAAATTGTTCAAATCATATGAATTTCTCCACAAAACTTACACATCTTAAAAGCATGAAAAAATACTGTTGTTCTTGGGTATAATTGTTTTATATATCCGAACGTTTTGCGAAAAAATGCGCAGCTAAATAAGAGTAGAAAGTGACAACCTATCTTCGATTTCAAGAGAAAAGACTCCTGCGTAGGCACATGATAGGCAAGAGGCTGAGGTTCGTCTATTCGATGCTATGATAACTTGCACCCCCCAGGGGAAAACTGTTGAGTTACCTCAACTATAGAAAGGCCTTCGCGATTTCTAATTTCCGTGCCCACTTTGCGTTTTTATTTTCATACTTTCTTTGCTATCGTTTTGCTTTTCTTCCTCTACTTATCGTTTTGTTTCTCTGCACAGGGTATTGTGTGTGGAAACACGCCTTATGTATAAATTCTCGGTTTTTCTACAGTCTTGTTAAATGGCCTCTTCTCTTCGCTCTCTCTCCTTTGTTGTGCCTTGGAAGTCTTGAGGTAACTAATATAATAACAAAATAACTGTAGAAATGCTATGTTGCCCAATGATAACCAAGATAGGATGGACTTTTGAGAGGTATCATCATGAAAGGTCAATATTTGGGGGTTAGAGGTTGATAGGTAGGAAAACTTATGTTGTTGCTATAATGAATAATGAATATCGAAATAGTACTTCACTCCAAGTTTAAAATACATATTACCTGGTGATATACTGCAGGCAAAATAGCTGTCGTGAATACATAGAACAAAGCTCTCCATGCTAGTTAAGCGTGTTCACCGCGTTTCGGCGGTTGTGAACGGTTAGTTTGGTTAGGTTGTAAATATTACAATTGGGAAATCCACGTTACTGCTCGACTACAATTTTATCCTTCGTTAGAAATGTGGAAAATACAATTGCGCTATAACATTTCTCCTCATGCGATAAATTATATCTACATGAAGTTCGCGAAACATGAAATGTAAGTCATCTATACCAGTGGGTGAAAGAGCAATTAACCTATTGGCACACACAAGACCCAATATGCGGGGAACGTATTAAGTTGGGGAAAACTTGATTTTTTTGTGTTTTTTGTCGTCCATGTACTCTCATTGCTTATTTGATCTTTGAGTTGAAACTTCTCGTATCTGCAGTATGTAGCTGTGATATTTCTATTTTAAAATAGTTGAAAATTTTCATAGTGCAGCCTAATTGAAAAATTCTCCAAAAAGTAGGGTGTAATAATTTATTTTCGTGGCGTTATTTAAAATGATCGTGTCTACCTCCCACAAACCTGGTCTCGCCGCGTCACTGGTATTCAATAATCGGCCCCATCGTTAATTTGAACTAACTTCAACTCAGATAGAAGAACTTCATTGCTCTGTGAAAAATTCTGACTATTTTGGTATTGCATGAAAAGCTTCTACGTATACTCACGTAAAGTCAGTGCCACGTTTCTCGTGGTAAACTTTGTGGACATATGCGTGGTTGCTTGGTCTGATTTGAGCAATTTACTTAGAGCCAAGATTCTAATAGCCACCAGGCAGGCGGGGTGTGCCAGACTTGAAGTTAGTTGTTACTGCGTGAAGTTAAGGTTTCATGGGTTTATCCAGTATATCAACTGCAAGTGAAGTAGACAGGAGTGCAGTTATGATGTCGTAGATGCTGAAATAATCTCGTAGTAGAATTAGCTTCTATCTTTCTCTAGATGTTGTTCCTCCCCCCGCACAGAGATGCAACTATTGTATCTATGGGAATTAGCACTCCCACGGGGAAAATGTGAGGCATTGAACCGAGTGTTGGGTAGGCCTTTTTTTATTGAAATCAAATGTTTTGTTCTCACGTTAAAGACCATCCTTTTTTTCGGTTCACTGTTCTGTTTTTCAGCGGCTATTGCTTTCTTCAACTTTTATCTTGTTTCATGAACTTCATTCTCAACTTACTGTTTCTATGCTCCTTCTGCATTGATTCAGCATTCCCTTATCTCCATACTAAATACTGCCTACCTTCTTCCTCTCTTCAATACGCTCTTTTTTTCTAGCCGTTAGGGAGGCTTAATCTAACTTATCTTAATCTTGACCTTCCTCTCTTTGAAACGCCTTTGTTGCTGTTAGGGAAGCGTAAACTAACTTATCTGAAAAACAGACAAGTGGCTGGTTACTTAAAAAATTGTTTTTCTTTTTCCAGAGAAATCACTACTGCAGCAGGTCCATCACCTTCGAGGCATTTTCTTGGGAATGTTCAGAGTTCATCTCCGATCTTAGCCCGTCTACTAAAGCGAAAGAAAAATGATTCTAATGTTAATGCAACTGATGCAAATTTGAAGCATTCTCAAGTCAAGCATAAAAAAACCAAAATTGGAGATGAGGAGCTGTCTAAGCGTTGTGCTTCTTCATTTACTGGTGAAACATCAGGGGTTTCCAAACCTGAAATTGTCACTGAAATTGCCAGCGATGATGAGGGTTCAGAGTACTTGCCTTCTGATGCTTCCCTCTCTAGTGAGGAGTTGGACGCAGAGGATGATGATTGGGAGCTGGACAAAGCAAAAAGTAAAAAGGTAGTAGTAACTGGAAAGAAAAAGAAAAGTGTTAAAAGTAAAACTGGCAGAATATCATCAAAAAACAAAGGAAAGGTCTCAAAACATAATGTGGATGACAGTAACTATGAATTATACCAGAAGCGGTTAAAAAAGTGGAAGAAAACTCAAATAGTGGATTCTTCTAAAAAACAAGATTTCTTTGATTATGAGGTGATTGGCCACTGCATGAAAGTTCCCCGCATCATCTGGTCAAGGCTGTACAAATATCAGCGCACTGGAGTACAGTGGCTTTGGCAGCTCCACTCGCAGGACTGTGGGGGAATTCTGGGCGATGAAATGGGACTGGGTAAGACGGTGCAGATAATAGCATTTCTGGCGGGCCTGCAGTGTGGGGGAGATCCGAGCCATGGGCCTGTGCTCATTGTGTGTCCTGCCACTCTGCTTCACCAGTGGGTCAGCCACTTCCATCTTTGGTGGCCTCCATTCAGAGTGGCCGTGCTTCACCGCTCTGCAGGGTATGCTGGTAAAGTAGGAGTGCTAATGCACAACATTGCTAAGGATAAAGGGGTTCTGATTACCTCGTACACTGGGGTTAGAAGCCATCTTGACTCGCTTCTGAGGCACAATTGGCATTATGTGATCCTCGATGAAGGACACAAAATTCGCAACCCTGATGCTCAAATTACTCTGGCTGTCAAGAACTTCTACACACCCCACAGGCTCATACTTTCTGGTTCTCCAATTCAGAATAGTCTCAAGGAGCTATGGTCTCTCTTCGACTTTGTTTTTCCAGGCAAGCTTGGTACGTTGCAAGTTTTTCTGCAGCAGTTTGCTGTACCCATCACTCATGGGGGCTTCGCGAATGCCAGTCGAATAGAAGTGGAGACAGGATATCAGTGTGCCGTGGTGCTGAGGGATACGATAACGCCTTACCTGCTCAGGAGAATGAAAGCCGACGTCAAGGCGCATCTCGCGCTGCCAGAAAAAAGTGAGCAAGTTCTTTTCTGTGCCCTAACAAAAGAGCAGCGATCGCTGTACCAAGAATATCTGGCTGGTGACCAGTTGTCTCGCATTATGTCCGGTAAAATGAAGGTTTTTGTTGGCCTCACTAACCTTCGAAAGCTTTGCAACCATCCCGACTTGTTCACCGGGGGCATCCGTCTATGTCAAGGCGAGACTGAAGACGATATTCCTCGCTTCAATACCTTCGGATGGTGGGAGAGGAGTGGAAAAATGCAGGTGTGTTCAATTACAACTATTGAATCGTGAATATTTTGCTGATAGTTTAAAATTTAGTGTATGTAGGTCCGAACTTTGTAATAGTGGAGTTGGTGTTCGGTTTTTGCTGCAGTTTTATACTTAACTTGTGAAAATCCCACACATTTTTCCAATCTGTCTGGAAAAAATTTTCAGTTTGCTTATTTTACACAAAAGAGTAGCTGCTCTAAATCCTATTTTAGTGGGCCATAAGCCATATCGAGACATGGCTGTGCTTATTCATGGCTTATTTATACTAAGAAGTATAATTCAACAGTTACCCTTGGAGTTTATATCAAAATGTAAGGACGATATTTAACTGGCTCAAACTCATGAAGGGAATTTTTACTTTTCCATTTTACTAATGTAAGCGTTCTAAGGTTTTTGTGTAGAGAATTTGAAAAATAATTGTTAATGTTTTCATATATTTATGTCAAAAACACAGTGCTACCTCAAGACATGAAATCAGCAACTCGGTGTGACAGGATTGTTAGTTGCGGTTACGACAGCAATGACAATTGAAAACAAAATTAAAATTCTTGTATATAGTAAAGGAATTATGGTAGTATTTGCAATCTTTCCCATTGTTGAGCGAGAGTTAGTAATGCGTATTAAAATACGTTCTCTGGTTCGAGATGGAGGTTTGACCTGATAGTAACACAAGTAGGTTTGACACAACAGTAGACTGGAGGCGTATTATCATTAGATTTGGGCATGATGTGTGGCGGAGGTAAACTAGTGCTTGCTTGGCCAGGTTGTGCAAGGCGTGCTGAAGGTGTGGCACAAGCAGGGCCACCGCGTCCTCCTTTTCACGCAGTCGTCACGGATGCTCGCTATCCTTGAGAAATTCGTGCAGCAGCAGGACTACACTTACCTCAAAATGACCGGGTGAGTCCTATTTCTCAAGGTAATTTAAGGGCGTGCCTCGCACTCGAGCACAGTACAGTATTCAGAAATTGTCTAATAATTTGACACTAATGTGTGTATATTTTAAGAAGTTCTGTAAACTTGTGTTGACGTAGGGATTATACAAGTTCCTATATATTTTTGTATTAAATATTTTTGGGTTTTAGGTATATTATTAATCTTTTTATACTATTGTTTATATACTAATTTTCGTAATTGTACGTGGTTTATAAATGTGGAATCGGCCGATTTAATCAACCCGTACTATGCCCCGCACTGTATTATTCAAATCACTACTATTGTTGTTTCAGAAGAGTGGAAAATGTGTTGCGTTGAGTGCAAGGTGATCATCATCACCTCAATGCTTGTGCTAGTGGACTAGAGAATGTGTCATGCTGAGTGCAATTTATATTAATGATTGGTAAGAAGGGTTTAGCGTTGCTCAGTATTCTTCTTCATAAAGACTAAGAATTAGTTGTGAGTGCCACATTGATTCGAATTATCATTTTTTGTATTGACCTTTTTTCTCTTCTGTGAAAGATAGTAACTTTGTTTCCAAGTAATGAGCTTAAGCTGATGTGTTGGTGTGTATCTGACCTTTATGAAACATCTGTGTCGTCCGTAATTTGTGTGTAGTAAGGGGACACCTTGAAATAAGTACCAAATGCCTTGGCAGTAAGCGATAATGAGAATAATTGTGTAACATGTCCGTAGTCGCAGAGCTTCTTTGAGCTAGAAAGACAGCCATTTGTACTTATCCGGTAGTATTTGAGATAAATTTGTAATCCAATGTGGCAAGTCAAAAACAAAGTTTTATAGTCTGATGGCTTTCACTTGTCTGTGGGCAGGGCGACAGCAGTGGGCGGACGCCAGCAGCTCGTCGAGCGCTTCAACAAAGACGGTAGCATCTTCCTCTTCCTGCTGACCACGCGTGTCGGCGGCCTGGGGGTCAACCTCACAGGTGAGGCATACGTCAGGCCATCTTCGTTCAGCGTACTGACCAAATCTGATCATTTAAGGGTTTACGGCTTGTCATTGAATTAGGGTGTAAGAGGGTCAATTTCGCATTTATTTTCTAAATCTAAACATTATACAAGTCGTTTGTATTGTATTTTAGGTGCCGACCGAGTTCTGATTTACGACCCTGACTGGAACCCTTCAACCGACACTCAGGCGAGGGAGAGAGCGTGGAGGATCGGCCAGCTAAACAACGTCACGATTTACCGGTGAGGGTAGTCAGCTGTACGGAGGTTGGCCTCATCCTTTGTTAGTTGAGTCAGTATCAACTGTTGTAGAGACTTCGTATGCACTTTCTGCAAAGTTAAGATGTTGCTATCAGTACCTGCTATTTTTTATGTTTTGTGTCCCATTTGGTAATTAGTTAAAAGCATGTTGTTTTTGTGGTTGATTATATTTATAGTCAATTGTTTCACCTTAAATTCAAGATATATACCGTAAATTTTTAGCTTCTCATCTTCAATTGAATGAATCATTTGAAAAATGAACGTATATGCACGAATACAGTAATGTTTTATGTATTAAAGAACTTTTAGGACCTGTTTCGGAAGTACCTTTTGATGCAAGTAAATGATATTTTTCGCGTTTGCTCGTATGTTATTTGAAAATAAAGGTTTAAATATTAGAGTGCATGCTAAAAGTTGTGTAAGAAAATTTTTTTCACACTCCTCAAGAGGCACAAGATAAGCAAAAGGTTGATGTTAGACGAGCTTGTCTTGCCAGTGAGATGCCGTATGTGCACAGAGAGGAAAAACGGATAGGTTACCTGAGCTATAGGTAGGCCTTTGCAACTTCTACCGTCCTCTTTACTTTTTCCGTTCTACCTTATTCACTCTCTCTTTTGTCCTTTCTTCTATTTCTACGCCTGAACTTACTGTTTCTATACGCATGGTATCCTGTGTGGGAACGCGCCTCGTGCATCGTCTCCCCGATTTCCCATGTCCATATGACATAAATGGTTCCTTCTCTTTCGGCTTTGAAAAAATCTTTGCGATCTAAATGGACCCTGAAACCAACTACTAAACTACTACTTGTCACAGCGCGTTTGAACTAGATTGGTTCGGTGGGGGAACTTAACTGTACATCATACCCGAGGTCAGTCTGCTCCGAGCGTTGGTAGCGTTACGATCATTGATTAATGCCCCCTTGTTTTGGGATCACGTCACGACATGCGTTTGCGAAAACTTACGAACAAAAAAAAATTGATCAATCTTTTTTACACTTAACTCCACAAAAAGCTGCCGAAGCTCGTGGGTTACTTCAGCAAGCCTACAGGGAACTCGTTCAAAGTACAAAGTGTATGAAGAAGTTCAAGGCAGGCAGAGAAGGAGGACCGATAAAAATGTGACTCGGGTGTTGATGTGTTCAATTTTGCCACTCACTTTACTATTCCAAAAGGTATGCGCCAATACGGTCGTTTAACTATTGACAGGGTGGAAATTAAACCTTACTTATAAAATGTTACTACTGGTGTTAAACGTGCTAATTAAAGTACGGCAAGAAGACAAATCGCCAAAAAGCCAAATGGTAAACCCGGGCATTCCAAAACCGAAGGAAGCTAGGATAAGCAAATTCAAAGTGGAAACAATGGTGGTTATCTTTTTCGACGCCAAGTGTGTGGTGCACCTCAAGGACACTCCGTCAGAGTTGCATATTCCTTGGATGTACTATGGATGTTTTAGTAAAGGGTCACCCACTTGAGAAAAAATGTTTCCGTTACGTGGCTGCTGCATCAGTTAGTGCGCATATCCACTTGTTCTTAATTTCCTGGTGAAGCACAACGTAGCAGTACTGCTGCAGCCACTCCATAGTTCCAACCCAACACAAGCCAACCTTTTATTTTTACTACCAGAAATAAAGATCTACTCAAACTACTCCGTACTTTAAGACTTTCTAAGCGGCTACGACGACAGTTTTTATCGAGGTTCCCTTAGAGTGAAAAAGTGTTTAGGTACTCGTGGAGAGTGATTTAAAAATTATTTGCGTTTTGCACTATCAATATTATATTTTTTAAAACTTTGACTGCGACGTGCGCCACCGGTGGTACACGGAGGTAATTTTCATAATGCTGCTGATCGACCAGTAGTCGCAAATTCAATTTTCATAAATACCTAATCAAAGCTAAATAAAGGCACAATCCAGTTCATGTTTGGTGTTTTCAATATAGTTCACTACAATTGACTTTAAATTTGAGTTTGGTGTTGAACTTAATATTTAGTAGTCGCAGTCAAAGTGTTGAGAAAATTTTTCATGACTATGGGGTGCGAGTGCACTCCTTCTAATTGACTAATGATTGAGTAGATTATTGCATTTCAATATTCAAGTGGCTTTCGTTGTCTCTTGGCTCTAAAACACTGGGAATTCCTGGTTTACGGTACTCCCGACCTGCGACGTTTTGTCGTTTACGACAGCACCCCCATTGATGTGCAGTTTCCATTGAACCTTGTACCGCTATGCCGACGTAACACTGTTTTTACGTTGAGACTTGTGCTAGTGAAGGGAATGAACGAATCGTTTTGTGGTAGCGTATGAGGGAAGAGGAGAATGCAGTTTTTAAATTGCTACCATACTTCAGATTTAATTGTGCTTAAGTTTATTTTGTTCTTATTTTTAAGCGAGAGATCATTTCTCCTAATTGCAAGTCATTCTTTTCTAAGGGTAGTATTTCAAAGAAAAGGAATTAAGAAGCGAAGAATTTTGTTTTGTGTTGTGTTATAGAATTCTAGAATTCCGTTAGCGTACGCAAGTAACGTAGGTACTCATGTGGCGTAGATCAATTCCTACTTCGGTGGAAAATCGGCTCAAGTCATCGTTCATGAACGAAACTCTCACTTGAGCCAAGCACTCACTATTTTACATTACTGTGTAATTTGAGGGTGATAGTCATTTCAAAATCAAAATGTGTGTACTAACTAATTCGTTTACAGGTTGCTGACTGCCGGCACGATTGAAGAGAAAATTTACCATCGCCAAATATTCAAGCAGTTCTTGACAAACCGCGTACTGAAGGATCCCAAGCAGCAGCGCTTCTTCAAGACCAACGATTTGTTCGAACTTTTTAGCCTCAATGAAGGAGAAGAAGAGAAAACAGAGTCTTCGGTTCTCTTTGCTGGCATGAACTCAGACATTGTGCCTTCCAATACTCCACTTAAAGGGAAAAGAATCAGCAATAAGACAAGGAGAGGATGTAAACCTTTAAATAGGGAAAAGCCAAAGAAAGATCATAACGATTCCAAAGTGCATTTGAATAGTGATCAAACTCGTCAGAATTGTAAAAAACTAAATTTAATCAGTGAGAATTTGCCTAGTTCGAATTTAGATTTAATCAAAAAGTCAGACGAAAAAAATTCGTCATATTCTCTTGGCAGTCAATGCGAGCGTTCAGATGAGAAAGAAGTTTCAATGCTACCTGATTCCCTAGAGAATTTCGGATTGATGGACGATGAATCGCATGTGACGGGTGTCTCAGATAAACCTGCTTTGAACATTCGTGAAGGGTTACGTAGCAGCTCTGAAGAAACCATTTCCCTGCCATCCGCAATGGCCCACTGTAGCAATACAAGTATTTCAATGGGAATGAACGATACATCCTCTGAGTCAGCCTCAGTGAGCAAGATGAGCTCTTCTCCAGAGAGAGAAGGAAGTGTCTCCCTTCAATCTGTTGTTCCCGCCGGTCAATTTTCCCTCGGGAAAGTTGATGATAAACCTGTTAGTGATTCCAAAGCAACTATTGCTACCTCTGACGATACCATTGTTGCATTGCAAGATGGAGCAGGAGAGAACTGTTCTGTCACCAATGATGTTCAAGATTTTAAGTGTGTAATGTTAAGAAAAGAAGTTCACAGTAATTTTAATTCTGAGCGACCATGTCTTGATGGTGATCACCAAAGAGACGAGGGGGTTCACGAGCCCGAAAGTGAACCTAATGAAGAAGATGCTAAAAGAAAGAAGATGCGTATGCTTGCCAAAATGCTTAGTAAACAAATGGGAAAGAGTTCTACGTCTTCTGGAACCACGGCTATTACCAGTGGCGACCCTGAGTCATCTTGTAAACCAGTTAGGAAAAGCTTGAAACGTAAATCAGTGAAAGAAGATAATCCTAGGCATGACAAAAAAACGAGTCACAGTCAAGGTCGCAGATTTGAAGGCGAGCGTATCAATTATCTCGTGAAGAAAAGAAAAGTGAAAGTAAAACGCCAAGATAAAGCAGAAGAATCCAAAGCTGAAGATGATTATGTGCTCTCCAAACTATTTAAGAACTCGGGTGTGCATACGGCATTGAGTCATGACGCAATTGTTAATTCTAGCGATCCTGATTATCTATTACTACAGTCAGAAGCTGACAGAGTTGCTAAGGAAGCCATGAAGGCTCTCAGGGCTTCCAGGACTCAGTGTCGTACGGTCTCTCTCGAACAACAAAAGCCACACAAAGTGAGATTTGGGTTCGACCCGAAGGAGTCGGATGATATTCCTATGTTTAATGACGACAGTTCTACTACCTCTACAGGAGAATATCCCGAGTTCGGTTGCTCGTCTTTTAGTAGCGAGGCTGGTGGTGGGATGATGTCTTCCAGTCAGCTCCTACTGCGCATGCGCGCCCGCAACACGCAGTTTGGATCAGGGGAACATGGCCCTGATGACGTCAGCGAGGGAAATGCCGAGGTCGCGATATCCGCCTCTGCCAATTTTGATTCGACCGTGTCAGAAAATTTAGACCTGTTAAGTGACATCCGAAACTTCGTGGCGTTCCAAGCTCAAGTTGATGGTCGGGCATCTACTTCTGAAATAATTACCAAATTTCGTGACCGTTTGCCGAAGGAAAAAACTCACATTTTCAAAGCCCTTCTCAAAGAAATTTGTGATTTCAGGAAAGAAAACGATGGTAAAGGCATTTGGTACATAAAACAAGAATTCCATTAATGTTCTTCTCATTACTGTTTTTACTGCTATTATTGTTAATCAGCTTTTCAGAAATTTCATGTTGAAATGGCCAGATTTCAGTGATAGAGATAGTTTTCTTCTTCTACTTTTTGATTCATAGATAGCGTTATAGTTATAACTTCTTATTAAATACAAAGCGCAATTTTTCCTGGCACAATCAAGAATTATTCTCGACTTTTTGACTTGTTTTCCTTTTAGTTTAGTTCTTCTTATTAGAGTGGTTTAATGTAAAAGGTAAATTTTTGTACAAAACATGAGTATTTTATTCAAAAGTTTTAGCTTAACTTGAAAATATTTTCTTAGGATTTTCAACAAGAATTGTGATATAAATATAAATTGTGATATACAAGTGCTAGACTCATGATGTGAAATGTTCAATGATAGGCGATTGTTCACTGTTAGCAGAAGGAAACTCATTTTGTTTCTTAGAAATTATATGTAATATGTTTGCAGTAAAATGGTAACAAATTTAGATACTTTTTTTCTAAAGAGTTCTGTATCAAGGTCTTAACACTTGTGCATTTTTTCGGTAAATTTGAGTGTCTTTGACACTACCGTCTGAAGACCTGACACTCCCTTGAACGTTAATTCTAAAAGCGGCTAAGAAGAGCCTATAGCCTGCCACTGAACTGAAGGAACGAGCGTTGACATTCTGGGGCTTTCCCGTGTATTGCAACGAACATGGCTCGAACCAGTTTTTAAACATTCGTTGCAAGGGTCTTAGGGTCCTTCCTGTGAGTTTCATCTCACTATTCACCGAGAAAGTACATCAAACCAGGGCTTGAAAATATTTATCACTCATGTACAAAACTTTAATCACAGGCTTTGCAGTCCTTCCGAAAACTGGATTATAAATTCAAACATTGAAAGCGACATAGTATATTGTAAGTCCCACGAATGACATTCTGTTTGCTCAAAACAACTTATTTTAGCAAACTGTATCTGCAATGATCGAATGCCTGAGTTACTTGCATCTTTCGTACGCAGCGATGACGTCTTTAGATAGTAAGTACCGAGAAACAATGACTGGTTACAACTCAGCTGAAGCATGATTGCCGGCAGAGTTTGCATGGGCTGGGAAAAGAAACATGCGCTGAGAAAACTTGCCACAAACCGACGCACTTGCGTACGTTAACTTGAGGTCTGTCGTACATAACACTGGGGAAAACTAATTTTATTTCATTTAAAAAAGACCTTTCTTTAGTCAATTTGAGTGTGTTGATTTCAAATCTGAAGTTGGTGTTCGTTAGCTACAAATTTTTATGGAATTTGACATTTGTAATGTTTTAATTTTTCACTATTATAGGAAATTGTAATACTAGCCACAAATTTTTGGGCTCGCCTGAATCTTAAAACGGTATGAAAGTTATATCTGTATATTTATAAGGAAAGAAACAAAATATTAAAATGTGATTTCAGAGTGAATTACACTATTTTTGATTGTGCCGTTTTTCCCGATAGCGTTTCTTAAAAATTTCAATTTTTATCCCTAAATTAGAGTAGCATCAGAACATCACCACAGCTTACGGAAGCATATCAATTTATTGTTGTAGTAAAAGACTAGGACTCACCTCAGCTAAGACGAGGGTACTCGACGATATGACGAACACAGTAAGATGCAAAGTTGAACAGGTAAAATCAGATACGACAAAACGAACAAAACAGCAAACAAAGCAACCCAACACTGAAGAACTAGCACGAAACAGTAACGAGACAAACACTGGAACGTCGGCAGACAAGCGACCGCACCACCGCCACAACCTCTCACCACGACGTCCAGCTTCTGTCTGTTTCCCGCCACCTGCCGCCGGCGGCCAGCCACATGCCGGCAACCACAGTTGTATTATATTCAAGCAGAACTTTACATGTGTAACTTTTGCGTTCGGACACTTCATCTGGGCCATCTCGTTTAATGCTCCAGCAGTAGTCAGCCCTCATAATTTTGTCTCATCGCCCTTGGTAGCGTTCTTCATGACCTTTAAGGAAACCTCGGTAAAAAAAAGTCCCGTTATTTATAGATGGATTTCTCTGAAATTTTCACAGTAGGTGTGAAATGATGCAAATATCATTTATTTCGACAAAATTTTTGTAACTGCACTGGATTTTTTTTTATTTTCGAAAAATATGATAAAATAGGGTTTTTTTAAAAATCCTACTACTTCCACAATTTTTAAGTTACAGAACCAGTACTTCGTTTTTAGATTGCTTAGATGTCTATATAACCACTCGCAATAGGGAATTTTGATAACTTATTTTTTGTGGATTTTGGGAATTAAAAAAAAAGAACTTTTTTTCATTTTTTCTTTCTTCATGTCGTGTAATTTTCAAAATAATAAATTTATCAGAAAATGCTATTACGCGAGGATACACCTTGCTAAGCCCTATCGAATGGTATATAAACCATTCTCCTAGCTCTAAAATTGTGGAAGAAGTAGCATTTGAGAAACCAATTATCAAGTTTCCAGAAAAGCGTGTTTTTTCACAAAAAAAAATTTTCTTTTTATCTTTTGAACTACAGGGTTTTCTATAATGAACTCTTGAGCATTTGTAGCTCTTTTCAAGCCCTTTCGATTGATACAATTTACATTGCTGTAGCTCTGTAACTCTGGGGAAAAATATACAACAAAAGAGAATAGGTGTAATTCTTGAAAGCAACCAATTTTTTTAATTTTTCATTTTTTTTGACCAAAATACGTTTTTTTGTCAAGTCAACTCCTTTGTTTTATAGCTCTTTTCAAGCCCTTTGGATTGGTGTGCTCGCCATAGCTGTAGCTATGATACTGCAGCTGTCATTGAGCTATGAATGAAAGCTGCGGTATCATAGATACGGCAGAACAGCTAAATTCTGAAAATGTCAAAAATTATTAAAAAATATTAATTCAGCGTTAGAATGTTTCGTTTGAATAATGGAAGCACTTTAAGTAGTCCATTAACGAACTATAATGCCATTCCCGCAGAGAAACAAGCTCAATTGACCCCCAATAATGAGGGGGGGAGGGTTCAAGGTCACTCCACCCCCATCGCTTTCCTCCCCTCTGGTGGGCGCACTATTCGGAGTAGACGTAAACGGAAAGAACCAATGGAAGCGCATGAAAATTCTCTATAAGATGCATATATAAACAGATAATCAACACATATCCTGATTTCTGTCAAGACGGTCTCTTGCTTCATTACCATAGATACGGCAGAACAGCTAAATTCTGAAATTGTCAAAATTTTACAAAAAATATTTATTCAGCGTTAGAATGTTTCGTTTGAATAATGAAAGCACTTTGTGTAGCCCATGAACGAACTATATTGCCATTGCCGCAGAGAAACACGCTCAATTGACCCCCAATAATGAGGGGGGTGAGGGGTCAAGGTCACGCCACCCCCTTCGCTTTCCCCCCCCTCCGGTGGGCGCACTATTCGGAGTAGACGTAAACGGAAAGTACCAATGGAGGCGCAAGAAAATCCTCTATAAGATGCTTATAAAAGCAAAAAATCAACACGTATCCTGATTTCTACCTAGACGGTGTCCTTAAGTCTTGGTGGAATCGTTCTCCTGGTTCGTCACTCACAGCCCCCACGTTGTCAGGGAACGTATCAAGTTGGCTGTTCAAAAAATGAAGCTTGATGCTCATGTTGCACCAGACATAGCGAGAAGCAATCTTTTCACAAGTTCACTGAAGTTCTCCGCCTTATTATTTCGAAGGAAGTTCTGAACGACTGCCACAAAGGATAACCATGCTACCTTTTATAGAGTGGTCATCTGAGCTAAAAAACTGATCATCACGAATTAGGGTTCGAATCTGGGCCTTCGAACGCCTGCTTTGATTTTAAATGATAATCTAAAATAACTCCAGCATTGATGCTTCTAAGCTTGAGAGTAAAAAGCAAAGCGAAAATCACTTCACGTGATGTAATTTTTATTAAAAATGATCAAATAAAACTGAACGTTTCGAACTGTCCATCTTCAGCAAAAATCTCTGTAAAACGAAACCAAAAGAGGAAGAATTAATACATTAATGAAGTATCTATAAAAAATCTAAACTTTGAATAAACACGAACATCGGTAATGAAATATAAAGGAAAAACTGAGTAGATAAATTATGCGCTGGCTATATGAAGCGGGAAAGCCACTTTGGGTGTCAGTCAGAGTAGGTTTCATTTTGTAAATATGCAAAGGTTCGAGAATGCGGAGGTCTGTTCTTTAAGAGGTACCGGCCAAGATTTTAAAATCATTCAGGGAGACCGGAACATTCCACTTTTCTTCATGAGATCAGACAGAGGAGAGTGGGGGAGACCCAAGAGGAAGACCAGTTCTGCTACTACGCCCAGCATGCTCGGAAACTCTAGTCATCAGGTTACGGCAGGTAGAAAAGAAAAACCGCTCATTTCCAACGACGTTGCCACATGAGACACATGCCAACATATTGGCTTTTAAAAATTTCTTAATATAAAACGTCCTAAGACAAACGTTTCATACGAGGAGTACTAACGGACAAACTATCCGAGGTGTACAAATAGAGAAACCATACGAGGCATACTAATAGACAAACTATACGAGGTGTACTAATAGACAAACCATACGTGGCGTGCTAATAGATAAACCTGTCAAGGGATAGTTGAATAAAAAATAAAAATAGCATCTCTTGGATATTTTACATTCCAAGAGATAGCTGACAACTTATAAATAATTCAAATACTACTAAAGAATTTTTCGGAACTCCTAAGTTATTAGTTGAATCGAAGTAAGAAAAAAACAAAAAACGCTATACCGGAGCAGATTGAAACACCATCGTAAATGACAAGTATTGAGAAAAGGTTAGTCGCGAAGTAATTTATAAAGAACATTGCACGACACAACCCTCACATCTATAAATCTGTTTATTGATGTACACACAAAATGTATTTTAGAGTTTGTTTGTCACACGGACGTTAAATTAAAATACAGAAAAGAGAAAAATTAAACTATGGAAAAAACGACCTTCATGCCGCTGCGTTGAACTGACACCTGTGGTGCTCATTATATATATATATATATATATATATATATACTTTGTATATATACTTTGTATATATACTTTGTATATATACTTATATATATATATATATATATATATATATAGTCGACAGAAATAAGTAAGATCAATATTAAAACGACTTGGCGAATGAAAAATGAAGTAATTGCTAATTTTCTAACAGATATTTCAGGAGAATTAAAATTTCATGTAAATGGGAAATTCACACCGAAATGATACAGGACCTATGACAAATAAGCAAAATGACGTGACACATTTACTCTAAATTCTTTTACAGTTTTAGAGTTTTTGATATGCTGGGGAAGCTTGTTCCATAAAAGTGATATAGAAACTGAGAGAGCTTTTTGACCCACGTCAGACGAACGGTAACTGACCAAGACATCATTCTTCCGAGTTGGTTTTTTGTTTGGCATATTAGATGGAATTGTTTTACCATATCTGCGTTACTCTGAGGGAGGTACAGAGATGAGAACACTCGTCGAGCTTTTGGGATTATGAATCTGTTCGGTATTGTGATCACGTCGAGTTTTCTTGAAAGAGGGGTGGCATGATTGTGTTTCTTGAAATTTTCTTTGCAAACCACTTTGACAGCAAAGTTAATACATTTTTGCAACTCTTCTTGACGATATTGAGGTAAATACCCCCACACTAGACTGCAGTAGTCCAGACGCGATAAAACTAAAACAATCACTAATAACCTATATGTTTCGTCAAGTGTGTTCTTAACGCGATGAAAAAACATTAAGGTTCCGTTAATTTTGTTGCACATTGTTTCTACGTGTGAATAGAAAGTCATATTTTTGTTAACCCAAACACTCAGATTTTTTAGCTTATCCACTGATTCAATTTTATCGTCTCCAAATGTTAGCGGGAATGGTGATAAATTTCTGGTCGCATTCTGTGATCCAAGAATAATGCATCGCGTTTTACTTGCGTTAAGTTTGAGGCCATTATGGTCATACCACAATTTCAGATTTCTCAGAAGGTTTTCAGCGTTGGCTTGTGTTTCTTTCAAATCCGCTATTGAACTTTTCATGGCAATTTGTACGTCATCACCATACATTGATATTTTTGTGTTTGCCGGCATGGTGGGGAAATCATTGATGAAAATTGAAAATAGTTGCAGGCCGAGGATTGAACCTTGGGGAACGCCAAAATTATTTGGTATGAATGGTGACATTTTGTTATTCAAGCATACGGCATGAGAGCGGTTTAGCAGGTCGCTTTCAAACCCCTGAGTGTCTATTCTGAGGTTTGAAATTTTTTGTAGAAGTTTCTTATGCTCAACACTGTCGAAAGCTTTGGAGAAATCAAGCAATAGTAGGAGAGTTAATTTTTTTTTGGTCAATACCATTACTTCTGATTGTATCGTTATCGACACCAGTCTTGAGTACTTGTATTCCTTCTGTAAGCATATTGAGTGCGATGAAGTAGATGTGACTCGTCTATGTATCGCGAGAGCTAGTTATTGTTTTTTCTAATATTTTGGACATAACAGGCAGAAGACTGATTGGTCTGTAGTTTGACGCTATGTCGATATCACCAGATTTATGTAATGGCTTAATAATGGATAGTTTCCATTGATCGGGAAACTTGTTTGTGGCTATAGATGTATTTATTATCAAGCGAGTGAGGGGTGCTGTGACAGGGAAGCTGTCTTTTATACATTGGAGGCTAATGCCATCATGTCCTATCGCTCTAGTATTTTTTTCGCATTTTTTTTTATCGCTTTAGGCTTGATGAGCAATATTTCATATCCTATCGCTTTTGTAGTGAGTGTTAGATTTTTCGTATCTCCATGACGTTAACCGGCTTTGGCCTCCATTTGTTTCTAGCATTTGGGGATGAAACATCGCTCAGATTTGCACCTGTAGATGTGCCTGAAACTCTCGTGGACACTTCATTGAAATCATTTTCGCAAACCTTTGAGGAGAAAGTGTTTAAGTCATTGGCCGTTTTTGAGGGGTTGTCAAAAGTGCTTTTGCAGTATGATTTTTTATATGGAGCCACTTCTCCAATGATTTTCCAATATTCTTTTTGGGTTTTGTTTTTCTGCCAACAGTTCTTTGTGGAAGTAGTCTCATTTTGCTTCTCTAACTTTTCTTCGTAGGCTCTTATGATCTTTATATAACTTTCTAAGCGTACTGTCTGATTTGTTAAGTTTGTACTCACGCCGCAAATTTCTTTTAACTTTGCTCAACTGTTTTATCTCGTCTGTCATCCATTTAGAAATTCTTAGCTTAACTTTCTTCGTAGTGAAAGGTGCGCATTCGTCAAGGGCTGATACAAAATTTTCATTGAAAAGCGAAACTTGTAGATTGACATCATCGGTGTTTTCCATGCCTTGGAATTCACTCCATCTGTCGAATAGTTTTTCTTGAAATATTTCAGGGGAGTAGTGGTTTTTCATGCGATATGTAATGTAACTAGATTTCTGTTTCTCTTTTGCAACATTGATTAGACATTCTTCCGAATGGGGATCAGAAAAGGATTGTAAGATCCCTGTGCTGAGTACTGCTTGGGGATTGCTTGTAATTGCTAGGTCAAGTAGAGTTTTGGAAGAGCAGGTAACGCACGTTGGTTCTTGGACCATTTGCGAAAGATTATGTCTGTGCAGCATCCTGCTCTCCTGATTGTTTTTATTTGTCAGATCTACGTTAAAATCTCCGAAAACATAAAAAGACTTTTTGGCTGCAGAGATTTTTTTGAGCGTATTTTCAATTAAATCTTACGCTGGACGTAGAGATGTTAACGGATGTCTGTCCAGGTGACAGACATCCGTTTGAATGACAGTCCAGGTCATTCAAAACAAAATGCAATCCTGTATTGATGATATATTTAAGTGGTCTCAAAATCACGGATTAAAATTTTCACTGAGCAAAAGTAAAGCAATTCATTACAATATTCTACCCGGACTATTCCTCAGCCCAACACTCAAAATCAATAACGAAAACATTCAATACACAAAATCACATAAATTCCTAGGCCTAATCTTCGACGATAAATTGAACTGGCAACAACACATCGCTGCTCTAAAGAAAAAAGGAAATGACAGCCTTAACGTACTAAAATCAATAACAGCTCAAAGCTGGGGAGCCGACCAAACCACAGTTCTCAGAATCTACTGAAGTATGACAAGATCAATTCTCGACTATGGATCAATAATCTATAACTCTGCCAGTCAAACAACTTTGAAACCCCTCGAGTCAATTACGCGCGAGGCACTCCGAATCGCTACAGGAGCATTTAGATCCAGCCCAACAAATAGCCTATATATTATTTGCAATGAAATGCCTCCCGATATTAGACGAAATTATCCCTCACTCTGCTACTACTGCAAGGTCCGAAGTCAGCACGGAAACCCTGCTTTTAGTTGCACTGTAACGACGAGCAATAGACTACTCTTTCAAAACAGGAGAATAACCCCAACTTTGGCCATCAGAATGCAAATACTAATAGAAAAATTAAATTTGAGGAAAAAACGAATTAAACCAGACTTTTCCTACCGACTATTAAACATTGATACCCCTACATGGGCTTTAACAAAACCAACTATAAATACAGAACTAACCGAACTCCCAAAGAACGAAACTCCCGAATACATAATCCGGCGAGAGCATAAAAGAATAACAAAAGAACAATATGATGGGTACGTGACCATATACACGGACGGCTCACGAGGGGAGGGTGGCACAGGAGCGGCGGCAGTATGTGGCACTATTGTTCGCACTGCAACACTTCCGAAGGAAGCCTCAATATATTCAGCTGAAATACACGCCATTCACTTGGCCCTTAACATCATTAAAGACAAAAGAGATAAAAAATATGTAATTTACTGTGACTCCTTGAGTGTTGTTAACGGCCTAAATTGCGAGACACATCACCCAGTACTACGCCGAATACAACACGAATTACACGACGTGCAAAAAAGTGGCAAACTCATCAACATATGCTGGATCCCCTCCCATGTCGGAATAGGCGGTAACGAAGCTGCAGATACCGCAGCTAAGAACGCTACCCGAAGACCCGAAGAATTTATTCTAATTTGCCACTCAGACTGGAAACCATTAATACAACAAAAGATGATTGACCAGTGGAAGACTAGGTGGGAAAATTGCAGAGACAGGTTGAGGGAAATACAGCCATCACCAGGCACGAAATTGGAATTAGGTAAAATATCACGTAAAGAGGAAATAATAGTTAACAGAATCAGAATAGGACACACATTCTTAACGCATGGCTACCTGATGAACAACGAGATACCTGATATTGCACCAGTATGCGAGTTTTGCAACAACTCAACACTAACTGTCGAACACCTAATCATAGAATGTGAAAGTCTAACAATTAGTAGAAATTGTATAAAGACTTGCCAAACGCTACAACCTACCGTCGAGACGGTATTGGGACGCCATTTAGACGTCAAGGAATTAATGAACTATCTTCGTGTGATAGATGTCTACGACCTAATTTAAATGTTTCAGTAACTTTGCATTGCAATTGACTTACCTTTAATGATGAGTTTCTAAATTGACCTTTCGATCGCAGACGACATGCATAAAGGGGAGCAGTAAAGGGCCCGTGTCCGTGCTTTAATGTTGATTGTATCAACACCCCTCATTATTATTATTATTATTATTACTTGAACATTGGGCCAAACCATTCCTATGTCTTCGCATTTTTCTTTTATCGGAAATAAGGATGTAGAGTAAACATCTTTGATGAAATTGCATGAACCGCTACCTTTCCTACCCCTGACTTCGTCATAACGGTACAATGTATAGCCGGTAATGCTGAAATATGAGTTTTCGACTCGTGAATCGAACCATGTTTCAGATACGCATAAAATATCAATATCGTTAGTGATCAACGTTACTCGTATACGTCATCCATTTTACCATTGAGACTGCGAGCATTTATGTGCAATATTTTGATATTATTTATCTCCATAGGCAGATCTTTAGAGGAGTTATAGCATTTGTTAGGTCTAGCAGGGCATTTAGTATTTGCCTTTAGGTCTTTATTGCCACGTTCACTGTTTGGGATTTCAGTTTTAGGATAAAATTAAATTTGAAAATGGGGGCGAGAGCAGCACGATTTTCATCACGCACTTTTAAGAGAGCGCTATATTAGTGGTCTTCTTTCCGGTGTATGCTTACCGGAGGACGGTTTATCAGAGCATTAATATTATTTTGATGTAGTGGAGAGTGTTATCTTCCAAATCCCATTGTCGCTTTCATCATCAAATACGTGAATTGGTGTTCTCGTCACATTACAAAGAATTTGGGGGTATAAGGCCCCAAACTGCGTGATCGAAGACTTATCTATCGATTTATTTATCGATGAGTTATTCGAAACCGCCACTGTTCTTGTCAACAAATTTTGCATACTGGTCTTTGTTTCTGGAGCTCTCAGTTTTGATGGCTTTTTTCAGAGATATATTATTTCATTGCAATATTTGTTGTGCTGCAAGCTGTGTCAAAACTGCGTGGAGGAGAAAGTGTAAGCAGGCTCCATTTTGAGCGATCGTTTCAAGTCATCCAGTGTGTCTGCAACACATGTATAAATTTGGTTCACTGCTGATTTTGTGGTTTCAGTATCGGTTTGGTCGTATGATGGAGGCTTGGCAGAGGCAGGAGATTTTTTCAGGGGTAATTTTCCATTGCAGTGATTCTCTACGTGACTGAGCAACGGATTTCAATTTCCGGAAAGAGGCTTGATGAGCAATAAATTTTTCCGAATAATTTGATCTTCTTTGGAATGGTTTTGAATATCATTATTCGCTTGCCTTTCCCCTGTTCCTGCGTACTTACTGGAAAGTTGAGGATTGGTTGAAAAGGAAGGCATGTCCCAGTCACTATTCGTATCTGTTACAAGTAGCGCAAACTTATTTACGTACTTACATTATATTGGTCTGATATCGAATTAGGGAAAGGCTCAGGTTCATTCACGTTCCTCACGCTGTGGGTAGGTAAGTTACTCAAAGCTCTGTTTGATGACGTTATCAATTTTGAAGGATTTGGTGTACCATGTGCATTGACGTGCATAGGCTTATTTTTTTCAGAGTTTAAAGTGAGAATATTTGTCTCATTCCGTGAAGTTTTCGATTCACTGGAGTGATCTACAATTCCATTTATCGCTGGATATTTGTTGAAATGAGGACAATGTGGCTCGGCGATTCGCAATGTTGATTTCATTGCAAGTTGTCCAAGAAAACAAAAGTTTAATTCCTGGGTGCGAGGCCATTGAAAGTGATTGAGTGCGTCAGAATTTTAATTTTCTGGGTAAGTGGATCCAAACTGTATGGATATGGAAAGAGTATGGATTGAATAAGTGGAAGCTTAGCATGATGCGGAAGCCTACACTTAACTGGTATATGAAAAAGAAAGCACCTAAGTTTGAGCTGTTCTATGATGGTAGTTTTGGAAGTCAACTCTTGTTTGCTGTGAGATGTAAGTCATTGAGTGTGAACAGACGTACATGGAGATGGAATGAGAATAATAACAGATTATGTCAGCAGTGTAATAGTGGAGTAGAGGAAACAATTGAGCATTTTGTGCTGGAATGTAGTAAGTATGAGCAAGAGAGAGAGAGTTTTATGAATGTGGTGTCTGAGCAGTATGGAGAGAATGAGTGGAATGCCAGATGTGCTGAAGATGATTGCGGTATGAGCTGTCTTGCTGGATTGGATCAGGAGTGTAATGCGAGTATCACTGAGGCTATGAAAGTGTTTCTTGTGCGTGCCTGGAGTAAGAGACAGTGACTGGAATGAGCCAGTCTGGTAGAATGGGCTGTAATGACCCAATATGCCTGGGGATGGTGTTTTGACACACTGGCTATCCCAGTGACGCCATCCAATGGCAGCTTGTGACAAGGATTGGTAGATCCTGAGTAGTTTAGTGGACAAGTCTGGTACCAGACGCTGAACTCTTTGTGTGATAACTGTGGAGGGAATTGTAGGCCGTTACAAAGGCCCCGACGCTGTCGGCCCTCAATTTCAAGTTCAAGTTCAAGTTCAAGTTTGAAATTGAATCAAGTTTAAACCCAGGTTTTTGCAAAAAATCATCGCTTTGTTGAATTCTTTCGCACTTCAAGCATTGGCAATATAAATACGAGAAAGTGCGTCCTTCCTCACAATTAGTTTTTTGATTCGAGCTAGGTCTGAGGGCGAGTGCCAGAGACCATCAAAACTTGTATATAATTGTTAAATTTAGGCATGCGATTTATTGTATAAAGAAGGTCATCAATGCGCCCAGAGGGAACAGTTTGGATCCAACTCGAACGATCGATGTCCTTCCTTCTGATTGTGCTTAGGGTATTGTCACCTAGCAGCAAAGTTTCACAAGGTTCTCCACAACTGGAGTCAACTTCAGAAGAGATACTAGCAGGTTCCTCAGGTCTTGCAAGGTCTTGAGGGCTTATACGGGAATTTGAAGCAAAAAAGTTGCTCGTTTAAGATCTGAATGTTTGATACTGTAGAGAAAATCGACGACGGGCTAGGAGGCTCGCTTTGTTTTACTGATTTATTGAGAAACACTGCTGTAAGAGACAGGTTGTGAATAATTTCATGAAATTTTTGAGAGCTTGTCAACTGAAGCGGGTGCAAGTACCCATTAAAATAAGTAACAGTGTTTTTGTATTGCTCTGTATTGGAAATTTCCCATTGTTCTCGCCTGTTCCGCTTTAGGGTAATTTACTGCTAGTATCGGTTTGTGCGCGAATATTATCGAACATATTGTTGTGGGAGGAACTATACGCTCACGGCACTTACCGTACTATACAGTCCTACACCGCGCCACGTATATTATGGCCGGATCGTACAGGGGATTTACATCGCGTGCCGCGGGTCAATATCATTGTGCGGACCGGTTTCTCTAATGCCTATTACTTTATATACTATGAACGTGATAATGATACAAATCCATGATTCGACGACTGACACTGTTTTTTTTTCTTTATTTTTGTAGAAATACCATCCGAAAGGATTACACACTTAATTAGCCGATCTGTTACACTTTCTTTCTATTACTTAATTAACTTTGCTCGCAAGCCTAACACAATATCGAGCCTATGTGCAAAGCACGTGACCAGGCAACAATAAAGAAATTAATGGTTACAGGATTACACACACCACCGACACACGACTTAGCTTTGAATGAGGTAGTTGTCATGGAAGGAACACATATCGCAGCAGTGGCTGGGCCACTTTTAACCCTTTAACGCCCCAGAGGACACCAGTGTCCTCTTTCAAAATTCCCCTTCAATATATTTTATTTCTTATTCAATTAGTTCCCTAATGTGTTCTTTGAAGTTCTCTGCCGAGTGGCAGTTCTTATCCCATCCTGATATCGGTGACTGCCAGATGCCAGCGCCAGTTTAGTGACGGTGGTTGTGTTAACGGTAATATGAGTACAAAAATTCGGACGTTAAAGGGTTAACTATAAATACTCTTCGAACATTAGGACACAGGTACGACAATACACCAATTCCAAGACCTCGCGATGGACTCCAGGCACGAGTTCTATCCCTGAGATCCTCTGAGGTCTATGAACTGCCCACAGGCTCTGGACGCCAGATGTAGATCGGCGGTGCTCTTTGATCTGAGTCCTCTTGACTTGATCAGGGCAATAGGCAACCGCCCCCAAGGCTTTCAACCGGCCAAGCCCCTGCGTCCAGGTGACGCACGAGACGACTTCAGTAGCCGCCGATCAGCTGTGATGATGGCGCCTACCCGGCCGACGGCACGCCACGCCGGTAGCGGCCCTCGGATCAGCCGACAGAGCTGGACCAATTGGCGCACTGCAGTGGGAAGCCTTCCCTGGATATAAGGGTGTCATAAATTGCGCTGTCTAATAATTACGTTTGCTGCACCTCGTTTTTACATCTTAAACCTATTCAGATAAACAGAATTACACCACGCATGGACGTCTTTTTGTTCTTAATGATAATGATTTACATATAAACCTGGTCAATCGTGCTACGCTACAAACAATTCTTAATACTTATCTATCAATTTAATTCTTTGTGAGCTATTCCTCAATTCACAAGACTAACTGACATTATTACATTACAGAGTTTTATTTAATTTACAAGAACATACAATTCACATATTATCTTCCATATATTCATATATACGGGTTTCACATCCTCTACCTATCTTCATAGCAGTCTACTATTTATTATAATTTTCAACGCACGACTACATACAATTACTAAAGTATTCATCTTGAATGCCAACTCTAATAGATATAAACACATTACATATTATCACATGTTATCTCGATTATTACGTATAGTCGCAATTACATAAATTCATTCTTACCCTTGGGAGCTTGAACTCGAAAGATGCAGCCGTCCTACGGGTCTCTCCGTTTAGAGTCTGTCTATATTGAATTATTATTTTCAGAGGAATTTGGCATTCCTTTACCTACGTTATTCAGTGACTTACTATGAATTTAATTTCTTTCTGTAAAAAATAGAACAATCATTAACATTATTACACTTTTGATCATGCCTATCTATTGAACATTTTTCTCAGAAACAAAACATAACTTAGATTAACTTTAAATTAATTAGTAGTGGTCTTATATACAATATGAGATACTCCTCATTCTCCACTACAATATAATCTGGAGAATGAGGAGAGTCTACCACGCTTGAAATTTTCTCATTAATAACAACTATTCTGTTCTGTACCACTGATGAGGCTGGCGTTGGTGTCGCCGTCGCTGGCGGACAATTCGGAGCGTTGTTGCTGACGCAGAGCTGGGGAGCTGACGCGCTGTTTTGCTGGTTGAGATAAAGGCGCAGCAGGTGGTTGTGGAGCTGCGACTGAGATTTGACTACTTCGAAACTTCAAATAATTGCTGGAGGTTTGGCAGATATGTTTTCCCTCATCGGGCGATATTGGTTGAGTAGTCTTCACAGACGTTGCTTCGGAATGTGAAACCTTTCCTCTTACGGGAGTACTGGCAGCTGTTTGCGAGTCTCCTGTCGTTTGAGTACTAGAATCTTGTGAGTGTTAGGGTGTAGGTCTTCAATATGCAGGCATTTTGCTTGGTAAGCCCGTATTTTCGGCTCTGAGAGAACCTTTTTTTGGGATGTTGTGGAGAGCAACGTTTGTTCGGATAATACCACTTTCCGGGCTGCGAAGCGAGTCACGTAAGGATGCATTGTGCGTTATATTTACAAAGCTGTAAGTGGATTCTGAGAACGAAGTAGCTTTTATATATTTATCGCTGATACTGTTTTGATAAATTTTACCTGGCTCTGTAAGTATTTTATGAAAAGTGACGTAAAAACAAGCCGTTCATCGAGATATTGAAGCTTACAGCTGAGAGAAGATGGGGTTGCTTAGTGCTCGTCGTAGCCGTGCGACTATCGAACTTGCCTCCGTGCAGGCAGACCCGGGTTCGAGTCCCGGCGCTGGTGGCGATTTTCTCTGTTGGGTATAGGGGAAAAATTCCAAGCACAATACCCCTCTCTACCCAGGTGTCTGAAATGGGTACCGGTCTTGACCGGGGGAAAGCGTCATGGCGTCCTGGTGTTAGTTATAAGGCATTTGAAAATCCAATGTACAAGGTGATATGTATCAGGCTTGAAATTGGACATAAAGCATCCGTAGATGCCTTCATTAATATTATTATTATTATTATAATTATTATTATTATTATTATTATTATTATTAATGCTGGAGGAAGGAGGCAAGGAACGGGGAGAGTGGGGGTCGCCCGTGAACAATGACGTCTTCATAATGAATGCTGGTTACGCTCAGTGGTGCTCTGAGTTCAAGATGTCTGTTTCTCGAAATTTGCTGTACGCAATTTTAAATTTTGTACGACCAGGTCATAGTCTCCGACACGAGTCGTGATTTCTTTTAGTTGACCGAGAGTTTTTTCCTGTTTGAGGGACGCTTTAATTATTCAACAGAATGAGATCAGGGGCAAAATGTTATCCTTCCAATGTAATTACGTGCATAAACTACTTGAAAAATAAATCAAGTAGATTAAAGACGGTCTCGGCTAAAGTTCAGCTTAGCTGATATAATAGCACCCTGGATGTCTAATACTATCAACCAATCACTCTTTCAGGGTATCTTCCCCAACTCTCTCAAAATTGTCAGAGTGACCCCTATTTTAAAAAATGGTGATAAAAATTGCATGAATAATTATAGACCTATCTCTGCACTACCAATTATAAGCAAAATATTCGAGAAAATTGTGAATAAAAAAGTGTATTCTTATTTGGATCGAAAATCTTTCCTGTACAATAAACAATACGGTTTTGTTCTAAAAATTAGACAACACAGGCTGTAATGAATCAT
Source organism: Morinoia aosen (assembly GCA_030386875.1). Classification (NCBI taxonomy): domain Eukaryota; kingdom Metazoa; phylum Arthropoda; class Malacostraca; order Amphipoda; family Talitridae; genus Morinoia; species Morinoia aosen. Next base: position 74,453,007 of record CM059557.1, read on the forward strand.
TTACAATACATTTACCCAAGTATAAATGATGAATAACTTGTTTTCTCCGTGTTTCTTAATTTCCGAAAGACATTAGATTCTGTGGACAATTACATTTAATATCGAAATTACTCTGTTATGGCATTAATGGAGTTGCACACGATTGAATCAAATCATACCTAACAAATCGGAAGCAATACGTTGGCATTGACGATGCACAATCGGAACTACTGACAATCATCCCTGGGTAACCACAAGAGTCAGTCCTTGGGCCTCCCTCTTTGTGATAGTTATCAACGATATAGTTAAATTTACTTCATTTTTTCAAATTCAAACTTTTACCGACGACAGCACGCTCTCTACGGCTCTTCCAAACGAAAATCCAGTTTTAATTACGGAGAGCGTAAATAATGAGCTACAAATAGTTTTAATGAGGCTTGGTGCTAAAACAATGTGCCTCAATATCGACAAGACAAAATACATTATATTCTCATACAGGAGAAATGTGTCTCTTCTACGCATTGAAATTGGTGATGGTGAAATTGAAGAAACAAACCCCAGTAAGATCCTGGGCATTATATTAGATAAACATATTACTCATATCAGTACTAAATTATCAAAGTCCGTTATCCTTCATAAAGTAAAGATGTATTCTCCGAAGAAGCTTTAAAAATACTATCGAAGGATCATTTCACCATATTTACAATACGGAATAGAAGCTTGGCACGGAACTGATAAAATAATCCTAATTTGCTTATTGGGCTGCAAGAAAAAAAGACATTAGAGCGGTAAAAAAATTAGAATTGAATGTTCCCAAATGATTCACTCAAAAGTTTACAAATACTTAAGCTTCCGAATCTCTACAAGCTCTCCATGTGTAATTTCATGCAAGGAACAGTCGTTATTGATGGCGAAAGAAAACTCAAACAATTATTAACTGTACAACCGGCCATCATTATCCCTTAACCTGAAATAGAAGTAACTTCCTACTACCTTATTATTCAAAATCTCGGTCGCAACACAGTATCCTCTTTATTGGAACTAAGAATTGGAATGCGACCTCTGTATAGATCCGTGGTAATCAAGTCAATTTTTTTTGTTCTGCTACATGACTTATAATTAGGTAATTATTTAAGTTTGCTACCAATCGTTTTCTAGAACAAGCCGTTCCCACCTAGCCCATTTATTCAAATCAAATATCGAATTTTCAAGAATGTACTGTTACCATCTAGCCCATATTAAACTATTTTTGTAAAAATTAAGCATCGAATCGTGAGAGAACCAATTCATTGATCAGTCTAGTGTAAATACCTAGTCTAGTTTAGGTAAGTAAATTAGGTTAAACATAACTGTACACTTTAAAATAGCGTTGATGATGGGATGCCTTAATAAATATAGAAATTGTTCGTATAAATAATACATTGTTTAACCCTTTGGGTAAGATAATTCAAATGGTTTAGGGAAAAATTGGTTATTACCCTGAATTGTCTGTGAAATTGTCCTTGTGTAGGTGCTTTTAGCTTTGAGCGAGTGCCTACTTCTTTATTTCAATTCAAAAAAATATATATTTTTAAAGCACTATGCTTGGCGACAGAAACTTTTGTCGTTGATAATAAAGTTTTGGTTATTACAAAGAAATTATTCTCGTCATGGTTAGTTACAAGGCATTTGAAAAACCTATATACAAGATATTCATCACGCTCTGTAGTAATGGAACGTCTTTTTCTTTGAACTGGCGCAGGAGGTAGAGGAAGTTCCCTGCGCAGACTGAGGCCACCGAGCGCAAAACTATCATTTTTCGTCAATCAAAATCGTGGAACGGAAAAATCAAAAGTTCGATAAAATTTATCATCTTTACTACGAAAACGTTTCGAAGTCTAGCTACATCATCAGTTCAAACGAAAAAAAGAAAGAATTACGTCTGATATATAAGATCGAAGTAAAATGAATAGAATGTACTAAAAATATATCATGAAAGTAAAAATACAAAGTATGACATGGACAAAAACAAAGAATAAAATACAGAAGCACAAAAATAATACATGTGACACATAAGTATGAAATGAAATTAGGCCGGTACTGACGAGAAATCTATCTATTCACTATTTGCAAAGGGTACGAGCTGTCCATATTGTTCAAATCCGGGTTTCGCTTGAAGTTGTGCAAGGACTCTAATTCTTAGGTCATAAGGGGTTGAAGCCGAGTCTAAAATTTTGAAATCGGCAGGAGATATGGGAACATTGCATTTTTCAGCATGATTTTGCACTGCAGAGTGCGATGGGTGTGCTAATTAGTTACCAGTACGGAAGCTTCTACCTGATATAGATATAAAAATTTCATGACTTCATGTCGACGTACGAAGATGTGCACTGCACACAACCATAAGCTTGTCGCACACTGCTTCAGAACAGAACCGCCGCCGAAGCTTCCGAAGCCTCAGAACAGAACAGAAACGACGTTCAGCTCGCACACTGGCGCAGAAGCCGTCAGAACGGAACCGACACAGCCAGTCTTCAGTTAGCTTTGGCAGAAGAAAATCGTGCTTTGCGTTCTTCAAAACCATAGAAAATTATTAAAGCATTACCTTAATTCCATTTACATAAGATGAGCGACTCACCGCTCAGTAGTGATGAAGTATTAGTGCTTTGTTTGGCACTAAAAGATGAAGAGGAGAAGAAAGTACAATTATCATTATCACGAGTATTATTACTATTATTATTAAAATTATTAAAATTATAAGTTTTAGCCTCCCTTAACCACGACAAAGATGCTCCAAGAGAGGAAAGATGAAGTCACCATTTAGTGGGAGTTGAGGAAACGCGGAATCTATGCACAAGGTGCATAGAAACAGTAAGCTAAGAAAGAAGATCATGAAACAGGAAAGAGTTGAAGAAGAAAGTGAAATCAGGTGCTGAAAACAGGACAGCAATGAACCGAAAAAAGATGGTCCATAACAAAACAAAAACCTATTCTATTTTAACAAAAAGAAAGCCTACCTAACCTTTAGCTCGGGCCCTCACATGGTCCCCCTGGGAGCGCTAATTCCCATAGACACAATAGTTGTATACCCCTGAGAGGGAAGAACAAATAAAAAGGAGCAAAAAAAGTGGTTGCACGATATATGCGGTTCAAGGGAGAGGAAGAAGGGGAATACAAAACATTGTTTCCGCATTCAGAGCAAGACAATAATAATTTCTTCCAATATTTTCGCATGAGCAATGAAAATTTTCGTGAACTCCTATCGCATATAGAAGGAACTCCTTGGCAACCCCCTCAAACACACCCGCAGCAGCCGTTCTGCGCATGTGCAGCCCGTCAGAAGAAAGAAAGAAAGAAAGAAAGAAAGAAAAAACTTTATTTCCAATAGAGATTGTACAATATTACAATCATTGGTTTTTAAATATCTTAAAATTAATACACTTAGATGATACACACACACGAGTATTGAAAAACTCGTGTCACTAGTCGAAAATAAATGATTGAGGGCAATGTACTCCTAATCTTGCTTAATCTACATTTGACAATACATGTAATGATAATTATAAGAGATAACGCAAATTCATGGACGATGCATTTTCATTGTGGGGTGAAAAAACTTTTGACAGTTTACATGTACATGACATAAAACTTCGCAATTATTGATGCCAGGAAATAATATATGAATCGCTTGTTTCGGCAAATGTTCAAAAGTGTCATTTTAAGGAAGCATGAAAAAAAATATAAATACAAATCCATATACATATATATACGTACATATATATATACATACATACACACACACATACAGATATATATATATATGTACGCATAAGCATGAGGACCAAGAAGATTATAAGTTTTGTATTTCTAATTCAACAATTTTAACATAACGGTCGTTAGTTAATAAGCATTTTATTTGAATATAAATGGATGATCGTACAACAAATGTATAGTTTGTACATGAATGCTTTACAATAATTAAGAGATGACGAGTTAGGTAATGTTACAAGTTGAGAGTGAACAGAAAATGACCATTATCTCTAGTAAAATGCTAGTTGTCAGTTTAGTACACACATATGTGCACACATACATGTAAATATATACACATATATGTACACATAAAAAAGAAGAAAAAAAAAATGGTTTATTTCCAATATAGATGGTACAAAAGTACCATCATTGGTTTTTAAAATATCTTAAAATTAATACACTTAGATGATACACACACACGAGTATTGAAAAACTCGTGTCACTAGTCAAAAGAAATGATTGAGGGCAATGAACTCCTAATCTAGCTTAATCTACATCTGATAATACATGTAATGAAAATTGTAAGAGATAACACAATTTCATGGACGATGCATTTTCATTGTGGGGTGAAAACACTTTTGACAGTTTACATATACATGACATAAGACTTCGCAATTCTTGACGCCAGGAAATAATATATGAAATCGCTTGTTTCGGTCAATGTTCACAAGTGTCATTTTGAGGAAGCATAAAAAAAAGAAAAATATATATAAATATATACCCACATACACACATATGTACATATACGTATGCATGTGTGTATATATCCATACACACACTCACACACATACACACACACACACACACATATATATATACACGCGTTTTACGGCCATTTGTGTGCCTAGGTTACGAAGAACACCGGTTTCGTTAACATGGACACACACGTGTGTACATATAAGCAAGAGGACCAAGAAGATTATAGGTTTTGTATTTCTGATTCAACAATTTTAACATAACGGTCATTAGTTAACAAGCATTTTATTTAAATATAAATGGATGATCGCACAACAAATGTATAGTTTTTACATGAATGCTTTACAATACTAAAGATATGACGAGTTAGGTAATGTTACAAGTTGAGAGTGCACTGAAAAAAAGACCATTATCTCTAGTAAAATGCTAGTTGTCAGTCTAGTACACACATATATGCACGTATACATGTAAATATTTACACATACACATGCACACATATACCCACGCACATATTTACACCTGACTCGTAAGCATACGCAAATGCATTTCTATGCATCGAGGCAATACATACGCATTCTACAGAGTGTCATACGCATAGCGTGGACACGTACACATTTACACAAGTAAGCATGTGCGCAAATATCAGCGTAAACTAGTCAGTATAAACCAGAATTCCAATCGAGGGAAACGGAGAAAATATCTTTTATTATAGCATGAATTTTATAAAATTTCGTACTAAAAATAGTGGCACAAAACAGTCTACTTAAGTCAGAAACATGAAAACGATTGTGGGACGTGAATAAGAAAGAAAACCTTAATGTCCTATAATGGTTTCATATTAGAAAAAAAAAATCACATTATCTTTGAAATATGGCGCAAATTGTCGTCAATTGATAAACAAACATAGGTATCACATTATTATAAGCATATAACTATGGGCCGAATAAGTATATTACTGCAGTATAAATGGATGATCACACAACGAATTTATTTTTTTTTTACATGGATGCTTTACAATTTCATATTAGAAAAAATACATTATCTTTGTAATATGGTGCAGAATGTCTGTAAATGATCAACACACACACACATAGGTACCATGACGGTCTAGTTTGATGCTTGCACAGAAACGGAGAGGAATGACATAAAATGCACCTTCGAACTGGTTCATCTACTCTAGTGCACACAGTTGTACGTGCACATATACACACCCATATGCGCACATACACCTATATACGTACATACATATACAAGTAAGCATGTTTGCAAATGACAACGTATAGGCGGTCAAATCATAATACCTACGCATACTTCAAAACTGTTGTTTGATGTCTTGAATTATAACACAATGAGCGAGGGAGATTGTTCAGCAATGGAGATACCAGGTAAATGAGATTCGTCAGTACTCATTCAGTATGTTCTGTAACTAAGGATTATTATTGAGACACAAGATGACGAGTTATTTTGGCTTTAAATTCTCTCGGTCTTTGAGGGACTTTAATACTCAGGGGAAGTTTGTTCCACAGTAAGGCGCCTGATATGGACAGAGCCTTCTGCCCTAAGTGAGATGAACGATAGTTGACTAAGACATTATTGTTTCTGTTCGGTTTTTGATTGGTTACAGTGGGTGGATGGAAACGCACTATCTCCGCATTGCTCTGAGGAAGATATAACGAGGAGAATACGTATTGGGCCTTCTGCACGAGGAGCCTTTCTTGGATAGGGATCCAGCCGAGTTTATTGAGGAGAGGGGTTACGTGATCACGTCTTTTGAAATTACCGTTGCATACCACCTTGGCTGCAAAATTCATGCATTTTTGTAAGTCCCTTTGAAGGTATTGAGGTAAGTCTCCCCATACTAGGCTGCAGTAGTCAATGCGCGATAACACAAGGGATTGAATGGCTAATAATCTGGATTTTTCGTCTAGCATACTTTTTATTCGATGAAAAAACATTAAAGTTCCGTAGATTTTGTTGCAAGTAGTCTCAACGTGAGATTTGAAGGACATATTTCTATCGAACCAGATACCTAGATTTTTAACTTTTTCTGATGCATTAATTTTATCATTTCCAACTGCAAGAGTAAGATCTGAAGTTTTTTTAATTGCATCTTTGGATCCAAAAATGATGCATTGTGTTTTATTAGCATTTAATTTGAGACCATTTCGGTCGTACCATGATTTCAGGCTAGTCAGTAAAGTTTCGGCTTTAATTTGCGTCTGTGGTATTTCCGACACAGAACTTGTTATTGCAATTTGAACATCATCTGCATACATAGAGATCCGTGTGTTAGAAGGCATTGGAGGGAAATCATTAATGAAAATAGAAAACAGTAGCGGACCAAGAATGGATCCTTGGGGAACACCAAAATTGTTTTGAATGAATGGGGACAATTTGTTTTCTATGCGGACTGCATGAGATCGATTTGACAAGTAACTTTCAAACCATTGCGTGTCTATTCCCAAGTTCAGTATTTTACGTAGAAGTCTTTCATGTTGGACGCTATCGAACGCCTTAGAGAGATCGAGTAGTAGCAAGAGTGTTACATTCTTTTGATCGATGTCACTGTATATTTTTTCAGATATATTGAGCAGAGCGTCTTGAGTGCTAGTATTTCTTCTATAGGCATATTGATTTTGGTGGAGTAAATTTGACTCGTCCAGGTGAAATGACAGTTGATTTGTCACCACTTTCTCCAGTAGTTTGGACATGACAGGCAAAAGACTGATGGGCCTGTAGTTTGATGCTGTATTTAGGTCACCACTTTTGTGCAACGGTCTAATAATGGAGTGTTTCCATTGGTTTGGAAACGTATTGGTTACTATTGATGTATTAATTATCAGACGAATCCATGGTGCTGTAACAGGGAAACTGTCTTTGATATATTGAAGACTGATACCATCATGTCCAACTGCCTTTGTGTTTTTTAGTGAGTATAAGATGTTTCGTAACTCTGGTAAATCGACAGGGGGTGGTCTCCACTTGACATCATTCCTCGAGGGTGCAGTGGGGCATGAATTTTCAATTGTCGTTTCATCTGGATTGGTACACACCTCACTGAAAACTTGAGCCCCTACTTTTGAAAAGAATGTGTTGAAATCCGTGGCTGTTGCCAAGGGATTTTCAAAATTACTTATGCAATCTAAATTTTTATATGGGGCTACCTCACTAATGATTTCCCAAGTTCGCTTCGGGTTATTTTTAGCCGTTTTCAGTGCCTGGTGGAAGTGAGTTTGTTTCGCTTCAGTGATTTTCTTTCGAAGAATTTTTTCATGTTCTTTATATCTCTTGTATAAGGTACTGTTTGATCTATTGTTTTTGTACTCTTGCAAGTTAGCTTTCTTTATTCTGCTCATCTCTTTAACTTCGTCAGTGATCCAAACAGTTCGTTTTGGCTTGGTTTTTTTGGTGACGTAAGGTGCACATTCGTCGAGAGCTGCTGTGAAGTTCTCGTTGAAAATTGACACTTGTATATCAACATCGTCAGATTGCATCATTTTCTGGAATTCGGTAGACCTATCGAGTAGTTTTTCTTGAAATAGTTCTGCTGAATAGTGCCTTTTCGAGCGATAGGTCATTAAGCGGTATTTTTGTCTTTCCTTCGCAATATTAATTTCACATTCTATAGAGTGGTGATCGGAAATAGAAGGTGATATTACTGTACTAAGTATTGCGGTGGGATTATTTGTGATTGCTAGATCGAGGAGAGTTGCAGAGATTTTAGTGATGCGAGTCGGTTCTTTGACCATTTGTGATAAGCTTAGTTTATACAGACGCTTCAGAACCTTCGGAAAAAATATCTTTCAAAGAATTCTGAGGCAGTTCGGTTCCGATCTGAAGCTTCGCTTCGGTTCTGATCTGAGGCAGTGAGCGTTGCCAGGTACGAATGTTCGTTTTCGATTCCTTTCAGACATTTCGTTTCCGATCTGACGCGTCGGTTCTGAGACAGTGTGCGGCATGCTTAAGAGTATGCAAAAGAGGCTTGCATATCACTGAAAAACGTATCTTTGTACCGTGGAAAAAAAAAAACAATTTTGAAATTATTAACGTGAGTGACATGTAAAGTAAAAATATGAAAATATTTCGCACACAGTAATTTCAATTCACAAGACAGCTTATCAGACGGTGCCCCAAAATACTGTTAGAAAACATTTTAAAGAAAAGGAACCCGACCAGAGGAAAGCTGGAATCCTCAAGATTTTAATATTCAAGAACTTATTTTAGGTTTTAAAACTTGAGGGCAATAGTTCAAACGTTTATTATGGTTTTTGGAACGTAACAACAACGAGTTGCTTCTCCAAAGAGGAAATACAGTAACCGCTCTCAAGTTAGGGGCATCGTGAGGATTCCAGCGGATTCCGAAGTTCTTAGCTTCCTCTGTAGCAGTTTGATTAAGGCTCCTTTAAACGGCCAGAAACGCGAAGCTCCTCAACGCGAGGTTTACGAAACGTGACTCTTCAGAGTACAATACGACAACTGGAAGGACGGCAGATCGTCCAAAAAGACCACCACTGGCCAGCAATACGGTACTCCGAAAGGAAGCATGGAGTCGTTCTGAACAAGGAGACAGGACTTTAAGAAGTCTGGCTATAAATCACTAATTATAGTAACTGAATAATATTTCGCTGCTTTATGGTTTCAAAATTTCAAGTACATATATCTCAAGTAGATTTTAAGAAAACATTAATTACCTTGAATATTAAATCCCTATTCAAGAGGCTGCAAGAGCCGGGTCGAGGAATTTAATGGGCGGAAAACCCGCTTATTTTAATAAAGAGAAAATAGTTTAAGGTAACAGACCCACTTTTTAAAGGCCGACATGCTGCCCAAGCAGTAAGTTAAGTTTAAGTTAGTTTAATGGGAAACGCAAAAGCGTCCCGATTAAGGTTTAATAAATTATTGCGTTTTAATGTTAGAGTAGGTCCGGAAGAGGTTCGAATATGCTTAATTCTAGAGATACAAATTTGAACACAGTAAAACGAAAAGAAAAGTTGCAGCTGCAAAACAAAAAACGAAGAACAGAAAGAACTAAATTCAACGGCTTCAAAAATCACCTGGCCACTAAGCCAGGCGATCGGAAGAGAGCTTCTTCTTCCACAGGGCCAGGCCCCGATCAGTAATGCGCAAGATTTTCAACACTAACTCCACGGTAAATTTAATTCATTTATGCTTAAAATTTAGGTAGTTCAAAAATTGATCGACATGTGATGGATGATTAAAAAGAACAAAGGTGTCGTCCATGTACCGATTGTAGAACGCAGGCTTAAAGTCAGAAGGACATTCATTTAACCATTTAGTTAGTGACTAAGGATAAAGATAATGTTTAATGACTAATGATAAAGATCAGTTTCAGATATCGCAAGCGTACTAAATATAAGTGTGTATCGCAAGCCCACTTCTCCTGGATTAGGCTCTAGTTTTTTCGGTTTCTGTTCGATTAATTTCAAAATTAATTGTATCCAAACTTTAATTAGCAGGCGTTACAAAGTATGTTCAACTTTCAAATACGTGCATTGTGAATTTGAATTCTTACGGTCATATTTTACAGCTAATGGCTTTCCGTTGGGTCTTATTAATTGACAAATTAAAATTTTTTTGTCAAAGAAATACAAGTCACAAGCTGCCGAAGTGAACAGTAAAGACCGTTTGTACTGTTCATTTCCGTATTTTGGGGCACCATCTGATATGTCTCGTGAATTGAAATTACTGTGTGCGAAATATTTCCATAATTTGACTTAACATGTCACTCATGTTAATAATTTCGAATTTTTTTTTCGGTACAAAGATACGTTTCCCAGTGATATGCGAGCCTCTTTGGTAGATTCTAATAAATGTGTGCGGGGCACATCTTCGTACGTCGGTATGACGTCACCAAAATTTCTATATAAGAGTGGCAGAGCATAGAGGTAGAAGCTTCCGTACTGGTAACTAATTAGCACAGCCATCGCATTCTGCAGTGCAAAATCATGCTGAAAAATGCAATGTTCCCATATCTCCTGCCGATTTCAAAATTTTAGACTCGGCTTCAACCCCTTATGACCTAAGAATTAGAGTCCTTGCACATCTTCAAGCGAAACCCGGATTTGAACAATATGGACAGCTCGTACCCTTTGCAAATAGTGAATAGATAGATTTCTCGTCAGTACCAGCCTAATTTCATTTCATACTTATGTGTTACATGTATTATTATTGTGCTTCTGTATTTTATTCTTTGTTTTTGTCAGTGTCATACTCTGTATTTTTACTCTCATGATGTATTTTTAGTACCTTCTATTCATTTTATTTTGATCTTATATTTCAGACGTAATTCTTTCTTTTTCGTTTGAACTAATGATGGAGCTGGACTCCGAAACGGTTTTTTAGTAAAGATGATACATTTTATCGGAATTTTCTTCGTTTCCAAGTTTTTGGTAAGGTTGAGATTAAAGCAAACCACTGACATGTCCACATATATTAAATTAAAAGTTCAGACGCGCAATTGGAGGGCAAATATGTAGTGTCCTAATCATACATAAATCAAAGGTCAAAACTGGCAGACTGGTTTAGTCATAATTTTACCTCATAACGGCGTAGATGTCTTTGAGGCCGAGTGATTTAGTGCTTAGTTAGTTACTTGGCTAAGAAAAGCCAGTTTGGCAACCCTGCGATGAACAACACGCCCCTATATTGAGTATCATAAAATTCTGTGCTTTGTGGGTTAGGACGCTCTGCATATTTGCCCTCAAATTTGACTACTTAGCACCGCTGAGCTTATGATACCTTTTTCTTTCCGAGCATCACGTGCTATTTAGAATCTATTATTAGTAACTCCTAATATTCATCAATAGTCGCAGTTGTTAATGCCTACTCTTTGATAAGGATAAAATGACACAAAAAAAGTTTACAGTATTTATTTTTCACTCGTCGAGAGGAAGCAAGACTCTGTGAATATTTACACAGGATCTCTGCACCATTGCCTGGTCGCGCGATCGCGCTATAAAATACGCTATCATTAACATTATCGCGGTCGCTTGAAACATTCGTGGCCAGTGAAACATGCAGAGGAGGGAAAAATAATACGTTATTCAATCGCTAGATTCCATATTTCTAGACCCCGTACAATTACGAAAATTGGACTGCAAGTCGACAATAGTATAAAAAAGTTGATAATATATCTGAAACCTACGAACACTTGATAGAAAAATGTATTGGAGCATGTAAATTAAATATGCGAACAAAAGTTAACAACACATTTCAAGACACACAACACATTACTACTTCGTTGCATAGCTGTTAGTATTGATTATGACTTTGTTTAGAGTAGTTCACTACCAGCCTTTCAAGTCTTAGTGTAATCTTATTTCATTCTTTAGTACAAATTATTCTGAGTTCAGTGATGTTATAGGCACATTTTTTCTGAATCTTCAATTTTAATTCCCTTCACAACCTTTCGATCTGATTTATGTTCGGGAATTGACACGGCCATTTTAAAGTTTTCATCTTCTTTATCCTTTACCATTATTATTATCATTATATAGAACAGTTTTAGACTCCCTTAAAGGGGGTCCTCCGCTATAATTTGAATTTTGATCCGATTAGTCTGAAATTTGACCAGTCTATGTATTTTTGCAAGACAAGAAAAACGTATTTTATTCGGGAAATTTTTAGATTTAGGCCTTAGTTTATCCGAAAAATTTGAAATATTAGTTTTTTGAGTCATTTTGATTCATATTTAAAAAAAAAGAAGTCATCGAGTTTTTATGCTATAACAAATTCAAAGACAGTTTCGGAATCCTTGGAACATTTATAACAAAAATACATATAGCGAGTTTGTATTTGAATATTGTTTTATATATGCAGTATTTTACCAATATATAAATTTTACTGAAATTTTTAAATGTGAACTATGATAAAAAATTAGAATTTACAGATTGGAAAAATAGGTATGTATCTTGGTTAGAAATGTTCTAAGGATTCTAAAACTGTCTTTGTTTTCTTCCTAGCATAAAAACTCAATGACTTCTGTTTTTTTGAATTTTGAAAATAAGTGATTTTACAGTACAGGGTAAAAACAAATTTTTTTGTCGAAGTGTAACATAATGGAAAATTTATGTAATTGAATGCTGTTTTCATTTTTATTTCGATAATCTCTATGCATAACTCCATATTCACACTGTGAATTGTAATTTCCATGAACAAGAAAAAAATTATTTTTTTCCATAAAAATAATGAATTTTTTCATTTTCAGTCCGATTCTTATGAAATTTGACTATATATTGTAACTTTCAAAAAGAAACACAATATCTTCCATACATTTTTTTGATTCAGGCCTTAGTTTTTGAAAAAATTTGACATGTTGGTTTTTAGTCCATTGGTATTGCTATTTCAAAAGAATAGAACTTATTTAGTTTTTATGCTAGAACAAAAACAAAGACAGTTTTAGAATTTTTGAAACATATCTAACAAAAGTATTGTCGCAAATTTTCCATTTTCCGTTTTTTATATGGGGTCGGAATGGGGCCGAAAATTCAAGATTTTGGTCCCCTTACCCCCTCCCCCCTTCCCCTGGGGGATCTATTGTCCGTAGCGCCATAAAATTTCAGGACCGAAAAGTCTATCACCTAAGGGTCCTTTTCCAACAAAATCATGAAAAATGACCATCGGAGAGACAAGAGGCCTCGGAGGACCCCCTTAACCACGACAAAGATGTTCTCAGAGAGGAAGGATGAAGGCACCATTTAGTATGGAGTTGAGGAAACGCGGAATCTATGCACAAAGTGCATAGAAACAATAAGCTAAGAAAGAAGATCATGAAACAAGAAAAAGTTGAAGAAGAAAGTGGTAGGTGCTGAAAATCAGGACAGCAGTGAACCGAAAACAGATGTTCCGTAACAAAACATAACCTATTCTATTTAAACAAAAAGAAAGCCTACCTAACCTTTAGCTCGGGCCCTCACATAGTCCCCCTGGGAGCGCTAATTCCCATAGATACAATAGTTGTACCCTCCTGAGGGGGAGCTGCTATACCAGTGACACGTTATTAGAAATTAATGCTGACGAGAATTCGGCTGCCAAATAGTAGAATGTATTAGAACATTGTGGAATAATTCTACAATAATTTCAACGTATAATATCGATAAAAACCTCTGGCAGTCTAAACTTTTGTTCACGTATTTATTATACTTGTTCCTGTACATTTTTTCAATTAAATATTTGTCGGTTTTAGACATATCAACCTTTTCATACTATTGTTTATATATAGTCCAATTTTCGTAATTATATGTGGTTTAGAAATGTGGAATCTGGTGATTTAGTCAACGTGTTGTATTATTTCGCCCTCCACAGTTCATACTAATGACATAATTAAAATCAGCAAAGTAGCTCATACATAACCAAGTAACATAAAAAGCGCAGTCAGAAGCCTATACTGGGCTAGAAAATAAAAAATCCCATTCGACATAGAGGGTAGCTTGAATCATGTCATGCCAAAAACAAAAGAATCTTCGCGATGGCATACAATCCATTCAAAATACATTTCTATGAAAAATTAATCTAGTATAATTTTAATACTTAAGAGTAGCATGTTTGACACCTGGATTATAAAATATACGAGAGAAATTAAAAGACTCGAAGAACGTGGTTGAAACCAATAGGAGGCTATTGAGACCCAATGACCAAACAGTACGGTGCTTCAAGGCGCAGTGCGGTGACTCTTGATCTCACGGACAAAGGTCGTGTAATCATTCGAATACACCGATATATCCGATATAATCATTATAATAATATTATAATATAATAATATTATAATATAATAATATCATATTATATTATTATAATATAATATCATTATATAATCATTATAATCATTATTATATAATCATTCCGATCACCGAATACACCGACATACTAAAAAAATTGAAAAAACCAACAGACCTACCAGTCAACTTTACATATCTCCTCCAAAAAGTACTGCTGATTCAAAGGTTAAGGCACTATAAGTAATGGAAAGAGACCTTAATTTTAACATGAATATATTTGTGGCTACTAAATGAAACTTTTAAACGTTGCATGTTTCCGCACACTGTTGAATCCACAGTACGCGCTGCAGGGTCCTCGGATGTCAGAGATACGAAAAATGAAAACATTCTCATTGCTATTAGCACCGCCAGTTACGCCTAGGCACCACTTCTTCCTTAGCATTGCAAGCCAACTTTGTGTTGCTTCACATGTAACTTAGGTATACTGAAAAAGACGTGCGCAATAATTTAAAATCCTAGAATTGAGTTCAGTAAATTCTGACCTCATGATTTCAGTTCCTGTTACACTAAAAAATTGAATTCGTCAAGTAAAATACATAGTGCAGAAGCTTTCAAGTTAATCGGTCGGCAATTAAATACTCAACTTTCTGAACATTTTTTCTCGAGTAACCATTTTTCAGGGATTCCCTTTTAATAACACAAACTTATGTCGTTACTTAAGGCTAACTTCTTCTATGAGTCTTTAGCGTAAACAATTCAATCACATCGCTTCTATGAAATTTATTATCAGCACTACCAACTTCGTGCACAAAAAATGCACCTAGCCAATAAATTAAGCAGCTGATCTCAAGTCTGCAAAAATTACTCAATCTACGAAATTTAAACATGAACAATCTTCGGTACCTCACAAGTAAAAGGGAAAGCCCATAAACAGCAGTGATTCCTAGCAACTCTGACGCTCTCACTGACATAGTTTCCTAGGCGTTTCTTTGCAACATTTGGGGGACGGCCCAGCCTTCAGAGAATTGAAATTTTCTCTCATTCCATTGAACATCAATTTCGATTGTCATTTATAAAAACATCCCCTCAATGAAGCGGGTATCCTTGAAAAAGTAGCGTCATTTGAGACAAATACATCGGAGTGAATATTTAGAGGAGAGAAATGAAACCTAACAGGTTTAGTTACTAACATAAATTTCATTCTACAAATTTGAAAGTAATTTTTTCGAAACTTGCTGCCTTGCTGATGTTGGTTTATTATACCTTGAAACAAACGTACATTGCGCGTTCACCTTTGTCCGAGTCCCAGCGGGCGGCAATACGCACAACGGCTTTCTCGCTGCAGTAAAAAGCGTATCTACTACTGAAAAAAAGTGAAAGATTATTCTGCTCCACATCTATTATTCCACTCTAAATTACTAAGAATCACGTTATTAAACAACGAAATGCCAATTTTTTCAGTACGTCCAGCAATTATAAATGACCTTAGCAGCACATGGTGACTCCTCGTGAGAAAAGAACAATTAGTATTAAACAGGGTCACATGAAATACTTGCTAATCAGTCCTATATACAATGCAATTAGATCTCATAATTACCTCAGGCCTTTATAATACCTAGACAGGAGGTAAGGCATTCGTTAGGCACTCGTCTAAAAATTATTAAAATAAAAATATTTGGTTTCAAATTACTAGAGCGAGAAACACCAGAGAAATCATCTTAGAGATGAAAACATACACTTAAATAGGGCACAAACACTCTAATATCACATGCTTCGGAGTTATTCATTTATTCAAGAGTTAATCGCCTGCTTTGCTAAGTCGAGGCGATTATCACAGAAACTTGAAACAAATTTACGTTCACGTGGCAACACGAGGGTACAATTTCCGTGTCTCGATTGCCACAAATCGCGATGCCGGCAATAAAAGCCTTCAAAAACTCGAGGAGACTAAAAATTTAATTTACTAGGTCTAATATGCCTGAAAACGACATGAAAACGATGGCAAAAGAGAAGCGAAGGAACATAAGAATATGAAGCTTAGGCCTCTCTAACTCAAATTCAAATTATCTTCTGCAGCAAGGGTTACTGATTTTGTCGCAGATGACCGAGGGGTTATAACAGATAAATTGCAAGTTCCAAATTCCCTGACGGGGACACGATGAATTACGGAATCGTACGTACTCCGGAGTGGTGAGCTACGTCAACACAATGCCCCAGAAATATACTCCCAACGCTGAGTATGCAAAGAAATTATTGTAAATCTGAGGCAAGAAGGTAATCACATAAAGCGGTTTGAATATTTTATTGCTTGTCTGACACCGAAATCGGCCAGTTGAGAATAAAAACTGAGATCCCACAAAGTTTAGTTCTTTTCGTCTCTCGAAGGATTTCCTGATATCAATTCATTTTGGAATAATTTTCGACTCAGACCAAGCGACTTAAACGTCAAAAATGTGTTCGACTACTATGGCAGCATAATATTTTCTCTCATTAGTAGTATAGTAGAATAGTAGTTAGTTTGAAGCTTGTTTCCACAGCGAAGATGCTCTCACGCCGTTATTTAGTGTTGATTGTGGGAAACGTCGACGTTTCCCACATAATTAAGGTACGCATAAGGTAAGTTTCCACACAGGAAACCGTGCACATAAAAACAGCAAGTTAGAAAGGAAGAGTAAAAAGGCATAGAAGAGACAACAAAACAAGTACGAAAACTGAAAGAAGCAAAGAGGGCACGAAAGATAGATGTCTTGAACGCCTATCCACAGCCGAAGTAACCAAGCAATATCTCCCGTGCGGGCGCAAACCAACATCTGTTAAATTGTGTGATGGAAAATAAGTATCTAGAGGAAGCTGCCACTACAAATCAAATGCCCCTCAAAAATGTACAAAATGACAGGAATCCAATTTTTGTTCTCATTTGAAAAAAAATTGAATAATGCAATTCTGTACAGGTCAATCTCTATTTAAGATGTCATCCACAGGAGACAAATTTTCTTCAAAAATCTTGCCTTCCAAATAGGCTTAATTAGCAGAGAAGTATGCAAGATATCGAACGGGAGTAGGGCAGTTCAAAAATATGTACGACTGCATACCTAGCCTTAAATATAAGACACATTCGGGTTTATTAGATTCTCGCCACACTTTTTCCAACAAATGTTGAACTCAACATGAGAATTTGATTTTAGACTAATGCCAAATGCACACAATACAGAAAAAAATCAAGCGAATTGACCAAAAAATGCATGATGCGTACTAAGGCAGCCCGCCTACTGATGCTATTTGATGCGATGCAATTCGCCTCAGTCGTCGGTGAGCTAGCTAACACAATGCTATTCCTATGGTGCTACAAATGAACCGTACGGTTTCGCAAGGCTTCGAACCTATCGCACCGCATCAGTGGGCGGGCTGCCCAAGTTCCAGATGTGAGAACAAGCAAGAGCCTATTTAGTTAGTAAACGAAGGACTGGCGGCTGCTGAGTCTAACATGTGGTATTGGAAAAGTTTACTCAAAGAAGATTCGATGTTCAAAACCTCACAACGCAAAACTTGGAAATGACGCGAAAAAGGGAACTAATTAGTATAATTTTTATAGAATCAGCACTAACCAATCATAAGCAGCCATCAACAGCTTCAGGTATGCCAGAAGTATAGATCAAGCCTACTGAGACGGACTCTCTAGCCTGTGCTCACCAAGAACTCTCCTAGTTCCGACAATTCTCGTCACGCTATTCACTAGAAGTCCCCTCCAAGTCTACTTCCAGGCTTACGCAGAGTACACCAGTCTTCGCACCCAAGTCGACTTCTCTGAGCTTTCACCTGCTTCGTAAAGCCGCACTTGGATTTCCGACACAGGTCACTGAAGACTTCCCTCTAACCAAACACAATCGAAATCACCAAGCCCAGCTAACAACGTCACTTTGACTACTTGCGATCCAATACGGGTTGTTAAACACAGTGCAAATATAACTTCTTGAAGGTGCTCAGGTAACATCATTGTCGGGTTGTTAATCCTACCTTTACTTCTTAAGACTCTCATTTTCCCCCTCTTAGTCAAGAAATTGTAATGGCTTAAATATGGCATTCTAATCTTGCTGGAGTTGAAATGAAGTTTAAAGAATGAATAGTCCCTTTAAGAGGTATACTATCAGGAATCAATTTTTATTATTGGAAACAAACCGATATCAATTTCCATTCTTGTATTATCACAAGGAAAAGGCGAGCAGACAGGAAATTAATTACTTTCACGATGGATGGTGCAAAACTGTGAACAACTACAGATACTAGTTTCAACTTGTATTACTCGGAAAGAAAGAGGAAGATAGAAGATAAAGTTTACGCGTGAACAAAAAGAAGCAGGAAAGAGAAGATCGAATGAGGTACAGGCGTTAGATTAGCGTCGGCGTGACATACAGACACTTTGATAAATTTAGAAATAAGGTGCGACGAAAGACAAGCAGGTGTGGGCTCATCAAGAAGGTTGTCAAAATAGTTTAACAAATAAGTACGAAGAAAAAATTTGAGAAAAGCATTAGAGGAGACGGCAGAAAATAAGATGAAGTGAAAAAACTCAGAATCACAGAAGTATGTCGAGGTGAAATGCATGAGTAAGTTAGGACTGCACAATGTATCATAGGCAACTAATGCGTGTCACATCAAATAATTAACACATTTACAACTGGAGCCTGATCACGCTCATTTTTCATGCGATGTATACATATCAGAAACACAGACTCCATTATAAGATAGCGGAGACACAACGAAACAGGTCCCTGATGCCCTCGTCCAAACAAACAGGCCGCCCAAATGAAAGAGTTTCGGCTGCGTCCATGACTTAGCCTAATCATCAGCTCCCTACCTTTTCCAACAGTAAGAAGAGCCATCGCGTTTTGCTTACTCGATATTCCAATCTTCCTCAAAACCATTGCATCGGTTGGCCACTCAAATATACAACAAAGCTGTTCATAAGAATGCACGACGTATTCCTGTATTTGGAAAGTTAGACACTTCAGCTGAATAGCAGCACACTTAACACTTCGACTGCGGCAGGTAAAACTGAAGTTTAATATACAACTCAAATTTAAAGTCAATTGTAATGAGCAATTTTAAAAATAGCAAACGTTAACTGGATTGTGCCTTCATTTAGCTTTGATTTAGCATTTATGAAAATTGAGTTTGTGACTACTGATCGGTCAGTAGCATTATGAAAACTCCCTCAGTGACCACCGGTGGCTCACGTCGCAGTCAAAGTGTTAAGGATCGAAACGAAGAAACATTCGGCATACCTGAACTAAGTTAAAACCACAAAAAATTACGCCCCCGAAAACAGCCAGGTTTTCCACTGAATTTCACTGCCATTGCTAACAATCTTAAAATTCATCAGCTCTGACTCAAATTAAGGGGGATTGAATATTTTGTTTATTGTCGCGAAGAAAAGGGAGAAATACTTGCACATTAAATACTACCTACACAAGATTTAGTTTACATTTGCCTGCAACGTGTTGCTCCCGCAAGCGTGAGTCGGCTCCTCAACGTAATAATGAATTACCGAACAGAATACGTTCTTAAAATAAGCGGACTATGTCCGCAATGATACGTTGCCTACAACTGAATGTTGATATGCAAACAAACGCGCAATGAAACAAGTGACAAAAAGAATTAACATCATTTACACTAGAACGAAGATTAAAATTATGAGTCGAAAGAATTTCGCCGCGTGTCACACATTTGATTCATGCAGCTCGTCCAATTCTACAATGGGCTCACCCACGACGGCACCAGTCTCCGTACAGGACTGCTGAACAGCATTCGGCACGCTTGACGTAGATGCATCAAAAACACTGTTGAGACCTTCGTCGTTGTTTATTTCAGCAAGAGTCACGCCTCCTACTCGTGTAACACCACGCGTAAAATGACCACAAGCTCGGTCGTGATCATTCACTGACCTACTTTCAAGTTCCCGCATGAGCGCGATCCTGTACATTTCGTAGCTCATGACGACGTTGTGGAGCTCTTGCTTGAATAGTCTATTCAGCATAGCTTGATAACAGTCTAATTCCGGCAGGCGGAACATGTGCCACTGAAGTTTATGGTCCAGTTTAGGGTCAGCGAGAGAATACACTCGAAGCCAGTAAGGTATTTCCGCATGTAGGTAGGGAGACGCTGGCATCAGTGACAATGGCTGTCGAAATTCAGTGTGGAAAGGTACAGGCAACGGACAATTGGAGCCATCATTTGCATTGTGTTTATCTAAAATCTTAGGGAGGTATTGCTGGGCGCAAGGGTTCTCGTACTGCGCCTGGCGAGTGATGTGGTTCACATAGTATACGCCGTGCTCATAAGATTCTATTTTCTCCCAGCCCGCCGGGAGACCTTCCTTCTCAAACGGATGTGACCAGTGGGTCGTTTTTGTATTGTGATCCACATAATATTTACGCCCTTTTTGTGTGTAGTCTACAGACCAACCAGGTGGAAGATTCTCCTTCTCATGGGACTGTTGCACCTTCGTTACAGCAATTGGAAGACTTAGCTGAGAACAAGAGACATTATTTGAACGACCATCATAACAGGATACATTTGAAGTTGCTGATAAATGTTGTTGAGCTGGTGAAAGGTCAGTATTGAGGTTGCGATCAAAAAGTATTGGAAGAGACGAATTAAGCACCCCAGGTAAACTCTTTGAGGCTAGAGGAAATCTAGGAGTTGAAGAACTGTAAGAGGGTTGCTGGAATGGTGACCAGAATGGTTTCGAGGCCGGTAAAGGAGACACAGGAACTGTGGACCCTGCGCTGGCTCGCGAAAACGTAGTCCAGTCAGAATTATTATTCAAAGTAAAAGAAGTTCGTGTGGACGATCCACGATTGTTTTCATTCGGTGAAGAATGAAGAGGATAAGTCTGGGAGCTGCCGTAATATGGGCTGAAAGAATCGGAGGGGTGCCTGCTGTAGATTTGATCAGAACGTAAACCAGGTTTGATACAATACTGAATGTTGACTTGATCATGACTACTTCTCGGATCACTGGTTGATCTATTTAGCGCTATACCAGTTCGCTTCCCTAGCCCTAGCTCTTCTGGCATTGCTGTAGCAGCAGTAGTCGCTCTGCTGGCGCGCCTGTATGCAGAGCCAGCAGGAGAACTGTCCAGTCCAACCGGAGAACCAAAGTCATTTGAATGACCATACCTGGCACTGGGGCTGGACATCAACACATAGTTTGGCTTGTAATTTGGAGGCAGGCCGGCCCGCTGGTAGCTGGGGCGACCAAGACTCGGAGTGTGGTCGTAATTGAGACCAGGAGATCTGCACTGATTAGTGAGCGGTGTGGCAGCACTGGACGGCCGCTGTTCACCCGACTTGGGCGTTTGGGGGCTGTTTTTGGATGCTCCAAGCGAACCATCTTCACCTGTAGTCCACACATTGATAATTGGTACTGGAGGAGTTGAATCCCTTTTTTGATAACGACCAGCCAACGAAGAACAACTCGTACTGAGGTCTTTGTCTTTCTTCTTTGAGCTGCCAAGCATTTTGAACACAGTAGGCTAAATAAAAAAATTATAACCAATAGCTACAGCATTATCAAAATTGCTCCCATATGTACACATGGGAATTCATCTGTAAAAAAAATTTACCAATGCATTAATTAAAAGTACATCAAAATTCAATACCAAACTGTTTGAAAACACAGTCAATTACAGAAATACAAACTGGAGATGAATATGAAGCAATGTTGGAGCACAAACACTGTCTACACAACTGATACACTGTACGTCAGGCCACCAAATCTGACCAGATATCTATCACCCTGTGAGACAACCATTTGTGACTGATAAATGAAAACTGGAGTATGTTCATAATTGCTATGTGCCATGTTTAAATTATTTAACTTGCAATTAACAAACATGAAAAAGGTATGAACTTATGCAAATTTTTTTGTCTCAATAAAAATGAAAGAGCTGGCAAACATGAATCCTAGATTAATTTCACCCGTCTCCACACGGCCGACCTACCGGCAAGTTTGAAAAAAATGGGTAAACTTTACAACTTACTGTACAGTGTACATTCATTATTCAAGTTAGAAGTTTTGTTTAGGATTTATTGTTAAAGGAAACGGTTGCTCTTTCTTTCAGTGAAAAAAAAATGCTGCTAGCCCGACAAAAATCTATGGAATTTGAGTTTTTATTTCAGTAAAATACAAAAAACAGAAATTGGAAAATCACAGGCCATAATTTATCTATTGCAGTTTCATGTTTTTTATGATGCATTTTCATATATTTAGACTCGCTGAATTTGTGGTATGTGAATCTTTTAGTAAGTCCAATAGTTTCGGAGTTATGAGCATTTTATGTAAAATAATCAGTTTTCTCAGTTTTTTTGGCTCATTTTGTGTATAGGATGTTATCAAGCAGTTTTATTGCTTATGAAGAGTTTTATATGCATAAAGCTTTTCCTCCCAAATACAATGGTGGCATTATTTTTTGCCTAGGAGTAAATCTGCGGATTTTGGACCCCATTTTCGGAACTAACACTACAATAAAAAATAAAAACGATGGCGACCTTGTAATAGGTCATGCAGCACCGGTAGCCACACTCCTGACTGAGCGGAAGAATTCATTTAGATTTGAACATGTTACCTCTCCTCCCCTGTCACCCCCTCCTTATTTTGCCTTCCACTAATGAATAGTGCTCAACAAGATGCTTAAAACCATATATGGCAACCCTAGGTTTGCTGATACGCCACATGTCCTAGCTTTACCAACCTTCTTATAGTCCAGGACATGGTGATGGGTTAAATTTTAAATTAGTTAAAGCCTTTTTAGCCAGAACAAAGGTATTCTCCAGAGTGCAGAGTACCATTTAGTACGTAGTTAAAAAAAATTGTGGATCTATACACTAGGGTTCTCCCACCTGTGCATAGAAACAGCATGATTGAAAGAATTTCATGAAACCAGGTCAAAGTTGACAGCAATGAATAAAAAAAGATTGTAGAACAGACAAAAACCTATTTTAACATAAGAAGAGCCTACCTAACAATCAGCTCAATTCCTCGCATCTTCCCACTGGAACTGCTAACCCCCATGCACATGGTAGTAGCTCCTGTATGAGGAATTTACATAAAAAAATTGAGAATAAAAATCAGTAGATTGTATCTCGTGAAAAACCTTCACTAAGTAACTTAGATCCTCTACTTAATCCCTGCGACGTGGCACTGTTTGTAACTGAGAGCCTTATAGAATAATTTTTTTCTGCAGATAGAGAAAGGTTGTGGAGAAGCATCCGCAGTAAAGGAGACTTCAACATCTTTTGAAACATTCTTGGTTTCAAAAACAACCCCTTAAAGATATTAGTACTGTTGTCAATGAGTTTGAGGTTCTATTTCAATAGCAAAATAGTTTTCAAAAAGGAAAGAGAAAGGACTTAGGAAAATGTAAAATCCATCCACGAAGTGTGTTTCACACAGGATACCCTGCACACAAAGACAGAAAGTTAAGATGGAAGAAGAAGACCAGACCCAGAAGAAGCAGCAAAAAACATGTGAAAATTAAAAGAATCAAAGTGGGCACAAACATAAAAGTCTTGAAGGCCGATCTATGGCTGAAGTAGCCTAACAGTAACAAATATTTCCAATAACTGCATCATTTACAGATTCAGCTACATAAATTAATCAATCTAAAAATTTGTCAACATAACTAGTAATAAATAAGGAACTTTTTCATTGGCAATATACATAAACCTAGAGACAAACTACAAGCAATAATTTGAACATGTTTGATAGAACACTTTTGAACCTTCTGAGAGGGTTAGAGGGTTTATAATGGTAAAAGATACAAAAACTAGCAATGAACTTCCTTCATATACATACATTTTATTCTAATTGAACTAATGAATTCTAAAATAATATTTTTTGTTCATTACAGGCTCCTCTATTTTAATGACATAAAAATTAGACACAAAATATAGATCACACACCCCACATATCAAAAATTTCAAAAGAAAATAGCTTTAACTTGAATTATAGAAAAGAATATTACTGACTATCTTGAGATGATATTGAACTATTCTGTGACATAGAAAAAACTTTCCACACTAAAAACTAGTCTTACATTTATTTATAACAAGTGTACACAATCACAAAAAAAATTACAAAAGCTGTCTCCCTCTCTGAGTCTCATTCAATAGCAAAAAATGATGATAATGCAAGGCACTACCAGAAAATTTCTGGACAATAAATGGTAGGAGGGCATAACCTCACAAATCCAGCTTCATTCTCTGGCATCCATTGCAGTTTCTGCCTTGAGACACTACCTGTAGGAATTTCATCCACACACAACTGAGAACTCTGTTTCCAATCCACTTACGATTCAAAATCACTCATTTTCAAGCACATAGTTCTTCTGTGAACAAACAGAAAAGAAGTCATTCACTGCAACCCTGTCTTACATCTCAAGCTCATCTCATCTGTTCAGTGTCTTTTACCATCGAAATGTCATTTTTTTCTGATAGACTTTTCACACTCTCCCACCTTTTCCCAAGGTAATATAAGGCATCTAAAAGTTTACTCTGCAATTTATCTTTGAAATATTCTATTAAGCCATATAAAAAAAAAATTTCTCTCAGTCTTTAACTAGTAACACATAGGGCCTTCATTAAGTTTACCTTCCTAAAATTTCACTGCACTCCTCAGGTTGATTAGTTGGTTAGTCAGTGTTGATGGGAGCTCCTGAGTCCAGCTCAAACAGCCACACATTACAATGGGTTGTTTATACAACCACAGGAACAAGCATAATATTCACTGTATGTGACGCCATGTAAGATGCACAAGTATGCAAGATAAAACCCCATTTCAGCAGGTCAGATTCAGGAAAATAGTTTTCAATGTGTTTAACTAAGCATATATTCTTGAAAACAGTCAAACTGTGCATTACACAAGCAGAAACATAGTCATAAAGAATAATTATACTGTAGTTTTATTCCTTGTCAAGAAATAGCATTACTGGTAAGTCAGAGCGCTGATCACCTGATGTTCACAAATGCAAGTTACAGCATTTCAGATTGGATAGCTTTCAATTGCAAAAATTTATTTTTGAAGCAGCAGTAATATTACAATAAAACCAGCAACAAAATAAGGATACATTGAATTTAGGTTGAGTAAAAGTACTGGACACAAGCTGAGTTAGTGAGCATCTGAGAAGATAGTAGCCAAGACCTATGGGGGTCTCAAGCTCTACCCATGAAGTATTGGATCAAGGACAATTTTGAGCCAAAAAAGAACATTCTATATGCCGTCAAACCTGGTATGTTTGAAGAATAGAACACTATGACCTAGTCTTGCCTGTTGATGATGGGTTGATAATCAGAACTGTGTATACAGTAGTCCACAAATAAAACTTCACTCTGTGAGAAGGTATCATGAGCTACTTTTGAGATTATGGTGCAATAACTACCTTTACATGGTATCTTATACTCAAACATAGGACATGAAAGATCACCAAGGAGCAACGGAAGACTAGCCTTGTAGTTCATACCAATAACATAGTAGATTTTGGTCGAGAATCAATGTACACAAAAACATCTGCAATTTTGTTGGTAAGAAGGAAGTACTAAATGAAAAAGAATAGCAAGATTAGAATAACATGCTAACGTTTATGTTAGCTGTAACATAGATTGAATAAAGTTGTACATGTTCATTCATGATCCCAGGCTAAGAAAATTGTATGAAGTCCACACAAAGCACCTGCACCTTCTTCTATCCTGCAACTATAGACTATAAAAATAGAAAATTCATGTTTTGACAATGAGGCAATTACCACAATTTCTAATGTGAAATGCAAACCTATCACTGCAATATTATCACTAGTATAAACACAAAGTACTCCAGCTATCAACAATACATGAGGTCCTCATCTTATAAATGAGTTCTATTCTTGAACACATTTGTAAACCAGTTTGGTACGTAAGTTGGACTTGGGTCTATACATTACAGAAGTATGCTCTTTCACATGTAAATTAAACTAACTAATGATAGAGCACGTATGTAAACCTGTTTGTGCGCCACATTACCATGTATTCAGTCGAACCAGAAAAAACTAGTCCTCCACGCAGCTTATAAAAATGAACGGATTGTCGCAAGTGGAACATGAATTAATAGAGAGGCTTCAATTAATATGGGTTCATGGGGTATTGTTCGTAACAGGCAGTTGCCATAAGTTGAAATGCCATAAACTGGGGACTCCCTCTAGTTTAAGGCTCTGAATGCCTATTTGAATATTATAAACAAGTTTAAATACCTCAGAGCTTCACTCCTGAGATATTTTTTAATGATTTTTTTCAAATTTCATGAGAAAAATTGCTCGCTTCCCTTAAAGCCAGCCAAAAAGCTCCTCACATCCTGACTTAAGAGACCAGCCACTGGTGACTCAAATGCTCTACTCTTAAGGAGGTCGTCTGAGTAAAAAAATAAATCCGTTATTTACAGATCGATTTCTCTGAAATTGTCACAGTAGGTGTGAAATGATGCAAAGATCATTTGTTACTTGTGACAGAATTTTTGTATCTGCACTGGATTTTTTTTTTATTTTCGAAAAATATGATAAAATAGAGTTTTTTTAAAATCTATCTTTTTCTACAATTTTGAAGTTACAGAACCAGTACTTCGTTTTTAGATTGCTTATATGTCTATATAACCATACGCAATAGGGAATTTTGATAACTTCTTTTTGGGGATTCTGGGAATTTAAAAAAAAAATGTGACTTTTTTATCATATTTTTTTTGTTGTATAATTTTTAAAATAATAGATTTATAAAAAGTTCTTTTGCGTATGGATACACCTTGCTAAGCCCTATTGAATGGTATCTAAACCATTCATGTAGCTCTAAAATTGTGGAAGAAGATACATTTGAGATACCAATTATCAAGTTTCCATAAAAATGTGTTTTTCACACAAAAAAAATGTTTTTCTTCTTATCTTTTGAACTACCAGGTTTTCTACAATGAACCTTTGAGCTTCTGTAGCTCTTTTCAAGCCTTTTCAATTGATATAATATAAATTGCTGTAGCTATGGAGCTCTGGGAAAAAATCTACATCAAAAGACAGTACGTGTAATTCTTCAAAACAACCACTTTTTTGAAAATAAAATTTTTTCAACCAAAATAGATTTTTTTTAAGTCAACTCCTTTGTTTGTAGCTCTTTTCAAGCCCTTTGGATTGGTGTGCTTGCCATAGTCGTAGCTATGATACTGCAGCTGTCATCGAGCTATGAATGAAAGCTGCCGTATCATAGCTACGGCAGAACAGCTAAATTCTTAAATTGTCAAAAATCATCAAAAATTTTTACTCAGCATTAGAATATTTCGTTTGAATAATGAAAGCACTTTCAGTAGCCCATGAACGAACTCTATTGCCATTGCCGCTAAGAAACATGCTCAATTGACCCCCAATAATGAAGAGGGGGAGGGGTCAAGGTCACGCCACCCCCATTGCTTTCTCCCCTCTGGTGGGCATACAATTCGGAGTAGACGAAAGCAAAAAGTACCAATGGAAGCGCAAGAAAATCCTATATATGATGCATATAAAAACAGAAAATCAACACTATCCCGATTTCTACCCAGACGGCCTCCTTAAAAAAACACAATGCTAATGCTTAATTCTGTCTTCAATTTGAGTGAGGAAAACTTTTTTTCTTGACACTGCATCATCTTCTAGCTATTGGATACACAAAATTCCCAGAAGATAACATTATTAAATTACTGCTCCTTCTATGAAGGTAGAATCAGGGGCATAATTATACAGAACAAGCCTCCTCAGCAGCAAGGCCTGTGGCTTCATTACTTTGATGGATGGGTTAAGGACACCGTCTGGGTAGAAATCGAGATAAGTGTTGATTTTCTGTTTTTATATGCATCTTATAGAGGATTTTCTTGCGCTTCCAGTGGTACTTTCCGTTTACGTCTACTCCGAATGGTGCGCCCACCAGAGGGGGGGAAAGCGATGGGGGTGGTGTGACCTTGACCCCTCCCCCCCTCATTATTGGGAGTCAATTGAGCGTGTTTCTCTCCGGCAATGACAATAGAGTTCGTTCATGAGCTACTCAAGGTGTTTTCGTTATTCAAACGAATCATTCTAACGCTGAATAAATATTTTTTATAAGGTTTTGACAATTTCAGAATTTAGCTGTTCTGCCATATCTATGATACCGCAGCTTTCATTCATAGCTCGATGACAGCTGCAGTATCATAGCTACAGCTATGGCGAGCACACCAATCCAAAGGGCTTGAAAAGAGCTACAAAACAGAGGAGTTGACTTGAAAAAAAAACGTATTTTGGTTGGAAAAAATGAAAAAATAAAAAAGTGGTTATTTTGAAGAATTACATGTATTGTCTTTTGTTGTATAATTTTTCCCAGAGTTACAGAGCTACAGCAATGTAAATTATATCAATCGAAAGGGCTTGAAAAGAGCTACAAACGCTTAAGAGTTCATTGTAGAAAATCTTGTATTTCAGAAGATATAAAGAAAATTTTTTTTTTGTGAAAAAACACGTTTTTCTGGAAACTTGATAATTGGTTTTTCAAATGCTACTTCTTCCACAATTTTAGAGCTACAAGAATGGTTTATATACCATTCGATAGGGCTTAGCAAGGTGTATCAATAAGGGCGTTTCATTTTTTGATACATCAATTATTTTGAAAATTACACGACATGAAAAAAAAAATGAAAAAAGGTTACATATTTAAAAAAAATACTCCCAAAATCCACAAAAAAAAGTTATCAAAATTTGTAGCCCCTTATGGTTATATAGACATATAAGCAATCTAAAAACGAAGTTCTGGTTCTGTAACTTCAAAATTGTAGAAGAAGATAGATTTTAAAAAACCCTATTTTATCATATTTTTCAAAAAAAAAATCCAGTGCAGATACAAAAATTTTGTCGAAATACCAAATGATCTTTCCATCATTTCACACCTACTGTGAAAATTTCAGAGAAATCCATCCATAAATAACGGACTTTTCTCCTACCCAGACGGTGTCCTTAAACTAAGGTCTTGCTAGGTAGGTATTTGATGTTTTTGTTTGCCAATCATAGAGATGGCAATGTTACCAGGCACCCTGGTGTGCACACACCTCTCCACTTAACCTATGTTCTTACCAGTCATATAATATTCATTTTAATTTTTATGATAAAGTCTTCAATTAATTTTTTATATATCTTTCACCCTATTAAAATCCCTCATAATTAAAAAACTGCAAGTTACATATTGTGAATTCCATTATTTGGAAATTACAAATATATGCTTAATCTTGCATCATTGTAAATGAAATTAGTACAAAGAATCTCCAAATTATATGTCCAGTTGCTTCATATGATTTTCATTATATTTTCATTTTTGTTTTTATTGGTTTTTTTACAGATACTTCATAGATTTCATTTCACATAGCCAACTTTCATAATTCATTTTTCATTTACTTAGCCTAATTTTCAAGTTTTTGTTCATCACTGGACACTAATTGATTTCCTAATTTTTGCTGCCTGTACAATGGTAATTAGATCAAAATAAACAGCTTTTCTTCTATGCACTTTCCATCGTAAATCAGTGTTTAAAATGCTATAGCATAATGAACATTATGTTACGTTAGGTTGGGTAGGTCAGCTTAGGTAAACTCATTTCTTCAATATTCAGTTTAATGCACCCACAAAAATTAAAAATTCTTTTCCCAAACAATCGCTAATGAAACACATTCAAGAACATTCAACAAAAATGACATTTTGCTTGCTGATACGTAATTTTTGAGTCCTTAAACTTTGAAAATATAGGAACGACGTATACAACAGTAAAAAAACAGACATTAATATGCAAATATGGGTGATAATAGGTTAGATTAGGCTAGGTAATGTTATGTTAATAGAATAAACTAGCCTAAACTAACCTAAATAAACCTAAAATAACTTTACTCAACTTAGCTATACCAACACTGATGGTTCCCGCCAAAATACTGCGTGTGTTCCAACAATGCAGGTACAATGCAGCTGACTACATAATGTTATTCTCATCTCATTGTAATTCATGTTACATCTCAAAAATGATGTATCAGCGAGCGAAATGCCATTCCTGTAAAACGTTTTTAAATGTGCTCCTTTACTGATACTTGGGAACCAAATTTATAAATTCCTTGAGAACATTAACCCTTTAACGCCCCAGAGGACACCAGTGTCCTCTTTCAAAATTCCCCTTCAATATATTTTATTTCTTATTCAATTAGTTCCCTAATGTGTTCTTTGAAGTTCTCTGCCGAGTGGCAGTTCTTATCCCATTCTGATATCGGTGACTGCCAGATGCCAGCGCCAGTTTAGTGACGGTGGTTGTGTTAACGGTAATATGAGTACAAAAATTCGGACGTTAAAGGGTTAAACTCAATATTTTACCTCTCATTTAAACACTCTACTAACCTTGAAATGCAATTGCTTCATCATTCTTTTCAATAAATTTACAGATTGCTCTAAAATAATTCAATTGTGCAAATGATAAGTACACATCAGGGCAGCCATGACGTCTCTCGTGGCCTAGCTGCCATGACATCACTCATGATTAGCGTCCTGTCATAAACATTTACCAATTTTTGTGTTAGAAATTTCATTATAACCAAAAAACTATTATAATATTTTCTGTTGTGAAACATTGCATTTTGACATATGGTGCTTAAATTGTTGAAGATTTTGGTCAATATTGAATCTGATAACAATTTTCATAATTTTATTGCAAGATATAGGTAATTAGAGACATTTTTATGACCTTCTAAATGAATGACATTATGCTTGCAAATGCTTAGTTTTGAGATATAGCATAAATAACCTTCAGGTAAGAATACAATTAATGGCAGTTTCGGTACGGCTCTTCCGGCGTTTCGCGGATGCGGACCACGCCAAATTTTTTGGCGGGAGTCATCGGCCTTGGTATGGTTAAGTTAAATCAAGTTATTTTAGGTTTACTTAGGTTAGTTTATTTAACTAACCTATCATTATATCAAAATTGTATTTCTGCTCATTTATGTCTCCGTTTGTTTAATTTTATAAACAATGTTCCTATAACTTCAAAGTTAGGCATCTCAAAACTAAGCATTTGCAAGCACAATGTCATTCATATAAAACGACTTCAATTGTACCATATTACCCATTTGTGGCAACAAAATAATTGAAATCATTGACAACATTAAATTCAATATTGACCAAGATTTTAACTAACTCTATATAAAAATACATGATAGCCTATAAGCTTCTCCCTTTTAAATCAGATATAAGACCTACCATTTGCTTTCAACATATTCAGTCTTTTAGATCTATTCATGCTTCTAATCCAGACAGATATTTATTATCTGACAATGTCTTGCTGATTTATTTTCAGATTCCTTCTCTACTTTCCTATAATTCATATTTTATTCACCCCTACATTATATTATATCTATCTTGAACCTGTATACACTTTATTTGTGCTTCCCTTGCATATATCAATCTAGTCATTTTATAAGAGCAGATAGCTTCAAATATTTATTTTATTTAACTATACTCCATTTAATTCTTCATCTGGCTTCTACTGCATCAGATCTAAGTAGACAAACTTGTCTAGCGCACACTCACCAAAGTTGCAGCAGCAATAGATGTAGTGTAAGTAATGTGATCTTTTATTATATCATAAGTAAGCCACATTTTACATAATTTGTAATTTAACTAATTATAACTTTGCCTAAAGTTGACCCTACAAGTCTTCAGCTTCAAGAAATACCATCAGAAATGAAGTTTTTTACTGGGTGGCTATCTGCAATAGGATTTACTAGAATTCCTGAGGGATCAGAACAATCCATACAAGGAAGTGAGAAACTTTGGTAAATCTGAAGGATATGACAGTAACCGATTTTGTAAATTTTACTGCCTAAACATAGTTAATTTAATAAATATAAACAAGTTTTCTTCTATGCACTTTCTTTCCGAAATGAGTATTTTATTAGTTATTGCGGTAAATAACTTACCGCAACTCCAGTATTTGAAGCGAAAAGAAATTCATTGATTGCGTGGTATGGCAAACCTGCAATGAAGTCTCGCTTCCAGCGTGCTGTCATTAAAGACGAAACCAAACCTACCGCTATAGGCCTACCTCATTAAATACTCATTTGACAAAAAGAGTGTAACTTAGAGAAGAAAAGTTGTTGATTTTGATGTTATTACCATGATTCAAGCAACAAAAATTCCAAAATTGATGTGTAGCTGTTTATTCAAGCACATTCGTCATGAAACACGAAACTAAACCTACCGCTATAACTCGTAATATAATCATTTCAGACGGAAAGTGCATGGAACAAAACTAGTTTATTTTGATTCAATTTATTAGGTTTAGGCACCAAAAAGTGTAAAATCGATTAAAACTATATATCCTTCAGATTTACTGAAACTTTGAATATTATAGAATAGGGCAATACCATATACCATTACTGCTTGTCTATCCTTCTGAAAGATGAAATACTTGGAATTAATTTGTGTTGAGGGCTTTCAACTTTAGACTCTTGACTAACCTGACTTGTAGTACAACACTTGTCAGTAATACAGGCCCAGACACTGTCGACCCTTAATTTCAAGTTCAAGTTCAAGACTGAGCAGTGAGGAATCGGCAAATCACCTGAGCCAGATGGGCCACTCACCCCTACTATGTTATTGTTAGGCATCCACTTTCTAGTCTCTATAGCAATCTCATTGATAGCTGCAGCATTTATAGGTTCATCTCAAAAGAAATTTGGTTTGAGCAGCACTTGATGCATTAGCAGAGAGACACAAGAACTGTATTCATTTGCAGCATAAGACTACTGGTTCCGCATATCCAAGTTTCTTCCTCTTTTATTCCCTTTAGAGTAAACTAGTGAAGAAAAAGTGTTTCAACAAGTGTGAATGTTTAGGTCTTAGTTGCAATAAAAAATAAGGTAAATCTGAAGGATATGTCAGTTATCGATTTTGTAAATTTTGATGCCTTAGCATAGTTAATTAGATCGAAATAAACAAGTTTTCTTCTATGCACTTTCCATCTCAAATGAGTATTTTATTAGTTATAGCGGTAAATGACTTACCGCAACTCTAGTGTTTGAAGCGGCAAGTAATTCAAGGAGCGCGTCTGACAGCAACACTGCAATGCGCACTCGCTTCCAGCGCGATCGTCATCAAAGACGAAACTAAACCTAAAGCTATACCTGGTTAAATACTCATTTGACGAGAAAAGTGTATAGAAGAAAAGTTGTTTATTTCGATGTTATTACCATGATTCAAGCAACAAAAATTCGAAAATCGATGAGTAGCTGTTTATTCGAGCGCATTCGTCATCTGAGACGAAACTAAACTTACCGCTATAAAGCGTAAAATACTCATTTGAGACGGAGTGCATAGAAGAAAACTTGTTTATTTTGATTCAATTAATTAGGTTAAGGCACCAAAAAGTGGAAAATCAATAACTGACATATCTTCAGATTTACCAAAAATAATATGTGAAAAAATTACCGTTAGTTAAGATCTAATCACTGACACCGAGTTCATCATCAACCCCGTGAAATAAGAGTAAAACGATCACCTCCACGGTCCACCCTCTCCTGAAACGACAAAATTTCATGTCAGAGACAACACAACCCAGAAAATCAGAATATCTTACGTACGCCTCTCAGGTCCTTGAACTTGAAATTAGGGCCAACAGTGTCGGGGCCTTTCTAACGCCGTAGTCCAAAATTGCTTAATGCTGGGTTCACATTGACACTCGCATTGGAAGCTCACAACCATCGGGCGCGGGCAAGTGCGCGCAGCTAAAGGGCAGCAATCGTTCACATTGGCACAGCGCTAGCAGGCAACAGAAGCGTCAAAGTCGGCGGGCAGAGTGTGTGGCTCACACTGCTCAGTTGCAATCCAGACGCTACGTTGGGGGTTACTGCGCTCCGCGCTCTAGTACTTCTTGCCAGGAGGGCAGATGATTAGTAGAATAGCGCTAATAATTTATTTCGTATGTCATTGATTGCACGTTCTTTAATGTTCTTGTTTTTACTGATTTTTGTAGCGCGTATGCAGCATAAAATATGAAGGCTTCGGCAAGAATCATGCTAGTAAAACCATATGTAGAAACACTCGATGCATATATGATACACTCTATGCATAATTGTGGAAGCGCATATTACATGCTAAGCAGAAATATGTTGTCGCAACTCCAGCCTTGCTACTCGTTTAAGTCCCTTGCAAGTTAATCAATATCTTGTATTATCAGGGACTAGGTCATAATTAACCCTTTACTGACCTAAAAGACTAAATATCAATTAAATATGACAAACAAGCAATGAGTGGATTGCTACCCCTTCCTGGCGACAAATGCTTATATCGAACATCCCTAATGTGTTCGTTTGTTCTTGCGAGCTGAATCTGAAGCCACAGCAGCGGATTCGGAGCGCCCTTGACGTCGAAGCTTTCGCGGGCTGACACGTCAGAAGATCATCAGCGGAGTCGGCAGCACGTGCCTTTGTGCTTGACGACTTCTAAACCGGTCCTGCTTTCGGGCTGCCTAACGCCCGGAAAGCCGACTAGCAATGAAGAAATGTTCCCTGGACAACTATCTTCGAAGTTCAGGTGAGCAATCTTTACTTATTGTCTTTGCTTGTCATATTCTTATTGCAGAAGAGACTATGGTAAATGCCAGGTAATTCTGGAAGTTGGCGCTTTTGCCGGTGAGCGCGACATAGTCCTTTTTTCGAAGATAGATTTTTATTTAATTTAAAGAAAGTGATTTAATCTTCGAATTCCTTGTTCGAGGAAAGTGATCTAATCTCTGAATCCTTTAAAAACCTTAAATTCATTATTTTTAAATTCTCTTATACGAGGAATTTCTCAATTTATAAAATTCTTCATTCATTTGAAAGTTAAAAATTTAAACTTCTTATGAAAAGCAGTTCTGGCGTACGCAATTCGTTCAGCTGCTATAGCAAGGCTGGAGTAGCTTCAGGAAAAATCCTGGTGACTATATCTTTTTTGTTTCTTTTTTCTCCAGTTCAAATAACTGTTTTTCTTTATAAAATAAAAATGTTGAGATCCAACTTCAGTATATATATTTATTATTATATATGAGTTGTCGCAGTCGCCCATTAAATTGCTTCCGTCCCGTTTTCTATGTTCATGTGCTCACCGCCTTTGTAGAGCGATCGAGCCCCTTCTTCTTGTTCTCGCCGCCGTGCTCGACGGACGTACAGTACATGTAGTTCCTAG
Source organism: Morinoia aosen (assembly GCA_030386875.1). Lineage (NCBI taxonomy): Eukaryota > Metazoa > Arthropoda > Malacostraca > Amphipoda > Talitridae > Morinoia > Morinoia aosen. The sequence goes on from CM059557.1 coordinate 74,488,467, forward strand.
ATTACTTACTGTGTTTCTCTATACCCAACACTCATACTTATAATCGTTGCCGTACTCCATTATTCCAAGATGGAAAGAGGCCTCTCTGGTCTAACAGGTTATGGGCCCAGTAACCTAACTTTTGATGGCAATGACGAAAGGTATGAGTTGTGGGAAGTGAAATTTCGGGCCTACCTAGACTTGAAATCGTTGGGTGCCGTCCTCGAGGGCGAAGAATCAAGTCTGGATGTTGAGAAGAATAAGAAAGTTTTCTCCGAGCTTGTGCAAAGGCTCGATGATAAAAGTCTCTCGTTGATTATCAGAGACGCCTATGGAGATGGAAGAAAATCCATGAAGATTCTGCGTGATCATTACCTCGGCAGCAGTAAACCGAGAATTATTTCTCTGTATTGCGAGTTGGCTGCGCTGAAGATGAAAAATGGCGAGACGGTAACCGACTACTTGCTGCGGGCAGAGACAACTGCATCCCACCTGAAGAAAGCCGGCGAGAGTATCAGCGATGGACTGATAATCGCCATGATTATCAGGGGATTGCCAGCTGTTTACAACGCGTTTTCTACCGTCATCACGCAAATTGACAGTAAAGAAATGGACTTCATGAAATTCAAATCGGCTCTCAAGAGTGAAGAGGAAACAAAGAAGACCCAACAAGGCTACAGTGAAAGTGAAGAAAGAATTATGAAAGTGAAAGATTCTAAAATTACTTGTTACTTATGTGGTAAGTCAGGTCACAAGAAGTTTGAGTGTAAATACTATAAAAGTCACAGTGCAAAGAAAAATCGGTGGTGTTCAATTTGTAAAAGTGCATCTCATGATACTAATTTTTGCAGAAAGAGAGATACCGCAAAAGCGATGGCTACTGATAGCAAAGATGTGAAAAGCTCTTATTGTTTTAGAGTATCAACAGACTCAGAAAGTGCTTCTGTTGTAGACAGTGCAAAGTTACTGGTGGATTGTGGAGCTACTGCTCACATTATTTGTGATAAATCTAAGTTTGTATCTTTAGATGAAAGTTTTGACCCTAGGAATCATTTCATTGAATTAGCAGATGGTTCTAGGATGAACAATATTGTAGAGTGTAAAGGTGATGCGAGAATTACCCTGACTGACGCCAAAAATAGGAAACACAATGTTCTTTTAAAAAATGTTCTTTGTATCCCTAGTTTTAAGCAGAATATTTTCTCTGTCCAGGCTGCTATTGATCAGGGTGCATCATTTAATTTCAGTCAAAACGCCTCAAAGTTGTTTGCTTCAGATGGGAATGCGTTTAATATTAAAAAATGTGGCAAGCTGTATTATTTAAATTCTGTAAGCTCTGTTGATTCTATTAATGCTGTTGGTGAACACACTCTGGAGGAGTGGCACAATATTCTTGGGCATTGTAATGTAAAAGATGTGTTGAGCCTAGAAGGTATTACTAAAGGAATGAAAATTACCAACAAGCATAATTTCGATTGTGAGATCTGTGTCCAGGGTAAAATGTGTCAATATAGGAGCAGAGACCCTGATGAAAAGTCAAGAAAACCTTTAGAGCTAGTCCATAGTGACCTAGCTGGACCTATAAGCCCTACTTCTTTTGAGAATTCCATGTATGTCATGTCTTTTGTGGATGACTTTTCAGGCCTCATTTTTGTGTATTTCCTCAAAAGTAAAAGTGACACTGTTGGGGCATTTAAAAAATTCTTGGCTGATTCTGCTCCATTTGGCTCTGTTAAACGTTTAAGAACAGATAACGGCACCGAGTATTCCTCAAACTTGTTCAAAGCTGTTGTCATAGAGAACAAAATAAAGCATGAATTTTCAGCTCCGTACTCTCCCCATCAGAATGGGACTGCTGAGAGATCTTGGAGATCATTGTTTGAGATGGCTAGGTGTTTGTTGCTGCATGCAAATTTGCCAAAAGAATTGTGGAATCATGCTGTAAGAACAGCTGCTTACATTAGAAATAGGTGTTTCAACAAAAGGACAGGCAAAACTCCTTTTGAGATGTTTACGGGAAAGAAACCTGACCTTTCCAACATGCACATTTTTGGATCAAAATGTTTTGCCATGGTTCAGAACCCAGGAAAGCTTGACCCTAGGTCAGAGCAGGGTACTTTTCTGGGATATGACCCGTGCAGCCCTGCTTACATGATTTATTTCCCTGAAACTTGTCAAATAAAAAGAGTCAGATGTGTCACATTCTGTGATAAAATTTCTAGAAAGGTGGTGGGTGAGGATGAGTTCATTGCTGTAGATGTTACGTCGTACAAGACGTGAGGAAATTTGAAGAATTTCGATAGATTTATTTCGGCAACATTCTGCGGATCCGCGCTTCGTCCGCAAGAATGACGCCAACGTTTTATTTGTTTGAAGTGCGTGGGAGGAACAGGTTCCCGGATAATATTGAGTTTTTGTGTAGTTAGAGAGTGAACTTGAGTGGGAAACTCATTTCGTTTACGTGTTACCGCGCTGGCTATATATTTTGGGTGTTTTCACCCGACTTGTGTTAGATAGTGGTGAACGGCCGGTTTCTGGAGCATTCGAGAATGCTTCCGGCGGCCGGCAAGCCCACCTACATTGAGTCAGACCAGCCATTGCAGTTCGGTAGAGTCTGGTGTTTCTTTCGGTGTAGCCAGTAAGCTGCGGTGTAATGCTGGGAATTAGTCAGGTTCTGGCTTAACGGTATTTTAGCTGAACACTGTGATTTACCGATGAACTTTTCTATCTCTGTTTCACTGCTCCAAGTGATTTTGTGTTGATGTCCAAATGTTTTTTTTGCTCAGCAACATTTGCATAACAGTCAAGCCATGTAAGCTGTGTTGTCATATATAATATTGTAAACAGTGTCAAGGGCAGTAAATGCAACATGGAGAGACTGACATTTCAATGCTTTTTAGTTTGACACAAGATTACTTGAAGTTTATCACATTTCACAGATTAACATAAGATAGCACAATCATATATTTATTTGGTAATGCAAACCAACCACTGCTTCACTATTGAAAGATTTGTGTGCTGAAAATAAAAACTATGGTGATTCTTCCATGGATTAGACATCAGTTGTTGATATTGAAAATCCATGGCACGTCGTGCTGGACTTGCACCAACTTGGGAACATGATTTTTCTTGTCTTTGTATTATTTCTTGTCTTTGTATTATTTCTTGTCTTTGTATTATTTATAACATTCATTAATAGAAAGATGTGAAGCAAGTAAGAATTAATTTAGTCGATTGGCTTCTTACCTATGAGCTGGGCTGGGCAAGTTGCGCCAGTCAGCAAGGTGGAAGCCTAAAGTTACGGCATTCAGTAGACTGGGAATAGGCGCAGAAATTTGAGACCACTAGCTCAGATGATTTGTGTTTTCAGAGCGACACTGACAAACGTGTACCTGCCTCTCTCCTTTTTTTTAGTAATAGAATTTATTGATAATGGTTGAATTGATGACCTGAGTGACTTGGCCCTGCTTTAGAGACCTAATTTTTGCTGTCTCTTTTCCACAGATAGGGTAAAGAAAGCCAGAGTAGGCACTTATTTTGCAGACTAAAATAAGATGTCACAGGTCTAAACTGAGGGACCTTTCCTCATCGTCTGTAAGTATTTTAGAGTATCCTCTTTCAACTTGTGATGTTACCTAACTCGTCATCCCTTTATATTGTGAAAACTATAAACTTGTTGTGTGATCGTCCACCTTTGTTCAAATAAAGTGCTTATTGACTAATGACCGCTGTGTTAGGATTGTTGGATACGGATGTACATTCATGTATGTAACTTTGTGCTTCCTTAAAGGGACACTTTGAACATTGGCCGAAACAAGCGATTCATATATTATTGCCTGGCATCAAGGATTACGAAGCTTAGGTCATGTACATATAAACTATCAAAAGTGTTCTCACCTCACAATGGAAATGCATCATCCATGAAATTGCGCTGTCTCTTATAGCTATCATTACATGTATTATTGAATGTGGATTGGGCAGGATTAGGAGTACATTGCCCTCAATCATTCCCTTCGACTAGTGACACGAGTTTACAATATTCGCGTGCGTATATCATAAATGTGTTCTTTCTAAATGTGTTACTCGACTAGAGACTTACTTTTCTTCCCTATCGATGCAACAGAGACCTTTCTTGTTCGTGAACTTATTTCCCAGCCTACTGTTCCTGTGCACCTTGTGCGTAGATTCCGCGTTCCCCCCAACTACACGCTAGATGGTGCCCTCCTCTTTCCTCTCTTGGGACACCTTTGTCGCGGTCAAGGGAGGCTAAAACTTTCTTATATGATAATACTAATGATGGTAACGCGAATTGTTGTTGTGCTACGTCGTTAGCAGGGCGGTGAATTCTCTTTTTATGTGCTACTATTCTACGGCCTCTTATGTCTCACTCCGCTATTTCTCGTGTACCCTGAGGTGTGAGTTTAACTTTCTTGTTGTGCGGTGCTATATGCATCAGTCAATCATTCGACTATGATCTTGAATTAAGCTTCTCTTGTCATGCAATTCGTGGTCCGACTCTGAATCATACCTTTCTGGGCAGATTCACGGAACCAGGGGATAAGAAATAAAAAACCTGAAGAGACCTCGTTTTCCTTTGGTCGTCCTACCGAGTTCCGTTCAATGGCGTGCCGAAGCGAAGATCAATTCCGCTAGCGCACGACATTACAGTGAATAGACGTCAGCGGAAGGTGCCCTCCCACGAAGAAGCCCTCCAAAGAGGAGGCCCACAACAGATTCTCAGCCGCCCGCGGCGAATATCCGAGACCACAGAAATGACCTCTCTCGGAAGAAAGAGCAAGCCTAGACTTCCACAGCTGGAAGAACAATTCCATACGGAGCTAGCAGCCTTGAACAGTCTCCTGAATGGTGCAGTACCACGAGATCTCAAGACTCCCAGCGAGGTGGATCATGTCCACGGTGGAATCCGAGCAAAGGCTAAGACCGTCAAGCGAATCGGAGACCAGCTGGTCCTAGCTCTAGAGGGCTCGGGAGCCACAGCAGAAGCGACAGCAGTCCGGGACTCGCTGACAATCGCCAGGGCCCGCAGGAAGAAGCTGATGGATTCAATGGATCGCAGAAGTGAGGAGCTCCTGGGGAGCTCGTCACGGAGTGTGACATAGGAACCCTCCCAGCGCAAGAACTCGAGGTCGAAGAGGACCTCGTCCAAGAACCAGCAGCAAGGCGCTGCCTATTAGAACAAGCCCCCAAAACCATCATTGGCCGAGAGCAGGAGCGGACACCGTTCCAACCGTCGGGGCAGAGACCAGGCCAGCCCCTGCCATCGTCGTCAGAGTCACCAAGGCTCGAGCTATTACAGCCAGAGCCAAGACAGTGAGAGTGATCGTAGCCAGAGTGTTGAGATCCAACTTCAGTATATATATTTATTATTATATATGAGTTGTCGCAGTCGCCCATTAAATTGCTTCCGTCCCGTTTTCTATGTTCATGTGCTTACTGCCTTTGTAGAGCGATCGAGCTCCTTCTTCTTGTTCTCGCCGCCGTGCTCGACGGACGTACAGTACATGTAGTTCCTAGATTACCTACTGTGTTTCTCTATACCCCACACTCATACTTATAATCGTTGTCGTACTCCATTATTCCAAGATGGAAAGAGGCCTCTCTGGTCTAACAGGTTATGGGCCCAGTAACCTAACTTTTGATGGCAATGACGAAAGGTATGAGTTGTGGGAAGTGAAATTTCGGGCCTACCTAGACTTGAAATCGTTGGGTGCCGTCCTCGAGGGCGAAGAATCAAGTCTGGATGTTGAAAAGAATAAGAAAGTTTTCTCCGAGCTTGTGCAAAGGCTCGATGATAAAAGTCTCTCGTTGATTATCAGAGACGCCTATGGAGATGGAAGAAAATCCATGAAGATTCTGCGTGATCATTACCTCGGCAGCAGTAAACCGAGAATTATTTCTCTGTATTGCGAGTTGGCTGCGCTGAAGATGAAAAATGGCGAGACGGTAACCGACTACTTGCTGCGGGCAGAGACAACTGCATCCTACCTGAAGAAAGCCGGCGAGAGTATCAGCGATGGACTGATAATCGCCATGATTATCAGGGGATTGCCAGCTGTTTACAACGCGTTTTCTACCGTCATCACGCAAATTGACAGTAAAGAAATGGACTTCATGAAATTCAAATCGGCTCTCAAGAGTGAAGAGGAAACAAAGAAGACCCGACAAGGCTACAGTGAAAGTGAAGAAAGAATTATGAAAGTGAAAGATTCTAAAATTACTTGTTACTTATGTGGTAAGTCAGGTAACAAGAAATATGAGTGTAAAAGTCACAGTGCAAAGAAAAATAGGTGGTGTTCAATTTGTAAAAGTGCATCTCATGATACTAATTTTTGCAGAAAGAGAGATACCGCAAAAGCGATGGCTACTGATAGCAAAGATGTGAAAAGCTCTTTTTGTTTTAGAGTATCAACAGACTCAGAAAGTGCTTCTGTTGTAGACAGTGCAAAGTTACTGGTGGATTGTGGAGCTACTGCTCACATTATTTGTGATAAATCTAAGTTTGTATCTTTAGATGAAAGTTTTGGCCCTAGGAATCATTTCATTGAATTAGCAGATGGTTCTAGGATGAACAATATTGTAGAGTGTAAAGGTGATGCGAGAATTACCCTGACTGACGCCAAAAATAGGAAACACAATGTTCTTTTAAAAAATGTTCTTTGTATCCCTAGTTTTAAGCAGAATATTTTCTCTGTCCAGGCTGCTATTGATCAGGGTGCATCATTTAATTTCAGTCAAAACGCCTCAAAGTTGTTTGCTTCAGATGGGAATGCGTTTAATATTAAAAAATGTGGCAAGCTGTATTATTTAAATTCTGTAAGCTCTGTTGATTCTATTAATGCTGTTGGTGAACACACTCTGGAGGAGTGGCACAATATTCTTGGGCATTGTAATGTAAAAGATGTGTTGAGCCTAGAAGGTATTACTAAAGGAATGAAAATTACCAACAAGCATAATTTCGATTGTGAGATCTGTGTCCAGGGTAAAATGTGTCAATATAGGAGCAGAGACCCTGATGAAAAGTCAAGAAAACCTTTAGAGCTAGTCCATAGTGACCTAGCTGGACCTATAAGCCCTACTTCTTTTGAGAATTCCATGTATGTCATGTCTTTTGTGGATGACTTTTCAGGCCTCATTTTTGTGTATTTCCTCAAAAGTAAAAGTGACACTGTTGGGGCATTTAAAAAATTCTTGGCTGATTCTGCTCCATTTGGCTCTGTTAAACGTTTAAGAACAGATAACGGCACCGAGTATTCCTCAAACTTGTTCAAAGCTGTTGTCACGGAGAACAAAATAAAGCATGAATTTTCAGCTCCGTACTCTCCCCATCAGAATGGGACTGCTGAGAGATCTTGGAGATCATTGTTTGAGATGGCTAGGAGTTTGTTGCTGCATGCAAATTTGCCAAAAGAATTGTGGAATCATGCTGTAAGAACAGCTGCTTACATTAGAAATAGGTGTTTCAACAAAAGGACAGGCAAAACTCCTTTTGAGATGTTCACGGGAAAGAAACCTGACCTTTCCAATATGCACATTTTTGGATCAAAATGTTTTGCCATGGTTCAAAACCCAGGAAAGCTTGACCCTAGGTCAGGGCAGGGTACTTTTCTGGGATATGACCCGTGCAGCCCTGCTTACATGATTTATTTCCCTGAAACTTGTCAAATAAAAAGAGTCAGATGTGTCACATTCTGTGATAAAATTTCTAGAAATGTGGGGGGTGAGGATGAGTTCATTACTGTAGATAACCCTGCTGAGCTGAAACAAAGTGATAAGGCTAAGGCTGAGTTGAAACCTGGGACTGTTCCAGAAGTGATTCAAAATGAAACTCATTCAGATGCAGAGCCCACTAGAAGATTTCCTATGAGAGAAAAGAAGCCCCCAGCTTATTTAAAAGACTATGTTGATCCAGATGAATTGGATATCACTAAAAATTTTGTTGATTATTGCTACAGAGTGAGCAGTATCCCTAAGTCTTACTCTGAGGCAATTTCATCCCCAGATTCTGTTGAGTGGAAACAGGCAATGACCACTGAGATAGCTGCACTAGCCGATAATGAGACGTACGAACTTGTTGAAAAGCCAAAAGATAGATCTGTTATTGGGGGACGATGGGTCTATAGTGTTAAATCAGGACCCAATGACCAGGAAACTTTCAAAGCTCGTTATGTAGCCAAGGGATATTCCCAAGTAGCTGATGTCGATTTCAAAGAAACTTTTTCTCCTACAGCACGTCTAACTTCTGTTAGAATGCTGATGGATATTGCTGTACAAAAGTCGTACATTGTGCACCAGATGGACGTGTGCACTGCTTATCTTCATGCAAAAATTGACTGTGATGTTTTTGTAGAACAGCCTGAGGGATTTGTTGAACTTGACAAAAATGGAGAGAAGTTAGTCTGCAAACTCAAAAAATCTTTGTATGGCTTAAAGCAAAGTGGCCGTAACTGGAACAACCTTTTGCATAATTTTCTTGTTGAACAAAATTTTGTTCAATCTCTCAGTGATACTTGTGTCTATGTGAGGGAAAGCGACTCTGGAAAAGTGATTATCATTGTATGGGTTGATGATTTAATTTTGGCCTCTTCTAACGCTGTTGTATTAAGTGAAGTAAAATGTTCGTTGTCAAATAAATTCAAAATGAAAGATCTTGGACAAATTTCATGTTTTCTAGGCATTGAATTTGATGTGAAGCATGACTCAATTGAGATGAAGCAGTCAAAGTATGTTGAGAAAATTTTGTCAAAATTTAGGATGTCTGATTGTAAGCCTAAGTCTATTCCCTGTGATCCCAGTGCCAACAAGCTTGATGTAAGCTCTGATTCTAGGAATTTGTGCGATCCAAAACTGTTCCGTGAGATAGTTGGCAGCCTGATCTACTTGATGACTTGTACTAGGCCTGATATTTGCTATGTTGTTACATTACTGTCGCAACATTTAACTTGTCCAACAAATGCTCATCTGAACTTGTGTAGATTTGTTTTGAAGTATCTTAAAGGTACTATTTCATACGGTTTGAAATTTGTGAAATCCGAGAACCCCGTAAAAATTACTGGTTTCTCTGACTCCGACTGGGGTGGATCCTCTGACCGCAAGAGCATATCAGGATACGTGTTTAAATCATCTAGCAACAGTTCACTGATATCTTGGAAGTCCAAGAAACAAAATATTGTTGCTCTTTCAAGCTGCGAAGCTGAGTACATTGCCTTGACTTATGCTGTGCAGGAGGGAATTTTCCTCAAACAGCTTCTGTGATATGGATGGATATGATGAACCGGTTGAAATTTTTGTTGATAATAGAGGTGCTATTGACCTAGCCAAAAACCCTGTTCATCATCAACGCTCGAAACATATAGACATAAGATTTCCCTACATTCGAGCAATCATTCAAGACAATAAAGCAGTTTTGAGCTTTGTTCCTTCAGAGGAAAACATAGCTGACATGTTCACAAAGCCTGTTACTAGACAGTCGTTGCTTAAATTCAAAGTGTGTGTTTAATTCTAAGTTACTGTGTCTGACATGTTTCCAGTTTAGCTTTGTGTAGATCATTTGCAAGAAAAGGTAGAACTTTCTTGAGTACAATACTCTTAACGCTAATGCAGACTATGCATTATTGTGCGTTATATTTTTTTGTATCGTGCTCAGTGTAATCTGTTGATCTACACTGATGATTTTTTATGTTGTTTTTCTGCTGTTCAATGTTCAATGAAAGATCTGAATGTTGAAATGTTAGCTCTAATTGATTACTATGTGAATTGATGCATAGTGGGATGGAATACTTCAGTTGGAGGGGGTGTGTTGAGATCCAACTTCAGTATATATATTTATTATTATATATGAGTTGTCGCAGTCGCCCATTAAATTGCTTCCGTCCCGTTTTCTATGTTCATGTGCTCACCGCCTTTGTAGAGCGATCGAGCCCCTTCTTCTTGTTCTCGCCGCCGTGCTCGACGGACGTACAGTACATGTAGTTCCTAGATTACTTACTGTGTTTCTCTATACCCCACACTCATACTTATAATCGTTGCCGTACTCCATTATTCCAAGATGGAAAGAGGCCTCTCTGGTCTAACAAAAAATAATAAAGAAAAAGGGATTTAATAAATTTTCTGTAATTTGGAAAGTCTCGCTGGTTTGCCGTGCTTTCCGGGCTTAGGAGCCGGGGTGTATCTCTTCTCTCTAGAATTAAGGTGCTTTTTTGCGTGTCGTTTATGTATAAGGTACCATTTTTTGTATTGCTAGCTCCTTGTGCTCTTGGGAGCTAGTCTCTTGTTTACCTTGCACAAATTATAATTTTTTCTGATTGCACTTTTTGTGTACTAGTATGTAAGTGAAAAAATTAAAATAATTTTGCAGCAAAAATTTAAATAAAATTTTTGTGGAAAATTAATTGTGTAAAACTTTCTAATGTGACCTAACTTTAATTGGTGAGGGATGTAACTTTTCTGTGTATTCTGTGTGTCTTTTGTATTTTTTCTATCTATATAATATGAGGATATAAACCTAACCTGTCCACTTTTAAAGGTGTAGACTTTTATTAGCTGAACTTTTTTCTAATAAGCTTATAAACTATTTACTTATTGTTTTTTTTTGCAAACATGACCGAAACTTTTAACGCCTCAGCCCTTAGCATGAAAATGCGGGGAGTAAAATGTAGTATTACAGCTTTACGCAAGAAAGTGCTAGCTCCTGGCTGTGCACCTTCTCTCCTAAGGGAGGCCATTCCTCAGTTGAGTGGCCTTCTAAAGGATTTTCGCCGTCTCTCCTCTATTCTACCTTCTGACCTTGAGGAAATTTCTGAAGAGGAGTTAGTTAGACGTGCAGAATACGAAATCCAAATAGTTGAATTAATCGCTGAATTGAAAAATTCAGTTTTCCCGGCACCGGTGTCTTACTCTAATGATACCGCGCCTCCTTCTGAGGCTAGTAAAGTTTCTGTTGCGGAAGTGCCTTTAAATATTTTTAGAGCTCCTCAACTGACTTTGAGAAAGTTCAGTGACAATGAACACTGTCCTTTTTATTTTCTTCATTTTCAGGAATCTTTTCTTAATGCTCTTCTTGCTTATCCTACTATGAGCGAGGGGCAGAAATTTATATTCTTAAAAAATCAGTTACAGGGAAGAGCCCTTAGTCTTGTTGAGGGACTTCCCAATGAGAATTGTTTCCAAGCTGCTTGGGCTTTACTCAAGCAGGAATTTTTAAACGCTGATAAGCTCGTTTCGCTTGCACTGGACGAATTAATAAATTCTCCCAGTGTCCTTAGCTTTGTAGAAATAGGGACGTTTCTTTCTAAAGTTGAGTTTCGTCTACTTGAGCTCTCTAAGCTTGGTGTAGATTTCCGTAACGAGAAATCAGGCAATCTCTTGTTTTCTGCTATAATTAAAACCAAGCTTCCAGATTTTTTCTTGTTAGAACTGCTTCGTTATTGTAAAGCTAGTTTCTTTTCTTTAGAGATGTTTGAGAACGCGCATCATATTCTGTCTCTTTTAGAAACTAAATCTAAACCCAAGAAATTGCTCTCTTTTCGCAATGATAGGGTGGAGGAGAAGACTGGAGCTGAAACTAAGTTTAAACCTTCTCCTGTGTCTTCTAATCTTCCTAATGTAAAAGTGTGCCGGTTTTGTAAGCAGACCGGTCACACGTCATTTTCTTGCCGTAAATTTGATACTCACGAAAAACGTGTGAAACAAGTAAGCGAGTTGCAGTTGTGTTCCGTATGTCTTAGTCACAACCATGTAGCTAAGTCTTGCCCTGCAAAAAGCAGAGGCTTGCCTTTTAATTGTTCTCTTTGCAAGGCTAATACTCACGTTAGCCCGTTATGTCCTAAGTTCGTAAGTTTTTCCTCTTATGCCTCTTCCTCTACCTGACGGTTAAAGGCACGTTTTCGAATGTGCCCTGTAATCGCTCTTTCCACTAAAGTTAATAATCTTTCTAAACGTGTAAATTTCATCATTGACACAGGGAGTCAACAAACGTTGATTGACCTGGATACTGTTAGTTCTAACAGTTTTAACGATGATTTGCAGCAAATTACTGTAAACACGGTTGGTGCCTCTGTCCCGTTACGGGGCAAGCACATTAACGTCGAGCTCGTGCTTCCTGACTGTGAGAAGCATGAGCTTGATGTTTTTGCAATGCAGAATTTAAACCTACAGATGGGGATGAAGGGTTTGCAATCTAAACTCGAGCTCCTTAAAACTAAGCTTCCTCTTTCTACTTCCTTTCCTGAAGTCTTTGATGACAATATTCACATCAACGGCATTCTAGGAGTTGATGCTCTTCTAGCTTTTCGAGTGCTTGAATTGCAAAACGTCGCAGGCTATAAAGTTATGCGCGTAGCTAACGTCTTTTTACCCTTTGGGGAATTGAAATGTTATAAGTCCTCTTTGTTTCCAATAGTGGCTTCGGCCGCTAAAAAACAAGACAGGGGCTCGCCTTGTTCTGTTGTGTCGCCTAAAAATTCTTCTCCTTCTGTTGTTTCGCCTGAAATTTCTCCTCCTTCTGTTGTTTCGCCTGAAGTTTCTTCCTCTTCTGCTGTTCTGCATGGGGTTTCTTCTTCCGTGGCTGTTGCTTATAAACGAAACAAGCAAACAAAAAAGAGTAGATCCAAAGCTAAGCGTTATCATGGTGTGTTGGAGGCATTTTTTGAACCTCCTAAAGTCTGTTCTTCTGCATTGGATGGAACTGACTGTGATGTGCAGGCCGGTCTTGATAGACTTCTAGACTTTGAATTAATAGGGGTACCTGCTAAAGAAGTAGAGAATGATAAAGAGCTAAAAGACTTCAAAAGTAGCGTAGTTTATGACGAGGGCCACTATCATGTTCACATACCTTGGAACCGTAATTTACTAGCGAAAGTTCCTCATAATTTCGGTTTAGCGCGCTATCTTGCGCAGAAGGTTGCTGCTTCTAACTCTCGTAAGGGGATAGAGCAGCAGTATAACGATGTCTTTCAGGAACAACTCGAACTTAATATAATTGAGCCTCTTTCTCTCGAGAATTTAGATGTGTGTGAACATAAGTGGATACCGCATAGGCCTGTCGTGCGAGAACACGTTACCTCTTCCAAGATACGCCCAGTGTTTAATTGCTCGCTTAAGCGAGGTAAATTGCCTAGTCTAAACGAGGCCTCATACGTAGGTCCTAACCTCATGAATGATTTGCTTGGCTTGTTGGTGTATTTTCGCTCTAATTCTATTGTTGTGTTATTTGATGTTTGCAAGGCTTTCCTTCAAGTAAAGTTAGCCAGGACTTTTGACCGAAATCAATTTAGTTTTGTTCTCTTTAAGAATGGTGAATTTAAATATTTCCGATACACAACTTTATTGTTCGGTTTTGTTGCCTCCCCTTATATCCTTAATTTCCTTCTCAAATTACATGCTAAAACTATTAGTGATTTGGTGGTTAGAGACATCATGTCTAACTAACTATACGTTGACAATCTTGTTTTTACTACTAATAGTCCCGAGCTTGCGCTTGACACTTTTCAACGCGCGAATAAAGCTTTCAACGAAAGCGGTTTTCCTTTGCGTCAGTGGCAATCTAACAACTCTAATCTCTTGTCTCAGATTGACCCTTCTCTTTGTAGCTCCAGTGCGCACTCTAGAGTGCTGGGTTACAACTTTGATTCTACTTCTGACTCTCTTTCCATTTCTGTAAAAAGCTTAAATCCTTCCTGTAAAACTCGTAGGAGTATGCTGTCAGACATTGCTTCTTTGTATGATCCGTTGGGAATTCTGTTGCCGTTCTCTGTTCGAGGAAAACTCATTTTACGTAGATTAACACCGTTGAGACTAGGCTGGGATCAAGACGTTCCCGATGATATCTGTAAAGAATGGCGTATATTTTGTCAGGAATTCTCTGAATTGCATGAATTTGAGTTCCCTAGGATGAATTTTGTTGAAACTGAGAAAATTGATCTAGTAATTTTTTGTGATGCTAGTGAAAGAGCTTTTGGAACCTGCATGTACGGTGTCCAAAAGGAGCGCAGCTCACTCCTTTTCTCTAAAGTTAAAGTTTCGCCTCCTAGGCAAAGAACTCTTCCTTCTCTTGAACTTCTGGCAGTGTATCTTGCGTACCAGTGTCTTATTTCTCTGATGTGTGACGTCAACTTTCCCTATACGGTCTCAAGTGTAACTTTTCTAACCGATTCCCAGGTTACCCTGGCTTGGTTATTAAGTGGTAAGCCTCCTCGAAAGAATATCTTTGTCAGTAATAGAATTAAGGATATAGACAGCATGCGCCTGACGTTGGAAGGTTTAACTGCAGCTTCTTTCCATTATGAATACGTGCCCACCATGTACAACATGGCAGACATGTTAACGCGAGGTATTAAAGCATCAAAATTTCTCGAGAGCAAAACTGTATGGTTGGAAGGTCCTGACTGGATTCGAGAGGGTAAGGATCAGTGGCCCAAGGGACACCTGGGTTGCATTCCCCATCAATTTGTTTCCTCTGCCTGTATCAATGTTAATATTGTTCCTCCGTGTGAAGCTCCTATTTTGGAGATTGAACGCTTCTCCTCCTATCCTAAATTACTAGGCACGATGGAGAATGTATTTAAAGCAGTCGCTATTTTTCGACGTGCAGATTTGGGTAATGTAAAATTGCGAGCTTTCATTTTTCTTATTTCTTCTATGCAAAGTAAATACTTTGCAGGCGAGCTCGAGGCCTTGAAAAATAAAAGTCCTCGGCCGCCTCTGCTAGTTAGAACTTTCAACCATTTTCTTGATTCTCACGGTATCATTCGTTCTAATAGTCGTATTGCAAATGCTGAGGAATTAGACTATAACACTCGCAACCCCATCTTGCTGTCTAGTTCTTCACATTTGACCAATTTGTTAATTTCACATACCCATAAACTTCTTAACCATCAGGGGCTCGACATCACCGTTCAAAAACTTAAGCTGGACGGTTATGTCGTGCCACGCTGCAAGCGTACAGTTCGCGGCGTCTTGGCTAAATGCATTGTATGCAAGAAGCTAAACGCTAAAGCATTTAACTATACCGATCCTCCTGCTCTACCTGACTCTCGTACTAATTTCGTGAGGCCATTTGCCACAACTGGCATGGATTTCTCTGCCCACTTTTGGGTATTAGACCCTTTTGGTCACAAGCAAAAGGTGTATTTGTTGTTATTTACGTGTTTTCAGACTAGGGCTATTCACATTGAAGTTCTTCCTTCTATGTCTCTGGAGGAATTTTGTTTCGCCTTCATTCGGTTTACGAACGAAAAGGGCATTCCTAACACTGTTTATTCTGACAATGCTAGGACTTTCACCGCCGCTCCCGATCTTCTATCGGAAGTGCTAACTTCCTCTTTGTATGAAGAGCGATTTCGCCCTTTTAATATTAAATTTAAAACTATCCCTATCTACAGTCCTCAATTTGGAGCGATATGGGAACGCCTGTTCAAGTCCATAAAGGATTGCATATATAAACTTTTTGGACGGAGCACTTATTCTTATTCTTCTTTCATAACTGTCATTTCTGATATTTCTCTCAACCTTAATCGGCGTCCTCTCTCGTACACTGAGATGGGGGACTCGATTTTACCTATAATGCCCCTTCAATTTCTTCAACTTTACCCTACATCTAATTCTCTTATTCTGTCCGATGAGCTTCCGGACTTGGAGACTGACGATGTTGAGCATCGCGAGCATTCGCTCACTCTTTTGGAGAGACGCGATGTCATGGTCGCCAAGTTCCGGGAGCTTTGGTATTCTCAGTATCTTATTTCTTTGCGAGGTCCATATCCTCTGAAATCTTTACCTTTGCAAAACAAATTATTAGCTGTGGGTCAAGTGGTACTTGTAAAACACCCTATAAAACCCAGACCATTTTGGGCCTTGGCTCGCATCAGTGCTTTGCTCCCTGGTCGCGACGGCAAGGTCCGTGATGTAAGAATTATAAGGGCTGATAACACTGAAAGCGCAATTAAAGTCTCGTTGCTGTACCCACTGGAGTTAGTTGTGACCGATCCTACTCCAGAGGAGGTGGGAGAGAGCGCAGACGGGAGTGGTTCGGACGCGGAATCATACCCTCGTTCCAAGCCTCCCGCGAGGTTTGAAACTCAAAGGGGTCGTTCTACCTCTGAACACCCTAGAGTTCAGCAGCTTAATTCTTCAACTTCTTCTGATACGGATTCTTCGGCCTTGTCCGAAGAAACCGTAGTTACTTCTGCTGACCGCCCTCAAAGGCAAGCGGCGCGTCAGCAACGTAGTAAATTAACTTATCTTATTAAGAAAGGGCATTTGTAAACCCTTTCATTTATGTGTAATGCGCAGAAATTATTACTTGGTCCTTTCCAGTTAAGCTGGAAGGACATTGCATGTCTTTGTGTATTTCACGGAATTTTCTATGAAAACTCCGTTTTTTCTTTTGCCGGGATTGTGTCGCAACTCCAGCCTTGCTACTCGTTTAAGTCCCTTGCAAGTTAATCAATATCTTGTATTATCAGGGACTAGGTCATAATTAACCCTTTACTGACCTAAAAGACTAAATATCAATTAAATATGACAAGCAAGCAATGAGTGGATTGCTTCCCCTTCCTGGCGACAAATGCTTATATCGAACATCCCTAATGTGTTCGTTTGTTCTTGTGAGCTGAATCTGAAGCCACAGCAGCGGATTCGGAGCGCCTTTGACGTCGAAGCTTTCGCGGGCTGACACGTCAGAAGAAGATCATCAGCGGAGTCGGCAGCACGTGCCTTTGTGCTTGACGACTTCCAAACCGGTCCTGCTTTCGGGCTGCCTAACGCCCGGAAAGCCGACTAGCAATGAAGAAATGTTCCCTGGACAACTATCTTCGAAGTTCAGGTGAGCAATCTTTACTTATTGTCTTTGCTTGTCATATTCTTATTGCAGAAGAGACTATGGTAAAGGCCAGGTAATTCTGGAAGTTGGCGCTTTTGCCGGTGAGCGCGACAATGTATCAATATAAATGCTTCACTTGAATAGCTCCAAATTTATATTTTTTGTGATGAAGATTGCGCAGAAAAAATGATACAGGATACAGTGTACTTCTTCATGCACGGAAAAAATGATTTATTTTATAATTTTCTATTAATCATTAAGTGCATAAAATTCTCAACTAAGTTTTATAACTTATCTGAACATAAATATTTTGAAACCCTACCAATTCTAATTTGAACGAATTAAGGACGATGATAACGAACGAAAAAAAAGTGATCTCATCCAAGTTTGATTTTGAAGTACATATAATGTTTTTCATGAATGCAAGATTATTTGTTAACCCTTCTTTTAAACGGGAATATATTTTAGCATTAAATTCGAGGGTTGCACTTGATAATTGCGTGGTATTTTAGATTTTAAAAAACAAATCTTCTACGATTATCTGCCAGCAAAGTTTTATGCAGCGAAAACTTCCACTCAACATCGCAAGAAACAAGAGGAGCAAAGGTGAAGCAAGTTAGTTCGTGTGGGATTGACGTACGATGCGACAATTGTCGTACCATGATGCAACCGCCAGGGATCGGAGCTGCCCGGTCGGCAGTGTTGATATGACAGTGGTGGAGAGCAGACGCGCGTGTGTTTTCGCTCTTCGGTTCGCATCATCCCCGGCGCGTTTGTTCGTAACCTGTGTGAAGCAAGGCGGGTGCCTTGCTTTCGTTCCTCTGGGCAATCGAGGAAGGCCAACCAGCTACGACAGCTGGGTGGCGGTTTTGCTGGCGGTGAAGGCACCGAGCAAAACTTCAAGGTAAGCCAACAAGCTATCTAGGCTTTTGGCGGTGGTAGCCTTCTTGTGGGCATCAAGATGGCGGCGGCTGGAAAGGCTGCGTCAGCTGAGGTAGCTGACGCAGCTGAGAAGGCTGCGGCAGCCGGAGCTGGCGATGCGGCATCGCCAGTGCCGCCGGCGGGGAGCACGTCGGGTGTGCTTGTGGATGTTAGCCTGTTGGCTAACATTCTGACTCAGGCGCGTGGACCGATCCTCGACCGGTTGTCTAGGCAGTTGCCTAAGTTGACTGGCGATGGGTCGGTCGACGCGCTGGAGTGGCTGGAGAACCTGGAGAGGTCTCTGCCAGCTGGAGCGGGTAGCTCCGACCGACGTCATCGGGTTCATGCTCGACGGCAACGCCGCTCGGGTGTTTCGCTCGATGACTGTCGGTGATGCTGCCCAGTGGTCGGTAGTTCGGTCTACGCTGGTCTTGCAATTTGCGTTGCCTATGCAGGAAGCGTATAGGCGGTTCACCGACCGTCGGCTTGCAGCCGGGGAGTCGGTGGACGTGTACCTGGATGACTTGGCGCGTCTGGGTGGGAGAGTGGGGTCGACCAAGAAGGACTTGATTTTTAGGGTCAAGTTCTACGAGGGTCTCCCCACTACTCTGTATACTTGGGCAGTTTCGCGTGAGGACGCGTATACTGCGCCGTTCGATGCTGTGGTGTCGAAAGTGCGGGAGAGAATGGCCGCACAGAGGGCTGCAGCCGGGCGAGGCCAGGAGGCCAGGCGCGGCGCAGACCTTGCTGCTTCGGGGAAGCAGGGCAGTGGTGGCAAGGGTGCTTGTTACCGCTGTGGCGGTGCACACCGCGTGCGGGCTTGCCCGCAGAAGCAAGGCGCGGCGGCGCCTGCTGGTAGGGGGGCCATGAAGGCTCCCGCCAAAAGGAAGTTTGCATGCTTTGCATGTGGGGAGGTCGGGCATTTTGCTTGCGACTGCCCGGCGGTAAGTAGGCCTGCGGTTGGTGGGTCGGGTTTCTCTGCGGAGGACGCCAGTCGGGGCGACGCGTCCTCTTCAATGGAATCCGTGTAAGCCAAGCTTACCGGAGGTCTCCTCCCCCCGAGGGAGGTGACGGCGCCCCCTCGGAGAGAGGGACCTTGAGCGGCACGGGTGTGTCGCTGGGTCGGGGTGATCTAGAATCGCTCGGAGCGACTGGCGTTACGACAGGGCGTCGGTTGCCAGTCGTTCGTGCCATCTTGAATGGGCATTGTTCTTGGTGTCTGGTAGACTCCGGGAGCGAGCGGACGGTGGTTTGTCCGCGGGTGGCGGTGGGCCAATGCCCCCGGCCGGGGCGGCCGTTGCTAACGGCGGACGGCAGAACTTCCCATGTGGGGAAGCACTGTCGTGTGGTAATCGGGTTGCAGGGGCATTGCTTTGGTGTCACTGCGCTCGTCATGCCGGAGTTGGGGAATCTTGGCGTGGACTGTCTCCTCGGGAGTGATGTTATTGATCACATGGGGGGCGTCACCGTTAGAAGAGGTCCTGACTCGAAGTATGCAGTTAACTGGGGGAGATCCCGGTCAGCTGGATGCTGTAGGGGGTCCAGCAATGGGCTCGCCTGTGCCAAGCTGGAAGCCGGCCTGGTGACAGGGGCGGGGTCGGTGGAGTCGAGAGGTGCGCCAGCACCGATCGAGATCGTCGACCCTGACTTTGTTGCTAGGTTCGCTGACGGGCGGTGGACCGTCAGTTGGCGGTGGTCTGAGAAGCCGCCCGAGGGGTTGCAGACTCGGGTCGCGGAGTACGGATGTACTCAGGCGCCTCACGTGCGGGAGCGCTATGAGGCGGAGATTCAGAGTTGGATCTCAAAGGGTTGGTTGAGGCGATGGCATGGCCCCATCCCGGGCGTCATTCCGTTGC
The DNA here is from genome assembly GCA_030386875.1 of Morinoia aosen. Taxonomy (NCBI): domain Eukaryota; kingdom Metazoa; phylum Arthropoda; class Malacostraca; order Amphipoda; family Talitridae; genus Morinoia; species Morinoia aosen. The sequence goes on from CM059557.1 coordinate 74,508,057, forward strand.
TGGCCGTCGTGCAACCAACGAAGGACAAAGTCCGTCCGGTCATGGATTATCGTGAATTGAACGGCTTTGTCGAATGTCATACTGGTGATGACATGGTCGCTGTGTGTGGCGACAAGATTCGGAAGTGGCGGCAGCTGCGGGGCGAGCTTAAGGTCGTCGACCTTAAGTCCGCGTACCTGCAGATCCACGTTTCCGAGGATCTGTGGCGGTACCAGATCGTGAAGTTTAAGGGTGTGCCTTACGCTTTGACGCGATTAGGCTTCGGCCTCTCGTGTGCGCCTCGAATCATGACGGTGATTCTCGACAAGGTTCTGTCGTTGACCGATCGCGTTCGTCGAGGGACGGACCACTATATCGATGATGTAATGGTTTGTGAGTCCATTCTCAGCGCGCAGGAGCTACGGGAGCATTTGGCACGGTACGGACTTGTGTCGAAGGAGCCTGAGTGCCTGGATGGAGGCCGGCTGTTGGGAATTTCTTTGCGGAAAGATGCCAACGGACATCTTCGAATGTCGCGGGGGACTGCTCTCTCCGAGTTTGGCTCGGTGAATGTCGGCCTAACGAAGAGAGGGCTGTTTTCCTTGTGCGGTCGGTTAGTCGGCCATTACCCCGTGGCGGGGTGGCTGCGTCCTTGTTGCAGTTTTTTGAAACGGCTGGGGTGCAGCGGCTCTTGGGACGACCCGGTTGACGGTTCTGTCAGCTCGTTGGCTGCGGAGCTGTTGGCGCGGGCTCGTCGGGACGACCCTGTTGGGGGCGTGTGGGGTGTCGACTCGCATGGTACGGTTACCGTGTGGGCCGACGCCAGCTCCCTCGGAGTTGGTGTGGCCCTTGAGGTCGATGGCCGCATTGTGGAGGATGCGTCTTGGCTCCGAAAAGAGTCGGACCACCTTCATATCAATGTGGCCGAGTTGGAAGCGGTGGCGCGGGGTATCAATTTGGCGATTGCATGGGGTTTCGAGACCTTCACGGTCTCCAGCGATTCCCGGACAGTCGTCACATGGATGGACAACACTGTCGATGGTCGCAGTCGTGTTCGCACGAAGGGTGCGGCGGAGATGCTCGTGAAGCGACGTCTTGGGGTGATCCGTGAGACGATCGCTGAGCATGGTCTGGTCGTGTCTGTTCGCTTCGTCTCGACGATCGAGAACAAGGCCGACCAGCTGACCAGGGTACCTAAGAGGTGGCTTAGTTACCGCGATGGTGGTGACGCCGTCGCAGAGGTGTCTGCCGTGCTTGCCACCGGGGAGAGTCTCGAGGATGCTATTTGGGCGGCTCATCTGCCGTATCATTTGGGCATCGATCGGACGCTCTACTTGGCGTGTCAGATCCGTGGTGATCTGTCGCGCGAACAGGTGAAGCGTGAGCTGGCTGGATGCGAGGCCTGCCAGCGGATCGATCCTGCGCTGCGGGAGGAAAATCTCGTAGAGCGAGGGGATCTGTCTGTGGAGGAGAGTTGGCGCCGGGTTGCGATTGACGTAACCCATTATGGCAATAAGCTCTACCTGTCATTGGTTGACTGTGGTCCCTCGCGGTTCGCCATCTGGCGACGGCTGCTGAATGAGTCAGCAGCGAGCATTGTTGCTCACTTGCGTGAGGTCGTAATTGAGCGAGGGCCGTGTGACGAGTTGCTACTGGACAATTCGACGGCGTTTCGATCAGCGACTGTGGAACAGTTCGCTGATGCGTGGGGAATTTCGCTGCGATTCCGTGCCGCCTACGCCCCGAGCGGCAATGGGATCGTGGAGAGAAATCATCGGACGATCAAAAGGATCGCCGCCAGGGGAGGTATCACTCCTGAGGAGGCTACATTTTGGTATAATGTGACGCCCCGGAAGGACACTGAGGCGGGCTCAGTCCCTTCGAGCGGTATTTTTCGGTATCGCTGGCGAGTGCCGTTCGACGTCAATCTTCGGGTGAGTGATGGCTGCGTGAACAACAGCTTTGCTGTCGGTGATGAGGTGTGGGTGAAGCCCCCACTGCCTTCATGCACGAAGCAGTGGACGTCAGGTGAGGTCACCAGCGTCGTGTCAAAGTACGTAGTCTGCGTAGACGGCATGCCCAGGCATGTGCGCGACGTCAGGAGACGGCGTATTGGCGGTGACCGGGGCCGTGTTCCCGAGAATCATAGGGGCGCTGATGGCGCTGCGGAGCCTGAAGCAGTTAGCTTCGGTGGAGGTGGCGGCGGCGGTGCAGCTCCTCTGGCGTTGCCCGAGAGGGTGGTTGTTGACGCACTAAACGCGGCGCCAGTGGTGCCGGCGGCAGATAGCACGTCGAGTGAAGACTCCCCTGAGGAAGGCGAGGAGCCTGTCGCTATCGACGGTGAGGCGGAGCAGCCCCAGGGGGAGCCGGCGCAATTGAGGCGGTCACGCCGTGAGCGACGGCGTCCCTCGTACCTAAGCGAGTACGAGTGCTAGGCACCCCGCCACACTAGTTTCCCGAGAAACTGGGGGAGATGTGGGATTGACGTACGATGCGACAATTGTCGTACCATGATGCAACCGCCAGGGATCGGAGCTGCCCGGTCGGCAGTGTTGATATGACAGTGGTGGAGAGCAGACGCGCGTGTGTTTTCGCTCTTCGGTTCGCATCATCCCCGGCGCGTTTGTTCGTAACCTGTGTGAAGCAAGGCGGGTGCCTTGCTTTCGTTCCTCTGGGCAATCGAGGAAGGCCAACCAGCTACGACAGCTGGGTGGCGGTTTTGCTGGCGGTGAAGGCACCGAGCAAAACTTCAAGGTAAGCCAACAGTTCGGAAGGTGAATATTCCTTAATGGATTCATCCATTGCGTCAGAGATCTCACGAGTCAAAATTGAGTTGATTGTTTTTATTTTTTCAAAACCTTCGTTTTTCACCAAAATGCATTCCAACTCTTGATAATACCTTTTATCATATCTGTTCTTCAATGTTTCCTATTCGATATCCATTAATTTTATTGTTCTCGAAGTAGGAAGTCCCTGTGTTGCTATGCAAGAGCAATTCATATCCTTCGGTAACAATAATTTGATAAAGTGTGCACTAAGCCCAACATGGTTCTACGTGATAATATTTGGAAACTAAAACCTTGAACCACGAAAAACTTCTCTCACGTGCACTGAGTGAGAAAAAGTTTTATATTTCACCTGTTTCTTGCAATAAATGTTATAGAGAAATTCTTCCTCGGCTTGAAAATCTTCAAATTCCTTGAAGTATTCTAAAAATGATGCTCCTTGTTCACCTTCGGCATGATTGTAAATCACTACTAGCCGCACTAATCTCAAATACACTTCATAAGGAACTATATCTAAAAAAACTTGAGCTAATTCCTGCAAAATTGAAGTAAACTTTTGAAGTAGCTGTAGCAATTTACAATTATTATTGATTTACGAAAAATTTCAATTTACAAAATTGATCCAGTTAAACAAAAAATTAAATAAAACTGGATGAAAAAAAGAAATAATTTAAAAGTAATGGGAAGGTTTTACTAGGTTTCAGTTTACTGCCACTTACAGTTAATCATGCATGTTCGTCATATTTTATGCTGTTCCGAGGAAAATATGCGATATTCGCACACTGCATATATACTTGCGGGCATATTTTATGGTATCTAAAATATACTCAAAAGCATATACATGCAATATGTTCAATGTCACATCCCTACTGATGACATGCTGCAGGCTACGGCTCATCTGTAGATGGAGTGATTGACGGGCAGGCGGCGGCAAAGAATGGCTAGGGAGAATGTCCAAGTGAACCTCACTTTGCCCGCCTGCTAGCCCGGCAACAGTGTATGTGCCCGCCGAAGTGACGCTCTGTGTGATGAAAAGAGTGTCAATGTGAACCCACCATAACGAAGCAACAGCCAACAGGTGACAGGTCAAGCCGCTTGAGTGACATACAGTTTTTTCCGCTTCCACGAGAACGGAAAACAAGTACAGTACTGTAATTTATTCATTATTTATTTGCAAAATATATTTTTTCATTATTTATATGCAAATGAGTGAATTAGGTTGAACATTTTTGTACTCCTTAGACTAACGTTGATGGTAGGATGCCCTATAAGTCACTGAACTTATTCGGGCCCACAGGTAGCTATACTCAAATTTGACCATTGTACCAGACTTAAGGAGATTATGATGTTTCGGCTGGTGGGCGTAATTTTAAATTTTTACTTATTTGTTTTAAGAATACCAGTTTGACCTGCTGGTATTATCAAGTTATAGATAATATGTTATTACGTTTGACACGGTCACCAGACGCCGGAGAAGGCATCAATAAATTGAATGAATTGATATGGCCCTTTGACTCAGAAGGAGTGGGTAATCGGGTGCTCTACTGGCACCGTGGTTTTTCACTTCACTAGCACGGGCCTATCCTCTGAAGGAAAGAGATACACGACACTTCTCGCCTAGTATATTTGGTCGCCTATGGGTGCCGTGACAACGGCCAACCGTGGGGTGGATCCGCTTCTTGTGGAAGGAGGTCCGGGTCCAGTAAGGCGACTGTAGTGGAGTAGGTAGCCCTACACTAGAGCACAGTATAGGTTCCACATAGACACAACATAGTAACAGTGCTGACCAAAATAGACAATGCAATGACACATCAATTTAGGTAAATATTTCACTCACCTCTTGGATACCTTAACTTAAATACTCAATTATCTGATATGTGGCTAGCAAGAGTAGAGCGGAGATAGGTGGAAATATATAGAAAAGAGTCGAGTAGAATTAAGTACATTAGTTTAGAAATTAAGAAGTTAGATACCAACCACAGTAGGTAATTATATACACACTCGGCCAGCATTTACTTGTTGTTGAGCCCGAGACCACTAGAAGACTGACCTGCGAGTGTTGCTCTCTCGAGCGTTGCCAACTTTTGGTCTCTCTAACTAGAACTTACACTACTCGCTATATTACACCCCTCCCTCCTTAATTAGAAACCCCCCCTGAATCCCCAGTCCCCTTATTCAATATAGTCAATCCTAAAGGTCCATTCTCACCACAGGCTTCCGAGCCCGGGTAGACCTGCGTGAGATGCTAGCACTTGGAGGCTCGTGCATCCTAGCCTCCTGGGTGGGAATCGGGTAATCAGGTGTTTCGGAGTCAGGTTCATTGGTCGGAGGTGGTGGGTATGAATTTTGAGCAGGTTGTGGAAACACAACGGTTTCCGCCGTAGGTTGTTCCAAGGGTTCCGGGAGGGTGTTCGAGCAGGTAATAACTTGGTCCTGGTGTCGACGAACGACCTCTCCCCCCTTCAGTTGGCACTTGTAGGATACCGGGCCTGTTTTCTCAAGGTGGAAGCAGGGGTCCATTTTGGGAACCCGGCGTGTATTGACGGACCATCACAGGTGACTCCGGCGGAATGTCAACCGCGCGAGACCCTGGGTGGTATCTTTTCTGAGCGTCCTGGCGTTGAGCAACTTTGGACGCGATTGCTTCTGACGGCCAAAGCAGATCAAGACGATAGCGAACTTTCCTGCCTAACATCAGTTCAGCGGGCGTAACACCTGTTGTCGTGTGGGGTGTTAGCCAATAGTTGAACAGGAACCTGTCTAGTGTTAGGCGTAGGCGTTCCGTTGACTTTCGTATATTCTTCTTGAAAGTTTGTACCATGCGCTCTGCCAGTCTGTGGTGGTTCCACCTAGCTGTACGCGCTCACCACCACACAAAAACAAAAGCGCCACCCCACTGCCTCGAAGCGCTCTCGCTGAACGACCAACCAGCGCTCGAGGCTGGCGCTGGGGTGCCGGACCGAGCCTCTACAAGCTGCGCGCTCCCAGTAGCCAGGCAACATCTGAATACACCTACGTACGTTTAGCACAGCACAGACAAAGACAACCGAGCACCGCAAGTCCACTAACCAGAGGGCTAGCTCGCTTCAGCGAGGCCGCCGCCAGCCCTATATAAAGAGCTGCGCTCTAAGCGCAGTTCAGTTCGCACAGCTCACTCAGTGCACTCGCAGGAACCCTGATATTCACACAAGTCTTCTTCCTGCGAGCCTCGTCACTGTAACGGCTCACACAAGCCTTCCAGCGAGCCTACTCACAGCAGCAGCTCACCCAAGTCTTCCAGCGAGCCTCTTCACAGCAGCGGTTCACACAAGACTTATCCCTGCGACTCTCTGCGCAGTGACTCCGACATTCACTAGTCTCGGCTGCTCAGCAAGCAGTAACCTCACGGCCTCCATCACCACCTCGACGGCGCACCGCTACGCCACGGAACGCACGGTGCGACTTACCGACAACCGTCGGTCCTCCAAGTCGTCCCTGTGTACTATACTACCGCCTGTAGTAATCATTTACGTCGTGTGCCGAACTGTCGGAGATCTTCTCAATAATACGGCCTTTATTCCAGTTGTGTATTCCTTATCCTGTCGGGTTCGTTTGCACCTCAGGCACTCGCTCCGGGCAAAGATATTTCACAAGTCTATCGATATTCACAAGTCTGCCCGGAGTGTAAAGCAGCCTGAGGGAGAACTCACTGCAAGTCCATTAGTTGACGGGTGGTATGGTGCGCTCGTAATATGTCGCATACCACATGCCTTCACAAATTCTTGGAATTCAGCCGATGTGAAACAAGTTGCGTTGTCCGATACAATTGTTACTGGAAATCCAAATGTCGCAAAAGTGTGTTTCAGGCACGAGATCGTTTCGCTAGAGGTTGTAATAGATGTGGGAAAAATCTCAACCCACTTAGAGTGTGCATCCACGATCACTAGACAGTATTTTTCATCCATTGGGCCCGCGTAGTCAATGTGTATGCGATGCCAAGGCTTCGCAGGCCATTCCCATGGATGGAGTTCAGCTTTCGTTGGTGCAGCTCGAGTGCTCAGGCACTCGCTGCATGACTTAGTCGTTTCTTCTAGATCTTTGTCCAGCAGCGGCCACCATACATAGCTGCGAGCTAACTCCTTCATCCTGGATGATCCAGCATGGCCGGAGTGAAGTTCATCCACAATGGCTTGTCTGAGAGCTTGGGGTACAATAATTCTTGCTCCCCAGAGCGCACAGCCATTTTGTGTGGACAATTCGTCTCGCCTCCTAGTATACGGAGCGAGATCAGGGTCACCAATTACCGTCGAAGGCCAGCCTACTTGGCAGTATTTGAATACCTTTGAAAGTACTGGGTCCCTTAGGGTGCCGTCGCGGATGTGGGTGCTGGTGACTGGAGCTGACTCGAGGAAGTTTACTAAGGATGTCCATTCCGCAGGAATAGGTGTGGCTTCCTCGGGAGGGTTTAAAGGTAGACAACTAAGAGCATCAGCCGTGCCCAACAGCACGCCAGACCGGTGACGCAAGGTGAACTTGTAGGACTGCAGTAGTAAACCCCCCCTTTGAATGCGCCCGGATGCCATCGGAGGAATGCTTCTACCCGGATCAAATAGCCCTAACAAAGGTTTGTGGTCCGTAACCACAGTGAAGTCCTGTCCCCACAAGTAGCAATGAAATTTTCGAAGTGCGAACACCATAGCTAGGGCTTCTTTCTCAGTTTGGGAGTAGTTGCGTTCTGTTGCTGTTAGAGTTCGGGAGGCAAAATAGGCGGGGCGTTCAATTCCATCAATAAGGTGACACAGCACCGCTCCCACACCATACGCACTACTGTCAGCCACTACCACTATGGGTTTCTGAGGGTCAAAGTGGACTAGAGTCTGAGAGTCCAGGAGGGCTTGTTTAGATTTCTGGAATGCTTTCTCCTGACTTGCATCCCATTTCCAAGGGGTTTTATCCCTCAGTAAGGTATTTAGGGGCTCCAGCATAGTTCCAGATGATTTTAGAAATTTCCTATAGAAATTTAGCAGCCCAAGGTAGGCTCTCAGTTGAGTTACATTAGTAGGAGCCGGTGCATTCTGGATTGCTGCTACCTTCTCTGCAGTGGGGTGCAATCCATCCTTGTCGATTTGGTATCCAAGGTAGGATACCTGTGGCACTCTAATTTGGCATTTATCCATTTTCAGTTTTAGCCCTGCCTCCTGTAGTTTAGATAAGACTTGATAGAGACGCTTGTTGTGCTCTTGCTCATTAGTGGCACTCACCAGGACGTCATCCAGGTAGCAGAACACTCTTGGGAGGCCCTGCAATAGTCCTTCCATGGCACCCTGAAAGATACCTGGTGCGGACGCAATTCCAAAGCTGAGACGGTTGTAGGCAAATAAACCTCTATGGGTGTTTATTACCGTGAGTTCCTTGGAGTCTTTATCCAAGGGTAGTTGAGCGTATGCCTGAAACATATCTAGCTTGGAGTATATAACTCCTCCTGCTAACCCGCTAAATAGATCTTCCACTCTAGGTATAGGGTAGGTATCAAGCCTAGTGGCTCTGTTGACGGTTAGTTTGTAGTCGCCACATATTCGGATGCTTTGATCAGCCTTGAGCACAGGGACGATAGCCGCTGCCCATCTTGAGTACTGTACAGGGGTGAGGATACCTTCCTGCACCAGTCTATCAAGTTCTGCCTCCACCTTAGGTCAAAGTATGTAAGGCACGTTCCTGGCCTTACAAAACTTTGGTGGTACGGCTGGATCCACTTCTATTTTGAAATTCCTTCCCTTAAAGCAACCTATACCTGGTTGAAAAAGGTCGGGGAATTTATTTGCTAACTCTTCAGGGCAGGTAGTCAATTTGTTGACCTCATTTTCTACTATAGTTAGCCCAAGGGAATCAGTCAGGTCCCTACCCAGCAAAGCTGGCCCCTCCTTGTCTACAACCACAATAGTTTCTAGCTGAGGAACCGTACCACTAGATTCACGCTGGATGTTAGCCCTAATCTCCCCACTAGCCACTAGTGTGGTTCCCCCATAAGTCATAAGATTAACATCAGAAGGTATCTGCTCGGGTCTTGACTTAGCTGGTATTTTAGAGTAGGTGGCCATTGAAAGGATAGACCTGGCAGCACCTGTATCTACCTCCATCTCTAATGGCACACCATTTAGTAACAATTTAATTTTGATCGGGGGTTTCATTTCTTCGGCTAAAGAAAATATTTCCCCATAACACCCATGATTGGGGGTTGGGTAGTCTGCACTGGTTCCATTGCTAGTTCCATTAGGGTTAGGGTGGTGTTCCCTCCCCCTTTTTTCATGCATAGCATGCACAAATTTTTTTTGTTGCCTTTAGCAGATTTCTGCCCTTCTAGTTTGAAACAACATTTTTTTAGATGACCTTTTTGGCCACAACCATGACAAACACTGTCTTTGTAGGGGCAATCTCTACGCCAGTGCAGATTACCACAGCCGCTGCATGCTGATTTGGGGCTAGCTTGAGCCTGAGTTTTGCCCTGAGGCTTGTGCGCAGTTTGCTGAACTCTACTTTGACCTACATTTAGAATAGGATTTGATTGCCTCAACCCCACTGTTTCTCTCAGTGTGGTTTCTTTAGCAGTATCTAGATCCATGGCCTTTTGCCATGTCAGGTCAGCTTCATTCAGCAAGCAATTTTGAACATCATTACTGGCCACACCTAGAATGAACCTGTCTAGAAGTGTTTCTTCTAGCACTTCCTGTTTGAAATTACAGGTGTCTGAAAGGGCTTTCAAGCTAGCCACAAAATCAGCAGTGCTCTCCCCTTGTTTCTGGTTCCACTTTTGGAACCTAAACCTTTCAAAGATCTGGTTGCGTGTCGGCTTAAAATGCCGTCATAACGCTTCCATGATCTCATCATAGGTAGCATCTAAAAGTCTTTTAGGGGAGAGCAGGTCCATTGCTAACCTCACAATTTTAGGACCCACCGGAGCAATAAATGTTTTGGCTTTATTTGAATCTTCCACTTTATTAATACTCAGGAAGCAGTTTAGCCTGACTTCAAATTCCGGGAATTCTTCCTCTAAAGGATTGAATTCTCCCACTGAGCCTAGCATTGGCATTTTTACCCAGCTTTACAGTTACTTACACAGCTAATTTGTCAGATATTTACCTGAAATAGTAGTAGCAACAATAGCAGTTGCAAGAGTAGCCAATTCAAGAGACTGTAATAATACACCTTGTTAAACGGAAATTTAAAGCACCAATACTCTAGTCACTGAATAATTCTGAGTTCCGAAACTAGTCTAGCCTCTCCCAGTAGTTCTACCAAAATCCTCGTCGCCAGTGTAGTGGAGTAGGTAGCCCTACACTAGAGCACAGTATAGGTTCCACATAGACACAACATAGTAACAGTGCTGGCCAAAATAGACAATGCAATGACACATCAATTTAGGTAAATATTTCACTCACCTCTTGGATACCTTAACTTAAATACTCAATTATCTGACATGTGGCTAGCAAGAGTAGAGCGGAGATAGGTGGGAATATATAGAAAAGAGTCGAGTAGAATAAAGTACATTAGTTTAGAAATTAAGAAGTTAGATACCAACCACAGTAGGTAATTATATACACACTCGGCCAACATTTACTTGTTGTTGAGCCCGAGATCACTAGAAGACTGACCTGCGAGTGTTGCTCTCTCGAGCTTTGCCAATTTTTGGTCTCTCTAACTAGAACTTACACTACTCGCTATATTACACCCCTCCCTCCGTGTAATTTCAAACAGTAGTTAAGGGATCAGCCTTGTATGCTGGAGACGAGGGTTCGATCCCGGCGCTGGCGCGGAGATTTTCCCCGTTGGGTGAAAGGGAAAGCTCAAGCACAATACCCCACTCAACCCAGGTGTCGGAAATGGGTACCGGCTCTACGGGGGAACCGCCATGGTGTCCTATATATAGGGTGTGCCGTGTCTCGAGGGAATCCGTCGTGGATCCAGGCGAGGATGTATTTGTTCGTGTAGTTAACCGCAGATGCGGGTGATTCGTATGGCTTAATTTGGGTGTCTCAAAAGAGGTAGCACCTGGTGGGGTTGCTGCGTGTGGAGCCGTGTGGCTGAGTGAGTCTGAGTGTGAGCCGTGTGGCTGAATGAATCAGAGTGTGAGCCGTGTGGCTGAATGAATGTGTGGGCCTTCTCACGTGGGTCTGAGGAAGGTCCAGATTTTTGGGCTCAATGGCTTGGATTGAGGACTAGGTGGTTGTGTTGTGTGTTGGCTTCGTAGGTTCTTCTGAATGAGAGAGAGGAGTTGGGTCACTTGTTCAAGCACAGTTGAAGAGGGAGAACAGTCGCTGCACAAGCCAGGCTGCGAGCTACTGCTGATTAACATGAATGCCTCGCATCGAGGAGTCTCTATGCAGGTACCTCAACCGTAATTCAGGCGCCCGAATACGGCCGCAGGCAATCGCACATTGAGTAAATCGTATGGACAATCTTGAAATTCCCAGGTGCAATTTCCCCCATTTCTCTAACCCAAAGACTATGCTCAGAGTACTACTAGAAGTGAACACTGTATATCTTTAGACTGTCTCCAGCGTGGAATGCCAGGTCAGTCTACGAGACTAAAGGGTCGTTACTGGATAAGTCGACGTAAAGGAGTTTGGCTGATTTAAGTAAAGGCTGTTGCAGCCCGATACTCTAGGGTACACTTACTAGAATACACAAGTGCCTTAGGATTGGCAGTTGTTATATTAGAACAATTTACACTAAGCAAACAGTCAAGAACTTTCTGCACTAGCCATACTAAGTCTAAGGTTAGCTGGATCAATGCTAGCTTATCCCATTTGGAAAATATCAGGGGGCACCACAGAGCTTCAAAAGCTAAATTTGAGTATCTAAGCCCGCATTAAGTGTTACTCTTAAGCTAACAATTGAGTAATACAAGAACCATAAGGTTGTTCTCGGTTATCCAGAGGGGAATTAATTTACCTAGCCAATCAGGAAGACTTGAAGGCACAATGCCAAAAATCGTAATGATTGAAGACAATATAAAACTTAATTAGAAGATAGCAGGCAAGGAAAGGGGAACACACATGACAAGGATGGCGCAGAATATTTTGGCATCCTATTGATTATATTGAACAACATCACTTCTGGCAACCGACCCTAAAAATGACCATGTGTGCGAGGAGAATATGACTCTGAAATTTGAGCTGAATATTGAACTTCAGTTTAACCAATCACAAGTCACGTGTTTATGTATAAAAAACATAGGAGATGAAAAGTTGGTCGGTACTAGCGACTTTACTGTGCGTAGCTCAAATTTAAAAAAAAAAATAAATGCATTTTTTTAATGTCAATATCTTGTTGGCTCCTCACCCATGAGCTGTGCTGGGCAAGTTGCGTCAGTCAGTAGGGTAGAAGCCTAGAGTTAAAGTATTTTCAAAGGTAGACTGGGAATATGCCGAGAAATTTATGCGACCACTTGCCCATGTGATTTTGTGTTCTCGGGGTGACGTTGGCCAAAGTGTACTTGTTGCCCTAGGGACAGTTACCATGTATTTAAATTAAGTAATTCAAATTTGGCGACTCATTTCAAACCCTTTCAGTATTAGGCTGATCAATGAGATAACCGTTTTTTGACAATAGGATTTTTTGAAAATAGCTGATCTGCTGTATTCATGTACACTGACTTTAAGCTCTGATTATTCTGCGGCTGAATAGGCCGTAGTACTAGGCTGCTGTCACTATTTTAGCGTTGCTCCTGCATTAGAGACCTAACCATTTTAAACCTTTTCCCCTCACCAGGTAGAGTAAAGAAAAATAAGAAAAATTCATTTCTGTAGGTTGAAACAGAAAGGCTATTCCAACGTGTGAGAGACCTTCCCCTGTCGTTTGTGAGTATACGAGGGTGCTGTCAGGTCGTCTCACCGAGGTTGTAAACCAGTACAACTGTAGCATTTAACTCGTGTAAACAATTAGAACTGATTCTAAAGCCGAGTCCCGGCAACTAAAATTAGTGTGTGCACGTGTACTGTCCTCCTTTGACCAGAGTGCACATATTTAGTTGTTTGGAAACTATAATGGGAAGATAAAGGAACACCTTCCATTTGTATGTTTATAAAATTGGATTTTTGTATTACTGTGTGCTCAATACAAAGTATAAAAATGTATTTCCTATTTGGAAAGTCAAACATTCCTTTAATATTCTGCCTCAGATGTTACAATAGTTGTCTCATTGTGTTATGCTTTTGGCCTGACAATTATTGATCCCTTTCCATGTATTGCTATTCTCTTACTGCCGTTCTCTTATTGCTATCATATTTAGTTCTAGCATTATTTAGTCGCTCTTCGTACTTTAGTCGGCTATTTCTCATCCATAATTGAACTAGTAGTTTCTTATTATGCGGTATTATATTCCTTAATTGATCAGTCGTCTGTGTTCTTGAACTAGGAGTTTTCTTATTGTGCGGTTATTCCTTGTATTGTGCCGAACCTGAAATATACTTGTTTGTGCAGTTCACGGAGTCAACGGGGCTTGAAATAAAACTGAAGAAACCTCGTATTCTTTGGCGTCCCCTTGAAGTCCGTTCATTCGCGTAGATTTAGTGAAGATCAAAATCCACAAAGTTACGCGACATTGAAAAATGGCAGCGGGAGGTGCTCCACAACGAAGTAGTCCTCCAAAAGAAGATGCCCACTGCAGAGTCTCAGAAGCCCGTGGTGAATACTCGAGACCACAGAGATGAACTCCCTCGGACGAACAACTAAGTCCAGACTTCCATAGCTGGAAGACCAATTCAACGTTGCGTTGGTAACCTTGAACAGTCTCCTGAATGGTGCAGTACCACGAGAGCTCAGGACTTCCGGCGAGGTCGAACAGGTGTACGCTGGAATCCGAAAAAAGGCAGAGGTCGTGAAACAACTCGGCAACCAGTTAGTCACGGCTCTCAAGAACTCAGGGGCCACAGCAGAAGCGACGGTCATCCGAGACTCATTGACACGCGCTAGAGCCCGCAGAAAAGCGTTAGCCAATTTAATGGATAACAGAAACGAGGATCTCTAGGGAGCTCGTCACGGAGTGTGGCGAGGAGAGACCTTCCGAGCACAGAAGCTCAAAGTCAAAAAAGATCCTACACAGAAACCAGCAGCAAGACGCTGCATATCAGCGAGGCGGGTCCTCAAATCCTCCCTCGGCTAAGAGTCAGAGCAAACACGGCTCCATACATCAGGGCAAGGACCAGGCCAGCTCCAGCCATCGCAGCCAGAGTCACCAAAGCTCGAGCTTTCACAGCCAGAGCCAAGACAGTGAGAGCGATCATAGCCAGAGCCTTCCCAGCGCCAGCTCTCGACACAAGGACGGTGAGTCCAAGCGCCGCGGGTCCCTTGGTCGAGGCAATAAGCAAATGCTTATTGACCTCACGGAAGATCCATCGGTACTGTTGGCACAAATCACCATCGAGAGGTCAAAATTGAGGAATGGGAACCGTGCGGAAAACGATCGGCCCTTTTGCGAAGAGAATACCGAGTGTAAAGATGCTCGCACAGGAGCCTGGGTCGACCAAGCTTTCCAACACCACGTCATGGAGCCCGCAGGGACGCGACGGCGTTTACGAACGCTCAACCCCGTGACACTACTCTCGTACCTCCGATGAACCCCTCCTTACCAGCATTTCAGCCTAGCGCTTCCACCAGCTCACCTGCCGTGGTTTTTTAATCAAGGCCACCAGTGATCGATGGAGCTATGAGGCTCTCGATGATCGAAGACTTAAAAAGTGGGCCCCAGCCAGCCTTACGCGGGAGAGGCTCATCTGTTCCAAAGATGGTTCACTGCCCTCAAGAGAAGGATGGAAAGGCTCGCCGTGGAGCCCATCGACGCCATTGAGATCCTCACAAGTCACACCAGTGGAGAACCGAGGAGCCTGATTGAAGACATAATGGCCGTTACCTACCTGGACACAGCGGCCCTGCTCACCCACATCGTCGACCAATTGAAGACTCGCTTCGGCTCTAACGACAAGGTAGCTGACAGCCTGATCGATCGTCACGCGCAAACGTCGGACATCAAAGGGTCAAAGGGCGACCGCACGGTCGGTTTCAAGCTGCGGAAGTTCAGAGAAGCCTGTCTAGCGATTCATCATACCATGCAATACAACCCCGGATTATCCTTCCTGAACACCTACGTAGGGCTGTCCCCCATCGTAGAGAGACTGCCCTTCTTCGTACTAGATGCCTGGAGAAGCGAAGAAGCGAGAGAACTAGGCACAGAAGATTATCTGGATCGCTACCAGATTTCGCGAGGTTCTGCGAGTTCATCAAAACGCTGTCAGATACCCAATGCGATAGTTTTGGGGCATCGAACCTCAACTGGGTGAGTACTCGACGCGACACCGCGGCCCCCGCTCGCCCCAATCCAAGAGCCCCGCGAGTCCTCTGTACATCCTCGGAGAATCCACCCGGCAGCTGTGTTCTCCACCAGAGTGTACAGCACGCGACAAGCTCGTGCCAAGCGGTAAGAAAGATGGAACCTCAGAAGAAGAAGGACTTCATTCGCGAATGCAAGCTATGCTACCGTTGTCTAGGCACTCACTGGGCAAAGCATTGCAAAGAAGTCGTGAAGTGCGATGATTACGGAGCCGACAATCACAGCACGACAGCCCACCTCAACCGAACAAAGACAGGGAACCCCAGCATGGCTATCAGCAGGGCACGCCCCAAGCAGGACCCGAGCGACAAACAAAACCAGAACGAAGTTGGCGAGAATCCGAAAGCCAGGGCACTGAATTCTCGTTCGGCTACGACCGGAGGCAGAGCATGCAGCAAAACTGTCCTGGCCGACGTTTTCGACGAGAGATCGGTCCGGTCGTGTCGCGTCTAAGCCATTCTGGATGAGCAGAACACGACATCCTTCTGTTCTTCCATGCTGCTAGACACTAGAGACCTTGTCCGATCAATCCGTCGTTCGACAGGGTAGATGCGTGTCCGGATTGAAGATCATGGGGGTTTCCGAAAGCAAAGTCTTCAAGCTCCCGCCAATGTTCGAATGCGACCTCATTCCCGACACCAAGAGGGAAGTGGCGACTAAAGAACGTGTGGAAAGGACCCCGGAGATAGCTCACTTTGCTCCTCGTTTCCTCACCCTCGATGACAGAGCAGAAGTTGCGGTTCTTCTCGGGACTGACAGCGGGGACATACTGTACAGCCACGCTGACCAACATCGCCAAAGTGCTCCATTTGTCCATCACACAGCCTTGGGTTGGGCCGTGGTCGGCAAAGGGAACGACAGCGCCGGCCCTTCGCTCGGATAAAGGTGCAAAATCCTAAAGATAGCAGCTGATACCACTCATGAACAACTCAGCACCAGGATGTGTTTTGGGCCGTCCCCCGAAAAGGACATGTTCGTCCGACAACCCGACGACGAGATGCCTGGTCTGTCTCACGACGACCGCAAGTTCTTAAAAACGATGGAGGAAATAAGGGTAAATGATGAAGGCCACCTTGAAGCGCCACTGCCGCTAAGATCGCTCGACGCGACGCTGCCCGACAACAGAGTGGCAGTGTTTCGTCGTCAAGAGAATACACTGAAGAGGCTAACGAAAGAGCCGGTGAAATTACAGCAGTGTCTGGACGCCATGAGAAAAAATCTCGAAATGCGACACGTCGAGCAGATATCTGTAGGCGAAAGGAACCGACAGGGTGGCCTCACCCGGTACATCCCCATCTTCCCAGTGGTTCAAGAGAAGAAATCCAAGGTGAGGCTTGTCTTCGACAGCGCCGCCAAGTATCAAGCGACTAGCTTCAATACGTGCCTGCTGTCAGGACCAGACTACAACAACCGTCTGCGAGATGTGCTAACGAGATTTCGGGAGCACAAGATCGCCTTCGTAGCCGACGTTGAGAGCATGTTCCACGGCTTCCACGTACCGCCGGATCACAAGAATCTAATGAGATTCTACTGGTGGGCCGACAACGACCCTCAGAAGCCCCTCGTGCCACATCGAGCGTGCGTGCACGTATTTGGTAACACCAGCAGTCCCGCCGTAGCCACGATGTGCCTTCACCGCGCTGCCAAGGGAACCGCCAGCGAAATGAAGCCCGAAGATATAGAACACCTCGAAGCAGTGCAAGATTATGTAACGTCGCACTTCTACTGCAACGACGGACTTGGAACTGCACCAGACCCCACCAAAGCTATCGGAATCTTGCGAACGGCTGAATATCTCCTGTCGCGGTACCACATCAGACTGCACAAAATCATGTCTAACTCCATGGAGGTCCTCAAGACCTTCCCCACGAGTGAGAGAGCGACTGAAGACGACATCGACCTGATTACAGCCCCCAACCATAGCACACTCGGCGTGTCGTGGAACATTGCCAGCGACTGCTTTGTGCTGAAAGTGAACATACCAGACCGCCCTCACACGAAGCGAGGACTGCTATCTGCAATCAATTCGATCTACGATCCTATCGGCTTCGCCAGCCCAGTCACACTCGGCGGACGACTCACCCTACGAAACCTGCTATCCGAAACCGACTGAGCATCCGGTGGTAAGACCTTGGATTGGGACGAGCTCATTCCGAGCTGCACTGTTCAGTCGTGTCGTGGCTGCGCTGGCTCCAGAGCCTTCACTGCCGGAATCACCCTCAGGCCTTGGCTCACAATGTTTGTTGTTGCCTGCACGAACTCTCGATTCCAAGGTGCTTCCTTCCGCCGGAATCGAATGGAGACGACACCCAAACCTTGTACATTTTCTCGGACGCCTCGCAGGAGGCAATCGGAAACGTGACGTACCTGCGAACGACCACCAACAACGGTCAAAGTCACGTCGCGTTCGTACACGGAGAAAGCCGTGTTGCTCCAAGAGCTGCCACCTCGATCCCTAGGCTAGAACTGTGCGCAGCATTGGGAGCAGTGTTGTCAAGCCTGCAAACGATACAGGAACTGAAAAGGAAACCCGCTCGGGTATACTTCTATTCGGACAGCAAGGTTGTGCTGGGTTAAATCAGAAACAACTCTGCGAGATTCAGTCAGTATGTTCAGAGAAGGGTGGACATCATCCGTCAGAGTAGCGACCCGTCCCAATGGAGCTACGTCGACACCACATCGAATCCCGCCGACCTAGCCTCGAGACCGACAGACCCTTCGAGACTAATGCAGACGGAATGGCTCAAGGGTCCGGCATTTCTAATCAGCGACGTCGTCTCCCCTTCCCCCACCTCGGCTTACCCGACGGATCCCGAAGAACTCCCCGAGGTTGAAAAAAGGGCCGACGCACAAGTTCTTCGATCGACGGGGAACGTCGCTGAACTCTTATTCGCCAAGCTCTTCTCAAAATTCAGTTCATGGTCAGCCATCCTGAGGATCGCCGCCAGAGTAGTAGCTCTGTCACAAAAGCTACTCAGCAGAGTCCTCCTTCGAAGAGCCAACCAGAACAGCCACATCGCCGTTGCCGACCCTCAGGCCTTGGCTCACAACGTCCTGGTCCTGGAAGCCCAGAAGTCCGCCTTCTCAGATCTTTTCGACCTGATGCGCCAAAAGGGAAGTGTTGCCCCTCGACACAAATTTCCAGCCTCGCACCCTTTGTCGACCAAAGCAGCCTGATCAGAGTGAGAGGTAGACTTGCCATCGCAGACTTCCCAGAAGATACCAAGCACCCCTTGCTGCTCCCCTTTAACCACCTCATCAGCACCGCTGTCATGATGCACTACCACCAGAATAAAAAGCATCAAGGCCGGCCCGTGACGCACGCTTCCATTCGAGAAGCCGGGTATCACATCGAGAACGGCCGGAGAGCGATACAGAAGTTACTGCGGAACTGCGTTATCTTTCAGCGAATAAGAGCCTCTTTCTTGACCCCGCAAATGGCCGAACTACCGAAAGAACGCTCCAAGACCGCGCCGCCCTTCACCTTCGTGGGTTTCGACGTCCTTGGTCACTGGATGATGAACAACGGACCATCCACAAGAAGAAACGCCCTCCTCAGAAAGTGCTGGGCTCTACTTTTCACTTGCCTCGCCTCTCGCGCAGTTCATATCGAGATGCTGCCATCCCTCAACACTCCTACCTTCATCAACAGCTTCAGGAGGTTCATAGCGGTGCGAGGTCCCTGCTCGGTCCTGCGATCCGACAGAGGCACTAACTTCATTGGAGCCAAGAACCTAGCCGAAGAAGTCAACGTTCAGCAGGCCAGTCGGGCTCTATTGGACCTGGGCGTGCGTTGGGAGATGAACCCGCCGCATGCCTCTCATATCGGCGGAGTATGGGAGCGCAAGATAGGTCAAATCCGAAGGTGTTTAGAAGCAGCCCTCCTGCACGCTGGTCAACACCCTCTGTCCTTCGACGAATTACACACCCTACTGCAGGAAGCGGCAGTTATCGTGAACTCCACCCCCTTGTGGGAGACGTCCTTCGATCCCAATGAACCGCTGCCAGTGACCCCAAACATGTTCCTGACGCAGACCAGCACACCACAGCACGACAGGCCTGCGCTCGCTCGACACGAACCCGCTTACGGGAAGCTGCGATGGAAAAAGGTGCAGTACCTGGCAGATCAGTTTTGTCTGAGGTGGAGGAGAGGCTACGTCTACGAACTGCAAATGGAGGGCCGTAGAGCAAACGCAGCAAATGGAGGGCCGTCAACCCACCGCTAAAGAAAGGAGACATAGTCCTAGTGAGGGAGAAGATAGCTAGGAGAACAACCTGGCTGACAGGCGTCATCGAAGAGACCCTCCCCAGTCATGATGGGTCGCTGAGGACAGCCACTGTGCGGCTCGCGCGACGAAATGACAACGACAGGGTCCAACGGGGGGTGCGTCCCGCCACTGAATTGGTCCTCATCCAGCGCTCCCCCCCCCCCCCCCGGCGGCAGTAGTTAGCTGGATCTCTCCAGCGGGTTGGGGTAGTGTCGCGTCTTACAAGACGCGAATTTTGAGAAATATTATTCGGCAACATTTTGCGGATCCGTACTGGTCCGCAGCGTTCTATTTGACTGAAGTGCTCGTGGAAAAGAGTTTCTCCCTGGATAATCTTAAGTTTCTGTGTGATTAGCAGTGTGATTATGTGTCAGAAAACTATTAATTCAATTCCTGTGTTCTCGAACTAGCTATACTTGTCGCTCCGCCACCATGTATTGTGTGTTTGATAGAGGTGTACAGCCGTTTTCTAGAGCATTCAATGATGCTTCTGGCAGCCGGCGAACCACCTACATTGAGCCAGACCAGCCGTTGTGATATTGTGAATTTCTAGTGCTTTCTCTAGCCAGTGTGCTGCATTGTGATGCTAGAAATTTAACAGTTCAGATTCTAAAATAACCGTATTTAGCCGGCCCAGTGAATATGTGAATTTAAGAAATTTGCTCATTGATTTTGACTCTGAAATTTGAGCTGAATATTAAACTTCAGTTTAACCAATCACAAGTGACGTGTTTAAGTATAAAAAACATAGGAGGTGAATAGTTGGTCGGTACTAGCGACTTTACTGTGCGTAGCTCCAATTTTTACAAAAAAAATAAATACATTTTTTTTTAATGTCAATATCTTGTTGGCTCCTCACCCATGAGCTGTGCTGGGCAAGTTGCGCCAGTCAGTAGGGTAGAAGACTAGAGTTAAAGTATTTTCAAAGGTAGACTGGGAATATGCCCAGAAATTTATGCGACCACTTGCCCATGTGATTTTGTGTTCTCGGGGTGACGTTGGCCAAAGTGTACTTGTTGCCCTAAGGACAGTTACCATGTATTTAAATTAAGTAATTCAAATTTGGCGACTCATTTCAAACCCTTTCAATATTAGGCTGATCAATGAGATAGCCTTTTTTTGACAATAGGATTTTTTGACAATAGCTGATCTGCTGTATTCATGTACATTGAATTTAAGCTCTGATTATTCTGCGGCTGAATAGGCCGTAGTATTAGTCTGCTGTCAATATTTTAGCGTTGCCCCTGCATCAGAGACCTAACACTTTCAAACCTTTTCCCCTCACCAGGTAGAGTAAAGAAAAATAAGAAAAATTCATTTCTGTAGGTTGAAACAGAAAGGCTATTCCAACGTGGGAGAGACCTTCTCCCATCGTTTGTGAGTATACGAGGGTGCTGTCAGGTCGTCTCACCGAGGTTGTAAGCCAGTACAACTGTAGCATTTAACTCGTGTAAACAATTAGAACTGATTCTAAAGCCGAGTCCCTGCAACTAAAATTAGTGTGTGTACGTGTACTGTCCTCCTTTGACCACAGTGCACATATTTAGTTGTTTGAAAACTATAATGGGAAGATAAAGGAAAACCTTCCATGTGTATGTTTATAAAATTGAATTTTTGCATTACTGTGTGCTCAATACAAAGTATAAAAATGTTATTCCTATTTGGAAAGTCAAGCGTCCTTTAATATTCTGCCTCAGATGTTACAATAGTTGTCTCATTGTGTTATGCTTTTGGCCTGACAATTATTGATCCCTTTCCATGTATTGTTATTCTCTTATTGCCATTCTCTTATTGCTATCATATTTAGTTCTAGCATTATTTAGTCGCTCTTCGTACCTTAGTCGGCTAGTTCTCATCCATATTTGAACTAGGAGTTTCTTATTATGTGGTATTATATACCTTAATTGGTCAGTCGTCTGTGTTCTTGAACTAGGAGTTTTCTTATCATGCGGTTATTCCTCGTATTGTGCCGAACCTGAAATATACTTGTTTGTGCAGTTCACGGAGTCAACGGGGCTTGAAATAAAAACTGAAGAAACCTCGTATTCTTTGGCGTCCCCTTGAAGTCCGTTCATTCGCGTTGATGTAGTGAAGGTAAAAATCCACAAAGTTACGCGACTTTCACCTTTTCATTCTCACCGTCCATTCCACTTCGGCCATCTCCACTCGTTGAGCCACACAAATCACACACATCAGTGAATTACTACACTCACATTCCGTCCTCACCTGGACCCACAACGGACTCCCACAAGCCGCCGCGAGCGGTTGGAGTACGCTGCCAGGACTTGAACCGGAACCCCGCATCAAGAAGTGGAAAACCCCAATGAATGGACCTTGGCCACGGCACCCCTCAGTGTCAAAATAATAAAGAGGCGAGATAATCAGTGACTTTCACTATCACACAATAGATAGTTCTAAAAACCTCGGTGCCAGTAGAGCACCCGATTACCCACTCCTTCTGAGTCAACGGGCCCGAACAGACCTCAATCTTTATCTTATTTTGCATTTATGTGCCTAGCCATAGGCACAGTAAATGCTGGTAACCCTGTCCAACCTTAATTGTGTAAACCTTGAGGATACCAGATCATCAAACGGGTGTACTTAAAACTATTCGTAAAATCGAATTACTCGCACCAAACGAAAAGTTTATACTGGTCACCCCAATGTTCATAAGTTTAATATTAATCAATTACACTAAGAGAGTCTATAAAGAGCAACACATGAATGAATAATTATTGGAGTAAAGAGAGAAAAAGTCTAATTACACAAACACCTGGTAAAATCCAACCATTGCCCTTTATTTTTTACAAATTCATTCCTTTTTAACAATCACTCACAATTATACTCAAAACAAGCAAAACAAACATCAGCATCTAAGGATGTTTTATTTCCAATCAAACATGATACATATAATCTTGTGTATTGGTTTTTCAAATGCCTTATAACTAACACTATATATAGGACACCAAGACGTTTTCCCCCGTAAAGCCGGTACCCATTTCAGACATCTGGTTGAGTGGGGTGGGGTATTGTGCTTGAGTTTTCCCTAATACCCAGCGGGGAAATCGCCGCTCAGCGCTGGGATTCGAACCCTCGACACCTTCATGGAAGGGCGAGGCCTTAACTACTGTGCCACGGCGAGCATAAAAATTTTGTTTTTTTGAACCATACGTTCCACTGTGCCACGGGGAGCACAAAAATTTTGGAGCGGAAGGGGTACCAAGAAATGAATCCCATTATTGTCTGATGAATTAATGACCTCAAATTACATATTTCCTCGATCATTCAACAACATTTTTCTACGTCTAGTTTTGTTTTAAATCTGATTGGTAATTCTAAATTCTGCGTGCGAGCACGACTCGAAGTATATCTATCAGTAACTAGTGCCGCTTACAACATTTTTCTTGTGCTGCACGCCGAAGGTTGTCCGAGTTTCGCCTCTCAGAATTAATATCCCGCATGCAAATGGACATTCAAATAAGCTTGCAATAACGCATGCGAACGAATCTTTTATCTCCAGTATCAGGGTGGGAAAGTAAGATGGAATGACTAGAAAGGTATCAGTTTCTTTACCACGTATCTTGGAGATTCTAGTCATTATATCCTAACGCCACATCTACAACTCAAATAATCGATTCATTCTATTTTGCCAGTGGCTTACTTTGTGCATTCCAACCAAACCTTCCTGTCTTACAAACGCACCAAGATGTATTTGAAACAAGTACTAGCACATCATTGCAGCCTCTCACTCACACGCAATATCAACTCAGGAGTCTTCACTCATCGCTATCCGATCTTTCCATAGAATATAAATTTTAGGTTACTGAATTTCTTAAAAATGGAAAGGTTACTAGTTAGAGAGACCTCTTTTTGACAACACTTCGGATGGCAACACCCGCAATCTGTTCCCCGCTAAATTTAGTATCGACAACAGTAAAATGGTCAGGTTTGTTCCTAAGTTTATAAGTGGGACTAAGAACTTACTCTAACTACTCCAAACTACGTACTACTAACTCCTATTTTTACTTCTATATTTCATTACTATTCTTCCGCTCTTATCTCGCTAAGTCATAATTTAGTTGAGTGTTCAGAGGTAAGAAGATATCTCAGAGGTGAGTGGACTATTGAGCAATGTGTATTGTTGCTATGTTTTGCTTTGTCCATTGATGTCAATTGAATTGCTGTGCCTATTGGATAGGTTATTTGATTTTGCATTATAAATATTTCTCCTATGCTAGACAAAGAATATTACATTGGCGACACGGAATTCGGTAGAAAAACTGGGAAGAAACTAGGCGGTGACTAGTGAGGGAACTTAGAATTTATCTAGTAATTTTTTCTCTGTGTCTTGCACGGAGGACCATTCAAAATGCCGATGTTATGGTCGGTAGGAAATTTCAATCGTATGGATGAAGAGTTCGGGGAGTGTGAAAGTAGGTTGCAATGTTTCTTTATGATCAATAAAATTAAAGATAGTGAGAGAGCCCCCATTAATTGCACTTGTGGGTCCAAAAAATTGTAGACCTAGTAAGGACTTGGTCTCCCCAAAAGGAACATTATATGCATCATATAACCAAATTATGGGAGCGCTGCATTGACATTTTAAGCCAACTTGCAACCAAATTTTTGAACGGTTAAGGTTCCATAAGCGGAACCAGAAACAAGGGGAAAGCGTCGCTGATTTTGTGGTTAGTGTGGTGTCTGCAGCCGCGAGAGGGCGCTACAAAAGTGTGCGCACCGGATGAGTGAGACAGCCATCTCGCTGGCGGTCGACGAACGGCAGCGAGCGTGGCGCAAGGGTTGCCGAAATTGTTACGTTCGCACAAATTTAATACGATCTACTCCAGCAAAATGTCACTCTGTTGTACACTTGGTACAATGGTAGCCTAAAGCGCCAAATTATGGTACGTTTTAAAAATTTTTATAGTTTATTCAAGAAATCATGCCTTAACAAGGAATACTAGGCTTATTTTTGATAGTTAAAAAACTTTTCTTTTAAATGCAAGGTAAATGTGGTCTTTAGCCGGAAAATAAAGTCACGAGTGAGACGGTAGCACGCCTACCAGCACTCGGACTTACCTTCCTCACAGTCGTTTCTCGCCGTTGAAGACTCGTGCCACCACGTGACGCTCTCCCACTGAACGACTGTTCAGAGAAGCAGCCATTACCTCTCTCCTCAGGAGCAAGAAGATCACTCCGAACAGTTGCCGGGCAACAAAACAAACATCGGCATCTTTGGGATGCTTTTATCTCCAATCAAACCTGATACAAATGATCTTAAGCATTGGTTTTTCAAATGTCTTATAACTAACACTATATATAGGACACCATGACGGTTCCCCCGTAAAGCCGGTACCCATTTCCGACACCTGGGTCGAGTGGGGTATTGTGCTTGAGCTTTCCCTTATACCCAACGTGGAAAATCGCAGCGCCAGCGCCGGGATACGAACCCGCGACTCCAACATAAAAGTCCGATCCCTTAACCGCTGTGCCACCGCGAGCACGGGCACTCTCACTTCGGACAGCTACGGAGCTTTTCCACTGCTCTACCTCTAGTTTCTCTACAAATTAGATAGTTCAATCACAGCCTCACAATAATAAACAGCGGCGCAACTCGAATGCCAGGAACGTAATCTACGTCTTCACTGCACAGCTGTTTTAAACACTTACTTGGTTTACTTGGTTTAGATTCGGCGCGTCTCCGTCCTTGGGAATTAGCGCCCTCTTTCCGCCAGTTGCCACTTCAGATTTTGCTCAGCAGATGAGTGTCTTGGAGGAATTTGATGACCAAGTCAGGTGAAAATGATGGGGTGAGTAGAGAGGCCAGCCTGAACGGCTGGGACTCGGCGTGGCATGCTCTTCTTAGTGAGACACGAAACGGTTCGTGAGCTGCGCAGACTATGAAGATGTGTTCCAGAGTGATGATAGTTTGACTGTTGGAGCAAACTGGACGAGGGGAATTATTGAAGAAATGTCCATGAGTTAGGTAGCATGTCTGCAGTCGGAGGCAGTGATGATGACTCGATTGAAACGAGTGAGGTTTGAGGGGATTGATGAGCCTAAGTGAGGTTTGAAGTTGGTTATGAAATGAGGCTGAGCTGACCAGCTTCTCTGCCAGGCCTGGTCATAATGTTTTATGAATTTACTTTTTTGAGAAAATTCTCACCGTTCTATTCAGGTGTCTTTTTCGAGAGTAATTAGATAATAATTGGTTTTATTCACGGGTTTTGGTAGGTTTGCTCAGGGTTAGCGGCGTGCTAGTAAAAGAGAACACTTTTAACGCCTGGTCGCTACGCACTGGCTGGAGTGCGCTCTCGTGAAGCTACGGAGATTCGGCAATGGCTGGATAAGTTCTTTCCTTCCTGATGTTCTGTTTCCCTATATTTTTTGTTTGTGTGTTTGTCGTGTGATTTTCGTTATTTTCAGTTGCCCTCTATCAATGCTTAATTCTCATCTATAGTGCTTCAGGCTACTCAAGTCAAACGATTAAAAACCTCAACCTAATCAATTAAACTTCAATTAAATGCTGAGTTCCGCGCCGCTAAAACAGATCCGCTCGAAAACACGCTGATCTTGCGCTGAAACTCTTACTTTATCAGTGAACCGTAGGTTCATTCAAATTAACTCTATTTTCTATTTTCTAAAATCAAATCAAACCTTCAACTATACTTTCTATTTTTCCAACCTGGAGCACTTACCTTCGACTGATTTCCTCTAAATTTCCCAAATAAGACTTCTCCAAAAGTGTACACACACACACACTGAGTGCATAATTAGCTCAGATCAGTGGGTTTTCTGTAGATAGATCAATCCTCAAAGTTTGTCAAAGTGCGTAAATACAATAGTCTAATCTAAAAATCCATTTATAGTGTCTTCAGTGACTCCGTGGCGAGAGGACGGGTGTGGCGCTCGCTCCGAAACAAAGTGCCTATTGTTAGAAAGAATGTACCTCTAACCTAAATGGGTACCCACTCTCGTCCTGAGTATTCAAATGTGATTTAAATACCCCATATATAAAAATAATCAAACTAAGAGTATAATACTCCCTCAAAAGTGTGAGAGTATTCAACCCTCGTTTACACAACGACCGAACTCCCTCCATCTTCAAGATGACTAACAAACGACGCATTACCAACAACAGCAGCAACAACAGCATCGAGTTTGAACCGAAGTGTGGTCAATACCCTGATGTGTCTAGCCTTACGAAAGACGGTAAAGAAGTGGTTTCTGTCCTTATAAAATACTTCGATTCAGTGATGACAAAATTTAATAGTGATATTGTTCAAATGCAAAATGAAATAAGCCACCTTAAAACGCTATTTGAAACAAAAGAAGCGGAACACAAAGAAAATTCTCGAAGAACAGAATGAGAAAATAGATAGCTTAACCTCCCGCCTCGACCAGTTGGAAAAAATGATCAGCGCCGAGACATTGAAGACAAAAAATGTACTCTCGTCATTTCTGGAAGGGAAATACCGCCATCTCACGCAGGCGAAATCTGTAAGGATACAGTCTGCCAGCTCCTGAAGGACAAGATCAACATTGGCCTCTTCAACACTGACATTACGTCAGCTACAAGAATGGGGAAAAAACAATAACTGGGAACGTAGATCAAAGAAACATTGCATTTGAACTAAAACATTATAACAAAAAACGTGAAATTCTCAACGCCTGCCGAGAAAAGAAACCACAGTTCTTCTTCATAAATGAATACCTCATACCTTCACGAGCTAACGTCATGTACATTCTGAGGATGGCCAAAAGGAAATTCCCGGATAA
The DNA here is from genome assembly GCA_030386875.1 of Morinoia aosen. Classification (NCBI taxonomy): domain Eukaryota; kingdom Metazoa; phylum Arthropoda; class Malacostraca; order Amphipoda; family Talitridae; genus Morinoia; species Morinoia aosen. Next base: position 74,535,233 of record CM059557.1, read on the forward strand.
AGTTGGAATCCCAAGAACACAGGATGGAAACATCTTCATATTCAACCCAGGAAACCCAGATTCAAGACGCCGCGAGATCAACACGCCAGATGACCTCGAGCAATACCTGATGCAACAACTAAATATGTCATCACAGCAGATCATGGGTGACTAGACTAGGTGATCCCCTAAATTAGTCAATTTCATTTTCACCCCCTAAATATGTCAATTTCGTATTAATTCAACCTCAATTAGGTATCATGTCAGTAAACCTCAACTTGATGCTAGTTCAACCTGAATCTATACAAATGTATAACAGATGTGCTTGTAAACATTTATGACAGCTGTGTGAACTTTTGAAACAACGCAATCAGCAATTTTTTACCTCCCAATGTTACTGTGAATTTTTCTCTTCTTAACCACTTATGTATTATTACGCGTAAACCATATTAGCTGATTATATCATTGTCGTTGTAATCTTCTCATAATCTGATAATCGCTTCTGCCCTCCACTGCCATCGTACAACCATATTAGCTGATTATATCATTGTCGTTGTAATCTTCTTATAATCTGATTATATCATTGTCGTTGTAATCTTCTTATAATCTGATTATATCATTGTCATTATAATCTATCAGCAATTTTTCACTTACCAATATTACTGTGAATTCTTCCTTATTTACCACTACAGTTATTATTACGCGTAAACCATATTAGCTGATTGTATCATTGTCATCATAATCTTTAAAACTTATTCCCTCTTGTATGTGAACTTATGAAAACGCCCTCAGCAATCTGTTTGCACCAATGTAGTGATATCGAACTCCAATATTATAACAAATAAATAATAGATGTGTGTGTAAACATCTATGACATCTGTGTGTCCCATTTTGTAACATCGCAATTAGTAATTTTTCACCAACCAATGTTACTGTGAATTCTTCTTTATTTACCACTACAGTTATTATTACGCGTAAACCATATTAGCTGATTGTATCATTGTCGTCATAATCTTTAGAAACTTATTACCTGTTGTATGTGAACTTGTGAAAACGCCCTTGGCAATCTGTTTGCACCAATGTTGTGATATTGAACTCCATTATCACTCGCTCATGGACTGAGTTTGTGTGTACTCACGAAATCGCGCTAGATTTTTCTTTTTTACTCTATTCTCTCTTACTTATTAAGCTACTTTTTAGACTGGAATATCCCTTTAAGCTTGACTCTGTATTTCGTTTTAAGCTCTATAGTACCTAATTCTTACTTTTACTTATTTTAAATGACTGATCACCCTGAGATATTTGAGGAAATCAATCCAGATTTCAATCATTTGAACAGAATATATCCAAACCTAAACGACTCTCAAGAGTGTAGGTATACTAATATATCAGAATTCAACGAAACTATACGAATAACTGACCGAGATTTCTCACTCCTGTGTTGGAACTGTAGGTCACTCTATCCAAAATTGGAAGAGATACAATGTACTATTACTGAACTTAAATATAACCTAGACGTGATTAGCTTCACCGAAAGCTGGCTAGATGACTCAACTAAAGACATGATTCGATTTGAAAATTATCATAGTTACCATTCGCTAAGAAAAAACCAGCGGGGCGGAGGCATCAGCACATATATATCTAACCACATAGACTCGAGAACCATAGCAAGTGCAACAATGAATCAGGATCATATAGAATCACTCTTCGTAGAACTTTTTAGAGATGGTAAACGCATTGTGCTTGGAACGGTGTATAGGCCTCCTAGAGCCTGTCCTATATCCTTCCTGAATGAATTGAATCGTATTATTTCTCAGTTCAACAGGCCCTTATACAATGACATAATGATATGCGGTGACTTCAATTATGATCTACTGAAACATGAAAGCCATGAACCAATCTCTAATTTCCTAACTACCTTTCAGTCTCAATCCTTCCTTCCGATCATTACAAAGCCTACACGAATAACCTCAGAGTGTGCTACGCTGCTTGACAATATCTTTATGACAGACCCTAGTGATTTTCTTGCTGGAATAATTACTTCTGACTTATCAGATCACTTCCCAGTTTTTCTTATTAAGAAAAATGTCTATATTGCTTGCACCAAGACACGGGCTGAAACTTACTCATATCGTAAAATAAACGAATCAAATCTTGAAGAAATGCGCACCGTTCTAGAAGAATCAATGCCTACATTGCACATCTCTCAACAAAACAATAATACTACGAGCATTGATGAAGCAGTAGTAAAGTTGACTGAAACTATAATGACCGCATACAATCAGTGTTGCCCAATTGTAACTCGTACAGTTACCCCGAAAAATAAACAAAAGCCCTGGATTACTAGAGACATCGTGATAAATATAAAGAAACGTCAAGCGTACCTAGCCCTCCTTTGCGAAGGACGAATATCTAGAGAAACATATAACCGATTTAGAAACTATGTAACAAACCAGATAAGAACATCAAAAAAGAACTACTTTACGCTCAAGTTTACTCAATTCAAAACTGACGTTAAAAAGACTTGGCATCTCCTTAACTCCTGCTGTAAACCGAATAATGCCGATAAAAAGAAAATTGAATATGTTGTTCAAGATAATGTAAAATATCATGAGAAGAAAGAAATTGCTAATCTCTTTAACAACTTCTTCGTAAACGTAGGGAAAACAATAGCTGATGGTATTCCAAGTGAACCTACTGATCACCTGGAATTTATGGATCATATTCGAGAACCGAACTCCTTTTTCTTTACGCCTACAAACTCCTCCGATGTAATTACGTGCATAAACAACATGAAAAATAAATCGAGTGGGTTACAAACGTTTCCGACTAAAGTACTTAAAGTTATTGCTGACATTGTAGCCCACTGATATAAAATATTATTAACCAGTCTCTCTTACTAGGCACTTTCCCGAACTCCCTCAAAGTTGCTAGAGTAACCCCTATCTTTAAAAGTGTCCATTCTACCAATTATTAGCAAAGTATTCGAAAAGATTGTGTATAAAAAAGTGTACTCTTATTTTGAACAAAAATCATTTCTTTACGATAAACAATACGGTTTTCGCTCTAAAAAATCAACAACACAGGCTATATTAAATCATTTACAATTCCTCTATTCTAATATAGATGAAGGAAAGCCTGTCTTCTCTGTATTTCTTGACTTCCGAAAAGCATTTGATTGTGTGGACCATAAAATACTATTATCGAAACTACACTGTTATGGCATTCGAGGGATTGCCCATGATTGGTTCAGATCATACCTAACAAATCGGAAGCAATACGTTGTCATTGACGACGCAAAATCAGACCCACAGACAATTAGCCATGGAGTTCCACAAGGATCTGTTCTCGGGCCTCTCATTTTTCTGATTTTTATCAATGATATTGTAAAATCTACATCATTCTTCAAATTCATACTTTTTGCCGATGACAGTACGCTTTCTGCGGTCCTTCCGAACCAAAATCCTGCTATGATTGTGGAGAGTATAAATACTGAACTTCACAAGGTTTCATCGTGGCTCAAAGCTAATAAAATAAGCCTAAATATCGATAAAACAAATTATATTACTTTCTTATACAAGAAAGATGTATCTCTCCCATGCATTAAAATTGGCGAAGGTGAAATCGAAGAAACAAACTCATGTAAGTTTCTGGGCATCATAATAGATAAACATCTGACCTTCAAAGAGCACATCACTCATATTAGTTCTAAATTATCAAAATCCATCGGAATCCTAAATAAAGTTAAAAATTTTCTGCCTGAAACAGCTTTACAAATGCTCTACCGAACGCTCATTTCTCCATACTTGCAATACGGAATAGAAGCATGGCACGGAACTGATAAAAATAAAACCAACAAAATTTTTACTCTGCAGAAAAGGGCTGTGAGAGCGGTAAAGAACCTAGAATATAATGCTCACACAAATGATTCTTTCAAAAATTTACAAATACTTAAACTTTCGGATCTCTACAAAATCTCCATCTGTAATTTCATTTACAAAACATTAAGAAATGATGGCGACAATAGCCTAAGACAATTATTGACTGCGCAAACTGGTCATCACGACCATTTAACCCGAAATAGAAGTAAATTCATGCTTCCTTATTATTCAAACGCCAGGTCGCAACACAGTATTCTCTTCGTTGGAACCAAAACTTGGAACTCTATACCTGCAGAGATCCGTGAATGTAATTCGTACAAAGTATTCAAAAGACATCTTGAGTCTCACTTCCTATCAGAATACTAGTCGTGTAAGATCACCGTGTCGAAATCTTGCCTCCTACATGTAACTAATGATAATGTCATAATGTAACTTGCCTTGTGTACCATAACCAATCTTCTCTCTGCTCTTGAATCGTTTTATCGAACATACTGTTAAATATAGCCGACTTGACCTATATTGTAAAATACAGCATAAAATATCGAGTTAATTATCTATGATCAGTCTAATGCGAAACTAGGTTAAGTGAACTAGGTTAAACTTTTTTGTACACCCTAGAATAACGTGATGGTAGGATGCCCTAGAAGTCGCTGAACTTATTCGGGCCCACAGGTAGCTATACTCAAATTTGACCATTGTACTAGATTTAAGTAAAATTCTACCTCTGTATCACATGTGGTAAATAAATTGTTTAAATTGTTTAAAATTTACTTACATCTGCACTTCTGCTTTCACCAACAGTAATAACAGGGTGAAGTTTTCTGGCCGTGCGACAGCACTGATCAAGCTCCGGTTCTTTTGACGTTACCGACGTCATCGTTCAGTGTCATCTTGAGCTACGCCCTTTCCGTTGCATCGGCAACGACGTGGAGCTGCATGAGACCTTGGTTCCAGCTTGGGTAGCGACCCGACATAGGAAGCATCACGTTAAGCAGTCGTCTCTTCGAAGATGCTTGGAGACTGGAGACTGCTCTTTACTGGCGCATCTCCTATTTCGCATCTCTTATTTTAACCAATATTATTCCTTTCTTTCAGTTTACTCAGCCGTCCCTGACCTGTTGTCAGAGACAGCCTTATGTTATAAGTTGTTCAAAATTTACGCCGCAAATTTGAGCGGCAATTAGTTGAATGTTAAATTAAATTGAAAGTTGAATTTGTATTACGTAACCTTGAAACGATTGCGGGAAATAGTCACACATTTGAGTTCATATTTATTAGGTGGGAGATCTACCATGATTGTCAGGTCATTCGATTCTCGTGCAAGTCTATCTGCTGCCTCATTGCCAGCAATGCCAACATGGCTGGGGAGCCATTCTATAATAATTTTGTTTGGGCTGGTGGAACAAACAGTGTTAACTATCCAGGTGAGCAGGTAGTGGTTAGGAGGGTTGCCAGAGTTTAGTGCAGAGATGCAGCCAAGAGAGTCTGTAAAATTATAAAAGAGTCTGTGTCGCGTCTTACAAGACGGAAATTCGCGTCTTACAAGACGTGAATTTCCGACAAGATCTGTGGCAACAACGCCGCGGACAGCCGCGCTGGTCCGCAAGCCCAACGCGGCATCTTTGTTTGGCTGCGGCCTCCAAGTTAAAGAGTTCTCACTATTTATAGTGCCCCAAGTGTAATTGTGTGTGTAGGAAATATTGCTTAGAGGATTTATAACTCTAATTTTAGTCTCTTTTATTTCTATGTGTTGTCACTCTGCTAGATAGTGGTGAACAGCCGGTTCCCAGAGCATTCAATGATGCTTCTGGCAACCGGCGAACCACCTACATTGAGTCAGGCTAGCCTCTGTGAAATCGTTTTGTGCTTACTGCAGCTAGTGTGCTGCATTGTGACGCTAGGAGATTCATAATTTAGTTGTGTAAGTTAAGGCAGCCAGCAGTCTAGGAAAAGCAGCAGTTTTTTTTGTAACTAAAAAAATGGCTGGAGCCAACATTTTGCCTTAAGGAAAATTAAACTGCTGAACTGGCGCCTTATAACATGTAAACAGATAGCTTGTGTTAAGAACTGGCCCTCTATCAATGCTTAATTCTCGTATGGATGAAGGTATTGCACTGGTTTAATTACAAGTACTAGCACATCATTGCAGCCTCTCACTCACACGCAATATCAACTCAGGAGTCTTCACTCATCGCTATCCGAACTTTCCTTGAATAAGCCATTTGAGAAATACACATATTGACAATGCACAGCTCAGTTTTTTTATTTTTTGCTGAGAAATAAAATACATTTCGAATGTCAATAACGTGTCGGCTCCTCACCCATGAGCTGTGCTGAGCATGCTCCGCTAGTCAGTAGGGTGGGAGCCTAGAGCTAAAAGCACTCAAAATATATAGACTGAGAATTTGTTATGAAATTCCTGACCTCTGCCTGTGTGATTTTGTGTACTCAAGATATCAGCAACTGGATACTTGCTTTGCGCGGGGGATAGTTCACCTATAATTTAAATTTAGCAATCTGAACCTTTGACATGAGAGATAGCCAGGATGATGTCAAAATAATTATAGCTGATCTGCTGTATTCATGTACATTAACTTTAAGCTCTGATTATTCTACGGCTGAATAAGCCATCGTGCTTGCCTGTGAAATTTGGCGTGAATGAAAATTTGCTGTTCTCCTTTTAGTGTTGCCTCTTCATCAGAGACCTAACCTTTCAAAAAATACCTTTCCAACAGGTAGAGCAAAGAAAAACAATGAGATAGTTCTTTTCATTTCTGTAGTTTGAAATAGAAAGACTATATGAAGTGTGAGGATACCGTCCCCCCATTGTTTGTGAGTACATATGTTAAGGCGTGTCAGTTCTCCCACAGAGTGTGTAAGCCCTTGACCACGGCGCATATATTTAACAGTTAGAATTTTTTTTCTGCTCAGTTATTTCAATGGCCGTCTCATTTTGTTATGTGTTTGGCTTTTGACAATTGTCGTTGATATGTGCGTGAGTAGACTGTCCTCCTTTGATCCTATGCGTGCATTACAAAATGTGTGTTTACAAATGTGTTCTTTAGCTGGAAAAATTTACTTTTTCTGTCCAGATGTTCCAATAGCTGTCTCACTGTGTTATGTGTTTGACTTGACATTTATCATTGATATGTTCATGAGTCCTTACTGGCGTGATAGATCATTGTCATTGAGAATGCCCTGTGTTGTGTACAAATTTCAATGGGGAGACACTCGTAATTTTGAGTTGTATTTATGATCATGATGCTCATATAATTTGATGTTTCAAATAACAGTGATGTTCATCTTGCGTGGTTATTTGGAATGAGTCTGATACGATTTAAAATATGTGACCTTTGGTACGATATAGTTTGAGTAACTGAAGCGCTAGCAAACCCATGTTACTACTACTACAACCACTACTTGTCATTGAGATATACCAGTTCCAGCATCATTAGTTGTTCTTCATACTTTGATCAGTTACTCCTCATCTATATTTTTGAACTAGGAGATTTCTTATCATGTGGTTATTCCTCGTTTTGCCACCGAACCTGAAAATGTCCTTGTCATGCAGTTTACGGCGTCACGGGTCGAGAAAATAAATCCGAAGAATCTACAAGTCTTTTTGGAGTCCCTTGTTGTCCGTTCAATCGGGTCGGAAGTTGCGAAAATCTAGCATCCGCCACCCAACCCGAAATAGCCTGGCAGAACTGATATGTATTTGCAGGCGATGTAGATTGCGTACAATTTTGTTGTGTATATGGTAGAGTGAATTGGAAGTTTTGCTTTTATGTTGAAGTTTGATGAGTAGACTCCGCATGCAGTGCTGTTTCCCATAGTTGAGCCGTCCGTAAACACTTGGGTTCTTTGTAGGTATAAGCGAGTAGTGAGATCCTTAAAAATCTGTTGCCAGTGGATGTCAGTCGGAGCTGTTTTAGGGAACAGTGATAAAGAAGAGCGAGCAGGAATTCTGAGTGAGTGATATCGTGCTGTCATGGGAATTGTTGCTATGAATGAAAATTCCAAGCCAACTGAATTCACAAGAGGCTCGTTCAGCAAAAGGAAGAGGAAATGGCAAATTATTGTATAAGGCAAATGGATAGTAGCTAAGAAGAAGATTTCGGACTGGATGTCTAGGGATGCTAAGTACCCTTGAGCAGTAAGAAAAAAGTAGTAATTTACGGCGGATATGCAGAGGACACAGGTTGGCTTCAGCCTCAAGTTTGGCTGTGAGTGTGCACCGGAGAGCAACTAGCATTATTCGAGCGCCTGCAAATTGTATCCGATCCAATTTAATCAAATGTGATGGACTAGCAGTGGAGTAGAGGAAGGATGCATAATCAAGTTTTGATCGGATAAGTGCAATATAGAGAAGACGAAGAGTAGGGTAGTCGGCACCCCATCCCCGGGAAGCTACAAATGTCACTAGGCGAAGATCTGATTGACAGCGAGTTACTAAGTAGAATATGTGTAGACGCCATGTTAGGTGTTGATCAAAGATGAGCCCTAAAAAACGTACTGAGTCAACAAAGTTGATGGGTGTGTGGTTAAGTGTTAATGAGTCAATGTTTTTTTGGTCTGCGCCTGGTAAAAATGATACAATGAGTTTTGCTTGCCGAGATTTGCAAGCCCCATTTGTGACTCCAGTTTTTTATTTGTGCAAGGGAGTTTTGCATGAGGTTCAGAGCTTCGTTGAGATTTTCATGTTTGATCCAGAGGGTTGCGTCTTCTGCATAAAGGGAGTGTCGCATGTTGCTTGGTAGGGAAGTGAGCAAGTCATTTATGAAGTTAGTTGTTACATAGTGAAGTACTGGTTGTGTTAATAAGACTTCTGGAGGAAGATCTTTATGCGCTCGGCCCGGATACCTTATAGCGTTCGGGTCACATGTCTTGATAAGGCCTCCGCCGGAAGAGCCGATGGGCGCCTTTCATTTACAAGCACCGGATTACCTTTGTTTACCCTCCGGGGTATGCTGCTCTTAAGGAGGAGCTGTGTATCGATAAGTCAGTACAATATTAGAAGTCCTACAGTGCGTTTTTCTATCCTTCTGCCTGGCATACGGCTAGGCGAACAGAAGCTACAGGTTCTGTTCAATAAGCCTCAAGTCGTGCTGAAACTGCGACACACCAATTGGCGACGAGAACTTCGAATCTCCCAAGTGAATTTGAACTTTACAAGTGCTCTGAAATTAGGATAGCGTGTTCTACAGCTAGCTGTCCTCCGTTCGACGTTAAAGTGGAAACAGTGAGTGAATTCTTACAGCGTTGGAAAGTACAGTGTGCAGACGCTCTTCAGAAAGCGGGAAATAATGGCGGTAAAAAGCTAGTATTTTAATTAAAGCATTACCTGTAAACATAATAACTGATCTACAACGAAGAATTAAACCTACGTTACTCACTCATGCTACATATGAGGAACTTGAAGAAAAAGTTAATTCAGCAATTTGAAATCAAGAAATCCACTGTTGGCGCATCTGTTACATTTCTAAATAGAAAACAAGGTGTTAGTGAATCCATAGAAAGTTATGCTAAAACGTTAAATGACTTAGCATCTGCATGCAACTATGGTAATTGCTGTCGTGATCGTTTATTGAGAGATGCCTTCGTGGCGGGGTTACATTCTGCGCAAATTCTCAGCGCGGTGCTACAAAAGTGCGACAGCAAATCCTTCAACGAATGCGTTGAACATGCAAAAATCATCGAACAGTTAAGCTCCGACGCTCAAGATATTATTCGTGAGGATTCATCTTCATCGTTTTTCACTACAGAAAAACTCCCGCCGAACTACATATGCATTCGCTGCGGAACCAGGCGGAAGCACCTTGCAAAGAATTGCTATGCTTTGAAATTGAAATGCCAAAAGTGTGGAAAAATTGGCCACATTTCAAAGTCTGCAAATCTAAGACGGCAGCACGGCCTTCTCCAGCAGGACCAACACGAGAAAAATCTGATGCCATTCGCTCCTACTCGGTGCAGCTGGAGATGAGCGGTTGCCATTGCAACGTCGGAAGAGAAGATGTGTTAGTGAAGAGTTCACGGGAGCCTCTACAGCAGAAGAACGAAGTGGTCCTACAAAAACCTAGGAACGAAAGTGGTGACGGTAATTCTCTACATGAATTTTCTGATTATCCCTTAAATGGTTCTAATTTTTTAGAGTAAACACCACTGTAATTCCCGTTACAAAAGAGCCTACTATGTTAACATGCAATTTAAATGGTAAACCTATTCAGTTTCTCCTAGTCAACGGCAGTGCTGTGTCGACTATACGTAAAACAGACGCACATGCTGTTGGTGCAGTCATACCTCCTACGTGCAGCAGAACTCTCGGATACAGTGGTGGCTCTGTAAACCTGCTTTGTCAATCTTCAGTAATTATTGGTTATAAAAACTTACGGTTTAATCATAAGTTTCTCATTGTGGAAGATGATAGAATCAACTTACTTGGCCGAGATATTTGTTCTAAACTCAACGTAAACATTGTCATTCCTGATAAATACGACTCCATAAATAAAACGGATTGTCATAGTTTGCCGAGAAGCTTGTCTTTGAAGTACGATTCATATTTGTCATCTGATTCACAGTCTAACGTTAGAGAAACAGTTCATCTTGATGTGTTGCCTAATGCAGTTCCTGTATTTTGTAAAGCACGCCCTGTTCCTGTGAGACTAAGAGACTGTCAAAACCGAACTGGAGCGCTTGCAGAGTACGGGCAAAATTGTTGGGCTAATGACTGAGCCTTGGGGGACTACGGATAAGATGGGAAAGGACCTTGGGTGGGTATTGTTTACCCTTACTTTTATTGAACGAAGCTTGATGAAATTTGATATAAAGGTGGCTATGTTGCCATGTAGACAAATTTTTTGTAGTTTAAGGAGTATGCCGTGGTGCCATACAGTATCAAATGCTTTATTTATATCTAGGAAGACAGCTAAGCAGTATCCATTACTGAAAAAAGATTCTCGGATAGTGTTTTCGAGTCTGCTGAGTGCATCTAGAGTGCTGTGTGAGTTTCTGAAGCCGCTCTGTGATGGATCAAAAAAACTGCAGCGTTCTAGTATGGCCTGTAGTCTATAGTTGATCATTTTTTCAAGTACTTTGCATAGACAGTTTGTAAGTGCTATTGGGCGATAGGAATTTGTATTTGTAGAGGGTTTTGCAGGCTTAAGGATGGGAACAACTATGGATTCTCTCCACTGATGAGGGAAGCCATTTGAGAAAAGGAAGTTGTAGAAACTTAGGAGTGTTGCCAGTTGTTTGTCTGTGAAGTGCTGCAGGAAGGAAAATGGGATTGTGTCAGCTCCAGGAGAATGTGAAGTAGATGATTTTAAAGCACGCTTGAGGTCGAGGGGTTCAAACGGCTGGTTGTACCATGGGGTGTTGTGGTGGGAAAATTCAGGAGGGTTAGCGGCAATTGTGTTTCGACGTCTGGTGAACATAGGATCATTAGAGCACGAGTTACTTTGCTGTGAGAAGTGATGGGCCAGTTCATTTGCAACTTTGTGCTGGTCTACAATTATTGTGTTGTCTTTTTTCAGTACTATGTTTTTTTGTGTTGGATGAGAGGAGATTGCTTTTACTTTCTTCCATATAGTTGAGTTGCTTGTCTTGGTATTCAGATTAGAAGGAAATGTTTTCCAACAAGTCTTTCGTGTTTCTTTAACTGCATGTTTGAACTTGGCTTGGGCTTTTTTGTATGCAATCCATAGCTCCTGACTGCCTCTGGTTTTTGTAATGTGACAGCGCTCTGTTTTTTGCCCTGTGAGTTTTTGTGCACTTTTGGTTCCACCAGAGCAGAGTGCTCAATTAGTCAGTTTGGGTTTTGCTTTGGGTATGTACTGGTTGGGAGATTTCAATATTGCGTGAGTTATTGCTCCACATGCTTGTGTGGGTAAGAGAAATGCATTTGGTAACTATAAGTTTGCTTGGAAACCAGACCAGTTGGCAGACTGCAGATGCCACCGTTGCATGGGCTCAGAGATTAGAGGTTGGGAAGTAGCTATTATTAGGGGAAGTGATCACTTGTACAGGGATTTGAGTATGGTTGCCAGGAAAATAAGGGAGCAATATTAACAGAAGTTATGGTTAGGTCAATGTGGCTATATGTGCCCCTTGAAGATAGAAAAGTGGGCTCAGAATTATATATGTGCGAAAAGGTCAGTTTGCATGACCCATTGCTGGATGAGAGTGCCACGGGTGTCTCCAAATGGTGAACCCCAACCAGGAGGATGGGCATTGGAGTCCATACAGATAACAAAAGGTGGGGGAAGTTGAGAACAAAGAAGTGGAAGTTCTGAAATCAGTACAGAATTAGGAAGGTTAGGAGGAATGTACAGAGAGCAGATAGAGACTGTGAGCTGAGGTAGGGACACTCAGCTAGCACACGCTTCTAGGGAACACATTATTGGCAACATTATTTGGGGAATAGAATTTTTTACTAAACTGCAGTGCCTCCTCCACTGCCACCCACCCTCTCCTGACTGGCAATAGGCTGGTGAAGCCTTTCAACCTGATTGTATTGGGTTTAGCCATTGTTTCCTGTAAACAAAGTCTGCTGGGCTGTGTTTCTGTAATAAGTTGCCGCAGATGGGGTTGGCGTCAATAGTATGATCTAACATTCCATTGAATGATACTAAAGTTTAACATGAGTTTGTAATAGATGAAAGGCCTAGGTTGATCAGTGATTCATTTACCACGGCATCGCTTTGAGAATTTGCCCCAGTTCAGCGATGCTTTGAATTTTTTCTGATAAGTTAGTAGCCATTAGGAGTTTAATGATGATAGGTAGAATTTTTACTATGAGGTGAGTTAGTTCAGCCGAGAAAGAGGCTGCGGGCTGATTACATGCCTGTTGATGATTATTCAAATTATTTGTTGGGTTATTTTGATTGGAGGAACTTGCAAAGCAGGTGGTGTTATTGGGATTAGATGAATGGATATATGGGTAATGACGATTCACTTGAGAAGTTGGTGATTGGTTACTGGAAGTAACCTGTGAGGAGTGCTGTTGTTGTGCTGGGGTTATTCGAGATAAATAGGAGCGTACCGCTGATGACTGTACGTGATGGTGGGATAGGGGAGAATTCTGTTTCTTCTGTCATGAGTTGAGTCAGGGATGGGAAAGCACTAGCTGAAGAGATATTTGGAACATTTTCATATCGTGTGTTTTTTCTCAAAAAATGCTTAGAATGAGAATTGGTTTGCAAAATTGAGATTCCAGAATTTTGCTTTCTAGTAGATATTATAGGTTGATTTGTCTTCACAGTGATTTCATCTCTAGCTCTTTCTCTGGCCTCTGCAAAGGTAAGGCCTTCATCCGCAGTAAGATGACATGCGTGTTTCTCGGCCATGTAAGCAACACATTCTCGTGAAGTTGCTGAGTGCGGGCTCTTGCAGTTTACACATACAGGTAGTGTTTCAGATGATGGGCAGGTTTCAGAGAGATGTTCATTTTGAGAGCAGTTGCTACATACAGGGGATTTTTTGCTGCATCTGCTGCGAGTGTGGCCATACCGGCAGCACTGACCACAGAGCAGGGGACTTGGACAGTATTGGTCTACATTGTAGTAAACATATCCTACACGAATTTTAGGGGGGAGATTAGAAAGAAGGAAGGTAAAAACATATAGCGGAATATGAGCTTTGAGAGGGTCAGAGAGGAGCTTTCGTATTCCGACTACCTTATTAGGTTTGAGGGCCTCTAGAAGAAATTCTAGGGACTCGCCTTTCAATTCTGGGGCAAAGATTGTACCGTAGGTGAACTGTGTGCTCCAAGCAACTTTGACAGTTATTGGGATAGTAACATTGTCCAGTACTAAATTTCTGGCACTTAAGAGTTTTTGAACTTGGTTGAAGTCTTTTGTGGTGATCAGCCGTGACCCAGATCGTTGATGTTCAATTTTTTCCAATGCATCGCACAGTAAGTCTATGGCGTGGCCAATGCAGAAGGGATTTTTCTTGGAAACCTGAAATTTGGGATCTGTGCTAGTCATCACCACCTGTCTAGTTGTAGCAGGAATGTTTTTAAGGTTGTCTGCAGAGTTTAGGTTTACTCTTGCACTGTTCTTGATGGGCTGCGGAGTCGGTGAAGTGCTGTCCTGTTTATTTGGACAAGAGGGAGTTGGAGGAATGCTATCAGCATTCAAGCTGGCACAGGAGTCAAAAATGATGCCACTTGTTCAGAGTCACAATCTGAAATTAGTTTTCTATTAGTTCTAGCTATTAGTTGTCAGAGTTTTTTTCGGTCGCACTTCACTAGTTTGAGGAGAGTTACTCCTACGTTTGATACCTGGATTTTTCCGCACTAGTTTCTTGTTGCTTTTATCGGGTGGTTTCTTGGGAGGCAGAATTGCTACGAAGTCGCGAACAGTTTGGGGCATGTTTGCCACAAGTTCAACTTAGACCAACAATCGATTTCAGGAACGATACACAACTGAACTGCACCAATGACGAAGCTGAACTGTTTTAAGGCCCTATTACACGGGCAACAATAACAACAATAATTGCTCTAAAAAGCAGCGACGGATGCTTCTAAGAGCAACGGACTGCAGTTGCTGGGCGAGTTTTGGTTTCCGCGCTTGTTCAGAAACCTCGTGCACAGTGCTTCCATTCCTAGGGTAATTACCCTAGTCTAGGGTAATCAGACCCCTCCTAGGTTACAGTCTAGGGTAAGAGGAATAAATGCAAAATCTAGGGTTGAATCTACATATCAAATCTGGTTTGTAAAAATCATGAGAAAACATGAAAGTTGTCAACAACTACAGTTAAATAACTTAAAAAAGAATTAAATGAGCAGAAGGTATCAATTCAAAGATGGATCGCATGGAAATTTGATTCGTAAATATAGCACAAGTGAACGTGTTCCACTGAACAAGTTACGGTTCTTTTTGCAATGTGCGGCGTGCAGTTTCTTAACAAACTTGTGTACGACAATTGCTGGAGCAGTGGGATGCACTCACACTTTGTTGAGTTGTCGTTTTGCGATCCAATTCAGATAATTAAATGGTATGATAGCCAATTCTTTCAACAACAAGCTAACCCTCGCTTATTTGAAGTTTTTAGATGATAGTTTGGGGAAATTGAACGTATTGAATTCCTTGTTTTAGTCTCACTCTCCGAATATCTTCAATCTGGGATCAAAAAGTTTGTAGCCTTATTAGGTGGTTTTGTTTGGATTTTATGAGTGTTGTTTTCGTGAAGAATGCGACCATTTCTTTGCTGAATCCATTCCATCAAACATTCACTAGTGCTTTAGTGCCAATAGGGGAAAAAGGTACGTAAAAATTGGGATGACAGCAACTGAAACTATGTCAAAAATAATTGGCATTATGCCTTTCGCAAGAGAAAGTGTTTTTATCGTAATTGTAGACGCTTCTTGGTTGATGCAGTTTCACAAATCCAAAAACGGTTTTCCGCCAAGGATCCTAAACATGACCTCTTACGCTGTATAAATCCGCTCAACGCTCAACACCGACCGCAAATTCTTTGTCTTATATGTTAGACGAAATTTCCCCAATGGAAAAGTTTATCGATCACAAATTTCTTGGTGAAGAGTGGCGAAAACATTACTTGGATGAACAATCGACACCAGTCATGTCAACTGTTGATTGCTGGAAAACAGCACGTAGCCGTAAAAATGCCTGTGCCACCATGCTATCGAAATCTTACAATTATAATTTGAACGTTGTTGCCTCTCACATTTTCAAATGCATTCGTCGATTTAGGGGGTCTTCTGAGCTATTTTGGTCTTAATTATAATTTATTTTTCTTTGCTGAAAAAGGGTACTTAGGTAGTGGGCTATTGTTTCCTAAAATTTCAAGGGACTACCGGCACTAAAACTTCAACCCCTCAAGAGGGGTCTTAATGGAGGATGATAGGGGTCAAAAATCATGAATTTTTGACCTAAGTATCACAAGAAAATAGAAAAGAAAAAGAAGAATCTGACTTCGCTAGCTGCTTGGAAATGTCTCAAGCATTCCAAAACTGTCTTTGCATTTTTTTATCAAGAAAATTTCTTGACTTCTAATTTTTTGAAATATCTGAACAAAATTACATTAAAACGAATATTTCCAATTTTCTTAAAACTAAGGCCAAAATCGAAAAAGGTTCCGGAGTTAAAATGTGTTTATTTAAAAAAATGACATATACCTGGAAAATTTCAAAACAATCGGTCAATAAATAAAAAAGTTACCGTGTCTGCTCAAAAATAATGGGAGTTGAATGTGTTTCATTCGTGTAATTTATACATGTAATATGTTTTTCGCCGTATAAATATGGAATTACGCATTCATAGTATTTGTAGATGGTTATTCAACGTGAACAAAGGATTAAATTAAAAATTAGCGTTATATTACATTTCACCACAAAATTCAGATTTTTTGCTTGTTGCGTGAAAATCAATTTTTTTTCCATGCACAAAATAATAGTTTTGGAATCCTTGTTACATTTCTACATTCTAACAGATTGATTTTTCGAATGTTTACATTCAATTTTTTTGTCATTCTACACAACCGAAAACTTTGTATATTTTCGATACTGACAGAAAATCGCATACAATAATAAAATAGAAAAAATTGAAAATTTGGCTCTGTCACTCTGTGAAAAGGATTCTAAAACTGCCAACAGTTTTGCTCAAGCATGAAAACTCATTGACTTCTATTCCTTTGAAATTTCCGATAATATAGCATAAAAAATTAATAGTGCCCTCTGTCTAAAAACATTCTGGTCAAATTTCGGATCAATCGGTTCATAAACCAAAAATCGCTCAGATGTCCCTCTTAATTTTGACGTAAACATTTCAAAGAACCAGTTTAAAAATGAAACCGTACGTGGTTTGATGCATGCAGAGTATTCACTGCATCTAATGTCCTAATTAATACCAATTTAACTAGGGCTATTAATGAAGTAAATAATAATGGCCATGTGCACAGAATTTTCGGCAATACCAATACATTAAAATACTAAAATACGAAATGCGTGATGACGTTTTTATTATGTTCTAGATTGTAGTTTGTGCAAGGTATTTCCAGGAATTTACATTTATGTGTGAGTAATACGAGCGACATAGGCGGAAAGTGCATATTTAGCCGATTCCACGGTCGACAGAGCTAAAATGCGTGTTTTGGGCCATTCCTAGGCCGAATGCGGCTCGTATAGTTTCCTGGAGACTAGAAATTATTTACATAAAGATCAAAGGCTATACCTAACAACGAATGTAGAGTTCATCCATTTTTCTTTTGTTTTAGATCGGTCAAAAGACTAAATACAAGAAGCGGGAAAAAACATTACATAGGTCTGCATTTTTCATCCCGAAATTTTTTCCTTCTTTTAACAATTATTATTTATGTTTTGTGAACACTAGTTATGTGAACCTGGACTTCAATTTTGTCTGCCACAGTTCTATGTGTGTTTGTTTTAGTTGTTTATCGATCCACATTTGAAATATGATTTGTTATTATAATGGAAGGATGTCATTTCATGCACATTTCCAAACCAAAGGTGTTCAGGTAAATCAATCATTATTTAACTTATCCCCAGAAACTTTCAAAAAACAATCAATGGGACTTAATTAAAGGCAAAGCCAATAATTTTGTTAAAGACTATGCGGTAATTATTAGATTGCCCTCATTTATATTTTCTAGGGTAATCAAGGAGCATTCTAGGGTAAAATACATGCCAGCCTAGGGTACAAAGATTGACGAGCGTGGAGGCCTGCTCGTGCACCCAGTGTTTCTACGAGCAGGGTAATTACCCTATTTTAGGGTAATCAGGGGTACCTTAGGGTAAAGTTTATGGTAATGAAAAATATGGGCAAATCTAGGGTAATCAGAGCTCCGTGAAGGAAGTGACCGCTTAATCTACGAAAAAATAGAAAATTGAAAGCTAATATGCAAGCACCCTACTGGTTACCACTTGAACAAAATGTAATGGAACGGGTCAGAATTTAGTGTTCACAAAACTGCACTGCTGCTGTGGTTAGTGTCGCATATTTGAATGTCATCAGGTATCGCTCACGAAAGACGGCGTCAAGATACGAAGCCATAATATCTCTTGTTCACTTCGTTTTGACAAATGATTCTGAGTTGCATTTCGCTAATAAAAAACTCGATCGGTGTCAGCAACAGCCAGTCGACGAAAGTCACTGTCCTATTCTGATTGCACTAGTGGTTATAAGCTTCGACAGAATATTGACAGGTATGTTTGTTGTATTGTTAAATACCACAGATAATATATTTCATCGTAGAAATAATTAACAGGTTCATTCTTGTGATAGTCATTGAATTAACAGCAGAGTTACCTCACAGCGCCGGTATTTTGCCAGCTAATTAGACGGAAGGCGTCCTACGAGTATATCTTAGCCATGTTGCACGCCAAAGAAGCATCTTATTGTAGCGATGCAAACAAAAAAATGTAGACAAGGTTCTTTGACACTTCGAGTTACAAAAGGTGCCAAAAGCGAAAGGAAGAAGCTATGAAATTAGTTACAAAAATTCGTACAAGCGAAAGAGTACAGTTATCGACTTAAAACTTGCAATATATATATGTTTGTATTCTCACTGTCTTTCTTAGGCGCAGTAGCACGGACGTAGAATTCGATATAGCTGCGATCATGCCTACAATTCCGTCAACCAAAATTGAAGCACTATAGGGTTTCTAGTATCTGAGTGTAAAGGAAAGTTTATGCATAGTAATAAACACAAGGTAGTTTTTTCCAAAAACCTCTGAATTTACTCACCCGCCCTTCAGGAAATGAAGAAATTCGATAACTTAACGATCAACTTTATGAGTTGATAAGTGAATGTGATTGCAACAAAGTCTCTGAGACGCACATGTGGTGTAACAAGATAGGATAAAATCCGTTATGATAAGATATGACGAAGGTCATGTGTGAGGGAAGTCAGATAGTCATCGCAGAGAGTGGATCAAAGTGTTAGGTTAGATTGAGCATGTGGAAACAATGGCTGAAGTGCGTGAATGAATGGAAAATTAAATAAAAAATAAATAACTGAACTAGGGATAGGTACACATATTATTGCATTTCTTGCAGCATAGCAGATGATCGTGCACCGCACCGAGTAAGGAAGAGCCAACGACACCACCTCGAAAAAAGGAAAGCTCCACTTGAAAGCTAGAAACTAGCAGCAGAAATTTAAAGATTCGTTGACATCGGAACCTGAGTTTGAGGGATGGTTAGCCAAGTCCTCAAAATCAACAGAGCAAAAGGATATGGAATATTGTAAGGTTTGTCGAACCTATATTATTTGTGGGAAATCGGAGTTCAGGCGTCACATGCTCTCAGCGACACAAACAACGATCCATGGTGGCCAAAAAAACCATCGATTACCAGCTACGTGCTATCCAATGATCCTCTCGAAAATCATGCTCGTTAAGTGGAACTGCAAGTTTGTGAATTTTTAGCTCAGCACCACCTATCTCATTGCCTGAGCCTCTTTTAGTTTGATGAAAACAATGTTCCCAGATCAGGAGTCGCAGGAAAAATGGGCGCCCAGGAAAACAGCGGGCTTCAAAGTTAATTCGACATGTTTTTGGCAAACATCTTGTACGTGATATTGTCTGGATATCAAATATAATAATAATAATAATGAAGGCATCTACGGATGCTTTATTTCCAATTTCAAGCCTGATACATATCACCTTGTACATTGGATTCTCAAATGCCTAATAACTAACGCCAGGACGCCATGACGCTTTCCCCTGGTCAAGACCGGTACCCATTTCAGACACCTGGGTAGAGTGGGGTATTGTGCTTGGAATTTTTCTCCTATACCCAACAGAGAAAAACCAGCATTCTATCGTCGTTCGACTGGATTTCCCTCCTGACAGTCATGCAGTATGTAACACAGGGCTTATTCATACTGACGGAGCTCTGGAAACCAGTCCATTTACCTTTTAGTTAATTAATAGATCATGGGTCAGGATTAGCTGTTTTAGGGTAATCAACACCCTTCAGCTAGGGTAATTAGAGTCGCCTCGCGTGGAAACCCTGCGTGCACCTCAGAGCGACCGTCTCAGCGACGGAGTAGTGCTCGACCCAGGGTTGCCAACTGGCATATTTCACTGCCAAATTTGGTCATTTTTGGCAGTGAAAAGTCATTTTGGCAATGAAAAATTGCAATTTGGCATTTGGCAATGAAAACAATGGAATTTGGCAGTGGAAGCTATTTTTGGCATTAAACTAGTATGAAAGAAGTCGCTTTGCCATTTTTACATATTGAGCGAACGAATTGGCGCCTTTTTTGGACGTTGTGGGCATGAAGAGCTGCAACGTAATAAGTATTATCTAAGATCGAACAATTCTTGTTCAATCTTCGATCAAACGTGTTTGGAACTCAGCGGAAGGCCGGTTGCCGCGCAGACGCCTTCAGCGGCCCTTGCCTCCCGGGCCACAGCTCAATTCGCAGGCGCGTGAGGGTCAGTAACCGTTGTGGTTTTTAGTTTGTGTCAGAACTATCGTTTGTGTTAAGCTGTTGAGAGATAAACTCGTCATTATGTCGAAATGGAACAAGTCCTATGACTCGAGACGTACCTACAGAGTGATATGGAAGAAAGAGTTTCCATGGCTGACAAAAGCCAAAGATGGTTCACAGTCTGCTTTTTGTAAGGTATATTCCAAGAATGTGCACCTTAGAAATACTACGATTACGCTGCATGCTGACAGGAAAAAAACACTAAACAGGGGCTTCCGTAGTTAGCTTTGTGAGATCTAACATTTTTCAGAGAGCCGCGAAAACTCAAGGATGACCTAGAGATGAAGTGAAGAAAGCTTGCATTGGTTATCGGCTGTCACAGTTCAGTGTCTGCTAATGATATTATTGTGCGAAGTAATTAAGAATAATTTCGCCGGAAGTAAATTAGAGAACATACAGCTTTACCGAACAAAGTGTTCGATGCTAGTTACGAAGGTGATATCACCAGCGCTTGAAAAGGAACTACGGGATAAAATCACCGAAGCTAAAAAATACTGCTTGGTGATCGACGAGTCGACTTATGTATCAAGTGACTAGAACATGTGTGTTTGCGTTCCATACTATGATAGCAGTCCTCAAAATATCGTAACTTTGCTGTTGGGGCTTGTGTCTGTGCTAGAAACAACATGTGAAGCTTTGTTTCACGCAACTAAGTCATTACTTGAGAAAAATAACATGGCTTTGAAAGACTATTGGCTATTGCAGTGACGGTGCTAGCAACGTGACAGGAAAACACAATTTTATCTGGTCTCGCATTAAACACAAATTTCCCTCTTGCATAAAAATGGGGTGCATGTGTCAAAGTTTAGCACTTTGTATTCAGAACTAATACCTAAAAGTCATCTTTAGCACTTTGTATTCAGTGAAAGATGTCTTCTGGATATTGTTGTTGAAATTTTTTGTGAAACGTTTACTATTTTTATTGTAGTGTTTGTATCATGGGATAAACTTTTGTTCATTTTAATTCTAAAATTTCAAAATACCATAGAAGGTTGGACATTGACCTTAATTTCACGCTACTTAAATATAATTATTCTAATTTGAATGTACACGAGAGGTAAATCTTTGTTAAGTTTTTCACAAAAACATCTTGGGGTGACTTTTTGGCAGTAAAGCGCTAGATTTGGCAGTAAAGCTGGAGCAATTTGGCATAATGTCACTCACAGGATCTGGCAACCCTGGCTCGACCATGGAGCTACTGCTCGACTGAGCGTCGTAGTGTGAGGATGTTTTCAGCACCGTCTCCGTCTGGTTCACTATGGTCACGATCCGCCATACAATTGATAATAGAAGGTTTTCATCAATGTCCTATGCTATGGGCCAACGCCTCCCACTGAGCCAACATAAACTCGGTCCGCCATTCAATAGGAGGTCAAAGGATTTAACACTTTGACTACGGCAACGAGGTATTAAGTTCACCACCAAACTCAAATTTTAAGTCAATTATAGTAAACTATTTTGAAAATACCAAACATGAACTGAATCGTGCTTGTATTTAGTCTTGATTAAATATTTATGAAAATTGAGTTTGCGACTATTGGTCGGTCAGCAGCATTATGAAAATTTCCTCCGTGTACCACCGGTGGCGCACGTCGCAATAAAAGTGTTAATAAACGGCGCAGTGTTCTGTAAAATAGAATGTTATTAAGTGTTATATAAGCAATTAAGTATCATTTTAGGCATATAATTAGTCGTAATTTCTGCACAAAATAAAGCGGAATATTACCATTTACCATACATTCGTGACGTTTCATTTTCAAATGCTGTCATTTTTCCATATATTTTAATGTTTATCAGGTAGTATTTTATGATAAATAAAGTGGTCAGAAATTTAAAAATTATAAACCATACATTTATAAGTTTGAACAGTTTATCTGAATATGATGTAACTATCGAAGCCATCGAAAAAATAGAAAAACATTACTAACTGCCACAGAAGTGACAGGGAAAAGAAGATTGACTCTATGAAGTCAGGTAACTTAATGTGCATTCATTTTAATTTTCTATCATAAGTAGCGGGTAGAAAAATAGGCAATAATTTATTCAGCTTCTAGTGATCAAACCATTATATATATATGTGTTTTAGACCTGAACCTAACTATATCAATAAAGCAAATGAATGTGCTTAACACTTTGACTGCGACGTGCGCTACCGGTGGTACACGGTGGTAATTTTCATAATGCTGCTGCACGACGCAAACTCAACTTCCATGAATAATTGATTAAAGCTAAATGAAGGCACGATCCAGTTCATGTTTGGTATTTTAAAAATAGTTTACTATAATTGACTTAAAATTTGAGTTAGGTGTTGAACTTCATATTTAGTTGCCACAGTCAAAGTGTTAATTAAGTAATTTACTGTTCCTTTTGTTTATTTCTGTGCGGTATAAAAACACAAATTATTATATTGGTATGCGAATATGAGCTGTAAAAAAGGTGTTAAAAATTTATTACAATATGATGTTTGTAATCGTGCATTTAATATTGATTCTCACAATTTAAATATTATTTTCCTGGAAGTCAATAATACATCAAAATTATATTGAATCAATAGTCGTATGACCCTTCAATCTCATCCATTTTTAGAGAATAAAGACAATAAATAATGCAAGGACATTTAAAAGCGTAAAACAGGATCTAAGTTTTGTATACGTTCTTAATGCTTTCATTTAATGATGAAATGAAGAAGTCACATGCCGCAGTCACTGCGAGCTTCACCCTACCTCTGCAATTGGCAACGTTGCCTCGACTGATAGCGCACCAACAAGTTTCGTCATTTCAGTTGCCGTAGTCGAGGCAAAATGTTGCCCCGTGTAATTGGGCCTTAGGGGACCCAGTACTTTCGAAGGTATACAAATACTCTCAGGTAGGCTGGCCTTCGACGGTTATTCGGGATCCCGATCTCGCTCCGTACACTAGGAGGAGAGACGAATTGTCCACACAAAATGTCTGTGTCCTCTCGGGAGCAAGAATTATTGTTGCCCAAGCCCTCAGACAAGCCATTGTGGATGAACTTCACTCTGGCCATCCAGGATCATCCAGGATGAAGAAACTAGCTCGCAGCTATATATAGTGGTCCAATATAGACAAAGACCTAGAAGAAACGACTAAGTCATGCAGCGAGTGCCTGAGCAGTCGAGCTGCACCGACGAAAGTTGAACTCCATCCGTGGGAGTTGCCGGCGCAGCCTTGGCATCCCGTACGCATCGACTATATGGGCCCAATGGATGGAAAATACCATCTAGTGATAATGTATGCACACTCTAAGTGGGTTGAAATTTTTCCTACAACTACTACAACCTCGAGTGAAACGATCTGGTGCCTGATTACCGGCTATCGTGCCTGATTTCCGATAACCATTCTTTCAGATGACTCAACGTGTTTCACATCGGCTAAATTCCAAGAATTTGTGAAGGCATGTGGTATGCGGCATATTATGAGCGCACTATACTATCCTTCAACTAATGGCCTGGCAGAACGTATGGTACAAACGTTCAAGAAGATTATACGAAACTCAACGGAACCCTATCGCTAGAACTGGACAGGTTCCTGTTCAACTAAGGGCTAACACCCCACACGACAACAGGTGTCACGCCCGCCGAGCTAATGTTGGGCACGAAAGTTCGCTCTCATCTTGATCTACTTTGGCCTTCAAAAGCAATCGCGTCCAAGTTGCTCAGAAGAGATGCAATTCAGGGTCTCTATAATGTATTAAGTACAATTAACCCCACAGGGCGCTGTCACTCATACGTAGCTGTAATAGGCGGGCGTTAACTGGAGTGAGCGGTTAACTGTAATCGTATACTACCGTATTCTGGTGACAACTACTGTGTTCCTGTTTAATGGCCGGATTTTAACCTATGTTGTATAGAGAAAAAATTAAGTTCCTGTTCCTTTTGTGTTAAATAAAGACGTTCTTGTTCGTAAAGTGTTTGAAGTGCACCTGGATCAAGAACCCAAGTTAAATCATTATATTGTTGGCCAGTATGGATTCTTCAACAGTTTCAACTTGTGATTTTCCTGCCTGGTCTCTTCTTTCTCAAGCCATTCTTATCATTATTTTTGAAGGCTAGACTGCGAAAATATCTGAAAGTGTCTTCCTAACTGATGGAATGAAGCTGGCATACAAATATCGCTATCTTCAGGATTATATCACACAGCGCGTTGAGCGATGCGAGAGGGCACTGGAACGGGAGCGACTGAAGGAGAAGGAAGAGTTCGAATTGAAGAGGATTCAGGTGGAAAAGGAACTAAAACTTAGCCGTTTGGAATTAGAGAAGGAACGACTTCGAGCATCAGATCCTTGGAATGGAGATCGAACTTCGGCACAAGGAAGAGCGAACATCAAATTTGCGCCTCACAAGCATGGGAGGAAGTATCTGTGTATCTGAGGAACTTCGAGAAGTAATGCCAATTCGTGGACTGAGAGTGTAGCAATGTCTGCTCAAATTAATGGGTTAGGTAAACTCAAACGTGAGTAGAATGCTTGATACAGTTTCATCTGTTTTATGTTATGATGAAATTAAGCAATTAATTATCCGCAGTTATGGTTTGAATCTTTATGATTACCCGCCTAGGTTTAGGTCTGCTAAGCGGTCTCGTGAAAGCGTTTCTAAATTGGTGCTGTACTTAAATGAAAATTTGACTAAAATGTGTTCATTAGCCAACGTCGGATCAAATTTTGCGTTATTGAGAGCTAATTATCAAAGATCAACTATTACGTTCTTTTGAAGAGCCACTATCCGAGTATTTGAAAGAAAAGAATGTGCTTTAGGTTATCTTTGTCGGATGTGATAGATGCAGCGGATAACTACCAAGCCATTCATGGGAAAGAAGATTCTCAGAAATGTACTCAGCTGCATTTTGAGGAGA
Organism: Morinoia aosen; assembly: GCA_030386875.1. NCBI lineage: Eukaryota > Metazoa > Arthropoda > Malacostraca > Amphipoda > Talitridae > Morinoia > Morinoia aosen. The sequence continues at coordinate 74,560,447 of CM059557.1, forward strand.
CCGTACACCTTTTACACTTTTTTCTTTATTTGTGAACCAATGCTTATGAACTTTGACAGACTGGTAAAACGTATAGAAAATAAGGGTCACCTTGCGAAAAATTTTTGAGTTGCTTCATAGAAAATGAGTTACGGCAAATAAAACGGAAAATAAGGGGGGGGGGGGAGGGGTGGTGGCGGCAAATCCTACTCCTACTACAAATTTCAACCTAAAGACATTAGGCTAGGGTCATTTAAAAGACAAACACTTGGGAAACACCGCTGAGGTAAGAATGTTTGAAACTCGTTTTGGCTTCGGAGATATTTCGAATTTAAACAAGTTCTGAAAAATTGCCAAAAAATTCGATTTTTTTACTATGACGACCTGTTTTTTTACCTAATTTGAAGATCTCAAATTGCTACCTCGGGGCTGTAGCCCTGTTATTCTTCTTTTAGAAAAGTATTATCTCGATTCTCAAAGCGAAAATTATAGGAGGAGTAGCATTTCGCGTGAGGAAAACTTTAGTTTTCCACAAATGCAGAAAAACAAAATGACATTTTTAGAATAAAACATTTTGTTTGTGTGTAAAAAAATATTTTTTGTTATTTTGTTTTATGATTGAACAGAAAAAGTTCTAAAAGATTTGTTATTCATTAAGAAAAAAAGTTTAGTTCAAAAAACTGGTTTTACAACAACTTCAGTTCTCCCTCACCACCAGTCAACCATCCATAGTGAGTGTTCTATTGCGTGTACGCTTTAAAATTTATCATGGTTGTTCAGTAAATGAATAGTTTCAATTTACAGCTAACAATTTTTTGAGAACATTTGGGCGGAAAAAGATGTACGGTAGCCTTAAAAGCAACGGTTTATTTCTACTGCTAACGATGCTCGTGAAACTAAATCATGTTATAAGTGTGATAAAAATGATAATATTGCGAAGTTTTTTGTCAGACCAAGGATAAAGCGTGTTACAATGCAGATGCATCTGCTCGAGATTCTCAAATCAAGACTGGTGACCGGAATCAATCGTTCGTTACTTGCTTAAAATATTTCTGAAGTTGGTCACATAGCTCGGTTCTGTCCTAGACGAAAACTTAAAAAGTCAAGTGAAAGTTACAGGGCGGATGATGTTGGTCAAGCTGTTAACATGAAAAATAATTCTCGAAAGGAAACTGTGGGAGTGTTATTTATTTGCAATAATTTGAACTAGAGTAATATGCCAGTCGTTAAAGAGTTTGCAATGGTAAAACTGAAAATGTACTAAGAGACACTGGTGCAAAATGTATTTTAATTAAGGAATCAATTCCTTACGCCAAATCTTCCAATACGATGGTTAGCGTTAAATTTGCAGACGGTCATACTATATTGGCACGTAAGGTCTTCATAGATCTTGATTGTGGTTACTTTAGAGGTAAAACTTCAGCAGTATGCATCCCTAACTTACCATTCGATGTTTTGGTGAGTAACGTGCCGGGTTCGTTGTGCACATGCCACGCAGTCGTTGAGGGGAAATCTTTGCTTTGCCAAGAAATTGATTCTGGTTTTGAAGAGAACGAATTGAGTGCCGAACAGTCTGTGTTGCTGGTAGAAACGCGAGCACAAGCTAGAGAGGCTGATAAAGGCGAAGGGGAAACCATTTTATCTCGCGATGCTCAGGCTTTGAACATTGCACAATTACAAAGTGGACGTATTAGTAAATTGCATAACGATGATCCTAGCCTTAGTTCTTCTTTCGTTAAGTCTAATGAATAACAAATTCATAACCTCGTTTTGCCAAGAAAAATAACGTTTTGGCGCGTTTGGCATGTAGTAATAAATAAGCTCGGGACATCATCACGCAAATTGTTGTTCCAAAGTCCTTACGTCAGAATTTACTGTCTTTCTCACGATGCAGTAATGTCAGGTCATCTTGGAATGACTAAAACTAGAAAAATTTTGTTGAATCCTTTTTATTGGCCTGGAATTTTTCAGGATGTTAAACTGTACGGTCGTTCTCGTGAGTAAAGTCAAAAATGTTCGGCCAGACCACCAGCACCATTAGTTAATTTACCTGTAACTAGAAAACCTTTTAGTCGTGTCGCTCCCCAAACTTCTGCGGGTTTTTCGCCATTTTAGTTGCTGTTCGGACATGATGTCAGAGGCCAATTATTTTTAATTAAAGAGCAAATTTTTGAAAATGCTAGTGATGAAGATGAAAAGCTAACCACAGAGTATGTATTCGAAATGAGAAATAGAGTTGGAGATTTCATGAAGTCGTCGAATGAACGTAAAAGAAAAGCAAAGAAAAAGAGAAAGTCTATTACGAAAGATCAGCGCGGAAACGAAATTTTAAGTTAAGGGGTAAAGTGCTGTTATTGTTACCATCTTCTTCCAGCAAATTCGGCAACAATTGGGTCAAGTTATCGATGGAACTTTTAGGCCTGTGAGTTTCATTAGTAGAAGTCTGTCAAAAGCTGAAAGAAATTATTCCGTCATTGAGCTAGAGTGTTTGTCAATAAAAAGGGCGGTTCAGTATTTTCATGATTATTTGTATGGAAGTAGATTTGTAATCCATACAGATCATGCGCTGTTGACGTGGCTGAAGTAAAACAAAGATAAAAGTTCACGGTAATTGGGACGGGTATTATTGCTTCAATGATATGATCAGGGTGCGGAGGAAACTACGTGGAGTGAGCGGTAAACTGTAATCGTATACTACAGTATTCTGGTGACAACTACTGTGTTCCTGTTTAATGGCCGGATTTTAACCAATGTCGTGCAAAAAGAAAACTAAAGTTCCTGTTCCTTCAGCGTTAAATAAAGACGTTATTGTTCGTCATGTGTTTGAAGTATCTCCTCGATCAAGAACCCAAGTCAAATCATTACTGTCTCGCTCGGTTGACATTGATGTTCCGTTAATACAAGACGGGTTCCCCGAAATGGGATCTGCTACCACCATTGAGAAAACGGGTCCGGTATCCTTCAAGCGCCAACTGCAGGGGCCGAGGTTGTTCCTCAGCACCAGGACCAAGTTATTACCTGCTCGAACACCAACCCCGAACTAACGGAGAAACCTATTGAAGAAACCGTGTTGGTTCCGCAATCTGCTGGAAACTCATTCCCAGCACCTCCGACTAATGATCCTGACCCAGAGACACCTTACAAATCGATTCCCCTCCAGGAGGCAAAGATGCACGAGCTTCCAAGAGCTGGCATCTCACGCAGGTCTAACCGGGCTCGGAAACCTGTAGTGAGAATGGATCTTTAGGTTTGTCTGGATACGGTAGGGGATAGGGTTACAGGGGGTGCTTTCTAATTAAGGAGGAAGGGATGCAATATAGTGTAAAATGTAAGTTACTAGTTAGAGAGATCTCTTGTTGACATCACTGCGGATGGCCACACCCGCAGTCAGTTCCGCGCTACACTTGGTATCGAACACAGTAAAGTGCCGGCCAAGTATGTAACTAAGTTAAGGAGAGCGTCCCCCATACGGACCTTTTTATTATTATTGAACCTAGAGCAATGAAATTTGGTATACTGATAGGAAAGCAATTTGGAATCGGTTATCTTCTATAAAAAATGCGATTTCCTTGAAAAGAAGATGTGAACTCATAGAAAACGAAATTCTAGGTGGGGGGGGGGGTCAAAATGCTTCATCTCCAACATTTTTTAAGCTACAGTGATGATTTTGGTATCATTGGATGCGGAAAGACGAGTGCTTTTATAGAAACTCAAATTCTTTTCCCGAAATTTCCAGCTTTAAATAGAAAAAATGAAAAAATTTGAGAGCAAACTCTGTTTTCGAAAAAAATTGGATTTATGACGTCATAACTTTTGAAAAAAAAATAAATTTTCAAAAGATATTGAGTCTATATAAAAGCGATTGTTTTTCCTCATCCAATGATACTAAAATCATCACTGTAGCTCAAAAACTGTCGGAGAAGAAGGATTTTGAAACCCCAAAGTCCGAGGTTTTCATTATAGGCAAAACAAAGACATGTAAACAATTTTAATTAAAATTTGTAAAAAATTTTGGTTCAGGTTAGACCCCTGAAATCATTATAGAGTAATACAGAGACATAGGAGATGACATAGCAACGTCGCGCCTTGAAGAAAGTGCCAACGAGGAGGAGAAACATGATAAAATACCACTTCCGCCTCCCCTCCCCTCCATTCTTCCAGCGGGCGAACGAGTGAATGTATGAGTCTCATTTTTTCACAGGATGTATCTGACCTCCTACACTTCATATTGCAGCAAAAATTTTTATTACTCCAATGGTCTCAAAATCCTGGATCCCAATGGGGGACGCTGTCCTGAATAAATGAGGCTAAGTACTCACTCTAACTACTCTTAACTACCTACTACTAACTCCTATTTTCACTCCTATAATTCATTACTATTCTTCCGCTCTTATCTCGCTTATTCATAATTTAGTTGAGTGATCAGAGCGAAGAAGATATCTCAGAGGTGAGTGGACTATTGAGCTATGTGTGTTGTTGGTGTGTTTTGCTATGTCTATTGATGTCGACTGAATTGCTGTGCCTATTGGATAGGTTATTTGATTTGGCAAAATTAAAATTTCTGCTATGCTAGGCAGAGAATATTACAGTATCGTTTCATTTTGCACATTGCTGCTACAAGCATTCACAGTATCCTAATGGCTATGGTTTTTCAAAATATTACTCCCTATATTCCGGCATTAAGTTACCCTTCCTCGCGTACGCGGATAGCTGTTATACGAGAGATTGCAAAAGTGTAATTAGCTGTTCAATTTTAATATAAGCTTACAGCCCATCCTTTTGTAAAGCTCATTTTACACCTACGGTGTGGAGCGACGGTAAACTTGCTGTAACTCCTCCCACGAGAGGATTGACCGTCAGTGCACACCGATTTGCTCGTACATTGCCGCTCAACACAACGTTCCTTCCTGAGAGACAGCATTCGCCACTCAGGGCTCCCCCTCCTGGGTTTTTCCACCGAGATCTTGTTTTTCAATCCCTCCTGGGTTGCTAGGTTTAATTTTTGATATATTGCTATATATGTTTTTTTTAAGTCAGACAGTAAATTCATCATTAACTGAAGTAAATTTAATAATGCAGTTAAGAATTATTGTTTCAACACCGTATGCAAACGAATATATGATTCAAAACCACGCCTATCGGATGGGGTAGAATGTGTTCAATCTATTTCTCAACCTTAAAAACGCGTAACGAACGAGTATCTTACGAACTTGCAAGCCCGGCCAAGCCAGGGATAGCCGGCGCTCCACTTGTGTTGCTTCGATTTGCTTGGCACGTTGCAGTGAGGTGACGCGCATTTTGATCGTAAAACTGGTTGTGAATTATTTTAAATGAATGCCTAAAAATTAATTATTTTGAACATTCAAATTTTCATTTTTTGCCGCACTAGTATTCAGAATGGCTATCCCTCCAAAAACGATGTCAAAAAAGTGGTAAATGCAGTGTTTCAAAGAAGAATGGTTAATGGAAAGAATGAAAAACCTGTCACGGTTGGAAGCCTAAGCCGAAATTGGTACGAGATGTCATCAACAGAGTATGTCACCAGCGTAGTGAAAAGCGCCTTGCATAACAGAAAAGTCGACTTAATACTGAAATTTGCGCTGCAGAAGAGAATTAGGAGGAAATACAGGAATAAAATCAGCATTACCATCATTGTTTCTGCTGACGTATATTAACTTTTACTTTTTTCGTATTAAAACTACACTTTTACGTTTATTTTGTACGAATCTGTTTTTTTTCATGTTCAATCTAGGTTTATCTAAACATTTTCAGTGGGAGCCCTGATCGTTAGTATTTCTCTTGCAATACTTACAGAATACTTGGCAGAACAATTTGCAGAATATTTACAGAATATTTTGCAGAAGTAAAAAGCTAATATTCTGAAAAACGATAATACTACCCAATTACCTTCAAAAAACACTGAAAATACAATGAAAAATTAAATACCAATTACTAATTTGTAGGTGTATTTTTTTACTCTTCCTCTAATTTCAATAATCTTCTAATGACACCTGCCGAATATTTTTTGTCTACTAGAAGTACCTTTCCTGAGAGCAATGCACACTGTACAATTTTAATTGTACTGTAATTAATTTTACGGTCACATGCGCTGTATATGTTTCTTTGATTTTTTGAATAGTGAGAGCTGTTTCCTATCTTGGCCTCTCAGTGTTTGAATTTTTATTTTAACCATTGAAATATGGTAATTTGGGAAGTGAGATGCTATACTTTTAGAAGCATCTTCTCTGGACACTGTTTTTACACTCTGCGAGCTTAAAGGCTATTCTACATTGACGGTTTCTTCGCGCTCCACACCGTCGCTCCATCCCGCCAGTTAAATAATCTCCACCCACAGCAATGCAAAATGACCCTTATTGCCACGCTGACGGTAAGGAACGGCAACATTCAGCATGCTAAATATTAGCGGCGTGCACTGCCAGTCAACATTGTTCAGTTGCTCTTGAGACTATAGAGAGCATGTGTAGTCATGGCTTACATATTACGGAGCAAGGAAGAAATTAAAACTCCCATCGAAAAATGAAAAGAATTTCCATGTTCATGGAACGTTAAGCTCGCAGAGTATAAAAACAGAGTGTCTAGAGAAGATGCTTTTAAAAGTATAGCATCTCACTTCCTAAATTATAATATTGCAATGGTTAAAATGAAAATTCAAACACTGAGAGGCCAAAATAGGAAACAGCTCTCACTATTCAAAAAATCAAAGAAATATACACTGCGGATGTAAACGTAAAATTAATTACAGTGCAATTAAATTGCACAATGTACATTGCTCTCAGGAAAAGTACTACAAATACACGGAAAACATTCGGCAGGTGTCATTAAAAGATTATTCAAATTAAAGGAAAAAGTAAAAAAAGTACACCTAGAAGTTAGTAATTGGTATTTATTTTTCTTTCCATTTACAGTGTTTTTTGAAGGTAATTGGGTCGTATTAAAGTTTTTCAGAATATTAGCTTTTTACTTCTGCAAATTATTCTGTAAATATTCTGCAAATTGTTCTGCGAAGTATTCTGTCAGTGTTGCTAGAGCAATACTGACGATTGCTGTATCTGGGGAAGGAGCGTCGTGTTGTGCACTCCGTGGTACAGTGGTTAAGGGATCGGGCTCGTATGTTGGAGTCGCGGGTTCGTATCCCGGCGCTGGCGCGGAGATTTTCCCCGTTGGGTATAAGGGAAAGCTCAAGCACAATACCCCACTCAACCCAGGTGTCGGAAATGGGTACTGGCTTTACGGGGGAACCGTCATGGTGTCCTATATATAGGGTTAGTTATAAGACATTTGAAAAACCAATGCTAAGATCATATGTATCAGGCTTGATTGGAAATAAAGCATCCCAAAGATGCCGATGTTAACCGATGTTAACCTTGAGCGGCAATGTAAAAGCAAGCCAGTGCGCACTGACGCTCAATCTTCTTGTGGGAGGAGCTATAGAAAGTTCAACGCGTCGCTCCACACCTTCGCTCAATATTGCTGGTGTAAAATGAGTTTTACGTTCCATAAACATGGAAATTCTTTACATTTTTCGATGGGAGTTTCAATTTCTTCTCTGCTCCATAATATGTAAGCCATGACTACACATGCTCTCTATGGTCTCAAGAGCAACTGAACGCTGTTGACTGGCAGTTCACACCGCCAATATTTAGCATGCAGAATGTTGCCGCTCCTTACCGTGAGCGTGGCAATAAGGGTCAATTTGCTCTGCTGTGGGCGGAGCTTATTTGACTGGCGGGATGGAGCGACGGTGTGGAGCGCGAAGACACCGTCAATATAAAAGGCCTTAACACGTTCCCTGCGTATTGGGCCACATGTGTACCAACGGGTAAATTGCCCATTAACGTACCGGTATAAATGCACGACATTTTACCTGTTTCGCGATGTTTTTAAAAATGATCGTTATCAAACTTGGTGAAATGTTATCGTGCAATTGCATTTTTCTCATTCGTTAGGAAGAATTAAAATTTATTCAAGATGGAAAAAAGATTTCCCTATTCTGCCACTTACAACTTAACCAAACCAACCGTTAACAGCCGCGGAAACGCAGGGAACGTGTTAAGCACGATCGTCGACGCTGCGGTCCAATACCAATCGTGTTAGAATAGGTTAAGGGAATCACGACTCATAAGAACACTAACCCAATATGTTTCGGTGAATGAACAGTGAGGCACAGGCTAGGCAAGCAAGTACAGTGGATGTTTTTTTTAAATGTGAGGAGGAATGAGAGCGAAGACAGAGTAAGAACAGTAAATATATGAATATAGTTCTGGGAGCAGAGTGCTTTCTAAACACATTCTGACACAGGAGCACTGTAACACTATTAGCATAATAGACAAACCATTCAAGGTACTGCAATCAAGATTTCAACAAATTGCACCTCACTTATTTTTTTCAATCAAAGATTTTTCTTTTCTTATTTCTGACTTAGTTTTGTTCTCCTCCAATCATTCGTAGCACATGATAACCACAACGTCAGCGCTTAAACTAACTCATCTTATAACTAGGACTTTCCAGTGATTCACTGATTTAGCATTCGTAAATATAAAATTTTTTCCTTTCCTTGAATCTAAAATATCCCTAAAGCTCTTGCGACTGATAAAGTTCTTCTGTACGCTTAGCAATACTTTTTTTCTCGCAAATTTGGATATCTTTCCTTAAAACTCGAAAGATTTCAAGTCTCTATTGTTTCTGTGCCCTGTTGCCTCTGCGCCTTGCTGGATGGTGAATTCACAGTTATTTCTTCCGTTGCAAAATACACCGTATGCTTTGATGAAGACATTTGAAGTTTTTTTTTAACCATTAGTGCCATTTTCTCCGATGGGAGGCGAGAAGGAAGAAGGAAGAAAGAAAAAAAGAGAATGAAAGAAAAAAGAAAAGCAGTTTATTTCTTATAAAGATGACACAAAAACCATCATTGGTTTTTAAAATGTATCAATATCATGGGAACACACTCGAGACGCAACCACAAGGAGGAAATGACGACTCATTAAGCAGTATAATTTATTGTACGTAGCTGACAAACTTTAATGATGACTGATAACAACTTATAATTACAAATAATGCCTTGAACGTAAAAAAAATTGAAACTCACAATAAAGGTTGGCTGTCCGGCTCCGGTTCGACCACACGCAGAGTCATGCAACAACGACTCAACTTCTGGAGTGGCGTGAAGATCTCCTGAGAAATGGGTAGAAGTATCGCTCCGGTACGACACAGGCAAGTGCGCGGCCCACGCAGTAGAGCTCAGCTCCGAAAGGCACGGAGTCGGGTACCCAAGCGGGCTCGCCAGTCTACATATATACAAGACAGGGTTATCCCTTCAGCCTGGGCACGAGTGTTATTGCTGCAGCCGCTAGCCACAAAGCTATGGTGGCGCAGAGCACTGAACGAAATTGCAAGAAGGGCTACTTAGCCTTACCGTTAAGGAATAATTATTCGCCCTAACTTTCACATGCATCGAAGTGCAGTTATGAGAGCCATCAGAGTGATAAAGAATCTAGAATATAATACTCTCACAAATGATTCATTCAAAAATTTACAAATACTTAAACTTTCGGATCTCTACAAAATTTCCATCTGTAATTTCATTAACAAAACATTAACAAACTATGGCGACAATGGCATAAAACAATTATTTACAGCACAAACTGGTCATCACGACCATTTAACCCGAAATAGAAGTAAATTCATGCTTCCTTATTATTCAAAGGCCCGGTCGTAACACAGTATCCTATTTCGTTGGAACTAAAACTAGGAACTCAATACCTGCGGAGATCCGTGAAAGTAATTCTTACAAGGTATTTAAAAGAAATCTTGAGTTTCACTTCCAATCAGAATACTAGTCGTGTAAGATCACCAAGTCAAACCTTGTCTCCTACACGTAATTTAATCCTAATAATGTAATTTGTGATGGGTTATAACGCCGATCTTCAGTCTGCTCTTGCATCGTTTATCGAATATACTGTTAAATCTAGCCACATGAACTATATTGTAAAATGAAGCATCTAATAACAAGTGAAATTATTCATTGATCAGTCAAATGCGAAACTAGGTTAAGTGAATTAGGTTGAACATTATTGTACACCTTAGAATAACGTTGATGTAAAGATGCCCTAGAAGTAGCTGAACTTATTCGGGCCCACAGGTTGCTATCCTCAAATTTAACCATTGTACAAGATTTACGAAACATTCTACCTCTGTATCTCCTATGGTAAATAAATTGTTTATATTGTTTAAATTGTTCAAAGGTATCTTCTCAAGTATGTTGACAACTTGGTCCATGTGGAATTCTGCTTGATCTAATGATGCCGTTCCTTCAGCAATAGTGGAGGAACGGTTGCTGTCATCAGAATCATCATTATTGGGACTTGTGATACACTCAATTATTTCAACATTGTCACTTTTTTCTGATGTATCCGCACTTTTTTTATTCAATCCACTCCTTCACATCCTTCATGGTTAGTTTAAGGGAAGAAGATGATTGCTCTGTTAGGTTTAGTATTTATTCTGAATGTGAGACTGGCGTAACACCCGCGGTGTTTCTCTCTTAGGTAAGAGTTTCTTCCAAGCATTAGATAAGTTCGACTGTTTAACATTATCCTAAGCTGTCGCCAGGGAAATAAGGCATCTTTTAAACTGTAAACACGTTGAAATTCCTAGTAACCAAGTCCACTGTTTACCATTTTTACCGTGAAGTCATGTTTGTGGAAGGCTTTCAAATTCTGAATCACTCCTTGGTCCATAGGTAGGATCAAGGATGTGACTTTTGGAGGGAAATAACGGCAGAATATATTTCCGCAATCAGACACTATCTGAGTTTCATCTGGATGTGCCCTACAGTTTTCGAGTAAAAGCTCACACTTTTGTTTTTCTGGTTCCTTCATCTTTGAAATCCATTTTAAAATAGATGGAAAAAATCTGAAAAAACAATCACGGAAAATGTACCGATTTTTCCAGGTATTTTTTGCGATTTGTACAGAACAGGTAATTGCTGAACATCTTTTAATGCCCTAGGTCTCACAGATTTACCTATTGCTTAAATCTCCATTTTGTGACTGCCGGACGCATTGGTGCAAGTTAGCACAGTATTTCGTTCGCTTTGTTCTTAACACCTGCTGCACATTTCTCATTTCCAGAATATGTTTTCGTGGGCAAGCATCGCCATTGCAGTCCGGTCTTGTCAGCATTAGAAATTAATTCTGGAATGGGTTTATACTTTGTAACCATTTCTTCAAATGTTTCACAGAACATTGATGCTCCTTGTACATTAGCTGAAATTTTCTCCCCCACGACAACTAATTGCCTAATTCCGTGCCTCTATTTGAACCCTCTGAGTCACCCCTGACTGAATTTAATATTCTTAGTTATATTCATTTCCTGTTTCAACGAATTTGCTTTTACAATAATCAGACCCAAAATTGGCATCTGTTCTGATCGCCTCTTTACAAACCAAGCTTACAATCTTTTGTCCAAAATTTCTTCTTTTGGTCTGTGAAGAGTAATCTTCTTTGAATTATTGCCGGTATTAATTGCAGCAAATATAGCCTTCTCATTCTTTAAGAATCTGTAGACAGACGATTCTTCAACTTTATACGTAGCATGCACATCCTTAATGCTTTCTACACCATCCCTAGCATTATCATTTGCTTCACCGTAAACAAGGTGCAGATCTGCTAATTGAGCATTGGATACTCGCTTCGTTGTTGTTCATACCTTTGCAGCCGATGAAATGTTCAATGTCAACAAACAGACTTTTTTCTTTGATGTAATGGAACACTCAATAAACCGGATAAAATTTCAAGTCATTGTGACTCTCCTACGAGCATTTTCGACCACACGATAATCTAGTAAAAAGTGTTTACTTCAACGGCCCCTTCCTTATGTTAAAGTTCCTTCAAAAAAGTTCTGATCTTTTCATATAACTATACCCCTGAGTTATAGCATGTTGACGAAAGCCTATGCTCATCCTTCTCATGATTCTTTTGTAATTATGTTGAATGTGTTGCAAACTTTGTTCTCCTGAATCTAAGACTTTTAGTACGGATTTATTCAATCTATAATTTTAGACTTTCGGATACTACAATGACATGCCAAGATGCATCTAGGGTAGTAATTCAATCTAGAGTAGCAATCTACGATATCTGAAAATGTAAAACGATAGTTTGAAACAACATACTTTATTTTACCTCTCACTGTATACTGCCTATACAAATCAGTAATGGTGTTTGGAATATCAGAATTTTTTTAATTTAATTTCACTAGAAAAAATAAATTCTAATTTAGGAACCGGTACCCAAAAAGTAAATGAGGTTGTTTTACTTATTTACACGAAGGAATTTTGAAAGTGTTGTTACTGTATATGTTGATTTGAAAACAGTTGAAATTGAATTAGGAAGAAAAATGGATACGAAATAATATTTACGGTATAAATTGCATTTAAGAGATTATTATTTTTAAATTTAAATTTATATTCATGTTATTACAACCAATGACCACAGTCGTTTTCAAGACGTTTTTGACAGGGAACTCAGATTGCTAGCAACGAATTTATAATAATTTGTGGGCTGTTTTCAAGCTTGCTGAAATTTTGGATGATACAGTTTTGTAAATCTTGCCGGTCAATTTAAGGTGTTTCGTAAGCTCCATTTTCTGAGTTATTCCAGAGAAAAAATCGCACAAATTTTTCAAGTATTCAAGAGAAAAAATGGCATGGAGTCTGATCGAAACTGAGCTATGGTCATTCTACCACATGGTCGATTGCGGTAACACGCTTTACGACAACTTTGATCTTGAGGGAAATAGTTCTGCGGCGTGGATCTTCATGTTGTGGCATGGAGCTCCATTTTTGGGCATGGTGCTCCATCATGTGGTATAGTGCTCCATCTGGTGGCATGGTGCTCCATCTGGTGGCATAGAAACATGTCCTTCAAATCTCATGTTGAGAATACTTGCAACAAAATTTATGGAACTTTGACTGACAACTAGCATTTTAATGGAGAAAATGTTTTTTTCTGTTCGCTCTCAACATGTAACATTACCTAACTCGTCATCTCTTTATTATTGTAAAGCATTAATGTATAAACTATACATTTGTTGTGCGATCATGCAGTTATATTTAAATAAAATGCTTATTAACCAACGACCGTTATGTTCAAATTGTTGAATTAGAAATACAAAACTTATAATCTTCCGTGTCCTCATGCTTATGTGTACATATATATATATATGGGTTTGTGTGTGTTTATGTATTATATATATATATATATATGTACGTATATATGTATATGGATATGTATTTATATATTTTTTTCATGCTTCCTTAAAACGACACTTTTGAACATGGGCCGAAACAAACGATTTATATACTATTTCCTGGCATCAATAATTGCGAAGTTTTATGTCATGTACATCTAAACTGTCAAAAGTGTTTTCACCCCACAATGAAAATGCATCGTCCAAGAAATTGTGTTATCTCTTATAATTATCATTACATGTATTATCAAATGTAGGTTAAGCAAGATTTGGAGTACATTGCCCTCAATCATTTCTTTTCGACTAGTGACATGGGTATTACAAAACTCATGTGTATGTATCATCTAAGTGTATTAACTTTAAGATATTTAAAAACCAATGATTGTAATATTGTACAATCTCTATTGGAAATAAAGTTTTTTTCTTTCTTCTTTCTTCTCGTGGCATGGTGCTCCATCTTGTGGCATGGTGCTCCATCTTGTGGCATGGTGCTCCATCTGGTGGCATGGTGCTCCATCTTGTGGCGTGGTGCTCCATCTTGTGGCATGGAGCTCCATCATGAGGCATGGAGTTCCATCTTGTGGCATGGCGCTCCAACTTGTAGCATGGAGTAAATGCATGTGGCATGGAGCTCAGTCTGTTGTAGCGATTCCCATAAGCAATCGATACCTGTGAAATAACTTGTTCATTTCGCACCTTTAGATAATTTTGGGTGTTCATAAAAGAATGATTCAATAACTTGCCACGTATAAACAACGGCCAAAATGGGACTAAGTTCAAGCCTCTGCGAGTAAAATATTTAAAAAATTCAGCGCTTTTTCGTGAGACACCTAGGATATATATATATATATATATATATATATATATATATATATATATATATATATATATCTATATATATAAATATCTATATATTCTAGTGATGTACCGATCCAAAAAAGAAACCGATACCGATACCAAAAAAGAGGCCGATACTGATACTTTTTTGCTAATAAACAGTAATACACGTTAATAATAAGGAACTCAGGATTGTACTCCTGTACAACCAGTATTTATTTCATATTTGGTGGTCCACAAGTATATCCATTTGAAAATTTAAATTGTATTTATGAGGTACAATATATGCAAAATACAATAGTGCGTGTTTCTCACTAACGATTCCATTTTCATTTTACAGTGAGTGTTGACACAGTTTAGCTTCCAGATTCTAAGTTACGGTACAATTCCACTTTAGAAACCTTTGACAAGCAACAATATAAAATGACTTGTTAGCAACAAAATTACACTTCAGAAATCTTTGACGAGCTGCGTTATAAAATTAAGGGACAACAATGATGAAAGAAAAAATCCATAATCACCTCAAGCCATGATGGCTTTAGGTTTGCACAGACAATATTCAAATTATTTTCAAAAGAGTGAATAATTAGACTCTACGTCGTATGTATACAAGGTATCTATAGACAGGGTGCGCTCATGTACAGTATCACAGGATTCTCTGCGCATAGAAACACGCGGAGAGAAAATGAAAAGAAAAAGTTCAAGAAGACAGTGGGGGGTGCTGAAAAAATAAAGGTTAACATCGGCATCTTTGGGATGCTTTATTTCCAATCAAGCCTGATACATATGATCTTAGCATTGGTTTTTCAAATGTCTTATAACTAACCCTATATATAGGACACCATGACGGTTCCCCCGTAAAGCCGGTACCCATTTCCGACACCTGGGTTGAGTGGGGTATTGTGCTTGAGCTTTCCCTTATACCCAACGGGGAAAATCTCCGTGCCAGCGCTGGGTATGGCATTCAACCGAAAAACAGATAGCCTCAACTGAAAAAAATCTACTTGAACCCAGAGTAAGGTCTACCTAACAGTAACTCGGATTAACCTAATAATATTAAGCCTAAATAGAAACGCTAGTCGTATTCCTATGAGTGAATCAACCAACAAAAATAGTACTAATTGTCGCGATACGTGAAAAGGTTATTAATCACGTACGCATGAGAGGATTTTCAACCCCTGAATAATCAATTAACAATGTACACCTTGTGTTCGCGTGAATACTACATAAAAGCATGGACAATAAAAGAATTATAGATTAACATGGGTTTTATTTTAAGATGAACCCGTGGAATTTTGGCACAGGGAATATTTTAACGAAATAATAAAAATGCGCACCAGTGCACTAATGTAAGATGCTTATGATATAACGTCATCACAGTTTATCCGGCACAATGCGATAACTACACCTTGGCTACATAGAATCTCTTGGTTACTATCAAACAGGGAATTTCGCACCATGAAGGAAAATTAGAAACATGAAATGAATATCCCTGGCTAGCGCACACATGAAATAAATGGTTATGCCAAAAAGAATAGAACCTTGACTCACAGCAAGGTGTCAAATATAGAATGCTTCGCATTATACACAACACAGTATTCGAACACGAGCCAATTGCCCGCATCACACAAATCACATTTGATTGCGCGCCGCTCGGAACGCACTATTCCATGTGCTGGCTGTGCTAGAACTTTCACACTTAAAGATCACTTTTCTGAGTTCCAAAGCAGTAGATTAGCCTAAACCCTTTCTTGCAATTGTAGATCACGATGAATTAACACACTTCCAATACTGCTTGAGAATTCACGCAGTGCAGCTCAGACGATGAATTAACACACTCCCAATGCTGCTTGAGAATTCACGTAGTGCAGATCAGACCGTCCCACGGTCCCGAAGTTCCTTCGCCCCGCGGTCCCGAAGTTCCTTCCTTATCAGCCTGCCGTAGTGCGGGAGCGCCATACTCAGCCCCCATTTCAAGCTCTGAATTTCGAGTCTGCTTGACCACTGCAGGACTCGTAGTGGCGGCATCATTGTAGACTCTGAAGGCGGTGCGGCTTCAATATTTTCTCGCTGAAGTTGCTTGTGCGCCCGGAACTGATTACTAATATTCCGAATTCTCTCCATGGCATGGTTGCTATGTTGATGCTGGACGATTCCACCATAAAGCTGAGGTGCTTCGAGCAGTCGTGTTGCAAAATTGGAGCTTCGACGATTTATGATGGCCGACGTTGCCTTTCTTGAAAATTTCGATGTGCTCAGATATTCGATTTGCTGATTATGTTGGAGGCACACCAGCAGTTGCGCCGGCGTGCCTGTTTGCGTGCCCCTCAGATACGTGCACCTCTTCCGCACTCGCTTCCACCAAAAAGAACCCTGATTATCCTCGTCTCACTCCTTTTATGTGTGTCGCCTCTTTCTTTCTCGAAGGATCTGGATTCTTCCAAGCTACAGAGAAAGTCACTCGATTTTCTCAATTTTGATTCGTTGGAAACTTGCCGGTCCTGAAGTTTTGCCTATGATTGGTTCGCGCTCGACACACCTCCACGTGTGATGTCTTCGCGAGCTCTCTTGATTGGCCCGTGTGTTGCGGCCCTCTCTTTATCCCTCACCCCTTCGTAGTTCCCCCTCGCACTCGCGGCGCTGTCTCCCATTCTCACGCCTATGTCGGCGCCGGATTAACGGTCTAACATTCCTTTGTCGTAGGCCAGCAGAATGTTATATACGCAATATGTCTTAAATATGTTGTAGATTTACGGGATTTAGCCAAAAAGATTATCACGTAAAAATAAAAATATCATCTAATATGAACATAGCTTTCCGTGATTTAGCCAAAAACATGTCATGTGATATAAACATGCATATTTCGTAACACATTTAAACATGAAACACAATGATAATATATTCTGTTAAGACAATATACCGTACTCGTTTAAGGTAAAGTTAGATATCTTATATAATTGTGCATTCAATACTCAAATTAAAAAATTCTAAGGTTGTGATGCAGAAACATCAAGGTCTCACTAGTATCAGCCGAGAGCCTTCCTTTTGGGGTTAATTATATTCCCACCTACACTGAAATATAATACAATTGAAGTACAATTACGTATAACTGAAAACTAATTTACTCGAGAAATATATTATGCAATTATTAATAAGAAGTTGCGATATCTGTAAAATGTACAGCAGGCATTATTTATTAGGACAGTTTTTAACTAAGTAGCATCCTACTAGCAAGCGTTACGTGATCTCAGACAGATGTCACGTGTTCTTATGCGTGAGTTTGTGAACGCACACTCAAGCACCTTTTTTTTCAGTGTTAGTGAAATAGGTTGTGATAATTATTCATCTTCAATTATAATTCTTATAATATTCAACATTAAACCTCACTTTTTTATTATATCTGTTGAACAAATAAATTTACACAATTAATGTTTGTTATTAAGAGTGTCTTCCGAAATTTTGCGTTACCGGTCTCGTGAAAGTAGTATAAAAGCATCGTCGTGTCGGCTAAAATCCTTAATTTTTTTGGACGCCGATACCGATACTCGAGAAAAAGGTCGATACTGCGGATACCGATACTATCGGCACATCTGTAATATAGACTAGTAAAAACGGCTGGTCAAAAATGACGGAATTCAATATTTTCCTTGAATAAATTTTCCGGATGTGGATGACAAACAAATATATTCATCCTAATAGCAATTGTGATAAAAATATTATTTTTCCTTTGCACTGGTGAAACTCGTATCACACGTACGGTCATAAAGTATTCTTATGAGCGTGATAAAGAGACGGAAGAAGCGGACACCAAACAAATATATATATATATGTAAATAAACACTACAAGAGTATTATTAAGTAAGATAATTAAACACAACGCTTGAAAAATAGTTTTTGTTTATTTATTAAGTAAAACTTTTTCGAAACGCAAGTTTTACTAATTTTAATGCAAGGCACATGCATTGAAAATAGATATTAACAATACCGTCTGATTAATATGCAATACCAAAACATTAAACAGGAAACTGTTGATTAAAAGTTATTTTATGTCACGACAATTGGTTTACATAATTTCTTATGCGAAATTTGGAAACAACATCGTGAAATATGAGAGCAGTTTTTGCGTCAGTAGGAAGAAATAAAAATGTCCGTCCCACTGATAATTCCAAGATTTAAAATAAAAATATTCGCTTCACTCTACAAGACACGCCAGGTCAACGATATTGATGTCTAGTATTTTACATTTGCGGAACATATGAATTGAAGTTCATTAAATTAATGCATATCATAATAACCACAAGTTCAACAATTCATAGCCTAAATGTACTTCTTTGCTGCTTTCATTAAGTTATCGGGTCAAACCCTGAAAAAAATTAATTGAAGGCTTGTGCCTTTGTTCTACGTATAAGTAAATCTTCATTATTACCACAGTCGGGAACAACATATCAGACATCAGTTGGATCTTCCTCCATTGTCTGTCGGTAAGGTATTTACAAAGGACTTTAGTTATAGTTGAGTTGCAAAAAGAATCCAACGAGATGATCAAAACTTCAGCTTTAAAAACACTCTATCCTCTACTGTCAGTCATTCAAAATCATAGGAATATTTAATTTGTCCTTTAGGTCATAGCGCGAAATTTGGAACGATTTTTTCAATGGCTTCATTTACTAGGGAATTCAAAAGTGTATGGATGGTGGCTTCATTTACTAGGGAATTCAAAAGTGTATGGATGGTGCACGAGGTTTCGATGCACGAGGTTTGCGACTGTTGGTGCAAGATCGACAGTTGCAAAACGCTGAGAGGAAATGCATACATTTTGTGGTATATTGTCATCAAGGTTCACGACATTTGTGAAGTTCAAAAACGTAATTTTCCTCGTGCTTTGAATGATTACTGATTGCTTATCATTCAGTTTTAGAATCTAGTTGTACCCACATGTGGAATGCAAGTATGTAAATGTCTTCTTGCTTCAAAGGATAACCGATGGCTGATCATTTAATCCTAGAACCTAGTTGAACCATGGAGCTCCACGAGTTGAACACGCATGTGGAATGGCGGAAAGCAGGCTTTGGCCCGCTTTGTCTGACGTAATAAATTTTTTTTTTGGTCTTGTACTTCATGAGGTGTAATGTTTCGTGCAAGAACAAAGTATAAAAGGTCTAAAGAAAAATGCGCGCGTACATTTCGTAAAGTTTCAACATCTTAGTTGAAATTAGGTTATTTGTTCGATACGGTACAAACGATACTGTCATTGGAGTCTAAAAATTATAAATTAAATTCGCCAATTGGCATCCTCTCCCCTGCGAAGAGAGACCACTCCAAGGTCTACAATGTGTACAGTAAAGTTATTATTCCTTAAAATAGAGACCACAATAGAAACAAAGGTAACTGATGTAAGAGTAATGTCCAAACATTTACAGGCTCAGTAACCTATTTACACTCTAAGGTACAATTACTTGTAATCTCACAACACCAACGAAATGAACAGCCCATGAATAAAATAAAAGCTATAAGTTTCACATCCAAAGTAACAACACCAGCTGTGAGCATCAAACTCATTCGATGTATTCAAACAATAAATACTAAATTCACAGTTAAAGTGAGTTGGAATTTCAAGTATTGAATATTAATGATAAATTTTAAATGCAATAAATGTATTTGAATATTTTTAAGAATATATTTCTTTTGCATTTTTAACTCGCTTAAGTAGAAATTCAAGTACTTGAGAATTGGGCATCTTTATAAAGTCCTAAGATGATATACCTTCAGAGAAAGAATGGTTGTGCCACGCACTCTGAAGGATCTGTACGTTGTACTGTAGTGTAGGACTCTAGATTTGCTATACTCCAAATGAGAACGGGATCTTTTCCTGCTCTAAATATTACCTTCGCGTTTTGCAGCCTAAAAGAAACTATGAGACAAATGTAGAAAACACCATATTATGTAGAGTTACCACTATTTATTCAAACGAAAGCGAAACAGGAAGACTATTCCATAACAACAATCCTTCAGTACCTTTCTACATATTCGTACCTACCATGAGTAGCCAATACATGACGAGGAAATGAAAATATAAAACCTAATACATGTATTTTGTTTTGATTTAATTTAAATTCATTTCTTAAGCACACAATTACCGCGCTTTTTATTAATTGATGGGTTAAAATTCTCAACGACTCATCAAAACGGTTGAAACCGTGCCAAGGTATTCAAATACCTTGTGTTTAAATGCCCAGTACCGTATTTAATTGTGTTAATTAAATATAGTAGTGAACGAGAGTGTTTTGGTCATCGATGATTTAAAATCTATTTTGCGCGAGCCATTACTCTTGCCATTGTCTCTGTCTTGGGGTTATGTCTTGATATCTTGAAGTCCCCGTCTCGTAGCTTACTTAAGGCGGTATTACCTGTCGATTGACGCTCAATCGACCCAAACGTTCTCACCTGTTGCCGCACCTGATTCTCTCCAGTAAAGCCTCCAAGATTATCACAAGTGTTTCTCTGCCCCGCATATTGGTGGCACAGTCTGTGATGAACTTACGACTCCGTGTAACTAATACAGAAGATAAGAGGATTGAAGTGCTCCTGTGCTGAAGAGACTAGCAATTTTCGATGACTAGCAACAACGATAACCTTATTTGGCAGCCTCACCCTTCAGTTATTGTATTCGGTTTCCAAACTCCTTTGGAGGCGCTGTTACAAGCCTACTCGGAATTTACCATCTGGCTCAATATCGGCTCTCCGTTCCGCACACGGGTGCTCGTCTACGAGTCAGGAGAAGACATCGAAATCGTGTTTGAAGTTACCATTGGAGCAGCATTCCCAGCGACGAGTAATGAGTGAAAAAACAGTTTTTTGAGTGAACAATAACTTGAGTGTTGATACATTACTACGAACAAAGAGTGTCACATTAAATTAAATAAACTGTCGCAGTTGTTAAATTGTTACGAACAGTGGTTCACAATCTTAAGCTATTTGATCAACGACTACGTCTTTCGGCATCATCCCCAGACATCGTGTACCAGCGGCGTCTTACCCTGCAGCCGACATTTTTTTCAGTTAAGTGTTTTCTTGATCTTTTCTTGAGTGCGTTTGCACCGAGAGCGTCGCAGCTCGAGTTTTGTTGTTAGTAGTTTCTTTTCTCGGTCCACAATATCCGCATTGCGGGTACGCGCTCTGCTTTAAGCAAGGCTCTTTTCAGTAACTTCAGTAACGCCCTGTAAGCAGTGAAGGGCGGAGTGCGAAGCTCATTTCGTTGGATTAGCAGAGTAAAATAACATCCGTTCTATTTCAATGTTCCAGAGTAAGTGTACCCTTGTTTTGTTGTGATTTGTTAGTGTTGGTAAAAGGGTTTAGGTGTTTTATGATTTTTTTTAAGTCTTCCCAAGGGTTTTCTGGAATGTTTCCAAAGATTGTCTGGAGTTTTCAAGGTTTTTTCTCTGGAGATTGAACTTTTCAAAGTTTTTACCTTTCCAAATACCAGGGAGGAAATTGATTGTGTATTTGTATCGATTGTGTATTTTCTAGAGCGTATATTATATATTATTGGAATTTAGAAGTGTTTTTTTGCATATTGTGAAGTTTTTGCATGTTTTTGGTTGTATTAACGGTGATTTGAAAATTCTTGAATTAAATATGTGGTAATATTACTCATGTCGGATACATCTGATTCCGAGGAATACATACGCTCAGAAACGATAAAAACGAAAAGTGGTAGGCTAAGCGTTCCGAGATTTACTACTACTCAAATTGCAACAATGACTACTCCCACCGCAAGTGCCGGTACTAGTAGTACTAGTGACAGGACTTTGTTGGCAAGAGAGATAGCAGCTAACAGGCCTAGAGCCGGAACAATAATGACGAACGCCGAGATACCCGTTTTTAGAGGTAGACGTAGATCTAATGACCCGGAGTTTCTAGAGAACAAAAGTTGGAGTACTCATATTCAAAATTTAAAGGCGTACATGTCGCTTCTGCCAGATGTGAGGAGTGATGATAGTAAAAAAGAGTTGCTTGTTCGGTCTGCAAATAAACAGGTAAGAGATTTCAATTCTGTGGTAACAAAGCTAGTAAATGCCGATTTAAATTACACTTTCGATGAAGTGGGGAAAATTTTGGACGATGTCTACGTGTGCCGTGGCGAGAAGTCGATACACGCCCTGGCATGCGTTTTAAATGAATTACAGTTAGTACGAAACAATGCGTTGGCAGCTCAACTGGTAACAGCTTTTTCAAAAATACGTAAATTGACAGAGAACATTCTAAATTCAAACACGCTGGGTTGGCAACGACATCCTTATTACCAGGCTTGTACTACTCAGGCAGAACTAAAACGTTTTGTAGGAGACAACATGGCTTTCAGTCTCTCGTTAACCATTTTAGGTCCTTTGCTGGACGAATCCTTCTCGAGAAAAATTTTTGAAAGTCAATTTAGTACCTCTGAGGAACTGTTAGCGAAGTTAATAGCTGCTGTCAGGAGTCAAGCTGAGACCAAGAAAATCCTTGCGATTCAGTACCCAACCCGCCAGGAAAATGAGAGTTACCTAGCAGATGTGACTAGTGGTTTTGATGAATGCGATGAGGCGCAGGATTTTTTGCAGGAAAGTGAAGTTTTCTATGGAAATTGCGGGAGTTTAGGGAATTACCGTAGAAAAATCGAGCAGGACAACGCAGGAATACTCCTAGACCATGGTTGCGAAATCCTCGCGGAAGAGCAAGAGAATTCAGTGGTTACGTAGGAGATAGAGGAATAGGTTCCATGGAGTGCAATACTGTGCGGACAGACAGTAGTTCTGGTAGTTCCGGTCAGGTTTCAGGGCATTCAGCGGGAGCTAAAAAGCGGGGTTTCCCATTCTGTAATTCATGTTCGGTGGTTGGTCATTTTGAGTGTAGGTCTCAGAGAGGTCAGTTTAAACCAAGAGGAAGTAGCGGGTGTTTCGCTGGCGGAGGTGCACATTGGGTGAAAAATTGTAGAGCTTCGGGTAGCGAGATCAGAAGTTACAAGGCCTATCTACGCGGGTGCAATGAAAACAGAGGTAGCCGATCGCGTGGTAGGAGTGAGATGCATTTTGCAGAATCCGAGCCTGGCGCTCGGGATTTTTTAAGCGAAGAGTAGAAAAAGGTAGAGGTAGCAGGGAGAATGAGATTGAGCCCGAGAGGAAGATCAGCACTCTCGTAAATCTTGAAGCTGTGGTCGAAATTACAGAGACATCCGAGACAAACGAATTTGAATCTGTCATTGATCCATTGTTCAAATGTGAAAATAGGTATAAATGGTTGCAAGACGAAGAGCTTGCTGATAAAAGACAACAACAAAGCAAAGCAATTGAGGCCTACTTCTCCGCTAGTGTCGTAAAGGGCAATTTCAATAAAAAAGGCACTGGTTTAGTTGCGTTTAAAGAATCCAATAAACCTACAATAATTATAAAAAATAATGACCAGTATTTAAGTGCCTTGCTAGATAGCTGTTCCGAAAAATGTTGAATAAGTTACAAGCAGATCAAGCACCTGAACGAAGAAGTTAAGCCGAGTCGTTTGACGGTTAAGGGCATAAATGGTAAAAGTAACGTTAGCGGAGAGGTAAAGATGACTATTTCAATTCCAGGCACTAACAGAGTACTAAAAACTAGTGCTCTGATCGTTAAAGATGCAAAATTTAATTACGATCTTATTTTAGGACGTGATGTGCTGAGTGACGCCATCATTAATTTTAAGAATAGAACCCTCTATTGGGAAAGTGTTTCTGTGCCATTTTATGAGTTAAAGGTGGAACCGGCACTAAGTAGAGAAGTTGTGATGAAAAATATCGTGAACAGCGACTGTCTGTTGTCCGATTTGGTGGTTGCCAGGAAGAGCAACGGGGTCAGTTACCGCGCGAAGAATAGTAGCTGCAAAGAAAAAAAAAATCATGCCCACGGATGAGGCGAGGCAGAACACAAGGCCGTTGACGGTTCATTGCACTCAGGTAGAGGTGCCCAGTTGTGCGGCATCTCCGCACATGTCTATCTGTAGTAGCATTGTCTGTATCTGGACGACACCTATAAAAGGCCGCCCTTGTCGAGGCCAGGTGCTCATTCATACAATTACCTGCCTTCAACCAACACCTAGACAGTAAAACTTCCCAAGCCACTCGTGTTTTATCCTGCCCTGCACATTGTGGTGGCCTAAGTATGTGGTGAACAGAACTCACACTAGCATAATCGTGCATAAGTGTTAAGTGGATATCAAGTGTCCAATTACTGGCAATTTTGAACACTATTAAATCCCGATGTGTACCGTCGGGAACAATCAACTCTGGCAGCCGCAAGAAACTACAATCGTATTTGGAATTGGAGTACCGAAAGAATTATTACAAGAAGCTTACTGCCAATTTACGATTTTTCTTAATCTTGATTCACCGTTGCGAACAAGAATTCTTGTGTACGAGTCCAGAGACGAGATAGAAATAGTCTTCGAAGTAAAAATCTGCGCATTTCCAGCAACAAATATTGAATAAAGGAACAATTTTTTAAAATCTACAAGTGCTACAAACAATTAAGTGATCAACAACTGGTTTTAAATGGTTTTGAGATACTTTGCTACAAACTTGTGAGATACCGTGCCAATAACTGTACCAGTGCTGCGTGACACGTGCTACCATTATACAGTATCAGTTCATCAACGTGGTACCAAGTTACTTTAGTACCGGCGTGTATCTTCAGCAACGTGATAGCCTGACTCGACGTCATATCAAACATCGTGTACCAGCGGCTGCATTCCTTCAACGTCAACAACGTGAGTTGCAGCCATCATCTTTGTTTCAGTTAAGTTTTGTTGATATTTTTTTTGCTATCTCGGTACGAGTGTACCCGAGCCTCTGAGAGCTGTCGCTAAGCAGGCTATATTTTTTTGTGCGCATTTACTGCATCATTTTTTTGGCCGTGTTCGTGTGAGAAGCGCATTGCAGTAGCAGGCTACCAGCAAGCGGGCAGTCGCATAGTGACAGTGATAGACGACACAGCTGCACTCTACGTATCTGGATATAGCTGATTTGCCACCATTTTAACTTCAATACCTATTGTAAGTTAGATAGTTATTGTTTTTGAGTCGTAGGTTTAGTAGGAGTCATTGAGAACATTAATTTTGATTGTTCGGAGCTGTAATTTTGATAGGAAATTCTTTTGCTGTGCAGCGGCTGGAAAATTTTTTTTTTGAAGCTCAGAGCTCTTGCCTGAGAGGCGGTGTCACGTGAACAGCAGTTGGTAAAACAGCAACAATAGAACAGCAACAATAGTGCTGGGTGTGGTGTTTAAAAAGTTTAATTCTTCGGACGCTATTAATAGTGACGTTAGTTTTCATTTTCATTGAGATTATTGGTGATGTGTTTTATTATTTCTTTGCTACTATTTTGTGATTATTAATGCAGGTGTAATTATTAATTTTGCTGTGTATTGATTGAAGTTAGGCAAAATATTTTTATTTTTGGTTCCGAAGTGATGCATTAATTTTTGATTGATCTTTGATTGATATTGAACTTTGACGTTTTATTGAGAATAGGGAAATTTTTCAATTGATTGAGGAAATAGGATTGATTGATGTCTGATTACTTTGATAGTGACGACGAGGTGATACGGACAGACCCTACTGTAACTAGATACGGACGAGTGAGTACCCCAAGAGTGACTAGTGCGACAGTAGTTAGCAAAATGACAACTCCGACCACAGCGAGCGCAGGACCTAGTACTAGTAGTGGTAATGTAAACCCGACGCAACTTGCACGCGATATTGCTGCAAACATAAATGTTCCCAATGTAGGTACCATTATGACAAATGCGGAGCTTCCCATCTTCCGCGGTAGACGGAGGGCTCAGGATGCTGAGTTCCTCGAAAACAAATCTTTCCATACACACATACAGAATCTAAAAGCGTATCTATCGCTACTTCCAGACGCCCAAAGTGATCAGAAAGGCAAGGAATTTCTTATAAGATCTGCGAATAAAAACATAGGTGACTTCAATATGGTTGTCACGAAACTCGTAAATGCTGATTTAAATTACACGTTCGATCAAGTAGTTCAGATTCTTGAGGATATTTACGTTTCACGTGGTGAGAAAAGTATTCATGCCTTAGCCTGTGACTTAAATGAGTTACAATTAGTGAAGAATGACGCATTGGCCGCGCAGCTCGTTACGGCGTTTTCAAAGATAAGAAAGCTTGCTGACAGCATTTTAACTTCAACTTCACTAGGGTGGCAGAGACACACGTATTTCCAAAATTGCACAACCCAGGCAGAGTTAAAAAAATTTGTTGGTGACAGCATGTCGTACAGTTTGGCATTGGCTACTTTAGGTCCGTTGCTCAATGAGTCTTTCGCGAGGAAAATTTTCGAAGCTCAGTTCAGTACGGCTGAAGAGCTTTTAGCTAGATTAATTGCCGCAGTAAGAAGTCAGGCCGAAAGTAAACAGATACTTGCTCGTAAGTACCAAGTCAGGCACGAGAGTGAAGCTTACGTAGGAGAAGTGACCAGTGAAATTGAGGAGTTTTGATGAGCCAGATCAATTTCCGCAAAATGAGGTGTTCTACGGAACTAGTTACCGTAGGAATTTTCGATCAGGCGTACGTAGGATTGTTCCTAGGCCCTGGCTCGCACGAAATCCTCGCACAAGAGGTAGAGAGTTTAACAGTTATGTAGGAGATAGAGGGCATGGTTCCTTAGAGTGTAACACGATGAAAACAGATGGAAATTCAGGAGGAAACTATGAGTACAGATCTCAAAGAGGTCAATTTCCGCGAGGATGTTTTGCGTGCGGTGGTACTCACGCAGTAAAGAATTGTCGAGCGACAGGTACGGAAGTCAGAAATTATAAGGCGTATCTGCGTGGTAGAGGTAGCACAACCCGTAGTAAAAATGAAGTACATTGGGCTGAAACCGAGTCAGGTGATTTTTTAAGCTAGGTGAAGGTAGTAAGGAGGAATTGAAATTGATTGAGCCCGAGGTGATCAGCGGCGACGACCTCGTTAATCTTGCGACCGTGGCAAAAATACCAGATACCTGCGAGACAACTGAATCGTTTATTGATCCTTTATTTAAGTGTAAAAATAGATATAATTTATTGCAAGACGAAGAGCTGGAAAATACTAATGATCGAAGCAAGTCTGTCGAATCCTATTTCTCTGTGAGCGTTGTAAATAATGTTAATAAGAATGCTGGTTTAGTCGCGTTCAAAGACTGTAATAAACCGACAATTATCATCAAAAATAATGACCAGTATTTAAATGCTTTAGTGGATAGTGGCTCAGAGAAATGTCTGATCAGTTACAGGCAAGTTAAAATTTTGAGTGATGAAGTTAAGCCGAGTAATCTCACAGTTAAAGGAATAAACGGCAAGAGTCACGTAACAGGAGAAGTTGAATTATATATTACCATTCCAGGCTCTAATAAAGTGATTAAAACAAATGCTCTTATTGTAAAAGAAGCTAATTTCAACTATGACCTGATTTTGGGCCGTGACGTTTTGAAGGACGCGGTCATTAATTTTAAAGATCAAACACTTCTTTGGAATGGCATTTCAATCCCATTTTGTAAATTAAACATGGAACCGTTGTTAAGCAGAGAAGTAGTCATGAGAAAAATAGTGAATAGCGACTGTCTAGTGTCAGAGATTGCTGTCGCGAGAAAAAGTAATAGACGTGTAAAAAATGATGACTGCAGAAAAAAGAAAGAAAGTCCAACGGTGGCTGAGACGTCGAAGAGTCCGAAGCAGTTAATTGTGCACTGCAATCAGGTTGAAGTTCCTGGTAACTCAGTGAATGTTGTTTATGGCTTCCTTAAGAAACCAACGCCAGGAGAGTATATAATTACAAAAAGATGTCTCGATAATGGTGCTATGATAGCAGATTCAATTGTTCAAGTGGACAGTGACGGCGTGGTGCTGATTATGGTGTTGAATTCAAGTGAAGAGACAGTGTATCTGTCTGAGAATACTATGCTGTGTAATGTTGAATTAATAGAAGCAGAGGATATCGAGAGCGAAGTATATTTAACAAGTGTTGAAACAGCACTAAGAGACGCTCATAATGTTGAAGTAAATTCGGTCGCTATACGGGCACGTATATCTGTATTCGGTACCGTGTCTATAAAAGCCGTGATTGTCGAGGCTTAGTTGCTCATTCTTAGTCTGCTCTCCCTGCCGACAACATCTGACAATAAATCCACCCAAGCCTACCACCGGAGTTTTCATCTATCTGCGTAGGCTGCACATTTTGGTGGCACAGTCTGTGGTTACCTGAACTCACATTCGCATAAGTGTTAAGTGGATATCAAGTGTCCAGTACAGACATTTTCGAAGTATAAACTCCCGATGTGTACCGGCGGAAACAATCAACTCTGGCAACCGCAGGAAACAACTATCGTGTTCGGAATAAGTGTATCGAAAGAAGTATAACAAGAAGCCTACTGCCAATTTACAGTGTTCCTGAACCTTGATTCCCCGTTGCGTACACGTATTTTGGTGTATGAAGCCGGAGACGACATCGAGCTAGTATTCGAGGTCAAAATCGCTGCATTTCCAGCAAACATCGAGTGAAGAAACAATTTCTACATCTGCAAGTGATACATCAGTGGAGTGACCAACAACAATTTAATTTGTGTTGAGATAAATTACTACGATTACATCAATAACAGTACCAGGGTAATTTGTGTCAAAAACAGTACGAGTGTAAATTGCATCATTAACTGTACCAGTGAAGTGACACGTACTTTCATTTTAAAAGTGTAAATTCTTCAACGTGGTGCACAGTATCAACGCAGTATCATCTTGCTGTACCAGCCGACATCATTGTCTGCACCTCATCACAGCATTGCCGCACCCCACCCCATCATTGCCTGCAAACGACGTGAGCAGCCGTTGTCATCTTTGTTCTCAGATAAGTCTTTCTGAAAAGAATTATTTTTCTGTTTCTAGATGCAAGTGAGCTCGGTCTCAAGCAGCTTATTTTTTGTCGCAATTCCTGCCGCGGATTTCTTTTTGCCGTGCCCATTTCCCGTATAGCTCTGCAATCTGTAGGCATCAGTCTCAGTCTGTGCATTGTGAGAGACACAGCCGTGTCCGACGAATCTGGAATTAGCTGATTTACCAACTATTTACCTTCAATTATCGTCGTAAGTTTCAGATTTTTTATAATAGAATAGGAGTGTTAGTGGAAGTGTCTGAAACACTTTGATGTTAATTTTTGAAGCTTTCCATTGATATAAATTCACGTTCTTTTGCTGTGAAGCAGCGATTTTTTTTAACGCCTTGTCGAGAGCTTTATCGTGAGCTGAAGCAGTCACGTGTGCACTGTGTGATATTATTGACCAGTCACAAGTCTTATTGTGGTGCTAAAAATTTTAATTTTCAGGTTTAGTGACGCTATTTCTTGTTTTTCATTGAGAGTATTGGTGATAAAGTACTGATTTTATTGCTGTGGTTCTTTAACGTGTGTAATTAATTAATTTTTGTGTGTTCTAACTGCTTTTTCGGTGTTTATTATCATTCTCGGAGTACGACATTAATTTTTGATTGAATTTTAATTGAATTCTGGTATTGAATTGTTGACTTTTAGTGATATAGGGAAATTTTTGGTTTGATGATTAGGAAATCGAATACATGTCCGATTATTTTGACAGTGATGAGGAAGTAGTTCGAACAGAGGCTACGGTAACTAAATTCGGACGTATTTCTAAACCTAGAGTAACTAGTGTGACCCAAGTACCGACCATGACGACCCCAACCACAGCAGGGCCTAGTTCTAGTGTTCCTGGTAATGTTAACACGACACAACTTGCACGTGATATTGCTGCTAACATGAATGTACCAAATGTCGGAACGATCATGACGAATGCGGAGCTTCCTACGTTCCGAGGTAGACGTAGACAGAATGATTCGGAGTTTCTCGAAAATAAGAGTTTTCATACTCATATACAGAACCTCAAGGCATACATGACTTTGTTGCCTGATGCCACTAGTGACGAGCGTCGTAAGGAATTTTTGGTACGCTCGGCTAACAAGAACGTAGGAGATTTTAATTCCGTAGTTACGAAACTATTTAATGCTGATTTAAATTACTTTTTTGATCAGGTAGTTCAGATCCTTGAGGATATTTACGTATCACGTGGAGAGAAAAGTATTCATGCATTGGCTTGCGACCTAAACGAGTTGCAATTAGTTAAAAATAATGCACTAGCTGCGCAGATTGTCAATGCCTTTTCGAAAATAAGAAAGCTAACCGAGAGTATTCTAAATTCAAACTCGCTAGGGTGGCAGCGCCACGCGTATTTTCAGAACTGCACGAATCAGGCTGAGTTAAAAAAATTCGTGGGCGACAGCATGTCGTACAGTCTGGCTTTATCAACTTTAGGTCCGCTTCTTGATGAGTCTTTTGCTAGGAAAATCTTTGAGACGCAATTCAGCACAGCGGAGGAGCTGTTAGCTAGGTTAATTTCAGCTGTGCGCAGCCAATCCGAGACAAAAAAGATCCTTGCGCAAAAAGTTCAGGTCAGACATGAAAGTGAAGTTTACGTAGGTGAGGTAAACAGTGAATTGGAAGAAGTTATATGTTAAAAATTTGAACGGGTTTTGAAAAAAAAGGTTTAATCATTTTTATTTGAATGCGGTATTTCTCATTATTGAAGTTTTGCGGTGTGTTAATTTTATTTTCGGTAATTCCAAAAATTCTAATTAATCTTCTAGTTTTGGCGTTTTATTTTTTCAACATGTTGGTAACCTAGCTGGTGCAGCGGGGGTAAATTGGTAGGTAAATCTTTTGGCATGCATCCTAGCTTTAGTTTGCGTTCTATTAATCGAGGTTTGTTGCGTTACCTATACTCATTTTTGGTAATGTAACCGGTTCTTGTTGTTGAAGTTTTAGCGTTGCGTTTTTGTTCGAGTTAAAAGCATTAACCTTAGTATTTCAAGTGTTTTTAGTTTAAAACTGGTATGCATATATTGTTCGCTGGAAGCTACCTATGTTTTTGCTTATTTCTTTTGCAACCTTATAGTAACTTTTGGCTTGGGCGGTTGTAGCATTATTCAGTTTTTGCTATTGCGATTGCTGCAGGAATTAACGTAACTTGATTTCGACGACGTACAAGGAAAAATTGATGGGAGATGCGTTAATAGTATATTTTTGTTGTTGGTCACTCCACTGATGTATCACTTGCAGATGTAGAAATTGTTTCTTCACTCGATGTTTGCTGGAAATGCAGCGATTTTGACCTCGAATACTAGCTCGATGTCGTCTCCGGCTTCATACACCAAAATACGTGTACGCAACGGGGAATCAAGGTTCAGGAACACTGTAAATTGGCAGTAGGCTTCTTGTAATACTTCTTTCGGTACACTTATTCCGAACACGATAGTTGTTTCCTGCGGTTGCCAGAGTTGATTGTTTCCGCCGGTACACATCGGGAGTTTATACTTCGAAAATGTCTGTCAGATAAAATGAAAGTTGTCTCGGCAGGTGGCGGAATGAATGCCATGGTCAATAGAAAACTTGAGTTGAATGCTGACACTCGTGGCGGAAGTGAAATTCTCGTTGATAACAAGGAGCCAGAATTTAATGCAGAAGTAAATGCAGATTTAGAAGCAGAAGTAATTGTGTCAGAACGTGGAAAGCAGGAGATAAGACGTGTTTTGTCGGAAAAGGACATTTCATGCAATGAAGTAGACATTCAATTACCTTTAGTTAATTTGTTAAATAAATACCGTGATGTAGTAACACTCGAAGGTGAAACCATAGGCGTTACTAATATTTTGAAGCATGAAATTCATTTAAAACCCGAAGCACCGGTACTAAATTTAGCTCCCTATCGCATACCTCACAAATATCAAGAAGAAGTAATGCGAATAACTAACGATATGCTCGATCAGGGAATAATAGAAGAGTCAAACTCTGATTTTAATTTTCCTGTCATTGTAGTTAAAAAGAAATCGGGAGATCTTCGTCCCGTAATAGATTTTCGTTCCTTGAATAAAGTTTTGATTAAACACTCCTATCCCATTCCCCGCATTGATGATATTTTATCGACTTTAGGCGGTAACGCGTGGTTTTCTAATCTTGATCTTCGCTCGGCATTTCATCAAATTGAGTTAGAACAAGAGAGTAGAAAGTACACGGCATTCAGTATAAATTACCGTAAATTTCATTTCTGCCGTGTACCATTCGGTCTTTCAACCTCACCGGGAGTATTTCAAAGAGTAATGACCTCTGCCCTTGCACCCATTCTGGGTAAATTAGCTTTCGTCTTCTTAGACGATATATTGGAGTTTTCAAAAAATAAAGATCAGCACTTGGTTGATATAGAAATTGTTCTCAAGATGCTGCGATCCGGTAATTTATCATTAAAACTTGAGAAATGCCATTTCTTTAAAAACGAGATTGAGTATTTAGGCCATATCATTGCCGCCGATGGTATTAAGTGTAAATATTCACAGAAATTACAAGACTGCCGAGCGCCGACCAATGTTAAGGAACTACAACAGTTTTTAGGGTTAGCAAATTATTTTCGAAATTTTTTACCCAACTTTGCGGAAGTAGCTTACCCCCTGTACAACCTTTTGAGAAAGAATGTTGTTTATACTTGGACAGACCAGTGTCAAAAAAGTTTTGATTTTATGAAGTCGTTGTTAACTTCTGACACAGTTCTAAGACATCCCGACTATACTAAAGACTTCCATGTTTTTACTGACGCTTCAAATTCAGGCATTGGAGCTGTACTAATGCAGGCGGATGATTCAAGCGACAAAATTCTAAGACCTATAGCTTATTATAGTAAAAATTTAAATTCGAGCCAGCGAAGATATTCTACTACCAAAAAAGAATTCTTCGCAATTCATTCAGCATTAAAACATTTCAAGTATTTAATAACTGGGTACCCCGTCCGGGTATATTCAGATTAAAACCTTTAGCGCCACTTTTTAATAAAAAACTTCCTGACGACACCAATATGGCGAGATGGTGTATCAGTGTTCATTCATTTGAGCCCGTGGTTAAATATTTACCCGGTAAGGAAAATGTTGTAGCAGATTATCTAAGCAGATTACCTGTTAATAACGAGAAATTAAATCTTAAAGAACTGAATTCTTGTGATGATTTGGAGGTTGCAATTGAATCGGAAGTTTGTATTGTGGAGACACGAGCACGAAAAAAAGGACTGCACGTGACAAGGGACGAGGTGGTTGACCCGCCGCATAACGACAATGCTGACGGTGCAGCAGACCCAGACGCGCGACCACCGCTTCTAGACTATGTACCGAAAGAAACAGAGGTTTCTTGGACTATTAAGGAATTTATAGACGAGCAGAACAAAGACCCTTTCTGCATAGAAATTAAGAATGCTTTATTACATGACAGTATTTCGGCTATCCCAGACTTGCAAAAATTTTTAATTCTGAATGATATTCTTTACCGACGTAGGGAGATTGATAATAGACCTAGTACCATTCTGACAGCAGTCGTACCTAACTCCTTGATGGGTAGAGCTATTCTAGCAATCCATAGTATGTTCCATGTAGACGACAAGCATACTTTGTTTAAATTCAAACTAAAATATTATAATAATTTGGAAAAAACGATTGTGCGAAAATTTGTGAAAGACTGTGTAGTTTGTAAACTAATTTAAGCTAGACCTTCAGTACCCATTAAAATTTTGACAGCTCCGATAGCTAGAGAGCCATTTGAAGTTGTGTCAATGGACCTTTTGGGACCACTTAACGTAACCGATAATGGGAATAAGTATATATTGGTTGTAATAGATTTATTTTCCAGGTTTTGTAGGTTGTATGCTATTTCCAATCGCCGTACTGAAACAATAATTGCTTGTCTAAGTAATTGCTTTTCGCTTTTAGGTTACCCCAAAACACTCATATCTGATAACGCCCTAGAATTCAAATCCGTGGCGGTAAAACAGTACGCAAAAATTCATGCCATTGCTAAGAGAGAGGTTTTAGCGTACAGTCCACATTCTAATGCTATTGTAGAGCGCAACAATAAGAAAATTACTAACCTTTTGAAATTGTATGTAAACACTCTAGTTCATGCTGAGTGGGATCAATTATTAGAAGTGGTTGAGAATGCCTTGAATAACTCTCTCAATTCTACTATAGGTGAAACACCAAGCTTCGTGGTTTTTAATCGTGACACATGTGCATACTACCAGTCAGAATCTTTCGATTCAGTCATTTACAGTTTTGATGAAGAATTAGATTTAGTGAATATTAGAGCTAGAGAAGCCGTTCGAACCGTGGAAAATATTAGAAATTTAATTATAAACAACACAACAGAGCGAAATCTCTATAGAAATCTCAAGCGGCGCAACAAGGACATAAACGTAGGCGATCGCGTTCTTTTAAAAAATCACGATAAGAAACATGAGCTTCAGCTGACCTTGGGGGGTCCAGGAGTAGTCCAGAAAGTGAAATGTAATTACGCTGATATTAAAATTGGATCAAAAATTATTAGGAGTAATGTAAATCATTTGTTACCACTGAAAAAGAGTAAAACTGTGAGTTAGAAAGACGAGTTCATTAGACTGTATGACGTTCTAAACAATCGACGAGTAACGAATTACCTTTTATCGTTGTTTTAACGGTTTATCAATAATGTTAAGGGTCATAATCATAATTTTAGGAGTTTATTTTTTTTGCTCTGTGCAATATGCCTTGCGTTCATATTAATCTCAGTAGTCAATGCGTTGTATTTTTATATGTTATTCTTACTGTTGTTTTATTCTCAAGTCAATTGAGGTAATGTTTAGGTATTTTCCCCAGAGGAATTTACATTGTCTAGCTTTTTACTGTCGCTAAGACGTTTCATTAAATTTTATCTCGAATTCACTCAGACATTCGTTTTGCTAAATTGACATTTTTATTCGTGAACGTTTGCGCAGGCGGTGAATTGAATTCGCTGAGCATGTAAATCATGCTGCGAGAGGCGCTATTGCGATCTTGCTGAGCTATTTTTATCTGATCCGGAATGTCGCTGATCTAGAATCTAGGTCTAGAATGTCGATGATCCAGAAAGTTCAACGATCAGCAAGAATTTAAGTTAAATTTATAAGACAGGTGTCTTGTCCCCTGACATTTTTCGATACGTTCAGCGTTTATTTTTTTTAGGCGAGACTATCGTGGTTGTTTAATGACTTTTGTCAGACCTCCAAGTTCTGATACCAAATTAAATGTTGTAGGTTATTCATTTTAATTGTAACGGCCATGCTAATCGTTTTCTGTATCCTTCCTTTCAGGGGCAAAGGATCGGAGAGTACCATCGATGGGCGAGGCGGATAGTGTCTTCGATGGCGGCACTTCGACGGCATTTGCTAGCTATGACGACTTTGTCATCATCTGCACAGCCGTGGCTAACCGTGGTGATGTCACTAATCACCACGCGATCGCGGTGATGCTGCTAATCATCATAGGATCGGGGACAATCCTGTACAATCTACGCCGTCAATCAATGATCTTATACAATCTTCGAGATCAGGAGCAGCAATGAACTGTAGCCATGAACTTGAGATTTGATAAGGGATGGAATTTAGGATAGTTGAAACCTTGAAAATAATCGAAATTTAAAGTGAATTAGAAAATTTTAAGTGTTTAAATTTAGGTATTTGAAAATTTGAAAATTACCACGCTTGAAATATTGGCGCGCAGTGATTGTAGGAAATGCTAATCGCAAGAAATATGCGATAAATTGCGCGCAGTGTTCTATTTAATCCATGCTTTTAATTTAAGTTTTTTTAATATTGACGCGTTAATTCTCAAGAATTAATTAGTAATTTCGTATTAATTTTGACTTTAGAAGTTTGACATTTCTAATTTAATAATGTTGATTTTGGGTTGCATTATTTTTTTTTGGTGGTGTTTCCGATTTCTTACGAAATTTTTTTTTTACACGGTGTTATTGCGATTTATTTTTGTTTAATGTTTCAATTGTTCTAATAGGTGCGAAAACATTAAGGTATTTGTGATCGTGCAAATGGTATTTTTTTTTATATATTCGGTGAATTATTTTTACCAATATGAAATAGCGTTTCAATATTTGATTCCTTTACATCGTTCTACATGGCTGTCGACGTGCTGAAATTATTTTAAGCACGGTAAGTCAGTTGCTTTTCCTTTTTTGCGTGTTTTCCTTGCTTTGCTTTTATGCTTTTTAATTATTAAGTTATTTTTAATATTCTCCTATGCGGTAAAATTTTTTTTTTCTGAGAATGTATTAAAATTAATTTTTAATCGTCTGTTGTGGTTGTTTGCGGAAAATGTTAACTTTAACGGAAAAAGGGTTTAAACATTTAATTCGAATGCTGTGGTTGTGTTAATGATTTTTTCCGGTGCGTAAATTTTATTTTGTTGTATTTCTAAAAAATTACTTAACCGTATTGTTGTTTTGGCGTTTGATTTTTTTTAACTATAATGATAACCATGCTGTTTTAACGGCGAGGGGAAGACTATTAATAGGGAATGTTTTCTTTGGAGTTCTGACATGTTTTTCTTGCGTTCTATTTTCAAATGCGTTTTACCTATAATCTATTTGCCTTGCGTTAACCTTTAATAATAAAAGTGATGTAACGGTTCTTCTGTAACAGTTTTTCCTGTGCGTTTTTTAATTAAGGCTATTAACCATGGTATGAGTTTTTTGTTTTCAAACGAACGGGTACATATTATGTGTTCGCTAAAGATACCCTCGTGATTGCTTGTTTTTCTTGAAGCATAATAGTGCTTGGTGGAAGTAACACTAAAAATTTGTTCAGTTCCTTTTTGATTTTTGGTAGTACGATTTGCGATAGATTTAACGTAATTTCATATTAAAAACGGTTTACGATCTGTATGGTTGAATTAATTTCATAAGCGTTATCTTTGATTTGGAATTGTCATTTAATTGTTTAATTAATTGTATGCGGCATCTCCGCACATGTTTATCTGTAGAAGCATTTTCTGTATCTGGAGGACACCTATAAAGGGCCGCTCTTATCGAGGCCGGGTGCTCAATCCATCAACATCCCGTCTTCTGTCAACACCTAGCTAAATAAACCCCGCCAAGCTTCACAAGTGTTTCCCTGCCCGTATATTTTGGTGGCCTATCTTCAGGGGAAGACTGCCCGTATATTTTGGTGGCCGACGTATGTGGCGAACAGACCTCACATTCGCATAACTGTTAAGTGGATAGCAAGTGTCCAATTACTGGCAATTTTGAACAGTATTAAATCCTGATGTGTACCGGCGGTAACAATCAACTCTGGCAACCGCAAGAAACTACAATCGTTTTCGGAAAAAGTGTACCGAAAAGAGTATTACAAGAAGCATACGCCCAAATCAGCATTTTTCTACACCACGATTTACCGTTGCGTACACGTGTTTTGGTGTATGAAGCCGGAGACGTTATCGAGCTGGTGTTCGAGGTGAAAATCGCTGCTTTCCCAGCGAATATCCAGTGAAGAAACAATTTTGGAGTGCTACAAACAATTTTAATTGTGTGGAGATAAATTACTACGATTGCATCACTAACAGTACCAGGGTAAATTGTGTCAAAAACAGTACGAGTGTATATTGCATCATTAACTGTACCAGTGAAGTGACACGTACTTTCATTTTAAAAGTGTAAATTATTCAAGTGGTGCACAGTATAAACGCAGTATCATCTTGCTGTGCCAGCAGACATCATTGTTTGCACCTCATCACAGCCGCACCCTACCCCATCATTGCCTGCAAACGACGTGAGCAGCCGTTGTCATCTTTGTTCTCAGATAAGTCTTTCTGAAAAAGAATTATTTTTCTGTTGCTAGATGCAAGTGAGCTCGGTCTCAAGCAGCTTATTTTTTGTCGCACTTCCTGCCGCGGATTTTTTTGCCGTGTCCATTTCCCGTATAGCTCTGCAATCTGTAGGCACCAGTCTCAGTCTGTGCATTGTGAGAGACACATCCGTGTCCTACGAATCTGGAAGTAGCTGGTTGCCCACTGTTTACCTTCAATTATCGTCGTAAGTTTCAGATTGTTTTATAATAGAATAGGAGTGTTAGTGGAAGTGTCTGAAACACTTGATGTTAATTTTTGAAGCCTTAAATTGATAGAAATTCACGTTTTTGCTGTGAAGCAGAGGTATTTTTTTTTCTAACGTCTTGCCGAGAGCTTTATCGTGAGCTGAAGCAGTCACGTGTGCACTGTGTGATATTATTGAGCAGTCACAAGTCTTATTGTGGTGCTAAAAATTTTAATTTTCAGGATTAGTGACGCTAATTCTTGTTTTTCATTGAGATTATTGGTGGTGTGTTTTTTTATTTCTTTGCTACTATTTTGTGATTATTGATTCAGGTGGAAT
The DNA here is from genome assembly GCA_030386875.1 of Morinoia aosen. NCBI lineage: Eukaryota > Metazoa > Arthropoda > Malacostraca > Amphipoda > Talitridae > Morinoia > Morinoia aosen. The sequence continues at coordinate 74,598,862 of CM059557.1, forward strand.
TATTAATTTCGCTGTGTATTGATTGAAGTTAGGCAAAATATTTTTATTTTCGTTCCGAAGGGATGCATTAATTTTTGATTGATCTTTGATTAATATTGAATTTTGACGTTTTATTAAGAATAGGGAGATTTTTGAATTGATTAAGGAAATAGGAGTAATTGATGTCTGATTACTTTGATAGTGACGACGAGGTGATACGGACAGACCCTACTGTAACTAGATACGGACGAGTGAGTACCCCAAGAGTGACCAGTGAGACAGTAGTTGGCAAAATGACGACTCCTACCACAGCGACCGCTGGACCAAGTACTAGTGCTGGACCTAGTAATGTAAACACGACGCAACTTGCACGTGACATTGCTGCAAATATAAATTTACCTACTGTCGGAACGATAATGACGAATGCAGAGCTCCCTATCTTCAGGGGAAGACGACGAGTCCATGATGGAGAGTTCCTAGAAAATAAGACATTCTCGACCCATATCCAAAACCTCAAGGCCTACATGACCTTGTTGCCAGACGCCACAAGCGACGAACGACGTAAGGAATTTCTAGTACGCTCGGCAAACAAGAACGTAGGAGATTTCAATAGCGTAGTTACGAAATTAGTTATTGCTGACCTAAATTATTCTTTTGATCAGGTAGTTCAGATCCTTGAGGACATTTACGTATCACGTGGAGAGAAAAGTATTCATGCATTGGCTTGCGACCTAAACGAGTTGAAATTAGTAAAAAATAATGCCCTCGCGGCACAGCTCGTGAACGCGTTTTCAAAGATTAGGAAGCTTACGGAGAGTATTTTAAATTCAAACTCGCAAGGGTGGCAGCGCCACGCATATTTTCAGAACTGCACGAATCAAGCTGAGTTAAAAAAATTTGTAGGCGACAGCATGTCGTACAGTTTGGCATTGGCAATTTTAGGTCCACTTTTTGACGAGTCGTTCGCTAGAAAAATTTTTGAAACACAATTTTCCACTGCAGAGGAACTATTAGCCAAGTTAATTTCCGCAGTGCGAAGTCAGAGCGAGTCTAAAAAGATTCTCGCGCAAAAATATCATGTCAGACAAGACAGTGAGAGTTACGTAGGTGAGGTGACTAGTGAATTTGAGGAAGTTTTGGAAGATCCAGATCAATTCCAGGAGAACGAGGTGTACTACGGAAGTGTCGGAAATTACCGTAGGAATTTTCGATCAGGAGTACGTAGGATTGTTCCTAAGCCCTGGATCAGAAATCCTCGTATTAGAGGACGAGAGTTAAACAGTTATGTAGGTGATAGAGGAAATGGATACTTAGAATGTAACATGATAAAATCAGACAGTAGTAGTGCTGGTTCTGGTCAATTCGGAGGAAATTCAGGAACGAAAAAACCAGGATTCCCGTACTGTAACTCATGTTCCATGGTAGGACACTTTGAGTGTAGATCTCAAAGAGGTCAGTTTCCGAGAGGATGTTTTGCCTGCGGTGGAACTCATGTAGTAAAGAATTGTAGAGCGAGCGGTACGGAAGTCCGTAACTATAAGGCGTATTTACGCGGTAGAGGTAGCACAAACCGTGGCCAAAGTGAAGTTCATTGGGCGGAGAGCACGTCAAGCGATTTTTTAAACTAGGTGAAGGTAGTAAGGGGGATTTGAAACAGATTGAGCCCGAGGTATTTAGCGGTACCAACCTCGTTAAACTAGAGACCGTGGCAAAAATTCCAGATACCACCGAGATAACGAAATCGTATGTTGACCCTTTATTTAGATGTAAAAAACAGATATAACTTGTTGCAAGATGAAGAGCTTGAGAATGATCATTATCAAGGCAAGACGATCGAATCCTATTTTTCGGTATCCGTTGTAAAAAATGTTAATAAAAATGCTGGATTAGTATCATTCAGGGATTGCAACAAACCGACCATTATTCTTAAAAATAATGACCAGTATTTAAGCGCTTTGCTTGACAGCGGCTCAGAGAAATGTCTTATCAGTTACAGACAGGTAAAAAATTTGAGTGAAGAAGTAAAGCCGAGTAAATTGAGAGTAAAAGGCATTAACGGGAAGAGTGACGTCACAGGTGAAGTGGAGTTATCTATTAAAATTCCCGGCACTAACAAAGTAATTAAAACAAGCGCACTCATAATCAAAGAAGCTAAGTTCAACTATGACTTGATACTAGGTCGAGACTTTAACTTTAAAGATAAAGAACTTCTTTGGAATAATATTTCAATTCCTTTTCAAGATTTAAATATGGAACCTTTGTTAAGCAGAGAAATAATAATGCGAAAAATAGTGAATAGTGACTGTCTATTGTCAGAGATTGCTGTTGCGAGAAAGAGCCAGAGGCAATTAAAAAATGATGACTGCAAGAAAAAGAGAGCAAGTTCAGCACCGAAGGCTGAGGCACAATCAACGAGTACGAAGCAATTAATCGTTCATTGCAATCAGGCTGAAGTGCCTAGTAATTCACTTAATGTCATTTATGGCTTCCTTAAACCAATGGCAGGAGAATACATGATTCTGAAAAGATGTCTTGATAATGGTGCTCTTATAGCTGACTCAATTGTTCAAATAAATGAAGACGGTGTGGTACCGGTTATGGTTTTAAATCCAAGTGATGAGACTGTGTATCTCTCTGAGAATTCTATGCTATGTAATGTGGAACTCATAGAAGCTAATGATATTGAGAGCGAAGTATATTTAACAAATGTGGAAAAAGCGTTCAGAGATGCGAGTGACGTTGAAGTAAATTCTGTCGCTGGGTCAGATACGACGAAAGTTAAATCGACATGTGGTGGAAGGAATGCCATTGTCAATAGAAAACTTGAGTTGGAGGCTGATACTCGTGGCAGAGGTGAAATTCTTGTTGATGACGAGGAGTTAAGTTTTAATGCAGAAGTAAATGCAGGTTTAATAAGTGGAGAGAGTGGAGATCAGGAGTTACGACGTGACTTGACGGTAAATGATATTTCATGTAAGGAAGATGACGTGCAACTACCTTTAGTTAAATTGTTAAATAAGTACCGTGATGTAGTAACTTTAGAAGGAGAAAAAATAGGTGTAACGAATATCTTGAAGCATCATATTCAGTTGAAGACTGATGCGCCTGTATTAAATTTAGCTCCCTACCGCATACCTCATAAGTACCAAGAAGAGGTAATGAGAATAACTAACGATATGCTCGATCAGGGAATAATAGAGGAGTCGTCCTCTGATTTTAATTTCCCTGCCATTGTAGTTAAAAAGAAATCAGGAGATCTGCGTCCCGTGATAGATTTCCGTTCCTTGAATAAGGTTTTGATTAAACATTCTTACCCCATTCCCCGCATTGACGACATTTTATCGACGTTAGGTGGTAACACGTGGTTTTCTAACCTTGATCTTCGCTCGGCATTTCATCAAATAGAGTTAGAACAAGAGAGTAGAAAATACACGGCATTTACCGTAAATTACCGTAAATATAATTTCTGCCGTGTACCATTCGGCCTTTCAACTTCTCCGGGAGTATTTCAAAGAGTAATGACATCTGCTCTTGCACCCATTCTGGGTAAACTAGCTTTCGTCTTCCTAGACGATATACTGGTGTTTTCAAAAAATTAAGATCAGCACTTGATTGATATAGAAATTGTGCTTAAGATGCTGCGATCCGGTAAATTATCCTTAAAGCTTGAGAAATGCCATTTCTTTAAAAAAGAGCTCGAATATTTGGGCCATTTCATTGCCGCCGACGGTATTAAGTGTAAATACTCACAAAAATTACAAGACTGCCGAGCGCCGACCAATGTGAAGGAACTGCAACAGTTTTTAGTGTTAGCAAATTATTTTCGAAATTTTTTACCCAACTTTGCAGAAGTAGCTTACCGCTTGTACAACCTTTTGAGAAAAAATGTTGATTATAATTGGACAGACGAGTGTCAAAAAAGTTTTGACTTTATGAAGTCGTTGCTAACTTCTGACACAGTTCTAAGACATCCTGACTATACTAAAGACTTCCATGTTTTTACTGACGCTTCCAATACAGGAATTGGTGCTGTATTAATGCAAGCGGATGATTCAAGCGACAAAATTCTAAGACCTATAGCTTTTTATAGTAAAAATTTAAATTCGAGCCAGCGAAGGTATTCTACTACCAAAAAAGAGTTATTCGTAATTCATTCAGCTCTAAAACACTTTAAGTATTTAATAACTGGTTACCCCGTCCGGGTATACTAAGATCATAAACCTTTGGCGCCACTTTTTAATAAAAAACTTCCTGACGACACCAACATGGCGAGATGGTGCATAAATGTACATTCCTTTGATCCGGTTGTAAAATATCTACCTGGTAAAGAAAACGTTGTAGCAGATTATCTAAGCAGATTACCTGTTAATAACGAGAAATTAAATCTTAAGGAATTAAATTCTTGTGATGATTTGGAAGCCGCATTTGAATCAGAAGTTTGTGTTGTGGAGACTCGAGCACGACACAAACGCACGACAGGAAGCGAGGTAGTTGACCTGCCCCCGACTCGAGACGATGCTGACAGTGCAGCAGACCCAGACGCACGACCCGCGCTGATAGACTACGTACTGAGAGAGTCTGAGATATCTTGGACGATTAAGGAGTTTCTCGACGAACAAAACAACGACGCATTTTGTATAGAAGTTAAGAATGCTTTATTACATGACAGTATTTCGACTATACCAGACTTGCAAAAATTTTTAATTCTAAATGATATTCTTTACCGACGTAGGGAAATTGATAATAGACCTAGTACAATTTTGACTGCAGTCGTTCCTAATTCATTAATGAGTAAAGCTATCCTAGCTATACACAGTCTGTACCATGCAGACTACAATCCTAATTTGTTCAAATTTAAATTAAAATATTGGAATCAGTTAGAGAAAACAACTGTGCGCAAATTTGTTCAGCATTGCGAGGTGTGTAAAATTATTAAAGCAAGACCTTCAGTTCCAATTAAAATTTTGACAGCTCCGATTGCTAAAGAGCCTTTCGAAGTCGTTTCAATGGATCTTCTTGGTCCACTTAAAGTAACCGATAATGGTAATAAATATATATTAGTTGTGATTGACTTGTTTTCGAGATTTTGTCGTTTATATGCAATTTCAAATCGAAATACGGAAACAGTGATTACTTGTTTAAGCAATTGTTTCTCGCTTTTAGGTTACCCTAAGACGCTCATATCAGATAATGCTCTTGAGTTTAAATCAGTGGCACTCAAGCAGTTTGCAAAATTACATGCCATTGCAAAAAAGGAAGTTTTGGCTTACAGCCCACATTCTAATGCTATTGTGGAGCGCAACAATAAAAAAATTACTAATCTTTTGAAACTCTATGTAAATACACTTGTTAATGTAGAGTGGGACCAATTATTGGAAGTAGTAGAAAATGCCTTGAATAATTCTTTAAATTCTACTATTGGCGAAACACCAAGCTATGTGATGTTTAATCGCGATACATGTGTTTATTACCAGTCCGAAAATTTTGATTCAGTCATTTACAGCTTTGATGTAGAATTAGATTTAGTGAATATCAGAGCTAGAGAAGCCGTTCGAACCGTGGAAAATATTAGAAATTTAATTATTAACAACACAACAGAGCGAAATCTCTATAGAAATCTTAAGCGGCGCAACAAGGATATTAGCGTGGGAGATAGAGTTCTTTTGAAAAATCATGGGAAAAAATTTAAATTAGATCTAACATGGATAGGGCCTGCGGTAGTCCAAAAAGTGAAACGTAATTACGCTGACATTAAAATTGGATCTAAAATTATTAGAAGTAATCTTAATCATTTGTTACCACTCAAACAGGTCAAATCTGTGAGTTAAAAAGACGAGTTCATTGGACTATATGACGTTCTAACTAATCAACGAGTAACGAATTACCCTTTTTATCGTTGTTTACTCCGTTTTACCGTTTTTTTTCACCTTTTTACCGTTGTTTTACCGTTTATCAATAATGTTAAGAAATATAATCATAATTTTAGATGCATTTTTTTCGCTATATGCAATATGCTTTGCGTTCATATTAACCTCAGTAATCAATGCGTTGTATTTTTATATGTTAATCTTACTGTTGCTTTATGCTCACGTAATTTGATGTAATGTTTAGGCATTTACCACAGAGGAATTTGTACTGTCTCGTTTAGCTGTCGCTAAAACGGTTCATTAATTTTTTTTCTCGAATTCACTCAGACATTCGTATTGCTAAATTGACAGTTTTAATCATGAACGGATGCGCCGAAGGCGAATTGCAAATCGCTGAGGTTGCTGTTCACTTTGCGAGATGGGTTGTTTTGACACTGCGTGCTATTTTTGTTCCGTCGGAATGTTCGACGATCAGCAAAATTTAGATTACATTCGTGAGAAAGGAGTCTTGTCACCTGACACATTTTTTTTCGGTAGGCTTAGAACTTATATTTTTTATGCGGGACTGTCGTGGTTGATTAAATGACTCTTGTCAGACAACCAAGATTTGATACCAAATTATATGTTGTATTTATTTTATTTCATTTACCGGTCATGCTAATCTTTTTTGTATCCTTCCTTTCAGGAGCGAGAGTTCGATGGGAAACGCCCAGTCCAACATAGACGTAGACACCCTGGTGTCGGCCCTATCAACGCACTCAACCACTATCAACGAACAGTGGATAAACGAAAATTCCACCATGGAGCTGTTACCCGATCGAGTCACGGACATCCTAATTATGGGCCTAGTCCTTATAACCATGGGCATGGGCACAATACTTTACCACGTCAAACAAGGGGTAAAGGTGCTTGCGCGGATGCAGCGTGAGGATTTTTCAAGAAGTCTCTCCAGAGGGAGGCCGCCACGCATCCTCCAGCAGGAGCAGTAAGGATTAACATTGCGCGCGATGTGGTAGTGTTTAATTTACCTCACGTAAAGCGGGCAGGACGTCCCCGAGATGCAGGACGACAGAACCGTCCCTGTAACTCTGCAGGTGTGCGACGAGTTTAGATTGGAAAATTTACTGAAAATGTATTAATTGGAAAATTGATTCGAAAATTGGTTTGAAAATTTTGAAATATTGGCGCGCAGTGATTGCAGGATATGTATGTCGCATGAAACACGCGATAAAATATGCGCGCAGTGTTCTATTTAATCTATTATTTAATCTATTTAACCCATGTTTTAATTTAAGTTTTTTTACGATTGACGCGTTAATTCCCAAAATTTTAATTAGTAATTTAATTTCGTTATTTATTTTGAGTTTCGAAGGTTGACATTTATAGTTTGAAATGGTGTGTTTCGTTTGCTCTATTAAATTTTTTGAGGGTGCTATTTCCGATGTTTTGCGACAAATTTTAAATGTATTTAATATGTGTCAAATGACAATGATCGAATGGTATTTGCGGTAATCCCTATATTTAATGATATATAATTGGTGAATTGGTTTGAGTTGAATTAACGTATGTTGACGGATAGGATGGCGTTTTATGGCGTTTACTATTATTCATATGAATGGCGTTTCAATATTTGATCCCTACATCGTTCTACATGGCTGACGACGTGCAGAGAATTTATATTGCACGGTAAGTCAATTGCTTTGCCTTCGCGTGTTCTCATTGCTTTCGCTATTTTTTGCTTTTAGTTATTAAGTTTTTTTTATGATGACATGCCTTAAATTTTGTGTTGAAGTCGTACTAAACGTTGTTTGAATCCTTCTCTTAGGGGTTGATTGAGGTAATATGTTAATAATTTGAACGGGTCTTGGAAAAAAAAACAAAAGGGGTTTTAACATTTTTAGTTGAATGCGGTTTTTCTAACTGTTGAATTTTTGCGGTGTATTAAGTTTATTTTTAGTGTTCTAAAAAAATTTTGGCTTAATCCTTGTGCGATTTTTGGCGTTCTATTTATTTTGCCATGTGGATAACCTAACTGATTCGGCAGGGGGTGAATTGGTAAAAAGCATTTTTTTATTTAGCATGCGTTTTACTGTGTTCTAGTTTTAGAGTTTTAGTTAGAGCTTTGGTTCTAGCTTTAGTTTGTGCGTTTTATTAATCAACGTGTTTGTTGCGTTACCCTATAATCATTTCTTGGTAATGCAACAGTTTTAGTTTCCGTAGTGTAGTAACCGTAAATGTTTCTTTAACATGTTTCCTACGGTTTATTTTGTTCTTCGTTGGAGCTACTGACATTTTTTTTCTTTCTCCTCCGCGTTCTAATTTTTAATGCGTTAAATGCTTTACCTATCATCTAACTGCTTTGCGTTTATTCTATAATCTTTTTTGGTGATGTAATCGGTTCTTGTGTTTTTTAACTATGAGTTTAGTGATGTATCGAAGTTTTTATTTACGATAGGGTACGTATATATAATGTTCGCTCGAGTTACCCTCGTGATTGCTTGTTGTGCTTGAAACTATAATAAGGCTTGGCGTGATAACAGTTGTTAATTTCTTTTGCTTTTGATAATATAAATTGCGATACGGTTAACGTAATTTAATGAACAACGGTTACGAGCGATTTCATAATAGTTCTTTTTCGTTTGGAATTGTCGTTTAATTTTTTTCTCAAATAATTTATTGTCAATTCATGAATTGTACTTTCATTGATTGCTTTAATTCTGCGAATCCTTGAATTTCGTTTAAAAGTTTTATTATTTTTGTGTGGTGCTCTCTCAACATTCGGGGGGGGGGGGGGGGAGCTATATGCGGCATCTCCGCACATGTTTATCTGTAGAAGCATTTTCTGTATCTGGAGGACACCTATAAAGGGCCGCTCTTATCGAGGCCGGGTGCTCAATCCATCAACATCCCGTCTTCTGTCAACACCTAGCTAAATAAACCCCGCCAAGCTTCACAAGTGTTTCCCTGCCCGTATATTTTGGTGGCCTATCTTCAGGGGAAGACTGCCCGTATAATTGTTATTTCATTAATTAACATTTTGTTGTGAATGAGCACGCTGGTATTGCGTGGTTACTATGCGTTAAATTAATTATGCCGATGTTTGAAGTTTAAGTTAACCGTTTTTCTTATTTTGTTTTTTTGGAGTGTGGTACTCTCTCTCAATATTCGGGAGGGGGACCAATGTGCGGCATCTCCGCACATGTCTATCTGTAGTAGCATTGTCTGTACCTGGACGACACCTATAAAAGGCCGCCCTTGTCGAGGCCAGGTGCTCATTCATACAATTACCTGCCTTCAACCAATGTGCAGTCATCTATCTGGGTATTAGTACTAAACAGAGGTGATATAAGCCGATCATGTCGAGGCATAGCTGCTCACTCCTGTTTTGCTTCCCTTGCTGATAACATCTAGCGGATCACTCTTGTACTGCCGTCCACGCCAATAACATCTACCAATAAATCGTCCCAGCCTTCACTCCGAGTTTACTTCTACCTGCGTAGTACGCACATTTGGTGGCACAGCATGTGGTGAACTCAACCCACATTCGTGAACTCATAAGTGTTACAGTGGATTTCAAGTGTTCTGTGTTAAACATCCTTTGAACAGTATTAAATCCTGATGTGTACCGGGAATAACAATCAACTGTGGCAACCGCAAGAAACAACAATTGTTTTCGGAATAGGTGTACCGAAAAGAGTGTTACAAGAAGCATACGCCCAAATCAGCATTTTGCTACACCACGATTCACCGCTACGAACAAGAGTTTTAATATATGAAGCAGGCGACGACATCGAATTGGTCTTCGAAGTAAAGATTGCAGCGTTCTCAGCGTCAACCATGGAGTGAATTCTACATCTACAATTCTACAAGAAGTGAATTCTAAATCTACAAGTGCTAAAAACAATTTAATTGTGTTGAGATAAATTACTGCGATAGCATCAATAACAGTAGCAGTAATTTGCATCAGTAACAGTAGCAGTGCATTGCATCAATAACTGTACGAGTGAAGTGACACATACTTTCATTTAGAATTAAAAATTCTTAAACGTGGTGCACTGTATCTTCGTGTAAAAAGAAGTATCATCTTGCTGTACCAGTCGACATCATTGCCGTACCTGCATTGACTGTTCCCCCACCCATCTTGCCTGCCACGACGAAGTGAGCTGCTGTTGTCTTCTTGTCTCAGATAAGTCTTTAGGAAAAAGCATTTTCTGTAACTAGATGCAAGCGGTCTCGTTCTCTGAGCAGCGCATTCTTTTTGTTGCAAATATTGCTGCGGACGTCTTGTGCCGTACCCACTTCCTGTGTAGCTTTGCAGACAGTCAGTTTGAGTCTGTGCTTGGTGGACGACGGATCTGCGTCAGTCAAGATCGGTTTAGCAGTTTACCCCATTTTTACATTTAAATTAACATTGTAAGTTTCACATTTTGCATAAATTAAGTAATAGTGTTAGTGAAAGTGTAATGAACACTTTGAATTAAACTTTTGAAGCCTTAAATTGATAGAAATTCACGTTTTTGCTGTGGAGCAGCAATATTTTTTTTCTAACGTAACAGATACTGTTGACCAGTAAAAAGTTTTGTAGTGGCGCTAAAAATTTAAATTTTCAGGATTAGTGACGCTACTCTTGTTTTTCAATTAGAGTATTGATGATAAGGTATTGATATTATTGATGTCATTATTTTTGTGTGCTATTAGTTAATTTTTGTGTGTATTACTTGCATTTCTGTGTTTATTATCATTCTCGGAGTACGATATTACTTATTGAATGAATTTTAAGTGAATTCTGGTATTGAATTGTTGATTTTTAGTGGAATAGGGAATTTTAAATGACCTAAGGAAATACGACACATGTCGGATTATTCTGATTCTTTGGATAGTGATGAGGAAGTAGTTCGAACAGAGGCTACGGTAACTAAATTCTGACGTATTTCTAAACCTAGAGTAACTAGTGTGACTCAAGTACCGACCATGGCGACCCCAACAACAGCAGGGCCTAGTTCTAGTGTTACTAGTAATGTAAACACAACACAACTAGCACGTGATATTGCTGCTAACATGAATGTACCGAATGTAGGCACGATAATGACGAATGCGGAGCTTCCAACGTTCCGTGGAAGACGCCGGGTCCATGATTCTGAGTTTCTCGAAAATAAGAGTTTTCACACTCACATACAAAATCTAAAGGCATATCTAAGTTTGTTGCCTGATGCCACTAGTGATGAACGTCGTAAGGAGTTCCTAGTACGCTCCGCTAATAAGAACGTAGGTGACTTCAACTCCGTAGTTACGAAATTAGTTAATGCGGACCTCCATTATTCTTTTGATCAGGTAGTTCAGATTCTTGAGGACATTTACGTTTCGCGTGGAGAAAAGAGTATTCATGCCTTGGCTTGCGACCTAAACGAGTTGCAACTAGTTAAAAATAATGCACTATCTGCACAAATGGTCAATGCATTTTCGAAAATAAGAAAGCTGACTGAGAGCATCCTTAATTCAAATTCCTTAGGTTGGCAGAGAACTGCATACTTTCAAGCCTGCACAACACAAGCAGAGTTAAAAAAATTCGTAGGCGATAGTATTTCATACAGTCTCGCGTTGTCAATCTTAGGCCCGCTTCTTGATGAGAGTTTTGCTAGGAAAATCTTTGAGACGCAATTCAGCTCAGCGGAGGAGTTGTTAGCTAGGTTAATTTCAGTTGTGCGCAGCCAATCCGAGACAAAAAAGATCCTTGCGCAAAAAGTTCAGTTCAGATACGAACAGGAGAGTTACCTAGGTGAAGTAAACAGTGACTTTGATGAAGGCTTTGAGGCCGCAGAGCAGTTCCCGGAGAGTGAGGTGTGCTACGGAACGGTTGGAAATTATCGTAGGAATTTTCGATCAGGTGTACGTAGGATCGTACCTAGACCCTGGCTCGCACGAAATACTCGTACTAGGGGTAGAGAGTTAAACAGTTATGTAGGTGATCGAGGAATTGGTGCCTTAGAGTGTAATATGATGAAGTCTGAGAGTAGTAGTTCTAGTGGTCAGGTTGCAGGAAATTCAGGAGGAATTTCAGGAACGAAAAAAGCGGGATTCCCGTACTGTAACTCATGTTCCATGGTAGGGCACTTTGAATGTAGACCGCAAAGAGGTCAGTTTCCGAGAGGATGCTTTGCCTGCGGTGGAACGCATGTAGTAAAGAATTGTAGAGCGAGCGGTACGGAAGTCCGCAACTATAGGGCGTATTTACGCGGTAGAGGTAACTCAAATCGAGGTAAAAATGAAGTCCATTGGGCGGAAACCGAGTCAAGTAGTTTTTTAAGCTAGATAGAGGAAGTAAGGGAGAGTTAAAGCAGATTGAGCCCGAGTTAATTAGCGGTACCAAACTCGTTAAACTGGAGACCGTGGTAATCCCAGATACCACCGAATTAACCAAATCGTATGTTGACCCTGTGTTTAACTGTAAAAATAGATATAGTTTATTACAAGAAGAAGAGCTTGAAAATGACCATTGTCAAGGCAAAACGGTGGAATCATATTTTTCTGTGTCCGTTGTAAAGAATGTTGATAAAAATTCTGGATTAGTGGCATTCAAGGAGTGCAACAAGCCGACAATCATTATTCGAAATAACGATCAGTATCTGAATGCCTTGCTTGACAGTGGATCGGAGAAGTGCCTTATTAGTTACAGACAGATTAAAAATTTGAGTGATGAAGTCAAGCCGAGTAAATTAAGAGTCAAGGGGATAAGCGGAAAAAGCGACGTGACCGGTGAGGTAGAGTTATCCATTAAAATCCCGGGCACCAGTAAAGTAATTAAAACCAGTGCACTTATTGTCCGTGAAGCTAAATTTAACTATGATTTAATTCTAGGTCGTGACGTATTAAAAGACGCCGTCATTAACTTCAGAGAGAAGGAACTTCTTTGGAATAATGTTGCAATTCCTTTTCAAGATTTAAATGTGGAACCTTTGTTAAGCAGAGAGGTTGTAATGTGAAATATAGTGAATAGTGATTGTCTATTATCAGAGATTGCGGTCGCCAGAAAGACCAAGAGGCAATTAAAAAATGATGACTGCAGCAGGAAAAATGATGACTGCGGCAGAAACAATGCTGACTGCAGGAGAAAAAATGCTGACTGCGGGACAATGAGAGCTGCGGTAGCTCAGAGACAGACCATGAGAGCTGCGGTAGCTCAGGCACAGACAATGAGAACAAAACAATTAATTGTTCATTGTAATCAGGCTGAAGTACCTGGTAATTCGCTTAACGTTGTTTATGGGTTCATTAGGAAACCAATTGTAGGAGAATATATGGTTCTCAAAAGATGTTTTGACAATGGTGCCTTCATAGCTGACTCAATTGTGCATGTAAATGAAGACGGTGTGGTACCGGTCATGATTCTAAATGCTAATGAGGAGACGTTGTACTTCTCTGAGAACACGATGCTATGCAACGTGGAATTGATAAAATCTGATGATATTGAGAGCGAAGTATACCTGACGAGCGTGGAAACAGCGCTCAGAGATGCAGCTGACGTTGAAGTAAATTTTGTTGCGGGGTCAGATACGATGGAAGTTAAATCGACGTGTGGTGGAAAGGATACCATGGTTGATAGGAAACTTTGTTCGGAAGCTGATACTCGTGGCAGAGGTGTAATTTCTGTTGATATTGTTGATAATAAGAAGTTAGAATCGAATGGAGAAGTGGGAGTAATTAATGCAGAAGTAAATGTAGGTTTAATGCAAGGAGGTTTGATAAGTGGAGAAAGTGGAGAAAAGGAGTCAAGACGTGACCTGACAGTCAAAGACGTTTCATGCAATGAGGAAGACGTGCAATTACCTTTAATTGAATTGTTGAATAAGTACCGCGATGTGGTAACACTCGAAGGAGAAAAAATAGGAGTTACCAATATTTTAAAGCATCAAATTCAGTTGAAGCCAGATGCTCCAGTATTAAATTTAGTTCCCTATCGCATACCTCACAAGTATCAAGAGGAGGTAATGCGGATAACTAATGATATGCTAGATCAGGGTATTATTGAAGAGTCAAACTCTGACTTTAATTTCCCTGTGATAGTAGTTAAAAAAAAATCGGGAGATTTGCGGCCCGTAATCGATTTCCGAGCTTTAAATACGGTACTTATTAAACAATCATACCCCCTCCCACGTATAGACGACATTTTAGCTACTTTAGGAAATAACGCGTGGTTCTCTAACATTGACCTACGCAGTGCTTTCCATCAGATTGAGTTAGAAAAAGAAAGTAGGAAGTATACTGCTTTTAGTGTCAATTACCGTAAGTACCAGTTCTGTAGGGTACCGTTCGGACTCTCAACGAGTCCGGGAATATATCAAAAACTCATGATATCAGCGCTTTCACCCATTTTGGGGAAAGTCGCGTTTGTATTTCTTGATGATATATTGGTATTTTCTAAAAATAAAATTCAACATTTAATGGATTTAGAAAGCGTTCTTAAAATGCTTAGATCCGGAAATTTATCCTTGAAGCTTGAGAAATGTAATTTCTACAAGCAAGAAATAGAATATCTTGGCCATATCATAGCCGCAGATGGAATTAAATGTAAATATTCGAAAAAATTACAAGATTGCCGAGCGCCAGTCAATGTTAAAGAATTACAACAGTTTTTAGGGTTGGCTAACTATTTTCGGAATTTCCTACCTAATTTTGCTGAAATAGCAAGTTCTTTGTATAATCTTTTGAGGAAAAATGTTACTTATACTTGGACAGACGAGTGCCAAAGAAGTTTTGAGTACTTGAAATCTTTATTGACGTCAGACAGAGTTTTAAGACATCCTGACTATAGTAAAGACTTCCATGTGTTCACTGATGCTTCCAATTCAGGAATAGGTGCTGTATTAATGCAAGCGGATGATTCTAGCGACAAAATTTTGAGACCTGTTGCTTATTACAGTAAAAATTTGAATTCTAGTCAGCGTAGATATTCCACTACGAAGAAAGAGTTCTTCGCCATTAATTGTGCTTTAAAATACTTTAAGTATCTAATAACGGGATATACGGTGCGTGTCTATACAGACCACCGTCCCTTGGCACCCTTGTTTAACAAGAAATTACCTGAGGACACCAACATGGCCCGCTGGTGCTTAAATGTTCACTCTTTCAATCCTATTGTAAAATACCTTCCTGGGAGAGAAAACGTTGTGGCTGACTATCTAAGCCGTTTATCAGTTGATAATGATAAATTAAATCTTAAAGAATTAAATGATTGTGAGGATTTGCAAGTCGCTAATGAATCGGAAGTATGCATTGCAGAGACACGTGCGCGCAAGCGACAGACGCATGCCCGCATGCCGACAGACGAGGTGAATGAACCGCCGGTTAGAGACAGCGACGATGCAGACGTACCCAAGCTGATAGACTACGTACCGACAGAGTCTGAGATATCTTGGACGATTAAGGAATTTATCGACGAACAAAACAACGACGCTTTCTGTATAGAGATTAAGAATGCTTTATTGCATGACAGTGTTTCGAACATTCCTGACTTAGAGAAGTTTCTGGTTTTAAATAATATTCTTTATAGACGTAGAGAAATCGATAATCGACCGAGTACAATTTTGACAGCAGTAGTACCTAATTCTTTAATGTGTAAAGCTGTTTTAGCGATACATAGTTTATATCACAATGATTACAAGCATACTTTGTTCAAATTTAAGTTGAAATATTGGAATCAATTAGAGAAAACTATTGTACGGAAATTTGTTAAGGATTGCGAGGTTTGTAAAATTCTTAAAGCAAGACCTTCAGTTCCAATCAAAATTTTGACAGCTCCAATAGCTACAAAACCTTTTGAGGTTGTGTCTATGGACCTGTTAGGCCCGCTTAAAGTTACCGATAAAGGGAATAGGTACATACTCGTAGTGATAGACCTTTTTTCACGTTTCTGCAGGTTGTATGCGATCTCCAATCGCAGTACTGAAACAATTATTGAGTGTCTAAGTAACTGTTTTGCACTACTAGGTTACCCCAAAACACTCATCTCAGATAACGCGTTAGAATTCACGTCAGTGGCGTTAAAGCAGTATGCAAAAATTCATGATATTGCTAAGAGAGAAGTTTTAGCTTATAGCCCACATTCTAATGCGATCGTTGAACGCAATAATAGAAAAATAAGTAATCTTTTACGGTTATATGTAAACACTCTTACACATACCGAGTGGGATCAATTACTTGAAGTAGTTGAGAATGCGTTAAATAATGCATTAAACTCTACGTTAGGCGACACGCCGAGTTTCGTGGTATTCAACCGCGATACGTGCCCCTTCTATCAGGCAGAAAATTTCGATTCAGTAACATATAATTTTGATAATGAATTAGATTTAGTTAATATTAGAGCCAGAGAAGCCGTTCGAACAGTAGAAAATATCAGAAATTTAATTATCAATAACACGACGGAGCGAAATCTCTATAGAAACCTTAAGCGGCGCAACAAAGATATTAACGTAGGTGACAGAGTTCTTTTAAAGAACCATAATAAATCCCATAAGCTTCAATTAAATTGGATTGGACCTGCGATCGTCCAGAAAGTGAAACGTAATTATGCTGATATCAAAATTGGATCTAAAATAGTTAGGAGTAATATTAATCATTTGTTAACCCTTACAAAGGTAAAAAATGTGAGTTAGAATAACAATTGCATTATATTTTTGACGTTGAAAACACGACGATTTACGTGTAACCTTTTTACCTTCGTTTTAACAGTTATCAATAATGCTAAGGATGTAATCATAATTTTAAGAGTTTTTTTTGCTATTTGCAAATACGTTTTGCGTTCATTTTAATCTCAGTAATCCGTTGTATTTTATAGGTTGTTCTTATTCTTACGATGTAATCAAGTCAAATGAGATTATGTTAGGTATTTTACCCCTGAGGAATTTGTACCGTCTAGCTTTCAGTGTCGCTAGGACGTTTTATTAATTTTTTTTTCTCAAATTCACTCAGACATTCGTATTGCTAAATTGACGGTTTTTAATTGTGAACGTTGATCAGGCTGTGAATTGAGTTCGCTGAGCCAGAACTTTATGCAGCGAGACGCGCACTTGCGGTCTTGCCGAGCTATTTTTATCTGACCGGAATGTCACTGATCTAGATGTCAATGATTCCGATCGTTCGACGATCAGCGGAAATTTAAATTAAATTCATAAGGCAGGTGTCTTGTCACCTGACACATTTTTTTTTCTCAGCGATCAGCGATTATATTTTGTATGCGAGAGTTATCGTGGTTCAATGACTCTTGAGAGTCAACCAAGATTGATACCAAATTGTAGGTTGTATTTATTTTATTGTACAACGGCCATGCTAATCTTGTTTGTATCTTTTGATTTCAGGAATGGGCAATGCACAGAGTAATATAGACGTGGATACCCTCGTCGCGGCTTTGTCCACCCACTCAACGACGATAAACGAAAAGTGGGTGGAAGAAAACGCAGTAACCAGGATGGAGTTACTGCCAGACCGTGTAACCGACATCGTTATCATGGGATTAATCCTATCTACGATGATTATGGGGACTATACTCTACCATATCAAGAAGGAAGTAAAGATGTTAACGGCGACGCAGCGGGAGAATTTTTCTCATGCCATGGCGCGGGGCAGGCCGCCAAGGGTCCTCCATCAGGATCAATAATTCACGTCGCGCGCGATCTTGTGGTGGTGAATGTGTCACACTTAGGGCGGGCTGGACGTCCCAGAGATGCAGGCCGTCCCAGTAAATCCTGCGGTGCGCGACGAGTTTAAGTTGAAAATAATAGGGTGAAAAAATTTCATTGAAACGAAATTAGAAATAATCGGAAAATAATCGGGAAGTGATTAGGTATTAGTTGAAAAGTGAAGCGTTCCGAAATTATGTGCGTATCGCGAGAAATATGCGATGCAATGCGCGCAGTGTTTTTTCTATCCATGCTTTTAATATTATGTTTAGGTTAATTTGTTAAGCATGCGTTTAGTTTAAGTATACTATTTTTAGTTTAAGTATACTATTTTTCTTTAATCGTGTGACAATTCGAAATTCGACATTGCGATTTTTTATTTTTGTTTTGTTTGAATTTTTCTAATAGGAGTTGTTGCGAAAATAGGAAATTATTTGCAATCATGTAGGGTGTTTGGTTTATTTTTCGATATTCCGTGGATTATTTTTACCAATATGAAATGGCGTTTGACTATTTACCCTTTACGACGTTCTGCCGGCTGTCGACGTGCTGATTATATTTGAGCACGGTAAGTCAGCAGCTTCGCTTTTTTGCGTGTTTCCTTTGCTTCGCTTTTATGCTTTTAATTATTAAGTTTTTCTTAATTTTTTCAAATGCATTATCATTATTCTGTTTAGAGCGTTTTAAAAATTTATTTTTAAATGCTATGTTTTTTTTGGTTGTATGAGGTAAAAGGGTAACTGGTTAACAAAAACAAAAGTGTTTAAGCATTTATTTTGACTGTGGTTTCGGTGCGTAAAATTTATTTTCTTGAATTTCTAAAAAATTTACTTATCCGTATTTTTCGTTTTGGCGTTTATATTTGGTTAATATATACTACACCAGGTTGTCTTAGCAGAGAGGATAAAGTATTAAAGTATTAGTAGGGAATATTTTTTTTTCTTTCTTTCTTTGGTTAACATGTTTCTGCGACTTGAAATCAGTAAGTTAATTAATTTATTTTTTTTTCTTGAAGTTCTAACATGTTTTTTGCTAATGCATTCTAGGTTAATGCGTTTTAACTATAATCTTTTGCTTGCGTTAACCAATAACATATTTAGTGGTGTTGACGGTTCTTCTTTACCAGTTTTAAACTGCGTGTTTTACTCGCTTTTGCTTATTTTGCTTTTTATATGTTAAGTTTCTATGACAATATGCAATAATTTTCTGTGTTGCGATCATGCTAAACTTTGGGTTATGTTTAATCCTGGTTGTGGTTTGATTGCGGTAATAAACTAAGTTTTAAAAAAAGGTGTTTGAAAAAAAAGGAGTTACATTTTTTTTTTGAATGCGGTGTTCTACATTTATTGATGTTTCGGTTTATTAATTTGATTTTCAATGATCCTAAACATGTGTTTAAATTTATAGTGTTTTGCGTTTTAAATTTACTATGTGGATAACTAACCTGATTTGCAGGGGGTAAGTTAGTTAAGCATTTTTCTTTTAGCACGTGGTTTTATTATGCTTTAGTTTAGACCTTTAGTTGGTTCTAGCTTAGTTTTTGTGGTTAATTAGTCAAGTGTTAACGTGTTAGTTTTCTAGTTGCGTTTACCTAACCGTTTTTTTGGTAATGTGACAGTTAGCTTGCGTTTTTTATTTTTAAAGCAAGTATGTGCAATATTGTTCGCGGAGGCATACTTTGTTTTGCTTGTTCTTTTCTATATTATAATAACGCTTGGCTGGTGCGATTAAACATTTGATTAATAATTTTTTTTTGCTATTATGAATGTTGTAAGAGTAAACGTAATTTGATTTTTGATATTTACGAAGAACGATTCGTAAAGATGCCTGCATATCATATGGTTCTTTAAAGCTTGATTATTGTTTTATTTTGCAGTAAATTAATTGATATTTTATTAAGCTTTGAGAAAAACTTGTGAGTTAATTGGTTTGAGTATGTTTAACTGGTGCAATTAGTTCAATTAATTTTGCATTTAATTGAGTTCATTTTGAAGTGTAGCTTTCACTCGTTTTGGGGGGGGGGGGAGTTATGTGCAGTCATCTATCTGGGTATTAGTACTAAACAGAGGTGATATAAGCCGATCATGTCGAGGCATAGCTGCTCACTCCTGTTTTGCTTCCTTTGCTGATAACATCTAGCGGATCACTCTTGTACTGCCGTCCACGCCAATAACATCTACCAATAAATCGTCCCAGCCTTCACTCCGAGTTTACTTCTACCTGCGTAGTACGCACACCAACACCTAGACAGTAAAACTTCCCAAGCCACTCGTGTTTTATCCTGCCCTGCACACAGTAACGCTATGAAGATAGTGTACGGTTTTGTTAAGAAAGTAACTCCTGGAGAGTATTTAATTTCGAAAAGATGTCTTGAAAATGGAGCCCTCTTGGCTGAGTCCATTGTTCGTGTTGAGGAAGATGGCGTGGTGCCTGTAATGGTTCTAAATGCACAAGAAGATGCTATTTACTTAACCGAGAATACCATGTTATGCAACTTGGAATTAATTTCAGCTGATGAGATCGAGAAAGAAATGTATATCACTAGCGTTGAAACAGCACTTAGAGACGCTAATAATGTGGAAATAAATTCTGACGCGGTGTCGGATACAATGCAGTTTGTCCCGGCTGGTGGTGGAATTAAGGCCATAGTAGAGAGGAAATTTGGGTTGGAGTCTGACGCTCGCGGTAAAAATCAAGTTCTCGCTGGTGATGAGGAGTTGGGAGTTAATGCACAAGTAGGTGTGTCGTGTGGAGGAAAGCAGGAAGTACGACGTTCTTTAACAAATGATGATATTTCATGTCATGAAGAGGATATGCAGTTACCTTTAGTAAACTTATTAAATAAGTTTCGTGATGTAGTTACGCTAGAAGGGGAAACTATAGCTGTTACAAACATTATGACGCACCGGATTAAGTTGAAACCGGGTGCACCTGTACTGAATTTAGCTCCATACAGAATTCCTCATAAGCATCAGGAAGAAGTGATGAAAATTACTAATGACATGCTTTCACAGGGAATAATTGAGGAATCGATGTCTGACTGGAATTTTCCAGTCATAGTGGTTAAGAAAAAGTCCGGACAGCTCAGGCTCGTTATAGATTTCAGGGCCCTTAATAAAGTTTTGGTGGAAGAATCTTATCCTATACCCAGAATTGATGAAATATTATCAACTTTAGGAGGTAACATGTGGTTCACTAATTTAGATCTGCGTTCGGTCTTTCATCAGGTCGAATTAGACCAAGAGAGTAGGAAATTTACTGCTTTTAGTGTTAACTATCGGAAGTTCCACTTCCGTAGGATCCCATTTGGTTTGAGTACGAGTCCTAGTGTTTTCCAGAGGGTGATGACCTCTGCCCTTGCACCTATTTTGGGGAAATTAGCATTCGTTTTCTTGGACGATATTTCAGTATATTCCAAAAATAAAAATCAGCACTTGACTGACATTGGAAGCGTCCTTAAGATGCTTCGATCCGGTAACCTGTCCTTGAAGCTTGAGAAATGTCATTTTTTCAAGAAAGAAATTGAATATTTGGGGCACATTATTGCCGCAGATGGTATTAGATGTAAAAATTCGGAGAAACTGCAGACTTACAGGGCTCCTGTTAATGTGAAGGAATTACAACAGTTCCTTGGTTTAGCTAACTATTTCCGCAATTTCTTGCCTAACTTTGCTGAGGTTGCATACCCTCTGTACAGACTTTTAAGAAAAGACGTTGACTATGAGTGGACCGACGAATGCCAGAAGAGTTTTGTTTTTATTAAATCTGCATTGACTTCTGATACGGTTTTAAGACATCCTGACTACACTAAGGATTTCCACGTATTTACGGACGCGTCTAACTCTGGAATCGGAGCCGTCTTGATGCAGACAGAGGATTCAAGTGATCAAATTTTGCGCCCCGTGGCTTATTATAGTAAAAGTCTGAACTCAAGCCAGAAGCGGCATAGTACCACCAAAAAAAGAGTTCTTTGCGGTATATTCAGCTCTAAAATATTTTAAATATTTAATTACTGGCTATCCTGTCCGTGTCTATACGGACCACCGGCCCCTTTCGCCGCTTTTTGCTAAAAAACTCCCTGAAGATTCCAGCATGGCAAGATGGTGTATAAACGTGCATTCTTTTGATCCTATTGTAAAATATTTTCCTGGGAAACAAAATTTCGTAGCTGATTATTCAAGCAGACTTCCTATAAATGATGAAAAATTAACCATTAAAGAACTAGAGCGCTGTGATGCTCTGGAATCAGCGCTTGAATCAGATGTCTGTGTCGTGGAGACTCGATACCAGAAAAAAAGAGACATGACTAGACACGAGGTGGTTGACCCGCCGCCTAGCGACAGTGCTGACGACGCAGCAAGTAAAGAGGCTCGTCCCAAGCTCATTGACTATGTACCAAAAGATACTGAGATTTCTTGGACTATAAAAGAGTTTATCGACGAGCAGGAAAAAGATCCTTTTTGCATAGAAGTTGAAGAAGCTTTACTGCATGGCAGTGTTTCTAAAATTTCAGACCTACAGAAATTTTTATTTCTGAACGAAATTTTGTACCGACGTAGACAGATTGACAATCGACCTAGTACGATATTAACTGCAGTGGTACCTAACTCTTTAATGGGTAAAGCTATTTTGGCAAATCATTCGATGTTTCATACTGATGATGCACACACGTTGTTTAAATTTAAAATTAGATTTTATAATCATTTGGAAAAAACGATTGTGCAAAAATTCGTACGAGATTGTGAAGTTTGTAAATTAATTAAGGCAAGACCTTCTGTGCCAATTAAAATTTTGACTGCTCCAATAGCGAAAGAACCATTTGAAGTTGTATCTATGGACTATCTTGGTCCACTAAAAGTTAATGATAATGGCAACAAGTACATTTTAGTAATTAGTGACCTTTTTTCTAGGTTTTGCGGATTGTACGCGACTTCTAATCGTCGTACGGACACGGTAATTTCATGTTTAAGCCATAATTGCTTTTCTATCTTTGGGTTTCCTAAAACTTTAATAACCGATAATGCATTAGAATTCAAGTCGGTAGCGGTAAAGCAGTTTGCTAATATTCATGCCATCGCGAAAAAAGAAGTATTGGCTTACAGTCCTCATTCAAACGCTATAGTAGAGAGAAATAATAAGAAAATAACCAATTTGCTTAAGCTAAACGTAAATTCGCTCCCTCATGCCGAGTGGGATCGGTTGCTTGAGGTGGTTGAAAATGCACTGAACAATGCTCTAAATTCTACTTTAGGCGAAACTCCTAGTTTCGTGAGGTTCAATAGAGACACCTGCGCATTTTATCAATCCGAGAGTTTTGATACCATTACTTACAGTTATGATGAAGAATTAGATTTAGTAAATTTTCGAGCAAAAGAAGCCGCCCGGACAGTAGAGAATATTGGAAATTTGATATTGAATAACACAGCGGAAAGAAACCTTTACGGAAACATCAAGCGTCGAAATAAAGACGTCAAGGTAGGCGACCGTGTGCTTTTGAAAAATCACGAGAAAAAACATAAGCTTGAATTAACTTGGCTAGGGCCAGCAGTGGTTCAGAAGGTCAAGCGTAATTGGGCTGAGGTTAAAATTGGTTCCAAAATTTATAAAAGCAATTTAAACCACATATTACCCTTGAGGGTGGTTAAACTGTGAGTTAGAAAGACAAGTTTCTGACGACGCAACGACTCGACGAATTACGATTTACTATGTTACCTTGTTTAACATTTGCACTAAGGTTAATAATCATAGGTTAAGGAGTTTTGCTATGTAAAATGCGCAGTGTTTCATAAGTTGAGTTTCATTATTATTCTCAGTAACCCATATGTTATACGTTCAGCCATTTGTTCTGCGTTTTTTAGGTTAATTTGGTTTAAGTGTTGATTTTGACCTGAATGTTTAAAGGAATGTGTATCTATCTATATTAACCCTGAGGGTTAATAACCCTTGTCTCTAAGACGCCTTTATTACTCTTTGCGTTTCGCTAACAATGTTACTTCGATCGCCTAGAAATGTTGCTGAATTGACATTTTCAATGGTGGGCGAATTCTTCGACTGCTAAATGCAATCGCTGATGTTGCAGTACATCACGTGAGATAGGCTGTCTTGACGCTGCGGCGCAACTCACAGTGCTATTTTTAGTTCCAGTTGGAATGTTCTGTTATCAGCACAATTGAATTTGAATTCATACAGTGGTTGGTTGCTACCCGACCGAGGGTTCGATACGAATTTATTTTTACTTTTTAGATGATCTTTATCATGAACATTAAATGAACATTATCAGGCCACTGAGGTCCTTGTATCAAGATTTTATGTTTGTGAGTTAGGTTTTTTTCTGTTTTTTATGTTGGTCATGCTAATCGGTTCTGTGTCTTTCCTTTGCAGGGGCACAAGGCTCGAAATGGGGAACGCCGAGTCATCTATTGATGTGGATACTTTTGTGACAGCATTAAGCACCCACAATACAAATATCAACGAGGCGTGGGTGAGGGACAACTCCATGATCAGGACGGACCTTTTGCCTGATAGCGTAACCGACGTCCTGGTGATGCTGCTAATACTTGCAACGATAATATTGAAAACATTAATTTACCATTTGAAAAAAAGCATGAAGATGATATCCGAGCGCTCCGAGCGAGCAGAGGATTTTCACTTGCGTCGAGCGGCAGCGAGGCCGCCAAGATGCAACAACCACCAGGATCAAGTGTAGTTATAAACGTGAACAGAGACATGGTCGTGTTGGTGCAACAGCCTGCCGCAAGGTGGGCCAGACGGCCGCGGGAAGCAGGACGCAATGATCGTCCCTGTTCTTGTTCCTCTGCTAATGTGCGGCGGGAAGTTTGAATTAGATGAAATGAATGAATTAGATTGAGAAATTGAAATTGGTAATCGAAATATTGAAAATTCAGCGCGAAATGTTGAAAGGCGCAAAATTGTGAAAAGTTGAAATTGTGAAAAGTGGAAAAGTTAGAAAATGCGTTTAAATTGGATATCGAAATTTTGAATTTTTACTAATGTGTGGTTGTGTTCCGTTAGAAGTAAGTTTCTATACCTATGTAACCGCATAATCCTACTGTTGTATGCTTATTCTAATGTCACCGCGTAATTCTGCGAACGTCGAGCATTCAATTTTTATTTTATAATAAGTTAATTACTTAAATTATTAAACTATTTAAATTAATTTAATTCAACTTTGGAAAGATGGAAGTTGAGATGGTGTGGTTTTTGTTTACTCTTCATATTTTCAATGTGTAATTTTCGGAGTTTTTCTTTTCAAATTATTGGAAATTATTTTTCATTAGTTGCGTCTGATAATGAGAAAATGTGGCGTTTTTTTAATCCCTACTTCTGTCGACGTGCTGACTGTCTTGTTGCACGGTAAGTTAGTTGATTGCTTTTGCTTTGTTTTGGGTTTGCTTTTGCTAATTACCAATCCGTTTTTTTGTTCGTTACTTTTTAAGTTTTAATCCCCATTAATCTTTATTCTTTATGTCCGGTGTCACCATGGTTATAGGGTGTATAAGATTTTAAATTTTTTTTTTGTTGTTTGTCATGTGTTTTTAATATTTGTTAAGCTATTAATATTTGATAATTTTGCGGTGTTGTGGTGCCTAAGTTTTTCGATGTGTTTCTTTAAGTTTTCAATATATTTTTTTTTCTTTTGCGTTTCTAGTAAGATATATATATAAATAGTTAATGTGCTAGTGGTAATGGCGTGTTTATATTAGTTGGTTTAATATGTTGTTTTGCGATTTTTTGAATTTTTAAGCTCTATCATTATAAAATTAGTTGCGTTTTATCATTATTTTAATTGTTTTGATCATTTGGACGGTAATTAATTAGTTATTTTTGCAATGATATTTAAGTGCACAACCTTTAACCGTGCGTTTGTTTAGGCTAGAATTGTTTACCTTTAGTGTTTCGAGTTGTTTCAGTTCACCTTCGAACAGGGCATTATATTTTCTTTGTTCGCTTAAGCTGCCGTCGTTTTTGCTTGTGTTGCAAGGTTTTAAAAAACATAAATAATGCTTGGATGGTGTTGTTGGTGAGGTATTAAAAATTTACATATTAACTTTTAGATAGTATGAGGTGCGAGACGATTTAAATTACTGTCATCAAGTAATAGCGCTAGTTTTAACCTAGGGTTATCGCTTTAATTTTACGATTTAAAATACGACTTCGTGCATTCTCTCAATTCTTTTCGAGTTTTTATGATTACCTTGTTTGCATATAGTTTTCTTTCTAATACGCTTAATAGCTTTACTGGGTTAGGGGGGAATAATATGCGCGAGCCATTTACTCTTGCCATTGTCTCTGTCTTGGGGTTATGTCTTGATATCTTGAAGTCCCCGTCTCGTAGCTTACTTAAGGCGGTATTACCTGTCGATTGACGCTCAATCGACCCAAACGTTCTCACCTGTTGCCGCACCTGATTCTCTCCAGTAAAGCCTCCAAGATTATCACAAGTGTTTCTCTGCCCCGCATACTATGTAGTTGAACTGAATACATGTACACTAATTAAGTATTTCAAAATAGGCGTTTTTAAATACTGCTTAACACTGAAAAAGTAAAAATCGGCGGTGGCAATTTTCCAAATCAGGTACAAGACGATGCTATGGAACCCAATCGATCGGTCTCTGTTATACGAGGCGTTAACAAGGTGATCGCCAGCAAGTTACTCCACAACGACCTGAGCCTAGTGCATTGTGGGAATTCCTCGTCTTCCAACAAGCCTACAACATCAAGGAATTATGCCTAATTCATTATCTAAATCTTTAAAATAAGCTTCGATATGAGAGTTAAACAGGCATTATAAGGCATGATGTACCCTGTTATAACAAAAGAACGGATAAAGTTTTTAGTCCATGCTCGTGGCTCTTATTAGTCAGCTAGTTCCGAGGGACTTTCCGATCGAATTGAGTTTAGTCGCAATTAATTAAGAACTAATTTCGAGTGCAACGAAAGCTGGGTTTGAGCTTACTTTTGCACCAGAACTATAGAATAATAATTCATGCCTTACCTTTTCTCGAGAACAATTCATGTACGGGTAATTGCTCTCTTTGCAAACCACTCAGCGCAGTGCCAATTGTGCAGCATAGTTACGGATCTTGACTTTTTTAAAAGAAACAGCAGAAAAAGGTTTTTCTGCCTTTGAGCCTCCATATATTCATAATGTTTTACATCATTAGTTTCATTAATAAATATCATTAAATAATTAGTGAGGACTTCATTCAAAAAAAATTGTTCGATCACATCCAAACGAAGATTTAACTTTGCCGGGGCGGTTTGTGTAAAATGTTGATACAGTTCCTGCCTCTTGGTCGGAAAAATAAACAATGTTATGATAGGCACATGCTCAATCAAAGGAAATCAGTAATTAAATCACCCAAGAGAAAGTGACTGTTTTTATCCCTTGAGAGACTTCGATTCTCACACTAAGAC
This sequence comes from Morinoia aosen, assembly GCA_030386875.1. Taxonomy (NCBI): domain Eukaryota; kingdom Metazoa; phylum Arthropoda; class Malacostraca; order Amphipoda; family Talitridae; genus Morinoia; species Morinoia aosen. The sequence goes on from CM059557.1 coordinate 74,625,818, forward strand.
TCGAACTTTCCCATCTTTAATTTAATTCTTGAACCACAAAAATAAACTTCTCTCTATAAAGCGAAGATATGATTCCTGACTTGTAATTTTGTTAAGCTAACCATTATTCTCCAAATAACTCAGAACTTATTTCTGTGGAATTTGTTATGAAACTATATTGGTTTTAATTCCCTTTCTAATGAAACGTAGGCACGTACTTGAATTCTTTCTGTCTGGGTGTTATTTGCACCCTGTCTTTAAAGTGTAGTTCTGAAGTCCCAAACTGCCGCTACCCGACACCTTGGGATTTGACAAATTCCTTTTATTAGAAAATTTGAAATTTTTAATTAAACTATTCCTCTTATTATTGTTACTATTCTTCGGGCTTTTCCGAATTACGCAGGCTGAAAATTTCATGTGGGTAATCATTTTCCCAGAATCATACAGAAGCTGATGGGCAATGTTGATATTCTAAATTCCCAGCCTTCTGCTGGGAGCAGGAACGCCTCCATGACGTCTTCAATCGTTTTGAGAGGATTTCTGTGAACGGAGGCGGTGTGGGTGAGAGCAACGGTTGAGTGGAGCGAGCAAATTCACGAAGATTCTCTTTCTTGCTGACCCAGGGAAGTATGTCTAACCACTACTAATGGAACGATGTGGTTGTTCAATACATCACAGACAGAAGATTATATAGGATGCATGGATGTAGATGCGTTTCGTGAGCTATCATGGGATAGCAGAGCGAGGAATTTTCCCGGGAAATGGAAAATTTGGAGCTGAAGTCGTTCGCCGTTACAAGGTTATTTGGCTCAGCCTCAGTACTGATATTTCGGGACTCAAGTCGCATGTGAGGCGATAATGATGAGAACAAGCAGTGAAACCAGCGAAAGAAGAATAAATGTAGGATTCAATGTCTCATCACGAACATTAGCACAAAAATTGTCCAGAAATTGCTTGTTTTTATATGTATATCTCATAAATATTCATTTCAGAAGTATACCTTAATGCAAACAGGATGTCCCTAAAATCGTAATAACCAACTGTCGAGTAGAACCCAGACGGCGATGAAGGACTCCTAAACATGCCACAATTTCTTGAAGAGGGCCAACCATGAACGTTCGAGCTAAACTCATTATTCTCTCGGGCCCCACAGGGCCACAAATGCTGGGCTCAGGAGGGACCCGATGACCATCCCAGCTCCCATCACAGCTCCCATGATCGTTCCCGCCAGCTCCTTCTCCTCTGGCTCCACATAACTGGAAGAAATAGATGTTTATAGTTGTATTAAATCTAATTATGACTGCTGAACCTACATATTTACACAGTACTCAAGCGTGATCATAAACTAACGCTCAATACTAAAACAATGAACGCGAAACCAAGCATTTCGTATTTGCATGTTCGCTTTTGAGATATACGATAACAATATACGAGATATACGATAACAATATACAAGATCTAAAGTCGAGTTTGTCTCTTTTTACCTAATAGGATAGCACGTTGGGCAAAGGGACATCTCGGTTAATATTTAGGTGCAAATTACAACGATGTGAATCAAGCGGAATTGTCTCGTATTGATGTAATACAGTCTATGAGCAGGGTTAATCTCTGTGGGTTAGCACGAATCAGTATTCTGTGCGACAAATCACGAAAAAATGTCTACGTAAATAATTACCAGCCAAAATAGTCACCGCAGAGAGTGATAGAAGCATCTCCACGAGCTGTACATACAAATCCTTTGATATCTGAAATTTTTCCATGGCAGCGAACTCTACAACACGATGATCTATTTACTCTTTACAACTGCACAACAAAATTTAATATTCAAACCACGAAAAAGCATCGCTAACCATATAATTAGTTTGATATCGGGATCTTCGACTACACTTGTAAACAGAGTAATTGAAAACAGAGGTAAACATTGAACAGAGGTAAACAGAGTAATTGAAATCATTGCCTGAATTTTACATAAAGTGTGTTAAAAATTCGTATTCAGAAATTATCGAAAGCACTAAACTTTTGGGCATTGTATCATTGTCATTTACTTTTCTAATAGTCAATGGCAAATTTACCGTACTGAATTGCACTCATAGCTAAACTACTATTTCTCATTGACGCTGCACTTCACATCTCTGGATACTGTACAATTATAATATTTATTCTGCATTTTAATCACTTGTTTGATGTTCAAATTTCTGTTCAAAATATATCCTATATTGACTAAGAACACATACTGTATGTCATGAGCAGGGTTGCAGAGTCGGAGGAATGAATTTGCGACTTCGACTCTGCCTCTCAGAATTTTGCGACTCCGACACCGACTCCACCTACTCACAATTTTGTGACTCCAACTCCACCTATTCACTATTTATAAGCTGAATATTACTGCTTGCAGGTGTTGCAACCTGTGCATATGGTTATTATGATCTTTATTTACGAACGACTTTTAAATTGGCAACAGAAAGTTAAAAATCAAGTTTTACTAACATATATCTACTAGTGTACATGTTCCTTCAAAAATGACGGGATTCAATAGTTTCCTTCAAAAATGACGGGATTCAATAGTTTCCTTTAAAAATGTCGCAAGATACAGATGACAAACAAATAGATCCATCCTAATGGTACCCGCAATAAAATATTCTGGTATTAGTGCACTGGTGAAATTGGTATCACAGAGACGGTTATTAAGCATCCTTATGAACGTCACAAACGCACATCCCAGTCAAGCAAGTAACAACTGGGTAATTTATTTCAAATTATTATTAGCAAAGAAGTTTTCAGCAAATTTGCCATACCTTTTTACCGCGATAAGCTGCATTTTCTCAACAATAGATTCAATTTTAAAGCAAAATTTTATACTTTTAAACAAAAGTGAACAGATGCCAGGTTTTTCACATTGTTTGAATAGTATTTGTGATATCATCCAATCAAGCTGATTTCCATTGAAATTACACAGGGGAAATTCCAACATAAACACATTTATTTATAAATTGATTGAGGCACCTAGCGTTTCATTATATACATATAGGTTTTTTTTTGTGTGAGGAAAAATTTCCACCATGGGTTGAAAACTTTAAAATAAATCAATTTTCACAAATGATAAAATGCCAAAAACTCCTTAGTTTTGGAATTATATGAACTTAAAGAAACTTTGAAACTTAAGCTATGACACCAAGTCCGCGCCAATGTTAGCGCTACTTTTTTCCCTTAAAATTAATCCAAGTCAAGTTCAATTTAATCCAAGTCAAATTCAAATTAATCCACCTCTAAGTTGAGTTAAGAATTGACATAATCACTCGTTAATTGGAGTGTTTTTTTTGCGTAAATATATTTCTATTGGATGTGATGAGCAAGACAATCGGTTTCCTTTCAGCAAGGAATACATAAAACTTCCGCCTGTGTTACAATCTAAAGACAAGCTTTGAAAAAATGTGCCAAGTATCCAGCATAAAGAGGCAGAGTGTTATTCAGATCTTTGACCAGGGTAAAAGATACCAGACAAGTATAAAAACTTTGAATTGGACTACTTATTGAAGTTTTATTTTAAATTATGCATTGATGGTAGTATTCATCCATTCAAATGTTTATGTTCAAAAAGTAATTATATGTTACACATAGCAGTATCGGGGATTTATTTGCTCTCATTTAGAGATTTATGTGCGTGAAATTTTATTTTATCACATGTATGAAATTACATACATACGAATACATAAGATTACTATCGGACGTTGTTAGATTTAATCTTTAAGAGAAATATACAAATGCTATTCACTGAGTACTTATGTACGATTCCGTTTGAATACAATTTAAAGGAGTACATTACTACATTATTACATTCCTGCATTAGCAATAAAAAAGTTGCCATCCCTTGAAATTAATAGGCCAAGGCAAATATATCATCTATGTCGATGAAATAAATTGTAACTTGTTTTTAGGAAAATCGTTCGGACGAGCGACAAAAAGACCTCGCTGCTATATTTTTTATGGATTAAATTTACACATCGTTCATTGATAATCTTATGTGGTATCATGTACATATGATTTCATACATGTGATAAAGTGAAATTTCACGCATGTAAATCTCTATTTAAGTATAAATAATTCCTCTTGGTTGGCTGATCAGTCTCTTTCACGCTCTGAAAAGATGCTTAATGATCGTATCTGTGATACGAGTTTCACCAGTGCTCAAGCACGAGAATATTTTAAGCGCGAGCACTATTGGGATGGATTTATTTATTTGTCATCCACATCTGGAAGATTTGTTTAACGACAATATCGAACCCTGTCATTTTTGACGGGTCGTGTACACTATTATCTATATATATATTACTGACAGGTTTCTTCTGAATAAGCAAAGTAGGCAGTGCCTACCCTGAGATGCATAGATAAATAACATCAGTTTTTTCTATAACTAAATATGCTCCTATCCAACGAAATTATAATAGTTCATTCAATTACTATGCTCAAAATCTCAAAAATAATGATATACATGTAGATAAGGTAGGCGAGATTGGCACACCGCCTTTTCTTCTCTGTATCTACACTTTGCATAAAACGATGCAGAAAAGGTGCCATTTTATTGCTCAACATTATGTTATATCTCGGCTATGATAGGCAAAAGTTGTTCTGCTTTCGTCGCAGGGGCCTGACGTTTTCGGAACGTTTTGTTTACGAATAAAAGCAAGTTTTAGCTTTTTGTGAGTAATGTGATACTGTCTTTTATTCTCGTTTGACTTTTTACTCTGTATTTGACACTTTCTTATTTTAATAAACGCCCATGTTCTTTTCATTTTGCATTTTTGGTTCAATTCGGAACATTTTCAGCAAGAAAATTTGTACTTTTGCATAAATGCAACAATCGCTGCAGCTGAGATAGTGCATTGCTTTCAGTTATAATGTTTGTGTGACTAAGTGAAGTTTTTGCTAGTGTTGTGTTATTTCTTTCACAGCAACTCGTTTACATTGAATTTTAATTTTCTTCACGTGTCCCAATACCTATATTGATTACCTTACCACATTGCCAAATCTTTCTTAAGAAGAAGTAATTAATTATATAAAGCCGAGAAATGAATAATATTTCAGTTTTTAAAATTGTACAAACATAATTGTTAAAACCTCCATTTCAGCGTATGCTTACTTAGAAACTGGGGAGAGATCAGAAGATAAAATTAAACATGTATATGAAATGGTGAAATACAACATACCTCTTAAATAACCAAACAATATTTAAGGAATAACTTAAGAAATGAGGAGAAATTTTCATTATTAATACATGTTAACTTAACCTAAAGACAAGGAAAGAAACAAAACGAAGAGATCAATTTGAAGTACATAGGTACTACATATTGCTGAAAAAATCAACTACTATTCCAGTTATTGACATCAGAATAAGCTAATTAAATTGTCATTGTCAATATTGGTAACATTATCTGAAAACTGGAAGTCTTTATGTTTTAGACCATGGCTTCAGGTTTTGGCAACGACAAGTCATTATCAATGTTTCACAACTTAAAATCTAGAAATATTTTTGATCACAGCATAACTTTAGGTTTCTGCAAAGACTAGTCATTATCAATCCACACATCAAAGCATAACCAAAAGATAGACTAGAAAAGATCGTTATAAGGAACCACTGTTATAGAATATAGGCACATTAAGAGCGTACAGAGGTACCACTCTTTATGTGAGCACAATGTATTGGGTACATCGGCTGAGCTGCTCTGCAAGTAACTTGCAACGCATTTACTACTATTTTCTACATCCTATGTATTAATTGAAGGGGAAATGAACGAAACATAAATCAACAGAATAAATTTGCGAAGGTTTCCATTACTAATTCTGGATTTTTAACTGTAAAATATGCATTATTGCTCCAGTGCGAAAATTATATTTCGCACTCGTAGGCATCTCCTATATGTATATGTGTGCTGACCCACAATGACTAGATATCAATGATAGTATTGTGTAATAGGTATAAATACGTTGTTTCGAATCTCGAACAAAATAATCAACAAAAACATTGCGTATTTTTTGGCTTTTTAGCAAAGTATTTTAACTGTGTTTTGTTTAATTTCGGTTTTAAACAATTATAAATAATTTTAAGCAAAAATTAGAATCGAAGACACCAAAAAAAAAGCGACTCCAAATTCGTCTTTACCATATCCGAATGAACGACTCCGACTCCGACTCCACCACATTCAAAAAAGCGACTCCGACTCCGATTCCACCCTAAGACATGCGACTCTGGCGACTCCGACTCCCGACTCCGACTCCGCAATCCTGGTCTCTATGGTACGATCACTCACGGTGGGTAGTAAATATAAGGAAGGCAACCGAAATATCCGTTGGTGACCCCGAAAAGCAGATTAAGGAAGATGTAGACGCCGTCGCTGTAGAAGAGAGTGGGGAACGTCTTGTCAGCCCCGTAGCAGAACATGATGAGGACGGCGATCACCACGCGGCTGCAGCTCATGGCGGGCAGCAGCCAGCCGTCCGGACCGGGCTGCAGGGTACAGCGTCGGCAGTTATCAAACGATGCTTGGTAATTGTGTGCAACTTCAAAACTTATTTTAAGCTTAGAAGTATAAATTCACGTCATCTTCCATTATTTAAACCCTCAATTCAGGAAAGTACACAAATTTTTGGGGATGTTTTTGAGAAAAAATAAACTTACGGTTTGTACATTAATTTATTGCCGTACTTCATTGCGGTATGAAGGAATACATTTGGAACTGCGTCCTTCAAGTTAATTAGGCTAAAAACCAAACCAGGAAATTTAACATAAAATTTTAGTTGCAAGTGTTGAATTATTAAGGATTGTGGTAACCGAGCAACTAATGAGTTTGCCTGAAAAGAAGAACGCCCACCAACGTATACGCTTCTCCTGAACAGTCAATTTGTACAAAGAGCTTCTTATTATGTGTCATCTGTCTTCCCCCCTCCCCCCCCCCCCCCCCAAAAAAAAAATAATTATAAAATGCATGTGAACAAGAAAAAAATACGCAGAGTAAAAAATAATTCAAATTTATGGGACAATTACAGTAAAAAATCATTGAGACATTTTCTCGTAAAGAAAATTGATGAAAATGATAATTAACAAACAATTTTGTCATTTTACTTCATTTGGCGAAAAAGCGGCGAAATCTTGAGAGAACTACGTCACATGTGACACACACAGCTCGAGGTGTAATGCTGAGGCAACATTTGCCGCCGTGCGGTGCAGTGAAGTCAAATTCGGACGAAAAAAAAATGCATTCCGCTCCGCTCTGCTCTATATTATGGGATAGAAACTAATACACCTCTCTCTACAAAATAAATTAATTTAAATCCAACGGGATTGATATCGTTAATTAAATCATAATTCTTTGTATTAAAGACATCTTTTTATTAACAATTTCGCAGATACCACGTCTGAACACACGAGGCCAGTCAAGTTCTATCTTGTTAGAACTTGACTTCACAATTTTTTAATTTGAAAATAATGAACAAATCCCTTTTCAAGGATGAAATGGGAACAAAAATTTTTTTGATTAGTTGTGATTTTTCAAAAAATGAAAATCAGAAAATCTTCCATTGGCTAGATATCGCGTTAATAAAAATGACAATTGAAATTGAACGTTTCAATTTGAAGGTTGGGCTTCATCCTATTGAGACTTGTGCTTTACCTACCCATCGACTACATAGCCGGTTATATTGGGGCACTGTTAATCGTCCTAATTGATAAATTATTCATTCTTAAAAGACGGATCTTCAACACCTCGGGGTCGGCCGAACCAGCAATCACTAACGTAGCTCGCGTGAAAGAAGGTGCTTTGAAAGATTTTTTTCTGACGGCAAGTTTGCCACAATATAATGTGCTCTGTGGAAATCTTAGCGTATTTTGTAAGATAGAGGTACCCGAGGTTGGGACCATCTCGTATAACCCTTTCCTTAAACTAATTAGGGCATTTATTATTGAGTTGTCTCACAAGGTTGATTGTGTAATTTTAGCTCAGTATAGTAAGGCTCTAAGAAAATTTTCGTAGTGCATTCAATTGGATTTATCTATTTGGCAGATAAGTGCCAATTTCTCTCAGTCAATGTTCACATTAGGTGAGTCAAAATTACTTTCGACTGCTCATGTCTTCGAGCTGCAATGAGGGACATTGTTTTGCGTGGTTGCTCCCTTCTCTGTTCAGCATTAGTTGCATTTACTTTTTCACTATCCTTCACCATATTTTTAATGCTTTTTCCTGGCAATACGTTGATGATGTCTCACGAGAATGCTGGAATTCTTTATACTGATTTGCTGAATTATAATGAAACTTTTCTTCAGAAAAATTACCACGCTCTACGTGCTCAAGAAACTCAATGGTTTTCATTTAGTTTTATTACTTCAACTCCCTGCTAAGTTGTAGCATTCTTTTTTTCAATTAGCTTCAAGTTAAATTTCGGTGTTTAAAAATAATATTTTCCCCAAAAGTGTTATAAACTATTAGGAAGTTCAGAAAGTCAGGAGTTGAAAAAATCTGTGTCTGCTATAACAAGAGGTCCTACAAAATGTCATACCATGCTGTGATAGGAAATAAATCTTTGAATTCGTAGCAAAATTTCTTTTTAATAATTCGGTACAATGTAACATCTGATTGAGTCACTTGTTATGTTTCATAGCAAACACTACTAAACAACTGGACGACCGCTGTACTCAGAACACCTACCCATCTGAGCCAGCGAGGCAGCTCCCTGCCGCAGAGGTCACCGACGTTGAAGAGCAGGAATGTGATGGTGGGCTGGAAATAAATGTCTTTCCAAGGACCGTCTGCTGTGTTGGAGGTCACGTACACCTGGACGGCCGGGAAAATGGCCAGGGTGACCAGCAGTGCCATGCCCGTGGTGAAGCTGAACTTCCACACCTGCCGTCGAGATAATGAGAGCGTAAACTTCCAAACATCTCATGGTGACTGTCGCAACGTTTGAACGCCTATTATGCAGCTTCTCAAAAAAATCCCCACCTGTCATGAAGTAGAATATGTCTCAAACGACATCCCAGCCCATCTGTGGTGGTGAAGTCCCTTAGCTTGAACTCTGTTATCTCCATGGGAAACGAGAACACAAATCAGGTCAGGAACAATGCCAGATCTCGATGAGGGACATCTCAATACATGTACTGTGACACCTTCATACAAAAAGGAGACAGAAAAGAAACAGGCAGGATGAAAATCTAGCACAATGTAGAGAGTGTTGACTTACAAAATTTCTTTATAAATTTAGCCCAAGCAGTCAGCTCTGCTATGTGTCATTAAATGTCCTCATGCTGAGCGTCGCTCAATCACCGTGGGATAAAGTTTAGCGGCTATGAAATGTGATCTACAGAGATAATTATTAACGGAATTGCCTTCATTACTTTTGCAAAACCAGATGATACCAACTTCACCCATAGAATCTCGCGAAATCAAATTAAGGAGTACGTTTATTGAGTTTCTCTCTATCATGAAAACCATAAACTTTACGGCTTTAGAGCCATAGTATTGTTAACATGAATAGTTGCATTGCAATGGGGTGTTAAGCCAGTTCGTTTATTTGGTTATGTCGAATTGAGGAGGAAAAAAAGTGCATGTTATTGACATTATTACAGAGAGCGCATACGATTAAACTGTCTGTGGTTATGAGAATCAGAGGTATGAGACATTTTTATTGATGCAATATTCATTTTGCATTAGTTCTACTGGAGTTGGTTCTAGAGTTCATCCGTAACATTTAAAATGACTCAACCGCAGAAGTTTTTCATTTATTAATAAATCTCTCAACACAGACAGGTGACAAGCTGCATTTCATGCAATGGATGAAACAGTTTTAACATTAGATAGAATAAAATTATATTTAGCTCGTTCGCTCTGGCGGACACGAATAGCTTAAAGACTGCAAAGACGCTGTAGCATCATTATTACCCGTTAAGGGCATACCAAATTCAATTTCTAGAAAATTTTCGATATTTTCAAATTGACAGAATTGGGCATTTGGACCCCTAAACTTTGATGTATAATTGTTTGTCACCGAATGTAGCATTTAGGGGTAAAAATGCACTTTTTTCACCACCTCTCTAGGTGAATCCTCTTTTCGTCGCTCAATTACTCATTAAATTTTCGTAAGTCGCTTGCTATTTGTGTCAAGATTTTTTCGCAATGCTTATAGCTATTTCCCCAACTTCTACATGCGTATGGTGTACATATGTATGTATAAAAACATATATACATATATTTATACATATATTTTATGGAGAATTCTAACATTCCCCATTGCCCTTGGAACGCATTAGTTTTAACCTTTCGTTTCAGTTCGGCGTGGCTTCGGGTAGGTGAGCTGGGAGCTGCTTTTGTTGTTATTAAGTAGATACTTTTGAACCTTTGAGACCTTTGCATACGTTGATGTATGCTTTACAATTTAGATGCAATTTTATACTGGCGTCCTCGGTGCTGTGGTCGCAGCTTTTAGTGAACTTAGAGTGAGATTTTTCAGCGAGCGAATGGGTCCTGCGCGTCTCTCTTGCTGACTTGCCAGGCCGTCGGACCTGCAATACTGGAGTGGCCGTACCTTCCTCCGTACTTCCCTCGCCCCATTTCCTCATCTGATCTTAAATACTTAATCCTTTCCTTGCTTATTACTTCGGCGGTTACTTGCCGACTCAATTCCTGCAACTTGATATACTACCTATATTACTCTCCTTAATTAACCTATTTCTTGCTGTTATCGTGTGAATGTGAGTGCGTGTGATTTAAAGCCTATTGAATTCTTCAATTGACCAAGAGCCGGCTTGGCTCGAGTTAACTACCTAAATTTCTTGATTGATGTCTTTACCTGGGGCCTGCCGGTCTACAGCTTGTAGGCTGCCTAGGTCTATGGATAATTCTTCTGACGTAACAATCTAACTCATAATTCTTAATGGCTTCTGCTCTAAATGGACATTTTCTTTATCTTTTTACGTCCTTCCTTATTGACTGCGGAAGTGTCCACCACACTGAGGCACAGTTTAAACTCAGGTTAGAATTGCTCTGTTTTTGACTAGTCTTGGTATTTCGATACTTTCCCTAAACTACAAAAGGCCCCAACTGCTCTCTCTTTTGTTAATCAGACGCTATTTCGTCTTTACAGTATCAACAACTTGGCATCTTTAATACCCCGGGGTGAGGAAGCGGGTCAGCGGGTTGCACTGGATGACAGGTTTTATGTATTTCTGCGCTTCAAACTGCAACGGTGCCGTCACTTGGAGTTCCAAACAATTAAACCGGGACTACTTATCGGCCAACTGCATGTACTGGGTTGAGGAGCAAAATTCCTGCGGCAGACATTCTCCACTTGCCCGACTCGACGCGGAGACCTGAGATAGACGAGGCCACCGTCCCTATTCGTCGTGGATTCCCGCAGGAACACCCCGCTCCTGGTGCTCGTTCATTGCTGCAGCGATGATGTAGCCTAAGCCGTGCGAGGGAACGCCAATCGCAAATTGTTTTTAGATTTCAACTCTTGAATAAATTTACGGTAAATCCCTATTCTCATTGAACGTTAATTTGTTAATTTGTACATAGAATGGTTGCCGAAGTTAGTCTTCTGTGTTCCGTTGAAGACGTTTTTATATCATTAAACTTGCAGCAGAATAAAATTTTTTGCTATTGACTACGGTCGTATTGCTCCTATTTGTGTGGGTTCTCCACAATTTATAGATAAATGTATATATATGTATATATTTAGGAAACAGCCCTTCAGATAAACATGTTATAAATTCATATAAACTATATATAACGTTATATAAGATGTTGTGTAATATATATTTATAAATTATATTTATACATGTCATCCTATAAAGTTCTAGGACAACATGTGTATGCCAATATATAAAAAAATTTGTTCTAGAATCTCCGTTTTTCTGTCGCTAGCCTCTGATTAGCAGCTTTTTATTCGTTTTTGTGACATGAATATTTTCTTATTTTGTCGTGTCGACTTCGATCAAGTATGCCCTAACATCTGGCGTCTTGACCATCCAATCGAGAACAAAATGTGCATTGGATTATAGTCTTTTCAGAAAATGCTCATTCACACCAAAACTCCGAACAATGATGTGAGGACGTCTCTAGAAGGTCATTTGATTTTTTGACTCCTTGGTTTGGTGCCTCATTAGAATACTAATTAAATTTATTTGATTAAGTTGACATGAATAAATTTAATATATATAGGTACAACTGACTCATTGCTTCCTTCATACGTAGTTTCATGACGACCTGGGTCCAGTGCGCTGATTTAGAGAGGCTCACAGACGGGTTCCTTCTTATAGGCTCTTCAGGGGTTTGGTCTCCCTTAGAGGCCTAGAAAGGAACTCGTCTGTGAGCCTTTCTAAATCAGCGCACTGGACCCAGATCGTCATGAAATTACGTACGAAGATGTGTATAAGTATTTTATATTTATAATATAATTTATCTATATATATATATTATGTATTTATATAAGTAATTGAAAGAATGGTTGATTTGCGCTACAATTTCGCGTTAGTTCATTATAAACTCCTCACTCCTTAGTCGTGTACTGTGCATTACAGTATTGTTTTTTAGTCCTCCACGTCAGTTGAATCAAATATTGTGGGTCTGGTTTTCTGCCAGTATTGAGATTTGCTCTAACTATTCAAGCGATTCCCATGGTGACTGTTGAAATCCGTTGTCATTTTCATCATTGTCCGTCATTCAATTAATACAAAATAGCTCGACTCATGTTGAGGAGCACAGTTGTTTTCACCTTACTAACTGCTACTATACTTTTTAATAGAATATAATATGGTATCTACAAAATTTTGTGACAGTAAATTGATTTGGTTATAACCTTCTGCAGTTCTGAAATTCATTTTCCAGTAATTCAGAATCGTATTCATATAATTTTAACATTACGACAATTTGTTTTGAACGACACTTTGTATCTGCAAGTAAGGTTCAATGCCCAACATAAACTGGTATCAATTTCAATATTAAACTTTGAAATGGCTAAAAATTAATCGAACGTGCCTTCATAAGCATTTGATTTACTGCATGAAGAATTATTTGTGATAACCAGTGGGCCTCTTCGGAATCGACAGAAGACCAAAGGGGCCCTTAGATAGTTTATTCACAGGAAGTGTATTAAGTTGCCAATGCATCGCATCTGCTGTTAAGCACTGAAAATTAGGTGAAAATAATGTACGGCGTGAGTTTTCACGCTCTTACTTCAGCGTCTTGGCGAGCATTTGAAAATTTTCTACCTTGAACATCGTGTTACTTATCAATTTTACCTACCTTTTTAAAGACTCTCCAGTAATCAGCAAAGGAAGTTGGTGACGCTTTCTCCTCTGCAAGGTGAGCCTTCGCCTTCAGCGTGTTCTTGTAAAATGGCTGGAAGAAGAAATATTTTCCTCAGTTGACGTGGAAATATTTCAGATGATTGCTGGAATTATTCAGACCATGAACTAAGAAAGTATTTACTTCATTTCGTTTCCAGGAGTGTAGTCGCCTCGAGAACTTGAACTATTGGCACCAATTCTTTAGGGGTCCTATTTTGATAGCTGAGCCCAAGCTTCTCGAGAAATCCGTACTGTAACTCGACCCTTGTCTAAGTGATACGAAGAACTCGGGGGGGAAATCTGAGAAACATCAACAAATGTTACCATTAAGGTACAGTGTTCCTACAACAGTTGTCCTTAAGTACATTTAAAGCATCGAGTAAATATTATGTTCATTAGCATATTTTTTATTAGTAACTTTTCAAATGCAATATTTTATAAATGCTAAGAAACTGTTATAGAAATAGAATGGCCTCGACATTACATAGAAAACTTCGAGGATGTGAATAGTTTTTCTGCATTTTGCAGTTGTAACGATCTGTCATTTCATTTATCTATTTACAATTACAGAAAAAAAAGCATTCCATGATTTTAAAAATTACTCCTTTCAAAAAGCCGTGATGGTATTGGAAATATTTGAAAACTTTAAGAAATAATATTTGTTTTTCAAATTTTTACAAAGAATTTACTGCATAAAATTTCTTCTTACTCAAATTTGTAATTACAGATCTAACAACTTTTAGATAGCCACCAGATTTCAGAACTGATATCGTCGCATTTTGAGCTTGAAATTCAAAGGAAAAATAGATTTAAGGGAAGAAGACATAGGGTCATCAGGTGTAATTCTTCACGGTACTTATTTTCGATGTTTTTTTTGCCTTTTCATGTTCTCAGAAAATGAAGACCAAACCTTGTGCAAAGCGGTGCACAAATTTCAAGCCAGCCTTGACCTTAATGGTATTTTAAGTTATCTCCTCAATTTTTACTCAGAAATAACATTTTACCTTTTTCCGGCTGTGTACTTTTGCTCTCGTCTTTTGTACATTTGATGACATGCAAATCATACATTTTAATCATTTCCGCATTGGCTCGAGTGCTGGCTTGGACTTCTAGTGTGTGTGTGTGTTTATACCCAATCCCATCAGCAGCCACGGTGTTCGTATACATTTTTATAATATTACTAAGCTATTTAAATACTATAAAACTGGTAATAGCATGAGGTGTCCGCTCTGCATAGCTATTGGCTGATTGTATTCCGAGATTGTATGAGTAACGTAATTAAAACCTATCCTGGCAAGACCACCTGGACATTCAACGTACACAATCAGTAAACAAAATTGTGTGAAAGATGAAAAGTCACGTGCGTATTATTTTAAAACCTTCCCAGTGTCTGATGAGCCATTCTAAGTGTACTTGTATATTTGCCCCTCTAGACAGTAGACTCATTGTGTATGCATTGCTCAATAAATCATTCGCCAATCAATCAAGTACTTGTGTTTTTTACTATACGGTTCGTATTGGAATTACCGTTATCGCATTTCATCAGTAGCATGACCGTTTTGAACTGATGCACGCAAATTTTTTTCTCTCAAATGAGCGTTTGACACATTCGATTCTATCTCTGGGAAAACGAGATAATCATTTTATTTGATCATAAGAACTTGCTCATCGATTTCATGACACTGGTAGTATACCACACATTGGGCGGATACGTGTACCTGACTTGGTCCAGTTTCTTAAGTGTTGAATCGACAGTGCTAAATGACATTCCTGAGCATAAGAACCAAAAATATTAACTGGTTTAAAATAACAGATTTTTAAAGTAGCTGAGAATAAGAAGAATTTCGTCAAATATCGTAATACACTGATGGTTTGATGGATTGACTTTCAAGGATGATGAGAATCTTGCAGCAAAATGCACAATAAAAGCTCTTATTAAACGGAACAAGCACGGACTCATTCTCTTGTGTACATAGAAAATCTCCTTAATTTCTAATGAAATAAGACGTAAGACCTCACATTGATTCACTCAAAAGACACTTGCTCGAAAACAGTTGCAGAAGCTCACTTAACCTCACACAAAATCTCAACTGTCCTGACCATATGGAAGAAATGTAGGGAAATAGAATATACTGTGAATTCTCCCCGTAAGCTAGCAGAAAGCCTAGATTTCCAAGTATGAAAATGAGATAACAGTTTTGAAGCCTTAGATTGATGTTTCTCAATCTACTTAACACACAAGCAATGCCATCAAGGTTGAACTGACACGATTTTCCAAGTTTAACCCTTTCATGCTCGATTTTGAAATCAGTTTTTTACACGATTCATTCACGGTCTTTGGAAAGAAATTTTCCGCGGAAATGTGCTCTAAAATGAGGTATACAATAGCCATATGCTTTCCATTTAGACGAACATGTCTACCACATGTGTAAATACGCAGCAATTTAGTATGATGCTTTAGTTCGTGTTATTTGGTTCGTGCTTTATCCAGCCAGTGGTGTAGGAATTAATTAAGCCATAATTATGTACAATTACAACTTTCCTCAAATATAAATCTTAAAGTTATTTTTATTTTCTCAAATAATACTTTTAAGGTTGAGCATGTTTACTATAAATATTTATTCAAAAGTGCAAAGCGCGAATAAAAATCGTGAAATAACTTACTGACGAGTAATGGTGAGTTTAAATAAGTAAACTAATTGAAAAATCAAAAAAATAATTTGCTTCAGCGTTTCAAATTATTGATGACGATGGCAGAAACCAGGTAAGCTAATCATTCAGTGCAACAAAATGAATTTCAAATGAACTGGGGAACCATTGATATTTTAGCTCCTAACCCGAATTTTAAGAAAGAATACTCAGAACATGAAAAGAAATTAGTGACTAGAAATTTATTCTATGCCGCTGGTTTGTTAGCGTTATTCAAACATTTAAAAGTCTATAATTCTCATTAACCATTTTTGAAAGTTTTCTTTCAGTCACTCATAAAATACAATTTTCTCGCGCTTAGCCAACATTTTGTACTAAAATTGAAGGCTGTAAAAACATTAAGAGTGTGTCACCAACAATTTTTTTCACATTTCTAAGTTGCCTAATGCGAGAATGTAAGTTTTAAACAGCTTTCATTCGGATAAACATTCCATCTGACTCGGACAACAATTCCAGCAAAGCAAAATAGAAGCCAGAAACGATCTTGCAATGATATTCGTTTTCGGAGAACTCCGACGCCACTGTTCATGCAATCTTCATCTTTCAGCAATGACAGGCTCATTTGCATTTTAAATTACCGCAGTTATTTTCAATAGGTAAGGCTTTTCAAGAGCATATTTTCCTAAAACTGGCATTACTAAGAAGCAAGAAATACTTCTAAAACTGTAGATTATACAGACCTGCCAACACAAAGGAAAAAATTTAATTTGAAAACAATAAATTCAAACTATTGATTACAGATTTATAAGCCAAACAATTACTGAAACTTAATACAACAACATTTTTTAAGCGTTAAAGGACTTAAAAATTTCAGTGCGAAATATTTAATAATGATATAAAATTGGAGTTATTATTCATGACAGAGAATCACGAAGTAAAATTTAGGGCCGGATAGTGCTTTGATCATGTAAGAACCTGTTTTTTTTCAGCTCTGAGCCCTCAAACGATTTGGTTCATACAGATGTACTTACTATTTTTGACATGTAGTAATAGAGTCCGATGGCGATGAGAATGAAGACATCGGCGATGCTGAAGTAGATAATGCCAGTCCTGATGGGGTCTGCGTCCCCGATCTGGGTGAAAATATTCACGTGAGCGTGACATCGATTTCCGAATGGAATCATATCTCCTCATACAACTGAAATGTATAAAATTTTGAGACCACACACGTTAACACGTGTCTAATGTAGGAACTGCGATTATTCATGTTGCGTGTAACATTATAACTCTTTTTTGAGTATCTTGTAATTTTGCAATATTTTTCATTTTGAGCGTAAGAGTTATTTAGATATCGATAATAATATCTCGAATTTCAGAGTGAAAATAAAATTCACTTTACTTACTCTAGCTGAATGTTCGAAGACAGATAGGCTGTTTACCTACTATAGTTACGGAGGTAAATACTGAGAAAACTCTAGTCTAGAGAGCAATTTATTGCATCACAAATCCAAAAAAGTAATAAAATCTATTACAAATAGTTAATTTACCCAGTACATATTATAACGGATACAGCTCTTAGTTATGATTTGGTGTAGACAACACATACAGTACGTACATGGTCATTTTCTGCTAAACCAGTTGCAGAACTTATGCCGATTGCTAATTTCCTGTTATTTCTTTCTAGAATTGTTGACTGAAACATATATGCCATACTATTTTCACTTTCTGTCTCTGATTTCCTGCTACATGCAGTAACATTGGTTGTTTAAAAATCGTCTGAGGATGAAAACATGCTTGAAGTCTCTTTTCTACATGTTTACGAAGGATACCTGCAAATGGTTTGGTAGTAGAGGTTTGTGCGCTAATAAAGATGCTATCAACAGCCTCGCACAGAGCTCCCATTCTCAAAAGTTGGAAGCTCTTCATTACACATTCGACTTTAATGAGTGCATTTTACTTGCGTTTGTTAGTGAAGCTTTCTCGCAAACCGTGGTTGTAGTTTGTTTCCTGGCCAATCGGTGTAATTGAGGTACTGCAGATGCGGCCTGTCAACCTACACACCTCATACGGTCTCAGTAAGTTTTCAGTAACAAACAGGTCTCAGTACATAAAGAAGAGTAATAATTTTAAAATTCAATATAATAGTTTTAAAACGAACGTAACTGGATTATACCCTTTATTAGGCAGTACAGAAGATATTATAATACGCTTAAAAATAGAAAAAATCGTTTTAAGCGCACAAACTCAAAGTTCTTTAGAGAATATAACAAAATAAAAACATAAAGACAAAACAATGTTGATAGTAAACGAGCTAAAGTTGTTTAGTGGAATTTAGTTCAAAAATAAACAAGGATCGTAAGTACTAAGGTCCATTGCACTGGATGAGCGTTTAATTTTTGTTCAATTAACTAGCATCAGGTAACTAACAAACAATAGAATAACGCACGTTTTCTACCAGCGGGGTGAATAGGCTGGTATAAATGGTTCCCGGAAGTGCTGTCATGCGCAGCGACTCTACCTCGAAGTGTCGTCGTACGTCTCACTAGGATGCACATGGTGTACCACTATATCTATACGCTATAGAGGATTACAGACGAGGGGAGAGCTTACTATTCTTTTAATTTAAAAAAATGAATTAGCAAAGAGTTTGATGACCAATATGACATAGAATTAATCATTGGAAATATCATGAGCTGGAGCTTTAATTGATTTTAAAGTTTTTTAGAGTACGTAATCACGGTAAAGAAATGACGTATGGATATCGTTGGACGTCGGTGGTACAAGAGGAGCTTTTGAATCGAAATATTAGTTTATAATTTAAAAACTTTTTAACTATGTCGTCGAAAAGTGTGAAACGAAAACCGCTATTCAAAATTTCTAACAGACAAAAATTGTACGCATTGGTTCTAATTTCAACAAATGCTCTATTCATTTGAAAGAAAAATTTGGGGGCTGTTAATTCTTCAACGGGAATCGTAATAAGTGCTTTATGATTGCGCTATGGATTCACTTTTTAATTCTTTCAGGGCCTAGAGCAGTGATTCTTAACCTAGGGGCGCGCCCCCCTGGGGGGGCATCAGCGGATTTCAGAGGGCGAGCCTCTGCAGTAAAGCCTGATTTGTCCAGTAATGTTTTCGATAAAAGAGTCTTGAGACTCTCTAGACAACATCAAAGGGAGACTTTGATGATTAAGATTTGGAGTTGTTCTGGGTCTAGTACTATCCAGTTTAGGTGATCGCATATCACGATACGTTTAAGGGTCGGCTGCCGCCGCCCGTCACGTATCGATTGAAGAATTTAAACCTCGATAGTTAGAGAAGGAAATGGAAATTAAAGATGTAAAATACACAGGAAGAGGATGGACAGAAAGGTGGAAAATAGGAATAGCAGGAATTAGCATAGTGTGCACTACGAGCTTACCCTAATTTGATCAGCATGGGGCAGTGACACACACGTTTGAAAGATTCAATTAGATTTTATTTAATGAACACGTGAGTTAAAATATGAGGATTGTCGACGTTCGCAGTCTGACACAAAATGACACACAAAAATGAGAGCGACGTGCGCTTCGAATCGTAATGAGTGCTAGCAACGATTGCATGTTTAACGTTACACAAAATTTTATGGCAACTACCAAAAGTGGATTTACGCACAATGAATCGGAACCAGGAAAAATACTAGAGAGATAGGCTTGCGTGAGCACGAAATAAATGAGGATAATGTAAAACAGTAAAGCCTTGACTTACTACAAGGTACATTAAAATAAGACGTTTCACACGGTGCCCAACGTGAACTCAGCACCTTGACTAACTAAGCACATGACACAAATCACATTTAAAGAGCGCGTCAATTTGAAAGCACTGTTCAATGTGCTACCTTGTATCTAAACTGGTATTTATCATTGCTATTTTCTGAGTTCCCACTACCAAATTAAAAATCACAAACTCTTCGATGATGTGTCGTTGGCGTTGATCTGACTCTGCTTCCACTTGGGGGCTTGAAGAATGCACGTCGAGCTGATCAAGCTGTTTCCCCTTGCTTCTCATGCGTCGGCCGGTGTTGCAGTCCGGCTGTCCGGCGCCATGCCGGCCCATCTTCGACGGTTGCAGATTTTGGATGTACTGCTTTGCAAGGAGCCCAATGCAGTGCCTGTTCGCTCCATGCTGCTCGTTGACAATTTGGGAATCTTGCCGAGGCTGTCGGTGTATAGTTGGCACAGGAGGAATTTGTGTACTTCGTCGCCTGGCGTCTGGTCAGCCTCGATGGTGGTCGCTTTGTTGATTGAGCTGCACTCGCTGGTACTGAGACATGGCGATTCCTCCCGGTTATTTCACGTTGCTCGCTTTCTTGGAAACTTGCTTTTTTCCAACTTCCTCGGTGTGTATTTTCACAGATTGATCAGTGCATCTCGTCGTTAATTTTTGACGCTTTTATTCAATTAACACACTGTGTTGGGGAGGTCGGCAGCAGTGCCGGCCCTCCCCGCACCGACACTTCTCTCATCCCAGTTTTCCAAAAAGACCTCTTGATTCTCCTTGCCTACCCCTTTTACGTCTTACGCTTCGATTCTTCAAGAAGATTCTCGAATCTTCGTAGTTGCAGAGCAAGTGTCTCACTCCTGATTGGTGTAGCTCTTCGTCGTCCTGACGCTTTGAATTTCAATTGGCTAGCGTTTCTGACACACCCACTAATGTGATGTCTTCTTGAGCGTTCATTGGCTCAAGTGATGCGGCTTTCCCTCGTCCCTTCAGGGTTGCCCTTCGCGCCTCCGAGGTTCGTTCTCACGCCTACGTGGCGTCGGCTTCAACGTGTGTGCGCGTTTGTGTTTTATGTGTTGATGTGTGTGCGTGTATTTCTGTTTGCATGCCAGCCCTGAGCAAGCAGTCTAGTACAAGTCTCGACCATAAGGGTGACATAGATGAATTGCTAGCCTCTCCAGCTCGCGAAATATGAGAACGAACGCTGTTCTGTAACAAATTTTCCCCATTTCGCCCGACGGTTACGATACTCGATACATTCTAATGTCCCTTCGCAACGCAGTGTCTCCGTTGCAGCTTTTACTTGATCTACTTAACGAAATATTATATATCATTACACGCACATAAGGCTCTTCAGGTTCTTGTGATGCTTAGATTCACATATTCATGTGAAACTGCATTTTCGGCGCTCGTAGCCATTGAACTAGATACAGAAATCGCTGGAGCGTCGAAGGAGATTTACATTGCGCACATTCTGGCATTCAGCCTCGCATTCAAAATCTAGTGTCAAAGAAACAGTGCCAAAAGTACCTTTAATTATTTTTTATGTAATGGCAATGAAGCAGTATCAAATATGTCAATGATGTAATTGGTTCATATTAAATGGAATAGAATCAATAAATTCAATACAAAATCCATGTTTTTTATATCTGCGTTAACCTAAACGCCACAATTATTTACAATGCCAGAACACAAGTTTTGCGCAACTTAATTGTTCGTGTATTTCAAAGACTTCGAGTTCCGGGTTGTGGTAAAGATTACCTAAAGTTCAACTAGCATTTATTAAACAGGCAAGAAAAACACACTGAGCAAAAATTCCCGATATCATAAAAAATTACCTGAACGAAAAATAACAGGGCAAAAGTATTTAGCCCAAAGTGATAATCCTTTGTTTTTTTTGTATAATTTAAGCATGTTTATTGCATTCCCTCCTGGAAACGTTTGAAGAAATTTATAGAAACTCTTAGAAGCACATTTGAAGTTAAACAACCATGACCAGCACAATCATTCACCTTCAAGATATCTATGAAAGCGGACCTCAGTGACAACAAAGCCGGAAAGTCAAAGAAGTCCCAGAAGCAATTCGAAAACAAATAGTTGGACTTCGTAATGAAGGATTTGCATGCAGGCAAATTGCTGAACGTGTTAACCTTCCATACTCGATCAAATATTGGAGCTCTTGTTCGGATGTTCCAAGCGACGGGTGCAATCTCTAATTTGACATGAGCCGGAGCTTTTCACAAGATCAAGGATCTCTGTCAAAGGTAAATACGGCGTAAAGTGACTAATGAACACATGACAATCCGTAAAGATCTGCAACAAGAACTTGAGTTTCAGTGAGGGTATCAGCCAAAAACTATCGGCAGAGAATTGCATCGAGTGATCTACGGATCTTCACTCCTCGTAGGACTCCTCTTCTGACAGCTAAACATGTGAAGAACCGTTTGAAGTTTACCAAAGACTATTTTGACGAAGGTCATGATTTTTGGGAACGAGTTGAGTAGTCCGACGAAAGTAAAATTGAGCTCTTCGGCCGAAATGATTCTCGTCATGTGTGGAGGAGACCAGGGACTGCCTACTATCCTTAGAACATCCTCCCTACTGTCTAGCGTGGAGGAGGCAAAATCATGGTTTGGAGTTGTTTCACTTCTAAGGGTATTGGGGAATTCCACGTCATTGATGGCAAGATGGATAGTTCCATGAACCAACAAATACTAGAATAAAAGTTGATTCCAAGCGCAAGAAAATTCTTCGGCCAGAGTAAGTGGATCTTTCAGCAAGACCAAGATCCTAAGCATATGACCAAATTAGCAAAAGATTGGTTTGCTACTAAGAACATAAGTGCAATCCTTTGCCCAGCCAGTCTCGTGACTTCAATCCCATAGAAAGTTTGTCGAAAATATTGAAATCTACCGAGCAGAAAAGGAGCCTAAAAAATCTTGCAGAATTATGGGCAATCTGCGTTGAAGTACGGAACAAGATTCCATCAAAAAAGTGTCAGAAGCTAATTTAAAACTACAACAACAGTTTTCATGCTGTAATTACAAATAAAAACTATGCAACTAAATATTGAATTTTTTGTCTTGGCCAAATAATTTTGTCCCTAGTATTGTTTTTTGTTCTGGTGATATAATACGTTGACCATTTAATTCGTTTTGTTTGGTTATAATATTTTGTTGAATAAATGTTCTCTGAACCCTTTGTAATCTTTACCCCAATCAAGAACTCGAAGTCTTTAAAATACACAAAAAAATTAATCTAGACAAATACTTGTGCCTCGGTACTGTAAAAACACTAAGGGGAGCTAGGAGGAAAAATATATCCTTAAAGGGGAGCGTGGGAGGAAAAAGTTTAAGAACCACTGGTCCAGAGTTGAATTTGGCAATCATTCAGCAAGAAATGAAAGTGTATGCGTAAGCTGCTTTGGCAAGAGGCAAAAGTTTTTCTTCATTTTCTTAACTATATTAACAACGAGTAGTTTTAAGAAGTTCGAAGAATTAGAGTTAGTTTATCAACGACGCGAGAGATCGTTGAAGTTAATTTTAATGTGCACATCTGCAGAGGCCAGTGGTTGTCCGCTGAGTGAAAGCGAGCTGTTAGAATATCCTCATTGCTCAGTGGTTGATTCTTTTTACACTGTACAAACTATACGGTTTTGTATCGTTTGCTGATGAAAAAATTATTTATTTTGATGGCGCTTTATAATGTTTCCATGTTTTGATTTTCGCTCGTTGATTCTAAAAGTAAACTTGCTACTCATGGAGTCTGTTTCCTACCCTTGAGACGTGACTACTCGGCATTACACTGCCAACAACTACGACCTCTAGAAACTGCCCTTTTGACTAACTGAATAAAGAAATGAAACTGCCCTTTTTGACTAACGCTGTATATAATACGAGAAGGGTTTCAGTATTTGTCGCCCTAATTTTTCTAAACGCTTATACAAACTTGAAGAACTTGCATAGTCTCAAGGACCCAGTTGGTAAGACCTTAGAGCAGCTGAATGGTGGCTAAATTGAAGAAGCGCTTCGCTAAGAAGAGCGCTATAGCGGAACGTTTCAAAATTCACCATCCGAAAGATCAAACTTAATTTAACTGAGTCACCAATGTTTTTGAACGTTATAGGTTCTTTGACTTTTCTGCTCAGCAGAAGTTCACATAGAAAGACAGACATGAACAGGATTTAATCTTTGTCGTACCAAATGAGCTCGTGCCATAAACAGTAAATGATTTCTTTCAGAAGAAAATTTTTACTTTTATCAGCGTTTCTAACAACAAAATAGCATAAGAATCGTAGTTCATTATAAATATCTCGCTCGATCATAAAATATTACTCTTCAATAGAGCTTTAAGGGACTTTTTTTAAGGAGCAAAATCTTTGGTGCTTCTACTATTTAAAAAAATTGTTAAATTTATTCTTATTTTTTAAAAACTCTCAATTTAATTTCTTTATACGGCGTTCTTCTGATTTAAGATATTCCTCTCTATCTTCATTACTTTTCGGTGATTATAGGCTAAGTCTAAGGCGTTTATCTTAAATCCAATGACTTCGTATTTGTCATTTAGAACGCCTCATGAAGACGTCTCAGTGTCATAGTTTTTTGTTTCAGACGTGGTTTTCAACATCAAGAATGTCAGGCAGTCAGGGAGAACTCCGGAGCAAGCGCCGTTGTACACCTCCCTTATTAAGCCTTTCTCATCACTTACATTTTAGTTTGAACGGTGCTGTTATTTATTCATTTTGATTATTTCCATTTATGCCTGTTTGAGCTTATGACCAGTTCAGTTAATAGTTCTTGTAACGCTCGGTTGACGGCCTTCAGGGTTTTGCCCTGATGGCGTTGTAATCTTAAACCTTAACGTACCCAAGGGCCACTTAACCTTACACCTTAACCGTGCCTCAATCCACTTAACCTTAAACTTTAACCGTGCCTTAGGGCCACTTAACTTTTACCGTACCCACGCCCACTTAACCTTACACCTTAACCGTGCCTTAAGCCACTTAACCTTAAATCTCAACAACGTTTTAGGACCATTTAACTGCTTAAGTAGATTAGAGCAATTTGTAACCCCAATGATCGCATGCCTACACTAGACTGACACCTCTTGTTGATTTCCTCTTAAAACTCTAAAAGCCGTAGGGCTCTTTTTTGGCATAAAATAAAGTGAGTAGGTGACGAAATTTGCCCCATAAACGAAAATAATGAATAAAGTGGGAGCTACTCGCTGGCTTCCTCAAACTAAAATTGTTTACTTTTCCTTAGGAAGAATCAACCATCAAATAATACCCTGCCGCTGCATCTGCGTATGTTACTGGCTTTTTTAAATGTCATCGTCTTCTCAAGAAGCGCGAGGAAAATAAAGTTCAATCCTTCGTTTTCGTTCTCTTTGGTAAGAGTTTCGGTTTGAAATCTAATATTTATCCTGCTGATATACTTTCAATACTGCAAGAAACAAGGTTCATTAGCAAATCGTTCATCTAGTGGGAGTAATTTTTTCTTGCAGTTGTGTTGGTGCGCTTGCAAGTCTGTTTGTTCTCGTTTCCTGTTTTCTTGGAGAAGTGCGACGCGCCGTATTCCCGAAGAATATTTCTAATAAACTGATTCAGATTCCATGTTCGTTATACTAATCTTGTTCCAACATCTTGCTCTTCATTTCAGATCACATTTAAGGTAAGTTCCTCACAATCCTAAAGCCTAACGTCTTATACTAGCACAAATAATACTCGAATGACCAATTTTATTCATTTTTAGTTGAGCATCTTGAACCTACCACTTGAATGATAAATTCACAAAGTTAACTTTGTTTGCTGCGTATTGGTCATAATTTATAGAAGTTGAATCTGACTGCAGAAAACGAGGTTAAAAAATCGGTAAGTTAATTACCATGATTAATATAACTCCTGTACAGCTACGGTTACATTGGAACTGTCATGGATGAAAGCTTAATTTTAGCGCATGCAAAATAAGTACACTGTGATATTAGAGAAAGCTGGCGGCACAGTGGAATGACATACACTTGAATGCAAAAGGGGCCGAGGGTACGTACCGCAAGGGAGACGATCTGGGCGATGCTGGAGAAGATGCCGGCCCAGGCCATGCCGGACACGAGGGCGTTGGTGCAGGCGCTGGGCAGCTGGCCCGTGATGCCGTACAGCGAGCCTTGGAACACCGCCTCGAATGCTGCGCAAATATCGACTATTAAGGATAAATCTCGCCCCACTGAGCAACACAATGAAATATTTGGCAGGAGTTGATATTTCATCCGAATTTTCCTATTTGTCGACTCTTTTTCCTTGACCATGCCGGAGGCAGATTTTGGGGCGAACATTCCTGATGATTTTCAGTTTGGCTGAAACACTTTGAGCTAGGACTCGGTCATTTTTCACTATTATAGACTATTTTTTGCTATCTTACATGTCGTCGGTATGGGAAATGAAACGATGTTTGGTAGATGAAAAATAAATGCTTTTCCTACTTTGCTATGCATGGATAGATGTTATGATGTAAAATAAAGTACGACCAGCGCCTTATCAGCCTTTCCAAGGTACTGAGATATTTTTCTTACCTTTATCCTGAGGTACAGTGCATTTCTCTTACCTTGGTCTTCCAAATTTGACTTTAAAATAATCAATCTGTAGAAAGAGAAAATATAGTATCCTAACTCGGAAATCCTCGACATCCGATTAGACTCGAGTTACTAGAACGACGACGAGACGTATCTGGCTGGCACGACGCACCTTCATGCACGACTGCCACATAGACATGGTATTTTTGTGTCTCGAAATATAGTAGTGATTTAGAAGCTCGAAAGTATCGAGTGAAAAACATTTCATTAAAACTTTTCCCAGATGAAATTTTACTAACTCAAAAATCCTGAGAGAAATACTTTTTCAATTAAATTACAAATAATCGAAAATATATCGGAATCGTTCTGCGTATCTGCAAAGTTATGAAGATTACTTGTAAGAAATCATTCAACCAATTTACCATTCCATTCCACAAGATATCAGTTTTCAGATCCTGACTCTCCTGCAGCCAGGGCAGCAGCTCAGTCGCATATTTGGCCCACACTTGTTCCAAAGATTTTTTTAAGGCATCTAGAGTTGTGTGAGGTTTTTCATTAGCATATTTTATATTTTTCTTTGAAACAGACTAGACACAGAAGTTTAGTAAATTCAGATCAAGGATAAAAGATGGTCAGAAAGTCAAAAAGATGGTTCCTTGGCCATCTCTGAGCCCGATTGGAGGCGTGAGCTAGAGCTCTACTTTTCTGAAAGCGAAATGCCTTCTTTAGAACATTGCGTCACCAAGGATCTTTACTATTGATTGCAGGATGGGCTCAATACATTTAATTTCATTTCCTCAGGAACAGAAACAAGAGGAGGTTTCTTGTTTGCCGACTCTCCTCTTCAAACCATTCTGTAGGCAGGTTGTGGGGCGAATATTTTAGATGATTTCTGGTTTTAATGAAACTCGCTGTGCAAGAACTTGGTCATATTGATGATTGGAACCTCAAGAGCAAAAATATCATCTGTGAACGAAACAGAAACGAGACAATGAACGGCGAGTTGGCGGAGTGCGATTTTTCTATGCATCAAAGGGGCTGATAATTTTTCTTTAAATCCAGCTCTCTTTTCACGACTGTGCGAACAGACTCATGTTTCAAGCTTTGAAGCATTTTCTCATGAGCTTCCCAAAATTTTTTGCAACCCATGATGCAATTTTCTTTTTGATTTTCTGCGTCGTTGAAGTTCTTGGGCAGCCACTTTCTATACGATCTTTACTGTTTCCAGTGTCTTAATTATGTAGCTGTACAGAACCTTTAGCGAAATTGTCCCTCGAATTTGGAATTTTGAGAGTCCTTGAAACTTCACTTGGTGACTCTCATGCTAGATAGAACTTTGCGATTGTTTTTCTTTGAATTTTAGTGTTTAAATCACGAGCAAGAAAGAGTAAGAAACAGAATGAACTCAAGTTATAATGAAAATCTTTCCCGAGTATTCGTGATGCGCTGTTTTGGAATTAAAATTATTAGGTCAATAACTAACTATGCAATTTTTTCTTTTTGAACGAACATTAAAAATCGAATAATTTGACAAATGAATGTTTACCAATGAATGAATGAATCTGAGTGATGAGTTTACCAATGAGTGCTCTTAAATCTGGTTACACACCAGATTTCCTGACTTGGCATTGTTAACGGTATCACACATTACATCACAAATTTCTTACCCTCATACCACTATAACTAATTAGATCCTGTTTTGTAGAATAGTACTCAAAACATGGAAAGGCTAAAATAAATTTTTATAGAAAATTCTCATTCAAGAATAATGATTATTAAATAAATTTTTACTCGTCCTGAGAGGTTGAAATATTGCCTAAAGACTCACAATTCATTACGGGGATAGTACACTCGAGCTTTTTATTATGTAAGAAGTAGGTTCTCTCTTTCAACCTGTCAATATTAGTGTACAAGAGTACGTAGAAAATTTGCAATCAAACCACATCGTGCTCCACCAGAGCTCGCAATTCACACGCCACCTACACTTTACACGATAAATTATGAACAGAACTTCTCGTAACATGCGGTTTGTCTCGATATAGCTACTTCTCTGATGCTCGTAATGCCTGGCCACTCAATGTTTGCAAGAAACAGAATCCATCTCACCAACTACACTGCAGGTTACACAATCTTTTCCGCCGCATACTCCGCAACACGCCCATAATCCAGTTTGCCTGCTACTTTTCAGATCATCAGTCCATTCCTTTCTTACGAGCTACATTTCAGGCTTTAATTCGCTCACCATTCAAAACAGCGACGAGGATCAGCACGATGACGTAGAACGCAGTCTGCCCTGGAAAACAAAGTACCATTTGATTTTAGTTAAAGGAAAAACAGTAAGAATGCGTTGGGGCTCACTTTGCAGCGTTAAACATCAGTTGAGGCTGCAGCTCAGGGGTGTTACATGATGCAGCACTTATCTCAGAGAAGACTTTAAAATACGTGTAAATAATGCATACTCGGACGCATGAATTACAGAATAGCAACGAAAATATAATACATAACATTTTTTAGGTAGCCCAATGTTTTTCCGTGCTCTTTTTGAGTGATCTTTGCTCTTTGAGCTTTTGAGCTTTTGGTTGTGGTTGCAGCTTTGCATGTCGATCTAGCCATTGATTTAACTTTTAACATTGTTTTACATAATCCACTTTTCATCTCCGGTAACAACGTTATCCAGAAAAAGTTCTTGCAGTTACTGGGAATGCAAAGATACACAGACATTCACGCACTGCTGACGATTAACTGCATAGAGATCATAAGGAACCCACTTCCCAAGTTTGGGTTTCTGTTCCAGCTTCTTTAAGTGACTTTGAATTGCCATAGCATTCCCATGAAGTTTAGAGCTCAATTGCCTTATGGATACTATAGGATTTGCTTCAAGGGTTGCCTCCAGTAAAGCTGCATCAAACTCAACAAAACAACCTTCTCGAGGGCTATCTTCAAGGCTGTAATCCCCATTTCGAAACATATTCTGCGTGTCCGTTCAGTAACTACTGGTGGACCATACATTTCTTGAATCTTTTTGGCAGCTGTTGATGCATTACTTCCTTCGTGAAAGTGAAACAGCATTATGTACCTCATGTGGTCTGCTGACGGCTCCATGTTAATTGCAGGGTTGGAGATAAAAATGGCTAAATATCTCAATGAATTTCACTGCAATGTGTATGGAAGACCGTAATAGAGTGATGGTCTCGCAGAATAGATCACAACTTTATACTCTCCTCTGTAATACAAGTTCAAACTTATGACAGGAAAACGGACGGACTTATGATACGACCCGTACGTAAGTAGAGGACAATTTCTGTAATTTCATAGCAAATTTCAAGTACTTCTGCACCTTCTTTAACTTAATAGTAAGCAGTTTAAGAAATTGATAGGAAACTCGTTAACGAAAAATTGATAAGAATATGCTCGTTTTGGAACAATTAATATCTAAAAACACTAATGACGTGAGGCTTTCCGTCTTTGCACAAATAATTTCCATAATTGCCATTCTTTTCGTTTCCTATTAAACTGCATAAAAATCTTACTTCGACGTTCTTACAAAATTTGTACCCAAAACGTATTTCTTCTTGATAAATTCTTATTTGAAAATATTTCCGTACATGGTTATTGTTCAACAACTTGGTTTTACAACCACTGAATAGCGATGGATCATAGCACTTATAGGTACATTTGCTTTAATAAAATTGCATAGTTTAATTACAGTTCCATTTTACTGCGAAGCTTTAATTTCTTCAACTTATTTCCGATTTTAAATTTTAGCCAATAACGGTTAAAAATTCGAAAAGTTCATTTTCTAATTAGTTTTATTTTTGTACTCTTCTTACATTAAGGCAACGGAAGGTCTGGCCTAATTTACCTAATAGCCGTTGAAATTGTTTACTTTCTGGAAGAAAAACCCGCCAACGAAGATTGCTAGTGTTTTCAAACCTGAAAAGTAGAGTTATGAGAGTTATGGGTCTATAAAACATACGTACATTCGTCAGTGTCAACGATGGCGAAGATGGTGATTATACCCATAGACAGGAGCATCACTCCTTGGGTCACGATCATGCGAGGGACTTCTTTTACTCTGCGCAGAGAAGATCACAAATTATTGATTTCATGAACGTAAGCGCCATTCAGTCTCATTGGATGATTAAACCCTCTTCCTCTAGAGTGGCAATGCTCCTCAGTCTCATACTTCAAACAAACAAACAAGCAAACAAACATCGGCATCTTTGGGATGCTTTATTTCCAATCAAGCCTGATACATGTGATCTTGAGCATTGGTTTTTCAAATGTCTTATAACTAACCCTATATATAGGACACCATGACGGTTCCCCCGTAAAGCCGGTACCCATTTCCGACACCCGGGTTGAGTGGGGTATTGTGCTTGAGCTTTCCTTTATACCCAACGGTTAAAATCTCCGCGCCAGCGCCGGGATACGAACCCTCGTCTCCAACATACAAGGCTGATCCCTTAACCACTGTGCCATTCAATCAAACTTCTAGACATTGATCACATGTTGCTTAATCAGCCACATGTCGCACGTGAGATGAAAATATCTTTGCACATCCATTTATTAGTATAGTCTTAAAATATCGGGTACTTCCTGTACGAAAAAAGGACACCAAATTTCGCAACAGAGAAACCGCAATCTCAAACACTCTGACCTGAACAGCCGTTTGGTATTTTTGAATGTGGTGAATGAAATTTTGATCATTAGCAGTTTTTTCGGTCAGTGAATTTCTTCTAAATTATTCCATAAATCACCAAGTAGGCACTACTCCGAAGATCCGGCAGAAATCAAACGAGCATTGAAAGCAATGACGTCTAAGCTGAGTGTTGTCCAGAAAACAATGATGACATGTCCAGAATATGAGTTGGGTGTCTGTGGATTATGAAATTAAAACCCAGAGTAAAAAATCATGTCATTCCTGTGGTAACAACCTCTAGTAGGCCATCTCTGATTAGTCTTCGCTGAAACAACACACATGGGGAGCAACAGTTTCTCTTTTACGCTGACGCGTGTAAAATCAATCAATCTGTTCATGATATTTTTCTCAGATTTTCTGTTTCAACTTCAATATACAGTGAATGAGCCAGCCTGACTACTGAAGGAAGTTCATGTTATTCAGCACTATTTCTAGACCAAGAGAACTGTTCAATTTATTATATGCCTAACATTGTTCTTTTTCTTCCATTTCTATGATGTGGGTTGACAATCCTAGAACAAAAGCTATGTG
The DNA here is from genome assembly GCA_030386875.1 of Morinoia aosen. Taxonomy (NCBI): domain Eukaryota; kingdom Metazoa; phylum Arthropoda; class Malacostraca; order Amphipoda; family Talitridae; genus Morinoia; species Morinoia aosen. The sequence goes on from CM059557.1 coordinate 74,657,337, forward strand.
AATACCTGACGCGACTGTCGCAGGGAAACGAAACAAGTACGAGTTCGTTGCTTACACTTGAAAGTCCTTCCGGTCAGCTCAAATTGCAAAATAACTTTTCATGCCTTTACACAATTTTTTACTACGTAAGCTTTTGAAGAGTTTTAGAATTCAAGTTTAAAGCTCTATATAATACCTAACATTATATCATAAAACAACATTGACAGCAAATTATGATGCGAATTGATGGCGCTTTAAGAACGCACTTCACGGAGAATATTTTTGGTACGTTCACTATACACTCCATAAAGACTTGTACGAATAGCCAACACAAACTCATCAAAATAAACCCGAATAAGTGTTTTCATTAGGGTTGTCAGCCTCTCAAGCATCGCGATGCTAGAGTGGTGTTCGATTTCGCGCCATTTGGGGGAATCGAAGTGGCGAAATGAAGTTTGCTCCGATCAATAGGTGACTCACTAGGGAGCGCAGCTGACTATAGGCGCTGGAAAAGTTAAGGAGGTATGCAGAGTTATATTTTCCCTCCAATGAATAATAAAACAGGTTCAGTTTTCAATAACTATTTCTGATACGACAGAAAATTGAAGCCTAGTCGAACTTGTTTAGGTTAGGCGTTAACTCGTTCCTCCAGATTTGACAATTTAAACCAGAGAAATATTCTACCCACACATTTTCATGCAATATGAGCACGATAGCGTCTTCATTTTATTGCTAGAGCATATGAGCTACACACGCTTAGGATTCTTCACACAATTTTCCTTTTCATATAAGTCCTTCATAAAAAGAGGTAGTCAAGAATCGTCTGTTGTAACAGCTTAGCCCAGTTCAACCAACAAATGGAATACTAAAATGGGACAGTGGACACTATCTCTGAAATCTCCCACGGCAACATCGCCTTTCTCCTAAACGCTGTTATCGAACTTTATCGAACGTTTACAGATTTCGAGACAAATTACTAATTGCAATGTTAAAACTTATATCCGAATGTTCGCTTTTCTAAAAAGCATATAGTTCCAGTAGTAACTTCCCCATTGATTTAGTATTTTAATTATTAGGCACATTCTGGATAAGAACGAACTCAGTATATGTTATGACTAAGTATCTTCACATACCATGTATGAGATTTTCGACTACTCACTTGTACAGAATATTACAAAAGCTCCGTTGTAAATAATATAAAACTACTCATTTACTTTCATTCGGTTATTTAACAACTGGTGATATTGTTATGACCATGGAACGTCTATGCTATGTTGCAAGTCCAGGATCAGGCCGGACAATATACAAGGCATTGCTGCACCAATGTCTCATACATGTCTAGGTCTGTCCCTAGCCTAGGAAACATGACGCTACACTTTTCGTCATAACAATGGCGTCAGTTTCAAAGGAATTAAATAAAAGTAAATGAGTACCTGCTCATAATTTCCAGAAGAAATTTTATGATATTGTAAGTGAGGGCTCAAAAATTACATATGTGATGCGTAAAGACGTGTAGAGTTTTTTCATACACCTATTGAACCTATTCATTATGTATTTTTTTACTTGCGGAATAAGAAAAAAGAAATCGGAGTTGGTGCGATACAGTGCTTGAAAGATCCCAGACCGAGAGAGTGTTCAATTTTGAGCGTTTTTCCGTTGGTTTGTGAAACTGTGCTTTACTTTTGATGAACCTGACGGTTTTTGACGACCTCGTTTTACGTACAGTATTTTCAACATGAAAAATTTGATGTAGTAAAGCCCTAACTTGAGTAGCTCATGTGATCCAATGATGAACTGAGGACCTAACCTACTGATATGACAAGAAAATGATTGAATAAAATCATTTTCTGGAGGTTCAGAATATGTTTTTCCATTATGACCATACAGTGGACCTCCGGGTTACGGCATCCCCAAGTTACGTTTTTTCACGTTACGATGTGGAATACGAAGTTTTTCGTCCCCTTGTTACAGCTTTTCCTCGCCTTACGGCATCAGCGACAATTTCTGTCACGCGGTAAAACATTCCAAAATTCAAACTTGGCGGTCGGTGTGCGTGCGTATGACTGTGCGAGCCACACACCACGCTCATACGTCATTATATGCGCCGCTGCATATGTCACTATACGATGATGGTGTGCTATTGGTCGGTGTCACGGAGTCACTAAGATGCCCAAATGCTATTGGCCCGCCATACGTCGATTTCGCCTTACGATCTCAACTCCGAACAGATTAATGTCGTATGGCGGGGGTCCACTGTACCTTTGCTCTGAATATTAAAATCTAGGGGTGGGCTTTCATTTTCAGTCAAATCTAAAATAATATGGATAAATAATTTTTTATATCATTTGTAAAATAAAAAGTTTCACAGAATATCTCTCAGAATTTTTTAAAACCTGGTCAGCCCCATTTGATATGAAAGCTTCTGTATATATGAGCTAATTAAATTTCACCGCTACGCTTCATCATAAATGACGCGAAATTTCCGTCCAGGACTACAACATGACCATTTCTATGAGCATCAACAATGAAAGTGCAAAGAAGCACGAATTTAGTGAAACCACTGTCTATTTTAGAAAGGTAATGAGTAAAAATTAACTTATGAACGTTTGGACCTCCTAGGTCATTTTCATCTCTGAAACAAGGAGAGGAAACTAGTCAGATGTCAGACGTAGATGAAATACATTCATTACATGAAGAGAAAAGCACAAAAAATAAAGGAAAGTAAAAGCACAATTTAAGAAAGGAAAGGTCAGTATTAATTTTACACTGGTTGCGAAGAAAATACTGATTGTCTGTCATTTAAAATAAATTTATCTTTTAAATTATTCTCCTTTCATTAGAGAAGTATGCAGTGCTTATGAAAGCTATTTGTTCCTTTGTTCAGTTCGTCATCTTGGAGGCAGTTTCAAAGCAGGGTGAATTTTATTGTGTCCTCTGATTCTTATTTGCCGGTTGTATCATAAATACGAAGGTACCAAATAAAAGATATGAATCTCAAGATTCCACTGCCGTTGTTTTTTAAAAAATCCGTTCATTATACTAAAAGTTATTAAAAATTTTTGGGTCCCATATTTAAAAAAACACCCGTATAAACTATATCTATGAGCAGGTCTGGAGATGATGGAAGCATTGGCGCCACCCGTATGAAGGCAATAAAACAGAAGTAAAATTATCTCTTAGAATCAAAGTAGCTAATTCGTGTATTCATGCTGCGGAGCTATTCCTATATTTTTGAAAATAGTTAAGTCCAGTTAAGTGCTGGAGACAAAAAATTCTACATTAGCTCGGACATAAAATTATAAGTAAGCCCGTCAAAAACGACTGCATTCAATAAAGCTCCATGACGTACGTAAATCATTTTTGCTTTTAATTAAATAGAAAAACATTCATTCCCTCAAATTTTCTCAATTATATTTTCTTGAATAAGGATAACTAAACTTGAAAGCAAAGAAATAACATTTGAAAACATATATTTGCTGTCATATTGAAATGTTGAAACATCCGAGTTACTGTTTGTGAAGTAAAAGTAAATGTGACAATTTGGAATGATTCATGAATTTGCACTCACAGGGTGACTAAATACGCTACAAATAGTCTTAGTCGCATTTACCCTCACAACTCAAAATATGCAGGTCAAGAAGATTAAACGAACTAGACTAGCATTACGTATTATAATCGTTCAATATATTTCAGACTGTTAGATTGTTAGGACGGCGTATCCTTTTTGGGCACCAGCTAATAGGTTATTTTGGTGGGCTAGTCCTGTTCGGCCCAAGTGATAAGTTATTTTGGTGAGCGAGTCCTGTTCGGCCCAGCTGATAAGTTATTTTGGTGGGCTAGTCCTGTTCGGCCCAAGTGATAAGTTATTTTGGTGAGCGAGTCCTGTTCGGCCCAGCTGATAAGTTATTTTGGTGGGCTAGTCCTGTTCGGCCCAGGTGATAAGTTATTTTGGTGGGCTAGTCCTGTTCGGCCCAGGTGATAAGTTATTTTGGTGGGCTAGTCCTGTTCGGCCCAGCTGATAAGTTATTTTGGTGGGCTAGTCCTGTTCGGCCCAGGTGATAAGTTATTTTGGTGGGCTAGTCCTGTTCGGCCCAGGTGATAAGTTATTTTGGTGGGCTAGTCCTGTTCGGCCCAGGTGATAAGTTATTTTGGTGGGCTAGTCCTGTTCGGCCCAATTGTTAAGTTATTTTTGGGTTGGTCTTTCTTGGATGCCATCCTTTGGTATTGTCTCTATCTTAGGGATTTCTGAGCTCTGTATTTCTGAGGCATGTTATTCCTGAGGAATCTTCCTGACACTTCAGGAATATGAGAGAACTCAGTTTTTGCAGACTTATTTTTTTTAAGTTGGTTCGTCAACAGTTTTCAATTGTTACGAACATTTCCGGTATTCTTCAGAGTTTTCGATCTAGTTACAAGTTTTGAAGATTTTTGAGCTGTTTTAAAGCTTTGAAGATGTCGAGCTGTTTTTCAAGCTTCGAATTTTGAGCCGAACTAAATCAAGCTAATGAAATTTTGAAGTCTCTGACGGAAGTATGTTTCGCAAGTATCTGTGATATGCGAGCTCAGTTATTTGCGAGAAGAATTATTTTCCCTCCCTAGAACAGAGGAATCGGTCGACTCATCTTGGCTTCTGGCCTAACACAGACATTCATACTCTAACGAAAGATAATTTACAATGTCGAATGACCAATACCATGACACTAGGTAAATGTCAGCTGAGTCGCCGTATTGGTGGATGATGTAGAATGTGTAATTGCGCCTCAAACTCTCAAAATTCACTTGTTTTATGTCGAACATGAATATGGATTTGCGGGGAAACACCAGGAAGTGCGATTGGCGAGGGAATGATACAATTACATGTGCTCATTAATGAATTGCTTAAAAGAAATGACCACAGACGGAAATTGACAGCAATACCTGGTGACGACGTAGGAGGTGAATATGAGGCAGGCGGAGCAGAAGACGTTGGAGATGACCACCAGCGAAGGCATGAAGGTGAGCTGCAGGTTGGTGAGCGTGGCGTTGTCAGCGTCCCACTCCTCCCCCAGCGACACGTTGCGCAACTTGTACTGCCAAAACTGCCACAGATATCCAAGTTATTCTCAGTGTACTATATATCACCAAAAAGATTATTTCATTCACCGCTTCAAATTGAAGAACTGTATCATCCAACACGTTTACAAATCTGAAGCCATCTACCTAAAATTCTCTAGCTCTATGGCATTGCACTGAAACTAAGAAAAAATAATTATTTTTAGGAATGATTTGAAGATCTGTGAGTGTACATTATGATGTCAATTGTACTTCACTTATGGAAATTGAGCCTCGCAAATATTGTTTACCAAATAATTCGTTTTTTATGGCATGTAATGTAAGAAAATGAATTGAAATGCTTCAAATTTATTGCACACCATACCATAAAAGCACCAGATCATTCGTGTTGTTTTGCGATTTACAACCGCTATAATTTAAACTATGTTCAAAACTATGTTCTATGCTGTGATGATCAGAGTGTGAGATATCAGAGGAATAAGAACAACGTAAATTTGGAACGTAGCGTGCGGTGTGTATCTGCGTCAGTTTTTGCGATGTAAACCAGAGCTGCCTCTATACATCAGCATACGAGGCTTCTTAAACGACTCCAACACACGAAAAAACAGAATTTCGTCTCCGTACAGAAGAGCCATGATTTTCATTGCCAGAGTTGAGAGTGGCCTGCGATTGAGTGGCGCGTTAGGTTCACCGCCACAGGAAAAACCACAACATGTTTTGGACGGATCTATATTGCATTTTTTTAATCAGGGTCCAAACAATGCTCATCAGCTGAGGAAAATTCGCTCAGCCAGGGTGATGAACTAATTAGTTTTAAATAACACCATTTTCAAAGTTCTCACTCTAGCACCGGATATTATTCTGACTAACTGCCGGAAGCATTTTATCTGTAGCCCTATGAGTGATTTTAACTTTTCTACTGATTCAGTTTTCCTGGTCTCATTTTGCGAAGAAAAATTTTCAAATCTTTCCTGTGCAGCTCAGATTTCGACTAAACTAACTTTGACATGCTTGAGCCTCTAGAACTTGATTCTAAATTGTACAGTGGAATTAGAACTACTTCTAAAGAAGGATAATTTTTCATAGGCTACGCGCGGCAAAAATTGAGAATCTTTAAGTACTGCGTGAAAGCTAAGAGAACTAAAATTAACAAGCAAATAATAAGTTGAACATCATTGAAGGAACAAACCAGCGTTTGCAGCAACAAACAGATAAAAAGGACAATCATGGAAAAATATGTCATAAGTAAAACTCGTGTAATCAAGTTCTACGTGCATAGTAACCAAGCATCCGTAGTTATCGAAAGCAATGATTAAAGTAGAAACTTTAAAAGCATAGCTAACACCTCATTATCTACTGATGCGATCAATGCACCATTTGGTCTCAACACATACCAGTTACTGAAATATGTTTCAAATACTGTCAATAATTTACCGAACAAGAAGTTAGGATGGGATGTAAGAGCATTTTCTTTTAAGGCATAAGTCTTTCAATCACAACTGTTATCAGTTTGACCTGTTTAGGAAATATTAGGAAATTTGCACGAACCTGATAACCTGTATCAGTTTGACAACTGTTATCAGATTTTTCACAACTCTCCGCAGCTCCACCACACCCATTCTGGGGACGTCTCTACTCAGAAATCAATCACAGGGCACGCGATACTTTTCAGTGTTTTTTGATAATTTCAAACTGAAGTAAATTTAATCAAATTAAACTATATTCGATCAAATTAATATGAGTTTAATCAACTTTATGTAGTGTACATTAAATCATTTAGGCAAATTAAAGTTAATTAAGAGTAAGAAATATTTCAAATCTTACTGAGTCTGCCGTGATGAAGAAATTCCATGGGAGCAGCGCTGCAATGCCCAGCACGTAGAGCACAAGGGTCACAACAATGGGCCTGGGTGAGATCAGAGTTGCTTCATCAGCGACATCGTACAGTTATTCCACACGTCAGAATACACTAAGGTGCCAAAACAGTAGCGCACTGTACTTTTATATGAAAAAATTATTCATTACTCAAATTAGGGTTCATTTGATCCAGTACAATCGTATATGACAGCATTTCAGACGTAATTATCAATTAGTAACAACATGTTTTGAGTGCATATAGAATTCTAAAATTTCATTCACTCTAGAGAAATGATGACATGTAGAAAAAATCTGTCTGCATTTGATAAAGGACGCACTATCGGTTTCATAGAAGTAGAAAATCAACTCGGGGCCTCTGTAAAGTCATCGGTATAAATGTCAATATGAAACAGAAAACAATAGCAGCTGGAAACTAGATGGCGAATCTGGTTCATTACGTGGATATTGAGGAAGGCCTAACATTTTGGATGGCAGAGACAGACGCTCTTTGCTGGGGTGATGAAAAATCGGCTTAAATCAATGAAAAGGATAACTAGCGAGTTTTGTGAAAGTCTAAAAACAGTTTTTCAAAGGATTGCACATGTGCGTCGTGAGTTTAAGAGAATGAATTTAGGCAAATGTAAATCCACCAAGCAGCCATTAGAGAATCTGAAAAACATTTGTTATTTGTGTGAGAACATCGAGATTGAACTTCAAAGAATTGAACGCATGCAATGTGGTCTGATAAGTCCAGATTCACCCTCTTGCAGAACGATGGGCGTGTAGGAGATGGCGACAGCATCCTGAGAATATGGATCCACCGTGCATCGACCTACCTGTTATGGCATCTGGAAGCAGTTTATTGCTTTGTTTTTTCAGCTGGGGTGGACATGAATCTGTCACTTTTTACAATAACCAAATAAGCTCCTAGGACTATTTGGAAATACTTTCTGACCACGTTCATCTTTTAATGGAGTTTAATTTTCCTCATAACAACAGGATGTTCCAGGCCAACAATACTCGTATCCAGATTGCTAGAAATGGGCAGGACTGGGTAAAAACGAATGAGGGAACATTTGAGCTCGTGAATTGGCCCCACAATCTCCTGGCTTGTACCCCCAGAGTTGGATAGAAACTTGCTTGACTCATTAAGTCTTATTTCAATACTGATGGGTTTCGGGAAAGGTTACTTCAATTATTGTCAAAAATAGAGCGGTATAATAAATGCCACGTCGAATGAAAGCTGCAATTCGTGCTAAATGAGGTCCAGTGGGTTACTGAAAGATTTCTAAGCCCCGCAACCTTTTTAGCTACTATTTTAATATTTTAATTCAAGTTCAATGTCTAAAAACTCTGTTTCAGCAACATGTGATAAGGCAAACGTGAGAAATGAAGTGGCTGGAGGTGTTAAAAGAGTAGACAAAGTAAAACTCAAGTCATAACACTCTCCCACATTCCCCTGAGTGATTCCATTGTTCAATCTTGCAAGGGGAAAACATTCGGCCATTGTTTACGTCTTGTTTATTGAAAGAGTGCACCAGAAAGATGAATTGAAAGAGTGCACCTTGTTCTTGATTGCTCGTTTTTTACTAGTAGTAGTATTAAGAAAAAAATTTCAGTACTTTTTCTTTCTACGAAAATATATTTTTCTCCTCAGCCATGAATAAGTTTTAAACAAGTTAATTAGTGAAGGTACAATGGAGCTAAATCAGGACATGAGTTTTTGGTCGTGTCAAACTAAAACACTGAGATAATGTTCGTATCTATCACCATAACGAAGATCTACGCATGAAGAGCGCAACAACTCGCATCAGATGAGGGGAAATTTGCTCAATCTAACATTACTGCTTCGTCAAGCCTTTTCCCCATGCAGTGAATGCTGGACCAGTGTTACTTCATGATGGAATGTCCACGACGCACTGAAGTACAACACTTGTGTAATCAAGGGTCGAACAAGCTTTCGGAGTGGAAGCAAATGGAAGCCTTTGGTTACTATATTCTTTTTTCGTTAATATGCTCTCATTTACCAGCTTCCAGCCTCCCACAGGTAACTATTGTTTTGCATTATACTTAAAATTCTATTTTATTCATATTCAATCACAGGGCTTCTTCTAACGAAAAAAGATGAAATATTACGAAAACAGAGAGCACGCTCGCCGCATAAATCAAGGATAAAGCTTTAAATGAATTCGTCAAGCCACAAGTTGAACCAAATTATTTACTTTTTTGTGCATTGTGATCTTGAAACAATAGCTATGGTGGTTTAAAATAGGCTCTCTGACTGCAGAAAGCAGTTTGGTACACAAAGCGAGAATCGCTGACAGTTTAATTAAGGAGGATATTTGAAGATATTCTAACCTTCTCTCTTTTCGTAAATTTGTATTTGTCAATGATGCAAATAATCATCACAAAACGTATCATAACCATCATCGTCTGTTTACGATTATGTCCCATTTTCATTTTTTACAGAAGGTAGTAAATTTTTGGCTTTAAATCAATACCTTAGCTGAACGCAGACAATTTTTTAACCAAATCTTACCTAAGCTCTAACCATAAAACCTGTATTTGGAAGTTAACTTTAACCCTAACTTTTTAAACAAATAATTTTTCGATTGAAATTGTCTTTAACAGACCTTACCTATCATAACGTCAACCTCTTTGCCGCGTTTTTATTTTAAAAACATAGAGTCAAATTTGTCACCAACTGGCATCAATCCCGAAGTCTATACGTATAAATTTGAGCGCAGAATTCAGATCGTCCTCAGCTCGGTGGGGAAGGTGGCTAATCTTAGCGCAGGAAATTTGGCACACCGTATGTTTAAAATAGAAGGTGAGAAAATAACACTAATATTGATATGCTAAAGAAGGATTGAAACAAATAAAAAGAACTCATTTAATAAATTCAATATTAGGATGAACTAAATGGTAGGAGACTAGATAAAAAAAGTTATTTCATGTTGAGTGCGATTTTTGAGATCACGGAAACTCGTGAAACACCCGACAGAGAGCACATAATCACTCGGCCCAGACAGAGGCACACGGTCACGCTCACAGGTGTGCCTCGTACTCTCAGTCATTCTCCAACCAATTGTTATAATAAGTCAGTGAGATTTACATTGAAGGACGGTGCTGATTATCTACAGGTGCTACTATATATCACGATGTAAAAACCTCGTAAGCCGGTCAAATATGTCTCAGAAAATGTTTTCGTCAGTGATCTCAACCTTATAATACGAATTCATTATTCGTACTTGTGTTAATGTATATTCATCAGAGTAATAACAAAATGGTTTACCTTCTGATATATTTCTTCAATGGCCACTCGCAAATAAGCCATATTTCTTCTTCTTATGATGTATAGGGTAGAAATAGACTCCCAGAAACAAAATGGTTATTTTTTATAAGAAACAATATGACTGGTGAAATATGTAACTATGACCTTCTTCTACATTATGACAAGTATGTTCGAAATGTCCTCCTCTTACATTAATTACAAGTTTGGGTTAGACAAGTAAACTCTCAGTCTCAGTACATGGCCATGTCATAGGAGTTTTCTAAAATGCCATTTTGAGGGAGCGCTGTACAACTTCGTTTCTTGAGTCAGAGGAAGCAAAGGCTCCAGATTCCAGACGACTACTTGCTCTGTTTGACGGGTGAGAGGGTGGGCTATTCTGCTGACTAGAGAACGGCTTGTTTTTTAAATGACTTTCAGCTTTTTGAAGCACAGTAGTCGAAGAATATTTGATGCATAAATTCTTTCTAGTTTTATTACTTGTTGCACAGATATATGAGATTGCCGTGTTTTGCAAATGACAACCCTCACCACGAGCGAGATATTTATGGGCGACCACTGCGAGTGCGAGTGCGATCTTCAGTAGTTCAGAGTTCTTCGAACGGACACTGAGTGTGATAAGTCGTCAATTTTAACACATTAAAGACTTGATAATCATGCGATATAGCCGAATGCTTATCATTCATTTTTCTAAATCGCTTCACAATAGATGCTCAATAATAGCTGGACGTTTATCTCTCATTTTACTATATATCCTCAACAGTAGCAATGCCATAAATGATGTGAATTAGTTATGTCAACATTCATTCAAGTAGGATAATGGTTTTAAATTAGTAATTTTAGTAGAAGGTATTTCAATACCTTTTTCAGCACCTTCGCAGTTGTTCAAATGATTGTCAAAATAATTCAAGTTTAAGAAAACTTATGAAATATCTCATTTTTTCTCACTCCCGTTCATGTACTCCACTCCAGGTCAATCATGGGTATGATTTACATGGAAACATTTTCTACAATCGATTTGTTTCCCCACCTCCAATGCAAAAACATAAACTCCTACAAAAAAAATCAGAGTTGAAACTTAGTTTCAATTCATTCATAGAATGGCTAGATCTTCAGAGTGTGCAAGTGTACTCACGCGTTTTTGGTCTCCATGTTGCGAGGGTCGCGTGGAAGCAGCTTACTCTCCTCCGCCGCCACTTTGCGAACTGCCTTACAAAGAACTGAGCGAGCTATGAATGAAAGGGAAGTGTCATCCAAGCATTTTTGCGACAGTAGACTTCTACATAAAACAAGCACACATCAGAGTATCGTCTGTTAGCCGAGAATTTGCTGATAGATGCAGTCTTCGATCTTCGGGAAAAAGGGTTGATCAGCAGTCTCCTTGTTGGCAAAAGACTGAAAGCTTCATGGATTGAGTCTCACTTATCACGTGTGCTGTCTGGCTATGGATAGAATAGATTATTTTTATTATAATTCATTCTGGAAAACTTGTTTTAGAAATAAATTGGTTTGAAATTAGTTAATATTATGTTATAGAAAACTGTGTCCGGACAGTCCCCCGAACCAAAACAGTGCTTGGAATCAATTTCTATGTATAGCTATTCTTGTATTGCATGTATACCATTGCTATGTGTTCAAATATTACAGTGATTTTATTTCGGTATATATAAATTATTATATGTTAATAAAATGTGTTTCGTGAGCACTAATTTGTGCACTTAGGTAGAAAAACTGAAATAGAGGAAAGTAGAGGGTATACATCCTGTACTCACGTATGGTTATATACCATTTTATTGAAAAATGTATTTTATCAAACAAATTTGACCAAATAATCTTCATAATTGAAAAAATGCACATTCGGCGTCTCAGAAAGAGTTGAAGTCGATGTACCCTGCAGCAATAGAACAGAATTGAAGGCGAAGGATTTGAAAAATGTAATAGAACAAACAGAGACGTTGTTACGCGTATGAAACACAACAAAATTTAATATTTAACAGTCAACAACATCAGTATTGCGACATAAAAACATATTGAGATACACATACAAAAATTTTTACAAAAGATTACACATAATTTTTAATAAATTTATGTGTTACAAAAATAATTCGGTGCAATTATGATTCAAACAAAATTATAATTTTATCAGTAAAAACTCGAAAGACAATAAGTTCACTGTCGAATGATAGGGAATTATGATAAATTTGTTCTTTGATACCGATCGACTAACGTCGAAAATGGCATTCACGTATAAATTTCATTTAGAGATTGCATTATTTTTTAAATGGAGGAAAACTTTATTGAATTGTGAAACTGTATGAATTGAAATTTATGAGGCATAAAATGTGTCGGCGCAGTGATACGAAGTGGGATAGAAAAAGGGGTGCGGGTTGAGGCACGATGAAGAGAAGGGTGAGAAAGAGTGAGCTGAAGTATCTACATGGGCGCAAGCACAAAATTTAGGAACCTAATCTGAGCCCAAAACAGCATTTAAAAAATTGTATTCGACCTTCAATTTGATCATCACGTAAAGGGACATAAGGTAATGTAAGTACAGGGACATGTGAAATAATTGTGATAAGAAATGTTGGCATCGCGGAACCTTCGTTCAGGAACCTACGCATCACGGGAGAGCGACGTTTCGAAAAAACCCTCGGGAAGAATGAAGAGGCTATCATTAAAACAAAGAGGGTTCCTGAATCGTACTGTCGTGAGTGACGTATGTGTTAGCAGTTGCCATATTCTCTCTGAAGCGATGATCACATTTTATAGAGGGAAGTTTTTCTAAGCGGTTTTAGGTGAAAGGTAAGCATCATTCGATCATTCGACTTATGTTATGCAATCTACCTTCTTTGCACAGATGAGCGGGGAATACGGGATTTTAGTCATGGCCTTAAGAGATTCAGACGGGACGCTTCAACTGAATCGGGAATCCGTGATACAATCTGTTCACTGGGTGCCGCGGCTCAAAAACATTTACGCTGTTAAGCGTTGGTCTTTGAGTGCAGAGTTAACTCATCATTCGAATATTTTAGTAAACAATGAATGATTATTTAATAGATGGATGAAGTTCACTGTAAATTGAAATTACATAATATTATTAGTGTTCTGAATATTTAAGACTCACTAAAGCAAAAGACTTTCATCGTCCAAACTGTTCGATAATTTACTTTGCGAAACGGATAAATTTATACTGAAAAATGTGATAGACCGGATAGAAAAGGGACATTCATACTTCGTTACCAAATACATCTATTACTTTAAAAGTTATTAAATACTGAATTTCAGAATAACATTTGTACCCAAGGCTCTCTCAAGTGAAACTGATTTGAAATTATCTATTGAATCAGGTATTTCTATTTCGTCGTAACCCCAATTTTTTTGTTTCAATTTGTTTTAACACGAGAAATTTGCCGAAGAGGTATTGAATGATTATGAGTATTTTCTTATAAATGCGGTGCGTTGTTCGCAAGGATGGGTTCTCTCTTTTCACAAGTAACGCTTTCGCCAAACTTTCAGGTGCAGTGAAAGGTGCCGGCAGTCTCCTTATAGCAGGCGTGCTGCAGATATGCCTGACGTGAAAGGCTCTAAGTGGATTACTGTGATGATGCTTCTGCGGAATCAGTAAGCAGTAATTCCTCTTGAATTCGTGTTGAAAAGAAACACGTCTGTAAGGCTAGTGAGGGGGATTCATATATCTATATTTAAGAGCGACTTTCTAATATTAGAATTCCATAATTATGCCTTTATCACTCAGTACACAAAAGGGATTCATTAAAATGGGGCCCTAGTCAATGTTCAAGAGTAATTACGACTCAAAAGCACCAAACGGTGTTCTGCGCATTCAACATAATCCATAGCAGTAATACAACCAATTTGTTACCTTCATCATTGGTCCACATTTTCTGTCATTTATTCTTGCTCAACTTGTGACATCCAAAAAACTAGCTAGACTTTCAAGGCGCAACGAAGTACATGTAACAGTTTCCGAAATACAAAGTGATAAATCATACCAACAGCGGGAGCACGGAGACCACCCACAACAGGTAACCAGCAGGAATTTTTCACGTGCTAACAGTGATATACTCAAGATAATCAACAGCAGAGAATTCATTTGAGAAACAGTGTCCTGATGATAAGTTAATTTATTAGAAGAAGGTCGCGCCGTAAATATTTCGAGAGGGGTAATGTAGTTTAAGAGTGAATTTAGGTGTGCATCAAAAGTGTGCTAGACACTCGGCTAAATCACATGGAAAAGTTATGAATTATTTAAGGTCTCCCGGTAAAAACTTGCTGCCGGTGTTGAGCTAAAGTAATGGAAATTTATTGCAGCCCAAGCGTAGGTGCCGATCGGGATGATCAGTATCTGTTCAGTGCTTTTATGCATTTCTTTAGTGGTTTTTAATTGTGTACTGTTGCGTTGTATTTTTTTTAATGTAATTTGATATGCATCTCTTACAAACATTGCACATCATCATGTCGCATTGATGGCTTACATTTCTATGTGTTTTTCATGTAATTAATCAATGCTATATTTTGTGCTGCGTATTTTTTTATGTTGGTCAAATATGAAGTTCTTCACTGCATTTGCGTGCGTCATTACAATATCACGCAAAACTCACGCGCTTTCTTCAAATGGATATAATTGAAATTGATCAATTTGTCATTGCCTCTATGTTGATTAGAAATTGCAGCGTAGGACTTTCTGTCTGTCTCTCATCTTTCACCTCTCTGAAACTTTTTTCTAATTCTCATCTATTGCTGTCGAGGGGTTTAAATTCTCTCTTCGCCACCTGGTTCTTCTAACAAAATGAGGAGGATTGAGTGGCGTGAGTATTGCAGGCCAAATAAGCTGCGGGATGTAGTCGAGAAGAACATGTTCTGATGTTAAGCATGAAATCTGATTTAGTGGAGGTTTGTGTCAAAGTGACGATTGTAACGCATAAGAGATATATTCACTAATTTCAAATCGGAAGAAAGTACGGTTTGAAAGTTGAGTCAACGGGTGTAGTTCAGTAGAGGTACTAAATTAAAAGTTGGTATTTTTATCGAAAGTCAGGCTCGAGACATTAATTAAAAAACAGATACATTTTTTAGACGAATTTATCTAAAAAATATTGATGAATGGGCCAGAACAAAGTGCCTGCGTTGAAAACAGGCTCTAGATAAACAAGGATGAGGAAATTCCTTCGTCCGCAGTTTAATTTTGTATCATATTTGACTCAATAGGGATTATAATCTTTACTCCTTTGATACATGAAAACTGTGGAAAGCGACAAACATGTACTGGGATTCGGCGCTGGAGGCGTCACCAATGTTTCCTGCAACTCGCAGATGTACGAGGCAATGATGTTAACCGTACGGAGTACACGGACGCTAGCGAGCTCACGAATAATACGATCACCTTTGACGAGCGCGACTGATAACGAAATATAAGAGAGGATACAATAAGAGGCCTATGAGTAGCACCACATTGAATGTTTAGATTGAATAATTTATAAGATCTTTGGAATAGTTACCGAGTTGGTTACCTCTCTCATCACTTATTCTGCAGCGCTTGTAATTCTAGTTTTCTCTTGTAACGTCTATGAAAGCGATCCACACCGTTCCTAAGGAACGGTCACTAATATTTCACAGGCGGTTTTTGAGCACCAAATGTACCTTGATAACATGACGTTTTGCTTTGTTTATTTAAACAATTTAAACAATTTAAACAATTTATTTACCACAGGAGATACAGAGGTAGAATGTTTCTTAAGTCTAGTACAATGGACAAGTTTGAATATAGCTACCTGTGGGCCCGAATAAGTTCAGCGACTTCTGGGGCATCCTACCATCAACATTATTCTAAGGTGTACAATAATGTTTAACCTAAATCACTTAACCTAGTTTCACATTAGACTGATCAGTGAGATAATTCAATCGATATCAGATATTTCATTTTACAATGTAGGTTATATGGACTATATTTAACAGTACATTCGATAAAAGATTTAACAGCAGACTGAAGGCGAATTACGTTATTACCCATGGCAAATTTCATTATTGGAAACAGTCATGTTGGAGACAAGATTTGACTTGGTGATCTTACATGAGTAATATTCCGATAGGAAGTGAGTCTCGAGATTTCTTTTGAATACCTTGTAAGAATTACTATCACGGATCTCCGCAGGTATTGAGTTCCAAGTTTTAGTTCCAACGAAGAGGATACTGTGTTGCGACCGGGCCTTTGAATAATAAGGAAGCATGAATTTACTTCTATTTCGGGTTAAATGGTCGTGATGACCAGTTTGCGCACTTAATAATAGTTTCAGGCTATTGTCGCCATCATTTCTTAATGTTTTGTAAATGAAATTACAAATGGAGATTTTATAGAGATCTGGAAGTTTAAGTATTTGTAAATTTTTGAATGAATCATTTGTGTGAGCATTATATTCTAGATTCTTTACCGCTCTGATTGCTCTTTTTTTGCAGAGTAAAAATTATATTGGTTTTATTTTTATCAGTTCCGTGCCATGCTTCTATTCCGTACTGCAAGTATGGTGAAATGAGCGTTCGGTAGAACATTCGTAAAGCTGTTTCAGGCAGGTAATTTTTAACTTTATTCAGGATTCCGATGGATTTCGATAATTTAGAACTAATATGAGCGATGTGCTCTTTAAAGGTCAGATGTTTATCTATTATGATGCCCAGAAACTTGCATGAGTTGGTTTCTTCGATTTCACCTTCGCCAATTTTTATGTGTGGGAGAGATATGCTTTTCTTGTATGAGAATGTAATATACTTTGTTTTTTCGATGTTGAGGCTTATTTTATTAGCATTAAGCCATAATGAAACCTTATGGAGTTCATTATTTATGCTCTCCGCAATCATAGCGGGATTTTGGCTCGGAAGGACCGTAGAAAGCGTGCTGTCATCGGCAAAAAGTATGAATTTGAAAAATGATGTTGATTTGATAATATCATTTATAAATATCAGAAATAGGAGAGGCCCTAGGACAGACCCTTGTGGAACTCCATGGCTAATTGTCTGTGGGTCCGATTTTGCGTCGTCAACGACAACGTATTGCTTCCGATTTATCGCAACACACAGATCACATTTCAACATTTTAGTCTAATATTTGTACCGATTTTGCATAACTAAGAAGTATTTTGAATTTAACAAGTATGTACAAACAGCTACACATGACAGTGGAATTACCACTTTGAAATATACACAAATGTAAACTTTTTATCTCCATTTTAGGATAAAAATCTAATGGACCAGTACGCGTGAATATTTTCATAACAAATGTTTCAGAATTAGAAATTCTATTTTTAATATTGAAATAAGACAATCAAACTAGAAACCTTATAATTTTATTTTATTTTATTTTCCGAACCTAAGAAATATAACTTTATTTCTTAACCATTTCAAGCGTGACTGCTTTGTTATTTCAGTATTGAAAATGAAATATAAAATTCTGAAACGTATTTAATTAAAATGTTCATAAATGTTGAGTTTCATTCAATCACTAGCGTGAGGTGCCCTAAAATTTGGCCAATTAGTAATGCTTGTTCTGCCCTTTCTGATTTGTGTGTTGTTTGTGTCGGGCTCAAAAAAATCTGATAATTCATATTAATGTAACTCATGCTTAAATTTATATCGTACGGCGCGTACTAGTGAGGTATCAGTAGTCATGGAAAAATACAGTTACCTCATTTCATATGCAACATATTTACTTTTATACTGTCACGTGATGATGACGCACTTCAGCTTTTTTACGACTCCCCAGAAAACTTGGACTTTTTTCGAGCTGCATTGGATAGGAGCGGTTATCGCACGCATGAGAGGTCATATCATTGACCACTGATAAGCAAAAGATGAGACCCCAGACGCTGCAACGCAGCTCCTTGTCATCGGACGATTGTGAAACTTAGAATAGAATTATCGTCCGCAACGAGGCTGTCAGGCGACAGATATAAAGAATTGATGTGTGTGTGGGTACGCTATTGTTACATAATACTTTAATTTGGCCATTAAGAATTCAGCTGCTCATTGGTGACTAACATACAGCATAGGGCAGTAATATGGCTAACATAAAGCATACAGTAAGGTGAGTAACATGACTAAATGTACGTATTCCAAATATTGTATTCATTGCAGCAAACATACATCTACTACTAAGAATGACCGTCGTGCGTTTATATATTTTATGTTTCGTGTCACGTTCTTAAGAATTGACAGGAAGAAATCAGCACTGGCGGTCTTGGTTTCAGTTCACTGGTAAATTAATACACTCATTTTCGCTGTACAAGTGCACTATAATAAGTCCCTTAAAAAAATTAAAGAGATCCAAAGCCTCATATACTCGAGTCCTTATCGTGGATACCGAGTTCGGCGGGGTATTGCATATATTACAATATACTGTATTACAATCTAATCTGATAAAACCCGAGGTGTGTTTATTTCTATTTTTATTTATATATCTTTATTTGGTGTCCGCTTCTTAAGAAACATAGAATGTATATATATTTGTTTGGTATCTGTTACGTTTTCGTTTGAGTTTGCGGTATCATGGATACCGAATTCCTCAATGTAACATTAAAAGATCGCCTTTACATGTATTGATGTTTGACATTTTATCAGGATTGGTTCGGTTAGGATAGGTTTGGTTAGGTTAAGATATGTTAGGTTTGGATATGTTAGGTATGGATAGGTCAGATTAGCATACGTTAAGTAATGTTGACAGAATTTTTTCCCTGGTCCACCTAGCTTGATTAACGATGACATTGTCCGTGGAATTTTCACGGGTCCTGCTACTACCTAATAATACCATTGGTTCATTTGCTTAGAGTCTACTTCGTTTATTTCTCTGTCACGCTAATAAGGATAGTTATAATGACCGTATCTGTGATACGAGTTTCAACAGTGCACAAGTACAAGAATATTTTTTATCACGGGTACCTTTAGCATGGATATATTTGTTTGTCATCCACATCTGGAAAATTTGTTCAAGAAAGATATTGAATACCGTCATTTTTGACAGGCTGTGCTTACTAGTTTCAAAGTTAATGTAGTTAATTTTATGTGCCAATTAAACATGTACAACGCTGGGAATTCATACCCGCATGCAGTGCAGTCTTGGTGTTCTATATTCATCTAATTGCATCAAGGTTCAGTTTTTTTATTGTTGATTGGCAGGATGTAATTAGTCTCGTCTCAAAGAGATGAATGACAGCATACTGGAGATGAATCAAATAGGAGAGTACTACGTTAATTTCTACACTCTACGGATGGCTTTATGAGAGTTGTCATGTCTTCGAAAAAAGTATTTTGCATGCTGTTAAATTAGAGTGTAGATAGTACGTTTACGATCACGTCTGGGCGATGGCGGGCGGAAAGAAGGTATACAGAGCAGCTTTGAAGCGCATATGGGAAAATTGTATACAGGTGGTCGATGCAGGAGAGGACAGGACAGGAGGAGGAGCAAATTTTCCCGACGTTTGAGTTGCCTGCTATATATATATATAATGCCTGATTCTAAGGCCCCGTTTTAGAGAATAAGATACCTTTTCAATGGATAGAAAGTACTCTCCATCAGAATAAAACTTATGTAACAGACTCGTCTTACACAGAAACGGCTTTAAACGAAAAATATGAAATAAGAACTCGAGGATGTCTGAATACAGTCAAAACGACCTAAGCCTTACGCAAGTCTGCTCTGTTGTGCCACATTTGGTCACATTTATAGGAACAAATTAACACTAATGCATAAAGTAAAGTATCAAATAAATACACATACGGATAGTTTGTGGAATGAAATACAGTCGCGACAAAATTGTTACAACGCCCACCATTATTCTGAATTTATGCTTATATTTTCAAATTTATTGCGTGTTGGAAACTAAACTTTATATTTTTTTGGAAGTACATGAAAAGAATGGAAATCTTGTTTCCTTGAAAGATTTTTCATGTTTTACGGATAAAGTAGTCCAATTTTACGAGCGACGATTTTCCAGAATTAATTGCTCGCGCGGTACGAAGAATAAATTAAAAATTGTCATACTATTAACACCCGTGACATCGGCGCTCATTTTTATAATTTTCAGCAGTTACGTTGCATCTATTGAAAAAGTTGAACGAATTTCCATTGGAATTTTAAATTTTTAAATCGTTAAATGTTTTAAACCCTAAAATATTGATTCGAACTCGCAATTAACGCAGTAAGTTTCCAAAATGATTCAAACCAGACTCACCGAAGGTCATCTCAGTTCACTTCTAAAATTAAATATACACAGATTTGAACGCATACATCTGAGGTTATTTAGCTGGAAGGCCTATATTTTTAATTGGTATCAACAATTTGATCATTTCCATTTTCTGACTTGATATACTTTTCATATTTTTTGCTTATAAATTTTTTTCGCTTCTCTTAAGATAAATCCAACACTTCATTCAAACTTACTCAACTCTAGGTATTTTGTTCCTTACGAAAATACCCTACAGATACTTGCTCCAAATCAACTGCACATCCCGATTTCTACAAAACTAATTTAAGTGTCATGCTTCAGGGATACTCCTTCACAGATAAAATGTTCTTATCTAAAACAATCAATAAAACTTAAGCGACCATCGATGGGACGCTAGTGGAAGCTGCCATTCGTAATCGTTTTGGATTCGATCCGATTATATTTACGCAGCACTGCGTCTTGAGAGTACTAAGACTGATAGCTCACCACGTGGGAGATTCTGGCTACGTACTTCAAAACAATTCATGACCTTATATCAATCTCCCAACACGACGTGTGAGCGGTTTCTTGTTTCTTCAACGTCCAGACGAACTCTGTGTCCTACTTGAATATTTTTTCTTAACAACCTAGTATACATCAGTAGATATAGGGAGGGTTACCGCTTAGTAAAAATGCCGTAACTGCTTTCTGGTTAGTCAAAGTCAGTATTTGTACGCCTTTTGTAAATGCTAAGTCATTTTTTCTTCCCCACCGTAGCATTCCTGTGAGAATGGCAAAGGTGACACTTCCTCTTGATTGTAATGTTTTTGCAGAAACTTCGACAAACATCGTAGTGGATGTTCTAAAATAAATATCATGCAAAATGATTACATAAATGTTCCGTTAAATGAAAAAAACTTCTAAAAGTATTGCTCCACTGTGCTGTTAAATTGGCTTGCTAGTTTTTAAATAATTTTTTAATTACGCACTCTCAATTCAATCTACTATTTTGAGATAATTTGCATTTTTTCCCACAATTAACTCTACACAAAAACATAGCTCTACGTATCGGTGAGTTCTTAAGAATTAGAAAAAATAATCAATACTGGTTGGTGTAAGTATGATTATCTCGTTGACTGCACAGTAAGCAGGTGATAAGCAGAAGTGCTGAAAAATTTTTGAGGCGTGGGGGCGAGTTTAACGATAAAGAGTCTATACAATTATAGCAACGTTTTACAACTTGAAAATTTTACCAGGTGATGATTATGTCTACCTATAACTTAAGGGATAAAATTCTAGTACGATTTATTCTTCCGTTTCATTGCATCACTGTAACCTACCACATAGCAGAGCTCGCAGAAAATCTTCCCATCCTCCTCACCTCACGGAAATTCTGAAATTTCTCCGATCATGTAATATTGGCTTATTTTGCTGCAAATTCCCGCATGATGGTTGTAAATAGTCCAAAACTACACCATGAAGCCTCCCACGTTGCATTATTCATAGCGTTACTTTTATCTTCATCGTGAAGCGAGTAAAACGAACAGATAAAAAAAAAAATACATAGTATCCAATTATTTTGTTTCAACACGTTTCTAACTCAACACTGTGATCGCAATCATGTCAATAATTCTAGCTCACTTCAAGTCTTGTGTGTACCATGAAGTCCATATAGTGGACCATCAAGTCCATCAAGTCTTGTGTGCACCATCAAGTCCATATGGACCACCACAGTGACATAATACGTCCCAAAATAATTGTGTAGCCTACGCCGTACAGAACATCAACAAACATTGATCATAAAACTCAAATTGGAGGCAATGGCCAGCATCCAATCCTACCATCCACTGTTTGAAAAAAAGCCGCACTTGGCGGGACAAGATTCTCGCACCCCTTTTCATGAGATGAGCTTCTTCGGCAGAGCCACACCAAGGTCAGTGCTGTCACACAAACATAATTCTAATATCATAGTGAGTTATCAGCATGCTCATTTGAGTAGGGCACTAAATCGATCATTATTCAATTGGCTGCTCGACAAAAACAGCTATATCATATATCCAGTTCTACCATCCCCTGAAGAGAGCTACGTAAACACACACCGCACATTACAACTGTCTGACCTCAACTGACTTGCACCGTGCGCGGCGTGCACACTGCACACGCTCAAGGGGCTCAACCACTAAAACCGTCTGTCCGCAACTGCAGATATGCAGAGTGCAAACGTACGTACACTGTCAGCCTGTACCATGACTCGCATTCACACACTGTTCTTCCCCAACTTACGCGATCGTTTTCTTTCCTACGGGATTTTAACTAACAAAAGTACATCCTAATGTCTTTATAAATAATATATACTCACATTTTATGGATTAAATGCCGGTTCACTTGCTGCTATAATAGTTCATCGAACACGAATGTTTCAAACTGTCGTTGAAATTGTAATCCTTCGTGTCAGTTTAAAGATGAGCAAGCTAAGAATTGCATCATAAGATGCTGTGAACAGGGTGATATTTTTGTTATACTTACGAGTCACTCATAATTTTTCTGCCACACATGCGAGTGAAGTCGGCAGTAATTATTGTCTTGCTTCATGACAGCTTCGAGAGTGAAGGTAAGTTTTGCATATTGATGAGCATCTTTAAACAGATGTGAGCTGAATTAATTGTATAAATGATATGGCAAGTGTGTGTATTACAGCTCAGGATAATTCCCGTTATTTCCAAGCAGTATAATTCTTAAAATTCTTTTGACAACCTGCATTTCATACTAATGGCAACTGGGCACGAAATGATTAGAGGAAATTATACGGGGGAACACAGGAGAAAAATGAAGAAGAAAAGTGTACAAAATTGTCTTAATAAAATACAAATGATATGCCTTGTTATATTTAGTACCCTGGAAACAGAAAAAAAACATTCCGAAATTTTAATTAGGTTGGTAGTTTGCAATTTCATATGGTATACGAAAAGAGCCTGTCATCTGGTGTTAGACTTGGAACACGAACAAGTTTACCCACTTAAGAGCCTGTTAAGAATTACTTTGGACATTTCTACAGGAAGTGGGCGGGACATAAAAAGTGAGGATTTTTTTCTAACATCCAATATTATAATTTGCTCACCAATATATATTAAGTTTTCTAACATTACTGACTGCATCACAAAGTCCCACTGATCTAATGTAAAAACTGCATGATCGCTGATTAAAATAACTTCTTCAAAAATGAATACAATGTCATATGTAATGCAAACAACTCACCAGATAAAATATTTGTAATTGCTGGAAAATTTGGGAGACTGAGACCGCTAACAGAGAAATTTAAGTTAAGCGTGTCTTCATACTTATAAATTTGAAAACTTGACTGCTCATGTAGAAAATAGTACTTCAAAGAATTGAAGTTTTCAACAGCTTTTTTTTAATACTTCCAGGTATTGACTGAAAAGCGTAATGATAACAATAAAAAGGAATTATGAAAGAATCAAGAAACGAGCAAATGAAATTAGAATGGGTACAAAACAGAGTGTATGTAAAGTTGAAATGAATGACGCACGTTTTGCTATTTCAAGTTGACTTTGAATGCGACTACTCATTCAAAGCAGCATAGTAATGAGCTAGAGGACTAGCACGGTGCTGTATAGTGATGCGCGGGTACAAGAATGCAAAGCTTCATAAAGCTTCGCGAGTACTATAAGACGGAACTGCTCAGCAAAGTGCTAGTACGGGGAAGCAAAGTTGTATTGTGAAGTGCAAGAACGAGAATGTCTCGAGATTGGTCTCTGCTTGCGTTAACGTGAGACTCTCGTAAGAATCACATTCACATAGAAACCTAAGCAACAGTGACTACAGCAAATAATAAAAACATTCTGAGGTACAATTCTACTCTCATTCTGTGGTGCAATTCTACTCTCATTCTGAGGTGCAATTCTACTCGCATTCTGAGGTGCAATTCTACTCTCATTCTGAGGTGCAATTCTACTTGCATTCTGAGGTGCAAATCTACTCGCATTCTGAGGTGCAATTCTACTCTCATTCTGAGGTGCAATTCTACTTGCATTCTGAGGTGCAATTCTACTCTCATTCTGAGGTACAATTTTACTCGCATTCTGAGGTGCAATTCTACTCTCATTCGGAGGTGCAATTCTACTCTCATTCTGAGGTGCAATTCTACTCGCATTCTGAGGTGCAATTCTACTCTCATTCTGAGGTGTAATTCTACTCTCATTCTGAGGTGCAATTCTACTTGCATTCTGAGGTGCAATTCTACTCGCATTCTGAGGTGCAATTCTACTTGCATTCTGAGGTACAATTCTACTCGCATTCTGAGGTGCAATTCTACTCTCATTCTGAGGTGCACTTCTACTTCCATTCTGAGGTGCAATTCTACTCGCATTCTGAGGTGCAATTCTACTCGCATTCTGAGGTACAATTCCACTCGCATTCTGAGGTGCAACTCTACTCTCATCCTGAGGTGCAATTCTACTCGAATTCTGAGGTACAATTCTACTCTCATTCTGATGTGCAATTCTACTCGCATTCTGAGGTACAATTCTACTCTCATTCTGAGGTGCAATTCTACTCTCATTCTGAGGTGCAATTCTACTCGCATTCTGAGGTGCAATTCTACTCGCATTCTGAGGTGCAATTCTACTCTCATTCTGAGGTAAAATTCTACTCGCATTCTGAGGTGCAATTCTACTCGCATTCTGAGGTGCAATTCTACTCTCATTCTGAGGTGCAATTCTACTCTCATTCTGAGGTGCAATTCTGCTCGCATTCTTAGGTGCAATTCTACTCTCATTCTGAGGTGCAATTCTACTCGCATTCTGAGGTGCAATTCTACTCGCATTCTGAGGTGCAATTCTACTCGCATTCTGAGGTACAATTCTACTCTCATTCTGAGGTGCAATTCTACTCGCATTCTGAGGTACAATTCAACTCTCATTCTGAGGTGCAATTCTACTCCCATTCTGAGGTGCAATTCTAATCTCATTCCGAGGTGCAATTCTACTCGCATTCTGAGGTGCAATTCTACTCGCATTCTGAGGTGCAATTCTACTCACATTCTGAGGTGCAATTCTACTCGCATTCTGAGGTGCAATTCTACTCTCATTCTGAGGTGCAATTTTACTCGCATTCTGAGGTGCAATTCTACTCTCATTCTGAGGTGCAATTCTACTCGCATTCTGAGGTGCAATTCTACTCGCATTTCTACTCGAGGTGTAATTCTACTCGCATTCTGAGGTGCAATTCTACTTGCATTCTGAGGTACAATTCTACTCTCATTCTGAGGTGCAATTCTACTCTCATTCTGAGGTGCAATTCTACTCCCATTCTGAGGTGCAATTATACTCTCATTCTGAGGTGCAATTCTACTCGCATTCTGAGGTGCAATTCTACTCGCATTCTGAGGTGCAATTCTACTCTCATTCTGAGGTACAATTCTACTCGCATTCTGAGGTGCAATTCTACTCGCATTCTGAAGTGCAATTCTACTCTCATTCTGAGGTGCAATTCTACTCGCATTCTGAGGTGCAATTCTACTCGCATTCTGAAGTGCAATTCTACTCTCATTCTGAGGTGCAATTCTACTCGCATTCTGAGGTACAATTTTACTCGCATTCTGAGGGGCAATTCTATTCGCATTCTGAGGTGCAATTCTACTCGCATTCTGAGGTGCAATTCTACTCGCATTCTGAAGTGCAATTCTACTCTCATTCTGAGGTGCAATTCTACTCTCATTCTGAGGTACAATTTCACTCGCATTCTGAGGTGCAATTATACCCTCATTCTGAAGTGCAATTCTACTCTCATTCTGAGGTGCAATTCTACTCTCATTCTGAGGTACAATTTTACTCGCATTCTGAGGTGCAATTCTACTCTCATTCTGAGGTGCAATTCTACTCTCATTCTGAAGTGCAATTCTACTCTCATTCTGAGGTGCAATTCTACTCTCATTCTGAGGTGCAATTCTACTCTCACTCTGAAGTGCAATTCTACTCTCATTTTGAGGTGCAATTCTACTCTCATTCTGAGGTGCAATTCTACTCTCATTCTGAAGTGCAATTCTACTCTCATTCTGAGGTGCAATTCTACTCTCATTCTGAGGTGCAATTCTACTCTCATTCTGAGGTGCAATTCTGCTCGCATTCTGAGGTGCAATTCTACTCTCATTCTTAGGAGCAATTCTACTCTCATTCTGAGGTGCAATTCTACTCGCATTCTGAGGTACAATTCTACTCTCATTCTGAGGTGCAATTCTACTCTCATTCTGAGGTGCAATTCTACTCGCATTCTGAGGTGCAATTCTACTCGCATTCTGAGGTGCAATTCTACTCGCATTCTGAGGTGCAATTCTACTCTCATTCTGAGGTGCAATTCTACTCGCATTCTGAGGTACAATTCAACTCTCATTCTGAGGTGCAATTCTACTCCCATTCTGAGGTGCAATTCTAATCTCATTCCGAGGTGCAATTCTACTCGCATTCTGAGGTGCAATTCTACTCGCATTCTGAGGTGCAATTCTACTCACATTCTGAGGTGCAATTCTACTCGCATTCTGAGGTGCAATTCTACTCTCATTCTGAGGTGCAATTTTACTCGCATTCTGAGGTGCAATTCTACTCTCATTCTGAGGTGCAATTCTACTCGCATTCTGAGGTGCAATTCTACTCGCATTTCTACTCGAGGTGTAATTCTACTCGCATTCTGAGGTGCAATTCTACTCGCATTCTGAGGTACAATTCTACTCTCATTCTGAGGTGCAATTCTACTCTCATTCTGAGGTGCAATTCTACTCCCATTCTGAGGTGCAATTATACTCTCATTCTGAGGTGCAATTTTACTCGCATTCTGAGGTGCAATTCTACTCGCATTCTGAGGTGCAATTCTACTCTCATTCTGAGGTACAATTCTACTCGCATTCTGAGGTGCAATTCTACTCGCATTCTGAAGTGCAATTCTACTCTCATTCTGAGGTGCAATTCTACTCGCATTCTGAGGTGCAATTCTACTCGCATTCTGAAGTGCAATTCTACTCTCATTCTGAGGTGCAATTCTACTCTCATTCTGAGGTACAATTTTACTCGCATTCTGAGGTGCAATTATACCCTCATTCTGAAGTGCAATTCTACTCTCATTCTGAGGTGCAATTCTACTCTCATTCTGAGGTACAATTTTACTCGCATTCTGAGGTGCAATTCTACTCTCATTCTGAGGTGCAATTCTACTCTCATTCTGAAGTGCAATTCTACTCTCATTCTGAGGTGCAATTCTACTCTCATTCTGAGGTGCAATTCTACTCTCACTCTGAAGTGCAATTCTACTCTCATTTTGAGGTGCAATTCTACTCTCATTCTGAGGTGCAATTCTACTCTCATTCTGAAGTGCAATTCTACTCTCATTCTGAGGTGCAATTCTACTCTCATTCTGAGGTGCAATTCTACTCTCATTCTGAGGTGCAATTCTGCTCGCATTCTGAGGTGCAATTCTACTCTCATTCTTAGGAGCAATTCTACTCTCATTCTGAGGTGCAATTCTACTCGCATTCTGAGGTACAATTCTACTCTCATTCTGAGGTGCAATTCTACTCTCATTCTGAGGTGCAATTCTAATCTCATTCCGAGGTGCAATTCTACTCGCATTCTGAGGTGCAATTCTACTCACATTATGAGGTGCAATTCTACTCGCATTCTGAGGTGCAATTCTACTCGCATTCTGAGGTACAATTCTACTCTCATTCTGAGGTGCAATTCTACTCTCATTCTGAGGTGCAATTCTACTCTCATTCTGAGGTGCAATTCTACTCTTATTCTGAGGTGCAATTCTACTCGCATTCAGAGGTGCAATTCTACTCGCATTCTGAGGTGCAATTCTACTCTCATTCTGAGGTACAATTCTACTCGCATTCTGAGGTGCAGTTCTACTCGCATTCTGAGGTGCAATTCTACTCGCATTCTGAGGTGCAATTCTACTCTCATTCTGAGGTGCAATTCTGCTCCCACTCTGAGGTGCAATTCTACTCGCATTCTGAGGTGCAATTCTACTCGCATTCTGAAGTGCAATTCTACTCTCATTCTGAGGTGCAATTCTACTTTCATTCTGAGGTACAATTTTACTCGCATTCTGAGGTGCAATTCTACTCGCATTCTGATGTGCAATTCTACTCGCATTCTGAAGTGCAATTCTACTCTCATTCTGAGGTGCAATTCTACTCTCATTCTGAGGTGCAATTCTACTCTCATTCTGAAGTGCAATTCTACTCTCATTCTGAGGTGCAATTCTACTCTCATTCTGAGGTGCAATTCTACTCTCATTCTGAAGTGCAATTCTACTCTCATTCTGAGGTGCAATTCTATTCTCATTCTGAGGTGCAATTCTACTCTCATTCTGAGGTGCAATTCTGCTCGCATTCTGAGGTGCAATTCTACTCTCATTCTGAGGTGCAATTCTACTCTCATTCTGAGGTGCAATTCTGCTCGCATTCTGAGGTGCAATTCTACTCGCATTCTGAGGTGCAATTTTACTCGCATTCTGAAGTGCAATTCTACTCTCATTCTGAGGTGCAATTCTACTCTCATTCTGAGGTACAATTTTACTCGCATTCTGAGGTGCAATTCTACTCTCATTCTGAGGTGCAATTCTACTCGCATTCTGAAGTGCAATTCTACTCTCATTCTGAGGTACAATTTTACTCGCATTCTGAGGTGCAATTCTACTCTCATTCTGAAGTGCAATTCTACTCTCATTCTGAGGTGCAATTCTACTCTCATTCTGAGGTACTATTTTACTCGCATTCTGAGGTGCAATTCTACTCTCATTCTGAGGTGCAATTCTACTCTCATTCTGAAGTGCAATTCTACTCTCATTCTGAGGTGCAATTCTACTCTCATTCTGAGGTGCAATTCTACTCTCATTCTGAAGTGCAATTCTACTCTCATTCTGAGGTGCAATTCTACTCTCATTCTGAGGTACAAATCTACTCTCATTCTGAAGTGCAATTCTACTCTCATTCTGAGGTGCAATTCTACTCTCATTCTGAGGTGCAATTCTACTCTCATTCTGAGGTGCAATTCTGCTCGCATTCTGAGGTGCAATTCTACTCTCATTCTTAGGTGCAATTCTATTCTCATTCTGAGGTGCAATTCTACTCGCATTCTGAGGTACAATTCTACTCTCATTCTGAGGTGCAATTCTAATCTCATTCCGAGGTGAAATTCTACTCACATTCTGAGGTGCAATTCTACTCACATTCTGAGGTGCAATTCTACTCGCATTCTGAGGTGCAATTCTACTCGCATTCTGAGGTGCAATTCTACTCTCATTCTGAGGTGCAATTCTACTCGCATTCTGAGGTGCAATTCTACTCTCATTCTGAAGTGCAATTCTACTCTCATTCTGAGGTACAATTTTACTCGCATTCTGAGGTGCAATTCTACTCTCATTCTGAGGTGCAATTCTACTTGCATTCTGAGGTACAATTCTACTCTCATTCTGAGGTGCAATTCTACTCGCATTCTGAGGTGCAATTTCACTTGCATTCTCAAATGTAATTCTTCAATGTAGTTCTCTTTGCATTCGAAAGCGTAATTCTGTTTGTATTTCAAAGCGTAGTTCTTTTTTTTTTCTAGAGGATAATTTTTTTATTCTAAAGTGTAATTCTGCTCGCCGTCTCAAACGTTATTATGTTTGCATTTATTAATTATTACCTTATTCATATTTTTAAACAATAATCCCATCCGCATTCTTAAATTGTTTTGTTATTCACATTCGTAAATTGTCATCCTATTCGCATTATTGAATTTTAATGTTTCTTGCATTCCTAAATTGTTTACCCTTGTTACCCTTGATACTCAACCCTTGATACACTTCCTATATACGATCACTTTGTTGCCCAACATTTTCAAACTAGTGTGCGAGTCAGTCAGGAAAACTGGATTTGTTGGATTTTTAATTTGTATTAAAAGAATTAAAAACTTATTTTACAAAGTTTCAGGACTGGGCTTGAGTTTTTACTTATGTATAAAATAAGTCATAAGTTTTTAAAATAAATTTTCGGAAAAATTGGAACCAGAGGTGGTTGCAATAACAACCCATCAGCAAAACAATTTGCTTGTTCATGTGAACATCTATTTATTCAAAACGAAATAAAAGATGTTCTTAATGATAACTACACGTCTTTTGATGATGTAACAATTTTGACAGCATCTAGTAAAAGCACCCCATCTTTACTAGTCTCATCTTGCGCTATAACCGAGTTTAACAATTCGTGTTCGAAGAAAATAATAATGCCTGACAATGTTGAATGTAAAGATGCAGGCTGAGACGATACATGTACCAAGATTGTCCTAAATAGAAGACTGTTTTAATTTTTTTCTAATTCAGTGTATTTTTATAACGCAGTCCTCAAATAGGAGGATACATAGTAAGAAATTTTTTAAAATGCTTTTGATTGCGAATCATGTGTAATTTGTCTTCGTCAAAATACTGGTAATAATAATTCATTAAAGTTCATTGATCTTAAAGAGAAAGTGCTATTGACCTATCCATCAAAGGATGTTACTGGCTCATGTTTAATTGCTGAAAATGAATTTCAGCAAGCTCTTGCTATTTGTAGGAATCCTAAAACTTACAACTTGAAAAAATGTTAAATTCTACACTTCGTATTTGTTCGCTTCACTTCACAACCACTCTTTCGAAGTTGATCCTCTACATAATCATGTTTATTTATTAATAAAATGTGTTGTATCTCAATATATTGTATTAAGATGCCATCTGTGCAGAATACGTGCATCACTGCTCCAAAGTATTAGAATTAAGGTAACTTTAAGGAAATAGGATTCAAGCGACAGCTACATTAATCTACAAAATTTAATTCATTGAATTAATTTAATTACTGGTAAATTAAAGGAATTAAAATAAAACAAATTGGGAGAAAATATTAAAGTAATATTTCATAAAGTAACTCATTTCACACCGCTCCTCTGATTAGCACACTTGTAGCTTACTAGATCCAACTTTTCCATTCCGCTACTAACTTGCGCTAAACTTAACTTGTCGTTCGACGTATAAACTTACTTACCTTGTCGTTCGACGTATGAACTTACTTACCTTGTCGTCCGACGTATAAACTTACTTACATTGTCGTTCGACGTATAAACTTACTTACCTTGTCGTTCGACGTATAAACTTAATTACCTTGTCGTTCGACGCATAAACTTAATTACCTTGTCGTTCGACACATAAACTTAATTACCTTGTCGTTCGACGCATAAACTTAATTACCTTGTCGTTCGACGCATAAACTTAATTACCTTGTCGTTCGACGTATAAACTTAATTACCTTGTCGTTCGACGCATAAACTTAATTACCTTGTCGTTCGACGCATAAACTTAATTACCTTGTCGTTCGACGTATAAACTTAATTACCTTGTCGTTCGACGTATAAACTTAATTACCTTGTCGTTCGACGCATAAACTTAATTACCTTGTCGTTCGACGCATAAACTTAATTACCTTGTCGTTCGACGCACAAACTTAATAACCTTGTCGTTCGACGCATAAACTAAATTACCTTGTCGTTCGACGCATAAACTTAATTACCTTGTCGTTCGACGCATAAACTTAATTACCTTGTCGTTCGACGCATAAACTTAATTACCTTGTCGTTCGACGCATAAACTTTCAAGGTAAACTTTGGTGGTAAACGTATTAAATCTTTTAAACTATAAACTATAAACTTTGGTGGTGAAACTATTTTAATTGTACTTTGGGTGTTCTCTGGAAACCCCGTTGACGGTTCGCGTTTTCATGCCTTTGCAGGGTGGACGATGCCCTGGCAGGATCTCGGACATGGTATTGAACTGCTCACGGTTCCAACAGCTCGCCCTGCTCCTGTACCCTGTGTTCGTGACAGCTGTTTACGTGTTCGTTCCAAATCTCTTTCCTGAGTAAAGCTTGAATGTCGATTGAACTTATTTGTAACCCCTTTCTATAGCTAATTTCACTGAAAATTGTACACCATCACTCTACTAAACTATTTAACGAAACCATTCATAAACAGAAAAACTTTAGCCGTCAGATTTCAGATGAATTAACTTTATTTTCAGGTATGTAAATATAAGGCCTATATTCTATACAACTGGCTATGTACAACAAAATTAATTTACTTTAAAGCTACAAAAATGTTCATTATTAACTCAGAACACGCAGAAAAAATCATGCATGTAAAGCGGAGGTAATTATCCATTTATTCACCTAACTGGATGTAAGTTCCTAAATAAATGTTTCTATGTAAATGTTGTTGTTCTTTATCATTCAGCGACGACACAATTGGAATATATACCTAAGAAAAAACACGTATGACACAGAGTAGCGCAAGTCTGCCATTTCACAGCACGGTGTTCAGTTCCTGATGTTGGAGGTGGTGGTACACCTCCACTGTAACACCACCTCCACATTTGGCCCCACCAAATGCCGGGTAGGGGGGGGGGGGGGGGGGGGGGGGCTTGAGACAGCAAATGTAGCTTCACTAGCTTGACTGGCAAAAGATAGCGATGCCGCCTCCACCGGCCACCCATTCAACCTCCTTGGTTTTGCTCGCCGAGTGGGGTATCTTGTCGAGTCCTGTTAGAACATGAACTTAGTAGAAGCATTGGCGTTTATACATGACATGATTTCTATTTGCAAGACGACGAAGTAGAATTCGACGACAACTTTTTCATTGTCGGCCAAGAAGTGGGTAAGACGTCACCCTCACTCGAAGCCATGGAAATGGTCATGACGCGAGCTGGCTCCTTCATAGTCATTGTGGGTTGAGCGTCAGTGCTCGAAGAGGAAATCCAGTGAACATTACATCTGTTACAAACCTTTCCAAGTGTAAAAAATATTTCGTCAGAAAAGAGCTTGACCGTCGAACCGTTAGTATACAGAGAGTTCAAAACATTCTAGCGTCGCTCCAAACTAAATTTTCATCATATTTGTTAGAAGATGCTTCCTCCCTTGTGCATAAGAGACTTTTTTGACCGAGGTCTTTGGCCGCTCTATAAATTGTAGTGATGTTGATGAGTTTCTTCAATTCTATGTCGATAACGCCGGAGTTAGATTGGCTTTGACGCTTGTTATGAAGCCGTTTAGAAAGAAAGACTTGCAAATTTTATCTTTGGCATGTGGGTAGCTCACCACTCAGTGATAGATTCATCAAAATACAAACATCGTACACTGTCTGCCTGGAAGGCTTAAGAGATTTTGCAACCAAAGCTGAACTTCGGTCGCACGACGAAATCACAGATAGTTGAACATTTCAACTGCTCGATTACTGAAGGACTATGCAACCAATTGCAAATAATAATTATTGGCTTCATAGATAATTAACCATAACTATTGGCATAACTAAGCATAATTATGGACAACACTGATTGTATGCGGTCATTATAATTTTAGTCAAGATTAGTATTGCTTCATCAATGTTCGTTGCATTATTGTTCTGTTGAGAGATGTGCAATGTTGGCATTAGTTTTTCTATAAAGGTGCGCATTTCTCCCAAATTTGATTCGTTTATGTTACGATATGAGTAAGTTTCAGCCTGTGGCTTGGTACACGGGGCATAGACATTTTTCTTAATAAGAAAAATTGGAAAATGATCAAAAAAGTCATAAGTAATTATTTCAGTGAGAAAATCAGTTGGATCTGTCATAAAGATATTGTCGAGCAGCGTAGCAGATTCTGACGATATCCGTGTAGGCTTTGTGATGATCCGAAGGAAAGATTTAGACTAAAATACGTTTAGGAAATGTGAGATTGGTTTACAGCTTTCCTCTTGCGGCAGACTATAATAATTGAAGTCACCGCAAATTATTTTGTCATTGTATAAAAACCTGTTAAACTGCGACGTAATACGATTGAGGTCATTGAGGAAAGATACAGGACAAGCTGTTTGAGGCCTATACACCGTTCCAAGCATAACCCGTTTATCATTTTTAGTCAGTTCAAAGACTAGTGACCATATGATACCGATTCATAGTTGCACCTGCTATGATTCTCGAATCTATGTGCTTAGATATGTACGTACTGATGCCGCCGCCTCGTTTATTATTGCGTAGCGAGTGGTGGTTGTGATAATTTTTCATTCGAATCATGTCTTTAGTTGAGTCCTCTAGCTAGCTTTCGGTGAAGCTAATCACGTCAAAATTATACTTCAGTTCAGTTATAGTACATTGTACCTCTTCCGAGTTTCGATAGAGTGACCTACAGTACCAACACAGTAGCAAAAAATCAGTGGGAGTTGTTCGCATAGTATCATTGAATTTTGATATATTACTATACTTGTAGTGTTTAGTACCGTTTAGGTCTGGATGTAGTCTGTTCAAAAGATTGAGATCTGGGTCAATTTCCTCGAATACATTACCATGGTCAGTCATTTAAAATTAATAAGCCGTAAGTAATATACAACTTGGAAAAAGGTGAAATACCGAGTAAAGATAAAAATAAATATATTCCTACCTAAAGCTACCTTAAGAAGTAAGACATATAGAAAAAATCAAGCGTGATTTCGTAAGGAGTACACACACTTAGTTCATGAGCGACAATATTGGAGTTCGTAAGTTGCTCTTAATCACAACATTAGAAAGTACAAATTGCTGAAGGCGTTGTTATAAAATTCACATAGGTCAGGCGGTACCCACATGAATGTAACTAACGATGAAATAGTATAAAACAATCAATTATGAGATAATAGTTTAAAATTATAAAAATCAGGCAACAGAGACATGTCTTATCAGTGACAGTTACATGTTATGAAAGTGACATGATATCTAATTGAGGTGACAGTGATATATATAATCTTATAAAGGTCGAACTTGATTTTTGGAGGTTGATAACAAAGGTTACTCGGAAACAATAACCTGAATGACAAACATCTTACGTCTGTTCTTATAAGTCTTGCCTAGAATACATTGGTACCTCGAGATACGAGTTTATTTCGTTCCAGAACCGAGCTCGTACGTCAATCAGCTCGTATCTCAAACGAATTTCTCCCATTTAAAATAACTGAATTCGATTTAATCCGTGCCAGACCTATGAAAAATCCTCAAACCATTGTAAATTATGAATAAAGATATTTTGTTAAACAACAAATAAACATGCATAATTAACAAATACATAACAAAATATGAAATAAAGAAATAAAGAGTTATTTAGCTTAATCGTCGTTCCTTGGAGACAGACCAGTGCGGTTTAAGGCTATGGTTACAGTGGATCCGAATTCGGACGAAAAATTGCTCGACCGAATTCGTCCGAACTCGTCCGAAAAAAAGCTGCCATTGTAACCATTTCCTATGTATTCCATTATTTTGATTGTTCGGACGAATTCGGACGAACAATTTTTCGTCCGAATTCGGATACACTGTAACCATAGTCTAACGAAAGTCAACGGCGAGGAGGAGGGAGGAGGAAGAGATGCAGGCACTCAAGTCGGTTACGTAAACGGCGTTTTAGAAATTAAAACAATTTTCGTAACTTTACAACTAAAACTCACTTTCCTTATTTTAAATTAAACAAAAAACGTAAAACAATACACTTAAATTTAAACTTAAACTAAGCTTAACATTTATGTAAATTTAATTATGTATCACTTGTTTTTGCTTTCTTGGCTGAGCTTTCTGCGCTCTCACTCGCTGCTCTTTTCAAGAGAAATGTATCTAAAGAACTTTGTCTTTGCCTGCCTTTCAAAACGTTTCGAAAATGTGACAAGCAAGTATCATTAAAACGCGCCAACAAGCGGGACGCTCCGCAAACATGGCTCGTATCTCGGATTTGGGCTCGTATCTTGAACGAAAATATGGCCCGAGCTCCGGCTCGTATCTCAAAAAACTCGTATGTTAGGCTGCTCGTATATCGCGGTACCACTGTATACTGTTCACATATCATCTGGCCCAGTGGCCTTCAAACTTTTGTAAGCCGCGAGCCCCTTTAAAGGATTTTATTTTTGTACGACCACTTTGAGTTCAGCAAAATAAAGAATGAACTATTTATATATATGGCATAAAGAAACATGTTTATGAAGAAATTTGTAGGTACTATTGGTCATTAAATAACATTACTTATTTTTAATCATTGGGATTGATGCTCTAACATTTTCTTACAGAGAAGGTCAAATCTAGGCTCGATTTTGTTAACGCTGGTCTAAGTACAGATTTAATATTTGTTAGACTCGATCGATGTTTCGTTTTGAGATCAGTTAATGCAGAAAAGCACTTTCTCATAAATATGTTGACACGAGAGGTAAAAGAGCCTCCATTGCAAGTCGTGACAAGTTTAGATAACCCAATTTGAAGCAACCCAAAACGACTTTAGACTCATTTTCAGAAACATTATCTTCGAGGAGAATGAGAAGAAAGTTCTGTGAGATGACACACTTAATCTATTGTTAGAAGACACACTCTTCCGACATAAGCATCAAATGGATTTTGGATTCAATCAAATCGGCTCTTGTCTGATTCTTGAAGGAATATATTAGCTAAAACTTGAAATGTTAATTTAAAATATTTGCCTAAGCTTACCAAGTGTTTAATTATACTTGGCTTCATTATTTCAAAATTTGGTTCATTTTCTGTGATGAACTCTTTCATACTTGGAAATATCTCACATGAGCTACTTTGTACATTCGTCAAACATACATTAACTTTCTTCATGAAAGCTTAAATTGTTAAGTTTATGTAAGAGTATTTATATTTTTGCCTTGTAATGATATATTGCCTTATATATTTTGCCTTGTTTAGAATATTGAATAAACACCAAGTATTGGAAAGCCAATAATCGTTTTAAAAATGTATTACCAAATATGAGTCTCTACCAGATACAAATAACATGACTTCATTTTTTAAAGCGCTCAGCCTTCTTAAAAGCCCGACCTTTTGAAAGCCATCGAATGTCAGTGTGAAACAGCAGGGATTCAAAGTCTGAACCCATTTCTTTGCACTAATTTGTAAAGAGCCAATTATTATTTATTAAGACCACGGGCTTTGATGTGACTTATTTTATAACTAATTCTCGTAGCGCTGCACACGTTTCTCCGCTAACTTTTTTCGCTGCTAACTCCTTCCGACAAATCATACCATGAGTGAAAGTTATACTTTCATTACATACAGACCTGACTTTAATGTGGAAACCAATCTTCCTTGTTATTGCTACTGCATCATCAGTGCATACCCCAACACAGTTAGCCCAATTCAATCCCACTTCTTTAAATGAATCATCTACTTTTTTAAATATTGCTTCAGCTGTTGTGTGTCCTTCTAACGGCCTGCAAAAGAGTAAGTCTTCATGACCATCGCTGTTGTACCAATACCTTACATTCGCTAATAACTGTGCCATATTTTTGATAATCGTTCTTTTGTCAAATAGAATTCCACATTTTGAACTATTTGTAATCCTCTCAAGTTTTTGTTCAAATTGGTCTTCGCTTACTTCTAAAAGTCTTCGGTTCACTGCAGTGTGAACCATTGAAATTTTTCATTGTTCGTTTGTACATTTTTGTCCCTCGATCGCTTAATAATAGTGAAGATTAAGGAAATTGTCACATCACACTATCGCTATGACCGATTTGGTGACATGATTTTCTTGCACAGGATGTGAATCTTCTGTATCTTCACTAATAAAATTCAGCCTTTACCGACCCCCATCTGTAACTGCTAACTTGATCGAAACTACACAAACTTCCATAGTTTGTGTACAACTCCCAGTTATTCTACTAAATCATAAGTAAAGGATCTGGGATGAGTAAAGTGTAATATTAGTATAATTGATTTAAGAGTCGGAACGGGCCTAAATCTAATCTAGGCATGTAATGATTTAATCATCACATGTGTTGCATGTATGATTTAATCAAACTCGTTACGAACATACAATACCGGCTAAGAATTTTCATTGTTTGCTTGTTATTTAATACATGGTTTTCATGTTAAAGTATGAAAATAACACTTAATTTATCATTTTTGTAAATTATTTGTCGAAAAAAATGGTATAGTTTATTATGAAATAATATTATTACATAAATATGATCCTACATTTTGCGACCCCCTTTGAACGGTCGCGCGAACTACCTGTGGGCTGCGACTTTGAAAAGCAAAGATCTAGTCCTTATAAACTACTATAAAATTAAGCATCGAATCTCGAGTGAACTAAATCATTGATCAGCAACTAGGTGAAGTCAATTAGGTTTAATATAATTGTTCTTTTTAGAATAGCCTTGATGATAGGATGACCTAGAAATCGCTGAACTTGTTCGGGCCCACAAGTAGCTATACTTCAATCTCTCAATTGTACTAGACTTAAGAAACAATCTAATACTATATCTATTGTAATAAATAAATTCTTTACATTGCTTAAGTTGTTGAACTGACTGGGATAAACTAATATTGGAATAAAAATGTACATAAATAATTTTCATGAGCGATGTTAAGACAATTCAATTTCACTTGAAGATGTAGGCGTGACGATGGTTATTGAATGAGCAGGAAACCACCCGGATGTACAGATTTAAAACATACAATCGAGAACGTTCGAAAAAGATCGAGAAGAAAAAGTACTGGGTGCTTCGGCCATCAAGCCTTACCTTTATAATTCTGGTACGATGATGAGTTTCTTCTACTTACTCAACGTGAATATATTTTCGTACCACATGACAGGTCACATTTCTTGATAATTATCACAGTGCTTACACGACCGGCAGCGCCTGCACGGCACCAGATGGGCGCAGATATGTCCAGCACCGAGCAAGGGCTGGTGTGGGCTGCTGACACTGGAGCTCGAGGCGCAAACTCGCCCTGAAATGAACTGCCTGGAATCTGACGGCCTTGCGGGAGAAACGCTAGAAGATCGCCTGCTCAGGGATTAGAACTAGTTTTTATCTATAATCATAACGCGAGTAGATAGAAATATGCTTGCATTAATTGGTGAGAACACGCCTATTACACAACCTACTACAAAAATTTCGTCGTTGACCAATACCGTATTGAAGGATTTTGGATAATCATGGATATTTCAAACGCTACTACAAAAATATTGCACAGTGCGCAAGAGCTGAAACAATTACAAAGATGTGTTAAAAGGAACAAATTGATAAGGGTTGCCATGATTTAGTGAATATGAATAGAAGAGTTTTCTCGATTTGAGATCCAGTGCTTGCTGATAGTAAAACGCCAACTGATTGCATTGGTAAAAATTTACGTCGTAGCATCGAAATGAAAACTCTGTGTCTCTTTTTGAAACCGATGATTGGTCGTACTTACCCCTGAGAGACCGCGACTGTATACTGCGGGCGGTAAGTTCAGCGAATTTCGAAATTCCAAGTTAGAATCACATCTGCGGTCTAGGTAGGAGCCACAGTATTCGAAAGTTTGATGGCTTCGCATTTGCACGGCGTTCCTGAATTTTTTCAACTAAAGCCACATGTCACTATGTAACGTCATGTTATTACGTTGACTCAAACACTACAAGGAATTGTTGCTTAAAAACACTGGGGGATCCAAAAAATTTTGGGTTGGAGCCAAATTGAAAGATACGGGTTTAGCGATTTTGCACAACAGCTCTTCTTGCACGAGCACGAGCATAAGCATGAAGATATGTAGCTAAAATGTAGACCTATCTATCCATATGCTAATGCAATAATGTCTCCATACAGGGTTGAGAGCGCTTAAGTTGATGCTTAATTATAATAAAAATAAGCTCCTTTAACCATAGTTGTTGAATAGAAGCATCATTTTACAAATTTGGCTTTAGCATTGTATGCTGTTTGTATGGGGAGCGCATTTCTATTTGCAAAATTTTAGTTATCAGCAAATATCAGTTTACTCTTGTGGGGAAATTTTCACACGAAAGAAACACCTGTTAAATACTATAAACGGAGAAGTTACTTTGTTGTCAAAGATGTAGTCACTTGAATGTTAGTATCTGTGGCAGTTTTTCTACATTAAATTTGTTTTAGTAAGTACTTCGTTAGCATCATCATTGTTTCAGGGAGTTGTACATATTAATATTTTGGACAAATGCTGCGAATAAAAACGTGATAGAAAGAATGAAAAATCTGAATTAAATGATTCAATGATAAACGACAATACATGAGTTGAATATAAGAACAATCTAGCATTTGAAAGTATAGAAGTCGCTGAACTTGTTCGGGCCCACAGGTAGCTATGCTCAAATTTGACCATTGTACTAGACTTAAGAAACATTCTACCTCTGTATCATCTGTGGTAAAAAATAAAAACTTTAATTGCACAGAATTGACGTCTCTGAATTTATAACCGGTGACAAGTTTTTGAGAGTTACTGATCAAACTGGCGCGTTTTCTCGCGTGCTCAAGCAGAAGACGAGTAATATTAAAGACTAATTTAAATTGAAAACTGTTTATACTGTTGTTAATAGTGCCTTATATTTAACGCAGCGGTACCATATACAGTTTCAAAACACTTTCAGAGCAGTGAGAAAATCAGACGAGCAAATTATTTGACCTGGTTAGACAATGTGACTATATTATGCAATTAAATGCTACATCTTAATCATTCAATACTCAACGATAGAAAAATCAAACATTTTTGGATGAGATTAAGTGCTATAAGGATATTTCATAGCTTTAAAAAAGCTGCGTAGAAGTATCTTATACATAAGTCTCGTAATCGTTAAGCTGTTTCTTCTTGTTCATTACATTTTTGTTATATTTACGCTTTCTTCCTGTTCATTTTTAATGAGAAAATAAACCATTAATAATGACTGTACTTGTATTTGAAGGACTGAAAAATTCAATTCTTTTTCACTCTGGTGTCTCTGCGTGAAAAGTATCTGATAGTATGGGACTCAGTAGCAAGCCGAGAGTGAGCCCCACGGTACGGTATCCCTGTAGCATGGGACTCAGTAGCAAGCCGAGAGTGAGCCCCACGGTACGGTATCCCTGTAGCATGGGACTCAGTAGCAAGCCGAGAGTGAGCCCCACGGCACGGTATCCTTGTAGCATGGGACTCAGTAGCAAGCCGAGAGTGAGCCTCACAGTTCGGTATCCCTGTATCATGGGACTCAGTAGCAAATCGAGAATGAGCCCCACGGTTCGGTATCCCTGTAGCATGGGACTCAGTAGCAAGCCGAGAGTGAGCCCCACGGTACGGTATCCCTGTAGCATGGGACTCAGTAGCAAGTCGAGAATGAGCCTCACAGTTCAGTATCCTTGTAGCATGGGACTCAGTAGCAAATCGAGAATGAGCCTCACAGTTCGGTATCCCTGTATCATGGGACTCAGTAGCAAATCGAGAATGAGCCTCACAGTTCGGTATCCCTGTAGCATGGGACTCAGTAGCAAATCGAGAATGAGCCTCACAGTTCGGTATCCCTGTAGCATGGGACTCAGTAGCAAGTCGAGAATGAGCCTCACAGTTCGGTATCCCTGTAGCATGGGACTCAGTAGCAAGTCGAGAATGAGCCTCACAGTTCGGTATCCCTGTAGCATGGGACTCAGTAGCAAGTCGAGAATGAGCCTCACAGTTCGGTATCCCTGTATCATGGGACTCAGTAGCAAATCGAGAATGAGCCCCACGGTTCGGTATCCCTGTAGCATGGGACTCAGTAGCAAGTCGAGAATGAGCCTCACAGTTCGGTATCCTTGTAGCATGGGACTCAGCAGCAAGCCGAGAGTGAGCCCCGCTGTGAAGTCTCCTTGTCATCTTCTATTCTCTTCAATTTCCCATACCAAAAGAATTTTTCATAATTAAATCGAGTTCACAGTTACCGCAAAAACATGTTTGCATTGTTAAAACTAAAAAATTTTTACACGATCTTAATGTCTAAAAACTTGATTTAATTTTTCAGCCATATTTTTGCCCAGAAACAAAATAATTATTGAATATTTCTGCGATATCTTTCTCATTGTGTAAAGTTACGTTACCTTGCATAGGAGTTTTCATTTTTTTGGAGAATTGCTATTCGGTTTGTACGATGAGTCTTAAAGAAAGAAAGAAAGAAAGAAAGAAAGAAAGAAAGAAAGAAAAAACTTTATTTCCAATAGAGATTGTACAATATTACAATCATTGGTTTTTAAATATCTTAAAATTAATACACTTAGATGATACACACACACGAGTATTGAAAAAACTCGTGTCACTAGTCGAAAAGATATGATTGAGGGCAATGTACTCCTAATCTTGCTTAATCTACATTTGACAATACATGTAATGATAATTATAAGAGATAACGCAAATTCATGGACGATGCATTTTCATTGTGGGGTGAAAACACTTTTGACAGTTTACATGTACATGACATAAAACTTCGCAATTATTGATGCCAGGAAATAATATATGAATCGTTTGTTTCGGCAAATGTTCAAAAGTGTCATTTTAAGGAAGCATGAAAAAAATATATAAATACAAATCCATATACATATATATACGCACATATATATATATATATATATACTTACATACACACACACATACAGATATATATATATATATATATATATATATATATGTACGCATAAGCATGAGGACCAAGAAGATTATAAGTTTTGTATTTCTGATTCAACAATTTTAACATACCGGTCATTAGTTAATAAGCATTTTATTTAAATATAATGGATGATCGCAGAACAAATGTATAGTTTGTACATGAATGCTTTACAATAATAAAGAGATGACGAGTTAGGTAATGTTACAAGTTGAGAGTGCACAGAAAAAAGACCATTTTCTCTAGTAAAATGCTAGTTGTCAGTTTAGTACACACATATGTGCACGTAAACATGTAGATATATATACATACGCATGCACAGACATACCCACGCACATACTTACACCAAACTCGTAAGCCTACACAAATAAAGACCTCGCATATTTTTTATCTTAAGAAAGTGAGAGCAAAGGCGAACTTTAAAATTATTTAAAGAAACGTTACAAGCTACAGATCATCATCAGTTATGATCTGCGCAAAAATATAACTTAAAAACTTAATAAATTTACTACGTTGCTTTGCGTTGCAATATTCAAATTGGGTCTGAATAAAATGATGACGTGTAATAAAAGCTCAATTAAATCACACTTTTAGTAACTACGCAACACAGTAAAATAAATTTGCAGTTAGGTTTTTAA
Organism: Morinoia aosen; assembly: GCA_030386875.1. Taxonomy (NCBI): domain Eukaryota; kingdom Metazoa; phylum Arthropoda; class Malacostraca; order Amphipoda; family Talitridae; genus Morinoia; species Morinoia aosen. The sequence continues at coordinate 74,700,846 of CM059557.1, forward strand.
ATAACTCTTCCAGGTTAAAATATATATTAGGCCAAGCTTTCGAACTCACAAGTGGAGTTCGTCTTCAGGGCTGAAACATTCACAAGAGCTGGACGCATATGGCTACACACACGTATCTATGATACAGTTTTTTTAAAGTAATTATTATTAAGCGGGCTTCTACTTGGTACTGACATCTTTCCAAGCACATACGCTGTCATTTTGGAAGTAATAATTTATTTATTATCGGGAAATAATTTCAGCCCTGAAGACGAACTCCACTTGTGAGTTCGAAAGCTTGGCCTAATATATATTTTAACCTGGAAGAGTTATTTAAAACCTAACTGCAAATATGGAACCCAGGCGTCAACTATTCACCTTGAAAAGTAAAATAAATGTTTCTTAAAGTGGGAAAAAATTCAGAAATACAACTAAAATATGGAACGGTCAGAGGTCAAGATTGCTAACTAAAATGAACTCTGGTCAGACTGAAAAAAATTTCCATGTACAGTAATTCAAATCTTTGAAAACCATAGTAAAATAGAGTAGATTGGACGTACTAGACCTATACGAATATTGTATAAAATATAAGTGATTTCTAAAGGGCAAGAACAGCTCCGAAAATCATCCCAGGATGATTTAAGCTTGTGATTTTAGAACAGTGGTTCTAGTAAGCACAACTGGTAAGAATTTGAAGTACGATCGAAAAGTATGGTCATACTCATTTTAATTTGTTTTATGATTATGGTTACTAAAAGTGGGATTTACTAAGAGTTGTATATGACGTCATCATTTCATTTAGACCCCAACTATAATACTCGATAACCAACCGTAAAAATTTATCACGTTTTCGTTCTATACTGTTGCAGATTACAACTCGTGATGAGACGAGACCATTATGTTCAGCAAATTGATTTTGAAGTTTTTTGCTGTTACCCTCGTAGTAAAACTACACAATAGAACTAAATTTCCAAGTTTCTGTGTTAGTCTAAGACTGAGAAAATTTTACAGTGAAATGGTTCTTTATAGTCGCTCTCATTTGGCTGGAGACAAAGCTTGTCCTTTGACTTGATTGTGCGAGTTGTAATTGGGTGATATCTGTGATACTATCTTTTAGAAGGTTGTCAGGGCAATGATAGTGTTATCGAAATCTGTTCCGATAATAATTAATGACAGGCTTAATTTTTTCTTTCTGAGGATTAATTCATTTCGCGGAGGGTCAGTGAGAAAGAATAATTCTCAATTAAGTTAGAATTTTGTTTGCGAAAGACATTCATCGAAGAAGGAAAATAATAAAATGGTCTGACTTAGCAGAGGTTAAAATTCTATTGCAAATAACGTCGAAACATATGAAGTAAAACAACAAATGCTGTTTAAAAGCTCCTAGTTATATATTTTTTAAGCAAATGTCAGCTAAAAAATATCACAAATACACAGAAGTAAAGTTAATCTCTACAGATATTATATAACGGCACACTTTATAGAGACGCGAAGTCTTAGTTTGATAGTATTATCAAGGCTTTGGTAGGGTCTCTTTGTATATGATTTGAGCTTTGTAAGTTTTGGGAGTCGCACGTGGGAGCATCAGCTCAAACATGTCGCTTGATTGGTGCAAATTCAGTAGCGCTATTTCCAAAATCTTACATTCAGTTATTTTGTTAAACCAGACCTAATATTGACATCTTAGCTTCTCAGTGACACAGTTATGAAGCAAACTTTCAAAAGAATCGAACCAAACTTGGAAATAAAAAAGTTCAAATTTAATCTTAAACCTTTTTTAAATGCGTCGTAATTCTTCTTATGTAATAACTTTATAGAAAATCATTGGGTTTTTTCTTATTCCTGTCCTAAAATGTGTTTTTTAGTCTTATGTGGTAATTTGTGTTTTTTCCCCATGTGAGTATATTTGGCAACACTATTTAGGTAGTTAACGTTTCGTGCTGTTCCTGCAGTGTTGCAAATGCTACGGTTAGCATTATACAGGGTGTTTTTCATATACGGGACCCGAAAACATCTTTAATAACTTATGATACAATGAACGCATTTTTGAAAATAAAACGGCAGTAGAATCCTGAGATTTATATCTTTTATTTGATACCAACGTATTCATGCTACAACAGTCAAAATAAGAATCAGAGGACACAGTAAAATTCATCGTGCTCTGAAACTGCCGCCAAGATGACGAAATGGGCAAAGGAAAAATTAACTTTCATAAGCACTGCATACTTCTCTAATGAAAGGAGCATTGTCCTTGCCCAGCAAAGTTTCAAGAGAGAGTGCAAACGGCGAAACTTCCCTGGGCTAGGACAATGATACTTCCATTGGAGAAGTATGCATGTCGTAAAACGCAAGTCGAAACTGCAGACTCTACATGAAGCTAAATTATTATTTAGACTAAATCAATCCCTTATGATTACGTGAAGCCAAAGTTAAGAGCGCCACGTGCAGATAAGAAATAAAGGATGCTTCAGTCACACACGGGCAGAAGGGCTCGTAGTGCGATAAAACCGGAAATGTGGCGGTTGGATGATAAACAAAATCCCTCACATTCAGTGTAGTTGCACCGCAATATCGAATTGCTACTTAGTCCTAATGAAAATTATATGGCCAATACTCTAGCTAGATGGATTTACCCTAACTTCTTCTCGTCACTTTTTCTATAATTTACGGTATCCTTTAATATGCGTGAACGCTGCAGCAGCATACTGAACGGACTTTGTACATGATGCGGGGAAGTTCATTTGATGCTGTTGTACTTTTCAACAACAAATTTGATGCCCATTCATTTCTTCGATATTTTAATTCCATACATCCCAGTATAAAATTCACTTTAGTTCTGGAAAAAATAATCAATTGAATTATCTTGATGTCAATGTTCACCGAACTGGTAATAAATTCATAACCTCAGTCTACACAAAACCCACATTCTCCGGGCTAGGTCTAAGTTACTTTAGTATCTGTTGCAAGAGATTTAAACTTAACAGCATCTCAACCCTTAAAACTCGCGTCTATAGTATTTGTTCCAACTACACTGACCTTCATAGAGAATTTACTTTTTTGCAGTTTCATTTTACAACCAATGGTTATCTACACTGAGTTATTTTTCGTGCCGTTCATAAGTTCCTGAATAGGAAAATTTATTCCGAAATCTCGTGTTCAAGCTCTAAACTATAGTTACTGCGTTAAGCCGTGTTTTGGATATCAATCGGAAAAGTTAAAAAAAGACCTTTTAATGCTTTTGACTAAATTTTTCCCGGAAATTTCCTTTTGTATTATTTTAGGTAACAAACGTACAATAGGATAATTTTTTAGATTTAAAGATGTGCTCCCGGCCGGCATGCGATCTTCCCTCGTCTATAATTTCAGTTGTGCGCATTGTGCATTGCAGTATGTGGGTTCCACCCACCGAGCACTTTACGTCAGGGTTGCTGAACATGCAGGTTGAAGTCATCGTACAGGTCGCTTACTTACTTCTCCTACTTATTCTAGTATCAGACAACATTGTAATAATGGTTCCTGTGAACAGATTAAATTATTGACATACTGACCTGTCTATTATTTTTATTTGCAGACTTTTTGTTGAGAATGAGCCTAGGCTCGAAACGTTCAGAGTAAATGTTTTTAAAATACTTCTTCTCCATTTCTTTCATTGTAAACTTTTTAAAACAATATGATATTGTGCTTGTTTCTTCCGTAGTTAGTTACTTAGTCCGTCCGTAATGCTCTCCTCGGAGTTTTCGGTATAATGGATTCCGAATTCCTGAGTGTTACATGAAAAGATCGCCTCTACATGCATTGATATGTTTGAAATTTTATCCGGATAGGTTCGGTTAGGATAAATTAAGTTAGGTTAGGTTAGGTTAGGTTAGGTAGGTTAGTATAGGGTTGGTAAGCATAGGTTAGGTAATGTTGATGAAATTGATGTTGATCGGGTCCACGGTTTTTTACGCTTGACATATAATCAGGATAGCTTTGGTTAGGATAGGTTTGGATAGAATAGGTTAGTATATATTAAGTAATATGAGTTTGGTTAGAATATGTTGTGTAAGAATTTATTAGGTAACGTTGAACAATTTTTTTTCTCGGGTCCACATAGCTTAACGATGGCATTAGGTAGGTTAGGTTAGGTTAGAATAAGTTAGGTTAGGTTAGGTTAGGTTAGAATAAGTTAGGTTAGGTTAGGGTAGGTTAGGATAGGTTAGGATAGGTTAGGATTGGTTAGGTTAGGTAATGTTGAAGGAATTTTTTCACGGGTCCACTGTTCTTTATGTTTGAAATACAATTAGGATAGGTTCGGTTAAGATAGGATATGATAGGTTAGAATAAGTTAAGATAGGTTAGCATGGCAATGTTGATAAAAAATTTCCTGGGTCCCTGATTTTTTTTATGTTTGACCTATTATCAGGATAACTCCGGTTAGGACAGGTTAGTGTGTCTTAGGTTTTTATAGGTTAGGTTAGTATTTGTTATGTTAGAATTTTTAGGTAATGTGTATCGAACGTTTTCCCCGGTCCACCTAGCTTAACGACGACATTGGTTAAGTTAGGTTAAGATAGGATAGGTTGGGTTAGGATAGGTTAGGTTAGGAAAGGTTAGGATAGGTTAGGATAGGTTAGGTTAGGTTAGGTTAGGATAGGTTTGGTTAGGATAGGTTGAGATAGGTTAGGTTAGGTTAGGTAATGTTGAAGGAATTTTTTTAACGGGTCCACGGTTTTTTATGTTAGCAATATTATCAGGATAGGTTCGGTTAAGATATCATATGATAGGTTGAAATATGTTAAGATAGGTTAGCATAGGTCAGGTAATGTTGATAAAAAATTCTCCCGGGTCCAGGATTTTTTTATGTTTGACCTATTATCAGGATAGCTCCAGGTAGGATAGGATAGTATATTTTAGGTTAGGATAGGTTAGGTTAAAATTGGTAATGTTATAATTTTTTAGGTAATGTGTATCGAACTTTTTCCCCTGTCAACCTAGCTTAACGATGACATTGGTTAAATTAGGTTGGAGCACTTGGTTTAGTTAGGTTAGGATAGGATAGGTTGGGTTAGGATAGGTTAGGTTAGGAAAGCTAGGAAAGGTTAGGATAGGTTATGTTGGGATAGGTTAGGTTACGTTGGGAGAGGTTAGGTTAGGTTAGGTTATGATATGTTAGGTTAGGAGAGAGGAACATAGGTTAGGCAATGTTGATTAAATTTTTCACGGGTGAACGTTTATGTTTGTTTGACATATTATCAGGATAGTTTCGGATAGGATAGGCTACAATACGTAAGTATATGTCATGTTAGGATAGGTTAGGATAAAACATATTTTGTTAGAATTTGTTAGGGAATGTTGACCAAAATTTTCTACGGCTCCACCTAGCTTAACGATTACATTGTCCGTAGAATTTCAACGGGTCCTGCTACTAGGCAATTAAAATACAAATAGGAAAAAGATTTGGTAAGTTGTGAGTGAATGAGGAGATTTCAAAGTTTTCTACCATCATAGCAAGTCTAACGACAATCACAACATATTGCCACAAAAATTCATAAAATCCATTTCTCAAAATGAATGGCTACGCAATGGAACAACGAGCACAAATAGTAGAACTTTACTTCCGATATAATAATTCGGCTTCTGCAGTTCCGAGGAATTGCAGGATTATTGATGGTATTTAAAGAAGTCCTTCGAGGAACTGCATTAAAAACCTGGTATTGAAATTTAGAGAAACTGGAACAACAGCAGACAGACAATTAACGTTGGGGCGGGCCACAGACCATACAAACTGATGCTTCAATTCAGTTCGTTGCGAGTGTAGCTCATCGGCCTAAAACGTTCACTAAATTTTGAAATTTCTTCTCCATTCTGAATTGACCAAATCTCTTTACCATTTTTAGTTTTATAGCCATAACAATTTTTACAATGTACCTTACTTATCGGCTCTCTTGTATGTGGATAAATTAAGATAGTGGGATTTACATAATTAGCCCGTTCTTTATGTCAGATATTGATATCACAGATATCACCTAGCCTAGGTTCACTGAACATATGATATTGCTCATTTTTCTAAAGCTTGAACCACAGTTAAATTGTGACGTGTACATTTTATCGTTTGACGTTCCTGCGCAAACATGTTTCTGACAGCCTTAACAGTAGAGTAATTACAGGTAAATGTTTTTGAAGATAGTGGTACATATTAAGGAGAACGTACTAATCGATTTTCGAATTTTTGTTGCGTGTATCATGATAAATAGATCGAAATGAACAACTTTCATTTCATGCATTTTCGCGGTGAAATGAGTATTTAACAAGTTATAGCAGTATGTTAATTACGGCAATTCTAATCTTTTGAGCGGGAAAAATCGTAGCGCTTCGATAAGATCTCTGTTCCGCCGACAGACAGACCGCAGCGGAGACATTTCAAGAAACACTTTGCGAGAAGTACAGGAATTTCTTGAGAATTTCTTGAGCCCACATCGCGCGACTTTATACTTAAGTTTTCCACTCTTAACTTTTGGAAGAATGTACCTATTGACTTCAAATTACTCTCAAACGAAAGAGCAAAACATTCTCTATAAATGCGTAATAAACACATCCAAAAAAGTTTTCTGAAAACTACAGAAATTTTTCGATGAACCTGTGCGACTCACGCGCCGTCGAAAGACCTAAGTCCACTACTCGTAATTTTTGAAAGAATGCACCTATTGACTTCAAATTGCTTTAAAACGAAAGAGCAAAACATTCTCTACAAATGTGTAATAAACACATCCAAAAAAGTTTTCTGAAAACTACAGAAAATCTTCGATGAACCTGTGCGACTAACGCGCCGTCGAAAGACCTAAGTCCCCTACTCGTAACTTTTGGAAAAATGCACCTATTGACTTCGAATTACTCTCAAACGAAAGAACAAAACATTCTCTACAAGTGTGTGATGAACACATTCAAAAACGTTTTCTGAAAACTACAGAAATTCTTCGATGATCCTGTGCGACTCACGCGCCGTCGAAAGACTTGAGTTGACTCTTTCGCGCTCGCGCGTCGTCAGAACATCAAACTTTCCTGTGTTCTCAGAAACGAAATAATAATATTCTTAACGATACTTTCCATCAATAGACTATTTCATTTGCATTTGTTGTCAAATTCAATGCGAAATTAAAGTAACCCTTTCGCGCTCGCGCGTAGTCAGAACATCTAACTTTACTCTGTTCTGAAAAATGAAATGATAATATCCTCAACGTTATATTCAATCAACAGGCCATTTCATTTGTATTTGTTTAAAAATGCAATGTCAAATGTCAAGGCCGGAAACACATCGAACTAGACCGTGACTTATAAAACGATGACCATGTAAATTTTCTGAACAAAATCATAGCGGAGGAGTCGAAGTTTCATTTCTGAGAATTCATTCTTGAAGCGAATCAGAATATCACTATAATTTCATCATATAATTCATCAGTTACAAAAATACAAGAACAACTATTTCTAACCTACAGCTACCAGTTGAAAAAGAATAAATGGAATAAGCCCGTGAATACTCGTATTAACAGTGTTGCTTACAAAGTGAGCGAACCGTAAAATTTGTTGACCTGCAATAAAATTTTAAAAAAATTATAGAACACTCAAGCATTCTGAAAGAATGTGTTGAGACGTCGAAACAAACACATTCAGAATGACATAACCTCAAAAATAATACATAAGCCTGTACAACAAACTTACCGCGGAAATTGTCCCGTGGGAAAATACATTTACGCATAAATGACCTGTTTCGCCGGAGAAAAAGTAAAAAAAAACATACCTCACACATCTGAAAAAATTTCATAATTTACAACGAAATAGTTTAACATATATACCAATAAACATATTATTAGGATTTGAACAACACCAACCGAAGTGGATGAATAGGCATTTCAATGGTTGAACATATGAATAAAAGAATAAGAAATGCAAGGTAACACACAAGCTTATTTTGAGATAATACCCATGAGCAAAAGATAAATACTCAGATTTAGCAGAAAATAGAAAGAAAGACTGAAAGCGTATTCTAGCTTTGAAAAAATTCGTAAGCACTGGGTGAAATCAAATATCAACTAAGGCCTACAACGGCGCGGGTCGAGTTTTACATAAACTTAAGTAGAACAGGGAAAAATTAAAGCATTTTATTTCAAAAGATGTTGCTGTGGGCAAGGATGACACTGAGACTAATGATAGAATATTTGCTTGAATGAAGATTTATACCAAACACACAAAATTTTGGGTTTCGTGCTTCTATACTTCCATATATGGCCCTAATATATGTTTTGATTTGTTACCGTGGATAATAAAAGGAAATACCCACGTCGAAAAATTTCTCATGTGAATGACTTTAGGAAATACGAAGTGAAGATCAGTATAGCTATCGGTTAGCAGCATTGTTCAGGACTACAGTCGAAAACCGAGAATAAAGTTAACCTTGAAGTGTAGACAAAGGTCCAGTATTTGAGTTGGTGAAGTGTAATACTTCAAGAAGGAATTTATGAGGTGAGAAATTTATTATTAAGTGCTGTATTTGTGCGCTACAATGAAGTATTACAGTATGTAATTGCCACTAGGGACTCATGAAATGCCATGGTGCATGCGACTTGGAGTTTTTCATTGTTGCTGAAATTTTTCGCTAGTTATTACAGAAAAACGTCGTGAATTTGACAATGATTGAAATAAGTCGTAGGAAAACGAAAACAGTAATAATTACCCTCAGTGTCGTATCCTCAATTGTATGGTCTTTTCTGGTCTTTTTTCTGGTCACTTTCAACTTGTAACATTCCCTAACTCGTCATCTCTTTATTATCGTAAGGCATTCACGTAAAAACCGTACAATTTTTGTGTGGTCTCCATTTATATTTAAAATTAAAGATCACAAAAATGTACGGTATTTACGTGAATGCTTTACGATAATAAAGAGATGACGAGTTAGGGAATGTTACAAGTTGAAAGTGACCAGAAAAAAGACCAGAAAAGACCATACAATTGAGGATACGACACTGAGGTTAATTATTACTGTTTTCGTTTTCCTACGACTTATTTCAATCATTGTCAAATTCACGACATTTTTCTGTAATAACTAGCGAAAAATTTCAGCAACAATGAAAAACTCCAAGTCGCGTGCACCATGGCATTTCATGAGTCCCTAGTGGCAATAAATATACATACTGTAATACTTCATTGTAGCGCACAAATACAGCACATAATAATAAATTTCTCACCTCATAAATTCCTTCTTGAAGTATTACACTTCACCCACTCAAATACTGGACCTTTGTCTACACTTCAAGGTTAACTTTATTCTCGGTTTTCGACTGTAGTCCTGAACAATGCTGCTAACCGATAGCTATACTGATCTTCACTTCGTATTTCCTAAAGTCATTCACATGAGAAATTTTTCGACGTGGATATTTCCTTTTATTATCCACGGTAACAAAATCAAAACATATATTAGGGCCATATATGGAAATATCGAAGCACGAAACCCAAAATTTTGTGTGTTTGGTATAAATCTTCATTCATGCAAATATTCTATCAATAGTCTCAGTGTCCTCCTTGCCCACAACAACATCTTTTGAAATAAAATGCTTTAATTTTTCCCTGTTCTACTTAAGTTTATGTATAACTCGACCCGCGCCGTTGTAGGCCTTAGTTGATATTTGATTTCACCCAGTGCTTACGAATTTTTTCAAAGCTAGAATACGCTTTGTCTTTCATTCTATTTTTTGCTAAATCTGAGTATTTGTCTTTTGCTCATGGGTATTATCTCAAAATAGGCATGCGTGTTACCTTGCATTTCTTATTCTTTTATTTATATGTTCAACCATTGAAATGCCTATTCGTCCACTTCGGTTGGTGTTGTTAAAATCCTAATAATATGTTTATTGGTATATATGTTAAACTATTTCGTTGTAAATTATGCAATTTTTTCAGATTTGTGAGGTATGTTTTTTTTTACTTTTTCTCCGGCGAAACAGGTCATTTATGCGTTAAAATATTTTCCCACGGGACAATTTCCGCGGTAAGTTTGTTGTACAGGCTTATGTATTATTTTTGAGGTTATGTCATTCTGAATGTGTTTGTTTCGACGTCTCAACACATTCTTTCAGAATGCTTGAGTGTTCTATAATTTTTTTAAAATTTTATTGCAGGTCAACAAATTTTACGGTTCGCTCACTTTGTAAGCAACACTGTTAATACGAGTATTCACGGGCTTATTCCATTTATTCTTTTTCAACTGGTAGCTGTAGGTTAGAAATAGTTGTTCTTGTATTTTTGTAACTGATGAATTATATGATGAAATTATAGTGATATCCTGATTCGCTTCAAGAATGAATTCTCAGAAATAAAACTTAGACTCCTCCTCTATGATTTTGTTCAGAAAATTTACATGGTCATCGTTTTATAAGTCACGGTCTAGTTCGATGTGTTTCCGGCCTTGACATTTGGCATTGAATTTTTAAACAAATACAAATGAAATGGCCTGTTGATTGAATATAACGTTGAGGATATTATCATTTCATTTTTCAGAACAGAGTAAAGTTAGATGTTCTGACCACGCGCGAGCGCGAAAGGGTTACCTTAATTTCGCATTGAATTTGACAACAAATGCAAATGTAATAGTCTATTGATTGAAAGTAACGCTAAGAATATTATTATTTCGTTTCTGAGAACACAGGAAAGTTTGATGTTCTGACGACGCGCGAGCGCGAAAGAGTCAACTTAAGTCTTTCGACGGCGCGTGAGCCGTACAGGTTCATCGAAGAATTTCTGTAGTTTTCAGAAAACTTTTTTGGATGTGTTTATCACACATTTGTAGAAAATGTTTTGTTTATTCTTTTGAGAGTAATTTGAAGTCAATAGGTGCATTTTTTTCAAAAGTTACGAATAGTGGACTTAGGTCTTTCGACGGAGCGTGAGTCGCGCAGGTTCATCGAAGAATTTCTGTAGTTTTCAGAAAAATTTTTTGGATGTGTTTATTACACATTTGTATAAAATGTTTTGCTCTTTCGTTCGAGAGTAATTTGAAGTCAATCGGTGCATTCTTCCAAAAGTTACGAGTAGGGGACTTAGGTCTTTCGACGGCGCGTGAGTCGCACAGGTTCATCGAAGAATTTCTGTAGTTTTCAGAAAAATTTTTTGGATGTGTTTATTACACATTTGTAGAGAATGTTTTGCTCTTTCGTTTGAGAGTAATTTGAAGTCAATAGGTACATTTTTCAAAAGTTAAGAGTGGAAAACTTAAGTCTAAAGTCGCGCGATGTGGGCTCAAGAAATTCTCAAGAAATTCCTGTACTTCTCGCAAAGTGTTTCTTGAAATGTCTCCGCTGCGGCCTGCCGGTGTTCCGCCGGCACTAATGCGCTGGATCGCAGTAGATCCCGAAACTCAATCTTCAGACGAAGAATAGTGTTATTTCTGAAGGTGCAAGTTAGTTCAATTGTTTAATAACGTAACCCTCCCAAAACGTAACTTAAAGTAATAAAACGTGACGATTTTTGCCGCTTGGAAGACTATAACTGCCATGAACGACGAAAAAAACATACCGCTATAACTCGTTATATACTCATTTCCCCCAAAAGTGCATGTAGTAAAAGTTGCTTATTTCGATGTAATTAACATGTTTCAAACAAAAAAATTTTGAAAATTGATGAGTACGTTCTCCTTAACATTTACCAAGAAATTTATCGAAACGTATAGCATTTGTTGAAAAGCGTTTATCGAAGAATATATTCGAAACAGAATTAAAATACAACAAACAGCTTTTGAATTTTATTACAGTATTTTAATTTCGTATTCCGTTTTTCGTGGGACATCCTTGAGTACCAGCCATTAAGGGCGTCTTCCGAGGCCCCTGTCGGCCCGACGAGCCAGGTTTTTTTTTTGTTGAAAAAGGATCCTTAGGTGATGGATTATCGTGCCCTAAAATTTTATGGGGCTACGGGAGTTAGATCCTCCCTCCCAGGGGGTGTAAGGGGATCAAAAATCATGAATTTTTCACCGCATATAAAAAGAATGTAGTAGCATATAAACTCAATGACTTCCATTCATTTGAAATACCCTCAAAAATGAACTGAAAAACTAATATTTTCAATTTTCCCAAAAAACTAAAGCCTACATTGGAAAAATGAATTGAACAAAATGTGTTTCTTTTAAAAATTACATATATTGTTCAAATTTCAGAAGAATCATACCACAAATAACAAGTTCACCATTCATGAATAAATGAAATTTTTCATAATTTTTTTTTTATTTTGGGAATTTTCAATTCAGTGTGTAAATATAATATTATGCCTGAAGATAATCGAAAAAACTTTGAAAGAGCATTCAATTACAATTATTCCCCATTATATTACCCTTCAACAAAACATTTTGTTTAGGCTTATACTGAAAGCCCCTCCTTTTCAACATTCAAAAGAATAAAAGTCAATCAGTTTTCATGCTAGGAAAAAAAGATAGTTTTAGAATCCTTGGAACATTTTTAATAAACTAAAGCTCTTCGAATTCCCAATTTAGACATTTATTTTTCTATTACACTTCAAGTCCAAAAATTTTCTATTATTTTAGTTAGTGATCCAATATCGCATTTACAAAGAAAACGATAACAAAAATTGAAAATTCAAGAGCTTTCGTTTGTTTGAAATGTGACAAGGATTTCAAAACTGTCTTTGTTTTTTCCTAGCGTGAAAACTCAAAGACTTCTATTCTTTAGAGAAAAAAAAAATGAACTAAAAACTGATATTCACAATTTTTTAACAACTAAGGCCTAAATCGAAAAAAATTACAGGTAAACTATTTTTTTTCAACAAGTACACATACTGGCAAAATATCAGTCTAATCTCATCAAAATTTAAAAACAGTGAGTTGACCCCCTTAAATAAAACTTGATTAGGCAAGCCAAAGCCGAGAGTTCTTTGTAGTGAGAGTTGCAACATGTTGCATGGTATTCAATTTTTGTGGGTAGAGTGCAAACACTTTTTCTAAGAAAATAGTACTCGACGCAATGGTTTCTGGAGAACAAATAGTTCATCCATTTTTTTTATACAATTTGTAAGAGAACGAGTCTTACAAATGAAACGTTAGGAGTGTCTTAAAGCTACTTATAAAAATTATGGAAAAATCATTGCCAAAAGCGTATGGGTGATTGCACTTACTATCGCTAAGTCGAGTTATGATGTCAACTGTTCAACATGTCTACGTGGTGTTGTGAATCCAGTCACTCATAAATGTCGGAGAAAAATTGTTGTATCAACAACTTGACACGGCGGTATCTCTGCAGTGATCCGAATTTCATGCATGCTCTCTTTTACGCGAATTTTCTTCAATCGCGATTGCAAACGAAACCGCTGCAATTCCGTCACTAACTCCTCTGAGCAGCACTGAACTGAAATGGAAAGGCAAGTGGCCCTGATTTCCCAATAGTGGCGTCAGGCAGTACCTAATGTTATAACGCCCATGTAGTTTTTACTTACTGGACTGCTAATATATAATATTTAGCGCTATTCGGCTAGCTGCAGTCAGAACTTTTAGCGCAAGGTACTGCTCAAATCTGACACGAAACCATTCCTACTGCGCTGAAATACAAAAATTTTCAAGCCCACCGCACCGATTCTTAATTGGGTTAAAAAAAACGAACTGATGCGAGACAGAAAATAAACAGGCGCGTGAGGAACAGAGATGTATTTTATAAAGATAAGTACCACATTTTTTACGTTTTAAACTGGTTAGCAGTATCAGTTTCTCTCTGATTAATTTGTAGCCACCGAACAGTTATAATACACTTTGAGAGAAGTGAGCGAGCAATCAAACTCGTGTTGCTTCTTTGCGATGCGGTTTCATAGCCTTTTTTACTTATTAGCTTTCGAAGTTAACCGAATGCCGCGGTTGCAGCGAAAAATGATGCAGTATTAAATATTCGATGTAGTCTATTGTTCTTCGTTCGATTCGCTTGTTGATCTTTTATTCTTTTGTGACATGCATCCGTTAAATTTCAATTTGCCCAATGAAGAATCGGTGTAATGTGTTCAATGGTATTCTTTAGCGCAGTAAATGTGGTTTAGAGTCGGTTTTGCGCAAAAAATTCTGGGTCCTAAAAATTTAACGTTGATCAGTTGACACTCGTCACCTTGCCGCAAGTTTTATTACCTTCGTGGAACTGATTTGTCCTCAAGATGAACTTAATTTGAGAAGAAACTCTCTCACACATAACTTGTGCTTTTCCTCAATCATTCTCTTCTTCCTCTAATTTCTGTTGCTAATGCTCCAAATAGTCTTGTCCTAGAGCCTGCCTGTAAGATCACGAAACTATTTTTAGTTGCACGCTCAATCGCGTACCAAAGTCCACCTGCACCTCACAAACGACCGGCTTTTGGGCATGCCGAGTGGCCCGCAGGACCAATAGGAAGTGCTCACTAGAGGTCTTGCCGACACCGGCTCACGGCCTGATGTCCTGAAGGCTAGGTTCCCACAGTCCTGGTCCTGTGTCACGTGTTGCATAGCGAACACCGTCAGATTTGGGTTTGGACTACCGATGTCATAGGTATACTATCTAGTCGCTCATAGCTGGCAATGACAGAGTTTGAGAGACTTTCAGAGTTTAAAATCAAATTAATCAAATAAATTACTTTTTGTAATCAAGGTGCTACGTTTTGATCTCTTTGCTTGATGCTGTGACTTAAACAATGTAAACGTTGTCTTTGTGCAAGAATTATTGTGACGAATAATATGAAAATATAGTGTCATGCAAGGTCTTTTGAGTTAAAAAGTATGGGAACGAAATGAAAATCTATACTTGAGCAAGCTTTGTAAAAATTTTCTCAATTTTCTATTAAGTTAATTTTCTTTAAAGAAACAGAGACTCACCCACAAAAAATATCTATCTCGGTAAACATATCTTGCCATCCATCCCCAATTTTTTCAATTGGGTTCAAGTCCGGTGAGCTTGCAGGATGACCTAAGAGTTGGACACCATTTTCTTGTAAAGTCAAGCTTTGGCGTCCAGCGTAGATTGCAGCATTATCCTGTAGGAATAACCAACCATTGCCACACAAACGATGGTCCTGCGTCACCAATGATGCTTTATGTTGCATGTTAACACACCCGCCACTGTCTGACCTTGCACCACATGGAGCTCCATCGTCCCTCTGCAAGAAAAAGCTCCCCATATCATTAGGGATCCTCCACCGCTATGACGTGCGAAGAATATTTCAAGAGGCATGTTTTTCTCACGACAATAACATTGGAAGCCATCAAGACTATCCAGATTAAATTTCCCCTCATCAGAAACTGGACTATTTTCCGCTTCTCAACATCCCATGTTTGGTGTTCACCACCAAATCTTAAACGGTCCCCCGTGTAATGTGGAAGCAGCCGCGTAATTTGTATGCGCTTCTTTTTTTATCATGCTTTTTTGTGGTTAGTGCCGTCTGATGGTAACTGGTCTGCAATCAGCATCTGTGAGTACCGTAATTTGGCTAGAAGAGAGTCCCCTGTCTTTCATCTTATTCTCCTACTCAATCAAGGAGAATTTTTAGGTCTACCAGTGGATTTTTCTTTCACATACTTCTCAGCGTCCTTCGTAAAATTGCAAATCACAGTTTCGCTGCGATTTACCATAGATGCAATCGTCCGCTGTGACAAACCTTTCTTATGGAAATCTAAAATTCGAGCACGCTCAACGTCAGCCAGTTTGCTTGCTTCAGGCATGTGGGCAGCTTTATGCAATAATTACTAATCCATAACCGAACTAAAAAAATCAAAATTACCCTAGAACTAGCAATTTATACCCCTGGTCTTTTAACCTTGATTAAGTGTAAAATATCTCATTTTATAAAAATGTTAAATTCTGGATAAATTTTCCGGAGTTAACTTTTTCTTAACATAAGCTTCTAGATTATAGTGTTTGTAACCTAAAATAAGAAAAGTTTAGGAATTTTTCTTTGCAAAAAAGTTTCTTTAATTTTTTTAAGTGGTTCTAAATTTTTTATTTGGAGTGTATGTACCAGAGGACGGAGAAAAATTGACCAAACAGGAAGGTGCCATGAGAAAAGCATGTGTATTGGTCAACTTTTTTTTAATCGTGCGAAAAAAAAATTACTTGAGGAAATTTTCAGGACTTATTGGTGGCATTGGTTCAGGACTTATTGGTGGTATTGGTTCAGGACTTATTGGTGGTATTGGTTCAGGACTTATTGGTGGTATTGGTTCAGGACTTATTGGTGGTATTGGTTCAGGACTTATTGGTGGCATTGGTTCAGGACTTATTGGTGGTATTGGTTCAGGACTTATTGGTGGTATTGGTTCAGGACTTATTGGTGGTATTGGTTCAGGACTTATTGGTGGTATTGGTTCAGGACTTATTGGTGGTATTGGTTCAGGACTTATTGGTGGTATTGGTTCAGGACTTATTGGTGGTATTGGTTCAGGACTTATTGGTGGTATTGGTTCAGGACTTATTGGTGGTATTGGTTCAGGACTTATTGGTGGTATTGGTTCAGGACTTATTGGTGGTATTGGTTCAGGACTTATTGGTGGTATTGGTTCAGGACTTATTGGTGGTATTGGTTCAGGACTTATTGGTGGTATTGGTTCAGGACTTATTGGTGGTATTGGTTCAGGACTTATTGGTGGTATTGGTTCAGGACTTATTGGTGGATCAAATGAGTGATGTGTAGTTTTCATTAGTAAATGTAATTATATTTACAATCGATGAAATAAGTGAATCCATATTAATTATAGATTAACAACGAAATGTCAGAAACTAACTAGTGTGAATTACATTCACCAGATACGTCATGGTATGCCTAAATATCGCAACTCTTCTGCTGTATGAATGGCAGAAAGTCTGCAATGCTGAAATGGGCTGTGCCAGTATGGATGACATTGTCTGCATAAATATCACGATTATGCAGCATTACTTGAAAAGTTTATGTAGAGTAAAGATTTACTGTATAAAATGTCTCATAAAATAAAGATGAAATAAAGTTTTTATAAATCCATACTGAAATCGATACGGGGATCGTAAATAGAATGCTTCTTGCCTAAAGGTAGAGGGTGTTGCTCTCTCTCTTTCTCTTTGTTTTTTGCTTGTGCTACCGTCATTGGGAAAAGAAACATCGTTCTGGAAATTTGTCCTATCGTTGTCAAAACCGAGAACTGATGTTGGAAAAAAACTGGACAAAACGAGCAGCCAGACGAGACATTAGGAAGTTGAAATTAATTTGTGTAGGATGCATTAATATTATTATTGTGCTCCTTTTTATTGACAGGAGTTCGTCTTTCATGTTGATGTACTGTTAGCTGTAATTGGTTTGAAAAAGTCTGCGGTCCTCTAATTCCATATTTCAATAACTATCGTCAGTAATTTGAAAGTAAATCAGATTTCCAATACACATCAGGATTTCAAAACTGTCTTACTTGAGGTACACCCGTTTCTAATTTAGTATTATATGATTAGCGATCGTTTAATGGGATATAATTTGTGTGAGTACAGTTAACTAATGTTCTTAATCGTATAACTTGAGTCCCCACCGAACTTGATGAGTACCCGTAATTATATTAATTTTTGCAGGTTCAATGTGCCGTATTGTTATGTTAATGCTGTGCTTCTGTTTTACTCGTGAAAATTGCATTTTAATTTATGTGTGCAATATGTGTGTGGGTGTGTCTTCCCTCCAGCCTTGGACTCCTTAGTTAATGCACATTAGCAGAGGGACATAATGTGTCCTGCCCATCCCTTTGCAATATTTAACTAGAATTTTCATCTACCACTTATTCAAAACGTCTCTTCGCAGTGAATTTTCGAGCCTAATTTATCTCTCAGTGCTCTCATCCACGGCAAAATGAGTAAGCGTCCAAAAAAGTCCCTTGATAGGATTTTTTCTATAATCTGCAACCAGGCTTTCACTACATCAGAAGAGAGTGACAGCAATCGCTCCCCAGTTAGTGCAGACCTTTCAGCGTACATGCTAACCATCACGTGAAAGTTTACTAGCGAGATGGAAATAAAGAACAGCTTATTTACCACATGTCATTGAGTTTTTAGCCTCGTAACCGCGAAGATAAACTTCCGAAGTTTTCAATCACGTATTAAATACTGATCTTGCCAATAAAAAATACAGATGTACAACGAACAGACTGCCCGAAACTAGAATGTGCCTCAAAAACTTTCGGCTATATTACGGAGCACGTCATGAGGATTTTCTCCTACGTCTAGAGCGTTTCAGAGCTTCAGCAGTGTGGAAGGATGCACGGTCTTCAGACTCGATTATTTAGCAAATATCAAATCACGAGGCATAGAGCTACACCCACTAGTTTGAAAGTACTGCAAAATGGTTCAAATAATACTTTTGTGTCCTATTTCACCAGTGGAAGGGCGAGCTGCCCCGCTGGAAAGCGAACGGATGAGTTTGAAAGCTTTTCGGCCTCCTTATGATTACATGTGAAAATTTGTCTTCACTTTCGAACAAACATGGGAAAAGCTTCCCATGTTTTAAATAGCTGTCTGGAAAGGGTCTCAAACGAGTGAAAACTGCTCGTTGGGAGTCTAAGGTATTTGCAAGGAACTTTCACAGCACTCAATCATTGTGAGAGTTCAACATCGCCTCAGGGACCCAAGCTCAGAGAGTTCTCATTTTACACAATTCTATAAATATTCCAAAATCCCGAAGCTTAGTTAAATTCGGATATTTCGCAAGAGGAAAAAATTTAAAGCGACGGTATAAGAAAGGCAAATTCTGAGTCGCCTTCATCGTAACCTGAGCAAGATTATCGCCGGCAACGCGATGAACGAAAAGTAGTTTTTCGCTGAGATAAAATATACCATCCACCTAATAACTGGCTGAAATGTAATTTCAATGAACTCACACGTCAAATTGGTGTTTAAAAACATTAATGAACAGTTATTGTTTTGGGTTAGTTTTTTTTAGAGTATTAATTGAACGCGTACTTTCATCTATTACATTACAATCGTAATAATGGGAAAAACATAAAATATGTCATATAAAAAGTAATAGAAGAAGCACGTTCGCAAATCAATAATCACTGCAAGAAAGGACTTGCATTGGAAATTTCTTGCATTACCAGCAGAGATCATCACATTTGCCATCATGAAGTTTTCATTTTAGTCTAAACTATTGAGGCTTAGCTCCTGAGAATTATGTAGCACACTATCCACGATGAAAATTGGTGCATGAGACATGATTATAAAATGTTGTTGTTCAACATAATCGTATCCTCATGAGGATGCACTCATTGTATCATTGGAATGGTAAGGAGGACATGATTATACAATAAAATATCGTTGTTCAAAAATCGGCCCTCAGAGGGATACTCGTATGTATCTTTGACGATTAGCGTTCCCAGCCGGAAAATGTGAGGTCCCAAGCTGAAAGTTAGGTAAACCTTCTTTTTGTTGAAATAAAATAAGAGTTTTGTTTTGTTACGATCCATCTTTTTCGGTTCACTAGTGTCCGATTTTTTACCACCTCTGACTTTCTTCTTATCTTTTATGTTGCTTCATAAACTCATTTTTAACTCACTGTTTCTATCCGCAGGGAGTCTTCTATGGGAACACACCTTATGCGTAGATCCTCCGTTCCCAAAATCCATAGTAAATGGTACTTTCCTCCTTTCTCTCTTTGGAACATCGTTGTTGTACTCTGGGAGAGTTTAACTAACTTACGTAATTTATTTTTCACTAATAGTATCATAATAGAAGGGTTGAAATACTCATTATAGGTCCCACCGTCGTTATTGAGGCTGCGCTCATCAAATGCTTTATATAGTGCTGGTTTTTGGGTCTTCTGATCCAACTGGCAGATATTAATGGGTGAAAGCACATGTTGGCTAGTTTTCAGGTGATAATTAACAGTTTCAGTTCAAGCAGATCGTCAAGTGGTGTATCCATAAGTCTAAGTCCATGTAGTATTGCCGAACTACTAGTGATCTATTTCAGTAAGATCTTGCTTTCATTTGAGGCTATG
The DNA here is from genome assembly GCA_030386875.1 of Morinoia aosen. Taxonomy (NCBI): domain Eukaryota; kingdom Metazoa; phylum Arthropoda; class Malacostraca; order Amphipoda; family Talitridae; genus Morinoia; species Morinoia aosen. Next base: position 74,720,805 of record CM059557.1, read on the forward strand.
GCTAGTTTTCACTCAATGGCGGTGAATTTGAATCGAAATTAATCAATTTTGGTTCATTCTTGACTTGCTCTGCATAACATTTTTTGTGCACTGAGCTCATTTTTAGATTAATTTGCGTACACTAATCTTGTTGAGGAAAATGAAATGGTGAGTTCAGCTTCAGATTTGTATCATATTACAGTAATATAAAACAAAAACCTTTCATGAGGCTGCCTGTAGACATACCTATTATTGACCATTTTTATATAAAAATGTTGGTGCCAGAGCAAAATCTTCTTCGGAATAACTTACCAACTTGAAGAGTAATTTAATTAACAATTGGCTGCTAGTATTGCGCATTATGTCATATGGTTACTAAACAAACACTGTATCCTAACATATACACCGTTTGTTTATTGTTTGTGGTAGTATTTCTGTAGTGACAGAGTATTAGCAATCCTCATATTGGGTATGATCCATTTAGCCAAACAGTGTAGGTGGAAGTCATTAAGAGTTATTTTACACTAATTTTATAACCACCGTTCATAAGAGAAATTACTTTGTTCTCAATGTTCTATTCATAAAAACAATAATTATATTGAAATACTCTGTCGTGGATGGATGAAGTGCTCAATATAAAACGCAAATACCGAAATAGTGTTATTCTTTGCAAAGCTAGCATTATTGATAATCAACTATAAAAAATTCACTCATTTTAGGATGTTTTTTGAACGAATTTAAGAAAAGTTCTCAGTAAAAGTTCCATAGATAATCATACGTAATCATTCTATCTATGCGTAGTCACTAACAGAACGTGCCTCGCCCAGTCAAGTGGTATAGGTCATAAATGAAGGAATAGTCAAATATCTCTCTCCTAAGCCTGTTTCACATTTTCTGATCTAAAAATAACAAAGTGTGCTGGCAGGTGGCTTAACGTAAAATATCGGCATACGATGAATCGCTGATCCGGGAAATAAAACATGTACGTAACATATTCACGAATGCCTATTTGCAGGGTGCACAGACGATCAATATGTCTTTTTTTTCTAAAAAAAGTTTTCACTTGCATTTATTATGATTCGAAATAAGTGCAGAAGAGAAATGCACCATAGAAATGATCAGAAATAGGAGCAGATTCATCTTTTGTGCCTTTCCGTTTATCAGTGTAATTTTTAAACTGAGTCCGAAAGTGAGTTTTGAGCTGAAAAATTGATAATCTATTTGTAGGACTCAAAGTTGTCAAATAAATATGTTCTTTAATTTCTGAAACAATTAATATTTATCACTTATAGAATATACGTTAATATTAAAGAACTTAAAAATTATACTCACTAAAAAAAGCATAAAAATCTCTGAAATGAATGGTAGCAACCAAGATATGATGTGGCTCTCTCCATAAGACTTCAGTCCTTTCGGGGCTTATGGGGCTTATTTTAATATTTGTACTTCATGAGAATATGAAATGAAAGCATATTCTGTGCTGCTGTTTTCCTCGAATACTAATCTGCATACCTTTCAGGAAATAATTGGCGATGGCTTTAACGAAAATATGCACTTTATGATGAAAAATGTGGTGGGCTCTAGCTGCGACAAAGGTGCGGAAGTCTGTGCATGTCCTTCTTTCCAGTAGTCCTTGTTATATTTAATGAAAAATTGTAATGTCGGAAAGCACTACATTCTTTTTTTTGAGGACAATTAAGGATTTAAAAGAAAATAAAGAAAGTTACTTGGAGCGAGGCTCCTCGTTTCTCTCATCCCCTGTGTTTATGCTGGAGCTTTGCTGTGGTATCACGCCCACACCAACTTTTTAGCTGTCTCTCCCATTCATGAGGAGTCGACCTATATATTTGAGCAGAGCGCTCGTAAACATTCTTTTTCCTTTACTGGTTTGGCAAGCTAAGAAATCATGAGACGTTTATGTATATCAGTGGACAAAAAACATTTTTATTTCTTAATGGAACAACAGAATACTTCGGTTTCGGAAATTGTGAACCATTTTGCGGAACCGAATTTCTCTCTGTGTACTCAGATACAACAACCACGATATATCATGGCTTAGGTACCTTGCGAGTGCTTGTGTAGTTCGTTGAGCTAACCAAAGCCAGATAACACACTTCTAACGCAATCTTATCAGCGATGCAAGTCTCACGCACTCAAGCTGGCATACCTGCGTTTACTTTTCATTACTCATAATATCTGTTCCAATTAGAGGGAAATATAAAGCCGTTGGATTATGTCGCGCTTAAATCATATGAAAATTAGAAATTTATACTGTAATGGTCATTGAACAGCATCATCCCCAAATTGTAATTAGAATAATTCGAGGATTATATAGAAATCCTACGATGAGCAGCGATCGCCTGTTCGTGGATGTACGTGAGTGTATTCAAATGAAAACCACATGGCTGCACAACGACAAACAGCTCTGAAAAGTAGTTGTAAACTTTTATTTCGAATGGAGTTCCATAAAGAGGGCAACCTCTGTGTCATGAAAAATGAACTCCTGCAAACCCTCGTCCTTCCCTTTCGAAGCTCGCTGCCAAGATCTAGATGGCTTCTCTTCTTTATAAATTAATTTTTAAACTCTCATTCGTGGACTAATAAATTAAATTTATGCTTGATGAAAACCTGTTGTTTATTGTTACAGTACCGCGCATGTAACGATTTGTACAATATTGAAAGGAATTTGATGGGAAGCAAAAGGGTGTATTTCAGGCGTACATATACGTGAGTCAGCTAAGCTGAGGCATGAGAACCTCTGAATTTCCCCAGCTTGTAACCAATTTCTGAGGGATAGGAGCGGTTGGGGGGACTTGAAAGTGAGCGCTGAGATCCCAGCCTTCTTTGTAGCGGGAGTTTGCGATATTTTCTGCTTGAATGACGCCGCTTTAACGCATTAATTGATTCATGATACTGCGTGCCACTTATGGAAATAAATAATCCGCCGAGACCGAATCTTTGAATCTAGAAGTGATTTAATTGTGAGCTTGACCTCTTGTGAGGGAAGTCTTCATATGCCGTTTCAATTCCATTTGATTAAAATTCACTGATCAAAAATTCATAAATTAAAGATAGGATCTTGAACCTTTGGCTATAGTCTTCCAGAATCAACAGTGAATTACATCTGTCCTTTATTTTCGTTTCTCCAGAAGTTTCATTTTATCGACATTTTGTTCTGGATCGATAAAATTCAATATTCATCAGTTGCATGTTTTTTCTAATACATTATTGTGCGAAGGGAAACTTGCCCGTGATCCATTATTGAGTAGATTTCGACAAATTAGTTCATCTTTTCCTAAATATTCACGCTGTATGAGCATCCGAAAACCTTGCAATTGCGATAATTGGAGTATTTAATCTTTATCGATGAGGTATCTTAAGGAAATCACTGTTACGCTGGAGTCCACGGAACAGGAAGTATAAAATGAAATTCATATCTGTGATATATTACCCTTGAGTTGGAATCACTTGAATCGCGATACTCGAATAAAATTTTGTGCCAAGTAAGACATATGTTTTGCGCTAAACACCGGATTAACGCTTTCAGTTTTACGGTGGTTTGCTATGAACAATGTGCGCATCAAAAAATGCATGTACCTCCGTGAATGGAATGAAAAAACTTACTTCATATGAGTTCCGGATAAGATGAATGATAGAAGATTCATGATATTACTGTGAATGATGTTTTTGCACTTTACCAGAAGAACATTTCAAGAAAGATACTTTGTTGTTCTTTTGTTAGTTGTCGTATTCATCAAAAGAACATAGTACATTCTAAATTGTTTGTGCAAAATACCTTTATATTTGTTATTTTACTATTCAACTGCAAATTATGAAGATTAGTCTGTTCAGTGAGTGACAATAATTGATGCTAAATGAGATCGGATCCCTCACTGGTTAACTATAGCGCGAGTCAAATGATTCACGACGTTGGTCTGGGCGACGTTGGAGCAGCGCAACGCGGTCAAGTAATGTCGAATGTAGTTCAAACTTTTCCTTTCAGCCATTTACTTTATAATGCTCATATGAGTGTTTTCATGAAAATGGTTCATAAGAATGTATCATTCAAAAAAAATTTACTTCTTCATGAATGTCAAACTTAAGGGCCTGGACGTTAAAAGTGAGCGTATATCAAGGGTTTATAGGAAAAGTCGGTTGTGATTGTTAAAACAGTTTACGGTGAACGTGTTCATGGCTCCAGCAAAAGTTCAGTGGACGCTGGGAAAATCCTTATGAATCTTTTTGAAAGTTGGTGTTTGAGAAGAATGTTTGTGACAGAACAATAAAAAAGTTTTCGATTGTTCTTCAATATTGTTGTAACAATATTCATGCGTAACTAGGGCAAAATATTACATTTTCTTTACACGTGCAGGAAAAGGCGTGACATGAGCAAATATTTGTTACATTTCCCCGCTGAGAGCTCCCTCGGTAGCCAATGTTGCAAATTTGTTTACCAGGGCGAAGCAGTTCTTGATGACCAAAATGAAGACCAGCTTTGTGTTTGAGGTAAAAAGCGAACCTCCAATTCAAAAAGATAAATCTTTCATAACACAAAACTTAATTTTTTAACGAATTTTCTTTGGTAGCTTGACATCACTTGGTTTAAATATTTTTCTGATTTTTAAAGAAGAGAAATTTATAATTCAAGATATTTATCATCCTTTTTCCGTGATGGAATAAAATTTGTTTCACTTCTGTCATTAAAAAACGCTGCTACATGTTTCAGTGCTATGGAAATCCTTCCTCTTATCGCTCGCGGTGCTAATGGGAGATGGTTTCTGAACTTTCTATAGCGGTTTGTTCTATTGTATCGTGGCTTTTAAACTCCTCATATTTTTCCATCAGCTAATGTTTCAAATTCAATAGTTTCAGGAATTAAGGGCTCGCTTTCTTTTCTATACCATTTAAGTTCCCTGTAGTGTTTTTTAGCCAAATTGTTGTGAATGTACTATGACACCAACAGCAGTTTTAGTAACTAAAGTCTTAAAAGTTCTTGCCTAATCGAGAACAAATACAGAATCTTCCAAATTTTACTACTTTATCCTAACTAAAATGCATAGTTTCCAGTTTGAAAAATTCAAACTTTCAGTCTAAAGGAAAGTTCACCATGTTGCAGAATATTTTTCGTTTTTAACTACGTGAGCTAACACGAGTTTTCAAATATATGCAAAATTAACGCTTGGTCCCTGGAAGTAGATGTGACCCTAATTATCTCAGTAGGTGTCGCTTCTATTTTTTACAGTAAAATTGAGATTTAGGTGATAGGCTAAGACAACCTTCCAGTCATCTGATGGAGTTCGTTTTACTTGCAAAGCTATTTGGTTAGTACTTTGGCCTGAAGAAGGTTTTGCATTAAAGGTATTTGTAGGAGTATTTCCTCGCGTCTGCTTAACGTTTGTAAACATACATTATTCACTTTATCTACAGATTTACTCAGTTCTGATGAGCAAATTTCGTAATTAATTCGCAATGTGTTAACTTACACTAGACCAGCATGATGAAAACAAAATTGGATGATCATCCTTTAATCGCTGATATAATAGCAATGAAATATTGAAATTTTGATAACATTTTTGTGGAGAAGTTCTAACCGTATGTTTATATTACGAGTTAACATTTTAACATAACGATTGGAATTTTGTCTACGCATCTACTTAAAAAACGAGTTAAAACACCTCTGTGAGAGCAAAGACAGCACGTTTAAAACCAGCAGGGCTACTGCTGCACGACTGAACTCGTTTTACTATAGCTTTCAGATTTACACCTTTGCCACGAACTGACGCATCTCTGATGGGTTGTGTTCAGCATTACATTAATGAACATCTGGTACAATTTCATTCTATTGGAAGCATGGTTGTCAGTCCCAGCATTGTTTCCATTCATGTCGCGTTTGTTCAGTGTCGTGTTTGTTATGAATCAAGTAGGGAAAACAATGAACTCCTTTACTCATTTTCCCACATTAACAAAATTTGAGGCCCCATGTACTCTCAATCTGCATCGATGTTCTCATCAGATATTGACGTGAAGCAAGATATTCATGAACCAGCGTGTAGTTTTCCTTTGTCCTTCAGATGAAAATAGTGTAGTCGATTATGATTCTTCACTAGAAGACTTAGTCAAGGAACATTCAATTGGCGGTCGCCCAGCTTCGAGAGCAAGTACTTGTACAAGCAGCACCGTTAAATTTTCCGTACTTCTCACTACAGCAGAGTTCCTTGCAGGTTATGTAACGATTTGTTACGACGGCATTAATTACTAATTTACAAATCGTAATAACACATGACTGTAGAAAGAAGTGTACACCCAGTACATGTACGGTACGGAACATGTAAGTTATACACAAATTGATTTCTTTCAAAGTAGCGTGTTTGGCTTGTGGATACTCATGGAGCTTAGAAGCAGCGAATGCGTTAGTCTTCTGGAGTATCATTTCAAAATTATATAGTGTGTAGTTTCCAGCATGTATCAGAAGATGCTCTTATGAGCTGTGTTTGGAGCTCGCAACAGTACCGCTATAGCGTGAGGTCTACCACGCTATAGCATGAGATCTGCCTCTAGCTAGTACTATAGCATGAGGTAAGGTTGGGTTATTTATGGATATTACTAATTTCCATACATTTAATTTAGCGATAACAACATAATTAATTAGCACATCTCAAACTGCATCTGGGCAGACGATATATGGCAGTAGATCTCACGCTATAGCACAACCGCTCGGCTCGCTACTACCCCTTAATGTTACATCTGAGGAATTGTATATTAATTTTCTTTTGAAGCTTTATTTCCTTTTTAATGCAATTCCATTAGATAAAAGTCAATCTTGACTCTGAGTGTTACTGTTCAGACACCGATACAATAAACCAACATTATTAGAGATCGTATGCAGCAACTATTCAAACCTTGACATATATTTTACATGAATGAGTAAACCATCCCGCTCCCAGATAGCGTAACTATGCTAAGAATTTCACTGCATCTCGTGGAGATGTGAGCGCACTGAGGATAACTGTGAGATATGTGACAAAAACTGTTTTATTCTTCAGTAAAGGAAGAAAGAATTTACCTTTCAAGTGATCCCTTCAATGAAGTATTAATAGCCACAAACTCTGATATCTCGGCGCTCGAATCATGCCATGTAAGCAGTGACTGTGCGGCCGAGTGACGTACGGTACACCTCGACAGACTGGTGCGGTGAGTGTGCAGGCGCCGGGAACAAAGTCCAAATGTGTGAGCTGTGGCCTCACAGCGTTGCTGCCGCCGTTGGTCGAGTAGATCGCACGCGTACCCTTCGTGGCTTGTTCAGCTGAGGCACGTCATCTCGATCCGGTTGACAAGATTGAGCTGTTTATTCTGTAGAAACGGGACTGATCCAAATTCTCTTATTCGGTTGACAAGATTGAGCAGTTTATTCTGTCGAAACGGGACTGATCCAAAATCTTTAATCCGGTTGACAAGATTGAGCTGTTTATTCTGTCGCAATGGGACTGATCCAAATTTTCTTATCCGGTTGACAAGATTGAGTTGTTTATTCTGTCGAAACGGGACTGATCCAAAATCGTTTATCCGGTTGACAAGATTGAGCTGTTTATTCTGTCGAAATGGGACTGATCCAAAATCTTTAATCCGGTTGACAAGATTGAGCTGTTTATTCTGTCGCAATGGGACTGATCCAAATTTTCTTATCAGGTTGACAAGATTGAGTTGTTTATTCTGTCGAAACGGGACTGATCCAAAATCTTTAATCCGGTTGACAAGATTGAGCTGTTTATTCTGTCGAAACGGGACTAATCCAAATTCTGTTTTCCGGTTGACAAGATTGAGCTATCTATTCTGTCGAAACGGGACTGATCCAAAATCTTTTATCCGGTTGACAAGATTGAGATGTTTATTCTGTCGAAACGGCCCAATTGAAAATTATCGCCCTTTTCAGGTAGTAAATTAGTCGTAAAAGGTCAATAACGGCACAAAAGGGCCAAAAATCACGACTTCAAACCGACTTCTACCTATACTTGGCCTATTAGGGCTTGTAGGCTTTTTATAGGTCAAGTCAATGGCTGTTTGCGGGCTCATCCGGATCGTTTAAAATCGTTTTCAAGCCTTTTTCGACAACCTCTAGCCTCGTTCAAGTAGTAGAGAAGCCCAAAATGGCCGTTGCCTTAGCCGTTTCGATGCCCAGAAATAGCCGTTTAACAGGGCTTAAAATAAGTGACATTTGCACTGAAAAAGGCTAATTTACTGCTTGAAAACGACCATCTCTTGGCTTATAAGTGCCTGAAAACGCTCTGTAAAAGGCTCAGAATTTCGATTGGGGGGACTGATGCAAAATCTTTAATCCGGTTGACAAGATTGAGCTGTTTATTCTGTCGAAACGGGACTGATCCAAATTCTCTTATCCGGTTGACAAGATTGAGCTGTTTATTCTGTCGAAACGGGACTGATCCAAAATCTTTCCAACTATCACAACAATGACAAAAAAAAATAACGCGTTAACTGACTCGTCTTTAAGGATTTATGTGTAGGGCTCTACTTAAGAGAGGGGCTCTACCTTCCAGAGGTAGAGCCCTTATGTGTAGGGCTCTACCTTCCTGATGAACTAGGTCAAGATTGTACTTCCTTCAGTGGTTGTTTATTGATACAACAGATCATGGAACAAATTTAGCGAGAAGTCAAGCATGTCTAACACTATTGACTGAAGTGTTAATATACGAGGAAATATTCCCTTAGATTGTTGTTATTTACTTGTTAAAGTTGTACAATGATTACAAAAACCTGGGAGAAAAGTTGTTTATGCGTATAAAAGTCAAACATGTAAATAAAATTGTGAATCGGAGTAACTCATGGCGAAGAAATTGATTTCCAATAGATGACATGAATCTCGAATGAAAAACAAGTTAAAAAATTTATTCATCTCTAGTGATACGTCAGAAGATTGTTTCTCAAGGCTGTTACAGTGGACACATTGCTACTTGTATCGTGAGCTACTTGTGGGCCCGAATAAGTTCAGCAACTTCAAGGGCATCCCATCATCAAAGCTATTTTAAGGTGCACAATTATGTTTAACCCAATTCATTTAACCTTGCAGCACGCTAGACTGACCAATGAATTGGTTCGCTCAAGATTCGATGCATAATTTCATAACACTAGTTAAAATGAGCTAGACGAGAACAGTGTATTCTGGAAATGACTTAAGATCAGACATAAGAACTATGCCAATGATCACGTAAAATTGCCCTTTCAAAATAAATCAAATAGCAGAAATGAATTAAAAATGACAATAACTCCATAAAGTTAGCGCATAAATACTAAAACCCTTAAATTTCCTTCCCTCCACTCAAACGATTTCGATACGTTCTCAGCGAGGGAAGTGGAAACAAGTTATTATTGACATAGCCAACATTCAGGAATTTCTTATGGAACCGGTCGCATACTTTCCTCTCCTTCTCATTCAGCATGCCGAGATCATTGTCAGCAATTTAATCATCTTTTCAGAACAAAAAATTTCTCATCTCTGTGTACCACAAACAATGAACAAGATCTTCGTATTTTAGAATCTTTGTTCATATCTACTCATAAGTCTGACTTAAATAAAGACTTGAGTGCGGTCAAACTGAACATTGCGTCAACCTACTGACATATTTCTGTGAGTATGTATGTATGTATGTATGTGGAGTGTGTTTCGCGTGTCTGTTTATGTTAGGTTCCACAGTGTAAATGTATGAATGTATGTACGTACTGGTGAAAGGGTGAGTGAATGAGCCAATGAGAATGATCGTTTTTACTGTAGTTGAATGATCAGTAGGATTTAAGTTTTATACATGTTTGTTTGCTTTTTTTGAACTTATAAGAACTTTCTGTATTTTAAGTTTTTTTTGCCTTTTTGACCTTCTCGTATGTTTTTCAGCGCCAAAGATGGAACTATAACACTCCAAAACGTTTGCCATAAAAAAGAAATAAATAAAAATGTACATTTTTACGTTGGTTCCCCTTTTTATCTTACGCGTGAGATTCCCTAAGAATTGACCTATTGGAAATACAAGTTTTTCTGTTGTTATACTTTATTTTAGAGCCTAAATTTTACTGTTCACAATCACTGTAAGATAACCGGCAAGCTGATGATTTAGTGTGAAAATCACTGATCATTAGCAAGTAGATGAAACAGGAATCTCTGTCACGGGACATGAAATCTGTCACGTGAGAAAAAGAGAGACCGTTCGCGAAGGAGGAATTTAGACCTCTAAGTGAATGATAGCGTAACACCGAAGAGGAAATGGAAAGGTACACAAAAGAAGGCCAATAGATGCAGTAACACGTATGACCGATATGGGTGAATAACAACGTATGAACCATTAAAATTTTTTATTATGGGAATAGCTCATCGTAAAAAGGATCATATAAAGTAAACAAAGAATTATCATTGAAGCAAAAATTTAAACGAAGGACTAACCTAAGGTGAGTGCCCACACATTTCGTGCCGCAGCGGAGCCACAACACACCTATAAATTTATGGTGAAATTGGAAAATCAGAATCGAGGAATTACTTTGATCTAGCGAAATTGAAAGACTGAGTTCGTAAGGCCACGCTAAAAAACTACTGCGCAGCGCAGGCACTTGAAATTTCAGTTCATTCCTACGTAACGCAGCAACGCTGGCCAAACCGATCAACTCAACAAAATGAATATCAAGCTTACGGCAAGATGCATAGTACAGAATGACACTAACAGCGCGCAATATGATATCTTCAGTGTGAACACATTTTATGAAACATGACGAGTTCCAGTTATTTAGACTATTGGGGATGATTTTCTGGCTAAACACATAGCTTTATTACTCCATCAAATCTTAGGTCTGGACTCATCCGGTCTAACCTTCTACTACTGCAAGTTCCAGGATGTTTCAGTTGCTCTATTCCTTCTGACGATAATGGATCAAGTTCATACCGCCCGTTGCACCGTGAAGGTAAGAACAGTCGAAATGTAAAGTGTTAAAGGTCTGTGCTGCCTGCACGGCCTGTGCAACTGCAACACTCCGTCTCGCCCACTAACAATGTGGTCGAACGCTGGCGACATGCATGCCGAAATTTTTTTCTCACCTAAATATGACCGTATAGATTACAAGTTCGTGTCTAAAAAATACTATGAAAAACGTGCGAAATTTCACGTTTAAAAGAAGATTTGAAATTCTTATTCGCTGAATTTTTCAGGAAACTACTACAAATTTGAAATTCATTCGTGCTCACAAAAATTGGAAGAAATACTTATATGAAGATTATTGAGAAAAGCAATTGCGAATAAATTCTATTTCTAGAGCTTCAATGTTACTTCTTGACAACTTCATAAATTGCATTCTTTGCTTTAACTTGAATTACAACGCTGCTTATTGGTCGTAAGAAATTCAGTAGGCACAGTATAATTGAAAAAGTAAACGCCAAGTGATAGTTACAAGTAGTTAAAATTTCGTTCTAACTGCTGAATTTTACCTGCAAAGAAGAGGTGTAAGACTTCTAGAAAACTCATGTACCTCCAGTCCCAGCGAAATTTCCCTATCAAGCCTACCTCTTGTTCTCGTACGTTCAACTCCGTTAAACTCTTTCACCTTGTTCGAAATGCTACTTATATAAAGCTGATTGCTGCAGCTATATATGAGCCAATGTTTCAGGAAGCATATGTCAATGCTTTGATTGTGTATAAGCAAGCACTGGAAAATGTTTTGTCTGCCTAATTTCCTGCGGTCCCCACACCACACTTTCTGTCCTGAATGCCTTCCCTTGTGTGTTACACATTTTTCGTACAGCATTGACTTGCGTCACGGCACCGTAGCATACGCGGGGTCCACATTACAGGTATAAGGCTTCGAAGCCCTCAACAGAGGGAAAAGAAGAAATAAGAAAAATTCGAGAAGCGAGTTTTACAGAAAAAGAAAAATGAGAGATAGAGAGAAAGTCCTACTCCGCATCAACGTGTTCAACATGAGGACAACAAGGACGAACTGAGAGATTAAATTAGTATATTCAAAATAAGCACGTAAGTTAAATAGGGCAGTATTATTCTAAATGAGCGTGCGAGTGCTACAAAAGTAAATAATATCCATGTTACGGCAAAACGATTATATATTGAAGAATATATGGATGCATAACAAATGGAACACCATAGCAGAAATATAATTGCAAGGAGCAAATCAGTGTGGAGTACACTGAAATTTGAATACCAAATCGTTACGTAAAACAAAGAAACATTACTGGGAAAAGCTGCAATAATCATTGAAGCCGCAACGATATACGAGTTGTATGATGTTCCATATTGTTATGCATCCATATATTTTTCAATAGATTGTCTGATTGAGATCACATATCAATTATTTACCTATTTTGCATTTGCGCGCTCATTCACAATTATATATGACCCCCTATTTAGCTCATACGCTTACTTTGAATGAAATAATTTCATCTTCCAGTTCGTCCCATTGCTCTCATGTTGATCATGTTAACGTAGCGTCAGATGTTCTCTCTATCTCTTATTTCCCTCTTTCTGCGTACCTTTCATCTCAACATTTTCATATTTTTTCTTTTCCTGTTGAGAGTTTCATTCATCTCTAAGACACCTGACTCGCTCTACACCTGCTAGGAGGGTCGCGCGTAAGCGAAGGTGCCTTGACACTTGCGCAGTGCGCGGAACTTCCATCCATCGACGACTTACGAGTACTAATGAGGCTCCTTATGATTTCCGGAGATCGTTACATTAATTCTCCGACATCTTGTCACTCTATGTGACACTGAGTCATACATGCCCTCGACGTGGGCGGACATGGCAAAATTTCAGCACTGACAGGAAAAAATTTAAAAAATGAATGGAATATGGATGGAAAATGAAAGAACAGGCTTCCACAAATTTGAAGGTTGCCTTTTGAGAAATCGAATAGAAAGATCAGGAACAAAACAAACTATCAGTTTGTAGAAATTTAGAAACTGGGAATCTAAAAAAATCACCTTTAAAAAAGAGCATTACGAATAAAAGCTTGAACACCACTTGAATAACTTGTGCTGAAGTCATTGCAGAGAGGTTGTCATCGACAGGGTGACTTGTGTTGCATTTAGACTTCAAATGCGCGGGTACAAAGAGCAAGGTTCACGATGATCTGAATCCGTCAGATTTTTATCAGAGCATCATAAGTCTTTATTAACACGAACGAGCTCCTTTCTTAGGCACTTTCTACTGATCCGATGACAAGGCTCCAAAAGTAACTGAATATTAGCTTGATTAATTCCAAAGTCACCTTGAGAATTAGAGCAGCAACAAATAAGAGTAATACCCGCTTTCTGAGTGTAAATAATAGTATTGGAAGAATTTCCCACACCATTTTTGCAAGTTTTCTTCATGTGATATAAGGGTACATTTCATACATCTCATCTTATCCATTCATACACCACGAGATGAGCACTTGGCGCACGTACATGCATATTATAAGCGGGAGTAATTTTTTTCACTTTACGACACAGACCGATTGAGTTATTGAAAGAATATGAGAAATTAAAAATGAAAATGATACGTGCACCAAGGAAAGTGAGTAAGACAACATGAGGAAAACATCGACGTGAATTTATTGATTGATATATTTTCTTCTCTCCTGGAATAATTATTTTTTGTTCCTGTAAAACAGAAAATTTGCTCCTTTTTACACATTGAAAGGCTACATTTTCATCGTATACTTTATTTTTTAATTTTTTTCCTGTCAATGCTGAAACTTTACAGCATTGTCCATGCATAATTCTTAAATATTTTATAATATTTCTGGAAGAATGGAATATCGGAAGAAATTACCTCACCTTTGACCATGGAGCCACAAACAAAAAATGAACGTAATTCTCAAAAAATTCGCGGCATGAACCGGAGTCAAATACCAGTTCAGCGTCGCTGCTTCTCAGAAACGATGACTTGGAGTGCCAGAACGGAACCTGCACCACAGCGCGTCCAATTAAGCATCACGTGCGCTCAAGCAGTGCCCGCACAACCAAAGCGATGCTGCTAACCGCAGAGGAGCAGCGCATGACAATGCTTTCCTGTTTAGTGGACGTTGGTCATGGCCACTTTGTTACGTAATGATGACTCATTTATGTGATAACTTTCAATTGCATGGCGGCTATTTCAAGTACCACAGTAACTCTTAAAAATCAAATCATTCGTTTCAAATATGGGACAATATGTTCTTCATCCAAATGTTTTTTGATGTGAATTTGATGGTGCGCAAAGATACTGGAATAACACTGACTGTAGCTCTAGTATCAAAAGTATACAAAACGGCAAATAACTTCTCTGGACTGCTCGATTCATTGTTTATAAGGTGTTGGTGCCAAAATCTAACGTCTGGTTGCTGCAGTGTCGCACTAGGGGAGTATTATCCTCTTCTTGCGACTAAGTACCTGTGCACTACTATAAAAGGCGAAGGTCAACAGAACCAGAGAACCTAAACTCGCTGCATTTCCAGTAAAGATAATGCCCGATATACAGAATGTTCAATGTGGGATTCAAAAGCGCCTTGTTGCCAGAGAGTACAAGTGTTAGTCAACAGGGTAAAACAATGATTTCTTGGTGCGTCAGGTCTCGTACAACTAGAAGTAAAATTTGACTATGTAAAGTACAGGGTCTTTCTGATTAATCCGTACAATTTCTCTCTCTACGCGTTAATCTATATAACTCATGGGAAAAGAAACATAAAATTTAAAATTTGGACAGTTTATTAAGCAGATCAGGAGAACAAAAATGTTATTCGATGTGTTCGCCTTCAGCCTTATTGACGGCTTCCCCACGCTTCGAAAGCTAGGCCCGTCGCTGAAAATTTCTGCCGTTTCCAACGACTCCCCGGCCTTTTTGATGTCCTTCCTAAGGGCTGCGACGCTATAGCGCGGTTTTGCACAGCATTTTTTCTTATTTAGGAACTAAAAACAGTAATCTAAAGGGTTCCGGTGTTCAAGCGCGGATAGTAACTACGTAGGGAGATTTATTCGTGGAGGATAAATTAGGCTCACAGGAAAATATCCCGTTTCAAGGCAAACTCAAAAAAAGACAATGACAGTCACTGACTTTTTAGTTTACTGTTTACATTTACTTCATTTTAGAAACTTAGTAACAAGAGTTTATATTTTAAACAGGCCATATCACCTGTCGAGCTGTTATATTAGCAGTCAGCCATTTTCTTAATTTGCGTATTTTCAACAACCCGAATACCATTAAGATATATATAATAGTCCTAAAAATAAACGAGAGCAATTCACACACTCAGGGAGACAAAATTAAAAACAGTAGGAAAGAAGAACCCTCGAGGTAGTAATAGATTAGCGGGACTCCGTGGCCACAAATGCGACTTCCAAGGCAATAAGCCATCTTGTGATAGCAAATATTCAATCTGTATTTCTCGGATGCTGTATCGACAGCTTATTAGTAAATGTGAACAGCCGAATTAAAAATTCAAAATTTTCCACCCACTATACCTCCTCCAGGGTCTAAATCCGTGGCAAACAACAGACAGTGGGAAAGCGACGCAAGGCTTTCGCTCAAAATGCAAATTTAGGATCATGTGGGAGGAATTCCCACAATAATTCATCAAAACACAGACATCGGAAACTGGCTGCCTAGAGAACTGGAGGGATTTTGTAATAGAAGCTAGACTTCTGCCCGGGCAACGAAGTTCACGGATAGCTGAACACTTCGATTGCTCCATTGGGTAAGGCTTGTGTAACGAAATCTTAATGTTAACTACCGAGTCCATGGTTAACTAAGCTTAAATGATGCACTTCTGTGCTGCAATATTCCCAGGGGTCAGAATTATCAACGTTTTATATTTCGTTCCGAAATAGCTGAAAGATTTTACGAAGCAGAAAACAAAGAATTTTACGAAAACCCCTCAAAAATACAACACCCCAAGGTAAAATGTGTGTTAGAATTAGTTTACCATGGTCTTCCATGTTAATCTGCAGAAGGAAAATGTTGTGAACTGAAATTATGCCAGTTATAAATTTGTAATTTTCCTAAGTTGTTATCGAGTTAAGTAATTTAGTTGGGTTGTCATTGACAGATTTATTTCATTCATGCAGTAGAATATTAAACTTATCTTCTGAAACCCTTAAATGATCTCCTAGAAAACAAAAAGTTTCAGATCTAAGTTTTGTAATTAGGACTGCACCACGTAACAAAATAAAACATGAGTTGATGGTTTCACTAACCTTGAATGACGTGACATGGAGTTCAGCCATACTTTCTATCACACATGTAGGTCCCTCACCCAGGTATTGCTTTATAAGCAGTGAGCCATGTACTCTGTTACCCAATGCGTTCCATTTCCTACATGCCGTAGCCAATGATTGTTAATTCTTCGTTATCGTCATGTCCAAGTCTTATCTTCTTAGGACGGACTGCCGACAACAACGAGACGTCTGTAGCCGCACAAAAGTTGCCAGTTCGTTCTTTTAGGGTTGAAATTTTGTGTTCGATATTTGCTTATAAATTAATCCCTTGTCTGTCAGTCCTGCAGAGTTGTCAGATGCTGAAAAGTTTTTATGATCGAACTCGGTTAAATATAATATATCGGAGAATTCTCACTAGGAAAGCTCAATATTGAAGCTGATCGACCCGCACCTGCGACAGCAGCAGCGGCCCAGACCTTACTTATACGGTTGCCGGCTCCGTGAGGTGGGTATTGAGACACAAGACGTGAAGCTAGCACGAGCTCCTAGCAGCAAATTGTGAGTGACTACTTAGCACAACTTTCTTTAGGTTATCTCTTGTATACTAATGTTCTTCAAAGTTGGTTGCTTATTCGAGTAAATGATGTAGGATAATATAGTCGTTTGGTACTATGTACTGCCCTTGGCCTAATTATTTCTACCGCTATTTAGACTAGTCAGATATCGAGTTGATTCTCTTGAGCATCGCGAGAACAGTGAATCTAAATCTTGTTTTGCATTCATTTCGCCGTTTTAATTCCAACTTGTTTCAAACTTAAATGGTCATTTTGCAGAATCAATCAGAGGAAGATTTTTTAGATTAGTGGTAGATCATATATAACTAAACTTCTTGCATGTAATTTCAAGCAACTGCTTTCTGATTCCACGATGAGTGAGAAACCGCAATATTCTTTCGATTGTTTCTATTTTAATTATACACAATTTTTTAAGTTTTGAACGTGTACTGGGAAGCTGAATCTTCTCATTGGTTTAAAATTATCTTCGACTGCATTAGATCTACATTGCTGAGGAACCAAAATTAGCATTACCGTTACCCTGACATAGCCAGAGCGTAACTGCGTTCGTGTTGAAAATTATATTTTATCAGTAGATTGTTCTTTTAATTGTATAAATTAATTAATTTCCTTCGTCTTACTGATTTCTGGCAGGTACCAAAGATGACGGAGACCACTACAACCACTGTATCAAATGGGTCCACAAACAAAGTCGAGCACCCTCCCAGTCAAGTAAATCAGAACCTAGCCATCTGGTCTTTCAAGACAGTGACATGGCTGGAAATGAACCCTGTGCTGAAAGATGGATATAAAATCGCCGAAAGACAAACTGCTAATGTCAGACAATACAGAATCGTACAAGCTATCTTCACAATAGTACTGGTGAGTGATTCTCTATCGTCGATTTTAGTTAGTGTTTGAATATGTACAAGTAACCAGTCAATTCTCAACGACCACCATGGTTTGGTTCATTCACATGCATACATACATGAATGGATGTAAATAGCCCGGAGGAAGTGATTTCTGTTCAAAAATGTATATTTCAGGTTCTTATTTAAGGAGGTAAATTCCATAATCAATTCAAAAAAGCCGTTGAATGCACATGTTCTGTAGAAAATCCTATTGAATTTCAATAACGAAAAATAAAAAATGCAGATCATTCGTTTTTTCGATCACAGTAAATAAACTGAGGGTTATCTTGTATCCTTAATAGGTATTTTTTTCTAAAATATACTTTATTTCTATTCATTGCATTTCATCATTAGACAAATCGACAACGCTTTACTCGAAACTGTGGAAATTGTTAGGAGTAATTCTAAAATATTTTCCTCTCTGTCAATGATTTGGCTGGATGATGCTTCTCAGAACGCGTGTGATTCATCATGTTCATTACTGTCCCGCACACTTGAAGGTTCACAGCGAGAAATCGAGCCCTTACTTTTTAGCAGTAAGTATTTGTTATTTATTTTTTAATATGTTCCTTCAACTCCTTGTAACAGCACGACATTGCAGTTCTAATGTTGAATGCTAATGGACCACGGTTCGCTTATTACTGTACGACTTGCTGCTGAACACTATTTTTAGAATTGAATAATCTGGATACAACTGAGTTTGAAGTTGCACCTATTCATCAGACTCAATGTTTATTTTCATCATATTGATTGAGAAATCATTCGTTAATAATGTTCAGAAGCTGGATTGACTCATTCATTCATTTTATGCGTGTTTTAATAATGGTGCTACTAGCTTAGTTTCTACGAAGATGAATGATCTTATCAAGTGAAGCTTTCATAATTACAGCTCTGGAAAAAATTACGTCAACTGCTCGTAAAAAATTCGATCCTAAAACCTCATTTTCATAATCATTTGCGGTATCTATCATTATCGCTGAGATTCAGTGGGAGCCGTCGGCGTGCGTATTCACGATAAGTGCCTCTGCGTCATCATATCAGTAGTGAGCCTCCTCACCTCAGGATCGCTCCCATAGATCAGGATGCATGAACTGAAAAGTTGGGAAATCGACAGAGGAGGCACGAGTGCTTTTTTTCGATCATGAGGTTTTGGTAAGAGGTTTCCTTAGGTCAGCAGAGTAGCACGTTTCGTAGTTTCCAGTAAAATTGCACCCGCTACATAATATCGTCAGTTTATTATTTTCTTTGAATGAATCTTTCACGCTTCGCTATTTCAAGTTTACTATTTTACGGTTATATTAATAAGCAAGAAGTTACGATTTAACTTCATCAAATGATACTGTTCGAGGGTAGAACCGTGTTCTTTCGACCCATGTTTATTCAGATCATGACGTGAATCATGGAGTGTTCTACTCAGTCGGTGCGAGGTACACGTTTTAGTAATTTTGTATCAGAAATTCGAGGCGTATACTTATCTGACTCATTCTATCTAATTCATTATAAGCAATAATGAATGAGTAACCTGATTAGCTCTATATTTAAAAGTCCATTATATGGATTATTTCATCATTGATTGTTTCAAATCTCACCACTGAGACTTTTCGTCTTCACTCAATACGTGAATCAATTTCTTATGTACTGTTATTTTCATATAGGGCATTTCTTCATCATTGTGAATTCATCAGGACTATTCCCAGTTGAGAGGCCGAAGTGGCTTATGGGTACTGAGTAATAAAAAATTTTCAAGTACTATTTTCTTTCCGGACATGCTAAATTTTAGGCACATCGGGGAAAATATTGAATAGCATTTCACCTTTACCTGTTTTGGAAGGGTTTTTTAAATGTTTTGATGGTCTAGTTTGTGTTATTGTTTTTGCTTTAGGTTATTAATTATGTTCAATGAATGGTGTTGGATGTCACAACAGTTCCAACTATCGCTGGTGGATATAGTGGTGCGGACGGTACCGTGGCCAGCGTGGGTCGTGAGTCTCGTGCACCGGCTGGACGAGGTGCTGGAGGGGTCTCTGGAGTACGTCTACAGGACGCTCGAGTGGGTAAGTCTCACTGACTATAGCTTCAACGGCTATAGCTTCTTCATGTGGTCCTGAGAATTCGTCATTTCTTGATTGGGGGATGCTAGGTGCAGCATGATGTGAATTTAAATATTTCCATCGTTTTCTCCAGTACAAAGGTGGTAGTTGGCGTGACACTTGACAGGCTCGGTCGACGATGCATTAGTTTATTTCCTTTACGTGGACTTATTTTCTACTTGTATATCATTCGCACGCACAAGCTTTTCGAAAGAGACTTAAAAATTCCTCAACTTCGTTGTTAGATGAATGTTATATTAATATTTACACAACAAAAAACGCCAAGAATGAAGTTCGCTCAATAATCAGGGAGAAAAACGTGCTGAGTTTAGGAGTCGTCTCCTAAAAACATCACTTCGCTGTTTCATTTAATGTATGTGCTGACACACAGAGGCTTGACTCGGTCAACCATTTGAGCTTCTCGAACAGCATTTACTTCATTTGAACCTAATTTTATATCTTGACCATACGTCAAGGAACATGATGGTATCAATCGATCGGAAGACTGGCCGGACGGCTTCGTGCTCTGGCGTTACCCAAATTCTTATTTTATTGATAAAATTCTTTCTAAGATCCTCAGAGTTCAAAACATCAAGAAATTATTACTTGAGATGAAATTTGATGTCTAGTTAGGCGTGGCAACCTCAAGTGCGTTCTAGAAAAGGGTGAAAAGATGAGGTTTTGGGAGGAATTTTTGATAGAATTTTTTCAAATAACGGTGAATGGCATTCACAAGTTGAAGTGCGGATAACCAAACAAAAATACAAAAATGACACTGACCTAACGAAACTGAATTTGAAAATTTTCACTGATTATGAATGAGTCCTTGGAAAATAAAAACTTCCCAACTGGAGAAAAAATGAAAAGGAAAGACGACTTCAGGGTGAGTTAGGAGGAATAGAGCAAAGTTGGCTCGTGGCATGCAAATGGATGAACTTGATGAAGTTATTCCAGATTGATGTATTTCAACAAGTTTTATAAAGTTTATTGATGGTAGCGTAAGTTGTAGAATTGTTGTAGCAGTTGATCCAAAAAGTATTTGCTTAATTGCAGTGAGCATTTTTATCGTAAGAACCATCCAAAATTTGGTCTCGAAACATTTCAGCTAAAATTGCGCTATCACTTTAGAAAGATGGTTGGAGTCAATCATTGGGCAAGGTTTAGCTTCCACAGATTCCACAGATATCCTTCAAAAATGAATTGTCTTATGTAGTAATAAGATCAAAAATTATTTATTTCTTGAAAACAGTTGATTCTACGTTTCGTACGATATCTAATATAACTTGAAAAGCAACAGTATGGTCAACCGATTCTGTAGCAGCGACGACGATTGTCACAAGAATGAGGAGAGCTAATCGAATTTGATCATGTTTAAATTTAGTATGTTAAGTTAAAATAGTTGCACTCTTCAGAGGTCAAGGTACCTCACAACTCTCAAAGAAGTCTCCCGGGGGAGTTGATACGTTAGCTTTCTGAGGGTACTCATATCAGCGATCCTAAACATTGAAACTCCATTGCTGTACAGTTGCTAGGCAGAAGAAAGACTCCATTGACGAGCAATGCTGCCCCATGGCTAGCGTATCTCTGCCCCCTGCTCCTCGTGTACTCAGTGCCCTCTACTCTCAGTTTCCTCTAACTCTGATTCTCGCCGGATGCTTTCCACCTTCATATTTCTATTTTTAAGACATATAAAACGAAAACTAACACGGCACACAAGGAGTCTGAACACTGCTTATATGAGCGTACAGATTAAAAGGTTAAGGTGGATGCACTAGAGGTAAAATCAATTAAATTAGTGATATGTGTTAATAGTGAAATATTTAAACGTAGATAATAACATACGCCGGCACACATGACCATTGACCACTAGCGTTCAAATATTGTTGCTGTTGCTTCCAAAGCGTGCGAACATAACTGATAGTGAACGCATGTTCTGTGGTTTTAGGATTTGCCAAAATGTGATATGAGAGAATACAGGAGGGATCTCAGTCTGGTCGTTCTCTAACTGTAGTTTCCTATTTATGAAAATGAGGAGTACTTTCAATTGCTCGTGTCACCTGTCTCTTCTTGGTGAAAACGTTTTCAAGGCTGGCAACTGAGAACCAGTGATAAAGCCTTTTCATCCGGTGAACCGAGCGGCACGTGGCCAATTATATTTGAGACCATTCTTCCTCAGTTTCTCCATTCCTGGAAAAATTCGTGATGCCTCCCAAGATTTTAATCATGCCACGCGACTCGGAGCAATTTTATAGCTTTGCATTAGTAAATCTTCTACGCAAGAGATGGTAAAGTAAAATCGTTCATGTGGAAAGCGTTAGACAATCAAGAAAATCTGTTCTGATATGATAACTTGTGCTTTATATAGCTTGATGATAACGCAGGTCGAGAGCGTGCAGATGACTACACGAACAGCAGGAAGATCACGTGACCGTTGCATGAGCACTTGTCTGTCATATGTTTCGTACATGAATAAACGTTTTCTGCGAGTTCTTAGCTTGCACATAAATCATTAGAATAAAGAGGACTTGTACACGTTGATCACGTTTTCAAAAGATGAATATCGGTTACAGTAACAGAATAGATGTTTAACGGAGATGTCATTTTGGTGTTGGCTATGTCACCCTTGGAAGATTCATGGGGATACTCACGCACGGGGCACGTGCGTTCATTGGGGACTTGAGATGCAGTAAGTACTACAGGGCGCTGGTGCTGGGGCGGCAACCACGCCACCGACCCGTGTGTCTACCTGCACTCAAGTTCAATGTACTCCTAGAATCGTTCATTATTTGATGAAAGACATTATTAAGACATCATCGCTTAAAAGATATTTAATATTCATGGAAATGTATGTGTTTTTAAACAAGGCTGTCAAAAAACATACGACAGCCATTAAACATGGCTGTCATTTGTAGGTAAACGCACAATGCTCGAGAAAAGAGTAGAATGATAATTTACGGAACAATATAAAATAGATGCCAACCTTAGCGACTGAAAGGTTTCAAACACCAACTTCAGTTCAAATAAAACTACAA
This sequence comes from Morinoia aosen, assembly GCA_030386875.1. Lineage (NCBI taxonomy): Eukaryota > Metazoa > Arthropoda > Malacostraca > Amphipoda > Talitridae > Morinoia > Morinoia aosen. The sequence continues at coordinate 74,743,545 of CM059557.1, forward strand.
GTTTTTTTAAATATGCTCGAGAAACTAATTTTGATGTGTGGTGTATGGGTCTGATGTAAACGATCATTTTTAACATGCATCTTACCATCGAGATAAGCAAGCTCTCGTGTGTTTGCTCACAAGAACGAGGTATTTAGGTGGCATATACAGTAGAAAAAACATCATGAAACTCATGCCTGCTTATGTAGGAGGGTCATAAATCATTATGTCCAATCCTCTTTCGCCTCATTTTAATGATACAATTAATCGCCTCGAAATACATAAAATATTTCCCTTAAGTAAGACATTCACTTTCAAACGAGTTCTTCGGTTCCGATCTATTTTGAGAATTTTGCGAGGAAACTGAATGCCTATTTCAAGTGAGACATGTTATAGCCGACCCCAGCGTGTGAAGATCAGCCACAAGGTCAGACCGCGCGTACACCAGGCACCAGCGACGTGTGTTGCTAGGCGCCGCCAGTTGGGCTGCCTCGCACCACGAGTTCCTGAGGCTCGACGCTCGTGTCCTAATTAAATGTATTTGACTAGTAAACATTTAGGATTCGGTTGTCGAGCGTCAGACTCCTTGATACAATTATTCGCTAAAGTTGTTCGTCTTTGGACTCATTAAGACCTGGAAAAAGTCATACAATGCTGATTGTATTTTGCTCGAAATTTATCTTCATTGAACTCATTTGACATCCTCACTACCGCATGACTAGTTTGTTCTAAATTTGTCTCTATAGAAATTTATTCATAATTCAAAAATTTTATCGAAGTATTGTTTGTATTGTTCGTTGTTTATGAAATTTAGACAAGTAGCTGTAATTTGGATCCTCGAGAACTCGGTAGGTGCGCCACATTTGTGCAACCATTGGTAGGTCTACATGTATTTAGTGCTTTGTTCGCCTGCAGACACTCCAAGTACGAATGATGAGCGGCGTGACTTTATTTCGTTTGAACGGAGAAGTTAGTAGTAGTTCAATGGGCATGAATCTTGTGTCATCGCGCTGTATGTGATTAACCTGGAATTATGTTTGAACTCTGCCGCATTTCGATTTTGTGACTTAAACTCACTTCTTCGCTTGTTTTAGATTACCCTCGCTTGAGGAGAGGGCCTGCAGCTGCGATAAAGTTTCTAATTTTATTCTCAATTTGCAATTTGTGAAAGAAATTTTTTTGTTTTTTGAATTTAAAATTTTTATTTTGGTGTCACGTGTCATTGGCTAACTTTCTACTTGTAACAAAATCTTAAAAATTTTCAATGTGCTTAATTCTAAGTCCAGTTAAAGGCAAAAATTAATAAAATTTATATCATGAGTGGAATTTTTGCAATTGGCGAAGGAAAAAGTCGAAACTAATATCTATGATCTGAAAATACTCAATTTTTGTGATCTGAAAAATAATTTAATTTCTATGATCTGAAAATTACTTTATTTCTATGATATGACCAAACACTGCAAAATAATTGTCAAGTGCTGATATGATCCTTTATTTTCTTGCAGTGGTTTGACTGCATTTCTATTCGGCTGCTTCGCCTGCTGGAGACCGTGGGGGTGTATTTGGACAAGTGCCTCACTGCCATCGACTCGAATATCGAATGGCTGGCAAAAAAATACGAATGGGCCCTCGCAATCATCGTTAAAGTCTACGGTAAGAGCCAGCCGGCAGTGATGTTGCAAATCCGCGATTGACGTGATCTCTCTTGACGACCCTGCTTTTCGTGACTTGGACGCTGTGATCGTTACCAATACTACCCAAAAAATCGCAACTTACATGCATGTGCATGTTCCATCATTTACTACGGAATGCTGAATATGAAAAAAATCGTTTCTCTGTTTTTGAAAATCATGCTTCTGATCTGAAGAACCTTTGGAATCAAAACCATATAATATCCTCTAGTAAGGACCATTGAAAAATTTAGGTGCCTGAATGGTTACCATTCTCTTTTAATACCGCATGTTTTTCCCATGCTATACAGCAACTATCTCGAAACCTGTTAGTACTGAACGTGATTGGCATCTTGCGAGGTTTTCGTTCGCCTTCGCATCGAGAACTGAGTTTGGAGATAAGTTGCATGGTCTTTTGCTAGCCATGAGCAAGGGTTGATTAAACATTCAAGTTGAACTAAGTTTTTAAACATCTGAAGAAAGAATATTGATCATATGTAGGGAATTCCTATCAAATATTTGACAATTCTTTAGAGTGTCAGAATTCAAGAAAGGAGTCATGAAGGGATTTCAGTTGTAATATTGAATGTTGTTTTTATACCCGCTTGAATTTTAGCTGCGGAGAAGTTTTTTTAATTCATGATGACATTTCACGACGAGGATATAGTTTAAGGTGAGGCATAGGCTTAGCTTCGTTAGCATTATAAATGATTTTTTGACGGTGAGAGAACATTTTTTACAGATGTGAATAGAGATTGCCTTTTTTCAATAATGAATGAGAGAACCATATCAAACGTATCTTTAACATTGCCGGCTAAACGCTTGTTCATTTCTACTCATGGATTATAATGTCTACTAGATTATAACATGTCTTGAAGTGTAGCTAAAGAATCTCGTGAGTCAAAGCTTGTTAACCATCAAATGAATTTCTTCCCTTACTCCAGTGGTGTGCGTCAGTTATAATGTATTATGGGGCGGCTAACTGGAAAAGCTTGATTATAGTTCATTAATAAAGGTCGTTTATACGTTCATTAAGTGCATATTAGAATGCATTCCTAGGAATACGGGCTGTCATATGTTAGTTGTTCACGTTTGGTGTTCTTAAATGTCAACTTATGACCGATTATCAGCGCTTTCCAAATTTAAAGAAATTTATTTTGTGATGCTATAGTAGTTTGTTTATGCATGATCGATGGAACTTTGTTCAAATTAAAAATTTGAATTACTCTGCTGTGAACGAGTAATACAGGCAAACTCTAACTCTTGTAACTGCTCTGATATTGATCAGGTGTTGAACGTACCCAATCTCTGGGGAAAATAATATTGATCCGAAGAAAGGATGTGATGAAATGAACCTCTATTTTTGGCGAACTGCGATCTCTTTGGATGACTACATTGCCCTGCTGTGTACCGCGTAGAGGATGACAAACATTAATTAAAATCACGCATCTCTGCGGTCGAATTGGGCACCATGGTTCCGATAAAGGTTGTCATGGATTTTTCGTTATCTTAGCACAATTTATCAAGAGAAATAGACAAGTGATTGCTAAAATTTTCATCATCCAAACATCTCTCACCACATGATACCGAATCGCGCACTAACGTTGCATTTTATTAGGTATCAGAGTGAAGGACTGATGTGATTGACATTTTGTCCACGAACAGAATGAAACTGTTCTTGGTTACGTGATAAGTTTTCATTTTGAAGAGTGCAGGAAATAACTGTCACTGACGTCGAGTGGCGTGTTACAGAACGCGTGTTGGCGGTGTGGAAGTGGTACGTCTCGCTGTGGGTGTCCGCCTGGGCCGCCCTCCGCTCTGGCGTGCACTCCACCCAGCAGATGTGGGCCCTGAGCCAGGAGGTGAGACTTTAGCTGTGCAGGCTCCTCGAGCGTCTCCGCTGTACCATCTCTCGTGTAATAATTGCCACAGATCTCTTCAGGTTATGTTAGAAACCTTCAAACTGCAAGCTTTAAAATTTTCAGACGCTGACAAGTAATTTCAGTGCTCCGAACACTGTCGATCATCGAGTTCTGCACAATTTAATGCGAATATCAAGGTTTTCGGCTAAAAACGGTCCCAGTTATTGATAATTTAGATCAAACACCGCTTTAGTGGAAAAACTGCAACACAATTTTGATCCGTCTTAGTTTAAAATCGCTTTTAGTAGTATTGTATAATTCGAGGTTCGATTGCATTCAGATTAAATGCATCGATTTGATAATTTCTTCCTAAATTTCAATGCTTAGCTTAGTACTCGTCTTATTCAGTTCTTCTGGTGAGATTGCTATGAAAATTGTATGTCCAATTTTAGTTCATGAAGACCTACAGAGTGTCCCAAAAAAACGATACTTTTTTTGAATTAGTATAACTTTAAGGGAATCGACACATATAGTCTCAACAAACGTGATATTGTTCGTTAGTCTCTTCGGTATTCGAGATGTTTGATAAAAAATATATATGCAGGAATGAATTAGGCGGAAGGTAGTGAAAGCGTACTTGCGCAAGCGGATGAGATTTTATTGATTAAAGAATAATGTTCATAAAATGGGAGTTTTTTTAAAGTATTCAATGAGAATAAACAACTTATGACAATTTTCCATTCCTTCCGCATATTTAATTCCTGTGATTAATTACCGTTTCCATCGATATGTTCACCATTTTTCTGAATGCAGACTTGCATCTTTCTCCGGATACCAGCCATAACTTTCGTGATTAAATCTAGATTTCGTTTCAATGAAATGATTTCATATAGAATTCTGTCCTTCAAGTTATCTGTATTATCTGGTGGAGAAGAATACACTTAGCCCTTAAGATGACCCCACAAAAAAAGTCGCACGGTGTTAGGTCCGGCGACCTGGGCGGCCACTCAATAGGATGGTTCAGTGCATAAAGACGGAGTGGAAAAGTTACGAACTGCGATCTTGTACAACACGATTTTTATGTGCTGGAGCACCATCCTAAAACCACCATATTCTATTAAACCTGTTTCTGTGCATTTGGCGGAGGTCAGGAATTACTTTTTCTGTAATTAGGTTCACGCAAGCAGCCCCAGTCAAAGAATTTTCTTAGAAATAGAGACCCACAACACTCCCATTCTTACACATACATATCCAACCAGCTTTTTTTCCCCCTGAGATGCATACATCATAGTTAAAATCTGGTGGATTATATTTGGGTGCGTGCTGGCAAATATTGCGGTTATTGACTCTACCGTTCATGAGAAACGTAGCTTCACATGAATCTGTACCGTTTTTTCTGGGACACCCTGGATAAGGAAACTATTTTTTGCAAATGAGCAGATATTTCAGAATTGGAAATGAATTTTGGCGTAAAGGCACAGCTTTCTACGCATCAAGTTCGGATCACTTTTTTGCTATACGTATATGTTGTGCCCGAAAACAAATTATCGTATATGAAAGAAAAAAAAACGTTTATTTCCAAGTTGCCACATGAGATATACATGCCAACATATTGGCTTTTAAAAATTTCTTAATATATGACGTCCTAAAACAAAAGTCCCATACGAGGCATAATAATAGACAACCTATACGAGGTGTGCTAATAGACAAACTACCAGAGTTGTACAAATAGATAGACCTTACGAGGCATCTTAATAGACAAAATATGCGAGGCGTACTAATAGACAAACCATACGTGGCATCCTAATAGTCTAACTCTGTCAAGGGGTAGTTGAATAAGAAATGAAAAATGCCATCTCTTGGATATTTTATATTCCAAGAGATTGCTAACAACTTCTAAATAATTCGAATACTACTAAAGAATTCTTCGGGACTCCCAAGTTATTAGTTGAAATTATCGAAGTAAGAAAAAGACAAAAAACGCTATACCGGAGCAGATTGAAACACCATCGTAAATGACAATCAAGTATTGAGAAGAGGTTAGTCACGAAGTAATTTATAAAGAACATCGCGCAACACAGCACGCATATCTAGATATGCGTAAACAATCTTACATTCAAAAACGAAATGCATGGCTTGTTCGGCATACAAATATAGAGATAATTTTTGCACGAGCGCTTTATTTCATTTGCCTGTTTATACTTTTTAATTTCTTCTATTCACAGAAATGCCCTTCGGGGCCGTGATAGACCGATTTATGAATCATTAAGCAAGCGCAATCAATTTGTTCATTTCTGGAATTTGGTTCAGTGTTAACTGAACGCAGAGCTTTAGGTAAAATGCAATGTGTCTTGAGGTTTTGCTTTTTACGCAAAAAATAGAAATAGAAACATATATATGCACATGTGTGGTTATATATTGGTACGAACGTGTGCATGTGCACACAGATGCATAGACATTCATATTTGCGTGCGCACACATACACACACATTCACATACTTACACACACATATTCATATACATACGTATTGAAAATGAATCTAAGAAAAATGCTAATTAACATAAAAAATAATCGGAATAGAAAAATGACTTTGAAAAACATGTAAATGAAATGGTTTTTTAATTTCCCAATAGAAATTTTGAGAAAACTCAAGTTACCGTCGAGGAACAACAACAACAACAACAACAACAAAAAAAAACATACATCATATCTTCTCGATATTCTCTGTAACATCATGCGGACATGGGTACATGGGATAAAATGGAGATACAGTGTAAGCCGGTTACCACTCATGATTGACAAATATTCACAAAATTTTGGCAGAAATGCGAAAACAAACATATACTCAAAATCAAAATTCATAGTTTGTACAACATACGGACAGAAAGATAATTTTACCACGATTCATACGCTCAAATTGCGCATTATTTCATTGATTGTATATTATCATTTTTCCGATTCACAGAGACGCCCTCTGGGGAAGTGAGAGATCTATTTTTGAGTCATTTTGCTAGTGCAATAAAATTTATTAACCGGATAGTTTTCGCGTAAAGGAATGAAATAGAAACATGTGTATCTTTTTATGTAGATATATATATATATACCTACATACGTACACACACATATTAATGTACATGCTTATTGAAAATGAATATAAGAAAAAAATACATATATGAAATAAAAAGATAAAAAACAAGCCTACCATCTACTACATCGAAAATGACAGTCGAGCTCACTGTAAGCCTAAGAAATTATTCGGAAAAAACTAATAGGAAAAGAAGACTTTATATATATATGTATTCCACTGATTATGTCTTTGCGAGAGTCCACAACATTTCTTCATCTTTCCGTAGGTTTATTGCTCATATTTGAAGACCAGTAAAAGATACTGGTGATTTACATTGCTTTTATTGCTAAATATTGAACCGACTTACAATTGGCGGAATTGATCTCATTTGATATTAAAATTTGGAATACAGTAGCCCTGGTATCTCTCCAGCTGACTGCAAATAAACATTTATCAAGCTTTGAAATCATGTGTCTTCCTATTTTTACTCTTTGATAGCTAAAAAGTCTACACCTGCTTATTCGAGCTCTGTTAAACCATTCATTGACTAAAAACCAATAACTACATTAATTAGTCAGTTAATTTTTAGCCCACATCAAAAGTCACCTCTTTATTATGAAGGGCAAGACAAGCAGGAATATTTAAATGCTTTAGAGTCCAAATACTTATATGGTCTGAGATCTAGATGCTCATTGCTAATAACTGCCCCGTACGCCTTACGTGAGCTAAATTCTGTAATTATACTTTAAATGGCCTAAAACTCATGTGCATTTCCAGCCGACCATTTTATGGGAATTGGTTTCATTACTTTCCATTACAGTTTTACAATAGTGTAAGTCTTACTTACTTTCTTAGAGTAGTAAATGTAATTCGTGTATTTTGTCATACCTGACTTACTGTTCCTTCACTCAGTAATCTTTTTTCGAAAATACAGTACCAGTTTGAAATGCATACATAATCGATGAGTAAAATTCACTAACTTGAGGAAAATAATCATTTGATATTGAGGTGCAATGAATACTGCTCATATTTTGTTACCATGCTAGCTGTCGTCATCTTTGGTTCAAGGAAACCCAGAGTTCAGCTTTATTTGGAGTTCTGAATGCTTTCGTACCACGAGCCCCTTTATAAGTTCTAAAGAAATTTTCCGGCCAGCCAGTTCCTTCGTCAGTTTTGTTATACTGTCGAAGGCCAGCGACGCATAAATTTGTTGGAATACCTTAATCAAAAACTAGAAGTAAAACATATTTGATATTTTAACGTATATTTTAAACTTACTTACAGCCTGGATGAAAAAATCGGGCATTGGTTTTTACATTATCTTTTGATATTTCGCTTCTTCATTGTGGCAGTCATTAATTGAGGTAGAAATTTTTATGGTGGCACTTCATTAGTATAAATAGTGATTTTTACTAAGTGAGGTTACTGTACTGTATTTTGTTAAAAATTTGAAACAAAAAATGAAGATTAGCATTGGAAAAAGTGCTCGTCTTTAGTTTTTCATTAAAGTATAAATCTACCTGAGATATCTTCACAGAAACGAGCAAAGACATCAACCCAATGTGGAGAATAATTGCACATCGAAAATAAAAGGCTGAAACTGGTATGTAATGGCAGGTGTAGAAGGCATAGTATTCATGATGAGAGATACCGGTAATTTTTTGAGATGTTAATGTAAAAAAAACTGGCATTCATTGAGAGCGGAAAACAATTAATTTTTGTTAGTATTCCAAAATTATTTCTTTAAGGGCTGGTGATCAGAAGATGGACAACATTAACTTGCGAATTTTCAGATCCTCCAATAAATGATATGCGCTCGCGTTGAGTGTTAGGATCGAGACATCGATATTAGGAGTACGCTGTTTCCAGAAGTGTAAAAATTTCATGTCCAGTGAGTCAATATTGACTATCTTTCAAAGGGATGGGAAAATAAAACTAGGGAGAAAATTGCGTGGTCCAATTTTGATTTATCTTGCATCTTTCCCACAGTCTGAAGAAAATGAAATATTTTAGGTTGGTTTTTTTTTTGTGGGCGGAGTGTGATTCTGCTAGTGTTGATTGTTACAAAATGTGGTCGCGAGTGTGGTAACACATGTTGGTGGGTTCTTAATGAGGAGGTTTACCAATCAGTTGAATTTTTATTATCGGAATTTTTATTATGAAATTTTCTAGGATGATAATGCTGGCTGGCATCTACTGAGTCAAAATTCTTAGTTTTATGGGACATGGGAGATCATTTGACCGTATACATTGATGTTATCTGAACCTCATTGACAATTCATGGGATATAGTTGACGAGAACCAGCATACCTCATGGCCTCTTACCTCAATGATGGACATTTTGAGTCAAAGTTAGAGCCACCAAGACTCCATCCACTCGTAGAATCGATATCAGGCAGAATAGCAGTTGCAATTTGACACAGGAGCGAACCACTAGATGCTAATCATTTTTCAAGCGGAACTCTTTTTAGCAGATTAGTGATTATTAAGAGAATAAATTCAAATTATTTTAGGTTAAGCGGCTGAGTTCACTTCAACTAAAATGAAGTGATATCAGAGCTTTAGAACTAGCAGCAGTGTGTAAAATTTCACAGTCGGGCTCCAGACCATAAACTTAAGTCTGTCCCTTTACTGCTGCACGCACTCGAGCTGAAAAAAAGTGTGTTCTCTGTTTAGAGACCTCACCATTGGAGGCATCACTTGCATGTACTGTTCATCATTGAATTTTGTTTATCCTTGCTGAGCAGTTTAATAGCAGCAGGCATTTGTTAGTTTTTAGCCTTTAAAATATAATTAGTATTTCGGTAATTATTATCATTTTTGACTGTTAGGGTGGCATTGAGCATGATTCCTACATAAAACAGTTTTCATTGTTTAGTAATAAATTATTTATGTTATCAACAATGGACCCGATTGACCTCCGCAGCGGTTTAACGGAAAAACTGGATGGTTTCTCCTTCCTCAAATACTATGCAGTTCCTCTTCTTAAAAACTTAAGTAGAAGTAATGTGTACGAACTGTAAATTGTTATTTTTTCTGACTCTATCACAAAAGCTCTGATCAAGCGCATAAACAAATCATTTTGGTATCATTGGGTTCTCTCTAAAAGGAGTTACGAAAGGCTAAAAGGATTAAAGTACGAGACGCTCTCCAAAAATGTGCACGCACTTTGAATAGTTGTTTTTACCATTAAAATTTATAAAAATTTGGAATGTAGTAGAATTTATAAACATAATTTTATTGTTTTCTCACCACCAGTTTTCAAAGTGTCCGTCAAAGGTTAGATCCTGCCAGCAACGGGATGCAATGGAACACACCCATAGCGAATCAATTGCCTTGGTATTGCGTACATTTATGTTCAATCATTGCCGTCAGTTTAGCAACAGTTGTAGGTCTCATAGTGTATGTAGCTTTGGTCTTTAAGATAACCCCAGGAAAAAGTATGGTGATAGCGATTCGAGGTTTGTTCAATAAGATAGGTATTTAACGAAAACTTTCGTCAACCTGCTTGGTAAAATTTTGTCGAGATGGGTTTAAACTTTCCAGAGACTCTTTCTTTCATTGTGGTGTTTGCCGATGTCCATGACTTTCGCAACGATTTTTGCACCCTTTCTGACCCGTTCAATCATCTTCATACCATTTTCGAATTTGAGTGATGTTTACTCCGTTGGTGGTCATTTTAATATTTCCTCCTGTGTTACCTTTGCATTTAAACGACTGTGGTTTCATTTTTCTAAAGCCTTTTGAAATCAATTTGCTTTAAGCGAGGCTGCCATAGTTAATTCCAATGCGATTGATTTTCAGGGAAAAGAAAACAAGTTATCACCTGCATAAGTATGCTAAATTTCTCGGGACATCGTTAAAATTCTAGACTATTTCGAAGGCTATTAAGTAACGGCTCAAGTGGGTTGTTGAGAAATAAGAAAATTACGAGAATGAAGAATCCGTAACAGTGTTATTTTTGCTTATTTACTAACGTAATATCAGATATTATCTTGAATGGAAAACGAGAAGTAATAAAGTGTCAGTGTTTTGTGTGTATTTCGCATTCTCATGCTCAAGTCTGGAAGTCAAAATTTTGTTTTAAGTGTTGCTATTTAGAAATGCCTTTTGGCAACCGTGTGCTCTTGTTTTACCTTATCTTTTCTTCTTTTCAGGGCCCGAAAGCGCAGTGATGGCAGATTTCTCTAGATCTTGATTGTTAACACTCATTTTGATCAATTACTAACGAGTGATCTTGCGAAAGCAATCGTTGATTAGTAGATCAAGTATTAGTATAAAAGAATCAATTTTCTCCCTTTTTACCATTTTAGTTTACTTAGTTGTTATTCCATTGTGAGCGGTAAAGATTTAGCTATTATTTTACTTAAAATGTTATTATGCCGTTCAACATCACAGTGAAATATATTTTGTTGTTATTATTGAAAAAATTTATTTAAAAACGCTTCCAATCATCACCGCAAAAGTTAATGAACAAATTAAATTTCTCCCGCGACTATTTTTTGGTAGGGTTGGTGCTTCTGTTGGCAATTTGTATTGTGTATGTGCACAAAATACTGACACTATATTATTTTATTACCGTTTTCCAATAAAGTTCTTCAAAATTGTGTACTTTCAATTTTCGAGCGTTTTCGTACTTCCACGAGTGTTACTGAGCTATAACGCCATTTATCGCTGACTACTTCATACATTTCTGCTACTAACTTCCTATTATTACCTCATACTAATTCTAAAAACTACTCGTATAAACTAAATTTTTTGTACCATTCGTTGTCCCGACAAAGTTTAGCGTTTGCATCTGACGAGTTTCAAAGTCCAATTCGTCAATTGAAGTTCTCTTGAGGTCTGTGAACTTGGGCAAGTGAAGTCGTTTCATGTGTCTCATCTGCTCATCACAATTGTCACTCGCGCTGTGCCACATAATGAAAATTGACATAGTTTCCAGAAGTTGATTCTCGCTGCTGAGTTCTATGGAAATGCCGTTGTGAAACAAAAACATTAAAATCATCGCATCGTATATTCATTTTCTGCTGGCTCTCGTTATTTATGTTTTGCTACTTAGAAAGAGTTTGACGTAGTTCAATAATATTTCATTATCGAGGCATAGAATTCCACAGCGTGCATTCAAGCTTTATGTTAGGGTGACATATTAACTTGAATGCGTTACATGAAACCTGTGCCGTGGACTTACGAGTACTCAATGCTTTTCTAATCATAATTATTGTACAATTCACAGAGAAATGTGCACACAGCCTTTTTCTGAATTCTTGAAATGGTTCAGATATTGCAAAACGTTGGCTAAAAATTTGCTCCGTACGTATATTGCTTTAATACAGCGCTAGTGATATTTTTCAAACAAAATGACGCTGCTGAAGTTTCGAGTAGGCTAACATTTTTGCATAACCTCATTGACTTCAACGCGGCCTCGACATCAGCACGTAGGTTACTTAGGAAACTTTTAATTTGAACGAAACTGTCCTCCTCCTTTACATTCTTTCAGCCGTGTTCCTATCTGGGCTTGTGGTTAGATTAGATTACAAGTTCATTAGAAACTTTAAAAAGAAGAAAATTTTAATGAAATTAGCCGTGTTTAATAGGAATTGGGTTTACAGTCCAGCTCCCATCATCAATTGGGTAAAAATCATTGCACCTCTGAAATTCTGAAAGATTAAACGTCAGCGAATAAGAGACGTTCATAAATAAATATGAAGAAATAAAAATGAGCAGGTGTAATAAACACGTACATAGTTATTTCCTCACGAGCTGCAAGGTAGGTAAATGAGCTGTCCGTGTAATTTCGGTTAGGTTTTCACAGGAAAGTATGTAGAAACTCAAAAATTCTCCTGTCATTCAGAGTTGAAGCTGAATCAAAATTTTGCAATTGTAAGCAGATGTGTGAGCATAGCGTGTAACAGCATGGGTTCGTACTGTTGAATAAGATTGATGAGCTAGCAGAATCCCCGTACAGAAGCTTCTACACCAATGCTCTGCCTCTCTGATAAAGAAGTTTCATGAAGTCGTGCCGACGTACGACGATGTGCGCTGCACACAACTTTTTAAGGGTAAAACAGAGAGGCGTCCTCTTGGGAGGCGTCCCCTTGTTCTAGAAAAGGAAGCAACGTTAAAATTGTTTACAAGAGTGACACGTAACTGAAAGGTATGAAAATATTTTGCACGCAGTTATTTTATTTCGCGTGATAACTTCTCGGTGGTCGTTCCAAAATACAGAAATGAATAATATAAATGGTCTTCATTGTTTTCTACTCTGGCCTGCAACGTATTGCTTCGATTGAAACTTTTAATTTGCGAATCAATGACACCCAACGGAAATCCGTCATTTGTAAAAAAACATTAAAAAAATTATAATTCACAATATTCATTATTGAAAGCAGGACACACTTTGCAACCCCTATTGATTAGCGTCTGAATGCAATAAATTTTGAGACCTGAACAATCACTTCACTGAAAAAACCGGTGCTTAATCCTGTAAAAGTGGGCTTACGATTCGCTGATTCCTGACACTGATTATCGTGCCTTGTTACTTAGCAGTCTTGAAAGGACAAGGCATTGTTTTTCTTAACTTACACAGTAAACTTAATTGATTAATGCTTCAGATTATGGTGGTTAATAAACTGCCGAACATCTTAATAGAATAATTGTGTCGCTAAATGAAACAATTGTAGAACGCTGGCTAAAATCCGGGCCATTTTACAGCACACAAAAATGTTGGGAGGTGTAGGTGCTTATGGATGTTTGATAGCCAGACCGTTCATTTGTTTGTAAAGTTTACGTGCAGACGTAAAAACTGCATTGCTGCTAATTCCAGCCTAGTTTTAGTTAACTTAAGAGTGAAATCCATTAATTTCAGGTTGCCATCCGCCAAAAAAAGGTCATACAAATACCAAAGGTTTCCTTACGAGAACGATTGGTAGGTACACAGCGATTGTACGTCGAATGTAGCGGCGGTCAAATCTTTAATATTAGGAATACTTATGACATTTTCACTGAACTTGAAATCATGGCCAACAATTGTCAACAAACAGAAACATACATCAATTTAAAGAATACCTTTTCCTCTCCGTGCTTTTGAGGAACAAAAGACGATAGTCAGTTCCAGACTTCAGTGCATCGTAATTCCATAATTACAGGATTAGGTGCCAGTTTCTTCAATTATTGCTCAGTTAGTATTAAAATTAATTGCACTAAGACGGTAATCAATAAGTGTTACAAAGTGTGTTCTACCTTCGAAAATGCTGATTCAAAGTTTAAAGGATTAGGCGTCAGTTTCTTCAATTATTGCTCAAGACGGTAATTAATAGGTGTTACAAAGTGTGCTCTACCTTCTAAAATACTGATTTCAAGTTTAAAGTGTTACCTAAAGATTGTAGAACCAACAGGTTTTTGTTGGATGACAATTCGCAAATTGAAAATTTCTGACGCAGCAATATACGTCGCAAGCTAGTGTTGACAGCAATAAAGACCATTTGTATTACTTATTTCTGTATTTTAAAGCACCTCGTGAAAAGAAATAAAGGAATAAAATCAGTGGATGGAAATTATTTTTAGAATTTTTAGCCACGCGTTATTTTTTGAATGGTTTTAAGATTGTTTCCTTTTTCCTGTGCAAGGATACGCTTCCCACAGAGGATGCCTCTGTAGTTTACTCCTACATTGCGTGCAGTGCACCTCGTCGTACGTGGGCGTGTCACGAAATTGCTACATCACAGCGAGGGAGCATAGGGGTGGAAGCTTTAGTACTGGAATTCAGCTAGCTTGCTCATTTTCATTTTATTCAGTGGTATGCAATGATGCTGAACATGCAATGTTCCCGCATCTCCTACCGTTGTCAAAATTTTAGATTCAACTTTAATTCCGAATGACATTTTTTTGAAGTCTATACATATTTTTACACGAAAATCTAACCTAAATAATAAAGACAGATCATATTCCTTGCAAACAGAAACAGATACTAAATTTTTATTATAACTACTTATGCAATATTTTTGCTGTACAAATTTTTTGGTAGGTGTGAGTAGGATTTATTCTTTGCTTTAAAGGACGTGGAAGTCACCAGAAGTGTAGATTTTTATACTGAGTCTAACAGTAAAAGTTGAATTTATGTACATCTGGACAGTCAGGTATCCGAGAGTAAATTCAACAAAATGTAACTTGAAGGTTACAACAATCACGAGGTGAGGAATGAGTCAAATGATGACGTCAAAGTGAACAAACCTGGTAGCCAAACTATACTACACTTAGACCTTTTCTCAGAGCCTTCATAACTTACGCGAAAGGTTTCAAAGCATAAGTCGGGTTGAATGGGTTATGCTTTCCTTCGAACAAGATTATTTTCAAGTTGAGTGCAAGTAGACTCATTACATTTACATAAAATAACGTGTCATTTTTACATAAAAAAGCGTCCTAAGTGGACGCAAAGGCGCTAATAAGCTATAAATAAAAACGGGAAATCATTTATCTTTGAAGTTCAGCATCTCCGTTACCAGTGCTCTTCTATGTATACATATAGCGTGTCTAGGATCGCCTGAGGACTCGTCGACTCCGCCTTTCCCGTGGTGTCGAATGCAGCTCGTGAACTGAGTCGTTTTGAAGAGTACGTTCGAGTTCAATCCAATCGTTTGAACTCGAAAAATATGCCAAAAGAAATATTTCCAGATTCGGTCTTGTGAAGAAAAACAAAGGAGGTAAAGATTGAATTATTTTGGTTTCAATTCAATGAGGAACTTAATGGAGAGCGAAACAGCTGTTCAGATGAGCTATCTCCCCTGGTCTTAAAGAATTGAGAGGACGTTTTTCATGGCAGGTTTTTTCGAAGTATTTGAATGCGAATATCTCGTAATTTCTATTCCTGAGTTTATCGAGAAGTAACTCGTGCGGCAGTGAACTTTGGCGATGAGCATTGAGGCTTTCGTCTACAAAGAAATGTATGCTTTATTGCAGTAATTCGTTCAAGTTAGCAATATCTCTCAGATGAGTTGGTTCTACGCTTAGAATTTAAACTCGTGTTACTTTATATTTCGTTTCTTGTTGGAGAGAACTTATCGAAAGAAATTATGAAGGGAAGTTCTCTTGAACGTATTGAACTGCTTGCGTGTTTATACAAAAACATACAGTTACAGTAACTGAAATGAATTTTGTAAGGAACAAGAAACACGTAGCCCTTAGTTTTTACGAATATATTTCACGCATTTTTTTTCATAGTTCGAACGTATGGTATTAAAACTTTTCTTTCCATCCATAATACGATTCCCGTGTAATTATTTAGGTTTATATTATTCGTTTATAAAAAGTACGTCTTAAGTGAACCAATTTTCTGTTGTGTATTTGAACATCGTTCTCCTCACTCTTCTACTGACCAGCCGAATAATAATCAGTTAATCTACTAAAATCTGTACTATTTTCTCTTTATCTACGAACCAGCTATATAATATTCCGTCTGAACTTCGGTCCTAGCTAACTACGGACTACTAGACAAATTACAGGAGCCGATTTTCTCACCTGCTTCATACCTTCAGTTATCTCTGTAAGGCACGAACACTCTGATTTATGTCTCTCTCCTCGTCACTGCTCACTGGTGTCACTTGGCTGCGTGCCACAAAAAATTTGGAAGTTTCAACAATCTTGCCACTTTCCATGAATTTTGCTTATTGGAGGATCACGAGTATTAGTGTAGATAACTTTCTCCTTTATATCAATGAGTTTACCGAACACTCGTAAAATTTTATTTTTATTTTAGCATAAAGAAATCCCTGATATTCTTAGCATTATCATTTGTACTCTTAATGCCGTATTTCGTGGAATTTAGTTGTTTTAATTCGCTCTGATTGCTCCTTTTCAATCATTTTTATTCATTGACGAAAAACACGAATTGATTTAAAATTATTACATGGAAAGACTGTGCGGTTGTGGAATGAAATTTTTTTATTTGTTACGGTGAGGTTGAATGAATTGAGATCATGAAAGGTCATTGAATCGCACTTGGTCTTCAGTCTTAGGCTCCCAAGAAAGGCTGAATTATTAAAACGCAGCCGTAGGTGATCTAGTTTAAATTCTTTGACAATCTTCTAGAAGATGTCAGATGAATTCTAGGAAAAAGTTATTTGGTAGGATGAAACAAACATCGAACTGTTCGGAAGAAACAGTTGCACACATGATTCAAGGAGATAAGGGTTGGAGAAGGGCTCAGCATGATATATGAAGACATTTTATCCAAACACCTTTTGAAGAGTGCAATAGCACTGAAACATTATGCTGATCGCTTTTTCCAATTGGATAATGATAAAAGCTAAACTATCTGAAGAACAACACTCAATGATTATGATATTGATGTCCCCCTAGCCAATCAGTCAGTCACAAGACATCAATCTGAATGAAAATTTATGGAAACCATTCAAATTGAGAATGCATGCTGGAGATTAAAAAAATATTGAGCAACTACAGAAATATTTTTACAATTAATGGTTAAAGCTGAGAGTGAATACAAGAAATTCAGAAAATATAAAACACATGAGCGAAGTGTGTAAAGAAGGATGGTCCTTTGAACAGACAACAGAAAACGACTTGAGGCCGTTTGGCGGAACGAAGGTCATGCAAATCGCAATTAATTGAACGTGTTAAATACTTTTCTTCAAATGCATCTTTCATTCTTATTAATTAACTTATGATAGAGCATTGTTTTCAACTTATTTTCATTGTTCGGAATAAGTTCGTTTATAAGATATTTATGGCAAAATCAATTCCGAAGTTAAGTTTATTAACAAGAAACAAATGAAAGAAAACAAAGCTGTCGAACTTCACAGTTCTTGAATCTACTGCCTCTGACAAGGAATAAGTTTGGGTTGAGTCGGTCTACTTACATTCCTTCGGGCTGTCCTGTCTCTAGGCGTGACAATCATTGATTCTTCGATTGTCTACTTTGTTTTAATATTTTTTATAAGGTGTTGCGATTGTATTAATTTATTTGTCATTTACACGGTTTCCTTGATTTGATGATTGGCTAAAAACCCAATGAAGACCTACAGAAAAAATTGAGCCTTAAGCCAACGTGTCAAATACTTCTGCTACCTACTGTGTGTGAAGCAATGAAACCTCCCCGGGTAGCTAGCCTGCATCTACCAGCATATATAATTTACATTATAACCATAATGCTCGACTATGAAGTGTTACTGGCTCCATGTCTTAATCGAACGTATTACTAACCGCAAGAAGCTATTTTTTAATCTTACACCTTCGCGTTTAAATATCAATCGTGAATAAATGATAGCAGTAGTGCATCTCTGCACATTTTTAAACTTCATTTTATGCAGTTGAATACAAATTTTTGAAGCTTTTCGAACTAGAAATTCAATTTCCCAATGGTTTTCTAAAAGTGATTTTTCGTTACATCGTGTATGCGTACTGGTCACGAATGTGACTTCTGGCATCTCGAAATTGGTGCAGTGATGTTGCTTACCACATCATGTGCTTGCGATGCGTGATGAGTCCCGATAGAGGTTGCATGGTAAATATAGGAGGGTAGGGATGACATGGAAGTTACTAGGTAAGGTAACGCAAGAGTTATGTTACACTGTAAAAAACGCATGTTCCCATATTAATAAAAACAATTTTAACTCGTTTTTAAACGCAAAATGAACATCAGTGATAATTTTTTCAGAAAATGATTCATATTTGGAATAAGTTAAAGGGTTTATAAGTTATAAAGCATGGAACATGAATGTTCATCAATAATCGAGCTACACAAAGCTCACAAGTTTGCTTATAATATTCTGAAGCATTTCAATCGGCCTAAATATTAGTAAATGTTTATTTATCAAACCATCAATCGGCTGAGGGAGACTAAAGGAACGAAAGATCGCCCAAGAACTGAACGTCCCTGAGTTTGGACCACCAGGCTCAAGTTAGATCACTGGAAGTCTTATGGAATCTTCGTCACTCATCGACTGCTGAATTGAACGTGCTGAAGGAATTCGTAAACTGCGCCGTGAAAAGGGATTCACGATTTCTATTTTGAAGTAGAAAAGTTCACAGCTTTACAGTTTTTTCGAAAAAGCGAAACTTAAACAACCTAGCTGTGCATTGCTCGTTTGGCTCGAAACTAACGGTGTGGATAATTGTCTGTCCACAAACAAGAAAATATCCACTGTAAAAAAGCCCACAATAGCTAAAACGGCATGGTTCTTGCGAAAAAGCATGGGTCATGCCTTGGGGGTGCTAGAATTTATAACCAAACACAAAAAACTGTCTCTGTATCAACAATGAATTATACTGGAGAGTCTTCAAAAGGCATGACTCCCATGAGGGAGTGGAGCTCAGAGCTGAAAGCGACGAAGAGCCGATCTTCACTCTGGGATGAAGCACTTGAGCCATGACACGTTCAATGATGGCATATTTCTTTTACAAAAAGATGGAGCTCCCGACTAGGCCGCCAGCAGGGCTCTGAGGTAGCTTCTCGGCAACGTTTCAGATTTTTTGTCAGAGAATACAAGGTCTTCCTCAAGTCCTGATCTCGGGCCGAAGGCCTTTAGGATTTGTCCATCTTGAGGCTTACACATGTGCTAAGTCTCACCTCTCAGTATACTTGCTGTATAGAGTTCCCTTAAGCATGAGTTGGATAAAATCCCAGAGGAAGTGTTGCCAATTCTGACGAAACTTCGTGTAATTGACTTGAGGGAGTAAAAAAGTAACGCGACGGAATTGTCAAATTATTGTCAGGCTGAACAAAACTAGAGATATTGCGAACATGTCCACAATTTTCGAACAATGGGTAAGATTTGAGGCAATGATTCTATCAGAATCCTGTGACAGGACTTATGCGCCACCTTGTGAAAAGAAACAGAGACCTCATTTACTTAACACTTAACGTTGATCTATCGAACAGCTGGTACTGTAACTCAACTGTGCGACGAGTCGGACAGTTAGAACGTTTTGGGCTATTATATGCTTTCACGTTCAATGACTGCTGACAATTCTAAGCAGGGTAGACTTTGTCTATTGGGTATCAGCACAAAAAAGTTTATTGGTGTGAGAGCTGGCGATTCAGAAGTGTATTCAACGAAAACCCTTCCGTTACTCCGCATATTTGGCAAGATCAGTAGATCACATCGAGGAGGGTCCCACCTTTCTAGATTATTTCTTAGTGATAATTGTGATGCAAGTAACTTCGAAAAATCCAATTTGCGCCTGAATTTGAGATACGGCTACCAGTTGTGTGTGATAACATCAAATCAATGTACGAAAATACATATGCGACAAGAAAAATTGTTCCAAGACTCACTTAGTTGAATTTTTCTGAACAATTTGTATAAATCACTAGGATAGGTATTTTCTTGAGATGCTGTAATTGCATCAAATGTAATCTATCTAACACAAGAGTTTACCCAAAGTTTCAAAACAAATGAAAATCTTGCGAAATTTTGCAACTCCCCCTGTAGAACTGTCCTCAGCCACTTGCGCGAAAAACTTATATTGACAGGTTGCAATTTTAATACAATTTTCCGAAGACAATTTTTTATTGAAAACTTCAGTTATTACTAATCAAGATTTAATATCTATCTTCAAGAAAATGGTGTAAAAGCGTATTATGTTTGTCAACAAATTGCTGCGCTCTTTTTTTGCAGTGCATGGACAATTTGAACATTTCCTTATCTCACGTTGGCTGCGTTTATTTCGTAAATTGTAAACAAATTTCAACGATTGGAGCCCATACCTTTTTGTCATTCAAATTATGCGCGTTTTGTAAATCCGGAGAACACGTAGTTAGAAGAAAATGCAAATAAAAAATAACTTATTGCATGGATAACTTAAATAGATTAGTTAAGGGGTTAACATCAGACACAATCAGACCGGAGTGTCGTTTTGAGACCAGTCGTGAGCAGTTCAGATGAGTTGTTAGAGGAACAGGCTCGTTTGGTGAGTGGGTGGATCACCTGCCAAAAGGGAGCAGATCACTTTCCAGAAGTGAATGGATCGCTTGCCAGAAGTGAGCAGATCACTTGCCAGAAGTGAGCAATCACTTGCCTGAAGTGAGCAGATCACTCGCCTGAAGTGAGCAGATCACTTGACAGAAGTGAGCAGATCACTTGCCAGAAGTGAGCAGATCACTTGCCAGAAGTGAGCAATCACTTGCCAGAAGTGAGCAGATCACTCGCCTGAAGTGAGCAGATCACTTGCCAGAAGTGAGCAGATCACTCGCCTGAAGTGAGCAGATCACTTGCCAGAAGGGAGCAGATCACTTGCCAGAAGTGAGCAGATCACTTGCCAGAAGTGAGCAGATCACTTGCCAGAAGTGAGCAGATCACTTGCCAGAATTGAGCAGATCCCTTGCCAGAAGTGAGCAGATCACTTGCCAGAAGTGAGCAGATCACTTGCCAGAAGTCAGCAGATCAGTTGCCAGAAGTGAGCAGATCACTTGCCAGAAGTCAGCAGATCAGTTGCCAGAAGTGAGCAGATCACTTAAAAAAAATAATTGCTAGAAGTCAGCAGATCACTTGCCAGAAGTGAGCAGATCACATGCTAGAAGTCAGCAGATCAGTTGCCAGAAGTGAGCAGATCACTTGCTAGAAGTGAGCAGATCACTTGCCAGAAGTGAGCAGATCCCTTGCCAGAAGTGAGCAGATCACTTGCCAGAAGTCAGCAGATCAGTTGCCAGAAGTGAGCAGATCACTTGCTAGAAGTCAGCAGATCACTTGCCAGAAGTGAGCAGATCACATGCTAGAAGTCAGCAGATCAGTTGCCAGAAGTGAGCAGATCACTTGCTAGAAGTGAGCAGATCACTTGCCAGAAGTGAGCAGATCCCTTGCCAGAAGTGAGCAGATCACTTGCCAGAAGTCAGCAGATCAGTTGCCAGAAGTCAGCAGATCCCTTGCCAGAAGTGAGCAGATCCCTTGCCAGAAGTGAGCAGATCACTTGCCAGAAGTCAGCAGATCAGTTGCCAGAAGTGAGCAGATCACTTGCTAGAAGTCAGCAGATCACTTGCCAGAAGTGAGCAGATCACATACTAGAAGTCAGCAGATCAGTTGCCAGAAGTGAGCAGATCACTTGCTAGAAGTCAGCAGATCACTTGCCAGAAGTGAGCAGATCACTTGCTAGAAGTCAGCAGATCAGTTGCCAGAAGTGAGCAGATCACTTGCTAGAAGTCAGCAGATCACTTGCCAGAAGTGAGCAGATCACTTGCCAGAAGTGAGCAAATCACTTGGTGACTCAAATTAAACGATGAGACTTCTCATTTTCCCACATTCTAGGGTATTTCCTGATGCGTTGCTGATAAGAATTTTTAAATAAGGCTCTGTTTAGAGTTCAAAATACTATCGTTTATTATACTTTTATCAAACAGTTGTCCCTTCATCCAGCGGGAGAAACAGTGAAGCTCTCGCTCACTCACTGGATTCCAATGTTAACTGGGTAAACCATGGATTTTGGGGTGAATTCAGTCCGCTATTTTTTTTTGCTTGACACAACAAAACAAAATTGCATTAGCCCAACCTTTCGGCTGCATTCACTTCAGTCGTCGTCAGGGCTAATGTATATTTTCATGTTCTCATGTGGGACAAGCCCTTATCTAACACAAAACTATTTAATCTAATTTACAATTACACATGCGTTATACTGAGCGTAAACTACAAATTTTATTTGAAAAGTTATTCTTAACGCACAAAATTTATAAAAATTTGAAATCGAAAAAATCATTTTGCGTCAATGACTTCAAATTAACACGAGTAAGCAAATACAGTTTCAATCAGTGCCAAGCATTTTAGTATTCCTCACTTTGGGGTGCAATCCGAGTTATTAAAACTGAGCCCATTTCGCTATTAGAAATGCATTTCTCTACACGGTCGTTCCATATTGCTTTAAGGCTTGTTTACACGATCATCGAGTGCGCGTGTGAGCAGTGAAGAGAGGCGCAAGTCCCGCCCACTTGTTTTCGTTTCAGGAGCATTTATTTACACGATGATCGTGTAAACAGGCCTTCAGTTAACAAACTCACTGTCTGGTTTATGTTTCATTACGAGAAAAGCTCCCTTCAGCCTTAAGGCCTTTTTACACGATAATCGAGTGCGCTCGTGAGCAGTGTAGAGAGGCGCAAGCCCCGCCCACTTTCTTTTGCTTGAGGCTCCCTTACTGCGCAATGACAATGCGGACCATGCTCGTTTTAATGGCGGTGGCCAGAGCTTGTCAGTATCATTACAGCCACAATGTCTTTGAGCAAGTAAATGCACCTGAAGCGAAAACGAGTGGGCGGAGCTTGCGCCTCTCTTTACTGCTCGCGCGCGCACTTAATGATCGTGTAAACAGGCCTTAAGTCCACGAATATAGCTGCTGTCGTTGTATATTTACATTGGTTCCGCCGTTCGTATCTCATCAGCTGGAGTAGCTGAGCATATTGACCGCAGCGTTCGTACTAGTCTTTTATTATACCTCTCATATCATTCCTCTATTCAATCTCAAGCGATCGTCGTATGTCTGGGATGCGTAGCAGCTGTAAAATTTCATCATTCGCCTCAAATCTGCTCATCTCATGTAGAGTTTCGGGTTATTGAATTCTTATTCTGAGTTATTTTAACTTTACTTTCGTGGGAAAGAATTTCCCTCGTTCTAGCGTCGTTCCCTTGTTCTTTGAATGGTTTGACGTTGACAACTTTATGCCTGTAACCTCATTTCTATTCACGGAGCAATGGAAAAACTTCAGACGCTGAATGGTCTATAGCAAAATGCTATACTTCGTGCATTATGTCATAATTTTGAATACATGCATTCTGCTAACATCTTATGAGGATCTGTCATTTAACAGGAACTACTGAGGACTGCTAAGGAAGAAGAGAATCGCAAAACCGAGGCAGCGCAAGTGGCAGTGCCCCCGAAACAGACGCCTCGCCTGCGCGTATCTTCCACCTCATCGACTGAGAAACGGTTGTCATTTTCGGGCGTTGACGAGTGGGAGGAGGGATGCAGCAGTGGGGGTCGCATATCGCCCATGCCTTCCCGGTCCCCAGGACACAGAGGATCTGATTCCGAAGGATCCGATGTGGCCGCAGTGCAAGAAACACGGAAGTTTCTAGTGGGAGAACAAACTGGTGAGATGTGTTACCAGTTTTTTTAGCTATTATGCTTGGGCTTACTCTTAAGGTTGAGTGGTAGAACTTTACGAGCATAATGTATGATATTTGTGTTAACTCCTAGTGTATGGCACGGCTTAAAAAGTGTAGGATTCCTGTACTATTCGGTAGAAGCGGATCAAAGTTTGGCGCATTATAGTACATGCTGTTACCGGTGACGAGTCGTGCTGACTATACTAAAGCATAACCAGAATTATCATATAAAACCCTGCTGCGTTTTAGCTCCAATTGGGTGCAGTTTATCCAATACATTTCAAAATGTGTAAAATTCAACGCTTGCATCAGAATCTTTCGTACTTTTTCTTTGTTAGCCGATTAGAAATGAAGACTGGAGGCTAAATCTTCAACTTTTTAGCGTTCTGAGGGGCAGTGTAGGGGTTAAAGGAAATGCTTTCGGTTAAGACATCCAAACTTGTACATACATCCTACGGGATGAGTGGGTTGAAGATTGGGTTAGAGATTGGTAGTCAAAAAGTAAACTTTTCGGTAAATCTGAAGGAGGTGACAGTTGTCGATTTTCCACTTTTTGGTGCCTGAACCTAATTAATTGAATCAAAATAAACAAGTTTTCATCTATTCTTTTTTCGTCTCAAATGAGTATTTTACGATTTATAGCGGTAAGTTTAGTTTCGTCATTGATGACGAATGCGCTCGAATAAACAGATACTCATGGATTCTCGAATTTTTGTTGCTTGAAACATGGTAATAACATCGAAATAAACAACTTTTATTCCATACACTTTTTTCGTCAAATGAGTATTTAACGAGGTATAGCGGTAGGTTTGGTTTCGTCTTTCAAGACAGAGCGCTGGAAGCGAGACGCCATTGCAGTATTGCCATACAACTCGATCAAAGAATTTCTTTCCGCTTCAAAGACTGGAGTTGCGGTAAGTCATTTACCGCTATAACTAGTAAAATACTCATTTGAGACAAAAAGTGCATAGAAGAAAACTTGTTTATTTCGATCTAATTAACTATGCTAAGGCATCGAAATTTACAAAATCGTTAACTGTCATCTCCTTCAGATTTACCAACTTTTCTAAAAGTTTAATTAAAGCGATAGTTTTCTGTCTGTTTTGTTAACTTGGAACCCAAACGTTTTGGTGGAATCATTTTGTCACAAGTATACTCTGAAAAGGTACTGTGAAACTTGTTTAAAAGTAGAGTTTTATTTTTGTTACGTAACAGTTTCATTAAAACTCAATATAAGCGATGTTTGGAACGCTGCATCAGTTTTTCGTAAAATAGCCTATATTAGTTTCAGCATTCACATTGGTCACCAGTTTTCAAATTTATTATCACCTAAATCGTAATCGATACCCTTACTGTCTTTCTATGGAAACTTGAAACCGTGTAGTTGTGTTCAAACTTCGTGCAGTTTACATGCCTCGTGTGTTTTTTTCACTGAGACAATAAATTGTTCTTTTTTGAAAAAGTACGGAGTATCATTGCATGATGTTTGATATAAATTCAAGTCCTTTGTTGACCTTACGAGGCCAGAAGTTGAATCAATTCACGTCGTCGTCGCGGTATAGCGGTAACATAAGTTCTTGACGTCGACTGGGACAGCTCATGCACGCTAGCTGCACCGCTGGACGACGCAAAGGGTTTGAAAATTTTGCCTTTGGCTTCAATGTGCCCGCTTCACCGCATGAATAACCTGCCTACAGGCCGGAGCTACAGCCGCGTGGACACATCGGCCACGGTGGTGGGGAGGCAGAGAGAGGCCATGTATGAGAGGGTCACAGCCAAGCTTCAGGTCATGAGGAAGAACAGCATCAGATTCTCCAGAGGAATAGTAAGTTTGGAAAAAAACAATGCTGAGTACAATTCGACTCAGTTCACCACAGTGAAAACTGCGGTTGAATTAAGAAGTCGGTAAATAAGACTTTAGATGAATTATTTATTATGTTGACTACCTCTACAGTTCAGGATGTTTCAAGAAATTTTGTTCTCAGCTACGTAATCGTAAATGTAAACGTGATAAAAATGAGTTAGGTTCAGGATGGTTCCTTTAGTAGCGGATGGGTTTATTATTTATTGCTATGAATTTATCTCTGGTTTTATTTATTTGTCAAAAAATAAATGTGCTTACTTGGATGAAATTTGGGATAATGAATTACAAATGCACCTTTAGTCACAGTTAAAAATTATTTCAACGAGTACTGCCAGTTCTCTTCATCATAGTTGTTATAACGTTCAGGTAAAATTATACGATGTCAGCAATTACTTACGTAGACTTGTACTGACATGTTTAATATTGTTAACTATACAATAATTCAGCCCAGTATTAAATTGAAAATTGAGCACCATAACAGTGAGGCAAATCATGAAAATCAATTGAAGTGGAAAAAACACGTAAAGGAATTGCGGCTTACGAATGTCTCCCTAATGATTTCAACAACAAATAGTTAAAGCTGCAATGTTTTCCTAATTTTTCTGTTTAATGTCAGGAAAGTGTCGGAGAATTGCTGGTGAAAAGCTTATTTTCATTTGTTTTAATAGGGTTTAATTGATGCTTAGCAGAATTGTAGCTCGCAGAATATGAAATATCTGAAGTTTCATTCAGAAATGCGTGACGGAACACGCAAACCTCGTCAATGGTCGCATGCCACAAATACGCAGCTATAGCCATCAGAACCGATTTTTTTAAAACTGGTTTCACTTTATACATATCAATAGAAAATTAATAGAAACATGCAAAAGCAGAAATAGAATTTAGATTTCTTAGTTTGAGTCACAATTTTTTATAATCTTAAGTATAATAGAAATGTGAAAATAATTTTTGGGGCACTTTAAACCTGTTTTGCCATGTTGTATCGGCTTCCTGTACCATTTTCATTGCCCGTTGGAGTGGTTTTTCCATTGAAAGAAAAACATGACTCCATCCACTTGAGGTAGAAACTGCACTCCAAAACTGCAGGTTTGAACAGTCCCTCGTTCACTGTTCAGACAGATTGCGAGAAGCTGTCTGGAGATATTTCTGTTAGGTAACAAATATATTGCTCATTTTTGCTGCCTGAGAAATTAAAATTATACAGATAAATTACGAGAACAACAAAATTTGCATGAATTTGGCGAAGAATGTCACGGCATGAGGAGTAAGCTTCAGAAATGAAGATATCAATGACGCTTTCATTAGCTCATTATCGACGTACACGTGAAAGTTTATATACTGGAATGTGCTTCTACTGCGCTGCAATTTTTACGCAAAATTGCGTTATGTGCTAAAATGGAAGAATTTTCTTATTGAAAAGCGTTTTTAAATGCAGTCAAGGTTTGAATGGAACAGTGAAACCAAAGAAACCCATTTTGTTATTTGTGTAGGAATGATAACAGCATTACATCGAAACCTCTTTTCGGATTCACATTAATCTAAGTTTGACTGACTGAGAGTGTGATTGAATAGGTTTGTTTCCCTACTTCTACCTACTGCCTGAACTGCGTACATATTTTTTCTAAACATTTACCAAATTTTACCCTTCAACAAACTCTTAACTCGAATTACTCCAAGTTTTCATTACAATTCATGTGCGCTGTTCTGTATAGGTATTGTTATTAGCAGTTAGATGCTCACCATTAACTGTTCTGACTCGTGACTTAGATGGATTCATTAGATACACTGCCGTATTATATCTACCTTGATGAGCAGGAGTCTGATCTTGCCTCATTAATGTGGCGCGTATAAATCAAGTGTAGTGTACGCTGTGCGTCCATGAGTCTGTCACAGGTCTCGTTGAGCAGGACGTGCGTGTGAGTCGCTTGATAGCCACGGCTCAGAGCCAGTTCACTCCTCGGTCACTCATGTCATTCGTGCTCTCCATCGTGAAGTTCTTCATCCTGGCTCCCTTCAAGGTGAGAAAGGGTTCACACCTTCGTGACAACGCCATGCCTCGAGGGGTCAAATCACATGATGCGAGCCGCGCGTTGCTCCTCTGGTCTCGTGGGGCAAACTCTTATGCTTGATTCTTTGTAACATGAGCGCATTAGTCAAAAGAATAAGAGGGTAACAAATGAGACGAGAGTATTTTCAGAAGCGGTGTAAAATTTAAGTAATAAATAAATTATCATACGTTCATAGGCAACCACTAGAAGAAGTGTTGTTCTCTGTTTATGCATGTACCTTCCCAAAATTTTTTCCATTCAATGTAAATGTGGGTCTGTGGCAAAAATTCTTTCCATTACAAAGCAAACGGTCTAACACAATTTGCATTGAATGATGTATTCATTTGGGTGTTCTAAGCCCTTAACTAGCTCTAAGAAAAGAAATAAATATGTTGCTAAGAAAAATAACACACATCAGTAACCTAAGAATCATCAAACTGAGTTTTTGTAGGTGAATTTGAGGTTTTAACCTGGGAGTGTAAGAGCTGACTTTCGAGATATTTTTTTTTTCAACTCAACTGATGCGTAGAAACAAAACACTAAAACTTCACTGCATGCGAAAATCTTTATGAATCTTTTAACCGAAATTTACAATTCCGATTTAATTTGAAAGCTATGATTTAATCTAAAATTTCTTTGCAATAATGCGCCTGATTCTTAAAATGAAAAGCAAGGCAAAAATCACTGTACGTATAGCCATTGGACAATTAGCAATGTTAAATGAATAAAATTGAACGCTTCGAACTCATCAGTTCATCTTCCGCAAAAGATCTTCGATTAAACAAACAAATATAAGTAAATTAAACTACAAAATACAAAAGAAAACTACAACATGCAAATTTAGTCGTGGATATAAAATTCTAACAATAAAAAAAATGAAAATACGAACTAATAATTACGTGTTCGCGAGGAGAAGAAGAAAGGCATTTTAGGTATTATTTAGAGGGGGGTCTAAATTTAAAAATGTATTAAGACTCGAGGATACATAAATCCATCATGTGTGGAGTACTAGAAAGTACTTTAAAATGGTTCACAGAAACAGGGACGTTACAGTTTTCAGTGTGGGATGAAACAGAGGACATTGAAAAGGAACCAAGAGGATGGCCGGTTCTACAGCTGCGCCCAGCGTGCTCGGCTACTCTGGAGATTGGAGTACGACAGGTAGAACCAACGTACTTTGATTCACAACGTAAACAACTAAACTGGTATACCAGAGACGAGCACATAGCGGGCGGCAGCTTATCCTCAAATCGGAAAAGGGAACCTATTGTGAAATTTTGACAAGAATGGAATGAACTTTGTGTTGCGAAAAAATTTATTGGTTAGGAGTTGAAGTTCCTCATTCTACTTAACCGACTGGTGTCCGAAGCAAGAAAGCTTGAGAAAAAAACTTCTCTTAGTTACCTGATTGAAGTGCTGGCTTTTGATTACAAAGATTTGACAAAAATTTGCCGATTTGTTTATCGATAGTTAATAACCGAAAACCGTTGTTAAGAGAAAACTGTCGAACAAAATTGAACTCTTGATGCAAACAATTGGAAGTTAGTGCAAACTCTAAACCTTCTGTGAATGATGGTTCGAATTCCGCAGAGTTTAAAAGGGTTCGCACAGAAACTAAAATAAATAGTACCTAAACCCGAGAAAGTTCCCTTCTCATAAAGAACGCATTGAAAAAATATTATCAACTCTACAGACATTGACATCCAGGAACGGTAAACGGAGGTTTGTTTCATCTTCCCTCATAAACCTAATATTTTAAATATATAAATAAATAAATAAATAAATAAATAAATATTATTGGTGTTTTAAAGGCGGCAAAAATTTACCTCCACTGAAATTTGTTGAATCATACTCCGTCCGACCGTCTCGGGACCCGGCACTTTGTATGGTCTTCTTAAAATCAATAAACCAAACTTCTTTACTTCGGACACCAGTCGATTAAGTTGAATGAGGAGGTTCAACTCGTATTCCATAAATTTTTGCTACATCTTAAAGTTCGTTCTATTCTTGTCAATAATTTGGCGATAGGTTCCCTTTTCCGCTTTAAGGATAATGTGCCCTCTGCTATGTGCTCGTCTCTGATTTACCAGTTTATTTGTTCACGTTGTGAGTCACAGTGTGTAGGTTCTACTTGTCGTTAATGTCCAGAGTTGCCGAGAACGTTAATTAAGCGCAGCTGTAAGACCGGCCGTCCTCTTGGTTCCCCTCCAATGTTCTTTGTTTGATCCCACGCTGAAAACTGCAACGTCCCTATTTCTGTGAACCATTTCAAGTGCTTTCTAGTACTCCACACATGATTGATTTACGTATCCTCGAGTCTCCACGCATTTTTAAACTCAGACCCCCTCTAAATGACACTCGACGTGCCTTTCCTCTTCTCGTCGCGAACACGTTATTATTAGTTCGCGTTTTCATTCGTTTTTAATTTTAGAGTTTTATATCTACGACTATTTTTGTATTTTGTATCTGTCTTATGTTTGTTGCAGTTTTGATTTACTCGTAGTTGTTAGTTTTATCCCGAAACTTCTGCTGAAGATGAACTGATGAGTTCGAAACGATCAGTTTTATTCGTTTAGATTTTAGTAATTGGACAATATTATTAAAATAATTATACGCGCAGCGATTTTCGCCTTGCTTTTCATTTAACGCTTAAAATTTAATTTTCCCTGGCGTTAACAGTTTACAGCCTGCATTCTTCACCTATGTATCTACTGTAAGGTTGCACGAAACATGTTCTGAGCAGCAAAGTGCTGGAATATAATTATGATACTCTTATTGAGGTTCTTCGGAAAAATATGAGAGCGGTCGATGCAACATGGAATAAAATACCTTAGGTCACTGGAACATGAAAAGGTTCTCATCATGACACTGCTACCTTTTCATCTTGAAACTGGAATCAGTCATAGTATCCTCTTCTTTTTATTCCCTGAAGAACTTAAAACAAAGGATTGCATCTCAAGTACTCGCGCTTTAACATTGGATGATTAATTTATTACTGCATATTGTGTACAACCTTTGTACTTGCGATTCGCGTAAAACCCACAAATGTAGATATTTGTGTTTGCAATGTCGAAAAAATTTATTATATTTCCTTAATACGTTACCTCATCATCTCTATCATTATTAAAAAAGCTACATGGCTAATTTTTCATAATTATCTTAAATATATATTGGTAATCTTGTTTCCAAGAATTTTTTTTCACGGTATATGTGAAATAAATCAACGCATTTTTTTAGGGTTGTCATTTTTTGTAACTGACGGCACACGAACGTGGGTAAGACAAATTCCATGCATACGATTAATTTTGTTATAAATGTTTAAGATGTTTTTGAAATGATGTTTAGTTGCTTAGAATTATTCCATTTCGATGTACTCATCCTGTGGGAGAGACAGGATTTTTTTTCACTACATTGTCACAGATTTTCAAAATTTTATTTCGTCTAATTATAAATACGTACTTACAAGTTTCTTATAACCCTGCGTTTCGTGGGTTTCTAGAGTCATGGGATGGGATACTTTACAGGGGATGTACATGATAGGGGTTCCCCAGGCCCCTAG
Organism: Morinoia aosen; assembly: GCA_030386875.1. Taxonomy (NCBI): domain Eukaryota; kingdom Metazoa; phylum Arthropoda; class Malacostraca; order Amphipoda; family Talitridae; genus Morinoia; species Morinoia aosen. The sequence continues at coordinate 74,774,697 of CM059557.1, forward strand.
TCACGCCCGAGCCTTATTTTCCTCTCGTTTAGTGCCCAGGTAACATTCCGTGAGGACAGTAACCACACTGCAGGCAACGACCCTGATTTGCCGCGTGAGCGTTTTTCACGCCAACTGCCACGTACAGGGCTCGAACCCGTGCAGGAAGCACAGAACGCAAGCGCTCTGTACACTCGGCCACTGCAAGGCCTAAGAATGAGACCGCGTCTTTACAGACGCGGTCTTTACGCGTCTTTTTAAGCTAACGAAACTGTAGAAAATAAGTAAACTTAAAATTCTACCGTAGTCGGTTGGAAATAGAGTAAATTTCATAGGTATTTAAAAGAATAAAATTTAACCAACATGAAAGATAGAGGAAAATAATACATGAGATACGTGAGCGTTAAGGAAATACTAAAATGCATTACACCGAAATAGTGTACTGATTAAAAGTAAGAGAGGTTTTAAATTCATGCTTTTTACATCCTATCTAGTTGTGAGGTGAGAGAAGAGGTAAATTATGGAGAATTTTAAAGGCAACAAATACTGAAGTTTAAAGTGAGAGCTTGTACAAACGATTCACACCTCCTAACGGATTGCAAAGGCAGCCAGACCCAAAATATCTCTATTTCCTATACTGAAAAATCATTCCTACTTTTAATCATGAAGCCATGCCCTTTGGCTTCTAAATTGTAAATTTCAGATTTCGTGTTTTTTTAACAATTTATTTTTGTCTTAATGTTACTGAATAGTTCTTGTTGACCTAAGTGAAAATTTTACACCGTTCTTACGACATTGATCCTAGTAGAAGAATATGCTATTAAATTGTGTGATATCTGTTCAGGTGATCATGTGGGTGGTGGGAGCGAAGCATCTCAGCCGCCGGTCTCGATCCATGCGGCAGGAAAGCCTCCGACGGCGTAAAGCTGCAGAGGCGGCAGCAGCAGGCCTCACTCCCCCATTGGGTCCGGCAGTTTTCAAAGATTCCGGTGAAGTAGCGCTAAATTTACCTCAACTGCCCGTTAGCGGCGTCAGCGATGAGGTAAAAGAAGAAGAAAGAGCTGCAAAGCTTGGCGGCCGCGACAGTGGAATCAGCGAGGACATCCCTGATTTTTCTGAAGACTCAAATGGCAGCACAACCTCATCTGTGACCAAGACAAACGAAGGTGCCTCAAATTTCTTTGCAAAGAGCGATAAGTACATGTCTATTTCCTCGACCAGCACTATATCAGAGGAACCTGATGAAGACGAGGATAACGAAAGCAGTATGATCACCACTCCTCCGCCATCACCTGTTAAGTCGTCGAATCTAACTATTCCTCGCATGAAGAAAAAGTTGAGCGCTCATGATGCAAAATTTGCCACTCGACCTTCGTCATCTACGAGTGAGCCAGATTTGACGTCCATTCTCATCACTCAAGAAGCCAAACGAAGGTCTTTGGGATCTTTTCCCGACGAATTTGCTCCATTGGGGAGCAAAAGAACGAAGAAGAGGGTGTCTATTCAGTATAACGCTCATGAGAGCTCCACTCCCTGCGCCAACATATTACATTAAGGTGCATTAAACTAAAATCTTATTAGCCCAACACAGGTTAAAATCTGCAATTATATCCACATTCAAATCAGAGAGTAAGGTCCAGAGATAGTTAATACTTTATTACATACCACAAAGATTTTTTTAACAAAAACTGTAAAACTGAACAATTTGCTCGACAAATCACAGTTCATAGTGAGCTCAAAATTGAAACGTCAAGAAAACCATATATGTATGTCTCTGGGACTTGATACCAGGGTAAATTTTTCGATTCCCATTCGAGAATAATGTTTTATCATGGAACTCCAAAAGGTGCTACTCAAAAATACTGTGAGAGCTCATCCGTCAAGTTCCCTTTGGCCTCGTTCGAACATCAAACCATTTCTGTTTATTGCACTTCATTAAAAATTTAACGAATAATCACCCACCCGTACGCAGCGAAAAAATTTATTTGAAAAGATTTTAGATCCAAGTGAAATGATTCAAATATTGTTCTCCTTTATCTTATTTTTGAAATGTGACGTATAATATAACGATTGCTGAACACTGTGCAAATAAAAGTGTGACAGTTAATTTTCTCTCTAATTTGTTTACAGAAAAATTTTGCGATCGAAACTTGAAGAGTTTTTATCGAGTTACAGCGTGCTAATTTTCTTGTAATAATTATTGAATGAACTTTCACCGTGCAGCTATTGATAAGCTTAGGTGCTTGCCTCTCTCTGGTCAACGGTGTTCAATAATGTTCACACCGTTAACCAGTGCGGAATTTGCTGGTGCACCATAATTTTTTCCTCGTCCTTTATTTAGATGCTTTCCATATACCGAAAACGCGACTTATACGCAGTTTGTTTGTGCGTACGTATTTTTGTTTACAGCGCTGTTGGTGTTTATTTTGATCGTTGCTAGAACAGTACAAAAACTACATGTGCAGTGCAACAATTCCTTATTGATCTGAACAATTGTAATTGCTTCAAAATTATGGTGCTCTATTATGTTACGTTGTAATTCATTTTTTTAAGATACCGGCGTTAAATCCTTCGAAAACAGGTGAAGAAAAGCTCAGTATCGGGTGATCTCAAACAGATGGTTCTTTAATCATCCTGTTTCTTAAATTATCAAACGTCGTAAGAACTAAATATCGTCTGCTCCTATGTGCATTATTCTCTATGGCATGGAAGAAGTAATAATACACATAATCCACGATTCACTCTCTGAAGCCACGCCTCAGAAAACGCTTTTCTGTAGATGGTCTCGAAAAATTATTTCACAGCTTCTTCGACTTAATCTTTCTCCTGAGTTGGATTTGCTGCATTCATATTCTTACTCTGGGGCTTCAGAATATTTCTTAAAAATATCAATCTTTGAGGCCATAGCGATATGAATATTGTACAGTGTGTGATTAACAGGCACAATCTGCGTCGCTGCAATATATGCTCTGTCGAGGGATGTGGTCTAAAACAAACAAACAAACATCGGCATCTTTGGGATGCTTTATTTCCAATCATGCCTGATACATATGATCTTAAGCATTGGTTTTTCAAATGTCTTATAACTAACCCTATATGTAGGACACCATGACGGTTCCCCCGTAAAGCCGGTACCCATTTCCGACACCTGGGTTGAGTGGGGTATTGTGCTTGAGCTTTCCCTTATACTCAGCGGGGAAAATCTCCGCGCCAGCGCCGGGATACGAACCCTCGTCTCCAACATACAAGGCTGATCCCTTAACCACTGTGCCACGGAGAGCACGGTGCTAGGTGCTAGGTTGGCAGAAACAAATTTATCAGCCTAGTTTACGTGATATTTCATCTCTTACGTTAGTTTTTATACTCTCTTTTTTCTTGTTCCTAAAAATGTTAAATGATATAGAAAATGCAGTTTATTAGTTTTTAACATATGTTTTGAGAGGTCTTCATCATTTTTGTTTCAGCTCATTCCTTTCATTGTCCGTTTCAACAGATCTGTGGTATTTTGAATTGCAGCGATCGAAAAATTCACTTGACCTGCAAGTGTAGGTTGCCTGAATTCACTGTCGCTTATGATAGAAAGCTTTAATCCATATCCAGCCTTAGCCCTGAACTGGTCCTATTTAATTTTGTCTCTTGACTTCCGTATGTAGACATGTGTAAGTGCCATATTCGGTTGTCTTGTTGGTTGTTAGTTTAAGTACTTAAAGTGTTGTTAATGTGCGACATGAACCTGAAGGATTCCAAACACTTGAGAGGTAAATGAAACGAAGGTGCGGAGGGAAAATTGTTCATGCAACTGCAAAACATGTTTTAGCTCGATTCTCGGTAAACTGACTCTTTAAAGCTGAATATTGACATCCACAGCAGTGAGCTTGAGGGATTGCGGAAAGCAATTCCAAAATATGCAATTATTTTGTACGTTTAACCATGAGACTCTCCAATGCTGTGTCTCAGTTTCCCTACGCAATTTGAACGGCACTTGTGGCTAATGACACGTCAACATTAGCGGCATTGTGACTTTTTATTCGAATAATAAATATCTCCTTTGCGTGGGACTCAAGTAATGTACGAATAAACCTTTTATTGATTTTTATGCCGGTATGGGATAGAATTGTAATTTTGAGCCCTTGTTTGTTGTTTTTCTTGAAAACACAAAGATATAGGTCAATTTTTAGAGTTCTGCACACATCACATATGAGTGTTTGTTCTTCTACTGTATTTCGTTTGTAACCTATAGCCATACGAAGGAATGTGAACGAAATGATGTAAAAACATTTGATCAATCGTATGAATGTTAACGAATAAATATACCTTCACTTATATTATCATTTTTATCCCCAATCTAGTTTCACTGCGCTTGACGGAAAGTTTAAAGCCTACCCATATAGTGAAATTCTTCATTTATTAGCACACATGTCGGAAGAAAGTCGTTATTCGTACATGGTCTCTTAGAAATAAGAAAACAGTATTTCAACCGTCCTGACAACAAACCAGGTGCCCATAAGCGTTCGTATCCTAGATCAAGGTCAGAAACATGGATTAAAAAAAATTGAGGTTACTAATTTAGCATGTTAAATTAATAAATAGCAAAGACAATACGCCATGCTTTTAGCTAGAGTCTCAATCTACTACATATTAAGAACAGGAACTCATAATTTTGTACTCATGATAGTGACAGATCTATCGAAATCTTGCTGCCTCTATCGCCAGTTCCTGTTGCCTGTAGAACTGCATGAGCTTGTGCGCCCCCTTTAGCCCGCTTTACCCCGAGTATTTAAAAGTGCCCATCGCGACTTGGACTTGAATTTGGTCCACGCTCTCCCTACTGTAAACGGCATCAGTCCGCCACCTTGCGTGCCTGAATACCAGTAAAGTTATCTACGAAGACCATCGTTTCTCTACCTCATCAACCCTAACACGCAGACCCCTCAACCGGAGGCATATGTGGCTCATATGGGGAACGAACCCGCGACATCCGCGTATCAGCAAGGCCCTCTTACGTAAATAGGATGTACGCGAAGCAACGCGGAAAAAGGCAGCTGAAGCGAGAAAAAAATCGCCCTTTTCCTTAGAATTAAACATTGAAATTAGAAACATTCAAATGAAGTACATTACATCAACTAGGCAAGTACGCAAGTAATCATATACTCGTAGTTGTAATAACGGATTGCTGATTTAAGCTCATAAAGAAATGAAATTGTGGATTAACACAATGCCAAAAACTCTCACACTAATTAAGTTAATTCGTATCATCAAAAATTGTTTTCCAAACCTTGGTTCTATCAACTTCAAACAATCAATACAGAAAACTCCTCAAAATGCAATGGCAAATTTGTTTTCACAACAGTATTAATTTTTAAACACTTCTGGAAAATGCTTCGGATGATGTTCGCGTAGAGTTATAGAAGCAACGAAAAACATGAAATACTACTGAGCAGATTAAAATATTGTTCGTAATGAGTTACAAGCACTAGAAAATGTTTGGTCACAAGTAATTAAATAAAAACATAGATCAATTCGTCCATTTAAAAATAATTCCAGAGCCATACACGCAGAAATTATACTCAAGCTTTTAAATTAAGATTACGCTAATTTCAATAGTCTATGAAAGCTTTGGGTTAGAGAAACATATAATTAAAAATTCAATACTGAACTATCGAAGAGCGTTTAGCGAAATTATTTGTCATGACCTACAGTTATATACTAAAAATAAAACTCTTCATCCTGCTACATCTAACCTAATAATACCCGTTGTGTGTTTATTTATATATTTGTTTGGTGTCCGCTTCTTAAGAAACATAGGATGTCTGAGCGGGGGGTATCATGGATACCGAACATCTCTGTGTAACATTGAAAGATGGCCCTTACATGCATTGATATGTTTGATATTTTATCAGGATAGCTTCAGTTAGGATACGTTAGGACAGGAAAGGTTGAGTAATGTTGACGGAATTTTTTCACGGGGTCACCTAGCTTAACGATGACATTGTCCATAGAATTTCCAATGGTCCTGCTACTCCCTAAAAATACCCTTGTTTTATTTGTTTGAAGTCCGCTCCGTCCATTTCTCTGTCACACGCATAAATGTAGCCATAATGACCGTATCTGTGATACGAGTTTCACCCAGTGCGCAAGTACAATAATATTTTTTTTCATCACGGGTACTGTTATAAATATATTTGTTAGTCATCCACGTCTGGAAAATATATTCAAGAAAGGTATTGAATCCCGTCATTTTTGGCGGGCCGTACACACTAGTACTAAAAATAAAACTCTTCATCCTGCTACATCGAACTGATGACTGTGTAGTTGAAAGGAAAAATTTAAAAAATGAATGCAAAAAATAGAAGATCCAATTGCCGAAAATCACGTACAACCATGAACAGCGAAAAATATTTAGAGTTTCTAATTCTGTCTGCATTTTGTATAATAACATACAAACACGGGTACACAAAATAAATTGTAACAGTCAAAAAGCGGTAACACGTAGGAGTAACAAATAGTTACAAAATTTCCAAAACGTCTAAGTGTGAAATTTCGAATAGGGACATTGTAAAAAATGTACGAAACAGCAAGTTTAGCCATTTCAGCTTAAGAATCTTTATCAAGGAATCTTTGACATAAAAAGCTACAAATAGTTGAACAAAATCTACTACAAAACGTATTGTTTTTTTGAAAAGGTTTCGAAAATTTCAAAAATTTTACATAAATGAGTAACAGTTCTGTAACGGCAAAAATGAAGTAATTTCCTCTCCCCCAACGTCGAAGTTGATCTCAAATTTTGTTAGTTAACCGGTTTCGTGCGAGTATAAAATGAAAAATTATTGTAGATTACCATTCTTACGAAATTAAGGAAATACATAGATCATAATTTAAGCAAAGAAATACCTCCTCTAAGCCTGAATCAGATAATCATAAAATAAAACAAATATACTTTTATAAAATCTAAGTAAAGACCTTACTGCCTAAAAGTTATTAAACAGTCTTTCCGCACAAAAATCTTTAACTAAAAAACATTTGATCTCAATGGAACTGTTGTTTTAAAACAAGTTGTCGAGAATCTGTTAAGAATAACCAATTTTGTGAATTAAAAAATGAGGATTTAGGGAAAAATTTTAATTGTGTGTAATAAATTTTGTGCTTACTTAGAAATATCTCAGTAAATCCCAGCAGCACAGGAGGGTCGCTTCAACATGTATGTTTTTATGCCTATATGTTTGTACTCAGCAAATGTTAGGTGGAGCGATAAGATGTAAGAGCTCGAGCGATGTCTGTTTACATTGTGTGTTGTTTCTGGAGGGGTCGATTTTGTGGTGTTAGCAATTTTTTCATTCGGGCGAGCCCTTAGAAACTTTAGACGTTCGGAAAAATGCCTACCCATGCGCAAACAAAAGTCGCCTTGTGGTCAAACATAAATCGAGACACTTAAGCCGAGAGAGGTGGCAAACCAACGGTCGGTTTCGAAGGGGCTTGAGCGTGGGAAACAATGAGGCTAAGAAAGAAATAAAGGCGAGCTACGGAACTACCAATTAGAAAAGAGGGAGGCGGTCGCGGTCGAGGTCCGAAGAAGCCTATAGGTCGAATAGGAGAGAGCGGACCACCCTCAAGAAAATGAGCTGGACATGCGATGAACAATAGACAGTTCGACAACCGACGCCGCGGCGCGAAGTATAAGAAATAAAACGCGGGTGTGTTCACAGTAACAAACGTGCTTAAAGAAATAATGAAAAGTGGCTATATTGAAAATTATACTAAAGTTTACGCTATAATGTAAATCCGGAAAATTCATACATTTTTCGTTTCACTTGCAGAGAGGAAATTTTACGTGTTCCCTTTACCACGTTCACTAAGGGGAGATGACCAAATCGACCAAATTGTATGAATCATTTAATGGAACGGAGATGCCACACTAGATGGGAGGGTAAGGGAAATATAGTTTCCTTTGGAAAAGATGTTTTGAGATAAATGTTGTGAAATTTCAATGTCATTCAGTGAAGTAAAAAAAAAAAATTGAGATATTTCAGGGAACGTCATTGACGCGCTTAAAAAAGTAACAAGTTAAAATTTTGTCTTGACAGGTGGGACGGAGTCATATATCTGAGGATTGATCAGCTCGAATGAAAGGAAATCGACGTGTAAATATACTGAAGCGGAATGAGCACTATAACGTCATCACTAGACATTTTCTGAACAGTGAATAAGACAGGCCTTTGAACTGAAGCGAGTCGCGGACGAATGTTTGTGGTTGAAGTGACCATTGCCCACTGTGCTGCTGGAAGACTGAAATGAGAATAGACCAGAATTTATCATGTCTCATGTGTAGCTCTTGTAACTTAGGCAAGGCTGGCCAGCCGAAACATACAATATAGTTGTGTGATGTAAGTCATTCGACGTATGCTATTTTGATTCCATTACTTAATTGGCATTATTCCTAATACCATTCATTGTGTATAGCTGGAAATCATAAATGTTAAGCATATTTTATCCTGTGTATCATGCCCCCAATATTAGAAGCGATCGATCGTAACAGCACGGAGGGCGCTCAGAAAACGCGCTGATGTAAGTCGAGTCAACCATCATTGGTGAGTAACGCTTTGTTTTTAGTATATGTACTGAAATGTCAATTATTGTCCATGAATTTTTTTGTGTTGTATGTGTATCCCCTGGAGGTGGGCCAATTCCTCAATTCCGAGAGCCTGATCTTCTTGTTAATGAAATGTTAACAAGGAGTGACGGGACGTTATCTCGTGACAAAGTTGAGGATTTGCTTTGCAGTTTCTAATAGCAAGTTACTAAAAAACACAGCAATCGAAAAGACAACAAAAAAATCTTAGAAAACAAGAAGAATGACTCACAAACTACACAGAACCTTAACTTTTCGGTAAAATTAGAAAAGCAGTCAGAATAATCATTTTCCGAATATTACTTTTTAGTCAATGATTAAATGGCAAATAAAAGCAGGTCTCTCTTTATCATTCAAGAATTTCTCAGAGAGCGACTTTGGAGTCAATATAGATTGAATGAATTCTGAACAGACATTTAATTTGCTCAGAGATAAAAAAATTCATCTCTTCGTATAAATCTCCTCATCAGCAGTCTCACACCACAGGTGGAAACTTCAAGCTTTATTTAATCCGGCAATTCAGCGTTAATATTTTGATCAACTCGGTAGCGTTCGCAGACACGATGCACGCAAAATATATGTGCAAGATCGACACTTCTTGCAGCGACAGATTGCGTTTAAATAATCACGGTTGGCTTTCACACAAGAACACCACGTGTTGCTACATTAGGAAAGCGATTGCATTACATTTCATGACATTTCGCGTTACGTTAAGACTTAAACAAATAGTTCAAAAACACAAGCGTATACGTGGTATACGCTAAAGCATAAGTAAAAATACAATAATACATAAATAAAAAAATAACAACTAATAAAATTCTCATTCAACAAGCAAATCGTTACATAACGGTCAAGACGTAAGTCGTAATCGTTTTTATGTCATCTTATACGGGCCAGAACATGGTTCATGTTACCTTTACTCTCTTTCAAATTACTTCCGTAATTATATTTCCAATAGATCGATTCTTAGGGAATTTCACGCGTAAGATAAAAAGAGAACCAACGTAAAAATGTACACTTTTATTTATTCATTTTATGGCAAACGTTTCGGAATGTTTCAATTCCCTCTTCAGTGCTGAAAAACATACAAAAAGGTCAAAAAGATTATAAAAACTTAGAAAACAAAAAGTTCATAGAAGTTAAAAAAAATTGCAAACAAAGCATTTATACAACTTAAATCCTACTGATAATTCAACTACAGTACAAACGATCATTCTCATTGGCTCATTCACCCACCTTACCAGTGCATACATTCATACATTTACACATGGGAACCTAACAAACATCATCCTTTCAGAATAAAAAATTTCTCCACTCTGTGTAACACTAATAACGAAGAATTTCTTCAAATTTTAGAATCTTTGTTCATATATACTCATAAACCTGACTTAAATAAAGACTTGAGTGCCGTGAAACTGAACATTGCGTCAACCTACTGACATATTTCTGTGTGTATGTATGTATGTATGTATGTGGAGTGTGTTTGCGCGCGTCTGTTTGTTAGGTTCCCATGTGTAAATGTATGAATGTATGTACTGGTAAAAGGGTGGGTGATTGAGCCAATGAGACTGATCGTTTTTACTATAGTTGAATGATCAGTAGGATTTAGGTTGTATATATGTTTTGTGTGCTAATTTTTTTGAACTTTTATGAACTTTCTGTATTCTAAGTTTTTTTGATATTTTTGACCTTTTTGTATGTTATTCAGCACTGAAGACGGAATTGAAACATTCCGAAACGTTTGTCATAAGAAGAAATAAATAAAAATGTATATTTTCACGTTGGTTCTCCTGTTCATTTTACTTCCATAATTTTACCAAGTCATAATGACGTTGTAAATAGCCAGACGTTTCTTTCATGACTATTCACAGAGTCACCGTCATTGTCACATCTTTTTAGTACCGATGTCGTCTCTCTGTTGGGGTCTTTGAATCTGAGACGCCTGACGTGCGGCGTCTGAGTCAGCATTCCTAGCATGGGGTCGACGCCTCTCAGAGTCTGGTGAACACTGTGCAGACCTTGACTGCGGTCGTCGGCCCTGCATCATCGTGCAGCGTTTTCTCTGCTAGTCTTTGTCTGCAGGTAAAGATAGGTCTTTGTCTCATTATTCTCAGATGGCACACGCTTTACCATTCTCATTATTTAGCACATTAATTGCCATTGTATATTTCACCATCTTTTCACTGCCTTGTACTAGTCGTACACTCTTTTTCAATCCCTACTCTTTCAATACAGCGAATTGTTCTCTCAATAATGGATCCCTTGATCCGAACTTTGTCGACACTAGTGCCGCAACGATTGTCTACTTATTCTCTATAACCACAATGTCGAGTTTTACAAAGGTGTTCGGCGTACTTTTGGGCAAAATTGAAACGCACTTCTGACCAGCAACAGTCACATGATGCTCTTCCTGCCCACACAAAAAAACAGGGATCACTAGTTGGGCCAGGTTTGCACTGATCGCGTTGCCGCAAATTACAATTGGCATTTACATGTCCTGCATTATTGCACAAGCTACAGAAGGCAAGCCCTTTTTAATGCTTCTAAAATGACTAGAAAATTGTCTCCAGTCCTCTGCTCGAACTACATGGCCTTCAAGGTAATCTATGGTTCCATAATGAAATAATTTACTCGCACAGGTTTTGGGGTTCCTCGATTAGCTTACGCCTCCTGAAAAACAGTTATTCGCAGTGTGACAAAATATTACTTGACCTAGGCATTGCCGCAGCTAATTCTCTCGCGACTACGCTGCTCACAGCTGTTGAGACACTCGGGCTACCAGTTGTTTTCGTAAAGCTCGTCATAGTTGTCCGTGGTTGGCATAGTACTCGGTCCAGCAGCGCTGGTTACAGAAATTTCAGGTATACTTACATGTCTGTTTACCCTATAGTTATTAATTTGATACCAAGGTTCCGATACTCTTCCACGGGATGTCTAAAAAGTATTACTTAACTCATTAATACAATTTTAACACAATTGAACCTCTCGCACCATACAATAGTGACTAAACAACGAAAAAAACAAGTTTCATAACAAAATTACTACCGATAAAACTCCTGTAAAAATATAAAAAAATCGCCGCGTCAGTCACTTTAAATTTGCTTCTACAAAACTCAAGTGCCACTGCAACGGTATGCCCTCAATGCGACAATGCAAAAGACAAAAAAGCGCAAGCGGCTCGGAGTTACTGACTGCAGAGTCAAGGCCAAGTTGCCTGTACGCACTAGCTGACGATAGCAAGAAACAAACTACTGATACAAGATGTATGCTTCCCTGCAACGGTATTGTTGATGCTTACGTAACTTGAAATTGAAGTTTTTGAGGTTGTCGCACGATGTCGCATGATATCTGTAGTCGTTGTAGATGTTACCCCCGTTCCTGTAGTCACCCTTAGCAAAACGTAGCGTCACTGTACGTTGTAACGTAACGTTGTAGATGCTGCACCGTTCCCGTAGTCGCCCGATGCACGATCCAAAATTACCACGCGATCCAAATTCGCCCGTAGAGATGAAGGTTACACTGTTGTTATTGTTCCTCTGGTTCAGTTGGTTAAATACGTTGATATGTAGTACTCTGACTGCTCTGTAGTTCCTCCTCTTAGCCGTTATAATTTACTGTTGTGACGTCTCGAGTTACTTCGTCACGCGATCTTCTTCACAATCTTCTGTTGGCTTCTTCGAACACTTACTGGCCACCACATATGCCTTCGGTTGAGGCGTCTTCGAGTTAGGGTTAGTAAAGTAGAGAAACGTTGGTCTTCGTAGATAACGTTACTGGTATTCAGGAGCGCAAGGTGGCGGATTGATGCTGTTTACAGTAGGGAGAGCGCGGACCCAATGCAAGTCTTAAGTTGCGATGGATGCTTTTAAATACTTGGGTAAAGCGGGGTAAAGGGGGCGCACAAGTTGACCAGTGTTCGAGCTTCGCCCCAACTTCGCGCCACGTTAGAGTTTTGGGACCTTATTATGAACCTTGAGCCTTGAATCATGGGACTTTGGAATACCAACGGGATTCTTGAGTTTCGTGCACAGAGACTGACCATGAATTTCTATATGTTTACATTCTGGGTAATCACATGGGCAGAACTAAACGGTTTTTTTATTTATTTCTAAAATAAATTAATAATTTTACTCGACCGAGCGATCTAGAAAGCTTGGGCATCACCTAAGCTCTATTTCTGTTTTGATGAGTGAAAAACTCCATTTTCATACTAAAGCCGATACACGATAAGTCAATATAGGTCACTTAGACGGCTGCCAAGGAGCTCTGACTTTACGGCAAATAATTTATTTCTTGGGGCTTCTTGAAGGATCACATTTTTAAGACGCCTCCTACGGACTTGCAAGGCATCCGGAGCTGAATAACAATAAATTTAAAAATTTCTGAAGACAATCCGAAGATATTTAGAGATGTATTTAGGCAAACAATAGAACATCTCAAAAAATGTCTGAAGAACAATCGCAAAACGTAATGAAATTGAACAAAAGAACTCCGACAAACATTTCATTTATAGATTAGTCTTAGAAATAGGAAATTTATTAAATTATACACGAAAATGAGCAATGCCCTCTTGATATTTCAATACCTTATGTCTTCTTCGACAGCTTGTGACGCGTATTTGTTTGAAAGAAATTTCTTAATTTGCGAATTAATAACACTCAGCAGATTCATCAGAATGGTAGAGCACAGTGGTAGAAAAACCATTATCAAAAGTTGCCATCCTTGAGAGTTTCAACGATTCTATACTCCGCATCTGGTGTTTAAGTTGAGAACTGACGACGAAATAAAAGGCCTACTCCAGGAGAAGTGGGCCTTTACCTGGCCGCATATTGAATGCAATAATCGTGTGCCTCTTGGATTGTAAAGCGCGTTGCTCTACATAACGATTGAGTATCAAGACGTAATTTGTGTGAACATATTTTGGATAATAACACAATGCGCAACAAGTTCTAAACATACGATCTAGTGAACAGGTACTGTCTACGAAGACGAGTCCAAAGAAATCATCAAAAATTACGAGTTTAGAATTTCAAGTTATTTGAGACGAATATTGGCAAGTATCTCATAATAAAACTAGACGTTTCGGATCATAAAAAAATTCATCATGAAGCAATCGAAAATTGAAAAAAAAATGAATTTAGGTGTTAATAATTTAACGATTTACTATTTCTGAATAAACCAAAAATTAAATATTGACAATAAGAAGATAATAAAAACAACTAACATAAAATTTTTCAGCATAGTGGGGAATGTTTAGCCGCCTAGTAGAATTCATTTATTGACGGACGATTTTTAAAATGTACTAGAACATCGACTCTGAACTACGGCGATGAAAACTTTTAGAAATTGTGTTTGTAAACCCAGGGTTTTTATTTAAACACTGCTCTCTAATAGACGAGTGGGAAGGCTTCATCAGGTTATTGTATGGGCGAAAGGAGACCGTCCAGTGTTGTGAACACCTTTTGTGAGTCGCAGGCGCAACGTACTTCAAAGCACGGAGCAGGCATAACGTAACATGCGTAACATTGCAGTTTCACCACGGTGAACATTTATAGTCATTTAAATTTATATACTATGCAAATGATATCAGTAATTATTGAACGATAAAGTTTTGACAGTACACTTATGCTCATGAGAGGCCATCAACTTCTTTAGTTCAATCACTAACGATATTTACGCCATTTATTTTGTAATTTAACTCACTGAATCTCAGCATATGTATGAAAACTCAGCTATGATACAACACAAAATAATGAAATAACAGAACAGGTTCTCAAAAACTTTGACAACACCATTGTTTCAAGAGAAGATCTGGTAGCGCAGCAGCCGTCTGCTGCCACATGCGTAGTGCTCTGCCCTAAAATCTACATAATTGACCTATATTGTTCCAACTTCGTTTTTCACATTTCTATCGCAACTAGGGGAACGAAAATGCATTCAGATACGTAAAATTCAATTCCAAAAAATTTGCTTCTATAAAAATTTTCGATTTTCGCTATAGTTATTGCGCGCACCTCAAATTATTTATTTACTTGCGTAATTCTCTACTCCTTCTACAATTTTCAACGTAGAAGCTTATTTTTGGTCTCATTTGATGCTGAAAGACTGTGGCAATTGGAAAATAAAGGGTTATTTTGAATTTCGAATTATAAAATATTTATTGATAAATTTGTCCACATAAATGATTTTTTTTTCAAAACAGTCCCAGATTTGTCACCATAAAAATCTATTTTGGGTTTCAAATAAAATTCTGCTTCTTTACGCTGTTTCCATTGTCTTATCGCGTCAAATGGGACTAAAATCACGCTTCTACGTTGAAAATTGTAGAAGAAGTAGTGTTCCGTGCAAGTGTATGCATTAATTTATATATACGCAAAAAAGTTATCAGGAGGCTTCCTAATCTTAAGTAAAAAGGAGAGAACTAAAAATATCGTATGAAATATTTACTCGAATTAAAAATTGCAAGTAAAACAATAGAATTGAACGTTTCGAGTATTCGCTCATCTTCAGCAAAGCAAATTTACCTGAAAAAACTTCGAATGCATAAGAAAGATGATGAACTGAAAAATCACTAACCTTAAAAACTACCTGTTAACTATTGACAGCGGAAAAGAACTAAGTTGGTTGTTTAAAACCGGTTTATTTCTTAAAATAAATAGAGACTCTAAAATCCATGAATCGAAGATAAATTTAGATCTAGTAAGAATTTTAAAATTACTGATGTCAAAGGGGCTATTACAATGCTCTGAATGATCCCTAATAGCTGAATGCGGAGGGCTAGATAAAATATTTCCTGTGAATTTTTCATAAGAATGGTTTTTTAACTCGACTTATAGATTCTCATATTGGTAAATTTTGGGAAAAAAGTTCAACAAACTGCCTTCTGTGGAATCAATCTGTGAGGATAATCGCTTTGTTTCGTTTCCGTGTTTTTGACCTCAGTCGGAGGAAATGAAGAAATAAATTTTAAATTTGTTTGTCAAATACTTTCCGGGAATAAACTTGAAGGTGGTTTTAGTTAATAGTTTCAAAATAGGCCATTTTTTGTTTCAAAGACATGCTTCCTACCGCGATGCAGGCCTCCCTAATTTACAAATTTTGTTGTGCACGATGTGCATCTGAGTACGTCGGTTTGACGTCGCGTACTCTAGGCTGTGGGGTGGCTGAGCATCGAGGTTGGAATTCCCGCACAGGAAATATTTTATCTAATGCTTTGCATTCAGCTATTAAAGGATTATTCAGAGCATTGTAATAGTCTCTTTGACATCAGTAATTTTAAAATTCTTACTAGATCTCAATTCACCTCCGATTTAAGAATTTTAGAGTCCCTATTCATTTTAAGAAATAAACCTGCTTTGAACAACCAACTTAGATCTTTTCAGAATAAAAAGCAAAGCAAAAATCGCTACACATTAAGTCATTTTTTATTCAAAATGGTCAAATAAAACTGAACGTTTCGGACTAACTGTCCATCTTCAGCAAGAAAAATTTCTGTAAAACGAAACCAAAGAGAAGGAAATTAAAGCACTAAAGTATATATACAAAATCTAAACTTTGAAAAAACACAAACAACGGTAAAAAATATGTTAAAGAAAAAACTGAATTAAGTATTGGCAACATGAAGAGGGAAAGCACTTTGGGTTTCATTGAGAGCAGGTTTCATTTTGTAAATATAGAAGGATTCGAGAAGGCGCAGATCTGTTCTGTAAGAGGTACCGGCCAAGATTTTAAAATCATTCAAGGAGACCGGAACATTGCACTCTTCCGCATGAGATCTAACAGAGGACAGTGGGGGAGACCCAAGAGGAAGACCAGTTCTGCAACTACGCCCAGCATGCTCGAAAACTCTAGTCTTCAGGGCACGGCAGGTAGAACCAACGTACCGCGATTTACAACGTGAACAACTGTATTGGTACACCAGAGACGAGCACAGTGAGGGTGGCAGTTTGTCTTTGAAACGAAAAAGAGAACCAATAGTAAAATTATTCACGAGGATCATTTGAACTTTGAGTTACGGGAAAACTTGTTAATAAGGGGTTTAACATCCTCCCTTAGTTTCCATGACATCTCCAAAATACGGAAATTTAACATAGAAAGCTTGTTGTGCACAAGATTGAACAGATTGAGAGTTTTCATAAATTTTTGATTGAAATCTATTAATATGCCTGTCAACAATAGAAGAAGGAAAGCCGTTTTTGGCAAAATATCATCGCAAAAAATCGAACTCTTTGTGTAAGTATTGAAAGTTAGAATACACATTAAACGCTCTATGGACGAGAGTACGAATGCCGCAAACCTTAAAATTGTATGAACAAAAGCTGAAAAAGCTGGTCCCGAGCCCAGAAAAAGTTTTCTTTCGGAAAACAGAGCACTGAAAAGTATTGCCAACTCGCTCTACACACGCATCAAGAAACGGCAACCTATCGTTTTCTTCGTCTTCCCTAGTAAATCTAATATGGCTATGACGAGAATTTAAATTTTGGAGGAAGTATCAGCATGAGCCTTATCTCTGAACAAAACAAAGGTGTCATCAACATACCGCTCGTAAAATACCGGCCTAAAAACAGGAGGACATTCTTTTAACCAGTTTTGTTCATGGTGGCACAGAAATATATTAGCAAACGTTGGGCCTAAAGGTAAACCCATGCCCAACCCATCAACTTGCCTATAATATTTACCATTGAACACGATTTTAGCTTTGCTTTTTATTCTCAAGCTGAGAAGCATCAATGATGGAGTTATTTTAGTTTTTTCCAGTTGTCAATAGTTAACAGGTAGTTTTTAAGGTTAGTGTTTTTTTGATTAATCGTTTTTCTAATTCATTTCATGTTTTTTCAGATAAATTTGCTTTGCTGAAGATGAGCGAATGCTCGAAACGCTCAATTTTATTGTTTTGCTTCCAATTTTAATTCGAGTATATATTCTATTTGGTATTTTTAGTTCTCTCCTTTTTACTTAATTTATATATATGTAGGCCTATGTTTGCAAAATAATTTTTTTATTACGTAAATCCAAAATCTTTAGAGATACCAATGTGTTCATAATTCAATTTTATACAACTGTATGCATTTTCGTTTCCCTAATTGCAATAGAAATGCAGATACTGAAATTTGAAAAATTAAGTAAAATTAAGAATATTTAAAACTTTTTAGGTAAATGTATCTAAAAATTTGTTATAATTCGAAATTCAAAAAAATCCTTCATTTTCCAGTTGCCTCAAATGAGACTAAAATGAAGCTTCTATGTTGAAAATTATGGGAGTAGGGATTTGTGCAAATATATGAATAATTTTATATGATCGCGCAATAACTTTTTTCTGTTGCGAGAATCGAATATTTTTTTGGAAGAAAATGTGTTTGAAATTCAATTTTAAATATCTGTATGCATTTTCGTTCCCCTACTTGCAGTAGAAATGCAGAGAGGGAAATTTGAAAGAATAAGGTAAGATCCAGGGTATTAGGTCCCCTATTAACGAGTATGGTCTCTACATCACATAGATTAATTTTTAACAATTCCGGGAAAATGACCTAAAACTACATCTTAACTCACCTGAACACACTTCAATCTTTCAAGTTTTCATCGAAAATGTGTTTGAAGAAGGAATAGCACTGCATGATTCTAATTAACGTTGGACGGTGAGACTTTCTCGGTCCAAACGAACGCATTGCTCTCGATATTTGTTTATAAATTAAGTGATAACCATTCTTCATTTCTTGCTCAAAGTTTTTCACAAAAAATAGACTCAATTCAGTTTATTAATTAACAATATTTATTACATTAAAACCAGTGTATCTAAAAGTGAATGAAAGAATTGAAAATGAATCAATATACGTTATTACGCTTCATGCCTCTAGCGTTATTACGAATAGCGTTATTACGTTATTTATTCATGCCTCTAGCGAATAGTGTTATTACGCTTCATGCCTCTTGCTCGACTGAATTTGTATTCAGTCCTATAAAAAGACTCCGCAATATCCAAAGCCCTTATGGTGTATTGACAGTCCTTTGTCACGGTACCTGGAAAGGGGCGACCCTCCGAACACTGTAAGGAGAATCAGGTCAAGAGGGGATTTTAGCTTTCGGCAAAGAAAGGTGGTGTCATAAGGGAAATGAGATAAGTAAGATTTACCGAAAGAGGGAAATAAGAGCTAAAGAGCTAGAATAGACTTCCTATACAGAAGAAGTTCGACCTACATGAAGGCAATAATGACAAGTGAGATATTATTTTTTAGAGTCAGGTGGCAGTTTTGCTTGGTGATAAGATTGGGCACACGCATGCAACAAAAAATTATGCAATTCACCTGTGATCCCAATGAAAAAACCTTGGGCAAAATGTGTGGGCACAGAATAACGTAAAAATACAAAAATACGAAAAGAAGCACCCGAATTGTGAATCGCAATACTGTGGAACCTTCAATACAGTAGTAATTGTCATGGAAACAAAAGACACATTACACAAAGGAAGAGACCTGGAAAAGAACTGTACACAGAACACTGAAGAATAGAACACAGCTCATTCCCAAGTAATAAATTGAAATAACTGAGCACTAATTTTCAAGCAAATTTTCTTGATCGACCTTGAAACTTGCACACGCTTTTTGGATCTATTTCTATTGTTACTTTGTTAATGACCTGGCATTAAAAACACTTGGAACTCACTCTTAGAAACGTAATTCGTAAAATTGAACCACATTCCTGATGGTGTTCAGGAATTTCTGGTGTTGCTTAACTATCTCACACCTCTACTTATCCTCAGGAAATATAACTCGACACTGTCGTTGCATGTTCTTCACTCGTGCTGAAAATGCAGGCGTTTTTGATCTGGTCAGAGGCTGCTGTCGTTAGTCCTCTTACAATTTTAACCCTGGGCAGTGAAGCGGCTTACTGGTCACCAAAAATTGTTAATGGGAATGTTATAAGGCATAAACATGACATTTGCAGTGACCGGGTCAGTCGCCATTTCAATTTTGATGCGATGCGAGTATTTGGAACAATTCCTCATAGAGTGACAATGGTTAGGAGCACTGAAGGTGTGAGGAGCTGTAATCGCATGGTTAGCTGACTGAGCCTAAAGGGCCGTTTACACTAGGGGACATTTCGGCCGTGCGAGGCTCACCACTCAGGCTCATATTTGTGTGTGTTTATACGAAATTTCCTATTCGCTCTGATCGAATTCGCAATCCACGACACGCAAAAGCCTCGTAACTACCGTGGCGAATAGTGAACTTCGTATAAACACACACAAATATGAAACTCAGTGGTGAGCCTCGTATACACGTGTCGCGCCTCACGGCCGAAATGTCCCCTAGTGTAAACGATCCTTTAGACGGTCTAGCTGCCATTTCTATAGTTTGCAAGGCCGATCAGGGAATCAAACTATAGAGATGACGAGGATAAGGGAACATGTACGTTTGAATGGTAAAAACTCGAAGGAAAGCTCTTGAGCAGTTTTGAAATAGGAAGGTTTTATTTCAGCGGCCTCAGATATTAATAGAGATTCTTGAGTCAGTGTTTCACCGGTGACGTGTTTTTGTGCAAGCTATGTGGTCACCATCAACACAATGTAGTTATTGAGTTATTCACGCCAGAAAGGTACTCAATGAGTTGCAATGTGGCGCTTTATCGGAGTGGAGTGAATTTTCACCTTACGATTAGAGCAAAGCTAGCTCTTTTTAGCTATTACCTCAGGTACGCTTCATTGTAATCAACTGGCGGAGCCATCTGGGATCAGTTCATAACTCGTTATCTCTATAGTTTACATCGCCGAGATAAACTGCCTTTTTTGAATTTCATTTGCGAATGTCATGTTCGTGTGCGCACACTCAGATGTCTCTCTGGCCCTTCTGAGGACAATGTTTCATCACCATAAACTATACGTTATAACTATCTTCCTAGCGATTCATTTATCATATTAAAAATATATAAATGAATAATTTAGTGCATATGTAGCGCCAATGCATTAAATGGAATTATAACGTTAGTAAGACAGTCAAATTTAAGCAAAAATTTAATCCACATTTCTTTCGAATAGCATCTGATTATTTTTTTTCTTTTTAATCCACTGTTTCCATCATAGAAAGTAAACTAAATTGAATAGGAAGATAAGAGACTCATTTTCCGATTGTGCATGAATAATTGACTAGAGATGGAAACTGAAATCACAACTGAAAGCACTATACAATGGTCTTGAAATCTGAAATTGATCCCAGATGGCTTCGCCAGTTGATTACAATGAAGCCTACCTAAGGCCGTAGCTGAAAAGAGCTATCTTTGCTCAAATCGTAAGGTGAAAATTCACTCCGCTCTAATAATGCGCCACATTGCAACTCATTGAGTACCTTTCTTTTTAAATATGCGGCGTAAATAACTACATTTTGATGATGGTTACGGCATCGTTATCCCAAACACACATCACCGGTGGGACACCGACTCAAAAATGTCTATTAATTTCCTAGGCCACTGAAATAAAACATACTCATTTCAAGACCGCTCAAGAGCTTCCCTTCGAGTTTTCTACCATTCAAACGTACATATTCCCTTAATACCGATAGTGTGAATCTCGTCTTAATCCCGCCTGAATTTGTCATACTTCTCCGTGGAGAAATACATTTTCTTTACTTTCTCCCCCACTCGCAGCAATACCCTGCTTTCCTACTTTTGTTAGTTTTTCTAAAAGAAAGAATTTGAATTTCTGCTGCTGACTCGTGAGAACCATGTTATTTTCGTCACTAAGATGTCATCTAAATGAATAATTTTTTGTTACTCGTTTGCACTAAAGCATGAATCTTGCGTTGATGTCCCGTAAGATGATTTTATGCCCTATTTCTAATGTATCATACATTGCTCTTTTGATGGACACTGAGTGATGGCTACTTTTTCCCTGTGCAAATCTACAAAGATCATTATAGTGCAGGAACGCTGTAAGAAAATTTCGTTTTGCTGACATGAAGCGATATCAGACTTCAGGTGAGATGCTTTTGTTTGTCTTGTGCATTAGCTCCTACCTCTGCTAGCGTTACCGCTCGAACGGTATGATAAAAAAAGCTGTACCTATAGCCCTATAAAATTCGAATGGTTTACACGAACTACACCTGAGAATAATCCCCTCGGATTCAATAAGTTATAAGGAAAAATTTATATCAAACATACAAATGCAAAATTTAAAAGCAACATTATGATAGAAGACATTCAAGAGAGGTGATATTCATGTCAACCTTCCCAAGATATTAAAATACAACACAAAACAATTGCTAATGAACTCCAGAAGCAATCTCTCATTCATGAATTTTATGCATGAAGTAAAACATATTGCTTAACAGCAAATATTCTCTTATGAATTTTTAGGAACATTAAATATTCAAATGTCTCGTCGGCGAGTCCCGAACGCTTAGTCGTATGGTACCTCAAAAAGTTGGAAAAACTCTTGCAACTTCAACGCTTGAAGGTACAGGAGTATTCAGTTCTTTGAAAATGTTTGAGTCTATTGAAAAAACCGTTTTCGAACAAGATTGCCCCATGAGCACTGCTGCAAGGCCATTCTTTTACGAACGCTGACACTTCATCAATAGTAATTTCGTTTGGAACAAATATTAGACTGCCACTCGAGTTGCGAGAATTGAAGAAAATAGTTTAGTTACCCTCCTAATTGCCCTCTAAAGTAGCCTTTAAAAGAGCGATCGACTTCGAGGGAAAGAATTCGCATGTGAGTCATGTTTTTTCTCTCGTTCATGTCGTCAGGATTTTTTCTCTTAGCCGGTTTAACAATAAGATGAAAAGATTACCGAGAGTACGAAGTTATTATTGTCAAGTACTTTCTACAATTTTGGTTGGGTCTCCCTAAAGTGCGCGTCAGCCAAAGATGAAGGTTTTTTCGCTTCTAGAAGCTTCATAAAGCTCACATTTAGAGGTGGAAGCAGTAAGTCCAAACGCGCATTTTCTCACCGTGCAATACATTCAAAGACCGAGTTTGAGGTTTTATTAGAGCAACGTAACGACTAATGTATGAAAGCTCACTATTTATAAATTTTATGTTGTTTAGTACATGACAAAAACGAATCGTGGTGCTATAGCAAAGAATAGGAAGATAAGAAATGAATACTTGTTCAATAATTGAATGGGTGCCGAATGAAGTAAGTGGGTCTTAAGAAAGGAAAGGCTTTGGATTCAACGACACCTCCAACGCTCCTCCAGCACCGTGCCACGATCACTGTCGCGGGAGACCAAAAAATTAACAACTTGGGACTATTTGGCGTTAAAGCTGCTCGTAAATATTTTTAGTAAAAATATTGGCCAATTCAGCGATATTGTAATAAATTCCATGCTTCGAAATTAATAGGTCCTTAAGATCATGCACGTAAATTTTGAAATTGCGTCATGGGACAATTCAAATTATTGGTGAACTCGTAACCCGTGGAAAATCATGCACAAGCCGTGAGTTCAGTCGGTGTAATTAAAACTTTTGTAATTTCTACGAATAGTTGTCTCAGACTTATTTAACAGTAGCTAAAGTAAATTCACCAATTCTAAATGCAAAATAATATTAGTTTTATATGTATTGTTACATTAATAAATGGAGCATCAATCTGAAGTGATACCAAGTCATCCGATATTAAATGTTAAAAAATTGCAATACAAATTTGAAGTAACGATTGAGTCAATTTATAGCTAAGTAACGCTATTTAATGTTCTCCCGTTATTTGAAGGTGAGTGAGGCAGGCTGCTAAGAACTGCAATTGAAATCACTAACGTAAAATTGTGGCGTTAACCAATATGGTGACTCCAATCAGTTAAGCACCCGAACTCCAGTGGCGAAGCAGATGTTCAAGAAGAGAACATAATTTTTAAGTACACTGCCCTTTTATTTAACTACATTTAGAAAGGATGATTTCAGTTTTATTTATTCTTAAGAGAGAAATGGCTAAAAATTGACCATTAAGAATACCTGCAGAAAAACATAAATTTTTCATCACAGCAGCTTCATGAAAATTGATAAAACAATTTTATCTGGCTATGGACTCTTGAAAAGTATACCACCTAATAGTGTTAAGCTGTGTTCCATCGTTCTGTACTCCACTCTTTTCATTGAGGCTGTGCTTTGAGAGAAGTTGACCTGCATAACTTTTTGAAAGTAGAACGACTAGACAAGGCCTTGTCGGAGTCTCAACACGCAGCTAAATTGGGAGTGGGCTCATCATGTCCTACGTGTTCTGGCAATGTGTAGATTTCAGCAGCATCGGCTCTTATCTGTAACTGAGAGTAAGACAGATGAACTCTAAATCATTTTCGCTAGTTGAAGTCGAAGTCTGGTGATCTGCATCTTTACTTCTTCCTTTCTCATCATCACATAGATCAACAGTTTGACAAATCTTTGAAAAGTACACGAAAAGTATTTTTTATCGTGACAAAAAAACAATGAAGATCAACAGTGCAACATTTCCCACACACATTTGTACATTGTGTGTCAAATAAATAATTATATTACATTTTCCTAACTGTGTCAAAAACTAAAAGAAAATTTACGAAAAATTTTCGGGGAATGTCGTGCGTATACAGTGAAAAAAGCGTATAGATTCTCGCCATGTAAAAAAACTGACGTAATATTGAATCAAATAATAGTGTTTTCTGTGGGCAAAATTAGTAATGAGGTGCTATAATTTGTGCTCAATATGGATTACCATTGATGGTTGGCCGTTCCGAATAGGACATAATTACCTTTCAATTTGCAAAAAGTAAAACTACCTTGGAAATGGCTAAAATGATGTGTAGATATCACTGAACTGGAAAAAAATTCTCGGTTATTTTAAGAAGGTACGTCAGAGGGCTGATACTGGTTAATCGGAAGCAGTTTCACGCCATTCTATGCAACGAATTAAACGGGAAGCCATGAAGAGTCGTGTACAGACATGGGAAGAAATTTCCAAGAGCGATGGTTTGACAAATGAAACGAAAAGTGCTCGATGTCGTTTTTTAAATGATATTGGTCAGAAAGAAATGATGTCAATGCTAGTCTCCATTGAAAACCGACTGAAATAGGCCGAGGACATTTAGATTTACTAATCGGAAGTTTTGTTTACCGTCGAAACGCATGCTGCTCTTCATGACCTGGGTGGATGAAGCAAAGAAAGAGTGGTGCATAGATGGAATCGCCATCGTCGTTTGAGGTGCCAAAAAGAAAATGGAGAAATTATGATTTGGACTGGGATTATCGGCTTAACCTTTGTTGGTCCATGGAAATTATCAGATAGCAATAAAATGATTCCAAATGCCAACATAGTTTCTTTGCACGAAGACCTTTAACAATAATTATTGTCGCAAATACAGAAAGCAATATTCAGAAAAAACTATTGTCATGCATGATAACGCTTTCTTGGATGAAGCACATAGAACTATGAAGTATTCCCAAAAATCTAAGGCTCTGTAACTTTTGAATGATGAGGGGACCGGCAAATTTCCCACAGTTAAACCCGATGGAGAACTTTCGGGAAATTTTTAAACGACAACGCTACGTAGATATGAACGCCAATTCAAGAACAAGGATGAGTAGTGGGGAGCCCTTCTTGACTAGTCAAGTAGAATTGCAGCACATGATATCGAAATTAACAAATTCCGTGGATCAATGATTATTTATATTATTTAAGCGAAAGTAACTCATATTTCATACTTCTTTAAATCGAAGGTTCATAAGGAATTTAAAAACGAGGAACACTGCTCGTAGGTTAAGCATTATTTAATATTACATATCGTCAAATCTACAAAACGTTTCGGAGTCCTGCTCCAGCCTCAGTAAGTACAGTCTGAAAAAACGCAAAAAACAAAAGTTCGTCAGACATGTTAAAAAGAAAATTGATAGAAAAACTCATGGAAAAACTTCCAGCGGATTAGAACTATTCATACTGTTTAAAACGGGTTTTTCTTTGGCTATGTACAATGATTCTAAATTTCATAGTTCTGAATCATTAAAAGCATAGCACAATATTTCAAATTGGTCTTCAGCGACTCTAGCACCACACTGCTCTTCATAGAGTCGCACAGACGAATGAGGCGGTTGCGCAAGAGGCCTCCCGGTACAATAACTTACTCCACGATTTTGGGCAATCCTCATATAAAACGACAAGGTCGTCATACCGACATAGCCTGATGTACACTGTAACAACGGGTTTCCCTCTTCCTTAATCTACACTAAATTTAAATTCCTTTTAATTCCTATATTTCATACTAGTTGAGGTAAGTAGGTTTGAAAGCACAGTTTAGGCCTTTTGGAGAATTTCAGCAATTAATGAACCATCTCCGAAAGCCCCCAAACCCATTTTTACAAATTCGCATTAGTAAAAATCTTTATACTCTTTAACTTTTGGTTCTGTTGTCTATAGATTTCAGAAGGTATCTTCAAAAAATGTGCTCGTTTTTTCTTTACCTTAGAAAATTCATTATGATTAACCTGTCTATTACAAATACAATATAAAAATTTCACACTACAATTACAAATCTAAAAGATTACCAAATGTATGATGAGTGTGTGCTTAGAAAAGTCTCAAATGATTTTTAAAATATAGTTATGAATTCCTATTATGTTTTCCATTTTTCTCTATATTATTTAATTTTACGAATACATCATGATGCAAAGAAATTTTCGGCTGCATAACATGATTAAGATTTCATCGTGTTACTTATGTCTCCTTGGTATGTGCTTGCAATTTAACATGAGAAATTCTTGCGATGAGTGGTAAAAATTTTCGGGTTCACTTCAGACGCTCTGTGGCGTGAGTGTCGGAAGGAAGGGTTGAAGTTTCACTAGAGAAAAATGAGTGAGATCAACCCAGATTTTAGTTACCCTGACCTAGCTAACCTCCTGCAACATTTTAAAAGCATAGATAGTCTTATAGTCTCGTTGTTTGAGTTAAGTAATAAAGAAATTTGTGATATTGCATGTTCGTTATATTCAATTTAAGAGAAATATAATAGCTCTTACGCGAAGAAAATGAAACACAAAAAGCATTTTTATGTTAACCCAATACTTATAAAAATTAATAATGCTCTGCATAAACTGAAAAACACATCGGCTGCTCATTTTAACGTTAATATGAAAGAAAATTCTGATGTGTATACAAAGCTGCAAAACCCAGATGTGAAAGTGAATGAAGAGGAAATCGTGAGTGTAGATGTAGACAGCGCCTGAAAATAAAGTGAAGTCGATGTTACTTATTTCATTTTTTATAAAAAGTGAGCTGTATTCTTGGCTGTTACGTCAACCTAATATAACCAAAGACTATTCAAGTATTATGTTCAAAATGTCAGTTAGAACTATCTAAAGTTATTTAATTCTAAACAGTTCTCTGAGAGAGTATCCATCTGCTGTAAAACTTCAATTGCCTTTTAATTTCACTGTGAAAAACATTGCCAAAATAAAAGAGTGCATCGTATGTAGTGAAGAAATAGAGTTGATTTGTCGTTCATAAGTATCGGAATTTTCCGATAATCAAATAGATTGAGTTCCTATGAAGAGTGAGTTGAGTTTCTTCAACAACTGAAGAAAAGGATCAACGGATAAAGCATCAGTAGGTGACGACGTCACACACTGTTTGAGGCGATACGTCTCGCACCTTTTGAGGAGCTACATATCATACACCGAGTGGAGAGTTACGTCATGCACCAACTGGAAAGAGCGTCTTATACCTATTGGAGATATACGTCACGAACCGAATGAAGAGAGAGTCATACACTTATTGAAGAACTACGTTATCAAGCATTTCGATACTGCTAATAGAATTTTTGGTATACAGATAGAATTTAGGATGAAGAAGATAACATATACAACTGCATTTCATTTCACTATTTTGAAACTAAATATCCAATGTTAATTCATTTGAGTAGATCGCACAGCAATTCATTGGAAAACGAATATTAAAATTTATCTTTACTTGAGTCGTATGAAGAGATTGAAGATATCTGCAGTTAACGAATTGAACTTTTATGGCTCAATTTTACATCATACCATTGTCAATATTTATTCAATGATGTCGAATTTTTTGCACTTGTAACGTTTCTAAATAAATTTGAGTGTCCCACAACTACTGGACTCACGTTTTTTCAAATAAATTGAAATTTTAATGTAATGAAAATGGTATATGATAAATCGTCGGATGTACGAATATTATGTAACAGCAAAAAAACACGCAAACATATAAGCTCTAAAAACACATAAAGAGAATGTTGACTTCATTTGATCCTGAAAAAAATAACACTTGTACTTAAAAATCCTTTAAGGGGACCTCCTACCCTAAAATTTACCTATTTTTCAATTTTTTTTTGCATTTCTATTGCCTCTAGGAAAATGCATAGAGATATGTAAAATTGAATTCCAAACAGATTTGCGCCTATAAAAATTTTCGATTTTCGCAATAAAAACAGTTATTGCCCAGACATATGAAATTATATTAGTGCAAAACACTACTTTTACATTTTTCAACGTATAAGAGTGATTTTGGTCTAATTCGGTGTCGAAAGACTGTGGAAACTGGACCATGAATTTCTTTTGAATTTCGAATTAGGAAAAATTGGTGAATTTATTTGTTTGAAGAATTTTTTACCTGTTCCAACTTTTTCAAATTCAAGGTTTTTGTATTTTGATTGCTAGTAGGTAAACGAAAACGCTTAACAATATATAAAATTGAATTCTGAAAAAATAAGCTTCTATAAAATTTTTCGATTTTCGCAGTAGAAAAAAGTTATTGTGGAAACATATAAAATGAAATTATTTGCTCAAAACATACTCCGTCTACAATTTTCAACGTAGAAACGTGATGTTGGTGTTATTCGAAGCGGCAGCAAAGCGGAATTCCGAATGAACTTCATATTAAATTTTATGACGAAAAATCTTCGACTTTTTTTAAAAAAAATTTTGATAGATGTAAAAATAACTTTGTTTTCTAAATCAAAATTCCAAAAAGTGATAATTATCTAGTTGCCACACTTTTTTCACGTCGCATGAGACCAAAATCAAGATTCTAAATTGAAAATTGTAGGAGTAGGATTTTGCGCAAATATGTATAATTTTACATGTTTGTACAATATCTTTTTTCTATTGCGAAAATTGAAAAAATTTCATGAAGCATATGTGTTCAGAATTCAATTTTACATATATGTATGCAATTTCATTCCCCTAGGTAAAAAAGAAATGTGAACCGTAAAATTTGAAAATGTGCGCGAGCGTTTACTCTTGCTTGCGTTCTCCCCCTGTTCCTCGCCTCTCGCAGCCTTTATAAGGCGTTGTCACCTTTCGGTTGATGCTCAATCAAAATCGTATCTCGTCCGCACCGCACCTGTCTCTCTCCAATAAAGATTCCACCCAAGAATACCCGAAGCGTTTCATTGGGCCTAGTACTGTGCGAGTTCACGACGCCGTGTGATACTTTTTCAGCTAACGAAGTTATCAAGAAGTGAAGAAGTTGAAGTTGCTCCTGTGCTGAAGATTTGCAGAACTTTCGACACATCTTCGATGACTGGCAACAGTAAGGATAACGGTATTTGGCAGCCTCGTCCATCGGTTCTTGTTCTGGGATTTAAAATTCCGTTTGCGGCGCTATTGGAATCATATGCGCAGTTTTCAACTTGGATTGATACGGCCTCTCCATTCCGTACTCGTGTTTTGCTGTTCGATGCAGGTGAAGATCTCGAAATCGTTTTAGAAATCACCTTTGGAGGAGCCGCTCCTACGACGAGTGATATGTGAGAGTGCAACAACTTCTAAGTGTACAACAACTCTAAGTGTTGATATTTTGCAACGGACAATAAGTGATACTCTAAATTAAATAAACTTTTGCATTGTTACCTACGAATACAACAGTGGTAGCTACTACACAAACTACGTCTACATTTACGACATTGGCGGTTTTTGCAGCGACGTCCCAGCCTCCAGTCCGACGTTTTGAGTTAAGTACAGAGCGTAGAATTCATCTGTGTGTGAGCACGTGCAGCTGTACCGACGGAGTGGGGAGAGGCTTTTCTGTGTTTTTTGTGTTAGGCTTTTTTTTTATGCGCTGGCCAAGGTTGCACTGAGTCGGTGAGCCTCTGTTTCATTGAGAGTTTCAGTCAGGTCTTAGATGTAGTGCAAGGCGCAGTTTGACGCGCATTAAGTGGATTACTGCGGTAAATTACCGCTCAAACGGATTATTTATTCGCCGAGTGGGGAGATTTCCCAGAGTAAGTGTAAATCTGTATCGTTGTGATTTGTATTGATGGTGAATGGCTCAGGTGATTTATTGATTTTTTTTGGTGTATTAAGGGTGTTTTTTTACTGTTTCGAGTTTTTCGCGTAAATTTCAGGGTGTGTGTTATTGATCGGGTATTGTTTAGAACGTATATTATTAAAATGATTTCTTAGAAGTGTGTTTATTGCCTAGTGTGAATTAACGGTGATGTGGAAGTTTGGACTTAAATATCTGTGTTAAAACAACTCATGTCAGACTCCTCTGATTCCGAGGAATTCATACGATCAGATACGATAAAAACCAGACGTGGTAGGATTAGCGTGCCGCGTTTTGCAGCTACCCAAACTACAGCAATGACTACTTTAGTAGGGGCCACTGCGCCCAGCACTAGTACTGGTAATACGGATAGGACACTTTTGGCCAGGGAAATTGCTGCCAATTTTCCTAGGGCTGGAACAATACTGTCCAATGCCGAGATACCTGTTTTTAGAGGGAGAAGGAGAAAAGAGGATCCGGAATTTCTTGAAAATAAAAGCTGGGGCACTCACATAATGAATCTAAAAGCTTACGTGTCTCTTCTGCCAGATGTGAGTTCTGACGAAAGCAAAAAAGAGCTCATTGTTCGGTCTGCCAATGAACAAGTAGGAGATTTTAATTCAGTTGTAAGAAAGTTAGTAAACTCAGACCTCCATTACACTTTCGAGGAAGTGATTAAAATCTTGGACGATATCTACGTGTGCTGGGGTGAAAATTCAATTCACGCCCTGGCATGCGATCTCAATGAGTTGCAGTTGATACGCAACGATGCTTTAGCAGCCCAGCTGGTCACTGCTTTTGCAAAAATACAAAAATTGTGAGAAAATAAATTGAATTCAAACACGCTGGGTTGGCAGCGTCATCCTTATTACCAAGCTTGTGCAAATCAGGCTGAACTGAAACGTTTCGTAGGAGACAGCGTAGTTTACAGTCTCGCGTTACCAATTTTGGGTCCCTTCCTGGACGAATCATTCTCGAAAAAAATTTTGAATATCAATTTAGCACATCAGAAGAACTGCTAGCGCGTTTGATAGCTACTGTTAGGAGTCAATCTGAGACAAAGAAAATCCTAGCGGTCCAGTACCCAACGCGGCACGATAAAGAGAGTTATTTAGCAGATGTGACAGATGGTCTGGAAGGATGCGTTGAAGCGCAGGACTCTTTGCAGGAGAGTGAAGTTTTCTACGGGAATTTCGGGAATTACGGGAACTACCGTAGGAATCGAGCAGGACAACGTAGGACAACTCCTAGACCCTGGTTGCGAAATCCTCGTGGAAGACCGAGGGAATTTAGTGGTTACGTAGGAGATAGAGGAAAAGGTTCCTTGGAATGCAATACCATGCGGACAGAAAGCAGTTCTAGTCAGGCTTCAGGGCAATTTGCGGGAGCTAGAAAGCGAGGTTTCCCATTCTGTAATTCATGTTCGATGGTTGGTCATTTTGAGTGTAGATCTTAAAGATGTCAGGTTAAAACGAGAGGAAATGGCGGGCCAGCGTGTTTCGCTTGTGGAGGTCCACATTTTGTGAAAAATTGTAAGGCTTCGGGAAGTGAGGTTAGGAGCTACAAAGCATATCTACGCGGTTGCAACACAAACAGAGGTAGCCAATCGCGTGGTAGAAATGAAGTGCATTTTGCAGATGCCGAACCTGATGCTCGGGATTTTTTATTGGAAGAGTAAAAGCAGAAATAGGTAGGATTAAGAACGAGATTGAGCCCGAGAGACAGAGCAGCGCTCTCGTAAATCCTAAAGCTGTGGTCGAAATTCCAGATACGCCCGAGACAATCAAATTTGAATCCTTCATTGATCCGTTGTTCAAGTGTGATAATAGGTACAAATTACTGCAAGACGAAGAGCTTGCGGATGATGGTCAACAACAAAACAAAGCAGTTGAGGCTTACTTCTCCACTAGTGTTGTGAATGGCAATTTCAATAAAAAAGGCGCTGGATTAGTTGCTTTTCGAAAATCTAGTAAACCTACGATAATTTTGAGTCGTAATGATCAGTATTTAAGTGCCCTTCTAGATAACGGCTCCGAAAAATGCCTAATTAGTTACGAGCATATCAAGGGCCTGAATGAGGAAATTAAGCCGAGTTGCCTGACTGTCACAGGTATTAGTAGTAGAAGTGATGTCAGTGGAGAAGTCGATTTGAATATTTCAATTCCTGGTACTAACAGAGTGCTTAAAACTAGTGCTTTGATTGTTAAAGATGCAAAATTTAATTACGATCTAATCCTAGGAAGAGATGTGCTGAGTGACGCCATCATTAACTTTAAAGACGGAACCCTCGTAGGGAAGGTGTTACTGTACAATTTAAGGAATTAAATGTGGAACCGGCACTAAGTAGAGAAGCTGTGATAAAAAGTATTGCAAACAGTGAATGTTTATTGTCTGATATAATAGTTGCCAGGAAGAGCAACAGAGGCAGTTACCGCGCGAAAAATAGTAACTGCCAGGAAGTAAAAAAAGCCGTGCCTGCGGTTGAGGCAGAGCAGAGCGGAAGGCGAGATAAAAAGCATACAAAACTAATAAAAAAAATAATTTCCAACAATTCGAAAAAGAAAAACCACAAAGTTTACACATTAGGAAATTAGAATTTATCTAACCTCTTAAACTTTTAGCACACACATTTTCCATTCTGCCTAAATTTTGCTGGGTGTTTGTAAAATTTCGCAACACTATTAATAAAAGCATACAATTACAACATTAGGATTATATAGGTTATTAAATAAACTTACTTCTAAAGAGAGACAACTACTTTCAATAATAATTCACTCATTTCAATAAACACTTCGTGGTTGCAAAACTTGAACGTTTTGTATGGTTTGTTTCGAGTTCGTAAATGATGTTGCGTTTTCTCATTTTTTTTATTATTTTAGCATTTAGTACTTCTACTCCGTGTTTTCAAACTAGGTTTGGACGATTAATTAATTAATTAATTTCATGATGAGTTTAAGTGCACATCCTTAAACCATGTGTCTGTTTAGGCTAGAGAGTTGCTTACCTTTAGTTGTTCCGAGTTGTTTACATTTACCTTTGAACAGGGCATTTTTACTTTCGTTCGCTTCAGCGGCCCTCGTTTTTGCTTGTGTTGCCGAGTTTATATAAATAATTCTAGGGTGGTATATTTTTTTTAATAAATCAATTCAAATTCATTTGTCACTATTAAATTATAACATGCGTGAGAGGCGGTGCGACTTTAAATACTTGCGTCAAATAGTGGTACTAAGTTGGAACGAGTGTTCCGTGTTGTATTCAATAGGAGGAATAAAACAATTTGAATTGATACTAGTGTATTGTAAGTTACAATTGTAAGTTGTAATGGCGGTTAGTTAGCTATTTTTTATGAAGTTAAGGTTTTCGCTTCCACGAGTATTATTTTTTTTTGGAACATCTTAGAGTACATTATTCTGCCAAGTTGGGAAGGTAATGTGCGCGAGCGTTTACTCTTGCTTGCGTTCTCCCCCTGTTCCTCGCCTCTCGCAGCCTTTATAAGGCGTTGTCACCTTTCGGTTGATGCTCAATCATAATCGCATCTCGTCCGCACCGCACCTGTCTCTCTCCAATAAAGCTTCCACCCAAGAATACCCGAAGCGTTTCATTGGCCTCCACCGTATAAAAAATGAGGTAAATTCGGTGATGTTGGGTAGGAGATCCCCTCATATATGAATAAACCATTAAATGTATTTTGTAACGTTTGTATTGTAGCTGTTGAGAACTAGCAAACATGAGAAGAAATTTAAGCATAAAAAGAACATTAATAATATATTATTATCTAATAAATTTTTCACCACCCGTAAAAATAAGCCTAAAAAATGCTGTGACATATGTGAAAAATCATGACAAATATTTATAGTTACAGAAAATTGTTAAAACATTTCCGTAATGTGTATGGATGTATATTTAAAAAAGTAACAAGCGATTAATAGAACGAGCTAGCAGCATGATTACGGATATATTTAAATTGAGCATCCTGAGGTATTTCTCAGAAACATTATACCTGAAATTAAAACAGTTATTAAAAGCAAAGATTCGAAAATGTCAAGTTACAACTTAATTTAAAGGTACAATTTTATAAAACAAAATTTTAAAATTCAAGAGATTATTGTGAAGTTTGGTTTAACCCTGGATACTTTATCGTAGCATCAAAGAAGTATGTAGATATTGGAAATTTACGCAAAGAGGTTGTTAAATGGAGAAATGGTTCTCTCAGGGGCAAAAATACGACCTTACATAGCAAAGTGCCTGCAAGTAGGGGACCTACATCCTCTCACTCACAAGATTCTAATGCTCAAAAGACAGGAGACTTGTTAACAGCTGCCAGTAACCCCGTCAAAGAATGTGTGTCACCTTCCGAAGCAACGTCAGTGAAGACTATGCAACCAATATCGCCGGATGAGGGAAAACATATCTGCCAAACCTCCAGCAATCATTTGAAGGTTCGAAGCAGTGAAGTCTCAGCCCGCAGCACCACAACCACCTGCTCCTCATCTGAACAAGCATAACAGCGTGCCAGCTCCCCAGCTCTGCGTCAACAACAACGCTCCGAACTGTCTGCCAGCGGCGGGGACACAAACACCAACCTCATCAGTGGTACAAGACAAAATATTTTTTATTAATAAGGACATTTCAAGCGTGGTAGACTTTTCTCATTCTCCAGATAATATGTTCGATAATATTCGCGCACAAACCGTAACTGGCAGTAAATTACCCCAGAGCGCAAGCTGTGAAATCAAAATAAAATTTCCAGTACAGAGCAATAAAAAAAACACTGTTGCTTCTTTTAATGGCTACTTGCACCCGCTTCAAATATCAAGCTCTCGAAAAATTCACGAAATTATTCACAATTTGTCTCTAACAGCAGCGTTTTTCAATAAATCCCTAAGACAACGTGAGCCTCCTAGCCCGTCGTCGATTTTCTCTACAGCATCGAACATTCAGAACCTAACCGAGCAACTTTTTACTTTAAATTCTCATATAAGTTCTCAAGACCTTGCACCTGTGGTACCTGCTAGTATCTCTTGTGAAATCGACTCCAATTGTCGAGAACCTTACGACACTTTGCTGCTAGGTGATAATATCCTAAGCACGACCAGAAGAAAGGACATCGATCGCTCGTGCTGGATCAAAACTGTTCCATCAGGGCACTTCGATGACCTTCTCCATACTGTAAATTGCATGCCTAGATTTAAAAATTATATACTAAGTTTTGATGGTCTCTGTCTCTCGCCCTCAGATCTTGCGCGAATCAAACAACAAATTGTAAGGAAGTACGCACTTTCTCGTATTTATATTGCCAATGCTTGCAGTGCAAACGAATTCAACAAAGCGATGCATTTTTGCAAAAACCTGGGTTTAAACTTGATTCAATTTCAAACTTACCCAGATAATGAAAATGGTGACGCACTCAATAACTTTCAATGGCCTCGGACCCAGGAAGAAAACTTCTGTTTTCTTCAACAACTCGCAATGAAATCAACATTGCGAATCATCGTGCCGTATTGTTCTCGTTTCAACAAATGTCGAGCAATAAATGGAATTTTAGATCATTCCAATGAATCGAAAAATTCACGAAATGAGACAAATAGTCTCACCTTAAACTTTCAAAAAGAATATCAGCCTATGCACATCACTGCACATGGTACACCAAATCCTTCAAAATTGACTGCGTCATCAAACAGAGCTCTGAATAACTCACTCACCCACAGCATGAGGAACGTGAATAAGCCTGAGCCTTTCCGTGACTCGATCTCAGACAAATATAATGTCAGTACGAAAAATAAATTTGCATTACTCGCAACAGACACAAATAGTGATTGTGACATGCCCTCCTTTTCAACCAATTCTCAACTTTCCAGTGAGTACGCAGGAACCAAGGAAAGTCAAGCGAATACCGATATTCAAAACTATTCCAAAGAAAATCAAAATATTCGAAAAAAATCTGATGCCTCTGCCGGGCCTCTGTCGAACGACCAAACCATGCAATACTGCTACCGAAAAATCAACAGTGAATCAAATTTGCACACGCGTTGCAGAGACACTGGACGACTTGAAACGATCGCTCAAAATGGAGCCTGCTTACACTGTAGGTGACGGACACCTTCACAACAAATATCGAAATGGAATTAAAT
Source organism: Morinoia aosen (assembly GCA_030386875.1). Lineage (NCBI taxonomy): Eukaryota > Metazoa > Arthropoda > Malacostraca > Amphipoda > Talitridae > Morinoia > Morinoia aosen. The sequence continues at coordinate 74,810,675 of CM059557.1, forward strand.
ATCTCTGAAAAAAGCCATCAAAACTGAGAGCTCCAGAAACAAGGACCAGTATGCAAAATTCGTTGACAAGAACAGTGTCAGTTTCGAACAACTCATCGATAAATACATCGATAGAAAAGTCTTCGATCACGCAGTTGGAGACCTCATACCCCAAATACTTTCTAATGTAACGAGAACACCAATTCACGTATTTGATGAAAGAGACAATGGGATTTGGAAGACGACAATCTCCCCTACATCAAATGCTCTGATAAACTGTCCTCCGGTAAACATACACCGGAAACAGGACCACTATAGCGCCCTCTTGAAAATGCGTGATGAAAATCGTGTTGCTCCCTCCCCCATTTTGTGACTAAATAACTGTGATCAAATTGAATTTGAAGCTGAAATCACAAACAATGAACGCGGCAATAAAGACCTAGAGACGAATACTAAATGCCCTGCAAGACCTAAAAAATGCAATAACTCCCCTAAAGATCTGCCTGTTGAGATAAATAATATCAAAATATTGCACATAAATGCTCGCAGTCTCAATGGTAAAATGGATGACGTACGAGTAATGTTGATCACTAACGATATCGATATTTTATGCGTATCTGAAACATGGTTCGATTCACGAGTCGAAAGCTCATATCTCAGCATTACCGGGTACAAATTGTACCGTTATGACGGAGTCAAGAGTAAGAGAGGTAGCGGTTCATGCATTTTCATCAAAGATGTCTACTCTACATCCTTAGTTCCGATAAAAGAAAAATGCGAAGACATAGAAATGGTTTGGCTCAATGTTCAAGTAAACAAACACAAGTCTTTCATTATCGGCAGTCTTTACAGACATCCGTCAGCATCTCTTCGTCCAACATTAGATTTCATTGAAAATACGCTTAGATCAATCTCTGCAGCCAAAAAGTCTTTCTATGTTTTCGGAGATTTTAACGTGTATCTGACAAATAAAAACAATCAGCTAAGCAAGATGCTGCGCAGGCTTAATCTTTCTCAAATGGTCCAAGAACCAACGCGAATTACCAACACTTCCAAAACTCTTCTTGACCTAGCAATTACAAACAATCCCCAAGCAGTACTCAGCACAGAAATCTTACCGTCCTTTTCTGATCACCATTCGGTAGAATGCCAAATCAATATTGCAAAAGAGAAACAGAAATCTAGTTACATTACATATCGCATGAAAAACCACTACTCCCCTGAAATATTTCAAGAAAAGCTATTAGACAGCTGGAGTGAATTTCAAGGCATGGAAAACACCGATGATGTCAATCTACAAGTTTCGCTTTTCACCGAAAATTTCGTATCAGCTCTTAACGAATGCGCACCTTTCATTACGAAGAAAGTTAAGCCAAGAATTTCTAAATGGATAACAGATGAGATAAAACATTTGAGCAGAGCTAAAAGAAATTTGCAGCGTGAGTACAAACTGAATAAATCAGACAGTACGCGTCGAAAATTATATAAAGATCATGAGAAGATCCTACGAAGAAAAGTTAAGGAAGCAAAACGGGACTACTTCCACAAAAACTCTTGGCGGCAAAACAAAACCCTAGAAGAACTTGGGAAATCATTAGAGAAGTTGCTCAGTATAAAAATTCAGACTGCAAAAGCACTTTTGACAACCCCTCAAAAATGGCGAATGACTTTAACACTTTCTTCTCAAAAGTTGGCGAAGATGTTTTCCATGAAGTATCCAGGACAGTTTCAGACACATCTACAGAGGCAAATCCGAGCGATGTTTCATCCCCTAATAGTAGCAACAAGTGGAGACCAAAGCCAGTTAGCGTCATAGAGATACGAAAAATCTTATACTCACTAAAGAATACCAAAGCGGCTGGACATGATGGCACAAGCCTCCAACATATAAAAGACAGCTTCCCTGTCACAGCACCCCTTATTCGCTTGATAATAAATACATCTATAGTCACAAACAAGTTTCCCGATCAATGGAAACTATCCATTATTAAGCCATTACATAAATCTGGTGATATCGACATAGCGTCAAACTACAGACCAATCAGTCTCCTGCCTGTTATGTCCAAAATATTAGAAAAAGTAATAAGAAACCAGCTCTCGTCTTACATAGACGAGTCACATCTACTGCATCGCAATCAATATGCATTACAGAAGGAATACCAGTACTCAGGACGCCCTGTTAAACATAACAGAAAAAATTTACAATGATATTGACCAAAAAAAAACTCTCTTACTATTGCTTGATCTCTCCAAAACTTTCGACAGTGTTGAGCATAAGAAACTTCTACAAAAAATTTCAAGCCTCAGAATAGACACCCAGTGGTTTGAAAGCTACCTACTAAACCGCTCTCATGCAGTGTGCTTGAATAACAAAATGTCATCATTCATACCAAATAATTTTGACGTTCCTTAAGGTTCAATCATCGGCCCACTCCTATTTTCAATTTTTATCAATGATTTCCCCACCATGCCGGCAAACACAAAAATCTCAATGTATGCTGATGACGTGCAAATTGCCATGACAAGCTCAACAGCGGATTTAAAAGAAACACAAGCCAACGCTGAAAACCTTCTGAGAAATCTGAAATTGTGGTATGACCATAATGGCCACAAACTTAACGCAAGTAAAACGCAATGCATTATTTTTGGATCACAGAATGCGACTGAAAATTTACCACCGTTCAAGCTAACATTTGGAGACGATACAATTTAAACCAGTAGATAAGGTTAAAAATCTGAGTGTTTGGTTTGACAAAAATATGACTTTCAATTCACACGTCGAAACAATGTGCAACAAAATCAACGGAACCTTAATGTTCTTTTATCGTATAAAGAACACACTAGACGAAAAATCTAGATTATATAGTGATTCAGTCTTTAGTTTTATCGCGTTTGAACTACTGCGGTCTTGTGTGGGGAGATTTACCTCAATGTCGTCAGGAAGAGTTGTAAAAATGTATAAACTTCGCCGCCAAAGTGGTATGCAAAGGAAATTTCAATTAATACGATCATGTCACCCCTCTTTTAAGAAAACTCCACTGGATCCCAATACCGAACAGATTTATGATCCAGAAAGCTCGACGAGTATTCTCCTCTTTGTACCTCCCCCAAAGTAATGCAGAGGTGGTAAAATTTTTTCCATCTAATATCCCAAGCGAAAGACCAAACCGGAGGAACGATGTTTTAGTCAGTTACCGTTCACCTAACGTGGGACAAAAAGCTCTTTCAGTTTCTGGAGCTTTTTTGCGGAACAAGCTTCCCCAGCATATCAAAACTCTAAAACTGGAAAAGAATTTAGAGAAAATGTGTCACGTCATTTTGCATCTCTGACATAGGGCCTGCAGCATTTCGGCATGAACTTCCCATGTATCAGAAATTTTAATTTTATTAAAATTTCTGTTAGAAATTTAAAAACTATTTCATTTTACGTTTGCTAAGCGATTCGTATATTCATCTTACTTATTTCTGTCGACAACAATGAGCACCACAGCCGTCAGTTCAATGCAGCAGAACGAACGTTCTTTCCATAATTAGGAGTATTTCCTCATCTTTTTAGTTAATTTCTTTCTAATTTCTGTATTAATATTTAACGTCCGTATTACAAATATACCATGAAATACATTTTGTGTGTACACCAATAAACAGGTTTATAGATGTGAAGGTTGTGCAAAGTTTATAATGAATTAAATTTTGGCTAACGTTGTCTCGCTATTTCAAAATCATTCTCGAAGATGTTTTCAATCGATTTTCGGCTGAGCTGGGGGAAGGGGGTAATTTAAGCATTGCATTTAGTCTTTTTATTTTTTTATTTTTTTTCCGTGCGTTCAGCGCACACTAGAACTGAACTTTCAAATAGGAAAAAACTCTAAATTTCTGTAATTAAAATTATCACTTTGGATCAAAGCCTAATCTACCTATATGTGCCAAATTTTGTGAATATTCTCCACTCAGATGTGATATCCGGCCTCAATGTTACTCCATTTTATCCCACGTACACATGTCCGTATAATGCTGAAGAGTTGTGTTGCTTCTTGACTAAAACCTGATTTTTCTTAAAAAATTTCTGTGAAGAAATTAAAAACCAGTTAATTTTTCTGTTTTTCGAAGTCTTCTTTTCCTTTTAGTTATTTTTTTGCGAAAAATTTCTTAGAATTACAGTGAGCTCAACTGTCGTAGTAGATGGTAGGTTGCTTTTATCTTTTATTTTATATATGTATTTTTTTCTAATATTTCATTTTCAATAAGTATATATATTAATAAGTGTGAGTACGTGTGTAGGGATATATATGTATCTACATATATAGATAACATGTTTCTATTTCATTTCTTTACGCAAAAACCATCCGGTTAATAAATTTTATTGCACCAGCGAAATGATTCAAAAATAGATCTATCACTTCCCCAGAGGGCGTTTCTGTGAATCGGATTAATGTCAAATATAATTAATGAAATAAAGTGCAATTTGAGCATATGAATCGTAGTAAAATTATCTTTCTGTCCGTATGTTGTACAAGCTAGGAATTTTGATATTGAGTATATATTTGTTTACTTATTTCTACCAATATTTTGTAGATATTTGTCAATCATGAGTGGTAACCGGCTTACACTGTATCTCTATTTTATCCCATGTACCCATGTCTGCATGATGTGGTGAACATCGAGAAGATATGAAATATGTTTTTGGTGGTGATAGGGCTTTGCATATTTTTAGGGCATATTTTTCATTTCTCATTCAACTACCCTTGACAGAGATAGACCATTGGCACGCCACGTATGGTTTGTCTATTAGTACGCCTCGTATATTTTGTCTATTAATCTGCCTCGTATGGTCTATCTATTTGTACACCTCTGATAGCTTGTCTATTAGTACACCTCGTATAGTTTGCCTATTATTATGCCTCGTATGGCTTATCTATTTGTACACCTCGGATGGTTTGTCAATTATAGTACTCCTAGTATAGAACTTTTGTTAGACTACTAGCACACCACGAATGGTTTGTCTATTAGTACGCCACGTATATTTTATCAATTAATATGCCTCGTATGGTCTATCTACTTGTACACCTCTGATAGTTTGTCTATTAGTACACCTCGTATAGTTTGTCTATTATTATGCCTCGTATGGCTTATCTACTTGTACAACTCGGATGGTTTGGCAATTAGTACTCCTCGTATGGAACATTTGTTTTAGGATGTCCTATATTAAGAAACATTTAAAAGCCAATATGTGGGCATGTATCTCATGTGACAACTTGGAAATACACATTTTTTCTTTCTTTCTTTCTTTTTTCTTAACAAAGTAGATGAATTCACAAGAAATTCATCTGGTTGGGTACTTGAAAAATTATTAGAGTTCAGTTTGAAAATCGTCATATACAAAACGATTGAATGATCAAGCTATGTTAAATAACTAGACAAGTTTCGAAATTCCAATTATAAATTAACAAATAAAAAACACCGACAACGAAACCTTTTAATGGTGTATTGAGAGAGATTTGTGTCGAGATGACAAAAACGGTCTACGAATTTCTAAAAAGCTAAAAGCAGAAGAGGAAATACTCGATTTTACTCAAATCAGCTTCGCCGTAAAACTAACAGATATTAGGAAATACGAGAGCAAGAATAATATTTCAGTAAACGTTTATAGTTTTAATTATGATAAAGAATTATGTCCACTTAGAATATCAACAGCAAAGAATAAAGATGCGATATCATTACTGTTGATTACAGATAAAAACAAGGCTTATTATGTTCTCATGAAATCATTATTTCCTTTTTATAAAACAAGTAATCATTACACAAAACATGTGTGTCCGTATTGTTTATCAGTTTTTACGAAGTCAGAAATTTTAAACAAACATATCGACGATTGCTCAGTTCACACTGCAACAAAGTATATAATTGAAAGAGGTAAAATAAAATTTAAATAACAGCAAAAAACAATTAAGGATCCTTTTGCAATTTATACTGTTTTCGAATAAACGTTAACAAAAATAGATACTTGTCAACCAAAAAAAAATTCAAGTTACATGTTGAACATCCAGAAGCACAATCCTAATTCATTCTGTTGCCACTCGAAATGTGAAGAAGATCAAAATTTCAAACTTAAATTATACAATGGTGAAGATGTATCACGAAGGTCTGTAGAATACTTAGAGAAAGAAACAAAGTGATTATATCAGTTACTCAATCAGTTTACAGAAAAGATATTTATTTCGCCTGAAAAAAATCAGAAATTTTTAAAAGCTACAAGATGTTATGTATGTTGTGAAAAATTTACGAATGATAATAAAAAGTCCTGTATCAGAATCATTTAACAGATCATTAAAGATGTCCAGCTCATGTAAAACGTAATTTAAACATTAAGAATCCAAACTTTACACCAATGTTTTTACATAATGTCTAATTGCGATCCACATTTGTTCGTGAAAAAGTTGGAAAATATATCCGGAATGCTAAATGTTATTCCCAAACAGATGAAGAGTACATATGTTTTATACAAAAAAATCTGATTCTTATACATGTGAACATACAGGAAAACTTATAGACATTACGAGAGATTTGAGGTTCTTGGATACATTCAGATTTATTCCATCATCGTTATATAAATAATTGTCGAAAATTTTATCCGATCATAACGAATTCTCGAAGATCTTTCTCATTGAAGAACAATTAGAATTTATCAACAAAAAAAAGGATTTATCCGTATGAATATGTAGATGGTTTTGAAAAAATGAACTGTGATAGTTTACCAGCTAAAAGTGAGTTGTACAGAGAGTTAAATAATAAAAATATTTCAGAGGACCCATACCAGCATGCACTCAAAGTGTGGAAAGCTTTCAATTCTGCAAAATTCAAGGATTAAAATAATTTATTTCTTAAACTCGATACAAATTATACTTTCAATATGACGATTAGTATAGAATCTTACTCGTAGAATAAAAAGAAGAACCAGAGTAAAAACGAACATTACGTTTATTGAATTCGTTTCGGAAATATTAAAATTCCATCATCAGTACTGAAATAGGAGAAAAAAGAAAATTTTTCGTAAGATCCTAGTAAAAACCAATACATATATTCCACAAAATTCTCTTAATATAAGAACCCTAATGTGTATTCATTCATATAGAAACAGTTGCATACTAATAATTCACACAAGCACACATGTTTAAGCTAATCCAAATACACTCAGTTAACACACACTACGCTTACACACACACACACGAGCTTGTAACAAATCTGTAGGTTTTATTTTTCTCGTGTAATCGGTCCCTTATCTTTTCCACCGCTTCCGAGAGGGTGATGTGTTCTCTAGCTTGTGTGGCTGCAACCAAGGAGGTTTAAGAATGGAGGCGGCATCAGCGCTCTAAAGTGAAGCCAATTTTCGGTAGCTGTAGGGTATACGGGCACACACACGGAGATGGGGCTCAGTGCGTGTCAGACACTCAGCGTGATAGGGTGCCGCTATCCACGCTGCGGTCAAGGACGAGTTTCCTCAATATGAGTTTCTTTATCATTCAGCGAGGACGCAATTGAAATATATGCCTAAGAAAAAAACGTATAGCACAGAGTAGCGCAAGTCTGCCATTTCACAGCGCGGTCTTCAGTCGCTGATGATGGAGGTGGTGCTACCCCTCCACTGCAACACCACCTCCACACAGGGACCTAATGCCGGGTGGGCGGGGCTTGGGACGGTAGAAGTGGCTTCACTCGCTTGACTGGCAAAAGATAGGGATGCCGGTTCCATGTATCCAACTTCCTTGGCTGCAACCTCCGCTCGGAACTTTCATGCGTCGCAGTCGCTGCTACTCGATGGGTGGTCACCACTACAGTTCACACAGCACGGGTTCTCTGTGCATGTTGTCATACGGTGTCCACTGGTTTTACACCATGCTCACACTTCTTCCGTGGCTCTACACCAATTACGTGTATGTCCTAGTTTGAGACATCGTAGTGGGTTTGGCACGTACAATTCCACTATCTCCCTGTGCCAATCGGCCAACGTAATAAGAGCAGGTAGTCTTGCACGGGCGAAAGTTAGAACGTACAGGCTGGTATTAACTAGCTCTCCGTCTACTCGCATTTTCATTCGTTCTATCTTTTCCACTCCTTGTTCCTTCAGTTTCACGAGTAGTTCCTCTTCAGAGCTCTGCCCCATGGCATCGCTGAGTACAGTCCCCTTGACCGAGTTTAATACCCTACGGAGCTCCACCACCACAGGTAGTACATTGTTCAATTTAGTCAATGTGGCCAGAACACGGCCTTGCTCCTCACTTTGCACCTCAATTAGCAGGGATGACCGATTCATTTTTGAGATCCTCTTCGGGTTTCCAGTCAACTTTTTTAGTTCCTTATCTGTTGATACGATATTTATCTCGGATTCGATGTCTACTCCTGGGAATGTCAAGACGTTGTAAGGAGGGATGAATCGTTCCCTGCTAATGACGTCGTCCAGTGTTAGCAGTTGCTTTTTTTTCTTTGTTTGATCCTATTTCTCTTCATTTTGTTATTATTGTTTCTGTCGACCCATTGAGGGTTTTCTTCTCTCTGAGGGTTGACAGGTGGCCGAAGCCCGTCAGGTGGTGAAAGACGAGTGGCAGCTTCGGCGTCGTTAGACGCGTCATAATGGCCACGCCGAGGTTTGGGAGCGCGAGCCGCACCACCGTCCTTAGCATCATGACCGGGCTGAGATTCCGCAGCAGTCATGCTGGGTTTCTCAGCACTTCGTTTTTTGTTTTCACTCATAGTGTTGGATTTTGGTGGATGCACGACCAGGCGTAACCCCTCCATAAGGCGCAAAATTCATGCAGAGAGGGGCCTTGTTGCTATGTTACAGCTGAAGCAAGTCGCGCATCCCCACTTTAGGGTGGCAGCCATGCATCCACTCTTTGCCGCCACTCCAGACCTTAAGTGCTCCTGCCGTTTTTTTCCACAAAATGAAAATACAATTATCTATAGAGACAGGAATATAAAATTTAAACAAAGAGATAGTAAGATAAATAGATTGAAGTCAGATTATGCAAATCTAGAGAGAGTGTTTAACGACATGAGTTCATATATTGAGGCCTTCAGAGATAATCTCCATCAACAGGATAGAGATACGATTATAAATGCGGAAGAGATAGAAAATTTGGAAAAGTTAGCACAAAAATTTGTAAATGATAATTCTGATATGAAATAAAAATTAGTAACTACGGAGAACACTTTGAGAAGGGAGACTGTAGAATTACAATTATTATACCTCTGGTTTGATGAATTTCAACAACCTTCCCTACTAAGATTTCCACTTATTCAGAATGAATGTTGTTATTCGTTTCCAGCTTCACATTTAGGAGAATTAAATTCATATTTTTATTCAACGCGTGTTTGCTTCAGGACTACAAAAAACATTTAATAAAAATTTCACCTAAAATAATTTGTAAATTTTTAACCTAATTGGAAAATGTTATCTCTTTGATTATTTAACACGTAGTGGATATAAATACGATATTATGTATCATTGTATGCATAGAATAGTATGAAACCATTTCCGAGATGCTTCACAATAACAAAAGGCAGCTTAACGAAGTTCGAACATTTGGCACTTGTTGTTGTGATTATTTTATTTTGAATGCAGAGTTGAAAGTGAAGAGCTTCCAGCCGCGACCCAAGGATGTGAGTGTCGAAAAGAGTGTCAATGTAAACGCAGCATTAAGCGATTAGACCGTGGGAGTCGCGACCATTAATTGAGCCAGTGACGAGCAAATTCCTTCTGAGAAAAGTGTTCTCAACCAATTCAGTGCACAGTCACCCCAAAATAGGATCTGCGGTCACCTTTCAAAATTACACTACAAATTTAAACGTTAAACCTTGATTTTACTTCAGCGCTGTGAATAGTGAACATGTTAATAAATATAAAAAGAAAAATATTCGCACTGAACAACACTGTGAACGTTAAAATGAATGTTGCATCGACTCCAGAAGTATAACCAAATATCATGCGTAAAAGGGGTATCAGTCTAGAGTTGAACTATTATAATTTGAAGATAATATTTTATCGAGTAAATATCATTAAAACGGTCTAATGTAACAATACACAAAGACAGTAATTAGAGCAAAAAGAAAGAATATGATATGAACTCCCCTGAATGAGAGTTTTTGAATATTTATACGTTGCTGAAAACGTAGTTAAAACAAAACGTTATTATTAGCTTAAAAATTGTACGGTAGTTGATCGTTTGGTAATACTATTCGCTCACATGTTCTACAGCTCCAACGATCTAGAGTAGTTGCAACCCATTCAGTCCTCCTTAATTCGGCATTAGATTATACTGCGATTTTCGATATTTCTCATCGATACTGTCGCATAGTGCTTTCCTTACGATCACAGTTTTGTTCACTGTAAGTGTAGTGATGTGATTCTTGATGGTTTCAAATTTAACGATATAGAAAGTGAGTATTTCAGCTGTCACAAAATACTTCAGCTGTCACAAAATATTTTCGCTTGTTTTCAACTTTCAATTGGTCATCTCTTAGCGGATTTTTTTGTTAGAGGTTGGAAACATTATTCAAAATCTTTCAATTCATGAGACGATTTGCGTTCATGAGCAACTTTACGTTGTGCGTATTGTTTTCACTTGTGCTAGCAGTCTTCACTGCCAGCACATACAAATTACGTGTAAACGTTAGTTTGTTCAATGAGTCTGAGTCTTCATTTCTAGATGTGCACAATATATATATGTATATATACTAAATAAACATACTCATGGAAAACCAAGGATAATACAGGGTGCGGAAACATAACTTCCTTTTTTCAAAATCAAATAAAACTCATTGTCCGGCACAGAAAAGTTTTATTTGCTTTTTACAATGTAGGTAAACACCGAAAGTTCTGTTCTACATAAATTTGAAGATCAAATCACGTAGGTGACGTCCCCCATTCTCTACACACTGAGTAAACCGATTTCTGGCGTTTGTCATGACTCCTGCCAGAACAGCAGGGGTTAAGATGGCAATTTCCTCCTGGATGTTCGCATTCAGAGCTTGTACGAGTATGGTCCTTAATGGACGGCTGACATAAACGGGGGATTTAAAAAAAACAGAAAAATCACAAGGGGTCACATTAATTGGAAGAGCGGGCAGGCTAATCCAAATCGCCCCTAATTGAGATGAGGTGCTCTGGGAAGTCTTCCCTCAAAACAGCCAGCGATGATCTTTAGGTGAGAGCTGTTCCCAATTGAAAATCGAGGACGTCGCGCCGATGTGTTATGGCCGAGCAAGGGATAATGTAAGAGACGTATCGCCGGTAAATTATCTCCGCATCATAGGCGAAATGTCCACTTAGGGCCGAAATTTTTGGCCCAGGGACATCGGCGGCCAACTGAGATGATCGACCATTTTACGTCTTTGCTCGTCTCCGGCATGTCTAATTTCGCCGGCGATACGTACATGATACGCGGCTGGCCATCCTTGAATTCTGCTTAAAAAAAAACTCTCGGCCACGCACAGCCGAGATTTATCGCCTCTGATCGACCCTCAAATTCATATACAGGGTGTTTTTTTTTTACTTTGAACAAACTTCGAACTGAGGTACTAAAACTCAAAATAAATCGATTTTCATGAATGACAAAATGTCCAAAACTCTTTAGTTTTCGAGTTATAGTTACTTGAAGAATATTAGAACTTCAAGTAGGATTGCACGCGCGCACCATTTATAGCGCTACCTTTGCTAGTTAAAGAGGTTCTGGGCCCCACTAATGTAGTATTTTTGCAATTTCACAATGAAATTTGCGTTTACACATTTTACAAAAAAGAATAAATTGTCCTAAATGAGTGATTATCAATTACTATCATGTAAGCTAACCATTAATCAGTAAGCATTGCAGGACACAGGTAAAAAACATAATCAATACAAACTTTAATGTAAGAACTTTAACGCAAGAACAAACTTGAATACAGTTTTATTACAACAGTTACTCGAAATGGCCTCCATGAACTTCAACACATTTACGACATCTAACAGCCAGTGAGCGCCTCACAGATTGAAACACGCCAGGCATTTCCGTAATACGGCCAGCTGAGTCCACAATGCGTCCAACCAGATCCTGTTCCGATTCAACAGGAGTGGCATACACGAGGTCCTTCATGGTTCCCCACAAGAAGAAATCCAGTGGCGTCAAATCAGGCGACCTAGCTGGCCATGCTACAAGAGCACCTCTGCCAATTCATCATTTTTGAAATTGGTTATTCAGGAACAGGCGTTTCACGAAAGTAATGTGCTGGCGCTCCGTCATGCTGAAACCACATTCGCCTGCGTGTCTCCAAGGGCACGTCCTCCAGTAGTCCAGGCAAAACTTCGCGTAGGAAGATGGTGTACGCAGGTCCCGTGAGAGGAGAAGGTAATAGGTACGGACCAATTAAATTATTGCGAATAATGCCTGCCCACACGTTGACACTAAATCTGTGCTGGTGACTATTAGGCTGAATAACATGAGGGTTATTTCCAGCCCAGTAATGATTATTGTGACGGTTGGAAACCCCATTACGACAGAAATAAGCTTCATCTGTGAAGAGAATAAGTTTTGAGAACCCGCGATTCATTCTTTCCTGTTGCATTAACCACCGGCAAAACAGCATACGAGGTTCAAAATCACCTGGCATGAGCCCAACACTCTTTGGAAATGGTACGGATGTAATTGCTGACGATGTAGTGCCCTCCACACAGTAGTATGGTTTCGCAAGCCAAGACGTTGAGCAGCTGCACGAGTGCCGGTTCGTGGATGTTGCTCAAAGTATTCCACAATTCTATCCTCCTGTGGATGATGGCCGCGCCCAGCATTCCCTCTGTTAACGTTGAAGCTGCCGGTGTCACGCAATCTCGTATGCAGAGTAACAAAAATACCGGAAATCAGGCACTTCGCGCCTAAGAAACCTTTCTCTGTACATCCTCAGAGCGAGCCTACCATTTCCGCCTGCAGCTCCATAAATCAAATGCATGTCTGCCTTCTCAGCATTGGTAAATCTTTCCATGGTCACAGTGCAACGGAGTGCCAACAAATGGCGAACTGATACTGCAACACGTGCGTTCCAGTAATGTAGATTGTTAATAATAAATTTTATTTCATTATTTCAGTTTCACATTGCATCTTGAAACCTTGTCGTTGATTACATGGAATGGATAACCCATAATGAAATGAGAAAAAATGTTCTCGCGTCAACTGTCACCGTGGACGCACGCTCCATGTTACCGGAGCTAAATTGTTTCAGAATGTGAGGGAAGAAAAACTCCACGAAGTACGAAATTAGAACTGTGTGTCCGTGAATGTGCCGTCTACCTAACTAAATGGTAAAAGTGAACTTTCAGTGTTTCGGTGATTCAATTATGATCATTTTAACAAGCAGATCAGAGTGGCGAGATGTTAAAACTTAGTGTTGCTCTCGCAGTGCCGGTGAGGGCAGCGCGAACAAGCTTACCCCTGCCCCCTCCATCCCCCCTCCATCTCCACTCCATCCCTCCAAAACACCTCCACTCTTAAACGTGGAAGAACAAGTGCCGTTATCTCCAGAAACAAAATAGAAAGTGTGCTCTGTCAAACTCGCATCTTTGGAAAATAATGGTGACCATTTTTTGTGAACTATTTTTGTTACAATAGAGCATGAATGTTGAAAATTTCTAATGTACTCATTCAATTTTTGATTAAAAAAAATTAGCTTACCTCATGTTCTTTTGATGAACAATTTTGGTTAACTATTGACGTTATATGTGAGAAGGATAAAAAACTTCTTCTTCTTTGAAGGAAATTTTAAATATAAAAATTGAATAAACTTGATCCAGCAACTTCGGAAAAAATTTACCATGTTAAACATAGTAAGCCTGTGTTCACAGACAGAGCATAATTCCACAATGTGAAGTAAACTTGAACAATCCGACGTTTCTCGAAAAGTTCACCAGAGCAATCTTCTGATGGAAGAGTTGAAGTTCTTTTTCTTCTTTTCTTCTTCTTTTTTTTCTGTTCTCTTTTCTTCCCCAAGCAGGACAGCAAGCAACGCTGCTCTGCCGACCGCAAGCATCCTGCCCCCTCCTCCCGCTCACACTCTGTCCTCCTCTGTCTTACACCCCAAGCCCCCCCCCCCTTGCTTTCCTACTGGCAGTCTCTTTTTATCTACCTTTAAAAGGCGAGGTCTTCTACTTTAACCCAATGAACAAATTTTAATTTTTCTTCCTCTCTATCAACGTCACAATGTATCAATATAGAACTCGTTCAACTACTCGGAAGGTTGCCCCATCTGAAAAAACATCCTCCAGTACAGCTTCGCACGAAAAGCTCAGTAAAAAGCGTAAAGCACCAGCCATAAAGCGGAAAGGCAGACCTAATAAATCCGCCCCTGTGAATCCATCTGTTCAAGGTCCTCAAAGACTCAAAACGAAAAATGCTTCTCGGACGTTCGTGAAGTCTGGTATCAGCAAGTGTTTCTCAGCCCCTGAAGCATCACTTATGACTGCAAAATCAGAGTCATCTGACACGGGCGAAAATCTCTCAGGCGCTGCTTGTAATAATTCAGCTCCCAGTAATAATTCATCTTCTCAAGTTCTGAAACCTGCTACGGGCACACCCGAAGTGAGTTCAAGAAATTCCGTACAAGCAGCACTCGACTCTCAACCCCACGCTTTGGACTGTGTCCGAGAAGATTCATCGTCCATAAAGCCGAGAATCTTTAGTGAAGAAGATACGTCCTCACTGGCGGAAGCTGCCACAGCACTGCGAGCTCCTTCGTCTCGCCGAAACGATTGCGTCATGGCGACGTCGCCCCTGCCCTGCGTCACTGAGAAAGCTCAAAATCGTTCACCGCCGACGGAAACACCAACGTCATCGTTAGAACGCGATAAAATTTTGGATGTGTGCAACCAGTCAGAGAGTAAAAGGGGTAATTTTAATTATAATTTTAATGATAAATTGTGTGTAGACCTTTCAGGTGGCGAAGTTATGTTTGAAAATGCATACGAAGCAGCTAATACTGGCAGTAAAATACCTCAGAGCGTAAACTGCGAGGATAACGTAAGATTTTCAGTGGAGAAAAATACAACCAGACCTGTTACCGCCTTTGATGGGTACTTACATCCTCTCCAAATGACCAGTTCCCAAACTATTCACGAAATAAATAACACGCTGTCTCTTACAGCTGCATTTCTCAATTAAGCTTTGAGACAAAATTGTCCCCCAAGCCCAGCGTCGATTTCTTCCACTGTATCAAATATTCAAGTGATTACAGGACAGCTTTTTGCTTTAAATTATCGTATCAGCGCTCATGATTTTACGCCAGTGGTAGCTGCGAGTAACCATCCTTATGCGAAATCCCCTTTAGACACTTTTCTCGTTGGAGACAATAGTCTCACAAAAATCAACAGAGATGACATTGATAGTGCATGCAGGATTCAGACCATAACTTCGGAACGTCTAAATGATCGCTATGATGAGATTGAACGCGCACCTCCTTTCAGGAACTATATAATTAGTTTCAAAGGTTTGAGCCTCTCGTCCCAAAATCTCACGAAATTAAAAAATTTGATCATGACAAAGAATCTTCTTTCTCGTATTTATGTGGTGAGTGGCTGCAGTGGGCAGCAATTGTACATGGCATCGAGCCTGTGCAGAAAAATTGGTCTTAAACTGATTCCGCTGCGAGCAAATGTAAAAACCGGTCCTGTTGATGAAGCTTACAACAATGTCCGCACGTGGCCCGTTACGCGAGAAGACACGCATCATTTTCTTCAACAAATTGCTCTAAAATCACCTTTGAGACTAACTTCACATTTTATCTCCTGTGTCAGAAACTCCCATGATCTGAATGAAGAAATTGAATACTCTAATGATTATTCAAAACAGCAAAATGAGTTGAATGATTGTTCTAAGTTGACCGCCTATCCACGTGAAACCTCCAGCAGCATAAACCGATGTTTGCCTTCATATAACAAACCCTCTCCTCCCCTCTCCTCCCGATGTTTGCCCTCATATAACAAGCCCTCTCCTGCATCCGCCACAAACAACTGCGGAGTGCCTACAAAAAATAGGTTTTCATTGCTATCCAATGCTGATGAAGAGGATGAAAAGCCCCTCTTAGACACGAGTATAAATCAGCATCCAATCACATACTCGGAAGCAGTAAAATCAATAGGAAGAGAGAAATCGCTGCAAAATTGCAGTCGACAATCGATGGAAAATCCACTACCCAACGGTATGCACAATCATCACCAGAAAAATATAATTGACACGAGCATTTCTCAGTTCTCTGCAAATCCCCATACGAGAAATCACCACAGAACAGGAATTCAGAGCCAGAAAAACGTAAATTCCCCGCACCTATCAAAACCTCTTAATGATGAAAAAAGTGCGAAAAAAACGTCTCCAGCCCCATTTGTGAACGCATGAATTCCACAATGGATGAATTGAAACGATTATGGAACATAAAACTGATTCCCACCAAAGCCGATGGACACTGCCTCCTCCACGCAGTAGCTCATCTACTTACAAAACAACCAGCATCAAAATGGAATTACAATTCCCTAAAGGCTGCAATCAAAACAGAGAGTAAAGCAAACTACAGCACATATGCTAAGTTTTTTGACAAGAACAGTGGCGACATGCAAAACCTCATAGATAATTACATTGACGAAAAACATTTTGACCAAGCTGCTGTAGACCTTATACCACTAATCATTTCAAATGTGACAGGCCAAAAACTTCTCGTCCTGGATGAAAAAGATCATTGTGTTTTGAAAATATCAGTCGTTCCCATTTCAGAGTTATCAAATAATAACCCTCCACTACTGCTCCATCGTAAAAACGATCACTACAGTGCTCTTGTCACACAAGGCAAAAATCAGACCGGGGTTACCTCATCTTGACAAAGTGCCGCTGCCCAGCCAAATAGTAGACTTTCTTACATAGCAGATGCTGGGCCAAACACCCTGGGCAACTTAGACAAAATCGATAAATACCCTGAACGATCCCATCGAGATAGTAACCTCGCTACCTTTAAAAAGAGTGCTAATATAGGTAAAATCAAAATCAAGCATGTAAATGCTCGAAGCCTGAATGGTAAATTGGATGAAATCAGAGTAATGTTGGTCACTGAAAAAATTGACATTTTGTGTGTCTCAGAAACATGGTTTGATTCACGAACCCAAAGTTCATTTTTTAACATTCCTGATTACGTGTTGTACCGCTACGATGGCGCTAAAACCAGCCGAGGTAGTGGATCTTGTATTTTTGTGAAAGAAATGTATTCAACATCTTCACTACTAGTGAATAAAGTTTGCGAAGGCATTGAAATGGTTTGGTTAGAAGTGCAAATAAATAAACACTAATCAATAATCATTGGCAGCCTTTACCGGCACCCATCGTCTCCCCTAAATCGAACACTAGATTTCATTGAGGAAACCTTCAAAGAAATCCTTCAGGCAAAAAAATCATTCCTTGCTTTCGGAGATTTCAATGTTGACCTACCGGACAAAAACAATCAGCTAAGCAAACTATTGTATAAACTAAGCTTATCACAAATGGTCAAAGAACCGACTCGCATCACTAAAATCTCTGCAACTCTCCTCGATCTAGCAATCACAAATAATCCCACCGCAATACTTAGTACAGTAATATCACCTTCTATTTCCGATCACCACTCTATAGAATGTGAAATTAATATTGCGAAGGAAAGACAAAAATACCGCTTAATGACCTATCGCTAGAAAAGGCACTATTCAGCAGAACTTTTTCAAGAAAAACTACTCGATAGGTCTACCGAATTCCAGAAAATGATGCAATCTGACGATGTTGATATACAAGTGTCAATTTTCAACGAGAACTTCACAGCAGCTCTCGACGAATGTGCACCTTACGTCACCAAAAAAACCAAGCCAAAACGAACTGTTTGGATCACTGACGAAGTTAAAGAGATGAGCAGAATAAAGAAAGCTAACTTGCGAGAGTACAAAAACAATAGATCAAACAGTACCTTATACAAGAGATATAAAGAACATGAAAAAACTCTTCGAAAGAAAATCACTGAAGCGAAACAAACTCACTTCCACCAGGCACTGATAACGGCTAAAAATAACCCGAAGCAAACTTGGGAAATAATTAGTGAGGTAGCCCCGTATAAAAATTTAGATCGCATAAGTAATTTTGAAAATCCCTTGGCAACAGCCACGGATTTCAACACATTCTTTTCAAAAGTAGGGGCTCAAGTTTTCAGTGAGGTGTGTACCAATCCAGATGAAACGACAATTGAAAATTCATGCCCCACTGCACCCTCGAGGACTGATGTCAAGTGGAGACCACGCCCTGACGATTTACCAGAGTTACGAAACATCTTATACTCACTAAAAAACACAAAGGCAGTTGGACATGATGGTATCAGTCTTCAATATATCAAAGACAGTTTCCCTGTTACAGCACCATGGATTCGTCTGATAATTAATACATCAATAGTAACCAACACGTTTCCAAACCAATGGAAACACTCCATTATTAGACCGTTGCACAAAAGTGGTGACCTAAATACAGCATCAAACTACAGGCCCATCAGTCTTTTGCCTGTCATGTCCAAACTATTGGAGAAAGTGGTGACAAATCAACTGTCATTTCACCTGGACGAGTCAAATCTACTCCACCAAAATCAATATGCCTATAGAAGAAATACTAGCACCCAAGACGCTCTGCTCAATATATCTGAAAAAATATACAGTGACATCGATCAAAAGAATGTAACACTCTTGCTGCTACTTGATCTCTCTAAGGCGTTCGATAGCGTCGAACATGAAAGACTTCTACGTAAAATACTGAACTTGGGAATAGACACGCAATGGTTTGAAAGTTACTTGTCAAATCGATCTCATGCAGTCCGCATAGAAAACAAATTGTCCCCATTCATTCAAAACAATTTTGGTGTTCCCCAAGGATCCATTCTTGGTCCGCTATTCTTTTCTATTTTCATTAATGATTTCCCTCCAATGCCATCTAACACACGGATCTCAATGTATGCAGATGATGTTCAAATTGCAATAACAAGTTCAGTATCGGAAATACCACAGACGCAAATTAAAGCCGAAACTTTACTGACTAGCCTGAAATCATGTACGACCGAAATGGTCTCAAATCAAATGCTAATAAAACACAATGCATTATTTTTGGATCCAAAGATGCAATTAAAAAAACTTCAGATCTTACTCTTGCAGTTGGAAATGATAAAATTAATGCATCAGAAAAAGTTAAAAATCTAGGTATCTGGTTCGATAGATATATGTCCTTCAAATCTCACGTTGAGACTACTTGCAACAAAATCTACGGAACTTTAATGTTTTTTCATCGTATAAAAAGTATGCTAGACGAAAAATCCAGATTATTAGCTATTCAATCCCTTGTGTTATCGCGCATTGACTACTGCAGCCTAGTATGGGGAGACTTACCTCAATACCTTCAAAGGGACTTACAAAAATGCATGAATTTTGCAGCCAAGGTGGTATGCAACGGTAATTTCAAAAGAAGTGATCACGTAACCCCTCTCCTCTATAAACTCGGCTGGATTCCTATCCAAGAAAGGCTCCTCTTGCAGAAGGCCCAATACGTATTTTCCTCGTTATATCTTACTCAGAGCAATGCTGAGATAGTGCGTTTCCATCCACCCACTGTAACCAATCAAAAACCGAACAGAAACAATAATGTCTTAGTCAACTATCGTTCATCTCACTTAGGGCAGAAGGCTCTGTCCATATCAGGCGCCTTACTGTGGAACAAACTTCCCCTGAATATTAAAGTCCCTCAAAGACCTAGAGAATTTAAAGCCAAAATAACTCGTCATCTTGTGTCTCAATAATAATTTTTAGTTACAGAACATACTGAATGAGTACTGACGAATCTCATTTGCCTGGTATCTCCATTGCTGAACAATCTCCCTCGCTCATTGTTTTATAATTCAAGACATCACACAACAGTTTGGAAGTATGCGTAGGTATTATGATTTGACCGCCTATACGTTGTCATTTGCAAACATGGTACCTATGTGTGTGTGTGTTTATCAATTGCAGACATTCTGCACCATATTACAAAGATAATGTGTTTTTTTTCTAATTTGAAATTGTAAAGCATCCATGTAAAAAAAATAAAAATAAATTCGTTGTGTGATCATCCATTTATACTGCAGTAATATGCTGATTCTGCTTATAGTTATATGCTTATAATAATGTGATACCTATGTTTGTTCATGAATTGCCGACAATTTGCGCCATATTTCAAAGATAATGTGATTTGTTTTTTAATATGAAACCTTTATAGGACATTAATGTTTTCTTTCTTATCCACGTTCCACAATCGTTTTCATGTTTCTGACTTAAGTAGACTGTCTTGTGCCACTATTTTTAGTACGAAATTTTATAAAATTCATGCTATAATAAAAGATATTTTCTCTGTTCCCCTCGATTGGAATTCTGGTTTATAATGGCTAGTTTATGCTGATATTTGCGCACATGCTTACTTGTATATATGTGTACGTGTGCACGCTATGCGTATGACACTCTGTAGAATGCGTATGTATTGCCTCGATGCATAGAAATGCATTTGTGTATGCTTACGAGTTTGGTGTAAGTATGTGCGTGGGTATGTTTGTGCATGCGTATGTGTATATATCTACATGTATACGTGCACATATGTGTGTACTAAACTGACAACTAGCATTTTACTAGAGAAAATGGTCTTTTTTCTGTGCACTCTCAACTTGTAACATTACCTAACTCGTCACCTCTTTATTATTGTAAAGCATTCATGTACAAACTATACATTTGTTCTGCGATCATCCATTATATTTAAATAAAATGCTTATTAACTAATGACCGGTATGTTAAAATTGTTGAATCAGAAATACAAAACTTATAATCTTCTTGGTCCTCATGCTTATGTGCACATATATGTGTATATATTCACATGTATGTGTGCACATATGTGTGTACTAGACTGACAACTAGCATTTTACTAGAGATAATTTTCATTTTCTGTTCACTCTCAACTTGTAACATTACCTAACTCGTCATCTCTTTATTATTGTAAAGAATTCATGTACAAACTATACATTTGTTGTGCGATCATCCATTTATATATGAATAAAATACTTATTAACTAACGACCGTTATGTTAAAATTGTTGAATTAGAAATACAAAACTTATAATCTTCTTGGTCCTCATGCTTATGCGTACATATATATATATATATATATCTGTATGTGTGTGTGTATGTAAGTATATATATATGCACGTATATATATGTATATGGATTTGTATTTATATATTTTTTTCATGCTTCCTTAAAATGACGCTTTTGAACATTTGCCGAAACAAGCGATTCATATATTATTTCCTGGCATCAATAATTGCGAAGTTTTATGTCATGTACATGTAAACTGTCAAAAGTGTTTTCACCCCACAATGAAAATGCATCGTCCATGAATTTGCGTTATCTCTTATAATTATCATTACATGTATTGTCAAATGTAGATTAAGCAAGATTAGGAGTGCATTGCCCTCAATCATATCTTTTCGACTAGTGACACGAGTTTTTTCAATACTCGTGTGTGTGTATCATCTAAGTGTATTAATTTTAAGATATTTAAAAACCAATGATTGTAATATTGTACAATCTCTATTGGAAATAAAGTTTTTTCTTTCTTTTCTTTCTTTCTTTTAATTGTATTCGGCAATCTCGAAAACTAACAACTTTAAATAACAATTGGTGTGCAGCCCAGTTATAACATGCACTTCTAAACATGCTTTGCGACGCCATAACTCGAAAACTAATGAGTTTTGGACATTTTTTCATTCATGAAAATCGATTCATTTTGAGTTTTTGTACCTAAGTTCGAAGTTTGTTCAAAGTAAAAAAAAACACCCTGTATAGGGTCGTTCAGAGGCGATAAATCTCGGCTGTGCGTGGCCGAGTTTTTTTAAAGCAGAATTCAAGGATGGCCAGCTGCGTATCTATATTTATAGATACAATTATATATTTAATTAGGTATTTATATAATATATATATAAATTTCTGAGTCGTTCAGTAGAGATAATCTTGGTTGTGCGCTGCCGAGAGTTTTTTAATCGCAAAATTGAAGGGTTGCCAGGCTCAAATCATACATACATTAATAGGGAAAATGTATTAATGTATTAGTAGAGTTTATGGGCGATTGCTCGTAACGGCGAATACCCTAAGCTGAAATGCCGTAAACCGAAGACTCACTGTATATATATATATATAGCTATAAAACTGCAAATATATAACATATTTGACGGCTGCTCTTCCGGATGACAATGTCGCTGAGCGTAGCTGAGCTTTTAAAAGTAAATCCTTTATTCTACGAATTTCGAAGAAAGAATTAAAATGGAAGTTAGTGGAAGGACACTGGGAATCCGTTTGACCAAAGCGCGTCTACAAACCTTGTGCACAGGCACAAAATTGAAAAAATTACGAAAGATAAAAATTGGAGAAAAAAGTAAAAGGTGATGAAAAAAGACACCAGCGAACCGGGAAAGATGTTCCGTTACAAGAAAAAAAAAGTTTATTCCAATTAAGACACAGGCCATTGGATTTTGAAACGCTTCAACTGAAAGATCCTTAGTTGATAAACATTTGTGTGTGGGTGTCATAATATCCGTGTTGCTTGTCGAAAAAAAGTAATTGACAGAAAATCATGAAAATGTATTCCCCCTGTTGAATTATTTTGAGGTTTTTGATGCATAAACACTAAATATACATGCACCTACATATTTATATCTCTATCGATTCATGAATAATGCAACCGACGAATTGATGAGAAAAATTTTTTTTAGTCCTTACTTCCATTGAAATATGAAGGCAGGCTTTAGCGATATCGGGGAGATGAATTGAGAGCACAAATTGGTGGATGTACAGTCTAAAGGATCGACACAGTAGAAATTCGAAAGCGTCTTATGTTTGGGTTTCAACTAGTATACCAAGAGACTAGCTCGGAAAAAGTTTAACCATTCAACCAATTCATGATATTTCTTACGCGAGCATAATAGGCTATGTATTTGCCTGCAAAAAATAAAAAAAAACACTCATGTCTGGACCAAGGAAATGTTAGTCACATAATACTAATCGAAAACATTTTACAAACCGAATGGAAAATTTCGTGAATGCCTACCAAAATCATGAAGTCAAAAAGCTGTCGTAATGAAAGAATTAAAACATCTTAATATTAAGATCCTTGGTTGATATTCGCACATGGGTATCGTAATACCCATGTCAATCATCGTCGAAACACAAAATGATTGAGAGAAAGGCGCGGTCTACGTGCCTTTATCTACGTTCCCTTCGTTGCGTTAACCTGATTTTGATAATGCATATAAATACAAGTGATAAGGAAACATAATCATAATGATGTATTGTTGAAAACTATCTAAGAAGTGCGCCCTTACATTGTCATTTTAGCATGCGAACATAAGACCTAGTCACATGAGAGATTAATGTTGAAAGTAAAATGGACATATTTCAATTGTTTTGCGTCTAAGTCAATGAGGTCAACATTCGGGACAATTTTTTATTCTTGCGTATCTACTATTATGCCAAAATAACGAGCTCGAAGTGAATAAAATATATTACCATAACACAAAGTTATAATTTCCTACGGTAATAATACTGGTGCAAAAAAGTTTACCTGTCAAAAACATAAGGATCGTTGTACAATGCCAACCATAGCATTTGCCGCACAGCTTGGTCAACACAAAAAGTCAAACTACATAAAATGGTGTCGTTATAATGTACTCAAGAGCGCAAGAAACGATTTAGTGCCACACAAGTTTAACAAGAACATTTTAGGACAGGGATATATATTTATGTATACATACTAAACATAAAGCTCTAAGTATTGAAATAATATTTAATAACGAGTTCACAAAATTTGAAGCTAAAATAAGTACGAATTTCCTCATCACCGTATTTTGGTTTAAAATTCCTGAACAAGTCATTGATTTGCTTTAAACGCAACCTTATCAGAGACTTTAGGAAACTTTCCGATAAAATTTATCATCTTTACTAAGACAACATTCCAGAGTCCTGCTCCATCATCGATTCAAAGGAAAAAAATCATTGCGTCTGAAATAAAAGATCTAAGTACAATGAATTGCGGAGACTAAAAATATATCATGCTAGTAAAAACAAAGTATGGCACCGAAACAAAAACAAAACAGAAGCCAAAAAAAATTCCGTAAAATATGAGTATGAAATGAAATTGAGCTGGTAATGACGTGGTTTCTACCTATTCAATACTTGCAAAGGGTACGAACTGTCCATGTT
The DNA here is from genome assembly GCA_030386875.1 of Morinoia aosen. NCBI lineage: Eukaryota > Metazoa > Arthropoda > Malacostraca > Amphipoda > Talitridae > Morinoia > Morinoia aosen. The sequence goes on from CM059557.1 coordinate 74,834,981, forward strand.
GTTCAAATCAGGGTTTCGCTTAAAAATATGCACGGACTTAAAAATTCTGAGGTCATACGGTGTTGAAGCAGAGTCTAAAATTTCGAAATCGGCAGGAGATGTAGGGACAATACATTTCCGGCATGATTTCGCATTGCAGAATGCGATGGGTGTGCTGGTTGATTCCCAGTACGCAAGCTTCTACCTCTATGCTTAGCCACTCTGATATAGAAATTTCGTAACGTAATACCAACGAACAAAGATGTGCACTGCACACACAAGAGTACATCAATGCGGCTAGCATTTGAGGCCTGTGCTTCTGTGTTTTGTTTTTCATTTTCCCGTGCCATACATTGTCTTTTTACTCTCCTGATATATTTTTGGTGCCTACATTTCACTGTACTTTGATCTTTTATTTCAAACGTAATTAGTGTTTTCCCTTGAACTGATGATGGAGCGGGACTCCGAAATGTGTTCTTAGTAACGATGATAAATTTCATCAGAATTTTCTTCCTTCTTACGTTTCTAAATAAGTACATAGCGTCAGTTCTATTAAACGTTTCGAAGACCAGCTCCCTTATATCATATCATCGTATATTTCGAGAAATCTTTTAAAATATGATTTTAATACTTAGTCCTTTCTTCGTTTCTAAATTCCCAAAGATCATTCGCTTCAAAAAAAGTAACTTCCCTGGCTTCCTGAAAATGCTTTATTATAACAACTAATGAATGGCCTACCTAACCTCGTGCTTACGAATCAACCTGGGAGCGCTAGTTCTCATAGATACAATAGTTCTAAGCAATCTTTTATCACTCCAACTCAGAGCACGGCTAATGTCTTCCTGTCTAATTCTACTGACACTGACAGTGGCTCCACACCGGCTGGTGAACGATTCTCTACTGCTGGAGGAGAAATAAGGAGTCTCTTGCCTCTTCCTCCACTCCAGTTTACCGATCCTGTATAAAAAGCATGGTTAATTGCCAAGCATTGGTTTACGATAAAACAAATGAATATTCTCTCATTGCGAAATACCTTAACTCCAGTTTACTGATATTTCTGGCATTCTACGAACAGTTTTTATTTATGACTGGAACTTTTATACGAACCAGTTATGCAAAATGCAAGGAAAACTTCGGAGTGTGGCCAAAATATCACCTCCGAAAAGCAGTGTGGTGCGCAGCTTTTTTTTCTTTAACTATTTTATAAATTGAATTTCAATGAGGATAAATGCTCGTCACAGAAAGAGGTTTATCAAGCTTACTCTTCATTTTAGGTCATGTACCAGCAGCTTAACTCATTCTAACACATTTCCTGCGAAGTGACCAACCGGTGGTCACTTAGGTGATTTTCATCGTGCTGCTGACCCACATGCAGTCACTAACTCATTTATTATTAATATTTAATGAAAGCTAAATATAGGCTCGATACAGTTAATGTTCGCTATTTTCAAAGTTGATTACCACAATTGACTTGAAAGTTGAATTGAATATTGAACTTCAGTTTACCCCATCGCAGTTAACGTGCTAATAAGGATACACTGGCTAGACAAAAACTCTGAAAGAGAAAAATACCGAATTACTTGTGTATTAAAAATTAAAAATACATCTTTAATATATTATCAACCTTTCGTTTTAATTATATTCTGACGCACATATTAGAGACACTTGTAAAATTATGCTTCCACTACTATGATGATAAAATTGTATTTTTAAAAAGAAACTATTCCATCAAATTCCCATGAAGCGTTGAAAGAAAAGGTTATAGCAATAAAAAATTCTCTAGTGTGTATCAAGAAATCAAGAAGAGGAGAGTCCCAATACATTATGCACCCAAAATATCACAAAAAAATTAGAAAAAAATAAAATAAATTAGCACTAAACATTAACTGGAATAGATTTCCTTCCAATGCGAGGCCTCATATGAGCAGAACAAAACGAATTTTACATATCAATCTGAACGAAACAACGTTATCTGAGCGTTATTCTCACCGGCTTACGTCAGGAAAGAATTCATCCATTTTCATAATTGGGGCGGTTGAGCATCTCTCTCAGGGTCCTCAGATGAATCCGATTCTTCTGAAAGTAAAACGCGGATATGAGATACTTCCAGATAGGTCTAGGTCAATGTAAGGACGTATCACGTATTTTTTTTAAAAGAAAATTTCTTTATTCCGCCTTAGTTTTTGTACAATAACAGTCTTATTAAAATTTCTTGCAGAAGATTAACAATTTCACCCCTATAGGTACTAGTGTGGATGACTGCTTAATAAGTAACCTCTAAATTAAAGATGTTGAATATTATTTAGGTTTCCTGCTGGACATATTCAAGTGTTTTTGTGTTTAAGCAGTCTACACGTCGAGCAAGGTTGAGTTAAGCTTTGCTAGGGTGAGTTATGACAAGCCATTTAATGTTCAATTGAACAAAAAGAAAACTTTACTGTGGATGGTGAAAACATGTTAATGGCACTGTTAGATTTTGCGTGGGCTGCAGATTTTTAATGTTGGATTTAATCCTACAATATCGATTGCAAGAGAACTAATGGGAGATTTTCAATAGAAATTGAACTGGCACCTATAAATGGAAGTTGTTATATTATCCTGTTCATATTCATTTATGTTTACACTAAAGTATTATTATATTCATACATTTGTATTAGAAACACAAACAATTTATGTCCACTGCTATAATTATAGAAATATATTCTCAAAAAGATACTACTCCAACAAATTCCTATGAAGATGTGCTGAAGAAAAAGTTTATAGCAATAAAAAATCCTCTAATGTGTATGAAGAAAGTATCGGAAATAATTCCTCAAAATTGTACGTCTTGTGTGCGTCTGTCGGGAGCGTTGTTCTGCGAGTCTGAGGTTGGCTGTTCCGGTCGGGTCGAAGCTGAAGTGGGTCGTTGTGGCAGGAGGTTTGGGAGGATGCTTTTGAACTCCTTACAATTCTTTTTTGAAACTCCTTAGAATACTCTGGAAGGTTACCTCAGTTTTTAATGACGCCAGTGTAAGGATCGTATGTTTGCTTGGTGGAGGCTTGTTCGGGGCCTTCGTTGGATGGAGTACGTTGGAGCATCGGGCTGCATCGTGGCATACGCTGCGCTCTCCACCTCTTGAGACGGGACGGTGATGGAGGAGGCTGTACTTGGCTGGAACTGGGGCAATTCATTATTCTAAATTCTTCCTGTGTCTGTTATCTCTTTACTGAATTTTGTTTGTGTGAATGATTTCTTTCTTTAATTTAAGTTGCTTACTTTTTGCTTAAAATTCTCTAAGTGCCCTTGGCTATTAACTCGGCCAGTTGGCCATTAACTAGTTACTCCGGTAACCTTAAATATTAACTTATAAGAGAGCGGTTCTACTAGTTTCTAGGTTGCGCAAGCGACCTGGTATCGACCTGCACTCATTTACCTTATTTCTAACGCATTTGAACCTCTTGCTATACTTACTATCTTTCACGTCATGGACACTTTCCTACTACTGATTTCTACTTAATTTCTTAATAATTAATTCTTCGCCTAAAAGTTCCTACACTGAGTGCCATTTATAAGCTCAGGTGTGTATTGTTGTTTATTTATTGTATAATCAGTCAAATTAGTCGTATATCGTGAAATTCTTTGAACTTGTCGACTTGTTTTGTCAGTTTTTGGTATCGGTCGTTAGTCCTTGTTCTAATACAACGTAAATTCTTTTCTGCAGTACTTCTTATCGTCGCAGCTCCGTTCTTCCCCTTGATTGTCTGCAGTCTGCTCCATTGAGGGATTGAACTTAGGTAATTGAAATTGAAACATTTGTTATTAAGCTGCTGTCGAAATTTGCACTTTATCTCGTTCGTTAGTACGTATCGTTTGGTTTTAGAGTTCTCGGTTGTTTTCTGTTTTCGTTCATTTATATTTTGAATTGTCTTCCAGCTAGTGCTGAGTGTTGGTGGCCCATCCGTTCCACTCCCTGGTGTCGAGAGGATTCCTGAGAATCACTTTGAAGGCGCGGCAGTCTAACTTCTGCGGCCGATCTCCCTGCGTGACGGTGTCTTGCCACTTTGACGCTACTACCGTCTCACCTAGTCCTTCAACTTACTCTCTGAACTTGCCTTTCGGACCTCAAGCTACGAACCTACCTTTCCGAGCTGGCTTACCCTGCGACCTTGCCGGAGTGGTAGAACGAAAATTTACTACTATTGCTGTCAATTTTAATTGGGTTATTTTGCCCATTTTAAAGCAATAAACTTGTATCCTTATGAATTTTAAATGTAACACTTGAATAAAGATTAAACGGCATACTTTGCCTGCCTTAATAGGTCTCGCTGTTAAGGCGCTGACCGCAATTTAATTATGTTACTCTGCCGTTGCAGTTTATTGAACGTTCTAAATTAAATCTTTGCGAAATTTCTCGTTCTTTCCTTAACTCGATTGTGTGCGGGCTTGAGGCCATTATTTTTCACAAAAGGGAATGTTCCAAAACATTATAAAATGAAGTACATTATTAGTATATAATTAAATAAAGGGTATTACTATTATTGATGCCACAGTACTTTAAAGCTCAACTCGCTCTTTCCTTATCATTGATATAAGAATCATAAAAATATGATTTTTGGTAAAGAAACATTTTCAGAGGGAAGCATATATGACGAGTATAATTTGTGCGCCATTCCACTTATTACGTGTTGTGGTGACGACAAGTTGACTAGTTCTCAACAAAAATCTCTTAACTCGTCTGCACATAATTACAGTCCCTCCTTTTCACTTTGATATTCTAATTAACAATAATGCTGTATAAGATCAGCCTATTTTTAATTGTATAAACATTTATACGCATTTTCAAGTTTGTAGCGTAGACTCTTGCATTGTCTGTTCACTTACCTCAATTCTCAACAGCTTTTCAACTTTAATTTAAAAAAAGATCAAGTTCAATTGGAAAAAATTCAAGTTTAATTTAAAAAAGCTCTAGTTAATTTTAAAAAGTTCAAGGTCTATTTAAAAAATTTCAAGGTCAATTTAAAAAAGCTCAAGTTTAATTTAAAAAAGATCAAGTTTAATTTATAAAGTTGACTTTTAGATGAATCCATTACTGCCATAACACCCAGGCTATGTTTACGCTCCTACAATCATATATAGAAGCATGTTGCTAGAATACTTGCGTTAGAAAATTTAAAGATGGGAGATACCGTATAAATGCACTTAGGTATGGTATAAAGGGGTAAAAATTAAATTATTAGTTGAGAGATTGGCCTTTAATTTGGTATACATTTTATGTGTAATACTATGTTATATAACATGATATAATAAGCTATTGTTGTAGAGCATTATGGTTTAAATATAATTTTGAAGCTATTTAATGTTCAACTTTTCAGTCAGTGCAGTTTGCTAATTGTCATACAGTTACTTATTACATAAAATTTATTTTGAATTTTTTTGTCAATGAATATACACTGTACGTACCGATGATCTGTTTGTCAAATGTTTACCAAATGATTCATAGGAAAAACTTGAATGTCAAATTAAGTACAAAATCACAACAGCTTGGTTTGTCTGATTTTCGATTTACTTTTTTTTCAGTGTCATTACTTTAATATATATGCATTCTCAGAATTACACTTTACCTATATTAATATTACATAGGTATGAAATTTTTAGAAACATAAGGTTTCAAAATTGAAATTCTTCTTTTTTTAAAATATAGCCTGCTTGAGACTTTTCAAATTAAACTTCAGCTTTTTTAAATTGAACATGACCTTTTTTAAATTGAACTTGACCTTTTTTAAATTAAACTTGAGCTTTTTTAAATTGAACTTGAGCTTGTTTAAATTGAACTTGAGCTTTTTTAAAATTAAAAAAAAAGCGGTAGTAGTCATTTGTCTACTCAAATATTTATCAACTGCCTCAATAAGCACCTAAAAGCGTTGAAACTCAAGTAATTGAAAACAATGAAATATTAGAAATATGTATAGGGCTATTTTAAAATATCCAAAACTCAAAACAATTATTCACACACGCGTAAAATACGTACTTGATGTGACTTAAGTTTGAGGGTGTAAGAACGCCCCTGCCCTTGCAGCCGTTTTTCAGGCAACGAGCAAGTTCTGTAACATTTCCTTCACCGGGCCACCGCACTTTTATGACGGCCTTCAGTAAATATTTAATTTGACATTTATTTGAATATTTGAACTTGCTTCTTTTTATTTTTTACTGAAAAAAACATTTTTTAATATGTAATTTTTTTGAATAAGAAGTAAATCAAGAAATATAATGAGAAAGCAATCCATCTTGAGTACTTTTACATAAATACCTCTAAAAATACCCTTCACACAACAGAATTTGAAAAATTAAACTAAGCTTGAACTCTCCTACCGATAAGGAAGTTTTAACGATGAGAGTAACTCGATCGACACAAAATCATTTAAAAACGTTCATCCAGTACAAATTCTAAGTTTGCCCATGCATATAACGTTCAAACACCTGCATTACAATCAATAAAATCTCAGTTTTTAAGCAATAATTGCAAATTAGTCACTTCACGTCGGGCAACTTCACAAACTAATCAACTGCCTGTGCAACAGCGCCGGGGCAGTGAAACGGACTGCTACTTCAAAACTTCGAGTGCTGCGACCAGCTCATAGGGCATGTTTTTAGGGTAAATTAACTCAGAGACTTCATGTTTGAATGTTCGTCACAAATTTTTGAATGAGAACATTATTCTAGACAAAAAAATTATACATGCCACTTGTTCTTGGAAGGCTGTATGAGTGTTATACAAAACACTTTTTTGTTATTCCATTTTAATTCAAACTAGCAAGGATAGGGTAGTTTGTAGATTGGTCGTCGACTGGCCTTCGACTGATGGTCGATTCGATCTCATGCTTACCGAACTCTTTACAAATCACTTGTAAACTTATATTCCAGACATGTTTATTTATTAAAAGTCTTCTCAGTATTTTTCGTTGATGATTAAGTTTTTGTTTTACATTGAGTAAAAATAATAACTGATTTTTAGTTTTCGTTCTAGGTGCTGAGGTATGTGGCGAATTTGTAATCATTTTGCTATTCAAAATGCAAGAGTGTAAAAGTGTCTCCAATTTTCTCATCTCCTCTTTCTCTCATCCTAACGAATATTCATTTGTTCGAAGTCTCTAGAACGTAATAATTAGAATAACATTAATATTTTATGTATTATTTACATCTTACAAACACTCATATGTCTTGAGAAGAGACTTCAGCTTCGCACGACTGCCTCGGGAATAAAAAAGTTCCATAAAAATTAAAAGATCAACGTTACTTGAATTGCGAACCACAAAAACTCAGACTTGTATTGCTTTATTATTATTATTATTATTTTTATCATTATCATTATTAAATAAGAAAGTTTTAGCCTCTCTTAACCACGACAAAGATGTTCTAAGAGAGGAAGGAGGAAGGCGCCATTCAGTATGGAGTTGAGGGAACGCGGAATCTATGCACAAGATGCACAGAAACAAGAAGCTAAGAAAGAAGTTCATGAAACGAGAAAAAATTCAAGAAGAAAGTAGTAAGTGCTGAAAAACAGGACAGCAGTGAACCGAAAAAAGATGGTCCGTAACAAAACAAAAACCTATTCTATTTTAACAAAAATGAAGCCTACCTAACCTTTAGCTCGGGCCCTCACAAAGTCCCCCTGGGAGCGCTAATTCCCATAGATACAACAGTTGTATATCCCTGAGGGGAACTTGTATTGCTTTACTTTTTCAAACAATAATCAATTCGATTACTTGTTAGAATAAAAGTGTTTCTTAGTACCACATGTAGTTCATTGCAACGTAATTAGCAAAGTTTTATGCGGTATTTCGTTTAGGAAACTACAGCGTGTACTGTCAGGAAACTTGTTATTATAGACTATCATAATTAAATGCGCTTTCTCTTAGCATTATTTGAAATCTTTGTGCTTCTTGAAATAATAAGCATTGTCTACATCACGATATCTTCACCATAAAAAAGAAAACGACCAAGAATAAAATTTAGAAATACGATTAATCTTAGGTATAATTCTTAGGTATATGATTCACGATTTCTCATTTCCATTTCATGTTACTTCTTATTTTATAAATTTCCGAATGATGATTAAATTCATTAGAATGTATTAAGAACTAAAAGTAATTACACCGGTTTCACTCGTGAATATCATTTCTCAATGTAAAATCTTGCATAGATAAGAATAAATATTCATGTCCTTTCAGTAAGTAGCACTTCTCTTCTGGGAGAGATAGACTGCTGGGACTGTAGTAATGTGTTTGACTTGTGTCTGGTATTGAAGAATGATATGAAAACATGCGTATAACAACGGCATGGTAAAAATACATAAATGAACACAAGTAAACGCACCAGTGCATTTATTCTGCAGTACAGTAAAGTCTTCACTTTCAATGTTGTGAATATTTCTGGAAAAGCATGAAATTGAATAAAATATGTGGAATATAATTTCAAGCTTGATGCATTGTACGCCACAATGTCAGAGCATACGTTTCATTGCGATAGATCAATGATATTTGTATGGCTGGAAACAACGTCACAAATGCACTAGTTCTAAGCATGATGCTGCTAAATGTTACAGTAATTTAGATTTCGAATGTAAATTTTGCAAGCAGAAGATGCACGTTTCTGCTTTATGTCCCAAGGACGAATTATCACGTGGTTCTTTGCAGGCTAATTATTGTTTGAATTCTGCCGCGGGCATACGATCTTGTTACATTTTACCGACCATTTCTCTGCCCGTCGGTCGAGGTAAGAATGTTACGCATGTAAGGTTTTTACTCGATACAGGATCTCAGCGCTCGTACGTCGCAGCTAGAGTATTGAATAGGTTTAACTTCGATGGAGTGTTGAGGTTTGCGGACTTCTCGGTGAACTCGTTCTTGGAGTCTGGTGTTCGCAAATTCGCTGAGCTAAGTCTGTATGTAGATTTACTCAATGGTAAAAGTCCCATCCCATCCCATCTACCAAAATTGGCGCCTGAACCGGACTTTTACCATTGAGTAAATCTACATACAGACTTAGCTCAGCGAATTTGCGAACACCAGACTCCAAGAACGAGTTCACCGAGAAGTCCGCAAACCTCAACACTCCATCGAAGTTAAACCTATTCAATACTCTAGCTGCGACGTACGAGCGCTGAGATCCTGTATCGAGTAAAAACCTTACATGCGTAACATTCTTACCTCGACCGACGGGCAGAGAAATGGTCGGTAAAATGTAACAAGATCGTATGCCCGCGGCAGAATTCAAACAATAATTAGCCTGCAAAGAACCACGTGATAATTCGTCCTTGGGACATAAAGCAGAAACGTGCATCTTCTGCTTGCAAAATTTACATTCGAAATCTAAATTACTGTAACATTTAGCAGCATCATGCTTAGAACTAGTGCATTTGTGACAAAGATTCAAATCTTTACACCTTTCTCGCCTAGAAAGATAATCCGGATAGGAAGCACAATTCATCATAGAGTGACCCTTACTGAAACAAAATTTGCAACTCTTCCGCTCAGGCGGTACCATAGCAGCATTAGCAAACACGGGAGGATCGGTTCGGTTGCCATAACCAGCCTGCCTGGGAAAAGGTTTAACATCAGATTTCGCTTCATCAGTAGAGACTCTCAAATTCAAGACAGCAATAGCCTCCGCATAATTGTCAAAAATTTCTTCCAATGAGGGATAATTATCGTTCAACTTACGAGCCAGTTCTTGTTGAAGTAACTGCGGCAATTTGGAAAATATTAAGTGGCCTATGAAAGTATTACTGGATTTCTCGCCTACAATATCACAATCGTAGTTAGCAAGGTCTGCCAAAATACTTTTTACTTCGGTCACAAACAGCCTAGTCTCTAAAAATTTACTATCATAAATACATTTCAAGTTCACAAGTTTCAAACACAGTTTATTAATTAGCTCTTTCTTATTCAGAAATTCTTTCTCCAACATCTGTAAAGCAACCACATAGTTAGCGTCCTCCACAGAAAGATGATCTATCAGCTTGAGCGCATAGCCCGACAAATAACCCCGAAGGTAAGTTAATTTGGCAGAGGCCGTCAGCCCAGCTCTGTAACCAATAGCATTATTGAAAGAGGTCAGAAAACTATGGTACTTCAAACTGTTACTCGAGTCTCCTTTAAACGTTTCAATTTTCAACTGAGGTAGTTTCACGTCCTTGCACAAAACGGTTCTTTCATTAACAGTGTCAACCGAATTGCGCGGCGCGCTCAACTCGGCAAGAGCCATCTCTATCTCCACACCGTAAGCCATCTGAGCTTCGACCTCAGTGTTGAGCGTCTCGTCAGAACTGCCCTTCTCAATTAAACAATTAATTATTTGTTCATCATACTGACTCACCTGGTGGAGATTGCGACGAACAAGGTCACAATGCACGCTCAGCTCAGAAGTAGCTCCACCAGCCACGAGTTCCTGCGCTTTTTTCAGGGCAAGCGTTACCTTACGCTTAAACACACCCCTTTTTTTAGCCAGTGACGTCTCCATGTTCGTGGCACTAACTCAAACGGCAGAGCAAACCGGAACGGTACCGCAACTCCAATTGAGCAGAGGTAAACCTTGAAATAAAGGAGAGGTTAGCTTAATAATCAATTGGTTCACATCCACATATACACCTAACAAATTTAGAATAACCCCACCATCGAAAACGAAATTCTTCAGTATTAAATGTGTGAGGAACTACCTCTGCACATTTGACTCAACAGCCGTTTCGAAGCTGCAAAGATTAATAAAGACAAGGACACAAAGTTTCCAAATTTAATATTTTTAATCAGTCGCCTAAACGCCAAGGAAGATTCATAATAGTAACAAGGCAACAAGTACTGAACAAACAATACGGCAAGTAGCCGATTTACAAAGTATTAATTGTTAAAAACTAAAGGACAATTCGCCCTCAAGTATCGCATTTATTTATTCCTTTATTTATTGATATATTTATATTTATTTAGGTTAAAATGCGCATATAATTTTAAGGTCGGAAGTTAGGGTTTCAGGTAATGACAGACTACAGGCGCAGGCACGAGGAGGCCGGATAGGCTCTCTGTTTCAGGGCTAACAGCGCCAGCTTAAACGGACGTCACGCGGTATCGACTGTGCTTCAACGTGCTAGCTTGCTACAAGCTCTTCAGGAAGACCGAAGTTGGCGCCAACTGACGCTACACGAAGGAAACAGGCACGGCGACGGCGGCACAACCAGGGCCAGAGCAGCTCAACCTTGACCAATGCCTCCAGTCCCTTCACAGCTGTACATAAAGATGAAGAAATGTACACAAGAAAAATAATTAACTGAGCAAATATTATGAAGCAGCGCTATACAAAGAATTTAGAATGAACAAAATAATTAATGGTCAACGTAATTACCTAGTTGCTGCTACTGCTGTCCCACAAGTTGGCTTAATTGGCTATCAACGTTGTGAAGCACGAAGTGCGCAGTGCGACGAAGTGCCCGCTAGATACTGAAAATACAGGTACCGGGTAAGACCAAAGTCAATCTCGTTGATAAAGGTAAACAGAGATATAAAGTTTCAATAATCGGCAAATATTAGACACACGACTACCAACCTGAAGAATTTATCCTCCAGTGCGCATAGCGACTGTTAGACGATGGCAGTAATGGCGATATAGAAGTCGCAATTCAGTGTCAATAGTAATGGAGGCAGAAGCCCAATAGTAGTTTATAGATAATAGGTAATGGTTAATAGTATTAGTAATAGTTAATAAGGACGGCGGTTCACTGCGACAGGGTAAGGTTGGCCCCCTTTTAGAGCAGCGAACACGCCTAGTTAGAAGAAAGTTAATTGCGGTTCGCAACCCGCCTTAATCATGCAATTAATTAATGAAAAAGAACCTAAATTCAACGCTTTCACACACACAATCAAACCATGAACTTATTGAACATGCAGGAAGAAGGGATGGAAGAGTCAGGCTGGCGACCGTCACCTACGCGTCATGAGCCAAGCGTACTCCAGACGTGCCGACGTAACAGAGGCCTTTGACCGAGACTCAGCCTGGCCTCTCGTTAACCGGACACACCTTGACACACCTTTCTCCTTCCGACCTGACACCTTGACACCTTGACACCTGTCACAGCTCCCTACACTACTTCCGACCTGATTTTCCACCGACGAACTATTTCTATGCGCTGCTGCTGCGCGACCTCACCTGTCTCGCAGCACCAGCCGTTTGCGTTAATAGTAAAGAAATCGAAGTACACTCCGAGCGAATCTGTGGGGAATTTTCCCCACACTCCTCAAATGCTACGGCCATTAACCAACTTAGAAGTTTGCGCCCTCAAACTATAACTGGCCGGCTCAGCATATTACGTCCGAGCTGGACCGTTCGTGGTTAAGAGCGCGGAGATAGAGTTATAAGGCCGAACCGGCCGACTCGCCTTTAATTCATACTTGATCGACTGTCTCGTCTTTAATTCACCGGCGACACGTCCTTGATTTTTAATTGGGTTGTACCGTCGTGTTGTAGCCAAATGTCTCATAAGTCTAGCTCATCAAGCCGTGAGAGAAAAAAATCCTGTGGCATGTTTACATACCGGTCTGAATAAGCAATTTCGGAAGACGCACTGGGTTGCGATCACTAAACCGCAGCGTGAAAAGTAGACCTCGATATAAAATGCACGCTACTTACTGTTCCAACGTATAATGGCGACTGAACACCGTGGGAGGGTGGGAAGAAAACTTTATTATCACGCCTCCCAAACGAGACCACTAGCGCTCCGCTAAGACGTCGACCACCTGAATGGCGCGTATTCTAAAAAAGGAAGTTTTGTTGCCACACCCTTAAGTATTCAAATGAAATTAATTACGTTTCCTCTGGAGCTTTAGCAAATAGTTTACCAGTAATAGAGCGAAGTCGGCAGAGAGCAATGAGCAGTCACACAGACGATGCTAAAAAGACAATTTCAGTACAGCTTGCGTAACTGTTTATAGCGGCACTGCGCCGCTATGCGTAACCAAATAATTTTGTTCTGCCTAGGGTTGGCATGCAGTTGCCCGGTTTAATTATCCATCACTGCGTCCGACAAGATGAAACGCTTTTCAACCAGTGCTGCTATTCATGGTGCGAAGTTTTTTTAATGATAGTTCTTTTTTAGTTGACGAACCAAAAATATCATGACGAACTCGAATGATTTCAAGTAATACTCTTTTTAGTTCAGATAATCTATTCGGAGTAAGATGTTGATCCAAGAAATTAAACTGCAAGCCGTCATAATTGCTTTAACTGCAAAAGATAGCGAAATAAGTTACTTTTTGCAAGTTGCTAGATCATTTGTTCCACTAAAGGAATGTGATGGCAATCTTTATCACGTATCAAAAAGAAAAAATATTCTCAACGCTCTGAGACCATAAGAATGCAAGAATTTATATGGAATATTCAAAACATTATCGATGAGGGCTCCGGAAAATGGATGAAAACCATTGCCACAGAATGTCAGGTATCAGAGTATCATAACTGTGGTACATTGGGATATTCGATACAAGTCATTTGAAATTAAGAAAAACCAATTCGTACCAGCAAAGAAAAAGGAAACCCGTATCATGCGCTTAAAGTTATTTAACGATATAAAAATAAAAAAACACCAACATGAATGACATGCTTAATTTTTCTCAGGCGAAAAAACTCCAACCAGTATTTGAAAATTAACAGACGTAGTAAGAGGTGGGTATGTGCAGATGCTTTTGAAATATCCAGGGTGATGTACACAAAATTTTCGGCTACTGCGATGGTTTTAGGATTTGTGAGGAGAGAAGGTCATGTCATGCCATGGTACATTTTCCTACAGAGTCTTAAAGTTAATGTTGCACGACACATTGATGTTCTAAGAACGGTTATTAAGTCCCGGATGGATTTGGATAGATAAAGTATTGAAAGGGAGGTCATATGTCTTTCAACAGGACTCAGCACTATTTCAGAAAGCCATAGTCCCCCGAGACTGGTTTTCTGAGAATTATTACAACCGTTTGACACCACACATGACCCCCAAACTTGCCAGATTTACAGCCAATGGATATCATTTCATCTGACACGCCAGATTTTGGAGCATCGTTGAAAATGAGACTAATCGACACCCTCATAGCTCCATCATTAGTTAATGCACCGTTATGAATAAGACTATTCGATTTCAGTTTTTCAACGGTTTCCGACCTGAATGAAAGCAATCATTGAAGTGAAGGATGGTGTCATAGAATAATTTGATGTAGAAGTTTAATTTACAATATTTGCATAAATTTGATTTAATTGTACACTTTTTTTTAAATTGTTGTTTATTTAACATTCTAAAATTGTCCTTCAATTGCCTCAGAACCCTGAGACTCATTTAAATGTTTACCGAAACATTTAACACGAGCGGAACACATTGAATATGAATGTAACCTCGTGCAACGTTTCTATGCAGCTAGCAGAGTAAAAATTTCCGACTAGAGCCTGGCGCTTGAGACTTGAGGTTCTACTAGCACTGCTAAGAAATGCGGAATTTCGCGTTGTCACAGCTTGCCCTAAAATAAAAACATACAGCAATTGTATAACGCGCGGTATAGCTCGAGCAGCGTTAGCCACAGCTGTGCTTCCATACAAGATTATAGCGAACAGATCTAGTATACTAGCATGGAAATAAGGAATGGCGTGGTCATAGGAGAAACAGTTGATCTGCGTTTGATATGTTGGCATTCTAGTTCAACGCTTCCTACGCTTTGAGCTTGACTTGGACAGCCGTGCATCTGGAAAATTGAAATACGGACTTGCCTCAAAATCTGTAAAGCTGTTTAACCTAATTGAAGAAACAATATACATTTGAGGGGAAATGAATCAACTAACACAAATTAATAAAAATGGGAAACGCCCTGATAGGTTACTATTGATGTTATTTCTAATAACTAATATTTCGGTAAACGCATAAAACTTAGATGAAAAAGTCCATGAATGATTGAGTTGTTAAACTAAAATTGATTCTTTAGAAACTATTATAGAGAGAATATTTTAAAATTCGCTTCGCGAAACTGATTTTACGGAAATTCTCAGGCACAGATTGCACCGCGCCAAAAGAAGGCAAAGGCTTGCAGTCCTTAAACGCAGGATGAATAATTCAATCTTTAGCATAGATTTAATATTGAAATCTTAATGTTATTAATAACATTCTTTCGGTTTTATAAATTTTTAGTGTTAACTGCTGTTACTATCAGGGTTGCGGAGTCGGAGGAATAAATTGGCGACTCCGACTCCGATTCCGCCTGTTCAGATTTTTGCGACTCCGACTCCATCTTTCCAGAATTTTGCGACTCCGACTCCGATTCCACCTTTCCAAAATTTTGCGACTCCGACTCCAATTTTCCAGAATTTTGCGACTCCGACTCCACTTTTCCAGAATTTAACGACTCCAACACCGACTCCACCCAATCACAATTTTGTGACTCCAACTCCAACTATTCACAATTTATAAGATGAATAAGATGTTTCATTTAAGCATCCTTGTGAACGTCACAGACGCACACACCGACCAAGCAAGCAACAACTGTGTACTATATTTCAAATTATTGTTAGCAAAGAAGTTTTCAACAAATTTGCCCTACCTTTCTACTTCGAAAACCTGCCTTTTCTCAATAGATGCAATTTTCAAACAAAATTTTTTACATATAAAAAAATGAACAGATGCCAGGTTTTCACATTATTTGAATGGTATTTATGGTACCATACAATCAAGCTGATGCCCATTGTAATAACGTACGGGAAATAACACACAAAAACGCATATTTAATTATAAATTCATGAAGACGCCTAGCGTTTCATTATATATGTAAGGTATCTTTTTTTTACGGGGAAATTTCCACCATAAGTTGAAAAACTCAAAATCAATTAATTTTCACGAATGATAAAATGCCCAAAACTCCTTTGTTTTGGGATTTTAAGGATTTGAAGAAACTTTGAAACCTAAAGTATGTACCACGTTCGCGCCAATGTTGGCGCTAGCCTTTCACTTCAAATTAATCTAAGTCAAGTTCAATTTAATCCAAGTCAAGATCAATATAAGCCAAGTCAAGTTCATTTTAATCCAAGTCCAGTTCAATACAATCCAAGTCAAATTCAAATTAATCCAACCCTAAGTTGAGTTAAGAATTGGCCCAATCACTCGTTAATTTGAGAGTTTTTTTGCGTTAGATATGTTTCTATTGGATGTGATGAGCAAGACAATCGTTTTTTCTTTCAGCAAGGAATACATAAAATTTCTGAAATATAAAAACAAGCTGTCGTAAGGTGTGCTAAGTATCCAGCATCAGAAGGCAGAGTGTGATTCAGATCTTTGAGCTGAGTAACAGATAGAAGTCAATTATAAAAACTTCGTATTATACGACATAGTAAAGTTGTTTTATAATTCTACATTAATGGCATTATGCATCCATTCAAATATTTATGTTCAGAGGCAATTTTATGTTACACACACAAAGTAGTATCGAGGACTTATTTACACTCATAGAGATTTATATGCGTGAAATTCCACTTTATCACATACTCGTATATAAAATCACATATGCATGCAACTACAAAAGATTACCTTTGAACGATGTGTAGATTTAGCCCTTAAAAGAAAAATGCAAATGCGATTCACTGTGTACTTGTGTACGATACCATTTGATCACAATTTATATGAGTACATTACTACACAGATACAATCCTGCAATAGCAATAAAAGGTGTGCCATCCCTTCAAATGAATAGTCCAAGGCACATATATCATCTCTGTCGATGAAACAAATTGTAACTTGTTTTACAAAAATCGTTTGAACTCGCAAAAACAGACTTTGTTGTAATATTTTTTTAACGGTTAAATCTACATATCGTCCAATCGTAATCTTTTGTAGTTGCATGCATATATAATTTTATACATGTGAGAAAGTGGAATTTCACGAATATAAATCTCTATGAGTGTAAGTAAATCCTCGATACTACTATGTGTATGTGTAACAGAAAATTGCATTTGAACACAAATATTTGAATGGATGCATAATGCCTTTAATATGCAGAATATCTGCAGCTTAGAATAAGTTGATTTTAATTTAAATAAAATCTAAAATGCACATGGTGCATAATTAAATGAAATAAATAATTAATCAGTTAATATTAGTACTATTATAAATAAATCATTTCAAATTTCATTTCAAATCAAAATAAATCATTTCGCATCTTATTCAAATTTCGCATCCCCCATAAGACTAAATTACTTTCGAACTTTTATAAGCCACCAAAACTGATGTCGTTGGAAGTTTTCATTTTCCACGCAGTCCCGTACCAGAACCGATTGAGCTGCTGTTCAACGCAACTGCTGTCTATTGAACCGAGTGTCAGTCCCGTCAAGCGTCAGAGCTGCTATTTGGTCCGGCCGTTATCAGTTGGACTCCGGTACTCTTCAGCAGCACTTCAGGACTCGCCTCGAGATACTCTTCGTTATCAGCGGCAGGAGGCTAGCTCAACGGTTCGGAAACTTACTACGGATTTTTCAACTCGGCAACCTGGACCCCGAAATTCTCTCATCATCAACAAGATGAGCTTGTAAACCAAAGCAGCGAGAGGACGGCAACAGGCTGCTGGCGTCGCACGGGCGGAGGACACCTGAGGCCCTCGGAGGGTCGTCCCTTTCTAGTGAAATAAGGTCTTTTCGGGGGCTAGTGTGAGATTTGGGTGCTTTGCTTCTCATAATATTTTATCCGCAAATGAAATTAATACTTAAAAACTTTCTGGAATCCTTAAAAACTTTCTGGAATACTTGAAAACTTTCTGGAATACTCAAAAACTTTCTAGAATACCTAAAAACTTTCTGGAATACTTAAAAACTTTCTGGAATACTTTAAAACTTTCTGGAATACTTAAAAACATTTGGAATACTTAAACTCTTTGAAAACTTGTTCAAAGTCTCGAAGACTTTCATAAACCTTGACCTTTGGGCTTATCCCTAACATTCCAGTCGTCTACAAATTTGGACTACATGCGTATATTTTGTTGTCACACAGGTTGTTCGGATCTGTGCCAGCTGCGGCGAATCTGGTGCCTGCATGGTGTTCGCTCGCTCTTATGAACCGACCTATCTCGGACTTTCAACCTTGCAGCAGATTTTGAGCACCTAACTTTAAATTGGTGTAAAATCCTGTCATACGCATAATAAATTACTGAAGCTGAAGCAGATTTTTTATACCTTATTCATTCTGTTGCAGCATTTTGTACAATTAATGTAGAATTGTAAAACAACTTTACTGTGTAGTATAATACGAAGTTTTTATAATTGACTTCTATCTGTTACTCCGCTCAAAGATCTGAATCACACTCTGCCTCCTGATGCTGGATACTTAGCACATTTTACAATAGCTTGTTTTTGTATTGCAGAAATTTTATGTGTTCCTTACTGAAAGAGAAAAACGTTTTTCTTGCTCATCACATCCAACAGATACATTTTTATTACAAAAAAGCTCAAATTAATCAGTAATTGTGTCAATTTTCAACTCAACTGAGGGTTGGATTAATTTGAACTTGATTCAGATTGATTTGAACTTGACTTGGATTAATATGAACTTGACTTGGATTTAATTGAACTTGACTTGGATTAAGTTGAACTTGACTTGGATTAAGTTGAACTTGACTTTGGTTAAGTTGAACTTGACTTGGATTAAATTGAATTTGACTTGGATTAAATTGAACTTGACTTGGATTAAATTAAACTTGACTTGGATTAATTTAATTGAAGTGAAAAAGGTGTAGTCCACCCCCTTTATTTGAAATAAGAAAGAAGGCGAAATGAAAGAAAGGCCATAAGAAATAAGAAGTTCAATCTCTCGAGAGTTGATGAGGCCGAGCTTGTATCACAGAGACGCTCATCACACACTTTCGGCTTGGGACAGACGGACGCGGCTCTTTTTATACATAGTGCTATGTAGTGTGCACAACCCGTCAAAAATGACGAAATTCACTACCTTTTTTTGAACAAATTTTCCAAATTTGGATGACAAACAAATATAAGGTTAAAGCTAGGTGGATTCGTAAAAAACTCTGTCAAGATTACATACACTTAACAAACACACCTAAGTAAAATGTCAAACATATCAATGCATGTAAAGGCCATCGTTTAATGTTATGCTGTGGAATTCGGTATCAATGATACCGCAAACTCAAACAACCCATGTTTTTAAGAAGCGGACTCCAAACAAATATATAAATGAATATATGAATAAACACACAACGGGTATTATTATTAGCTTAGATAGATTCTGGATGGATGGTAGTATGCATCCATTCAAATATTTATGTTCAAAAGGAAATTATATGTTACACATAGCAGTATCGGGGATTTATTTGCTCTCATTTAGAGATTAACATGCGTGAAATTTCATCACATGTATGAAATCATACACATTCGAATACATAAGATTACTCTTGGATGTTATGTAGATTTAATCTTTCAGAGAAATATACAAATGCGATTCACTGAGTACTTATGTACGATTCCGTTTGAATACAATTCATAGGAGTACATTACTGCACTCATACATTCCTGCTTTAGCAATGAAAGTGTTGCCATCCCTTCAAATTATTAGGTGAAGGCAAATATATCATCTATTTCGATGACATAAATTGTAACTTATTTTTACGAAAATCGTTTGGACGAGCGAAAAAAGGACTTCGTTGCTATATTTTTATGAAATCAATCTACATATCGTCCAGGGATAATCTATTGTAGTAGCCTGTATATATGATTTCATACATGTGATAAAGTGTAATTTCTCGCATATAAAACTTCATTTGAGTGTAAATAATTCCTCGATGCTTCTATTTGTATCTGTAACATAAAATTACATTTTCAATAAAAATATTTGAATCGACGAAAACTGCCTTATAAAATTCTACATTTATATGTAGAATTTTAAAATAACTTTTGCGAGAACTATAATAAGAAGTCTTTATAATTGCCTTGTATCTTTCAAGCCGGTCAAAGATTTGAATAAAAAAAATATTTCCAATATAGATGGTACAGAAGTACCATCATTGGTTTTTAAAATATCTTAAAGTTAATACACGTAGATGATACACACACATAAGTATTGTAATACCCATGTCACTAGTCGACAATAAATGATGAAGGGCTATGTATTCATATTGTTGCTTAATCTACATTTGATGATACATGTAATTATAATTATAAGAGACAACACAATTTCATGGACGATGCATTTTCATTTTGGGGTGAAAACACTTATGACAGTTTACATGTACATGACCTAGAACTTTGCAATTCTTTACCACAGGAAATAATGGCAGATGTTTAAAAATGTCATCTCAAGGAAGCATGAAAAAAAAATAAATATAAGCATGAGGCCACAAAAATTACAAGTGTTGTATTTCTAGTTAAAAATTTTCAATATAACGGTCATTATAGTTGATAAGAATTTTATTTAAGTATAAATGGATGATCACAAAACAAATTTATAGTTTAACATGGATGCTCTACAATAGTAAAGAGATGACGAGTAATGTAAGCTGTTGAGAGTGAACACAAAAAAGACTGGTAACTCTAGTTAAAATGCCAGTTGTCAGTTTAGTACACACATATGTGCACATGTACATGTATATATATACACATATACATGCTCATACATATCTACGCACATACATACACCTAACACGCGTCACGCATACACAAATACATATCTATGCATTTAGGCAATCACAATACATATGCGTTCTACAAAAATGTTGTGCGGTGTACTGAAATATAGGATAATGAGCAAAGGAAGTTCGTGACAACTTTTTCAGTATGTGTTACTACTTAAAATTTCTGATGGAATATTTAGGCGATGTTTATTTAAATATTGTAACGAAAAGATCATTGGTTGAAAAGTGTCTTATTTATAATATATGGGTGATCGCGCAACAAACTCAAATATATATTTTTAGAAATGCTTTGCAATAATGAAGTGAAATGAAGTATTACGTAGTGACACATATACCCATCTACGCCCACATAGCGTGCACACGTACACATATATGTACACATGTAAGCATGTGCGCAAATCAGCGTAAACTAGTCAGTATGAACTAGCATTCCAATCGAGGGATTCAGAGAAAATATCTTTTATCACGGCATGAATTTTATAAAATTTCCGAACTATAAATAGTGGCACAAAATAGTTTACCTAAGTCAGAAACATGAAAACGATTGTTCTACAACGGTTCCCGAGTACAGAATAGTTCCAGAAATACGTGAGGCCTAGGTGCGGTTTTTTTATCTACTCTAGAGCGTAAGAGATGGTATGATAATTTGCTCTACACTAGCTTAACAAGAGCATTTTTGTAAATCCCTTTGTAGGTATGAGGTATATAAGTCTCCCCATACTAGGCTGCAGTAGTCAATGCGCGATAACACGAGGGATTGAATGGCTAATAATCTGGATTTTTCGTCTAGCATACTCTTTATACGTTAAAAAAACATTAAAGTTCAGTAAATTTTGCTGCAAGTATTCTCAACGTGAGATTTGAGGGACAAGTTTCTATCGAACTAGATACCGAGATTTTTAACTTTTTCTGATGCATTGATTATATCATTTCCAACTGCAAGAGTAAGATCTGAAGTTTTTTTAATTGCATCTTTGGATCCAAAAATAATGCACAGTGTTTTATTTGCATTCAATTTGACACCATTTCGATCGTACCATGATTTCAGGCTAGTCAGTATAGTTTCGGCTTTAATTCGCGTCTGTGGTATTTCCGAAACAGAACTTGTTATTGCAATTTGAACATTATCTGCATACATTGAGAACCGTGTGTTAGAAGGCATTGGAGGGAAATCATTAATGAAAATAGAAGACAGTAGCGGACCAAGAATGGATCCTTTGGGGAACACTAAAATGTTTTCGAATGAATGGGGGACAATTTGATTTCTATGCGGACTGCATGAAATCGATTTGACAAGTAACTTTCAAACCATTGCGTGTCTACTCCCAAGTTCAGTATTTTACGCAAAAGTCTATCATGTTCGACGATATCGAACGCTTTAGAGAGATCGAGTAGCAGCAAGAGTGTTACACTCTTTTGATCGATGTCACTGTATATTTTTTCAGAGATCTTATATAGGCGTATTGATTTCGGTGGAGTAGATTTGACTCGTCCAGGTGAAATGACAATTGATTTGTCACCACTTTCTCCAATATTTTGTACTTGACAGGACTGATGGGCCTGTAGTTTGATGCTGTATTTAGGTCACCACTTTCATGCAACGGTCTAATAATGGAGTGTTTCCATTGGTTTGGAAACGTGTTGGTTGCTATTGATGTATTTATTATCAGACGAATCCATTGTGCTGTGACTGGGAAACTATTTTTGATATATTGAAGACTGATACCCTCATGTCCAACTGCCTTCGTGTTTTTTAATGAGTATAAGATATTTCTTAACTTCGGTAAATCGACACGACGTGGTCTCCACCTGACATCAGTCCTCGAGGGTGCAGTGGGGCATGAATTTTCAATTGTCGTTTCATCTGGACTGGTACACACCTCACTGAAAACTTGAGCCCCTACTTTTGAAATGAATGTGTTGAAATCCGGGGCTGTTGCCAAGGGATTTTCAAAATCGCTTATACGTATAGACCGACCGGGGCCCCGGACCCGGCCCCGGCCAACACCGGTCATTTTGGCTGACCCCGGCCCCGGCTAGCCCCGAAAATTTTTCCAGACCCCGGCCCCGGCCCCGGCAAAATAGTGCCCGAAACCGGGGGTTTGGCCAGGGTTTTTAGTTTTTTACTACACCTTTTTCACTTCAAATTAATCCAAGTCAAGGTCAACTTAACCCAAGATAAGTTCAATTTAATCCAAGTCAGATTCAAATTAATCCGAGTCAAGTTCAAATTAATCCGAGTCAAGGTCAAATTAATGCAAGCCAAATTCAAATTAAACGTGCTAAGTATCCAGCATCAGGAGGCAGAGTGTGATGCAGATCTTTGAACGGAGTAACATATAGAAATCAAGTATAAAACTTCGTATTAACTATACATTAAAGTTGTTTTTCAATTCTACATAAATGGCAGTGTGCATCCATTCAAATATTTATGTTCAAAAACAGTTTTATGTTACACATGCACATACACATAGTAGTATCGAGGATTTAATTACTCATATAGAGATTCATATGCGCGAAATTTCGTTTTATCACATATATAAAGTCATATATGCATGCAACTACGAAAGATTACCATTGGATGATATGTAGATTTAACCTTTAAAAGAAATATAGCAACGAAGTCTTTTTTTGCTTGTTCAAACGATTTTTGTATAAACAAGTTTCAATTTTTTCATCGATCGAGATGATATATTTGCCTAGGCCTATTCATCTGAAGGGATGGCACAATTTTTTTTGCTATTGCAGGATTGTATCTGTGTAGTAATGTACTCATATAAATTGTAATCAAATGGTATCGTACATAAGTACTCAGTGAATCGCATTTGCTCATTTCTTTTAAAGGTTAAATCTACACATCGTCCAGTGGCAATCATTTGTAATTGCATGCACGTATGATTTCATAAGTGTGATAAAGAGGAATTTCAGGCATGTAAATCTTCGAATGATTGTAAATAAACCATCGATACAATGTGTATCTGAAACATAAAAGTACCTTTGAAAATAATTATTGGAATGGATGCATACTGCCATTAATTTAGAATTACAAAAAAACTTTACTGTGTAGTATAATACGAAGTTTTTATAATTGACTTCTATCTGTTACTCAGCTCAAAGATCTGAATCACACTCTGCCTCCTGATGCTGGATACTTAGTACATTTTACGACAGCTTGTTTTAACACTGCAGAAATTTTATTTACTCCTTGCTGAAATGAAAAACGTTTTTCTTGCTCATCACATCCAACAAATCCATTTTTAATACAAAAAATGCTCAAATTAACGAGAGATTTATGTCGATTCTTAACTCAACTTGTAGCTGGATTAATTTGAACTTGATTTGGATTAATTTAAACTTGACTTGGATTAATTTGAACTTGACTTGGATTGATATGAATTTGATTTGGATTAATTTGAACTTGACTTGGATTAAATTGAGGTTGATTTGGATTAATTTGAACTTGACTTGGATTAATTTGAACTTGACTTGGACTAATAGTTTGAAGTGAATAAAGCGTAGTGTGCCCGGATACCCGCACGTGAAAAATTCACGTGTCTTTTGAACAAATTTGAAACGATTTCTCAAGATATTTGCGATTTCATTGCAATCCTGAAGAAAATGCATTCACTGAGAAGAAAAATCAGTATCTATGCTACCATCCAGTGTAATTATAATCCAGTGCGTTATTGACATGAAAAGAATTTCGAATTGGAGTGGTCCTAATATCAGCAGTTATTGAGAAGACGCTATTTTTGTTAACTTGCTTCTATATTTCCTCTGAAATAGCAAACTAAATTTGGATACTGAGGCCCGGAATTAGTCTTGTTGTAATTACCTTCTCTGATGGAACTTGAAACTTCTTATTCAAAACCCTACAAAATTAAAAAAGTTTCCTTTTCCATAGGGTCGTAGGGATTGAGCGAGTCACAAAGCCAGTAAATTAACAATTTCTCTCTATGTATGTGGTCAGTATTATTTGGCTCCCAGTTTTTAGATTGAGTAAATGTTTCTTTTAAAGTCAGCTGTTTGCCAGTAGACGAAGACGACTTGCTACAATCAGCAGTTTTGTCACTGCTGCAGCCTAAACTGTCTTTGTTTGTTTTCAATACATAGACATTTGGTTTTTCTTCTTGTTCGTTTTGTTTCTATTTTTCAATTCTTTTTCGTTGTTTGTTTTTTCTTCAGCTTCCAGGAATTGATCATTTTGTGTCGATTTTAGATGGCCCCATAAATATTTAGTTGAGAAAGTTTTCCAAGATGCACCAGCCGCTCCTCGTCGTATATTTGCTTCTCAAATGGTGCACACTTCAATTTCTATACTCTTCACCGATTTATAGAAGTAATCCCATACAGCTGACGCGCTACTTTTAGTCATTATATATATGTATATACCGGGTGTCCCACAAAAATGTCACT
Source organism: Morinoia aosen (assembly GCA_030386875.1). Taxonomy (NCBI): domain Eukaryota; kingdom Metazoa; phylum Arthropoda; class Malacostraca; order Amphipoda; family Talitridae; genus Morinoia; species Morinoia aosen. The sequence continues at coordinate 74,860,049 of CM059557.1, forward strand.
GAATTTTAATTGATTATATTTCCGCTTCAAATTTACATATTTTAATTTTTATTTTTTCATAATGTAGTAAGTTTTATTTTATTTTCGAATAATTTATGTTTCTGAAAATCGTTTAATAACTACTTTACATTGATCGATTAACTGAAACGGATAGAAAAACTAATTTTTCGAAGTAAAACATTTCAAAACAATATTGATATTCTTCCTTATTTTGCACTTTCCAAAAAACCGAACAAACAAAAACTTAAAAGAGTAACAAATCAATACATTAAATAAAATTCAAATAAAAAAGTAATTTAGTATCCTTCGACTCTCAAGGCAAGCATTACTTCTAGCCACTATCAAACGAAGAGTTTTGCGGATCATTTCACCGTTTTCTTTTAATTCTTGAAACACTTCAACTCGTTGTCGAAGAATTATTAATGATGGAGGTGATGGTTTGAAAACGCGTTCCTTCACAGTAGGTAATGAGAAATGTTGAAGATCATAACTGTTGTTTTTAAAACTTTTCCTTTGAACAAATAATTAATGGAACATTCTTTTAATGGCAAACGTTTCGGAACCTCTGATTCCATCATCAGTGTTGTAAAACAAGGAATAAAATACCTACTGTGAAATACCTTGTGAAATACCTACTGTGAATGTATCGTTCACAGGAAGAGGCCCTAAAATTCTTTGACTACATAAATGGATATCACGCCAAGATAAATTTCACAATGGGAACTGAGCAGAATGATAAATTGCCATTTTTAGACTTTCTCGTAAAGAAAACCAATTCAACGTTCACCACCTCCGTTCCTATAGAAAACCTACATTTACGAGATTATGTACCAATTTCTTCAGTTGCATTTACATGGGTTATATTAAAACAAGTGTCACTACATTATTGAATAGAGCATACCGTATTTCAAATCCATATAAAATATTTCATGACGAAGTGAAATATATCCTAAAGTTACTTGTACAAAATAAATACCCTGTATCTTTAATTAACAATCTGGTTAAAATGTTTTTAGACAAAAAACTTTCCCCTCCGTGTACAATTCTGACTGCACCAAAGCAAAAAGATGCCGTCGAGCTCTCTTTCTTGGGCTATCTTTCAAGGAGATGAGAAAGGATCTTTTATCTCTGATACACTCTCATTTTCCTTTCATTGACGTGTTATCATTTCATAGAAATAGTTTTAAAATAAGTTCTTTTTTCTATAGGAAATGGCGTTTGGAAGAGTGCCTGAGAAATGGTTGTGTCTATTTGTATAAATGTGATGGCTGCCTGCAGTCCTATGTTGGAAGTACCACACTCCAGCAATTGATTCGTCACAGCCAACACTCTGGTATCTCCCATGGAATCGGCCGTCCATACTGATCTCCCTCCCAGTCAGCCATCAGAGATCATTGCCATAGTTCAAACCACCCTTCAAAAGTTCCAATTTTTCCATACTTTGAAGAACTGCAGAGGAATTTGACCTTAGAATTTTGGAATCATTGTTCATTTTTACCCATAAACCTCAGCTAAATAATGATCAAAGTGCGATGAAATTAAATATTGCCCCAACTGTGTAAATAAGAGTGTGTTGGAATGTGTGTGGTTTGTGTGTGTGTGTGTACATGCAGTAATGTTACTTTGTGTGGATGTTATTGTGTGTTGGTTTGATTACAAAAATTTAGGTGTATGTGTACGTATGGCTTCGAAAGTGTAAGAAAAATTGTGTTTTTATTTTAAATTGTTAGGCATAACTATTTTTCGACGTAGGTATAGTGATATTAATTTCTTATAGCTTTTTCGCAATTTGTTCATTATCGTTTTTTATTCTGTGTTTTACAGCACTGATGATGGAATCAGAGATTCCGAAACGCTTGCCATTAAAAGAATGTTCCCTTTTATATTGGTTCTTCTTTTCATTTTACGTATTAGATTTCCCAAAAAATCGCCCTTTTAATTCTAATAAATTATTCGAAAAGGAAACAAGATTTACAACATTGTAAAAAAAAGACAATTCAAATATGTTAATTTAAAATGGAGATAGAATCAATTAAATAGTCGGAGACATTTTTGTGGAACACATGGTACATTTAATTACTATAATTGTTTTTATAATAATTAATTCAACAAGCACTGCAACTGCAAGTCTACAAACTTTATTGACTTGACATAAATGCACACCCAACCGCAACCGTAATTCAACATGCATTGGGCCACTAACTGGCGTTATGCATTACGTCATCGTGATACCTCCTGACACGGTCTGAACCCCGGCCCCGGCCCCAGCCCCGGCCATGGTAAATTTGATAACCTCGGCCCCGGCCCGGCCCCGGCCATGACAAATTTGTTGACCCCGGCCCCGGCCAAATTTTAAACCCCGGTCGGTCTATACTTATACGGTCTAAATATTTTTATATGGGGCTACCTCACAAATGATTTCCCAAGTTGGTTTCGAGTTATTTTTAGCCGTTATCAGTTCCTGGTGGAAGTGAGTTTGTTTCGCTACAGTGATTTTCTTTCGAAGAATTTTTTCATGTTATTTATATCTCTTGTATAAGGTACTGTTTGATCTATTGTTTTTATACTCTAGCAAGTTAGCTTTCTTTATTCTGCTCATCTCTTTTATTTCGTCCGTAATCCAAACAGTGCATTTTGGCTTGTTTTTTTTGGTGACGTAAGATGCTCATTCGTCGAGAGCTGCTGTGAAATTCTCGTTGAAGATGGACACTTGAATGTCAACATCGTCAGATTGCATCATATTATGGAATTCGGTGGACCTATTGAATAGTTTTTCTTGAAGTAGTTCGGCTGAATAGTGCCTTTTCGAGCGATAAGTCATTAAGCGGTATTTTTGTCTTTCCTTTGCAATATTGATTTCACATTCTATAGTGATGATCGGAAAAAGAAGGTGATATTACTGTACTAAGTATTGCGGTCAGATTATTTGTGATTGCCAGATCGAGGAGAGTTTTAGAGACTTCAGTGATGCGAGTCGGTTCTCTGACCATTTGTGATAGGCTTAGTTTATACAACAGTTTGCTTAGCTGATTGTTTTTGTCCGTTAGGTCAACATCAAAATCTCCGAAAGCAAAGAATGACTTTTTTGCCTCAAGCATTTCTTTGAAGGTTTCCTCAATGAAATCTAGAGAGGGGAAACGATGGGTGTCGGTAAAGGCTGCCAATGATTATGGATTTATGCGTATTTATTTGCACTTCTAACCAAACCATTTCAATACCTTCGCAAATTTTATTTGCCAGAAGTGATGATGTTGAGTACATTTCTTTCACAAAAATACAAGATCCACTACCTCGGCTGGTTTTAGCGCCATCGTAGCGATATAACACGTAATCAGGAATGTTAAAAAATAAACTCTGGGTTTGTGAATCAAATTATGCTTCTGAAACACATAAAATGTCAATTTCTTCAGTGACCAACATTACTCTGATTTCATCCAATTTACCATTCAGGCTTTGAGCATTTATATGCTTTATTTTGATTTAACCTATATTAGCACTCTCTTTAAAGGTAGCAAAGTTGGGATCGATGGGATTGAATTGAAATGGGATCTCGATAGGATCGTTCCGAGGACTCATTTATCTTGTCTACGTTACCCAGGGTGGCTGGCCCTGCATCTGCTATGTAAGAAAGTTCACTATTTAGCTGGGCAGCGGCAGTCTGTCAAGATGAGGTAACTCCAGTTTGATTTTTCCCTTGTGTGACAAGGGTACTGAAGTGATCGTTTTTACGATGGAGCAGTAGTGGAGGGTTATTATTTGGTAACTCTGAAGGGGGATCGACTCATGTTTTTAAAACACAATGATCCTGTTCATCCAGGATGAGAAGTTTTTGGCCTGTCATATTTGAGATGATTAGTGGTATAAGGTCTACAGCAGCTTGACCAAAATGTTTGTCGTCAATGTAATTATCTATGAGGTTTTGCATGTCTCCACTTTTCTTGTCAACAAACTTAGCGTATATGCTTTTCTTAGCTTTAGGGTGCCTGCTCACTAAAAGACTAAAAGCGTGGAAGCGAGCGAGAGAGACAGATGTCAGGCGAGATCTATCACACATCAAAAGACAGCTAGTCTTCTCCTTGAATATCATGGAGAGAGGTCCGTAACAAAAACAAGCGGTACAAATAGGTGTTTGTAACGTTGAGTTTCATTCCTACTTCGCCCATTGCTTTGAAACATGTAATTTGTCACTCTGCTTTGGATTTTATGAGTTCCAAATGCACAGTACAGCATAAACTTTGGATATGAGGAGTTCTGTTAATGCTGGAAGAATTGAGCAGCATACCTTCCCCGTCGACATCTCACCACGCACTGCCAGACCCAGAGGCTTCCCGCTTCAGCTTTCAAGCGTGAAACCATCTTCGAGTCGCTTTCTCGCTTCTGCCAATCTTCAGTCTTTCTTGGTCGTTCGCTTGCTTGCTTGCTTGCAGTGTGTGCACTCCCATACGAATCCATATTAATCAATTCAAGCTAGCTTTCTTTCTCGCTGCCAATCTTTTGGTGTGCAGGCACCCTTACTCTCCGTTTTGATTGCAGTCTTTAAGGGGATCAAGCCAAGATTTTGACAATTTTCATCCGATTCGTTTGAAATTTGGGCCAGTATATGAATTTGTTGCAAGTTAACTTTTTTACTCGTGTAAGTTTTTCGATTTAGGCCTTATTGTTTTCACGAAAAATTAGTTTTTTGGTACATTTTATGGATATTTCAAAAAAGGACTCGTCATAGAGTTTTGATGCTAGAACAAAACTAAACAAAGTTTTAAAATCCTTGAAGCATTTCTAACAAAAGTTCAGATCGTATTTTGAACATTTGAAATTCTTTTTGTGATAAGCGATATTTTATCATTACATCATAAGTTGATTATTTTTGGGTTTGAGCAATATAATTTTTTTTTCTCAAATATCGAAATTTGCTTCTGTGCTTTTGTTAGAAATGTTCCAAGGATTTTAAAACTGTCTTTGTTTTTTCCTCGCAGAAAAACTCACTGACGAGTCCTCTTTTGAATGTTGAAAGTTAGAGGTTTTGGGTATAAGCCAAAAACAAATTTTTTTGTTAAAGTGTAATATAATGGACAATTTATGTAATTAAATGCTGTCTTCATTTTATTTCAATAATCTCTATGCATAACTTCATATTCATACTGTGAATTGTAATTTCGAAAAAAAAATTTCTTTTTTATACTTATTATGAAATTTGATATTTATAGTCTCGTTTTTATGAAATTTGACTAATATATGTAACTTTTGATAAGAAACACAATTTCTTCTATTCATTTTTTCGATTAAGTCTGAGTTTTTGAAAAAATAGGACATGTTGGTTTTTTAGTTCATTTATATTGATATTTCAAATGAATAGAACTCATTGAGTTTTTATGATAGAACAAAACCAAAGACAGTTTTAGAATCCTTAAAGCATTTTAAACAAAGTTAGTGTTTTAAATTTTCCATTTTCCGTTGTGGTTTGTTTTTATATGGGGTTTAAATGGGGTTGAAAATTCAGGATTTTTAGTCTTCTTAACCATGAGATTACCTGGGGAATATCTAATGTCCGTAGATTTTCTAGTGTCCGTAGCGCTATAAAATTTTAGGACCGAATAGTCCACCACCGATGGGTCCTTTTCCAGCAACAAAACAAAAAAAGCTCACCGGACCGACAGGGGCCTGGCAGGGGCCTAGGTTGATCCCCTTAAGGAATTGTAATTTCATTTTGATGCTGGTTGTTTCGTAGGTAGGTGAGTTACTGCATGGAGGAGGCAGTGTCCATCGGCGTTGGTGGGAATCAGCTCTATTTTCCATGATCGTTTCAATTTATCCATTGCGGAATTCATGCGTTCACAAATGGGGTGGAGACTTTTTTTTCGTACTTTTTACATCATTAAGAGGTTCTGATAGGTGCGGGAAATTTACGTTTGTCTGGCTCTGATAGGGTCGGCTGTGGTGATTTCTTGTGTGGGGATCTGCAGAGAACTGAGAAATGCTCGTGTTATTTTTATTTTTCTGGTGATGATTGTGCATGCAGTTGGATGGTGGATTTTCCATCGACTGTCGACTGCAATTTTGTAGGGATTTCTCTCTTCCTGTTGATTTCACTGCTTCCGAGTATGTGATTGGATGTTGATATTATACTCATGTCTGAGAGGGGCTTTCATTCTCTGCATCAGCTTTGGATAGCAAGGAAAACCTATTTTTTGTAGGCACTCCGTAATTTTTTGTGGCAGAGGGAGGAGGGTTTGTTATATGAGGGCAAACATCGGGAGGAGGAGGGAGAAGAGGGTTTGTTATATGAAGACGAACATCGGTCCATGCTACTGGACGTTTCACGTGGAAAGGCTGTCAACTTAGAATAATCATTCAACTCATTCTGCTGTTTTGCATGATCATTAGAGTATTCAATTTCTTAATTCAGGTTATGGGAGTTTCTGACACAGGAGATAAAATGTGAAGTTAGTCTCAGAGGTGATCTAAGAGCAATTTGTTGAAGAAAATGATGCGGGTATACTCGTGTAATAGGCCAAGTGCGGATATTGTTGTGAGCTTCATTAACAGTAACAGTTTTTGCATTTGCTCGCAGCGGAATCAGTTTGAGACAAATTTTTATTGCATAGACTCGATACCATGTACAATTGCAGACCACTGCAGGCACTCACCTCATAAATATGAGAAAGAGCATTCTTTGTCATGATGAGTTTTTTTTTTCTATGTAAGGTTATGGGACGAGAGGCTCAAACCTTTGAAACTAATCATATAGTTCCTAAAGGGAGGTGCGCGTTCAATCTCATCATAGAGATCATTGAGACATCTAGAAGTGATAGTTCGTATTTTTCATGCGCTACCAATGTCATCTCTGTTGATTTTTTGAGACTATTGTCTCCAACAAGAAAAGTGTCTACAGGGGATTCCACATATGGATGGTTACTTGGAGCTACTACCGGCGTAAAATCATGAGCGCTGATAAAATAATTTAAAGCAAAAAGCTGTTCTGTAATCTTTTGAATATTTGATACAGGGGAAAAAATCGACGCTGGGCTTGGGGGATAATATTGCCTCAAAGCTTTATTGAGAAATGCACCTGTAAGGGACAGCGTGCTATTTATTTCGTGAATAGTTTGGGAACTAGTCATTTGAATAGGGTGTAGGTACCCATCGAAAGCGGTATCAGGTTTCCACTGAAAATCCCACGTTATCCTCGCAGTTTACGCTCTGAGGTATTTTAATGTTAGTATCAGCTGTTGCGCATGCATTTTCGAACCTAACATCGTCGCCTGAAAGGCCTACACACAATTTATCAATAAAATTATAATTAAAATTACCCCTTTTACTTTCTGACTGGTCGTTCACATCTAAAATTTTATCGCGTTCTAACGATGAGTTTGGTGTTGGTGTCTTCGTCGGTGGTGAACAATTTCGAGCTTTCTCAATGACGCAGGGCAGGGGAGATGTCGCCATGATGCAATCATTGGGACGAGACGAAGGAGCTGGAGGTGGTGCTGTGGCAGCTCCCGCCAGCGAAGAGGTACCTTCTTTACTCGAGCTTGTTGACTTTGTGGATGATGAATCTTCTCGAGCACAGTCCAAAGTGTTGTGCAGGCGAGCTTACTCTTGCTTACTCTTACTCGCGTTTACTCCCTACCCTGCGCGCCTCAGAGGCTATATAAGAGGCAGTGCTTGTTTTATCTGTGCTCAATCGACCAACCGTTCGCCTGTACCACTCCTGCTACGGACCAATAAAGTGTACCCCCAAGTAGACCTCCTGTGTTTTTACTGGCCCGCATATTAAGTGTTGTCCAGTAGAATACGAATTCACGACGCTGTGTGAATACGTTTCAAGACCGAGAAGTTATCAAGAAGCAAAGAAGTTAAAAGGTATTCTAATTCCGAAGATTTACAGTGCAATAATAGAAGAAGTCTGAAGAAGTTACGAAGGCTCATCGATGACCGGCAGCAGCAATGATAACCGTGTTTGGCAGATACAGCCATCGGTTATTGTCCTAGGATTCAAAATCTCTGTCTCGGCGCTATTGGAATCCTACGGGCAATTTTCAGCTTGGATTGGTACGGACTCTCCATTCCGCACACGAGTTTTGATTTTCGACGCCGGCGACGACCTAGAAATCGTGTTGGAAATCAGCTTTGGAGGACCTGCCCCTACGACGGGTGATAAGTGCTAATTCAACGAACTAAAAGTAATAACTACAAACTATAACAAACTTTTAAAGTGTTACCTATAACTACAACAGTGATAACTACAACGTAAACCCGGAAACTACGTCTACGTCATTGGCTGTCTTACAGCGACGTCGAGTGTTTTCCCAGCCTCCAGTTCGACGTTTTGAGTTAAGTAAAGATTGTAGTAGTAAATTTCATTTGTGCTTTGCTCGAGTTGCAGTCGCAGTGGCAGTGTGGGCAGAGGCAGCTCTATTTTTTGCAGCTCATTTTTTTTTGTAGCGCACCAGTGCTGCAGCTTGGCGAGAGAGTAGTTTTTGCAGTTTGTTTTTTGCATCGGCCATAGCTGTACAGCTCTGTTTCATTGAGACGTTTAGTCGGAGCTTTGTTGCAGTGTGAAGCGCAGTTTAACGCGTAATAAGTGGATTAACGGTTTAAGATTAACGCATTAGCGGATTACCATATGTACTCCGGGTGGCAGGATTTCTTTCAGTAAGTGTAAACTTATTGATGTCATTTTTATTGATGGTGCGAGTGTATAATTTATGTGTTCTTGCGGTTATTAGAAGTATGTAAAATTTATTTCTTTGCCTGATGTATATATATGGTGTTAGGATGTGTAAATTTGAATCTGAATTTCATTGTTAAAGGAAAAACCACATGTCGGAATCGTCAAATTCTGAGGAATTCATACGTTCGGCTACGATAGAAACAAGTAGCGGCAGAGTGAGTGTGCCTCGGTTTACAGCTAAAAATACAGCAATGACTGATTCACAAGCAGTGGGGGCCACTGGGCCAAGTACTAGTGCTACAGATAGGACGCTATTAGCACGGGAGATTGCTGCTAGTATCCCTAGGGCAGGAACCATACTGTCCAATGCTGAGATCCCAATTTTTCGCGGGAGGAGACGTAGAGAGGATCCGGAATTCCTTGAAAATAAGAGCTGGCAGACTCATGTTGATAACCTTAGGGCATACATGTCTCTTTTGCCAGACGTAACGTCAGATGCCAGTAAGAAAGAGCTCCTTGTTCGGTCTGCCAACAAACAAGTAGGAGATTTTAATTCAATTGTAACAAAGTTAGTGAATTCTGATCTGCATTATACTTTCGTGGAAGTGATTAAAATTTTGGATGATATTCACGTGTGCAGGGGTGGAAAATCTATTCACGCCCTGGCATGCGATCTCAATCATTTGCAATTAGTACGCAATGATGCGTTGGCAGCCAAGTTGGTAACTGCTATCGCTAAGATACGTAAGTTGTCAGAACATCTCTTGAATTCAGCTTCAGTAGCCTGGCAGCGCCACCCGTATTGTAAAGCTTATGCAAATCAGGCAGAGTTGAAACGTTTCGTTGGGGACAGTATTGTTTACAGCTTAGCGATAACGGTGTTAGCGCCTTTACTAGACGAATCCTTCGCAAAAAAATCTTTGAGTGTCAGTTCAGTACGTCAGAAGAGTTGATAGCACGTTTAGTGGCGACAGTTAGGAGTCAATCTGAGACAAAGAAAATCTTAGCGGCTCAGCGCCCGATGCGGTACGATAAAGAATACGGTGCAATTGGACGATAAAGTTAGTAATTATTTTTTTTATGAGTTCTAATTAATGTTTCTAAACGATGTGTCTACTTGCGTTAGAGTTATTTACCTTTAGTTGTACCGAGTTGCTTATGTTTACATTTTGAATAACAGGGCATTTTGTTCGCTTCAGCAGCTCTCGTTCTTCTTGCTTGTGTTGACGAGTTTTATTGATGTTTCTTGGGTGAGGTATTTTTACTGATTTGGTTCCAATTTATTTGCGTGGAGTAATGGTTTTACCTTGAAGTTTAAAATGCATGAGAGGCGAGGCGACGTTGTATTCGTTAATCTTGTTTGTAGTTAATATTATTGTTTTTATCTTACCCGAATATTATTTTTTATTCTTTTTTCTCTCGCTCGAAAATTGTGATTTAAGTGACTAATTTTGGGAGGGGGGAGGTAATGTGCAGGCGAGCTTACTCTTGCTTAATCTTACTCGCGTTTACTCCCTACCCTGCGCACCTCAGAGGCTATATAAGAGGCAGTGCTCGTTTTATCTGTGTTCAATCGACCAACCGTTCGCCTGTACCACTCCTGCTACGGACCAATAAAGTGTACCCCCAAGTAAAGTGTACCTCTTGTGTTTCACTGGCCCGCATAGTGTGGGGTTGTAAGTCGAGAGTTGCTTGTGTGCAATTACTTGAACTCGCTTCGGGTATGTACCGAAACTTGAAAAGCTAAGACGTACGTTAAATTGTTGGTGACGGCACCTGAAAGATTTCACCCGTGTCGGATGATTCTGATTTTGCGGTCATTACTGGTGGGGCTTTGGACGTTGAGAGGCATTTGCTGATGTCATATTTCAGGAACGTCTTAGAAGCCTTTGTTGTTTTGAGCTTTTGAAGCCCTAGAACTGGTAGTTTCAAGGGTGCGGCTTTTTGTTTCCCACCTTTCCGCTTTATTGTCGGTGCATTACACTTCGTACTAAAGCTTTTGTTCGAAACTGCACTGGAGAATGTTTTATTTTCAAATAAGGCAACCATCCGAGTAGTTGAGCGAGTTCTATATGGATACATTTCAAAATTGATATAGAAGAAGAAGAAGAAGAATTGAATTTTTTTGTTCTCCGAGTTGATATTGGGTGATTAATTTTCGAAGAGAAAGATAGCAAATGAAGGATAAGTGAAAGCTTGCTGCTCTTGAAGGCTAGAAAAATAGGAGGCATCGCCTTTAAAATGAGATGAGAAGAAACCGCCAGGCGATGAAAAGGAACTAGACTCAGAAACACACAAAGACAGTGAATTTTGATGACCAAATAAGAAGAAAATCGTATGCTAATAAGGCTGCGCTGCATTCATTTGACCACAGACTAGGAACAAGGAAGTGTGGAGGAGTGGGTTGGCTAGGGGGTTGGAGGAAGGAGTGTGCGGGCACAGGCTTGGCAAAGCAAGACCCTCATAAAGGTCTATTGTTTCAGACATGTACAGGGATTCACATTTTACTCGCTCAGTTTCACAATGTTTCACATTTACAGAAATTGTTTTCCCTCTTTCATGTTCTACGTCACTATTTCACCAAAATTTCTCAATAAAAGGACAAACTTACCTACTGGTAAAGTAATTTGAACACAATTTTGTGAATTAAATGTCTAAACTGAGCGTCATAGACACTCAACATAATTTTTTTTAAATAATAGGTGAGAGAAACAGAAGATGAAAAAGTTTTTAACCCTTCTCACATTTTACGTCATTAGTTAACCAACATTGTCCATCAAAATATAAGATAATAATGTAAGACAATTTGGTAAATCAGAAATTGATTGCGTACTTCAGAAATTTTTCAACATTCATACTCCATTGTAACTGAAAAATAGTTCCCAAAAGATGGTCGCCGTTATTTTCCCACAGATTCGAGTTTACCAGAGTACACCTTCTATTTTATTGCGACGCTGGAGACCACGGCACTTGCTGTTTGTTCCACGTTAGGACGGGAGGCGATTTATGGAGCGGGGGTTGAGGCACAATACAATTTTCCGTGTGAAGATTGCTATGGTGTGAGCTATCCAAGAGACGTTATTTTGCTGAAAATTCGCCTCACATTGTGGAATTATGTTCTAGCAGTGAACACAGATTTAAGTTAGCCACTATTACAGCGTGGCAATTTTCCCAAGGATGGGCTGGGGGGGGAGGGCGAGGAAGGGGTGCTGGCGCAGACTTGGCTAGCTGGGCCCTCACTATTGTTTCAGGGGTTCACATTTTATTCACTCAGTTAGCGACGTTCAACATTTACAGAATTTATTTTACCTAAATCATTTTTTATTTTTCCCTAAAATCACACTCTGCCTCCTGATGCTGGATACTTTGCACATTTTACGGCAGCTTGTCTTTATAGATTGTAACACCGGCGGAAATTTTGGTAGTCCTCGCTGAATGGGAAAACGAATGTCTTGTTCAATACATACAATAGATGCATATTAAATACAAAAAACGCTCAACTTAACGAGTAATTACCTCAATTTTTATCTCAACTTAGGGTTGATTTAGTTTGAATTTGACTTGGATGAAATTGGCATTGACTTAAATTAATTTGAAGTGAAAAAGGTGAAGTCTTGATAGTTCCTATCCCATTAAAATAGGTTTTTGAAAATTTTGCCATGAAAACTGCGAGCATTTTACGGTTAGGAAAAGTATCTGTAGTTTCAAGCTACTAAGCATTAAATAATGTTTGCACGTTTTATTAATTTAATGAAATAGCTACTAAAGTTTATCATTGATGACTTAGTGTTAATTTCCCAACGAACATTTAAATTGTATTTTTTTTGTAATGGTAAAATGCTTGCAGGTTTTATTGTAAAAATAACAAAACACTGCTTTAGTGGTGTCGGAACTAACAAAACTAGCGCTAACATTGGCGCGCATGTGGCATCCTAATTTGAGTTTTAAAATTTCTTCAAGTCCTTATAACTTGAAACTAAGGAGTTTTGGCATTTTATCATTCGTTAAAATCGATTTATTTTGAGTTTTGTACCTATGATTGAAATTTGTCCACACAAAAAAACACCCTATATAGTGTTGATTATTCTTATCACATAAAATGCCAAATGTCTCCTTAATCAAATAAAAGAATGAATAAATTTGGGTATTTTCTATGCATAACTTCTATGTTATTACAATGTTCAACTCAGTATAGAACAAATAAAATTGGTTGGTCCGTCTTGGCTAGTTGGTTTATCCCTTTCACACTCTGAAAGGATGCTTAATGATCGTTTCGGTGATACAAGTTTCATCAGTGCATAAGCACAAGAATATTTCAATCGCGGCTACTATCAGAATGAATTTATTTATTTGTCATCCACATCTGGATTTGCTTAACGACAATATCGAATTCCGTCATTTATGACACGTCGTGCACACTATTATATATATATATATATATAACAAAATATAAATATTTACTAACAGGGGTCTTCTGAGTAGGCTAAGTAGGCAGTGCATACCCTGATAAGCATAGATAAGTAGCAACAGTTTTTCTATCCATAAGTATGCTCCGAATCAACGAAATTACAATTGTTTTGATTCAATTACTATGCTCAGATAAGGTAGGCAAGATTTGCACACCGCATTTTCTTCTCTGTACCTACTCTATGCTGGGTAACAATGCAGAAAAGGTGACATATTATTGCTCAACGATATTTTATATCTCGGCTATGATAGGTAAAAGTTGTTCTGCTTTCGTCGCAGGGGTCCGAACGTTTTGTTTACGAATGAAAGTCACTTTTAGCTTCTTTGTGTGTAATATGATTCTGTCTTTTATTCTCGTCTGAATTTTTACTTTGTATTTGGTACTTTCTTATCTTAATAAACGTCCACGTTCTTTTCATTTTGTATTTTTGGTGAAATTTGGTACGTTTTCAGCAAGAAAATTTGTACTATCGCATAAATTCAACAATCATTGCAGCAGAGATAGGGCATTGCTTTCAGTTACAATATGTGTGTGACTAAGTGAAGTATTTGCTAGTGTTGTGATTTTATTCTTACTGCAACTCTTTCACATTGTATTTTATTTTTTCATGTGTCCCAATACCGTTATTGATTAACTTACAACATTTCCAAAACTTTTTTTTAACAAAGTCATTAATTATTTAATGCTGTGAAACAGACACTATTTCAGTTTTTTAAATTGTGAATACATAATTCTAAAAATCTCCATTTCTGCATATGCTTACTTAAAAACTGGGAAGTGATAAGAAGAAAGCAATTAAACATGAAAATGGCGTGGTAGAATACAATATAACTCATGAAGAACTAAACAAAATTCAAGGAATAAATTTAGAAGTGACCAGAAATTTTCATTATTAATACATGTTACATTTGACCTAAAGAAAAGGAAGTAAACAAGACAAAGAAATAAATTTTAAGAACATGGGTACTACTGATACCTGGAAAAAATCAACTCACATCACAGTTTGAACATCAAAATAAATTAATTGAATTTTTATTTTCAATAGGTATTACGTAACCTGAAAACTAGAACTTTTTTATCAGACCCTAGCTTCAGGTTTTGGCAAAGACTAGTCGTTATCAATATATCACAACCTAAAGACTAGAAATATTTATGACCACAACATAACTTTTGGTTACTAAAAAGACTAGGTCATTATCAAACTATACACCAAAGCATAACCAAACAAAAAAGACTATAAAAGATCGTTATAAGGAACCACTGGTTTAGAATATAGACACAGTAGTTACCACTCTTTATGTGAGTACGATGTATTACATCAGCTGAGCTGTTCTGCAAGTAACTTGCAACACATTAACTACTAGTTTCCATATCCTATGTATTAATTAAAGGGGGAATGAGAGAAACAGAAACAAACAGAATGAATTTGCGATGCTTTCAATCACTACTTCCGGTTTTTCACTGTAATATATGCATTATTGCTCCAGTACAAAAATTATACTTCGCACTCGTAGGTATCACATATATATGTGTGTGCGAACCCACCATGACTAGACATCAATGGCCACTGACCGTATTAGGTGATAGGTATAAATACGCTGTTTCAAATCTAGAAGAAAATAATCAATGAAAACATTACGTATTTTTAGCTTTTCAGTAAAGTATTTTAACTCTGTTTTATTTACTTTTGGTTTTAAACAATTTCAAATTTTTTTGCAAAAATTAGAATCGAAGTTGCCAAAAAATAGCGACTCCAACCTCGATTCCACCACATCCGAATGAACGACTCCGACTCCGACTCCACACACATTCGAAAACGCGACTCCGACTCCTGACTCCGACTCCGGCTCCGCAACCCTGGTTACTATAGAGGAGATTAATTTATAACAAAATACACTGATTTATTTATTTGCTATATTTTCCTTAAAAACTCTTGTAATAACTGATAGTCGTTTTCGTCAAGTTCAACAAATGCCTACAGCCCGAAAAATTTCTGATGATTCAGAACATTTGCAATTGCTTTATTGATGTGCTTCGAGTTGAGTTACCGCATGAGAACAGCGAACGGTTCCTGAATAGTGCGAGAAGATAAACAATTTGCCCTGAATTCCTAAAACATGCTATGATGAATTTCCTTTTACCAAGCCATCCAAATGCTCTCAAATCTTACATCAATACAGTACAATAGAATGCAGGCAGATTAAATGCTTTAAAAGATGTGATTGGAGACGTCGCTTCAAATGCTGATGATTTCTCAACGATGGCGCTCCAATGAAACAGATCTTGCTTGCTACTGATTGAGTCGTGCAGTATTATTACGGTTATCATTTTTATCTTTGTATGAATTCAGTAAGGGAATATTGAACCACTATTTAATTGAATCAATTTTCGACGAATCAGAAGGACGTTTGCTAGATTCTACTTACAATACGCCTAGACTTATCCGATATTATTCATATCTTTTACATAACAGCATGTAAGAAAGAAAGAAAGAAAAAGAAAAACAGTATATTTCCAATATAGATGGTACAAAAGTACCATCATTGGTTTTTAAAATCTCTTAAAATTAATACACTTAGATGATACACACACACGAGTATTGTAAAACTCGTGTCACTAGTCGAAAATAAATGATTGAGGGCAATGTACTCCTAATCTTGCTTAATCTACATTTGATAATACATGTAATGATAATTATAAGAGACAACACAATTTCATGGACGATGCATTTTCATTGTGAGGTGAAAACACTTTTGACAGTTTACATGTACATGACATAAAACTTCGCAATTCCTGATGCCAGGAAATAATACATGAATCGCTTGTTTCGGCCAATTTTCAAAAGTGTCATTTTGAGGAAGCATGAAAAAAATATACATATATACATAAATATATATCCATATACATATACACACATATATATATATTCATACATATATATACATGTACATATACACACATACATAAACATGTAAACACGTACACATAAGCATGAGGACCAAGAAGATAATAAGTTTTGTATTTCTAATCCAACAATTTTAACATAGCGGTCATTAGTTGATAAGCATTTTATTTAAACAAAAGGTGGATGATCGCACAACAAATGTATAGTTTTTACATGAATGCTTTACAATAATAAAGGGATGGCGAGTTAGGTAATGTTACAAGTTAAGAGTGAACAGAAAAAAGACCATTATCTCTAGTAAAATGCTAGTTGTCAGTCTAGTACACACATGTGTGCACATATACACGCAAATATATACATATACACATGCACGCACATAATTACACCAAACTCGTATGGATACACAAATGCATTTCTATGCATCGAGGCAATACATACGCATTCTATTTAGTGTCATACGCACAGCGTGCACACGTACAGATATCTACAAGTGAGCATGTGCGCGAATATCAGCGTAAACCAGTCAGTATAAACCAGAAATTCCAATCGAGGGAAACGGAGAAAATATCTTTTATTATCGCATGAATTTTATAAAATTTCGTACTACAAATAGTGGCACAAAACAGTCTACCTAAGTCTGAAACATGAAAACGATTGTGGGACGTGAATAAGAAAGAAAACATTAATGTCCTATAAAGGTTTCATATTATAAAAAAAAAAAAAAAAATCACATTATCTTTGAAATATGGCGCAAATTGTCGGCAATTGATAAACAGACATAGGTATCACATTATTATAAGCATATAACTATAAGCGTAATACTGCAGTATAAATGGGTGATCACACAACGAATTTATTGCTTTTTTTACATGGTTGCTTTACAATTTCATATTAGAAAGAAAATCACATTATCTTTGTAATATGGTGCAGAATGTCTGCAATTGATAAACACACACACACACGTAGGTACCATGAACCAAACAACATCTACTACTCCAAGTATTCCTTTCTTGCTCACCGACAGCGGTCCTTAAAGAGTGTGTGCAACTATTGGGACGTTTCTATAATAATGTTCAACGGCACGACAAAGCATTTTCAGCGATACTACTTCTCTGAACTTCTGAGGTGAAGCGAAACCGAGAGCTAGATACATTGATCTCGAGTGCGGTTGCTAGGCGCGGGTGTTTTTACTGCTGTAAACCTTCACTGCAGCTAGATTTACGCACAACAGCAAGCCACTTTAGCGTGTTGCTTCTTAGTCTTTCGCTCGCATAATGTAACAAATTGCTGCTCTGAAGAATATTGAACTACTAGTGTGATAAGGTTTCGAAAGTGTCTCTGTACATGCGTATTTAAATTTAATACTTCAGAATTGTACTCTGAATGGCGTAATTGCATCTCAAATCGGAATTACTGTTGTGCAACGCAATATTTATTTTTGAAAAATTCCGTGTAATAAGCAACAAGAAAGATTTCTGCCTTCTAAGAAAGAAGTAATATACATCATTTTTTCCAAATAATCCAGGTATATGCCGTTGGATTTTTCAATAAATAAATGCCAAATTATTTGTTAAACGTTTCAGTGGCGTTAAAAGTGTAACTACAATATGCATGTGCTCGATTAACTATACTTTACAATAAATTAACTAATTACGATGACGGGATTTCTTTAGAAATATCGTCTGAATATTATGCATTGGGAAATTATGTACCCAACCACACTTGATCCAGCGATCACGTGCAAAAATAAAATAATGGTTTAAATAAGCGACACATTCACACACTTCCGTCAGAAAATCCATATACAAGTAAAGAGTCTATAAACAACAGGAAGTAAACTGCCACTGATCAGCATCATAAATGTCCATGAATTCCATAACAGATGCGATGAAAAAATTCTTTGAGCGCGGGCGGGCGTCACGTGGCGCGCAGCTGAAATTTGACTCTCTCGTTCAGTTGACACGAGCGCCGGCTTTATTTACAGAAAAGCAAGGCTTTGCTGGAGCGCTGACCCTCTGCTCCGAAAAACAACTGCGAGGTGTGACACTTGCCAGCGCTCCGGGCCACGCGTGGCAGAACACGAGCTCAGGCCGTGATCGTCACGCGATCCTTCTTTCGGCGGAGACCTGATTTTGTGATGCCAGCGAGTGCCACTTGGGATTGCGCGAGAGATGCTCACGGCGCTGTAGTGTGCCCCACTGTGCTACAAGTGGCATTCTTATGAATAATTTAACAAGCCCCAGTGGATAATATGAACTTATAAATGGTTCTTATTCATTAGCGTTTGAATTTTGCTCTAGGTGAAAGCAGTCAGATTTATTTTAAAGAAGATATAATTATGACATTGGAATTGACAGCCAAGTGACCTTTTTCTGGAAAATTGCTCTATAAGTCGATACTATTATCTAAATTTGCTCTTAGATATACCGAACATGCCATTCAGAATGCATTACCAAGCGCTATGAATCTTGCATTTTTGAAGGAGATTTCATCCAATTGGTTCTCTTCTTATATTTTCCAAGAATGACAAACTACGTAATTTTGTCAATTCCGAAATGATGGCGGTTTAAGTCCGAAATTTCAAGATTGTGTTCAAATAATGCATAGCCGAGTACATCTTGTCAAAGAGCTTCGGGAGGTGAGGCTCAGTTCATTTGTTGCATAAGTGCGTTTCTATTATCTCACTCCATGCTAAATTCTCACGCATACACTCGCTACAACATGCTAGAAGTGCCATGTATTGTATCCTGCTGATGTAATGTGCATGGACAACTGAGTGAGCTCCCTGCAGGATTACTTTAAAACTGGTTCGTAGAATTATTTTTCTATCACAGTCTTTGTCGAGAACTTTTTTTCACCCCTGTCGTGGCAGTATACGGTACGTGTAGAGTAAGTTGCTCCACTAATCAAACATTTATATTTCAGTGTTCTCTCAAAAGCTTCTACCACCATCACTCATTAGCGTACACGAATAATCATAGTTATTTCGATCAATTTCACCTTTCCAAAATTTTACATTTCACTCTACTACACCTTTTATTACTTTTCAATTGAAAATCGACTATACTTATCAGTAACCTCCTCTACTGTTCTTTCCTCATAAGGCTAATAATTTCATTCGGAGGTCTCCTAGCGCAGTCCCTCTGGAGCGCTCTGTACTCAACAGCAATTTACTCGTTATGAGGCAAACTATGCACGGAGACAATCTTCATTTTCTGATTTTTTCCGTTTCATGCTTTTAACAACAATTCGTGATACGTTCTTTTTTCGAAAATCTTTTCATATCACACGTACGATACTTGTTCTGTTGCTTCGATTTCAGACTAATGTGAATGGGAATTAGATATCTGAATAGCTCAATGAATAGAAAGTTTTCTTTTCCGAGTCATCTGATGCTTAGGAAGCCAATATTGACAGGGTGAATTCTTATGTGATTATTTATGATACATTTCAGCCTTTTAATTTTTGAGTATTTTAAAAGAATGAGATGAATTAGTCTCTACTATTTCAGTAAGAACGTTGTGTAGGTTCATCGGCAAAGTTGTAACTTATCAGTGAATGCCCAGAATTTTAAGAGCACTACTACCATTGCTCTTCAACCTAAATGTTTGTATTAAAAAGTAGAAAATACCGTAAAAAATGGGATACATCGATCTCCCCGACAGTTAAAAACATGAGTGTTATATAGACAAGGTTCGTCGTGACGCACAGGTTTCAGGCATTGACTGCAATTCCTGGCTATCAATATCTGAAAGTTAAATTGTTATGTTTTTCGGCTACAGAAAGTCCAACAGCTCACTAACAGGGGCTGAAACAACTTTCATGCGTCACCTCTGGATCCTGTCATTAAAGCTTCACTCCCAAGAACAGCAGCGCATGGTCGGGGAAATCTGAGAAGTAAAATTCCTGATAGGTTTTGTTCCCCTTTTTTGGCGAGAGACCATATATTGAAAAGGAACACACAATGCTGTAACATTGAATTAACTGTGTTTTAATGGCGTTAAATATATTTTTCTTTTTCTTAAGAAGTAAAAAAGTTCTAACTAAAATTCAATCCCATTTTATCGTATCAATGATGAAAATAGAGGAAGAGAAATAGTCTCATAGATTCTCAGAGAAAGTTGACGAGAGTTTTGATGTGAAAGTAATTGTGCGCCATTCTGAACTAGGTATTACATTACACCCATTCACGCTAGGAATGATGGAAATAATCTTCACTCGAATGCCAATTCAGCTTATTCGCCAGCAGGAAAACAAAAATAGGTGCATCGTTCGACTATCTGTAACAATTTGTTCTCAATTTTTAATAGTCGTTTTACTTTGGACAATGTACAACACAGGACTCCTCAGATC
This sequence comes from Morinoia aosen, assembly GCA_030386875.1. Lineage (NCBI taxonomy): Eukaryota > Metazoa > Arthropoda > Malacostraca > Amphipoda > Talitridae > Morinoia > Morinoia aosen. The sequence continues at coordinate 74,880,446 of CM059557.1, forward strand.
GGGCTGCATGAGTTTGCATATCAAATGTGGATCCTGAAATATTCATTGAAAAGACCACAAGCTTTGTAAGTCGCCTAGTGATTGGGGTTTCGTCAAAAACGAAGCAAGAGCATCCTATTGTCAATAAATCTCCAAGAAAAATAGACTTACTTCATTTCGTTGAACGAAATACTTAGAGTCCGTAGTTAGACATTCATGCCGTTCTGATCTAACAATAAGGTTACGAGCCCTTTTTGACATGGACCTTTCACTTAAAAATTCTCACCTGATTTTTTTAAATTCAATCTACTTAGCAGACTTACCAAATGGTTTGAGTAGACTTACGAAAGGACCTGGCCTGCGTCTTCATGAGCGTACGAATCTCTGTCATTTCGCATCTCTGTCATAGGAAAATTTGGGCTGCAACACTTCTGTGTAAATTCAAATTAAACGATCGACCGTTTGCCTTAAATATACTCATTGCTATGTTGGGGTCAGCTTTTCAAACTCTGCGAAGTTGAAATGCTTATACCTATTCTAGCTGACTTTGTCCGTTTCCTTCTACCTTCACTACGAAAATCTAGCACTGAGCCGGTAAAACGCAGTTGATCATGAAACCATAATAAGGTTCGTATGTAGTCTACGTGTAGAAATTTTGGTAGCTATTTGTTACTCATAAGTAATATCAATCTATTATGGTGTCTCTATTATATCCTATGTAATCATGCCCGTATGTTGTTGAAGGGAATACCTAGAGGATGAGAAAGTTCTTGCTCTCTGTGCCTTGGTTTTCCTGAAAATCCTATTAGAAAATTAGAAGTTTACTCATTTCTACGTTTGCTAAGTTAATATATTTTTCATCTTTTAATCTTTTTTGTCGACTAGTATTAGCAACGAAGCCGTCAGTTCAATGTAGCAGGGTGTAGTTCATTTTTATTATTACTATTTTTTTCCTATTTCCTATTTTCTGATATGATTTTATGTATAAATTTTTTCGGTCGAAAATATGAACCATAGAGCCATGTTAATAAATGTTCTGAGAATATTTAGCAATTAACCTTTAATCAGAAATAACTCGATATTTCAGTAGATCGGTTTATTACACTTGCTTATTGTTTTGAAACGAGATTTATCGCTACTCCACAGAGCGTCGCACATTTCTGTTTCCCACAACTATAATAGACGAATAAAAAGAAAAAATGCAAGCTGAGCAGAGGTATTTGTAAATAAATTTTCTCACTATCCGTACGATGAGCATGATCTGAAATTCATTGGTTGGTCTTGTTTACATGTTTCTTGAAGTGCGTGCTGTGCTATGTTTTGTAGAAATAATTTTGGCTAACTTTGTCTCACTACTTTCAAATCATTTACGACGGTGTTTCAATTTCTCGTGTCTTTTCTTCCTTCTTTTAAGCTTACAGTGAAGGACACTCTAGGTATTCTAAGTTAGTATTTATATGCTTTCACTTACCTTGCCATGTATGAAATATCCTAGAGAATATATATTTTTTTACTTTCTCTTATTGCCATAGTAAACCCCGGAAAAGGTAATTGTACTCCTCGAATGTTTTGTTTAGCAATTAAGGTCCTTTATATAACAAAATTTGCAAAAAATAATCCCCTGTGTTGTAAACATTTCACCTGTCAACTTTTTTTAAGAAATCCCCGTTTTTTCTTTTCATTGTTTCACTCTCTGTGACCAGTTAGTGCTAAACTCCAAATCAGAAATGACTTTAAATTTTGGTAAATAAAATCAGTATATTTTGCCCATTAGCCCACAGTCTACGAGTCAAAATTTTGTAGATATTGGTTACACATAAATGATATCCGGCTATCACTGTGTTCCCAATGTACCCATGTCCGTATGTTGTTGAAGGAGAATACTGAGAGCATGAGAAACCAGGGATGTTTTTTTGTTGTTCTTAAACTATAACTTAATTTTCCTCAAAATTTTGTGAGAAAGTTAGAAACTAATTCTTTTTTCAGACTTTTGAAGTCTATTATATATTTATTTTTCGACATTTATTTATTTCGATTACACCGAGCAATACAGCCGTCACTTAGATGTACCCGGAGGAAGGTTGTCTTTATTTTTATTATTCTCCTCATGTTCATTTCCAACGTATATATACGTAAATATGTGTGTGAATGTATATATATGTTTAGTGATGTAACGATGTATCGGTATCGGTAGCGGCAGTATCGGCCATTTTTAGTGGAATCGGTATCGGTATCGGTATCGGCAAAATCCGGCCGATACTTTACCGATACTTTCCAATAATACGTATTTTATCATTAAAATGAAGGTCATAAATCATGAAAGTAAAAGTATGTAACCTAATAATACCCGTTGTGTGTTTATTTATATATGTATTTGGTGTCCGCTTCTTAAGAAACATAGGTTGTGAGAGTTTGCGGTATCATGGATACCGAATTCCTCAGTGTAACATTAAAAGATGGCGTTTCCATGCATTTAAATATTTGACATTTTATCAGGAAAGGTTGGCTTAGATTAAGATATGCTAGGTTAGCACAGGTTAGGTAATACTGACAAAATTTTTTGTCCTGCTACTATCTAATAATAACCCTTGGTTTATTTGGAGTCCGCTTCTTCCATTTTTTTGTCACGCTCATAAGGAGAGTAATAGTGACCGTATCTGTGATACGAGTTTCACCAGTGCGCAAGTACAAGAATATTTTTCACTACGGGTGCTGTTAGGATGGATACATTCGTTGGGCACCACATCTGGAAAATTTGTTCAAGAAAGTTGGTGAATCCCGTCATTTTTGACGGGCTGTGCGTACCAGTAATCAAATAAAGAGCCTATTCATACCTAGTAATTAGTTAACTAACTGTTGAATCATAGCATTTAATCAGACCCGCTAACTAAACTCACTACTTTGAATTCCCGATGAGTCACGGTCATAACTGAAAGCTATGTAGCAAGAATAGCTGAACCCTGTAGCGACATGAAATTATTATACTTTTACGACTATAACCTATATAGTTTAACCTAATATCCATTTCTTAAAGTATGTGGCAGGCTAACAAAAACCAAACCAATTTAATAAGGCTGAAGGTGCATTTGGAAGTTTTTGCGAATTGGATATAGAAGTAGGTGAAAATTCTATTTTAATTTAGCTTGTAAATCGTCAAATATTCCGAAGCTAAGAATTTATTTAATTTAGCAAGTATATCGCCGTTCATAACGAATCTTGTATTTTTCTTCTATATTAAGATGTTTGAAAAATTCACGGTCAATCTTATAGCTGAATACATCTGAACGGGTCAGTTGATTGCTTTAATCGCAACTTGATGAGAAATTTACAAACGAGGAAAATTCCAAGGAACTTAATCATATTTACTAGGAATACGTTTCGGAGTCCAGCTCCATCATCAGTTCGTAAAAGTACAATTCATTATGACTACAATACGAGAAAAAATAAAATGTTGGATACAGTCATTGAAGGAAATCACGAAAACAAAAAAAAAATCAAAACATGTCCCAGAGAAAAAAAATCGACAAGATCTACTCTTAATTTGCAACGGGTAGGAACTGTCAGAATTGTCGAGGGCCGGTTTTCGTTTAAAAATATGTAGCGACTCTAAAATTCCGAGGTCACATGTAGTTGAAGCCGAATCTAAGATTTTGAAGTCCGGAGAGGGTATCGGCACGTTACATTTTACTGCGTGATTACGTACGAATTGTGCGAATTGGTTCCCCGTACGGAAGCTTCAACCCCGATGTTCGGCCATTCTGATATAAAAAATTTGTGCCGTCATGCCGACGTACGATGATGTGCACTGCACACAACTGTACAACTGTAAGAATAAATCAGAAAGGCTCGGTTCTCCATCAAAAGCGTATCCTTGTACCGGCGTTGTGTAATTTTAAATTGCTTCTTTTTTCCGGTACAAGGATGCGCTTCCGATGGAGATTCGAGCCTCTCCGATTTATTCTTAACAGTTGTACAGTTGTGTGCAGTGCACATCATCGTACGTCGGCATGACGTCACGAAATTTTTATAACAGAATGGCCGAACAGCGGGGTCGAGGCTTTCGCGGGGAACTAATTAGCTTACTCCTCACACTCCGCAGTACGTTATCACACAGTAAAATGCAACAAACCAATATCCTCTGCGGACTTCAAAATCTTAGATTCCACTTCAACTGCATGTGACCTCAGAATTTTAGAATCGTTACATATTTTTAAACGAAAACCGCCCTCAACAATTCTCATAGTTCCTACCCATTACAAATCGTAAATAAATAATGATCTTGTCGATTTTAGTTTTTCCATGACATGTTTTCATTTTATTTTAATTTTCTTGATTTCCTTTAATGACTGCATCCAACATTTTCTTTTTTCTTTTATTGCAGACATAATGATTTGTACATTTACGAACCGCAGAAGGATCTGAACTCCGAAACGTATTCCTAATAAATATGATCAAGTTCCTTGAAATTTTCCTCGTTTTTAAATTCCTCATCTTAAAGTTGATTGCGTGTTTGCGGATATTTTCGGTTTTGGGGTTTATCGAATTTTAATGTTTTCTTTTCGCCAAAGTATGTACTCGTATTTGATGCGAATAACACGAAAATGACAACCCTTTTTGGAGAAATTATTGTTCTGGTCCACTTTTGGAGCCAGTTGCTATTATAGTTAGTCTATATTACGTTGCAATACGATTAGAAAACACGTATCTATTGAATGGATTTCATTTTGTTATTTTTCTCAACAATATAGTTAGCATAGAGAGAGCATTTTATTATTCATAATCGGAAACTTTATTGTCAATATTGTTATATTATTAGATACTCGAATATTAGCAAATAATTTTATTATAGCACCCATGTAGGGCTTATAATGGTTTTATTTTAATACTATATAGTGTGCACGGCCTGCCAAAAATGGGATTCAATACGTTTCATGAACGAATTTTTGAGATGTAGATGGCAAACAAATACAGTATATCCATCCTAACAGTACCCGTGTTGAAAAATATTCTTGGACTTGCGCACTGGTTAAACTCGTATCACAGATACGGTCATTATAACTATCCTTATGAGCGTGACAGAGAAATGGAAGAAACAGACACCAAACAAATAAACCATGGGCAAGGGTATTATTAGGTAGAAGCATGACCCATGGAAATGCCAAGGACAATGTCATCGTTAAACAAGATGGACCCATGGAAAATACCGTCAACATTATCTAACCTATGCTATCCTAATTCTATGTCGTGACTCGCACCGCCGCAAAGCACGTTCGCGACGCGAAGGCCTAGCGATCGTCATTACATGGTAGCAAGTTAGCAACTGCGGTTCTTGTAGGCACTACACCACTAATGCGTTGTCCACAGTTCCCAATACGTGGAACGGAAAGCCGGGTAGGTTTAAAATGTTTATGCCGAGCACATTTGCACAAGAACACACCAATTAAGTTCTCTTGACTCTTAGTTCTCCTCCGGTGACAAATCACCATTACTCAAAAACGATGACTTCGGGCACAGCTACTCTCAAAATTACTATATTTAATTTAATGTCTTTTTATTATTCAATATGGCCTGAAAGCTGCACAAAAACGACATTGTTAGGAAAAATGCGCAAATTACGGCGATCACAACAACCTATCCATCACTATATATGTGTGTATATATAATATATATATATAGGGGATATGTATACACTCAATGTGATCAAAAGTATCCGGACACCGTGCTGAAAATTAATTAGCAGTAATTGGCGCCCTCCATCGGTAATGCTGGAATTCAATAGGGTGTTCGCCTACCCTTACACACTTTCAGTCATGAGCTGGAGAGTTTATTGGGGAATGGCAGCCCATTCTTCACGGAGTGCAGCACTGATGAGAGGTATCGATGTAGGTCGGTGAGGTCTGACACGAAGTCTGCGTTCTAAAACATCCCAAAGGTGTGTGATGGGATTCCAGTCAGGACTCTGTGCAGGTCAGTTCATTACAGGGATGTTATCGTCGTGTATCCACTCCGCCTCAGGCCGTGCAGTTTGAATAAGTGCTCGATAGTGTTGAGAGACGCAATCGCCATCCCCGTATTGCTCTTCAACAGTGGGAAGAAAGAAGGAGCTTAAAACATCAATGTAGGCCTGTGCTATGATAGTGTCATGAAAAACAACGAGGGGTGAAAAATACGACCAAACCATAACACCACCGCCTCCGAATTTTACTGTTGGCACTACACACGCTGACAGATGACATTCACCGGGCTTCGCCATACCCACACCTTGCCATCGGATCGCCACATTGCGTACCGTGATTCGTCACTCCACACCACATTTTACCACCGTTCAATCGTCCAATGTTTACGCTCCTTACACCAAGCTAGGCGTTGTTTTCATCAGACTTCTGACATGAGTGACACCACATCACCTGACCACGTTCGAAGTCCGTGAGTCCCGCGGAGCGCTCCGTTCTGCTCTCACGATGTCTAATGACTACTGAGGTCGCTGATAAGGAGTACCTGGCAGCAGGGCTGCCACTGAGGTTTTTCTCTTTCCCCCAGATTTGCGGTAAAAATTCCCCCATATTCGGCAAAAATCCCCCAAAATTTAAAAAAACACGTAATATGGTATATATTAAATAGAAACTGATATTACTCAATGTATAATAAATCCAAATGTGATGGCGTCCTTTTCATTGACAGCTTGTGAGCTATTTTGCTGCATGAGTGAATTGTTTTACCCGCAGGTAAGAAATTATATACACTTGAGGAAAGGTCGTGTTGGTCAAAATTTTCTACAGGAGTAAGCTCACTTTTGGTGATTCCACTGGATTTCATGGACGGCTCTATTAGATATCAGCGTTGATACTTGCAACATTTTGTTTTTTTTATGTTGCACTGAGCATAGTTTTGTTTTAATTTTTCAAAAAAATATAGCTGTACTTTCAATATCTACAGTTGGGATTACTATTTCATTTCAGACGAGTTTTTCAATTCAGGTGCACCGAGCCAATTACTACTAAGTGACTGCGTACAGAACTTTTGTTTCTTAGATGATGATTCGGTTCGGTATGCCATTGGGAAAAAATAATCAGCATTCTAAACAAAATAATAACTGTAAAATAATGAAATCCTTATACAAATGGCATTAATAATTAAAATGAATCTATTTGTCATCTATGTAAAGTTTTGCTGAAGAGCATTGTTACTAATTGCTGAAGAGCATGTAACAGCTAGAGTTAGCCTCTTTAACGCATGTAAGTTATGACAAGACAGACAAATAAAAACATTAATGTTGAAAGTTACGGGTTGAAAACTAGGCCTGCTGCACATTTGTAATATCTGTTAATTTTGAAGCACACAAGTATTTCATCTTTAAGAACTTCTGCGTTCCGCCTCCTTTGCCGATGAAAATACGATAAAAATATCTGAATTCAAAAATTAATCTATAAGAATAGTTATCACATAATTCAAGTCAATGACCGGAATAATGATCAAAAAGTATTCGCTCAGAGGAAGGAAGCTAGCAACCGTAACGGTCACTATCTGCCTTTTTATTCCTTTTACAAAGCAAACTATCGAGACTTAGCTCAGTGAGCTGTGAGAATGAGACTGTTCCCTGTTCCGATGTGATCATGTGAATCTCGTTGCCAGTCTGAGTTCCATCCTCGTTTAAACTTCGTTATATTGCCTTTTATTCATCGTTAAAAGGGGCATTTCCTGTTCTGCATCATAATATCTTCATCCAAATTAGTTTACGTCCACTTGTAATTCAAAATTATTCAGGGTATACATTTTCTGCATAGGAAATAATTCCTGGCCAAATTCCCCCAAATTTAGTAGTTTTTGCGTAAGTTTCCCCCATTCCCCTAGACTACAAGCGTTTCCCCCAGATCTAAGGGAAATCCCCCATCAGTGGCAGCCCTGCCTGGCAGTAGGTGGCAGCACAATACACTCAAAATGAAAACCTATGTTTTAGGGGGTGTCCGGATACTTATGATCACATACAGTATATACTGTATGTACCCAGTCTGATGTCTACGGCATGGAATCATGAAATCTATTCAGCTGCAATCTAGTGTTTGTCATTGGCGGAAGTACGCCGAAACGTGTCACAGAACCCATTTTTAGATTTGACTCTTTGTAACCTTTTACAATATTTAGATCTGGTGACTATCAATTGTTTTAGAAAGTTTGTAAAATGACTGGTCCTAACTAAATATGCCGTCATTTTCAACCAAACATGTTTACCTCATGAGCTGTTTCCCAAGTAAACGAATGTATATGTACGTGTATAAATATATGTGTATGTCTCCACACATACCTATGTATGTATATGTTTACATGCACATGTATGTATATGCGTGCACATATGCGTGTTGTGCTAGGCTTTTTTATAAAATACTTTCGACTAACCTTTTCTGACTTCTTGATTATCCTTTACGACGGTGTTTTCAGCCTGTTTAAGTAAAACGTTTTATGTATAATCTTCTTTTAGTTTCTACTTATAACGAAAGAATTCTGAAGGGTTCTTTGGTAGTGTTTAAATTATTTATAAATTGTCAGCCATCTTTCTACGGATAAAATTTCCATGGAGATGATATTTTGTATTGTTACTCTTAGAAACAGAATTAACCCTGGACCCAACTAAGTATGCCTCGTATGGTTTGACTATCAATTGAAGACCTTTATCTTAAGAAATTTTTGAAAACCAATGTGTCGTAATAAATTTCATGTATCAACTTTTTTGGAAGTAAACGGTTTTCTTTCTTTTCTCTCTCAACTCGTGATATAAATTTAGAATTGAGATACATGGACAGTTTGCTCGACAGGAACTCAAGAGTCATAGAAGGTTGTAACTTTCTATTCTTATGAGTGTAATTTGTCAACTTTTTAAATAAAAGCACTATGCAAATGCTAAATTTTATAATTATTACGGCCAGCTGATTTTTAGCAGTTATCTTATATATGTAGTGGGGCTGGAATTACAAACTACTCACTACACAAATACAAAACAGGATTTTCCACAGTCGCCAAGACAGCCATCGGAGAGCGAGCGGAGGAATTCACAAAAGACACGCTAGTGTTGCCGATCAAGTCGTCTCGGATGATGAAGAAATTATAATTTCACCTATGACCCGTGCTACTCCGACAAGCGCTTTATCATTCTCCTCATGTCCCCGTGGAAAATTATTTGATGTTTAAATTGAAACTAATTTCATGTTTGTGGGTGCAATAGTTTAGAAATTAGTATCGGCACAAAATGAGATTTATCGAGAAAATCGGCCGATCATGTACCTCACTCCTATCTCCCCGCCTACAATTTAATGACTACAAATTTAATGACTTTACGTGTAGCGATTTTCGTCATGCTTCTTACTACCTCTCCCTCTAGGACATCATCCACACACTCTCCCACAGAAATAACCAAACAACATGCACAGAGTAGTCATCACATTATCAGCTCCAAATACTCACAAATAACTCAGGTGCGCAATTCGTGTGGAAAAATCTAGACTTGAACTTTAGTCAGACCAAGATATTCTTCTGATGCTGTACAATAGATTCTGTGCATAGCAACAAGAATGTCCAGCTGAGACTTGTAGGCAAGTACGATGTCAATTTGGCCCATTCAGCAGTCGTCACGTGGATGTCTGCTCGGCAACATTTTTCATAAAAAAACGAGGTAACAAAGTTCACACCACATCTTTTGATGCGCCTTTCATTCCGTCTTCTAGTTTCGTTAGCATTTTTTTCTTACAGCTCTTCTGCACAGCTGCGTGGTAACTAAAATTTTAAGACGCATCCTAAGGTTAAATTAGGAAAGTTGTTTCTAAGCGTTCGTTTTAGCTATTCAGTGTAGCTTCTAATAAAACCAATTCATAATCCTGGATGTTCTTGCAAATTCATGTGATTACTTCATTGTTAAATTAGAAGAAAGATTTTTAGTATTTCCGCGAGAATCGAGATACGAAGCATAAGAATAATCGCAATAAAATAATTTTTTTCAGCGCAAGGTGCCGCCAGCAACAAGCAGCCTGACGCCATCTGACATGCCGGCGCCTCATCGCTGCCTCTGCAGGAGTGGAGTTTGTGACCGGAACTTCGACGCTCTTTTTGCTCGCTGTACCGCCGCTTTACAATAGAGGTGCAGCATCGTTGCGATTGGAATAATTATCTTCTCGATATTGAGTTTAAATCAATGGAAAATTGGCAATATGAACTGAGAATTCTTCATCATTGTCGACGAATGCTCACTTGATTCTTGATACTTGGGTGCGATAGTTGGTACAAAGTAATAATTCGTGACATATTTAAATGTGGATAAATTATTCAGAAAGTATTGCTAAGCCAGCATGAATGCAAAATGTCGTTGGGCATTCAGGACATGTTAAATTTTGGAGGCAAAAAATTAAGCGCTAAAAAAACTGTCCTTGCCTTTCTTCAACGAGATAGAATTAACTGCTAAAATTGGCTCTTTATCTTGTCATGAAAAACAAACCAACACATGTTCAAACAGTTACGTAGCTCAATCAACGAACAGCGATGTGCGAGTCTGCCAGCAGTGTGAGGCAAGCTCGAGTTCGCAAAGAAACTGAATTCAAACAAAAGTAATTTCTCCCATCCGTTGAAAAAGTTGTGACCCCTCAGGGGGATACAGGTATTGTATCTATGGGAATTAGCGCTCCCAGGGGGACTATGTGAGGGCCTGAGCTAAAAGTTAGGTAGGCTTCCTTTTGTTGTAATAAAATAGGTTTTCGTTTTGTTACGGACCATCTTTTTTCGGTCCACTGCTGTCCTGTTTTTCAGCACCTACTACTTTCTTCTTCAACTTTTTTCTTGTTTCATGAACTTCTTTCCTAGCTTACTGTTTCTGTGCACCTTGTGCATAGATTCCACGTTCCCTCAACTCCATACTAAATGGTGCCTTCCTCTTTCCTCTCTTGGAACATCTTTGTCGTGGTTAAGGGAGGCTAAAACTTTCTTATATAATAATAATAATGAAAAAATTGTGATTGGGTATAGAGTTGTGCATTGACTTATCTATGATGGGTTGATGGGCTACACATTAAACATGACTCAAAAACTGATACTCACTTCTGTTAACGAAGTTTCTGAAAATTTGAATGGAGCGCAGCAACGTTTCCTACATGCCATATTTCTTAATCAGAGTATTAGGATACAGCTTAGGTATGTTGAACGGTTCCCAAGGTGTACTGATCCAACCGATAAAGCGAGCGTCTCATTGCACGCTATAAGGAATCATGCTTTTCCTCCTAATATAGTGCCATCACAGGACATACTTTGTAGTTAGGTCACACTATGGAGAATTGCGAAAGCCATGGGGAATTGCGGGCCTACTGATTAATGACATTGGACAGGTATTTATCAGGCACAAACAATAATTCGCTACCGTTTGGTTTCTTTCTTCCATTCCCTTTATTTATTTTGTAACAATTTCGAGTGGATGCATCGTCAGTGATGATATTTTTTTCTAATGAACCAAAGCTTTGTGTGTTATTTAAAGACATTAGATTTCCTAAGTGAATTTTACATGAAATTTGCTTCAATTCGATGTACTTTGCTTTTCCAATAATATTTTTATTAAGCAATATAAAGACTACGTAGAATAAGTGGTTAGTTTTTCTTCAGAAAGTATTCAGCGGGTACATTCTTTCAGAACCCCAGAGTAGGTATGCACACATCTTAGTAGCTCCAGACGACTAAGTACTTCAGACAATTGATGATAAATATGGAGGATTACTGTATGCAAAACCTAATTACTCGATAATTTTCTATGGCGTTAAGCCAGGCCATTAATTTAGCTCTTCAACTCGCCCCAGTTCTGTTTAAACTCAATCGGACTTGAAGACCGCACATCAGAATATGGCAAGCGGTGCGTGGCATCAATGTGGAGGGGGGCATCACTGCAAGGGTATCACCAGTTATTTTCAGCTAGAAATAGAATATATGAGCTTCGGAAAATTAGGAGATTGTACCAAATATTTACAACAAAAAATTAGCGAGAAGTTATAAATTGCATGTTTGTCGTAGAACTCTGTAATGTGAATATTTTTCGGCAGTGAGTTTCTATAGAGAGTGTGATACATAACTTCAATGTCGATATCCGTCCGTAGCATGATTTTTGTTTGTTCAGCATAAGTAAGGAACGAGTGTTACTTTTTCTCTGGAGTATTTATCACTTCTTTAACCCTACAAAAGCCGTGTAAGAAGGCTAAAAACGTAGATGCTCTCATGGAAAAGTTGAACTGCGTGGTACGCCTAAATATAGGTAGAAGAGAAGAAATCGATCAATTCATTCACTTAATTGCTCCAACTATTTCACCCAGGATTCTTATGAGCCCATTTTCAACGCAGCATACCATTGCATTTTCCGCTAGATCAAACGAGAAACCAGGAGTACGAAACCTTCACTTAAAGAGAAAACCACAAATTCTCCATTCCTTTCAACATCAAACATTCCTTTGCACGAGTTGATAATATGTTTCATCATTCATATAACGTACTCCCAATTCGAAGGGAAATTAAACCTCTTGCTAGTGCATTGAAGTTAGTACCTCAGGATGGCTTAAAGTATCGAAATATAACGTAACTAAGTAGATGATAAGGAATATACAAAAAAGAACAAAATTACGACTTGTACTCATGAATTGGTCTCTGAGTAGTTCCTTCACGGTGCCAAATTTGTGCGACCAAGATGAAATGGCATGTACTTTAATTTTTTTATATTGATAGTTCGAAGACTGTGAGGAATCTCGTCTTCATAGTGACCTTGCTCTTCACTCCATTCTCTTAGGTTAAGAAGCTGAAAAAACATTGTACGACGGACACTATTGTATGGATGGAGCGGTCAATAAAAATCATGTAACACAAAACGATATTGAGTTAGGTTAAGCATTGTTACTTCACAACACAGTCAAATCTCATCTAATGCTGATATATTATTATTAGACACGTAGTTACTGACTGATGCAATTCGTGAGCTATCTTAAACAACAGCAGTAGCAATTTTTGTATCACCATAATTGGTTTATTGAACAAATGGTATTTCTGTTAAAAAAACGCTGACTTCTATGAGGAGAAATAAGTCCAAGAAGCATTACTACAGGTCACTGCATGCCATGGCGTTTCTTAGTAACCTGTTATTTCTGTTCCGAAGTAGGAAAAATGACAGACTATTTTTAGTAAATTTTAACACTTCATTTAAAAACATTGGAATTTTTCCATTTATCATGCAAAAGAGGAATATGATTTATCATAATGTCGTCAGACGAGTATTGAACTTTTCCAATGCTGACAGAGCTTTTTGTTCATCACTTAATAATAGTATCACATGGATGAAAAACACTGCCCTCTTTGGTGTGGAGTTTTGATGTACTGATGTAGAGTTTCCAAAGGGCTGTAAACAATGTCAGACAAGATTTAGCGTGTAGGGATGAAAATATTCTGTCAACAATATGCTTCATTGGTGGATTCGTGAGAGGTTTTAAAATGAATCGCTATCTATCTGAAAGCCTACTGGTGGCACCAAACATCTACTGATAATATTCAAGCCAAGGAAATCTGAAAACGACCAAAAATCCTCGATTCTGTGGTAAAATATCATGGATCCATGGATCAGAATTCCCACTACGTCAACATGCGCTGATGATGCAGATCTCATTCTAGCGGCCGTTGAAATAAGGTACAGATTATCAGCAGTCCTGTTCGCTCAAATCTTATTCTAACAATGCGATCAAAAGGAGGTCTTTATAGGCAGCTAGTAATAAGCTTGCCTGGTCTCGTACTATTTTGGCGGCATGTGAACAGGGACTGACCGACGGTGTTGCGTGCGCTCTCGGCCATTCTCAATTGAGAGCTGTTCATTTAACTATATTTAATTACTCAAAGTATAAGTGTGTTCTGGCTGCAACAGGATTACTGTATAAATAATATTAAAAGCTTTTATAAAGGCTGTTTTAAAATAAGCGTACAATTTGCATGACATGAGAAACACCATCTCGTTGTGCTCAGCCGCAGAAATATTATACCTGAGAGCGCCCAAGCAGAACTCGCTGTCACAGCGGGTGCGACGAAGTTTTAGAATGGTCACACTCGAACAAAACATGCTCAATTTATTGCAATCATTGTCAAATGTATTTTTTATTTATATAATGTATCGCTTAGAAAATTCAGTCAAAAGGAACTCACGTTTTTTAATTGCTATCCTAATATTTTTTTTAAGATTTAACGCCAATCACTGATATAATGTTTGAATCGACTATCTATTTGAAGGTCACATGTACTTCCGATTTCACTTTTCGAGTATCAACTACGTGTCTTTGGCAAATGATAAGTAAACTTGGAGAGGAAAGAGCCAGTTGGGAGAAGTTGCCGCACTGGAATGTAGCCGATGTTTTAAATACGTACGCAGGAGCTCAGCCACATAACCTGAGTGCCATCTTCATCCGTTAACCCTGGCGTGACCCGCGTTGTGCCTGCGACCAGTTACTGGCTGGTCGATCACAGGTCATCCTCCAATTACTGATGGATCGTCCACGCAGGTTCGGAATATTGACGTTTATTTGTTCTTATTTAGTTTCCAATTGTGAGTAGTCTACATCCCAAGGGCCTAGGAGTAAAATAAAGACCTACGACTCCTATCATATTGTAACAATGTGTCCAGAAATGACAAATAATGATGACAAGGGACTGTCGCTGGCCGGGATTCGTGGTTGGTAGGCAATATTCTGCAAGGCCCGGACGTTCTTTTGCGATTTAGTGTAATTTTCTTCCCTAGAGTTTATTCATCCCATTATGACTGTGATCTTTTGAGTGGATTTTGATGTACGTAATTTTTCCTCAAAGTCTGTCTTAAACGTTATTAATATTTAAGATCACTTTTTTCTATTTGAAAATATTTGCAAGCGCTGAGTTCACTTCACAACAAAAAATAGTCGACTTAATTTTAAAATTCATTTGTTCATCTTTACGAAACTCACACACAGTGTAACTTCTACAAGAATTAGAAAATGTGTTTCGCAGCACCAGCAAAATTCTGAGGTCGTCAACTGCATTGCAAAAATCTGTACTTCTGGCGAGACTCGCACAAAATTATAATGAATGAAGTTCAAAGTTGTAAACTTTCAAAACCCTTTTTCTGGTCTAGGGATTTTGCTACAATTCACTTTAAGGGTTTTTGAGCTATAATTGATTATTTAAATTTTTCATACATTTGAGAACCAATGGTCTCATTTTAAGGGACCAGCTAGATGTACTTATTTGTTACATATTGTAAAAAGTGAGTGCAGGAAAGTTGGCTGGAGAAGATCAAGTAAAAGAGGTAAACAGTTGCATAGGTTGGCTAAAGTTCTCATGCAAAGGTCTCAATTTACGTTGAGGCAAATAATTTTTTAATTTCAAGCTAGCCCAGAGCATCAAAAATTTTCCGATGAGATTCACATGACTACGTAAATATATCCAAATATAACTTGAAGATAAAATCCGGATTTGGTAAAGATTTCAGCTCATTTAACATACTCAAAACGGATGATTTTGCCTGCATTCCCCTGAAACTTGACAAAATGAGTGAACAACTTTAACAAGGGGACATATTGAATTTAACTTTCCCACCCTCATTGAATTTTAATGTAAAAGGACTGTTGTAAATGCATGGCTTTATCTCGGTGGCAAAAAGTTGTACCGTAACTGATAAAAAAGCTGCATTGTTCCGGGTTCATTTTTACGATTTTGCGGCTCGTCAATAAACACGGCTGTCATCATATGCAGTTATTGGGCACCGATTGTACTAACAATTTTAAAACTTTCTAGCCTGCGTGCCTAACAGAAATCTAGTGGTTGATACAATAGCGACACGATCTTGATCTAGAAGGAAACAATTCATGCAAATACTGTAGTGCTATGAATACTCAAAGTTAACGTAAATACTTGGAAAAATATTACTTCTAGTTACAGGGTACTCATACTGCTGATGAATCTCATAGATATCTGAAAAAACTATAGACATGAAATTAATTTAACGATATTTCCTTCCAGTATCATAATAAACTCAGGGAAACATGATTCATAAAGCTGTTGCCATACGAACATGAGCAACAGTTTTAATTTAATGTATAATGAGGATCTAACTACCGCGAAAATATCCTTCCGGTCGTCTTATGCATATTGACTTGATCGCAAAACGCTACTTATTTCGTTCATTCAAAACATCAAGCCAAAATAGCAGAAACAAAATGAACCTACACATTTTTTCATGACACTAATATCTTGTACGAAAAAATACTCATCAAAATCTTTCCAACTGGGAAATTCTCATGCATCTAATTTGCCGTGCAGATGATCACTGGGCGGCCGTGTCTGCTAAACTCGCTCGGTTGGTGACGGAGGGCGGCCCGCCAGCAGCTTCAGTTGGCCGTCTCGCTGGGGACGGCAGGCTCGGCCGCAGCGGCTGGGGAGGACGGGTCAGGGTTGGGTGCTGGGGTTGCTTCCTGCCACACCGAAAACGTTTTAAAAAACTTCCATAAACAAAATCACAAAGATTGAATTTTCAATGATATAGTAATAGAAATAAAGAGGTATTACTCCAAGTATAACAGGAATTGTCACTTAATTATTTGATGGCTTTCAATATAGGTTCTAGTTTAAATTTATTGATATCTATCAGCACTAACAAATGTTCCTAAACCAGCTTGCATAAAATGAAATATTTTCATCTCTTTTCAAAACTGTTCTGTATCTTATTCTGCCCCACTCTACGAGTACGCTCAGCAATTAAATTGGTTCAAAACAGTCCCCTGCAAGTTTTAAAAACGCGACACAAATATCCAGATGTACAAATTGCCCGTTTTATTATTCCAGCCCATTATTTCTCTTTTGACTTCATCGTGAACTTTAAAATACTCATAGTATGAATTGCAAAACACCTGAGAGTGTTTTCTGTGTTGCTACATTTTACAATTCTCAATTGTTTATTAGAGTTTCCGTAGTAAAAGGTTATGCCATCAGTGGTTTCTGTTTGCGACGTCAGGAAAAAAGGGGCGAGCAAACTTTCCTACACGATCCGGTTAATTCTGAATATGTAATGTTGACATGGAAAGCAGTTTGACTGAATTAAAAGTTAGTTTAAGCCTCCCTATACAGCAATGACAAATGTGTTCTCACGACAGGAGAAAAGGAAGAACTATTTGGTATGAAATTAAAAAAAACGGGAAATCTAGCACAAGGCGTGATTATCCCACACCCTGGGCTAATAATAACAAGCTCAAAAGAAGTCTATGAAATAAGAAAGATATTAAGAAAAACTGAAAAATGCGGGGAAAATACATAAGTGAACCGAAAAAAGTTGTTCGTTACCAAGCGAAAAACCTATTCAAACAAAAACAAGGTTTTGAAAAACAAAAAAAAAACCTATTCGAACAAACAAACTGACCGTCCATCACGGCACCTTAGATCTTCTTCCTAGAAGCGCTAATTTCTCTAGATACGATAGTTTTTTCCACACCAGAGGGAGATTTGAAAAAATCACAGAAATACTTTGTTCCTTACTTAAATTCGATTGCTGCGAATTTCTCAGTGGAATGAACATCGTTTCCAATTCGGTATTTGAGATATTATCCTAAGATGCCAGTTATGAGGCCAAAAAGACAAACGTCGCTGCTTATTCAAGATGTTGAGTTATTAAACTAGTGAAAAACCCATGCTATCTTCGCCTTTTCAAAAAAAATCGCAATATAGCGCGAGCCTAAAAGCTCTATATAGACCCATTTTATAGAGGATGCGCTCTCACGGTACGCTAAATTCCCTTTGAATCAAAGCGTTTGTTATTAGCTCCTGTTCACCTGCTCTGTCATGGTTTCGAAAGTAGCTCGAATGATCTATCATCTAATAAAGGCTATCTTACCTGAACAATAGGCTGTTCTTATTTCAGCATGTTTTCATGGGCAGACTATTACATGTATTCAATCATGTTAACCAATTACAGTTTACTAATTTTATCATCACAATTTTGATCAAAAGGATGATTTCGCCCACCTCTGCAGTCTGTACATCATTGTCATTTACAGCCGCCGGCTGCTCGGCCCCATCTCCACCTTCTCTCTGAGAGTTGTCATCTTTCGGTGCGTCGGTGGCTGCGTTGTCTGTCGGAGCTACAGGATCTGCAGGGTCCGGGTTTTCAGGATCTTTTTCATCTGCTGGAACGTCGGGGAGGTCAGGAACACTTTCCCCTCCCAAGGCTAAAATGCCTAAGATAGTTGTGAGTTCGTTCTTCTTGGCCCAGGTTAGCAGGTCGACCTCTTCTCCGGTTGGCAACTTCACTTGAATGCCATTTGGATCTGCGTTTTTCTGAAAGTTCCCAAATCGAGTTTTGTGAGCACAATGGTGAGAAAGTGAGTGGTAAGAAATGGCTACGGCGGTTCGTTACGAAACGGAAAATAAATGTAAGGGCATGTCCCGAAAAAAATGCATGACGGTGTCAAGTTTGTTCCCCAAACAATAATTATTCAGTAAATAATTAATGAACTTATGAAATAAATGAAGTAGCACAGCATTGGCATTTCATTTTTATTGTGGCCACGGTTTTTGAAAGTAGAACTTTCAGCGAAGTAATCTATTTTCTCCCCATGTTATAAAACCAAACTAACCGGCTACCCCAGAGCAAAGGCGAGAGCCCCTTGAAGAAAGACCGTCATGGAGGTGAGTCTTTTGAAATGAATCCAAATTCAGTGGGTCGGTCAATAAATGAGAGATACCGAATTACTACCAAAATACAGCTGTCATGAAATCAGGGACACCGTTGATTTGAATAAAAAGCATATACTGCACTAATTTTCGCTGAAGATATCTATACTTCTGGAAACATAGGAACACAATATTATACCATGGTGAAAAAAATTACTCTTTTGATGACTATTGTATTCCGCAGGACCACAATTACCTTGTGATGAGAAAATTTACAAAAGTTCACAACGAACTGAATTGGAAGCTCGGGTCCCAGTGTTGAAGAAGTTTATTTTTGAGGAAAACATGATGAGCCAATTTTAATTTCCTTATTAGCATATTATCTGAACTGAAGAAAATTTCTCAAGTACATATTAGCCAACAAACATATAACTTATAATTCAGCAGGATCTATACTTTATTGGAAAGTTCTGGGGAATTAATAGTTTTGGGAAAAGAATTAAGACAAAACAATATTAAGAGGATACAAGCTCAAATGGTTGTTCATCTCGATCCTGTTTCGTATTAATAATAAAAACGGTGTTAGAATTTTAAGGTATGTGGCGTCAGTTGAGCTTTTGACTGTCTTGAATTGATTAGGGAAAGTTGGCTTACTTACCGATTAGCTTTTACTTGAAGACAAATTTTTTTGAGTTGTGTCCCAATTCCTTTTTTTTCAATTTTTTAGCGACTATCTTGAATCATTTATACTGTACTTCTTTTGCTTTTCCTGAAGAACTTTAATTTAAAGCAATTCTTATATAATAATGCTTTTCCCTCACAGCTTGTTGATACAATAATCAATAATATTTTTAGTATCAAATATTCCCATCGTCTACTTTAAATCGTCAAAGAAAAACTTTTCCTTTGTCTTATAACATTTTCGATGCCAACTTGAAAACTACAAAGCCATAGGTGCTCTTGGTATCATCTCGATGCATTACGTATATTAATTTTCGGTTCACGATGTTAAACACCGACAAAATCCAATCCCTATCTAGTTATAAAGATAAGTTTCCGAAGGCTATACTCTAGTCAATTGTGTACAAATATTGTTGAGCACGTTAATTGTGCGTCTCAGAACGATGATAGCACTCAAATAAGAGCCCTCCGTATTCGGATGGCTGAACGTACTGGAAGGAGCTTCCGAGTTGATCATCCCCTTGTATCTCCTTTGCAGTCTGCTGTACGTTACCATGAAGAGAAATCAATCTGCCTGTCCTTCTAGACAATTTCTAAGTGGTTATAACCATCCATGGGAAAAAAAATTTCAGTATTATTTATTGCATTTTTACAAACAAATACTAGTCGGTTTTTATGAAATTCATTTCTGCTTCCAGTCGCAAATTCTGTTGTCAGTACCTAGATAGATTTTTCTTTTCTTTTTAATTGTCATGGATTTTCATGCGTTGTTTTACATAATGAAAATGACCCATGAAATCAAAACGGTTCTTTTATATATATGTTTTGTAAGCCAGATGTCACCAATTAAAACCTGCAAATGAATTTTAAATCTCTCAAAAGTGAATATCTATGCTGTTGATTTTTAATCTTTAATGAATATACGACTGATACTTCATACTCTTTAATGATCAAGATCTCTGATTTTCAAAATGCAGAGTGCACTCAAGTATACGACTTTATTAGTCTACCATTGAAATCATTAAAATTGCCTTGGCGTCGTTTTTCCGCATAAGCAGGTGGTTACTTCTTTTTTAAATTAAAATGCTCCGTTAAAAATGTATGCTAAGCGAAGTAAATCTTCGACACCAAAAAAATAGGCGAAAAATCCTAGGAAAAACATGAATTATGTTTTTACCAAAACTTATCAACAAGTCAATGTGCGTATGAAAAACCTATTCTAGTTCAATAAAAAACAAAAAAGTATTAAATGTGTTGCGTGCGTAGACCATGAAGCTTAAACTGAATGGAAATCATATACAAACTCTACGCGTGCTAGGCTTCTGGAATCTCTAAAAACATAGTTTCGTGAATGCTATTAATTACCCTAATTTTTGTCATTTAGCTCAAAATATTTCCCTACTAGTTAAATTAGCCTGAAATTTTGTCAATTTCCCTATTCTGGAAGCACTAGCTATACCTTGGCACTATGGTAGCCGTCAGGTGACAAAGGGTTAAGTATGTATATACTCATATCGGTGCAGAACATGTTCATCGTCCTATTAGACTGATAATTTAAACGACGACGAAGCACTTCAAGTTAAGAAACAGACTGGACAGGACTCCGCTGTCAACAGCCTTGTTTAAAAGCTGGTAATGACCCACATAACGGCCGCGCAGTTGGGAAGCTCGAGTAAGCGAGATGACTGAAAAGAATCCTAAATGAATTATAGGAAGTATTACCGTGCTGCGCTAGATTTTCAGGTGGCCTTCTAATGTGAAAGAATGCGTCCAATACTTTATGAATTCTATACACCATGAGTCTACCAGTTTCTACTTTTATTAAATGAAAAATCCATGAATCCACTCAGCTTTGATGGAGACGAATAAAGTAAAACGTTCATCAACTTCCCAGAGTTCAAGTTTTTCTCCTCTGAATTATTTCCTGCAAGATTTTCTTTGTCCTACTTATGGAAACATGTTGGTGAACTACCGCAAATGTGATGAAACGATATACAGGGTGTTTCAGAACAAGCGTTACAAAATTGCACATCTAGAAGAAAATGGCCAAATAAACACTTTTTCTTTCATGAAATTTTCCGTAAAAAAATCAGGTTTTCGAGATATTAGCTGTTTAATAGCTTGAAGAATGAAATTTAATTACACAATACTCGCATAATTTATTTTGCGAGCAATAGCTTGCGCTGCTTTACCATTAGCAACACCATAAGCAAGGTACATATCTACCATTTCAACGTACGAGGCCTGTCGAAAAAGTATCCGACCTTTGGCCAGAAAAAATACTTCAACAACCTGACGGGGTTGGGACCCTAATCCCCTTCAAAGTAGGCTCCTTGTGCTTCCACACACTTAGCCCACCGATCCTTCCACTGCCGGAAACACCTCTGGAAGTCTTCTTTTGGAATGGTGTTCAGCTCTGTCGTCGCGTTCCGCATTATCTCTTCTCTACTCTCAAAACGGGATCCTTTCAGTGGTGTCTTCAATTTTGGAAACAACCAGAAGTCGCAAGGAGCCAGGTCTGGAGAGTAGGGAGGTTGGCGAACGGTCGTAATTCCATGTTTGGCCAAGAAATTGCGGATCAAATGGGATGAATGTGCGGGCGCGTTGTCGTGATGCAAGTGCCAGTTGTTCGCAGTCCACATGTCTGGTCTTTTGCGCCGAACTGCATCACGAAGTCGCCGGAGAACATCCTGATAGTACTCCTTTGTCACTGTTTGTCCTTCCGGTGCGTATTCGTGATGCACAATTCCACGGACATCAAAGAAAACAGTCAGCATCGAAGGAGTCAAACAGGCAATGCGACGATGGAGCTGAACACCATTCTAAAAAAAAACTACCAGAGGTGTTTCCAGCAGTGGAAGGATCGGTGGGCTAAGTGTGTGCAAGCACAAGGGGCATACTTTGAAGGGGATTAGGGTCCCAACTCCGACAGGTATTCGAAATATTTTTTCTGGCCAAAGGTCGGATACTTTTTAGACAGGCCTCGTATGTTAAACGGCTTATGTTACCGGCGTGGTGGCTTTGAAACTGAGCAGTGCCAACAAAACAAACAAGAAGTAACCTGGTAGCATAATCTGGAACATTCTAAAACCTTCTTACAAATTTTTTTTTACTAAATATTATATAAACTAAATTGTATTATTGTAAGATCTCATAAAATATGAGCGTTTGTAACGTAAATTCAAAATAAATATTGCGAGTAATTGTGTAATTAAATAGTTTTATATCTAATTTCAGAATTAACATTTGAATACATTCTACTTTAGAATTTACCCACTTCCTGGCAGGTTGCTATGAAAGCTTCGTTGTTCATTCGGCCAGAAGGCTACTATTGTAGACAGATGTTGAGTAAATTCATTGGTCCTAATAGGGATAGGACCCAAGGTCAAGAAGTAAATCTTTTTGAAATTTTGGAGGTATTTCAATGTCGTACTGTGTTCGCAGGACTTTGCAGGCAATATCACTCGCATCAACAAAGAGGACACGACTACTGCAAGTCTCATCATGAAAGTGACCCTTAGGACGAGATGAAGATCTAAGCACAAATGTCGTCTGAAAATCGGACGCCCTGCAACATGAAGATACAAGTACTATAAGTGTAAAGCCAACGTTTTCTGACGTGTATTGTACGCGTTTGCGGGTATCAAATAAAATAAAAGCATGCCTATAAAATATTACGGTAGAATCTGACGAGGACCAGACACGAAAACATTCCGAGTTTCCAGCAAAACAAACATTTTAAAAATAACCATACGGGTTTAGATAACCGTATTTCGGGTAAATCTTGTACTAGCCTATCCACCATGAATGTGCTGATCGTCGATCTATTATGCATCGCAATCATTGACTAAAATACAGTATGCAAACGCCTGAGAAGCTACAACAGAAAATTCAAATACCTGCAGGAGGACTTGCACGGCGTCAACTTTTTCGTTTTCCGCTGCTGTCTGCAAAGGCGGCTCCGGCTCTGTGTAGCTTGTCTTTGCTCCAGCCTGGCGGTTCATGCACAACACATGTACAATAATGCTAAAGCTGTGTCCAGGCATTGTGTTCAGAACAAATTCATGGTACAGTGTATTTTGCACAAAAAAATTAGGCTGTCTTAGAAGATTTAACGGGTAACAAGATGGAATTAGAAAAGAATTTCATTTTCAAGCCTCCTACGCTAATAAAAACGTTGATAAATTCACGACCAGGGGGCTTCAGCAAGTTATAATGTTTTTAAAGTTCTGCATTACGAATATAGATCGATATACCGTATATAAACACAAACCAAAAGGTGTATGGTTTCAGTCTTATACGTTACATTTTACCTTAATTTCTGATCATTGCGAAGTTTTCTTGGCGGGAATGCTAACATAATATTATTTTTCTTACTATTATCATCATCAATATCCTCATCAGCAACTTAAGACTTCGGCGAAACCAAAATTTCGTGCATAAGGACTAAACCGTCCACGCACTAGGCCGTGCAGGAGCTGGCCACCTAAAACTAAATGCAAAATGACTTCTCGGTTACCTTGGCCAGCGCCTGATCGTGAAATCTACTACTTGTCAAGTTTTTTCCATGGTCAGAACACGGACGGTCGGTTCAAGTTTGGATAGGTTAAAATAGAAGGTTAGGTGAGGTTTCGTTTTATTTATTTTGAAAAATAATGAATAATCATATAGTCTCAGAGTGGAAATGAATATGATTATAATTCTCGTTACTTAAGGTTTTCCCTCAGAAGGTGCTGTACTATTATTTTGGCATTATAATATTATTCTGAGATACCCTAGCACCAACAGAAGCGATCTTAAAATAGCAAAGAAAAGTGTCCATTTAGAATGGACTTCAGAAAACGGGGAATCTATGCGCAACGTGAACCCTGCTCATTGAAGCAGCAAATTAGACAAAACGAAGAAAAGACACAGAAGAGGTAGCGAAGAAGAAGAAAAAGAACTATTTTCCAATAAAATTTATGAGTAAAATGCATAACGTTAGTTTTTAAAATTTCAGGTCATTAGGAACTTTAGTTAGTAAATAAACATAGGCACTATATCAGCTATGTCATTAGCCAAGCATAAGATCGAGGGAATATTATGAAAACGTATTGCTTTGGTTATTTCATTTTAAATTCTGAAAAGAATTCTGTCCACACCGTTAAAAACGCCTTGTAAGAAACTCCCTTTACGTAACCGAAAGATGCAAAATGGGCACGATTTACGAAATCTCTGAAGACCTATCTAAAGCTTAAATAAACTAACAGTATTTTCCTTAGGGTGCCTGCATGTCTTTTTGTCATAGAATAGACAAACTTACCTAACCTAAACCTATTGTTTGTTCTGTACCTCTGACATGTCCGAAGACGCTTCACTGGTGTTTCTCTTTTTTCGTATCTGAGTTCAATACTAGGGCGCAACATTTTATCAAGCTTTTTTTAGCTTGATGTTGAATAGTTGCTTGATGATTGCTTTTCCGCACATTTCGCAGCAAGGGCCAAAAGTACTTAGCGTCTCGATGAGTCGAAAAAGTGAAGTGAGTAAAAAATAAACGGGCGAGATATTCGTCCAAGGAGTCGTTTGCACGGTACCCTGTTCTCCCGCACAAACGACGGTAAAGCGTAACAGGTATGGTCCATTTTACAACAAATCTGAACTCTCAAAGTACTCGTGCAATAAGCATTGAAGATACTACGGGAAGTATCATGGTGATTTTTTGACTTTGTGAATACTTATGATTATTTGTTAACGTTCAACACATTTTGTCACCTATGTCTCGTATGAAAATAGAACGGAAGAACTTAAGACGTTACCGAAAGAGTACTCAACGAATAAATGAGGTTCAAGTAAGTACAATCAATATGGCTCTTGGTTCAAGTTTAGCTTACGCAATACTAATCGGAAATTAAGAAATGTTCATAATTAAAGTATTGTTCAAACCTCTAATAGTTTCTCGAGGATCGCAGTGGTTTCGTTGTCCAAGATGGCTGTTCTGAGCACAGGGTGTCCAGCCTCGTTGGAGGAGTTCACGTCACTGCCGGCCTGCGCGAGAACAATGGCATCAACTACCTGTATGTGTGAGTTGAGCTGATTTGCTCTTGAACAACTTTGCTTCTCTCGCATTTCTCTTTTGCTGCACTTGTGCGCGCACGATTTGATACTCTAGCTCAAATATTTTACCACATTTAACTCTTGGTTACTGAATCTTCCCTAAGGATTCAAGTTTTCTCTGCGAGGCTTGTAAATGTTTGTCTCTCATACCTACAATGCATACATATAAACGTTACTGGCGTTCAATATTGGCTTTGAAGTTGTGTGAACAGTATTTTCAATTCATTCAATTCCAATTTATTGAATTATATAACTATTAACAGAAAATATAAAGTACAGCCAGTTCTTGTTTGATGCAATAGCTCATCTTTATACATAACAAAACAGGTGGTTATTGAAAGATGCATTTTTCAATTATTCAAACATAAGCGAATAAAATCTTAAATTATTCTACCTCTACAGAATTAAGTGCAACGAGTAGGGGCACTAATGATCGTTGAATGCAGACACAGACAAGAAAATGAACAAGGTTTTAACGTACAGGAGTTCAAATGAAACTTTGCTATTGCTCAATTTTTAAAGCTATCTCGTAATAGTTATTAGGCTTCGCATTTCCAAGCCTCTTGCGCTGTGGAGACTAAAGATGACCAACACGATATCTCTTACCACAGCTGTCTTGCGTCACCTTGTAACCTGAAATGCGTAGTGCCATCCTCGTGTACTCTAATCTTCAATGAATATTATCCAATTCACGCGATAAAAAAGCGGGTGGCTCTGCAAAATGTTTTCAGTGACAGAACATAAAACTGATGTCGAAAGTATAGAACTGACACCAGCGATAGGAAAGGGAGGTTGATAATTATCGTCTTAGTTACTGAAAGGAACATCAATATTTTTGCCAAGAGAAATTTGTGTGATTCCATTTAACAACACGGGGAAAACATACTATTGAAAAAATAAAGTACGAATCTAATTTTATCAAAACATTTGAAATTTGCTCGAACTGCAAGACCCTGGTGTATCAACCCAAATTTAAAAGCTTTAGCTTGCTGTACGCTGCTATATATATAAAAGTTTGCAAGAAACCTTTCGAGTCTTCAGTGTGAAAAGAATACTACTTCCTACTTGTCATTTCCACTCTAACTTATGATAGAATGTCGGATGTTTTGTTCAGTCGTTGTCGCGGCATTTAATTCATTTGGAGAGTTAATTGCCAGTACCTATATTTATATGAACTATATGAGCTGTTTGAAAATAGAGGTAATTGTATTCCGTATTAATATTTACCATGAAAATATTCTCTATAAACATTTACTATTAGATGCTTTACATTCATAAAATATACTTTATTAAAAAACAATCTCTATTAGTATAGAGTTCATTAATGTAGAGTTTCAAATTCTTTATGAACTCTATTAATAAGTACTTTTAATATCCGTGGGTGATTGAAATAGCATTCCCGTACATCAAGCGTTTATTCCAACCGCAATGTCAAGAATTCCTTTGGTGCATCAATTGCGCTTTTAGAGTTGCTGTAAAGCCCTGACATCATAGCTTCTGTTCCTCCTTCAGTTTTGCTGAATAATTTGGTTAATACTATAGCTAATGCTTTCATAACCAGGTTTGTGATATACTCCAAATGATCTTCATCAGGATAATCGAATTAAAAATGATTTTCAAATACCTAGCACAACACGCTCGCATTTTCATTGAAATCATTGTAAGTGCAACTATGAATCGTGAAGATATTGAAATTATATTTATGCAACTAACGAAAAATGTTAAACGGATTATACGTGGAACTGTGTATAGGCCTCCAACAACCTGGCAGGTATCTTTCCTGAATCAGCTTCATAGTATTATATCTCAGTTCAATAAGCCTCTTTACAACGACATAATAATCCGCGGCAATTAAAATTACGACCTTCTAAAATATGAAAGTTGTGAAGCAATCTCAAATTTCATCAATATTTTTGTCTAAATCCTTCCTTCCCATCATCACGAAGCCAACACGTGTTTCATCAAAATCTGTTACGCTGCCCGATAATATTTTCATGGTAGATCCAACTGATTTTCTTACCGGAACTTAACTCATAACTTCTGACTTATTTAAATATTTCCCGGTGTTTCTCATCAAGGAAAATGTCTATAGTGCTTGTACCTGCAAACAGGCTGAAACTTACTCATATCGTTGCGTAAACGAATATAATTTTGGGAAAATATGCTCTGTTGTAGAAAAATTAATGCCATCATTGGACATCTATCAACAGGATAATAATGCGATTAATGTTGATGAAGAAATACTAGATTTAACTGAAATTACAACGACCGCATACAATCAGTGTTGTCCAATAATCACTCGCACAATTACGCTGAAAAATAGACAAAAGTCCTGGCTTAAAGAAAACATCGTAATCAATGGAAAGAAACGTCAATTGCGGCCCTAACCTTACTCTTCGAAGGACGAATATCTCAAGAAATGTATAACAGATTCAGAAATTATGTGACAAATCAAATAAGAACATCGAAACAAAACTACTTTACGCGCAAATTTACTGAATACAAAACTAATATTAAAAAACTTGGCGACTGCTTAATTCATGATATAAACCTAATAATATTGTTACGAAAACAATTGAGATCATTGTTCAAGATAATGAAGACTATCACTAGAAAAAAGATATTGCAACAGTGCGTTACAACTTCTTTGGAGACATAGACAAAAATGCAGCTGATAGTATTTCTAGTGAACCTACAGACCACTTGCAATACAATGCCGTGAACACAACCCTCTTTTTTCATGCCAACTAATTCTTCCGCTGTAGTCGAAAAACAAATCAAGTGGATTACAAAGACGTTCTCGGCTAAACTTTTTAAGGCCATAGCTGAAATAGTACCGTGCATATCTAATATTATTAACGTGTTATTTTTCCACGGCATTTTCCCGAACTCTCTCAAAATTATCAAAGTGACCCTATTTTTAAAAAGGTGATAAAACTTGTTATAATTATTATAAGCCTAGGCTGTTTCTACTTTACCAATTATTAGTAAAATAATCGAGAAAATTGTGTATAAAAATGTGTGTTCATATTTTAACAATAATCTTTTCTCTACGATAAACAATACTGTTTCCTTTTAAAAAATCAACGACACAGGCTCTATTAAATCATTTGCGATAGCTTTGCTCGAATATAGAACGTGGAAAGCTTGTTTTCTCAGTGTTTCTTGAATTCCGTAAAGCATTCGATTGCGTGGACAATAACATTTTACTATCGAAACTACACTGTGACGGCATCCAAGAGTTGCGCAATATTGGTTCAAATCATACTTAACAGTTCGGAAGGAACATACTGTGATTGACGATGCGCAATCGGAACTACTGACAATCAGCCATGGAGTACCACAAGGGCAGGTCTTTGTGCTTCTCTGGTTATAGTTAAATTCATTGGGTATTAATAAATATGCTTCGTTTTCCATATTCATATTTTTTGCAGACGACAACACGCTCTCTGCAGCTCTTCCAAATGAAAATCCAATTCTAATTGCAGAGAGTATAAATAATGAGCTGCAAAAGGTTTCAATGTGGTTTGAAGCTAATAAAATTTGCTTCAATATCAATAAGATAAAATACATCATATTTTCATACAAGAAGAATGTGTCTCTTCCACGCATTAAAATTGGTGATGGTGAAATTGAAGAAACCAACTCCTCTAAGTTGCTGGGCTTTATATTAGATAAACATTTGACATTCAAAGAGCTTATTGCACGTATCAGTACTAAATTATCAAAATCGGAATCTTTCATAAAGTAAAAAATGTATTGCCTGATGACCCATTTAAAATACTTCATCGGACGATCATTTCACCATATCTACAATACGGAATAGGAGCTTGGCACGGAACTGATGAAAATAAAACAATTTGCTCTTTGGGCTGCATAAAAGAACCATTAGAGTGGTAAAGAAATTAAGATATGATGCTCACACAAATGATTCATTCAGAAGTTCAAAAATACTCAAGCTTTCGGACATATACAAGTTCTCCATGTTTAATTTTATGTAAAAAATACTTGCTGAAGATAGCGACAGAGAACTCAGACAATTATTAAGGGCACAAACTGGTCCTAATGATCATTTAACCCGAGATAGAAGTAACTTCACATTTCCTTATCATTCAAAATTTCGGTCACAACACAGTATCTTCTTCATTGGAACTGAGAATTGGAATGCCATCCCAGCTGAGATCCGTGAAAAAAGTTCTCACAAAGATTTCAAAATGAATCTTGAATCCTACTACCGTACCAAAATACTTATCACATAATTGGCAATCAAATCATTTTTTCTACTATATGACCTATCTTGATCGGAGAATTTGTCATGAACAATGACACATATCTTAAATGTACTCATCGTTTCCTAGGTTATACTGTCCCCATCTAGGCCATATTTACTATTTTTGTGAAAATTAAGCTTCGAATCATGAGAAAACCATTTCATTGATCAGTCTAGTATGCCCCTAGGTCAAGCAAATTAGGTTAAACATAACTGTACACCTTAAAATAGCGTTGATGATAGGATGCCCTAGAAGTCGCTGAACTTATTCGGTCCCACAAGGAGCTGGACTCAAATGTGCCCATTGTACTAGACTTAAGAGACAATCTATTGCTGTATCACTCATGATGAATAAATTGTTTAAATTGTTATATTGTTCAAATGTTCATTGCTCGTGTCTATTGATTAGTAATTTTCAACTCTGATTATTGACAGGAAACTCCCAAGTCATTGCTCTATTGCTGACTATAGACATTTATAAAGATCTGCCTTGTTAACTCAATACAAAGAAGAAAGAAGGAAATTTTGCAAGCCACGTAGAACTATTTGCATTTACTATATAAATCAAGGATTCTTTTAGGTTAATACACATATCAAAGATGATCCAATTTATCGTTGTGGTGTAAGATAATTGCATTTCATAATGTGAATTGCTGAACTTTGAACAACTACAAAGACATAGTTCGTTTGGCGTCAAATTGCTTTCACCTAAAGAAATCCTGAGCTGTTAGTAAGTTTGTTATAGTTCCGGGTGTTTCAACATCCTCGAGATCTGGAAGATACTGTGGTCGCTTTTCTAATTCGATGAAACTATAACTGTTCGACTTCAGACAATGTTTTGATGCAGAAGGAATTAAGGTTCGTGTCCGCAGTAAACCCTCACAAAATGTGTAATTTTTATTCTTAGTCAACTATCGTTCCAGCAATTGAAACCTTGAGAGCAACTGAAAGGATATTGAAATAAATGCGGAAGCCGAAGCAAAAAAATTAAAATTTACAATGTCTTTACATTTTTCGAACAGGCATGAAAGGCATTACAATTTTTGAGGGGCATTACAACAAATTCAGCCTTAAACTGAAAACATAAGAGCAGAAGCATAGCAATGCAACTTCCATAAAGTGAACGCTCAAGTATTATACGTCTGTTCATTATCTAATCCATTCCCTCCTCAACACCTAAGGAATTGGATGCAAATGTTGACGAAGGAGAAATTCCTTTCCTAAATCTTCAGTTAGATGAAATTATTGATAGATGTAGAGCACCATTATGCACTGAAAAATGTAACATCATCTTAATGAAGAACTCTATTGCGAAAGCCTGGCCGGTCTACTGAGAATCGTTGAAATGTGAGATGGCTCAGTCTGTCGTGGAGAACACCCTCAAAAAATCGTACTATTGTAAATGAAGAAGGTGCTGAACTTTTCTTCTCTTCAGAGAGAATTTTTTGAGTTACGCTGGTGACTTTTTGTTCTTGTACGGAACTCTGTTTTGAGGAACTGTAACATTTTTTGCAGCTCGTGGAAAAGCCATGAAAAAGATTAACCTTGTTTCTTTCAGAATAGATCATTTCTATGCTACATTCGTCGCAATTGATTCATCTTCTTTGAAACTATCCCATTTCTTGATAAATCTTCATAACATTAATTGTTAAGCTTAATGCAGCAATGTAAATTGTAGGCCCACATGACACTACTAGAGCGCTTTCATTCAACGCTAACAGCTATTTTGAACCCGATGATTATCCCTTCAAATTATTGATAGATGAAATATTTTCAAATACACCAACCCAAATAATTAGAATAGAATTTTAAGGGACAATTTCAATTTCATTTCAATTGAAACAACTTATTGAAATGAGTAATGATTTATTTTATTACATCCAAGTTTGTGAAAGCATACACAACAATTAATAAAATATGCCGAGAGTCATATTTTTGACGTCACACGATGCCTGCCTTATTTTTTATATAATTCCTTCCAGCGAGCTTTGCTCGTCTGAGATCTGACGTGACCGCAACCGCTACTGACCTGCCAAGTGTTTAGATTCAACGCGCCTTAATTGCCAAGTGCGAAGAAACTCCTTTAGTGCTCTGTGGCCGCGCACCGCAGCCCTCACTTGAACTGCCTCACCGCAGCGACACTCAACGGGTCTCCGCTTCAGCCTCAGTTCGCAGCTGATGTTTACATTTTGAAACCTAGGCTGTCGCACTGTCCAGACAGCCCGTGACACTCGGTCAACTCGTGTTACAGGGAATGAACTTTTGAAATCGTCCTCTGGGTGATGCGGAGTGAGGTATTTTCATCCAATGATGTTATTAGCTGCCGTAAGTCGAAAGTTCAATGCTGAATGCCGTCAGTCAATATTCAATGAATTAAGTGAAAAACACATGACTTCCCTTTATCATAAATTTCTAACTGCAAATCAAAACCATCATTAATTTTGAACTGGAGAAAGCAAGTTTTGTGTAATTTCAATGTCTTAGTGAATATAGTATTTACATGAGACGGTAAATTCAGCGTTTTGTGAACATGGTATTATATGATCATTCTAATTTGGTATACTAAATCTTTGAGCCAAGTTGTACAAACTGATGTTGTTATTCACCGATTTCGGCTCACATGACGATCACTTTCACCTTTGGAGTGACCGTAACACGTTAAATAAACTCAATTTATCCTACGTGAACCTGAGCAAAGAGAGGATGGAAGCACATGGTGTATTGTAATTTTTTTTGAGGGTGAATACTTTCGAGAAATAATTACATTGGCGTTCACTGCAAAAATCAAACGGTCTTAGCAACTTTAATTCAAGAATAGAAAATTAATAAAAATTGAACCAGAATTATCATTTGAATTTCAGTAATGGGCTTCAAAAGACTTGGAATATAAATATGACATCATTGGGGCACCTATACCCAAAGCTTATAGTTTTGCAGGCAAAAATGACACATATTCAAAAACTGTTAGTTGTAAGAAAACTGGGTGGAAAATGCGCTTGTCGAGATTGATGAGTGGGTGGAATTTTATGAATGCCTTTACATTGTATTCATCATGGCCAACTGCACGACATCGTGCCTAACGTTCCCATGTTCAATGAATGTTTTGAGCAGTCGTCTTGATGAAGCTCAGGTAATTTGGAAGAATGATAAATATTTTATAATTTTTTTATCTGTTGGAAAACGATAGTTTTCAGGACAACTAACACATTCAATTACATAGTAAATGCCGTCGACTTAAAAAACCCTCGCATATGCGACCTCTACTCGTGCAAATGTTTTTCGGATAATGAGAGACTGTTGAAAAGTAAACTTAAACAAACTTGTGCAGAGTCTTAGAATAACTTTTGAAACGATTCTTCAAGACCACACTTTCAGGAGCAAAGTTTTCTCCCCTGCTCCTAAAACCGTCGCGTGAGTCGATCGATGGACGGGACGTTGCGTAGCGCCCGCGTCTTTGTCGGTGGCCTGGTGTTGTTCGATAGCTCCTGTCCCTCCAATGGACTTGGTCATGCTACCTGCATTTCTCAGCAGCTTGAGTGACAAATAACTATCGCAAATTGAATATGTGAGCGTAATCATAGTTATTAAAAAACATGCATGAGTTATTTTACATCATAAACTATACACACCATAAAAAAAATGTTCAGTGAACTCTACGGTAATTAAAACTAAATTTCAAATACTTATTGTATATTATGGTACTGAATTTTCTAAAAGATCTACAGGACACACCGAACTCTTGTGTACGCACGTTTCTCTAGTTTAACCGAAAATTGTAGTCGAGTTTCTCTTTAAGTAGCTAGTAAACGCTCTAACGTCCGCCATGTTTTTGTTAGGAGCTGCATTAATGTCCCTGGTAATTAATGCCACAACTAGACACGGTAGTGAAAAGCAGTGGCACAAATTACAAGACATCACAAATACCACTTAGTTATCGTATAGGCTGACTTCACACTGGGATTGAAATGTTCGATAACCAGTAAAAGCGATTTAGTCAAAATTAACACTGAAGGCTGTCTGATAAAAATAATTTCAAAAATATAAATAAACCCTTTCAAGCTTGGTGGAACTTAGTTTGAACGACCAGTAAACATTCGTTCGGCAATGTTCTACTTGAAAACAGTGTCTCACCAATGGAAGGCTCCCACTCGTTAATCTCTAGTCTGTAGCACTGTTATCACGTTGCCAAAAGATAGAAACATAGTCTGTGCAGACCAACGTGTTAACGAGTGTTGTCATGAAAATTTCAAAATAACATTTTTCTCTAATTTTTAAGATCGACCAAGCACCCGTACATCATGCGTGTAAAATACAGCGCTGCTTTTTATAGTAGTAATTCTCATTTTCACGCCACGGGAGAGCATATCACTCCTACGGACGAGGAAGGAAAGCAAACTCTCTAAAGCGTTCACTCTCACGAGTCGAACTGAATTTCAGTAATCTGGAGTGCGCTCGATGTCGATAGAAGGCTTACCAAGGAAATGTGCAAAATTTTCTTGCAATGCGAAGTGTGAACAAATAATTATAGCCGATTTTGGGTTTATATTGAGAGCTAGAGCAGTATTAAGAGTATGAATATACAAAGTAGTATTAAAATTTTTTTGTAGCTGTAATTCAAGACTTCCGGCTTTAGAAACGATGGATACACTCACTGAGTTTGAAGAGCGTGTTATGCATCGAAGTCCATTTATACATAAACTTAAAAGTTACAATAAGTGCAAAACTCACTTCAGTTGTTTGTCGTAATGCCGTGTAAAAAATGTTTCCATAAAGTAAAAACGTTCAAAACAGGCAACGGTTGGGACTTATTCCTTTTACATATCTACCATACATGATGTTTTCATTTAATTTCACCAATCAGGGAATAATGAACAAAATGAAGTCATCGACACTAGTCATTAGTCGTAAATCGTTTTTGCTGAAATTTATGACATTTTTATTTTTGCTGAATTTATGTACGGACAAGCTTAAATGCTTAATACTTTTCGATGGACGAGCCTATCCATCAAATAAGTAATACAATTCTGACCTTGAATGAATGTAGCATTCAAAACCACACGACTCAACTTCATATAAAGTTCCCTGCCGAGTGAGTAGTACCTCACTGATTTTGATATTGGTTAGGGCCGAGATATTTGCCAACTTTTTTAGCTAAATAGATCTTGAAAATTAATCAGTACCATAAATAAACGATAATTGAAATTTAATAAGACGAAAATCGAGGTGGGTAGCTACATTCGTTCACCATGGCAATAAGAGGGTGAAAATAACGAAAGAGCAGCGCAGACGCTGCATGCGTGCAACGCTCGCACCTGCGCCCATACAGGCGCTGCTTCGCACGCCAATCGATGGCGGCTGTCATGCCGCTACAGAATTAATGCCTCGCTCCTAAATTATTGAACGGGCATTGAACTTTATTGCAGCACTGCAAATATCAACGAAGCTCTCATCAAGTAATGCCAATGCCATTCTCGGGTTCATGAGTCAACGCGTGCAAGATGACCACTTCTCATCACGACAGTTAAAAAGTGTTTTTGTCGTATTCTTATCACTGTCATGTTAAATATCGTTTCTCTTCCTTCTCGCACAAATTGAAAATCGAAAAACTTTCCTGTCTCTTAGGTTTCGCACGAACCAAGTTAGTGCGAGAAGGAAGATCATCATTCTTAACGAACAGGATTTCAGCACTGCGATATACGACTCTTATTTGTGCTAACCCAGTATTAGCGCAACGCTAATTACATGACCATTTCGCCCTCTGATTTCTCAAACCTACTCCATTCCACGTAAGGTATTTGTCAACGTGATCCAATCTTTCTCTACAAAGCCTTGACGGAGAATAACAATTTTGTCACCCTGTAAACTTATCTTCAACATCACTGCGATGTTCTTAAATGGAGCATTTCTCTGAACTTTTTGCCCGGTGACCACTAAACAGCTCCTTCCACTGAAGCAGGTCTGCAAGCTTCAGTTCGTGCCGAGTAGCTGCGTTATTAAAGCTCAGATCAATACTTCCCAGAACAGAACCCTAACTTTTGGTCAAGTAACGCCAAATCTATTGTGTCTGTTTCATATTGTCGTGACTTGTAAGAGCGTGGTGCCGTAATTCAGTCGAAACTAGGATAAGAACATCAACCTAATGAAGTCTTAAAAGTGCATTTGCCCTCATGAATTACGTCAGGAAATGTTTCCAAAAACTGACACTCTATGAACAGCCTGAACCTCATATTGAATGGTGAAATTCATTTTCCTACAATCTTATACCATAAAAAATAAATAGCCGTCATAAGTGCGTAAAAATTAGTGTTAGACTGCTTACTGCTAAGTCGACCTAATGACATTCAGAAAACGATGTAAGGCTTTTAATTAACTACTATCCATTTTTCGTGAGCAAAATTTTAGATTTCTTTCTTTTGATATAATTCTGCAGACGCTTATTTAATTGAGAGGGATTTTGTACAGAAATTTTCAAAGTTTGAGCGGAGATAGCATTGCTTGGTATGATTATACGACCCAAAACCTGCTCGAACCGGCTGCAGAAAGCTGCGTATCTGGCAGCGTCCAATTAGCGTGTTTGGCTGCGGCGCGAGGCCGCACTTGACCTGGCGACGCTGGCGACGCTGGCGTCTCTACGTAGACGCGAGCTGCCTCCACACCTGCGCATCTCTTGAGTCCATCAACTCGAGGCGAGATGACTACCCATCGATTGATTTTCAAATTAGCGGTGGGCTTACTTTTACTAATACGTCTTATACTAATAAGACGTATTTATTTCATATTTTTACCGAATTTTCTCTTGTCTATAGCTTTCAAAATAAATACATATGTTAACGTTCCTCACAGTTTGTGTTTATCAAGCTTGAATGTCTTTAAGTTGGCAATTTGGTTAACGTGTTGTTGGATGCGAAAATAAGATTTGACAACTCATCAGTGTTGTGTCTGTTTTGCTCAAAGTAAATGATGAGGTTTTCGGCTCTCTAAATAGCCATTTCTCATCAATCAACATTTACATGAAAGTTCTCTTTTTCATTCATTAGAACGGGATCAGCCATGGTATTACCGCTGCATGAGAACCAAAAACTCAAAGGTTCTGTATTTTTTTACTATTCCCGAGTAAAACACAGCCTATGCCATTCAAATCCTTGAAACCTAAATGTTCCTCATATTGGAATGGTGAAGATGTTCAAGGTAATCCATGACCTTAAAGATGTGCAGTAGAATTCACAAGCTGCTGCGCACCTTCACTATAAATCATCCTAGGAGCAACTCTATTTCACGAGTAAGAGAGAATGAGAGAATAAATAGTTTTGGTATATTAGTAATGGCGTACGAGTTTTATTTACAAACATTGCATTATAAACATTCCTTTTTGTCTTGCTCATGAAATGCATGAAATTGGATTTTCAGCTAATTAGGTAAGAAGGTTCATCGAACTATTTGAAAAATCATCCCATGCATTCATTTGAGAATATCCTTTATAGGCTCC
This sequence comes from Morinoia aosen, assembly GCA_030386875.1. Taxonomy (NCBI): domain Eukaryota; kingdom Metazoa; phylum Arthropoda; class Malacostraca; order Amphipoda; family Talitridae; genus Morinoia; species Morinoia aosen. Next base: position 74,917,633 of record CM059557.1, read on the forward strand.
TCAGGGCAATGATAAATTTTTACGAGTGTACAGCCAAGGAATTTTTTTGAGTACAACTACGAAGTTTCTAAACTATGCGTAGAGCACAATCTGTAAACAAACGTGTGACTATAAACTAGAAAGCTGAAGCTTCTCAACCCATAGTCCGATGAGCTTTAGTGAATACTGTGTATAATAAAAGCATCATAACTGCAGTACAACAACTGTGCGCTCTAGGAAATAACTCACTTTGATGAGCTCCTCAACGATGGCTGCATTGCCACCTCTGACTGCTATGTGTAGAGCTGTGTTGCCGTCTCCGTCGGTCGCTGCCATGTCCGGTTGCAGCTGTACAGGAGGGAGCACGTCACCATTACATGGCCTTTCATTCCCTAGTTGCTATTGTCACCGTCACCATTACATGGCACTTCATTCCCTAGTTGCTATTGTCACCGTCACCATTACATGGCACTTCATTCCCTAGTTGCTATTGTCACCGTCACCATTACATGGCTCTTCATTCCCTAGTTGCTATTGTCACCGTCACCATTACATGGCACTTCATTCCCTAGTTGCTATTTTCACCGTCACCATTACATGGCACTTCATTCCCTAGTTGCTATTGTCACCGATATTGCATGCACCTCATATTTATTTTATTTAACACGAGTTGCGTTACAAAGCTCGTTTACAACACACCACCTTCTTAGAAGGAATTAGATTTTCTACACCGATCGATTACTGATATAGTTGTCAAAAAATTGAATTTATGTTGGACATAATGTGAGTTGAATTTCTATTGAAGTAATCAAAATTTCAACAATGAGTCCGAATATACATTACTGGAGGTGAAGTACATTTTCACAACGTGATGTCAATGTTCAGTAACGCTAATTTGAAAAAGTGTGCACCATCATCTTTTGAATTTCTGCCGAAGAAAAAAGAAATGAAGCTCACTTGGGAACTTTGATGAAGAAAGTTATGTTTTTTATTTTGAACTTGAAACCTGACGCAAGTTAATTATACTAAAGGAGATAAATGCACAAGGTCTTTAGTAGAGCTAGTATTCGAATTTCTTTCATTTTTTCGAATTTCCTCGAGGCTTAGGGTAGTGGTGCACATACGCTTGCTCCGGCTTGTGAGCCTCGAAAACTTTTCGCCGCAAAAATATTCTAAAGTCTCCAACAAGTTTACAATTATTATAAAACGTATTGGGGCTTAAGTAATGTTCAGTATTTATCAACAGCTATGTCGAGGGAGCGAGAGAACTGGAATACCTTCATGAGTTAAAGAAGAAATGTGTCCCACAAATAACGGCCTTCTTCTTCAGCTAAAGGAAAACTGCCAGAAATATCATTTTATTTTTATTACATTAAAATGAATGAGAAAATCCTACAGCTTATGCGGAGCCTATTTCTGGAAAAATAAGTTGTAACGATACAATCTTCAACCTTTGTCACGAAAATATGTTCTACTAATAATGATCACACTTGATTTACTTTGAGAATGATAGTGTTCAGTTAATGATTCACTCACTCGTAGAATGGCATTGACAACCTCGATTTTGTCTGCCTTTGTTGCCAAGATGAGGGGAGTGACGTCTTTGAGATAATCCACGTCGAGTTTCGTGTCCACGTTGTCGTGGTTGAGAACGCTGTCCAACATGTCAGCCGGCATCTTCCCTTTGAGGATACTCCCCAGCACGTTTTCCAGGGAGTCCATGGGATTCTTAGGGAAGAAACAACATTTAGGCGCACCACATAAGTACTCACATTACTAATTGCCTGATCCATATTTTCAGCGAGGATATATTTGGCTTTGTCTGGCAACAAAGCATGCGCTGTGGGTGTGTACATAGTGTGATTCTTGTAGGGGTGATCTTCGTCAACCAATTATTTTGGACTGACAAATAATTTAAGAAAAGACGCATTTCTCTATTTTCTTCTCTACCGCCAAAACTCCAAAAATAAGAAGATAACCTGTCATTTTTTTTAATGTAGAAAAAACGCCAGCTAGTTTTCAACCATGACAGTGTTTATACAGCTTGATCATAAACTAAAAGTTTGAACTATAACTATTCTTCATGGAAGTAATTATTACGCTCATTCAGTGTAACTGTATCGTATGTTCATTTAGGTTGTAGTAGGCTAAACGGAAATAGTTGTCAAGGCAGAGAGTGAATTACAGAAGAAACATGTAGCAATCAAGATATATCATGAATGCGCATTGTCAAATTGGGCATTTGATTTTTTAGCTGTTGGAAACGTGTCTGAATTATATTTTGTTAAAATAATTTTAATTAACGGACGTGAGGATGGATTGATCTGCAAAAATAATGTTTTGTTTCCACTTACAATTGAATTATGTTCATCCATTAAATTGAACAATTAAATCGTTGGTTGAATGTTAAATTTCGATGTTAAGTTTCGATCAGAAAGTAATCAACAATATCGCACGTACTGGATCCCCGTATATAATAAAATATTTGAGGGACGAATGAACGTTACTTCTATTCTCTATTAAAGGTTAAATCAAAACAGTTCAAAGTGCACAGATATTATTTTTCGCCAACTGCGCTGGGGAAGCGTGCGTGGCAGACGAACCCTTGTTTACCGCGCTGGATCAGGGTTGCCAGATCAGCCCTCTTTCTGGACAAATTTCTTGAATTTAATCTTTTTCGTACATAATTTGGTGATGAAAGTGCTAAAATTCTGGTCAAATTTAATTCATCGATCTAAAATTTATTAAGAAACACGTTAATTAGGAATTTTTAGCCAGAAAAAGCTCCATCTGGCAATCCTGCACTGGATGTGCGCAGCTGTGTCGGAAGTCCTACAGCTAACGCAGGGCGTCGTAGTGAGCAACCTTAGAGCAGTCAATTTTTGCGCCTCTTGCCATTGGAAAGCCTCTGCTGCGTATAGAGCCAGCCATTGTTCTTACATCACAACAACTCAAGATCGTACGAGGGTTGGTGACCTGCCGGTTTCATAGGACAATGCTTAATTTTAAACTCTCTGACGTTTTCTCCCTTTACAATTTCTCCTCAATTGCGCATAAGATTGTCCAACTATAATGTTGAGTTACGCATTCAAGAACTCTTATAGCATTAAAAACGGCCTTTGGGAACGACACAACGAATGCATACATGTTTCAAAGTTGGAGTGAGTAATTCGAAGATTTTGAAAAATTTAGCATGCAAATAGGTATTGTTTTACCGATTCTAAAATACACAGAGCAGCACAAAACTCTAAAAACAGAATAGATACTAATGCATGATGTGAGCATAAATCACTTAAGAGCATTTTTCGAGAACTGTACGTGACGAGCAACGAAAAGTGCTAGTTGGATAAATAGAGAGCAGCAAATTCGAGTATCTTTGCATTTACGCGAAGATTCTTCTCATGAATGCCAATGTATACTCGAACTTTATTTTTTGCTTTATACCTCAAAAAATGAGGAATTGGAGAGTAAAAATAAATATATCCTCAGACTGAAATACACTTATCTTCATAGATGAAGATGCAATCGTGGAGCTTTAAATGTGCTACTATCTTGAATGTTTTGTGTTGTGAGCGAATTTTAACTTTAATAAAACAAATGCTTATCCATACATTTGCCTACTCCCATATGTGCATGTATTCAGAATGTAGGTACATTGTAGCATATCTATCATATAATTGATCCATAAATTTGCGTTTAAACACATTAGTTAACTATGACATTATTCAATGTAATGATAATGTTAAATTTTATATAAGGGCAGAAATGCGAGTAAAATGGTATTGCCATAAAATGAAACATTTCCAATGTCTAGCGATCTCCGGCCCACACATCTGGAACAGATTGCGCCGCCCTAAAGCTAAATAGCGGTAACGAATTTAATCTAGAGTATGAAAAACAATTGAAAAAATCAAATCTGAAATTCTTAGGACATAGCTTTATTCATGGCTGTATAGAACTAAAATTTATGAAACTTGGAACTTGCCTAAAGGCTGGAAGTTATAACTAACATCTGGTTGTAAATATCGAGAAAAGGCGTGATCTCTAAGGTCTGAATGAGGTAAGATCTAGAGTACGCCTGGTACACAAATGCATAGCATGTACAATATTAACTAAAAACTATAGAAGACTGGGGAATATCAATGTTATAGAGGAGGCTAGAAATATAGGAGAAATAAGGGTGCGTGGGATTTTTTGATAGAGTAATGGAAAGTTTAATTTTGATGGACTTAACAATCAGTTTTCAAGGAAACTTACAGAAACTTCTGCCAAAATTTTTTTTTCAACGAGAAATTCTACTATCATAAAAAAGGGCCTTGGCATAACCCTTCCTCTTGGCCAGACGTGCACAAATATTTCTGTACGCTTTTTTGAAAGCAAACGGAGTGCCCTCATGAGTTTAACCCGATTTTTACTGCGGGCAAATTGATGACACGTTTTATTGTATCGTAGTGACTTTCACACACTGTTATTCCTTCAACATCTCATTAGTAAAAATTCTTATCCAGAAGAATAGGTAAGTAGTTACTTTTTTGAATTCCTTAATCCCTAGAAGTCTGATGAATTTGAAATTTTAGCATATCGCATGAAAGATTTTTCACACCCAAGTACTATATATATAGGTTTCATGTGCTCAATTAACCAGTCCCTCCCCCTCTATTCAGCTGTTAGAGATCACGCATTTTCCAGAGATTCAGTCCCAGATTCAAGTCAATTTACAATTCTTATACTAGCTTCAGATTTTATGATTCGAGAATCCGTATTTATTTGCAAAACCAAACCGTTCATAAACCACCTTTCATATTCGGATAGTTAGATATTGTCGCTTTATAGTATTTTTATATTAGTTTTTTAAATTCGTTTTCAAACTACCGTACTATCTAATTTCTTTTTCGCTAAAAAACATTTCAAGTTGTGCAATCTGTTTCGGACGTACGTTTTGTTGAATGCTGAAAATAGATTGATATCTGAAACTTTCCATTTTAATTCAATGAGGTTTTACAAGCTCATTCACGCCCTTTTTGTTTGTTTTAAAACTACGGAAGGTTCCACCTAATTTACCAAGCAATGCTAACGTTAGAGTAGTCACCCATTAATGGATAATCAAGCTATGCGAACAGGCTCGTCTCGTATACGGTAGCCACCCGATAGATTTCGAATGTGATGGCTGTAGAGTGATGGCTTCGAATGTGATGGCTGATGGCTAACCGCCTGGGAAGGCAGCCCCACAGTCTCCACACTCGAGTATACCCGCGCTATCTTCATGCGAAGGAGGAGCAAGAGCTTTCATTTGTTACGAAATTGGCATGTATGTAGTCCTTAGAAATGTAACAATAATATTTTACTGGAGAGTTCATTTCATCTCTGAATCGATCAGTTTTTCTCGCCACTTGTTTAGCACAGTAAGCGATGAAATATCATCACAGAATGTATGTTATTCTATGAATCCGTTAGTGGTATAGCGAAGGATGAAAACAAGTTTCAGTTCCAAATTAGCAATAGTTCTAACTTTATTAACCTTTCTTCTACGCGTATAAAATATCTACTGACAATACAAGTATGTTCCTCATTGTTGAAAATTGTTAGTTTCCGGGAAACAAAAATCTGCGAAAATGATGGGAGTCATGTCAAGGAAGCTCTGCGCCAATTCAATTAAACCCTTTTCAAAAATAAATTCGCCAGTAATATTTTTAACTTTAGGACTTACCGAAGGTAGAGCGCTCGAACCGCAGCCCATGATTGAGGTAATTCTTCAGTTACTTAGCCAAAATACATCCGATGAGAGTAGGTTGCGAGATAACAGATATCGTCTAAAATCTCTTAAAATCTCGGCATGGAAACCGGCAAGCGCGTTTTCAGATAAGAAAACACCAGGTTATTGCGTGGTCTGTGGAAACAATGTCATTACTTGAGAGAGGAATGTGTACATTACGATCACATCTTTAAAGAGCTCCATGATCTCCAACAGTTCCTTTATCAAAAGGAGGTGCTCAAATTGTGAATAGAGAATTATGTGTTGCAAGTTACATCATTTAACAATAACATGAACTGAAAAGCGAGCTATCAAGAGCATGATGACGTCACAAAGATCAGCCCTGACACGCACTGCAAGAAAGAGAACAAAATTTGTTGCCATGGAAGCAATATAACGATGTTACTGCTACTTCATTTAAGCAGATCAGAAACGACGCACTTGCTGTGTCCTGGTTATTCCATGAATTATGTACGTAGTATAAAGATTCTATCCAATTTGACCTTATTTCAACGTTTAGAAAAGGCCCCTCTCTCAATACTAACAGATTTGCATCTGAACCTCCCTACAGATCGTCGGAATCAATAGCAAAAAGTATATTCAAAAGCAAGAAACTGTTTTTCATAAATATGCCTGAAAGGTATTTGAAACTCTGCCGCTTTTATTTTGAAAGGTGATAGCATATCACACTTAGGAGAGCAGTTTACTACAGCTTCAAAAATCGTAGAAAGCGAAATTAAACTTGCAAGCTTCAGACATAAAACATAACCGTCAAACAGTACCATCATTATTATTGAATATCCGTCAAAAAGGGTGAACGCAAATTAAAACGTACATGTACTCATAGGGTAATGCTTTTATTAATGTGAGGTATCACATGGGTTTTGTTGAAATCTCTCTTATCCCAAAGTTATGAAACGAATAACTGAGTATTATGTGCTCACTGGCGTAAAAACATAGTTTCAACTTGTTATTTAGCTTCTTTGCACAAAATATTTAATTACTATACCTGAAAGTTATGAGGGACGCACGGAAACTTCTTTGTCGAAAAATACACAAAAACTCTTTACACTATGCCGACCCCCACGGTAGCCGGGTTTCGATAAGTAGTATCGATATTCTTATGCCGGAAGTAGCTAATGTGCTTCACTCTACTGTGGTAAATCGCTGACCTCTTAGTGTCGCGCAACTTACATTGCATACTAAATAAGTATTGTTGAAAAAATTTCAGATAAATGTAGGGGCAGTTGACCCTTACTCTACGTACGCACAAGGAAAAATGAAACAAAATACTGATGTAAATAAAAATGAAATATAAGTTTAAAGATGAGCAAATAATGAATAAAGATGTATGAGGCAGTTCGACAGCTTTTACCATGAGTAATTCATAGGTTTGGCTATGAGTAATTCCATTCTCTGGAATTACTCATAGGGATGCAAATCGCAGACGTGTTAAAATTTGACATTAGTATTGGTCCTATCAATTGGTAAGAAAGATTTCATTAGAATATAATGAGAAATTGGTGCGGGCATTCTAATGTTGGAGCAGTTGTGTGTTCCTAATTTGCTCGAAAAAATTTCGGGCTTGGCAGTAGAATACATGCAATATAAGGAGGTGCATGGTGAAGCAGCAGCTTCTGAACAAGTGTTGATTTGTTTTTGCAGTAACTCACGTCATGACTCAACACCACAACCTGACAACGTATTACGGGAGGCCTGTTCATTTCAGCATCCTCAGTATCAGGGACCTATACGAATTGGGATTAATGAAATTTAAGCTATCCTATACTGGGCGGTGTGCTTGCTTCCATTGGTCATTACATATTTTTGGCCAAATTACTAAACGTTTCTTTTGGGGTTGTTATATTAAAGAGTACCGTATTTCTGATGCAATTAAAAATTTGTTAGAAATGATGTACGTTCTATAGTATGAATGTTAAATATTAGTTTGACAGCGTTCTACTTTACCTTGCTGAACACCGACAGAGCTATGTGATAGGAAATACCTAATTAAAATGAAGAAATATTTTTCGCGACATTACCCAAAGAATTATGGAAAAAGGCAGTTTAAGAATTCTCCTGCAATTATCGAAAAAGCGTCGATGGTCATTTTTCCTTTTCCTTTGAAAAGTACCCCAATAAAGAGGCGCCCGAAGCAATTAAAAACTCAATTAGACAACCAATGCTGGCTGGAATGCCGCAGCTTAACTGCGGTGAAGCACGAAACCAACGCCTCCTGGAAGAGGCTTTGTAGGAACGAGCTAGACAATCTTTAGTTTCTATGACTGTTATGTCGGTGAGGAGGTCACGTGAGCTCAGTAAATTTGACCGTAAACGGGAAACCTCATCATCAGTTGAAGTAATTTGAGAAATTTTTAAGGAGAAATAATTCCTACATACCGCTGCTCAGTCGCCTAGTTTACACATTGAATATGAAAAAAAGAACCAATGTAAAAGAGTACATTCTTCTAATTGCAAACGTTTCAGAATCAGCTGGTTCCATCTTCAGTGCTGTAAAATAAATAAAAATGACAATTAATTAATTGCAAAAACTTTAGGAAACTAATGTCATAATACATACATCAAAAAATAGGTTATGCTTAAACATTAAAAATTAAATTTTCAAACATTCGAAGCCATACGTACACATGCACCTGAATTCTAGTTAACACACAATAACATCCACACGAAGAAACTGAACTGCAAACATTCACATTCGAACACCCTTCAATTTACACAGTTGGGGCAATATTCAATTTCATTGCACTCTGATTATTATTTAACCGAGGTCTATGAGTAAAAATTGCTTAAGTTTGTCTACTTGTATAAATATGATTGCTGCCTGCAGCTCTAACTTGGAGGTACAACACTCTTTGTTCGTCACAGCCAACACTCTGGTATCTCCCATAGGACCGGCCGCCCATACTCATCTCCCTCCCAGTCAGCCGCCAGAGATCATTACCATAGTTCAAACCACTTTTTGAAAAATTCAAATTTCTCCACGCTTTGCAGAGCTACGGATAAATTTGACCTCAGAATTTTGGAATCCCTGTTCATTTTTTACTCATAGACCTCGGTTAAATAATAATCAAAGTGCAATGAAATTGAATATTGCCCCAACTGTGTAAATTGTAGGGTGTTCGAATGTGTATGCGTGCAGTTCAGTTTCTTCGTGTGGATGTTATTGTTTACTTACTAGAATTTAGGTGCATGTGTACGTTTGGCTTCGAATGTTTGAAAATTCTATTTTTAATTGTTAAAGCATAACTATTTTTCGATGTCTGTATTATGGCATAAGTTTCCTAAAGTTTTTGAAATTCATTAATTATCGTTTTTATTTGTTTTACAACACTGAAGATAGAATCAGAGATTCTGAAACGTTTGCAATTAGAAGAATGTTCCCTTTTACATTGGTTCTTCTTTTCATATTACGCATAAGATTTCTAAAAAATCGCCCTATTAATTTTATTATAAACATTGAATTTGTTGTGCTTTTCAGAATGAGCTCGGCCTAGCATGAGTGTTCCGACAAAGTAGGTATTTCAATCAAAAACTGAGGAGTAAAAAAACTCTTGCCCCTGCTTTCTTGATGAGTGAAGCGTTAGCAGATTTCTCTACATTAGTGACGATGTTCCCTCACCCCCTACACGAGCTCGACACTCCAGGTCGCTTCACATGCTGACACGGTGCGTTGTGTCAGCATGAAACTTTCTGTATGGATTTCAACCTCATCGCTTTGCCACAACGTCCGTACCATGGACAAGCTGCATATTAAGGGTAGGAGAATGTCATGAATAATTCAAATTTGAAACGAATGGAAAAGGAACACTTCTTCGACAAAACGGTGTACTGATCAATTATCAAATATTTCTGTGTTCGGGGAGAGTATTGGCTTGAGGTTCACAAATAAAGTGCTTTAACATTTTGTTCATCTAAACAGTTCATTTTGATTTATAACATGTACAAGATCCAATTGAAGTCTCACTTTCCCTCGAAAGAAATTTTTCTCGTGAGTGTAGAGCAGCCTTTACTTCGAAAATGCGTCAAGTGATGTTTGCATGATGATGGAAGAACAAAAAAAATTTTCATTAATAAATGTTCCATCAAAGTACCAAGTTTTAACCTAACTGAACATTACTGAAAATTAGAGCTTTAGCTATTTAATCATTGTTTGCTAGAAATGCCACCACAAATATTTAGAATGAAAGATAAATCTTATCGAAATTAAGAAACAAAACATAATGAAAAATGAACAATTCTGAAGAATTTTGAATGGCAGACGAAAATGATGTACGAAAATTAAGATGTACGAAAATGTTACGTTTAAAGAAAATTCAATATATCTGCAAATAATTGTTAGAAATTTTTTATCCTAAAATTGAAATTTAAAAATTTTACTGCAAAGGGCCCGCAAAAAAATATGGAACTGTTATTCCGGCATAATGGTTTTACAGTTGCGTAGCAAAGAAGCTTAAAAAAGGCCATTCCAAATGCCTTTATGGAAATTTCACCCGATATATTGCCACTGTGATCAGCGATTTTATTCAGGGGCAACACTACGATGAAAAGTTGTTATTCAATGCCTCCTCTAGCTGCTAAAGGTAATTCACTGATTATGGAATGAAGAGATGAATGATGGTATATACAAAATCATTTCTGTGTGTGCAGAAGAGAATAGATTAGCCGAAAATCAAATTTCAACAGAACAGAGTTCAGGCCACAAGCTCAACGTTTTTTTTGCATAACTTTTGTGCAAAAGCACATCATAGCACAACGCCTAATTTGTAATTATGATCACCTACTCTTGACTCCCTGTTTTTCAGGCCTAGGTCCTTCTTTTTTTTGTTCTGTTAACTTTAAATAATTTGAGACGTATTATATCAGGTGTCCCACAAAAATGTCCCCGACTTTTAAATTGAACATATCTCCGCTTTAAATTAACATATTTAATTTTTTTTCTCAAAATGCAGTAAATTTTGTTTTCTTTTCGAATAATTTAAGTTTTTGAAAATCGGTTGAATAACCACTTTACAATGATCGGTTTAAAGAAGGGGATAGAAAAACTAATTGTTCAAAATAAAAGCTTTTAAAACAATATTGATATTTCTCTTCATTTTGTACTTTCCAAAAAACGAACAAACATAAATTAAAAAGAGTAACAAATAATTACCTTAAATAACGTTTAAATATTTGAAGCAATTTAGCAATTAACATACCTTCCATTTCTCTCAAGGCAAGTATTACTTCTAGCCGCCATTGAACGAATGGTTTGCGGATTATTTCACCGTTTTATTTTAGTTTTTGAAACACTTCTTCAATTCGTTGTCGAAGAATTATAAATGATGGAGGTGATACATACTTGGTGGTGAGTAGGATACATCATTGTGAAATTATTTTGAACTGTAGGTAATGATAAATGAAGAACACCAGTGTTGTTTTCAAAACATTTCTTTGGAACAATTAGTTTTTCTACCGCGTTCAGTAAATGAATCACTATAAATTGGTTATTGAACCGATTTTAAATAACTTAATTCATTCGAAAAGGCGACAAAGTTTACTACATTGTGAAAAAAAGACAATTCAAATATGTTAATTTAAAGCGGAAATATCATCAATTAAAAAGTCGGAGACATTTTTGTGGGACACCCTGTACAACAAAGCTTGAGACTTGCAAAGAATCGAACAAAAATTTCATTCATAAAATACGTAACGTAACTCTACAAAGGCTGTTATAAAGGGTACCTTTCATCTAAGCATCGTTTGTGTAAAGCGCAAATAATGACGGAGGTCCCATAGTCGGTTTTGTTAATCAAATATCAATTAAAAATTGAACCCTAATACTCATTAGCTTTTAATTATTTAAATATTCTAATCTTTGTCATTTACCTGGTTACAGGCATTCTCTAGCAAACGTTACACACGCGCAATCTTGCAATTTCTCGCAACAAAGCTGGGCCTTGGCGCGGTTGAAGAAATATCAAAATTCCTGTTGTCATGACCTTACAGAGCAGGAACGTCTCTGCCTCGGATCGAGTTGTCATTTTCCGCTACTTCTGCATTCGTTGTTAGGTTACTGACACAGCAGTATTCTTATTGACAACGGATTTTATTTTATTTTCCGTTTTATTCGATCTTTCGGCTGCTGTTAGTGGAACTGACTTCAGTCTGGATCAAATGTTTGAGATTTGACTAGATCTGACTTCTCTGATCAATATTTGCGCAACGAAATTATCGCATAACAAAACCGAGGGTAAATACAGCAGATCGTAAAATCTAAGCTCTATTAGAAAAAATACCGTTTTGGAAATCAATCCATTTTCAGTATGATGAATTCCTTGGCAAAAAATCTTGAATGTAATGTTATTTTCATTATTTTCTAAGAATATTGTGAGCATGATGGTCGACTGACATCCGAAATGTTCCTTTTTTAGATAAAACTATTTTTTAAGAACTGTTGGTTTTATTATCCGTTTTTATACCCCGTTTGCCTGTATAATTCCGTCAGGACAGACAGAAGCTTCGTATGAGCCCCGGAGCTTGACGCAAAAGCTGCTTCTTCCAGGTTGTACACAGTCAATCTTGTCACTGACGGGTCTGAGGCCACACGTGTTACCGACATTCCCCGCAGCAACAGGGTTAAGAGCTGGAGTCTTTTCTTACAATAAAGATTGGAAGCAAACCATTCTTATCACTAGAAAGCCAATTATAAAGCTCAAAATTTAGTAAGAAAGTGCAAACAAAGCACTGAGAAAACAGAGCACGGGTGATCTTTCCTCATCGAACTGGAGATATTTTTTTCTTTCTGTGAAATTGAGTAGATTTTTACAGCCCTTCTCAAGTTGGAATCACATATATCGTTTAATTAATTAGTCAACAATATTTTCATTGTTTACCCGTCCGAATCAGTGATCTGAATGTTTTTCCACTGCTGTGGAAAAATAATTGAACCAAATGCTCGAGCAAAACTGAGAGAGGCGTACAGTATATCTTCTATGTATTTTCTCAAGAATATAGGATAAGAGGTTTTTACTTTAAGGGAAGGAATACACCATTGATGTGATACGCACTTCACTGGTATACCAATTTACGTGTGGTTGCTGCGAGAGCTCTCATATTGGTAGCACTGGGCTCCAATTCTTTGTGAAGTGTGCAAAACACCGGGGAGTCTCCTTTCGCACCATGCAATATCATGATCAAGCGGTCTAACTAGTCTTCAAAATACATTGTTTAAATAGTAAACACAAAATTATAAAAAACACAAACTTAAAAATTTTGGATTAAGCCCCAAATTTGTCCGATATCCGCATTTTAGAGTCGCTTTACATTTAATTTACATTTAAAAAGCCGTCTGTACACAAATAAATATTACGCGGGAGTGAAACTTTTCATTGTTTGTTGAAATTTTCCACATATTGTCCTTTTTGTTTTATTATTGTTTTTCTACTGGTAATCATTTACTTTCGGCTTATTGAAAAAATTAGTTCGAGTCTGACAATAATAATATTTTGATTCATTGTTTTTCAGAGCACTGAACATGTATTTTTTATAATCGGAAGCGTTTGTTCTTTATCATGAAATTTTTAGCTATGTTGATTTTCCTTTTTACCCTAAAAGTCAGATTTCATAGAAATCAGCATATATCATATACCATCTAACTGGTAGTGCGTCCTTTGTTCAGCATATGTTGTGATAAGTTAACCATGGGGTAATAAGAATATGATCAAGCTACGAATTTACCATCGCTCATTGAATGAATATCAAAAGAAACTACCACAAGGGCAACGAAGCGCATTTGTAAAGTGCGTTACGAGAAGCAGAAAAGCTCATTCATAGCAGCTGTGGTATCCAGGTTCTGATGATGGCTATTGTAACTTATCAGACCGGCCTCGCTCCGAAATTAAAATTAGTCTGAATGGCATCTTTCTGAATGAAGCTATTGAAGTAACCCTTGCGCCTGCAACTTGAGAACTTCATCAATTAGAATTTCAAATTCAATTTTTCATTTCTCAATTATTATTATTATTTTTACGATACTTTCGCGATCAGGCTGCATGTCTCTTGTTTCTCTATCATCACTCATTGTTTTCTTCTGAAATGTTTTCAATAGATACAAAATTCCCTTCAATAAACTGTGTCTCACACTGGTAGCTACACGCACACATTCTGTTCCATAACATTTGATCCTCGTCCAAGTAATATCATCAATTCAGCAGGTCATGTTTAGTTAACCACGATTATTTCAGGAATTTTAAGCAGAAATGCATCACGAGAATTTAGTTTCAGAGCATTCCAAGGTTGAGAACCAACAAATTCCGTAATCTTTACTGCCTCCCGTCCTAAATTGACCACTGCAGAGTTGTACATGAGAATAAATTTTGCATAAAAACAGAACATTCATTCATTTTACATCCTTCTAGGCTGAAAGTGATTACATCTTTAACACTGTGTTGTTAATTTTTAATAACTCTGTATTTCAGTCGTCAGCTCGGAAGACGCGCAATTCTATCGTTGATAAATTTTCATACATCCCTTACGAAAATTTCACATTCAATGATCTATAGATTTCTCCACCCCATTTGAAATACAATCTAGCCTTTAAAAATTCATTCTTAAGTAATTTAAGCTCTAAAAGTTCAACCTGAACTCGCACGATAGTCAAATATTGAACTATTCAATCAAATGAATTCAGTAGTTATGTACAAAACTTGCGTGTTCAAAATAATCTGAGCAACAATAGTTTATTTCAAAGTTTTTCGAACAACAAGAATGCACCACAAAACTGCAAGAGTAGATTTTGAGAGGCTTTTGATATAGAGGTTTCTATTCAAGGTTGTCTGTCCTCATTCACTTGGCCAGGATCTTCCCGCACACTCTGAGTTTTTCTAAAATAAAACTACTGCGACCACATCGCTACGACGGTTTTCCTAACATCTGTAATGGTTGCCAAATTAGATTGTCATGCCATGAAGGCGAGTCAAACAATTGTTGTGAGGAAATGGAAAGGAGAATTCAGTTACTACACATTCACACGAGACAAACTCGAACTGCACAACTTCTCTCCATGTTGACCAGACAACCTGATTGTTATATGGGCCAGAGGTCATCGGAATTCATGCTAAATTTTAATGTAATTTTTACTTTCCAGTCTTTACATCATTTTCACATACAGTAATGAATACCTCTTGGCGATAAACGAGAGGTACCTTAGCAATAAATGATTAAAATCTCTGTACATTGCGTTTTCTCTTTACACTTCGTAGCATATCCCTCGTAAACCGCGGTGACGGTGTTGTGACTCGTCGCTCAGGGCCTAGTCTCTGATCATACTCATAAATCTTCTTCTTCAGTTAATAGTTCCGTATATTGCTTTATCGTAGCGGTTTATGTAAACTTCATTGGTTTCCTGCCTCATATCTAAATGAAGAAAATTTATTTTCCACTATTGTCGTCAGTTGAGAAATCTTTGAACAAAGCAGCTAATTCCTGGTAATTCTCAAATTTTAAATTATTATAGAAGTACATTTTGTTGTAAAATTTTATTAAAAACTCAACACAATGTACTTTGAATGCATATCTTCGATTTTTTCATTAGTTTTCATTGATGCAACAAAGTACAATAACTAAACATCGACAACAGACACACAAGAAATACTTGACAATGGCGTAAAGGAAATAAACCAGATATTTTAGTTGTTAACGTCAACCAGGGAACTAGGGTTGAGAATAAATCTTACACGTTGATGTCGTGCTTACTGTGGCAATTGTGTCATATAAATGAGGTAGAAAACCGAGATATGACAGTCAAGTTGACAATCTAGTTCAGACGATAAATGGGACTTCGGTCTAGAATCTACGAACTAGTTGACTGATTTGAACTGGGCCATATAACAGGTTTATCGATGCCAATTCCGCCCCCCTGTTGTTATTCTGACAACAGTCTGCTAAAGTAAACCAGATAGTTGTGTTGGTCCGCATGCATCTAACATGCGGGTCACTCGATAACATCGCTGCATATGTAGGCAAACAAGACGACTGTGCTGTGGAGATTTAACAGACTTGGTCAACAATCTTGCATGACCGCCCTTTGTGTGCCCGTTGATAGGTCTCGCTGAACGCTCGTGCAGGCCTGATTGGTCGATTAAAGTTTGTTTACTTGTTTACTAACGACTCAGAATTCCCTGCCAGCGATATGATCTAGAAAACTCGATGGCTCTCATACTGGGCAAATCCTTGATGCTCTCCACACCTGCTCGATCGATGCTAGGTGACCGAGCAGCATTCCGCTGACGTTTCTTAAAATGAGTAAGTTCCTAAATAATTTGGTAAGCATAGCAGCGAGTAGTTGTTCGTCCATTGAACTTCAGACTCAGGTTACCAACTCAATTTTGAAAATTCTTATGAAGGGAGTGTACAAGATACTAGAAATTTTGTAATTACCCTAACTCTAGAGCGCAAAATTTAAAATAGCTACCTATATTATGATGAAAAATGTTTGTCATTCAGTAATTTTGCGCAAAATCATCTTGACTTCGTTGCTGATAGGATGAAGCGTCATACCAGTTTTATAGCTTTTCAGAAAACTGATTCAAGCACCAAACTCTTTTCATGTTTACAGTTAATATTTTATTTTAAACACCAAACACCCAATATTTGCGGCACTCATAGAAAACCTGATGTACCTATCTAATTGGAATGTATTAATTTGTAGCTATTAAAAGTAACAAATTTTATTCAGGATATAATTAATTCGAAATGTAGAAAACGATCATAACAAACATATACACATTTTACTCATAACTCATTGCAGTTTTAGATTTTCCAGTATAAGTAGCTCGTGTGTACCGTTGAAACACAAAAACAAACATATTAACATCAGTTAACCAAATAATTTCTCTCAACTTGAAAAGATATTACTACCTAGGCATTTTAATTTCATTTCGCATTAACGGGTACACAAATAAATGGTAGACGCTCAAAGGGACGAGATGGAAGAACTCATACAAATTACTAGCTCTGTTCTCCAAGGACAACATCCAATATCACGGTCGCGTTGCCCAACACAAAGTGTTCCCATGGTCACGCCTGCGTACTGCCATGGAATTCTGGAAACACCGAATGAACCATGCGCGAGCTGTACATTGACCTTCAAAGCCCCAAAATAACTGGTGGCAAAACCAGAGCCAATGAAATGTACCACTACATAAGGTCAAACGTACGGTCGCAAAATACGTGTTTGAATGTCTACTTTTCATGAATGGGACAAAAATAATTTATGTGCTCCCGAAGGAAAGCTGGTAAAAACACTTTTGCATGCTAGTCGATGTTTTAAAGTTCGAGCTTGTAACACAGGATAATTCTGCACATAGTGCAATGATCAAATATTATGTCAAAAATAATAACTTGAATTTCACTTCACTCGATGTTGCTGCGTACGCTTTTTTCGCTGGCACTCCTAGTTGTTGGTACACAGCATTGGCCAGTAGAAGCTTTTTCTGATCAATCACTACGATACCTTCGCGATTATCACCATGAAACTTTTGCAGTCAGGCTACATGTAAGCGGTCTCTTGATTTCACTGTCACCACTTGATTGCTTTATTCTGATAACTTTTCAGTAGACTACAAAATATACACCATAGTGAACTGCGTCTGGCACGGACAACTATAGCTACACATCCTTTCTCATAAAATTTGAACTACGTGCGATTGATATCATAAACCAACGCATTACATTGATAAATTAAAACCCGAAACCTTGAAGGTTATGTGTCTAATTTTGAATGGTACATTCAATGTGATATGTGCTATGAGGGCAGGCAGAATGTTTCTTATTGCTGAAACAAAGGTGCAATGACTGGGGCAGCGCGTCGCAATAAGTGCAGTCCTATGTGTTGAGAAGAAAGCCTTAGACTGGGGACAATAAAACCCGGCACAGGGTCACAAAGACCGGACAGCGTGCCACGGAGGCCAGGAGAGGGCGGAGAGCCACACCCACGAACAAGAAGTCTCAGTCCGCACTGACCGGACCCTGGAATTGGGCACCTTGCCGTTAGCGCCTCAGGAATGTCACGGTGGAGGGGAGCGGCGGGGCGGAAGGGTGGCTGATTCTTGTCAAGATTATTGGCCTCAAGAAGATCAATTCCCCGACGACTGAATTACTTGTGTCGTAAGCCAATGATGGCGATATAAAAGGAGTGCAACTCGCTGATATAGTGGTTGGTAAATTGACTCATGAATGTATAAGAATGAAATAACTAAGTTGAGAGATTTTTCCTTGAGGGGGAGGGCTTGTTCAGAGGGGTACGCACGTCGTTCAGGCAACAGGAGAGCGTCCACGACAAAGCAACTAACAACTGCCGGAATGAACTAGTTCTGAAGAATCACTCCTGAAAAATGAAGATCCCATGTTTCTTTGTTCGACTGATGAATGAGTTAAAGAAATATAGCAAAGTTTTCAGGTCATGTCTTCGAGGCTTTCAAGAACGTTTGTTGTTAGAAGTACACCAAGAGTTGGATTGTGTAAGATGGTTGCACATTGTTCAATGAAATTACTCGAATTTTATCAAAGAAAAATATTTTCTCTTTCAAAAATTTCTACAGAATCTTAATAAGGGTCAGAGACTCGGAAATAGTTCAGAAATCCCACATTGAGACGTAAAATGTTAAGCATCAAGCATGTCACCAGCACCTCTCAACAATGAGGAAGAGTTCCTTGATCTTTAGCTTAAACATAAGTTTTCTGTCTCGCTTCCTACAGAAATTACCGGTGACACTACACCAAACATTTCGGTGACGTTATCGACGATTACTGGTTGGGTTGTTAGCATCATGACTTATGAAAGCTGACTGCTAAAGGGATCTTAAATTATTTCGTTTTGGTTTAAAGGAACAACTCTGGTCACACAAATCGTATATAGTGCATTTTTGACCGGCTTATCAAAAAATAAAAAATGATGAAGTTTGCATTTTTGACCGGCTTATCAAAAAATAAAAAATGATGAAGTTTGCATTTTTGACCGGCTTATCAAAAAATAAGAAATGATGAAGTTTGCATTTTTGACCGGCTTATCAAAAAATAAAAAATGATGAAGTTTGCATTTTTGACCGGCTTATCAAAAAATAAGAAATGATGAAGTTTGCATTTTTGACCGGCTTATCAAAAAATAAGAAATAATGAAGGTCCTGTGATACCTTGACTACGATTGTGCGGTTGCTACGGTGAGTTTGGTTAGATTAGAAGAAGTAGTATTGAAAATCCGGCTTTTCTGTTCTAATACATTTTTAAGCTTTTTAAAAAGTGTAAAGAATACAATTGAATCATAATCTTATACTCTAAAATTTATTTCTTAAAAGGTAGCAAAATAGTTGAAATATTATTTGCATATTCTGGCATGTAAATGAGCAATTTACCTGGTGGTACACATATGTACCACTTCGGAGTAAACGTGTTAAAACCGATATGGAAAATGAGTATCAGGGTTAAACTCTTAAACACAAACGCCGTGTTTGGGTATCACATCAGTTTATTTCGCTGCTGTCACTTATGTCAGACACCTGCTAATTTAAAACGTGTTGGGAAGAGGATAGAATTACATTGCAATATTTGCAAGATGAACGATATGTGCGACCTAATGTTTGAACAAAGTTCCATCTCGGTGAACACAACAACTGTTGAAGAAATTGATAAATAAGGTGTTAACTTTCTGATTTACTTCAATTCAATACAATTTTCACACTCTTAGCGTAAAAAGTAGCCAAATGATTATGATTATTCGCAAATTTAAAGCACATGAACATGTACGTAATGAAATCGAGTATATTGAGTGATCTGAAATAAATTGGAGAACATTATGAGCTTTTAAGCTGCTTGAGTTTTACTTCACTCACAAACGCTAAAGGGTCGCAGTGTCCCAAGAAACAAGTACTCACACATGCAGTTGAGCAAACGGGCTTCACGGCCCGCGCGATGCTGACGTTCGTGGCGCATCGAGTGGCCGCCGCGGGAACACTATGTGGAGCGACAGGCAGGGCGAGCGTGCAACCCCCCAATTATGTTTACTACCAAGTCTTAATATCGCGCATTTCAACGATCTTTTGAGCAACTAAATAACTAATGTAAATAGTTACGTAGAGTTCAGCAGTTGAGCGTTATTCAGTAGCACAGCACGATCGACGATCGAAGAATCGCCAATTCCGGTTCATGAGATCCATGCGTGTGTCATCCATCATTCGCGGGACTCCGTACACTTTAGTTAATTGAAATTTATTTTACTCATTAAAATACTCAATCGATGATTAATTCTCATCGACAATAAATTGAATGGACCCACACGCCAAATGTAATAAAACAAATAATGAGTACTACTGGAAAGAAAAATTATTCTGTAACGCATGAGAATCCAGGAATTCCCCTCTGATGTAAGGCAATACTGCGTGTCAGTTTATCTGAAACTGTCACGCAAATCAAAGTTTTTGAGTGAATTTTTGGGCTCTTACCGCACTTAGAATGTCGAGTTTAACAGTCACACATTCGAGGACAAAATGTTGGCCTCAGTTCTAAATTTGGATGCAGAGTTAGTTATTCGCTAATGAAACATTTCCTTGGTATCAACCTGATTGAAATCAGAACTATTTCATTTCACCGAGAGGAATGAATTCTGTTTATTTACTAAAAATGGCAAGATTGAATTTAAAGAGTATCAACGAATTTACAGTACTTCAGGTCAATAAATATTATGATGGGCGTTCATCTCATTCAATTCTATAACTATCGACAACACTTAAGCAACACTTTTTATCGGCAAAGGTTTCACGGCTAAAGGTTATCTATAACAGGTGCAGGTAAGCTATATAATTTTAAACGTCGAGTTGAAGAATGGCTAAACGTTTCCGCATTGTCGAGATACTTAAATCCCTGTCATACTTAGTGCTGATATTCATCGAGAACTGCAGCTTGCGAAAAGTTGAGCTTCAGTGAGGAATCGGAGCAGCGACATGGTTAGCCGGGAGTACCTACCTTGAGTGACATGGATTTTCAGTGGAAATATCCTTACTCAACTAAGTTCTACTAAGTAAAATTCGTCCATTTACTAGATTACTGGAAAAGCAGCTTTCACTCAATGGTTTTCATGCTTAGAGGCAGAACAATAACGAAGCCTGACATGTTGACTGTCTCGTCAAACAAACATACCTGGAATCGATATCGCCAAGCCATAACACGCCTGGTGGATCAATGCCTGGTTCCTTTGAGTCGCGCAGTACTCGGAGTGGTTTTTTGCTCTGCTAGATGCCCTCGCGTGACGGTCAACGCCCGCGGTAATTTGAAGTTGAACCAAGGAGACATATTGCTGTGAGGTTGAGTTGTGCAATTTTAAACGGCTGGAAATCTGGGTCACGTGCTCACTTTGTGTAACGACAATACTACTTGGTACTTTTCGTTCAAAAAATTGTTTTTTAGTTCTGTAAAGAAAGTAGAGCTGGTTCCGAAAAACAAATATTTTCATTTCACGTCTAATTTCTCAGTCGCTCTTTTGGGAAATTTCATTTGAAGTAACTCTCAATTTTTTACCTTATATAACACCCACATAGACAGGAGGTCATCGCCCTTTAAGGAAGTGTGAGAACAGTCTGTAAATATTGTAATAGTTTTAAAACAGTGGGTTGATTCGTACGGATTCTCAATACATCCATTCCTAATTGTTAAAGTTAGACTATAGTATTCATTGATCGATTTTGAGGAAATCTCCTTCTTAGTATAAAAATCAGAGCCAACGAGATAATAAAAAACGTATTTACTTGCAAACGTTTTGGAACGTAAACAATCCATCCATACTGCTGTTATGATAAAATAGATAAACTAACCGGATGACAGATATAACAGAAATTCCAAAGAAAAATATAATGTAAAAGTACTCATGATCACCTAACCTAATTGAATCGTCTGAGCCAAAATGTTAGGAGCAGTAAATAATTTCACAGAGCTTTGATCATTGCTAAACTGCGTATGCTAGTGAAAATGAACAAGGATTCCCAGATTCTCAGGCCGTGCTCGTTTTGAGCTTTGTAGACAGTCCTAAAATTGGAAAGCCCCATTGGTTATTAGAAACTATTTGTCTCTTATTGTGGATTGAGCAGGAGATGTATAGAGACAACCAGTTCGGCGTTTGGCACCCGAATGCGGACTGCGACGAATAAATAGGATGAGAGCAGTGCTTTTAACATATGACTGCTGGAAGCAATCACACGCGCAGGAATACGCACAGAAACTATCGAAGTCATCTTCGAAATTAACATTTTTATTTCAAATGAATCAGTTTTAAAAACTTTCGTGGAGTAAACGAGAACATCGAGCATGGTAAAAAATTTACTGTTCAACAATGAAAAAATGACGGAGATGAGAATATCTAGAAGACCTGTCATTACATTGCGGGTCACAGAACATAAAAAAAATCATTAAAAATAGCCTGCTGGCCCAGATTTTTGAGTTATTTCATTATTTACTTTTAATATGTAAAGTTATGGGAATACAATTGTACGAATATCAGTTTAAAAAACTGTGACTTTCGAGAGCTCAAAGTCTAGTCACCCCCAAAAACAGTTAATTCTGGCACGGGAAGACACTGCTTCCACAAGGTTTTTTAAAATGAAATAAATGTACGAGGAGTTCGTGGGCTCGAACTCAGGACTAGAGATCACCGCGCCAACACGCTATCGACTGCGCTATCGACCACCCTAAAAAAAGTGACCGAAGCACAACGAAAGCAATGTTTTGGCACAGTGAAAGCAGGCGCACTGTCCTGACAGATATTTAATTCCCATATGTATCGAGAGCTCAAAGTCTAGTCACCCCCAGAAACAGTTAAAACAGAAACAGTTTCACTGTGCCAAAACATTGCTTTCGTTGTGCTTCGGTCACCTTTTTTAGGGTGATCGATAGCGCAGTCGATAGCGTGTTGGCGCGGTGATCTCTAGTCCTGAGTTCGAGCCCACGAACTCCTCGTACATTTATTTCATTTGAAAAAACCTTGTGGAAGCAGTGTCTTCCCGTACCAGAATTAACTGTTTCTGGGGGTGACTAGACTTTGAGCTCTCGATACATATGGGAATTAAATATCTGTCAGGACAGTGCGCCTGCTTTCACTGTGCCAAAATATTGCTTTCGTTGTGCTTCGGTCACCTTTTTTAGGGTGATCGATAGCGCAGTCAATAGCGTGTTGGCGCGGTGATCTCTAGTCCTGAGTTCGAGCCCACGAACTCCTCGTACATTTATTTCATTTGAAAAAACCTTGTGGAAGCAGTGTCTTCCCGTACCAGAATTAACTGTTTCTGGGGGTGACTAGACTTTGAGCTCTCGATACATATGGGAATTAAATATCTGCCAGGACAGTGCGCCTGCTTTCACTGTGCCAAAACATTGCTTTCGTTGTGCTTCGGTCACCTTTTTTAGGGTGATCGATAGCGCAGTCGATAGCGTGTTGGCGCGGTGATCTCTAGTCCTGAGTTCGAGCCCACGAACTCCTCGTACATTTAAACTGTGACTTTTATACACGTCGACTTTCGGGCTTGTCGCTTGTGGTGGACGTCCGGAGCATCTCTGGAATCATCCAGCTCAAGTTTCCTAGAGTGGAAGCTGACCACTTCTTTTTGCAACGCTGTTCGATTACTGAAATATTCTCATATAATTGTTCCTCTGGTTCGTCTCTGAAAGCTGCGCAATTTGCTGGGAAAACAGCAATGTGTGAATGTATAGAATGCAGTTTTTGCGACATGTTGTATCCAATTTTCTCATATGCAGATATACTGTAAGTTTTTCCACTAGATCTTTGTAATTTTTAGCACAAAAGTTACCCAAGAATTATGTGCTAACATTCCAGAAATATTGCAAGACATGTTGATCATTAGTATTAAAAATTTATTCAAACAGTTTCTCTTGCCAAAGCTTGCGCTTGTG
Source organism: Morinoia aosen (assembly GCA_030386875.1). Lineage (NCBI taxonomy): Eukaryota > Metazoa > Arthropoda > Malacostraca > Amphipoda > Talitridae > Morinoia > Morinoia aosen. Next base: position 74,941,313 of record CM059557.1, read on the forward strand.
GGGACCGACAAATACCTCATGTTTAACCTTTACCGAACTTAGGCGAGAAACCTTTTGGCATAAGTATTGAAATACATGGGTATTTTTGTTGAGGGCCTTTGCAAATTACTTCATAAGTCCAAGTTTTATGTGTAGCGGCGGTTGAACAACACTGTTATGGCTGTCTAGAGGTTCGTAGGTGAAATTGTTAGAGCCAGGCATCGAAGCTGTTCGTACAGCTCATTCTATCTCTTCGTAATGGGCGTGTGTTAGGCCAGAAGCCAAGATAAGTCGACTGATGCCACTGTTCTACGGAGGGAAAGTAATTCTTCTCGCAAATAACTGAGCTCGCGTATCACAGATAATTGCGAAACATACTTCCGTCACGAACTTCAAAATTTCATTAGCTTGATTTAGTTCAGCTCAAATATGAAGCTTGTTTTGACAGCTCAAAAATTATTGTCAGCGCGAAAAACTCCGCAGCTTGATTTAGTTCGGCTCAAAATTCGAAGCTGGTTTTATCAGCTCGAAAACTTCAACGCTTGAAATCAACTCGCCATCTCAAAAGCTTGAAAACAGCTCGAAAATCTACAAAACTTGTAATTAGATCGAAAACTCTGTAGAATACCGGAAAAATTCGCAACAATTGAAAACTGTTGACGAACCCCATCTTGAAATAAATAACTAGTCAAACTCTGACTTCTCTCTTATCCCTGAAGTGTCAGGAAGAGTTCCTCAGGAATAACAAGCCTCAGAAATACGGCCCTCAGAAATCCCAAGATAGGGACGACAATATCAAAGGGTGGCATCCTAGAAGGACCGACCCAAAATAACTATCAATTGGGCCGAACAGCACCCGCCCACCAAATTAACTTATCAATTGGGCCGAACAGGATTCGCCCACCAAAATAATCTATCAACTGGCGCCCAAGAAGGATACGCCGCCTAACTATTTAAGAAAAAGAAAAAAAAGAAAGAAAAACATTTTATTTCCAATAAAGTACAAACATGAAATGTCGATACATTGGTTTTTAAAACCGAACAGCCTGCTTTGCGCGGCTCCCCCACTCACATTCAGAGCAACGGTACTTTGTGTACCCACCTTCTAGACCTAGCACAATAGCTGTTAATATGAAACCCCCTCATACAAACCACTAATGTCCATCGTAGCTTATACGATTCAAAGGGCGTTGGTTCATTGGATAACTTTTTTACCTAGGACTGCAAAAGTAATGGGGATTGAAGATGATATTTCAGTACTGTTAAACAATACCACAGCCTTCAGGCTTGTTTTTGAGGCGTCTATAAACAATCTCCAATCATCTGCTGTGTACGAAATTTTTAGTTTAAGCATCGAACCTTGAACAACGTTGCAAAATATTAAATCATCGTCACAGCTGAAAAATTTATAAAGTTTTTCTGAAGAAAACTTTGCCAACAGACGTGAGGAACCCAATTCTTCTCTTGGTCACTGACACGTCACCCAAAATATAATACATACATATGCCTTTTTCACAGCAACAGACAATGGTCGCTTTCTACACCACAGATCACGTCAACGCAGACGTAGTGAAAGTTCTCCGGTGAATTGACACGGGAGGGCGGTGTTGCTGTGCGTTCAAGGGACCACAAAATTTATATATAGTGTACCAAGTCACTCGAACACTAAGTGAGTGGTCACTAAAATTACGAAACACACGGCGAGAAGAAGACATCCGATCTCTAGCATGTACAAGACTGAGGCTGTTGGTGCCTGGAAACACTTTGTACCGCAAGATCACTTAATTTATGAGACGAACGACGACAGAAATGCATGGTGACGAGTCTATTTTTTTCCTTTTCTCTTATTTTTTTCAGTAACGTATACATGACCTTTCTCAATTAAAACGCCCTTAGCGTTACATATAAAATTTTAAAGGTGAAATTACTTGAAACGTTGAGCCATGAGAAAATTTTAATGTTTTTTTTAGTGTTCAGCGACCCAAAATTTATAAAAGGCGGCTACTTTCATATCAGTAGAAGAAAAAAAGTTGGAAATCGTTGAACAGTAAAATTTATGAATGCAAGTTACAAATTCCTTCTTGACCTCACTAAGTGTAACGTAAATTTAAACCTAGCAAACATCTGCAATTAGAGGGATCACAGGAGGAGGGCAGAAATGCTTGCTCAAGAATGTTTTAGCAATACCATTTTTTGGAAATTTTCAGTATTTATAAACGAGAAAGAAATTTCGAAAGTAAGCCATTCATTCGTGAAATTTTTCAAACGAAATCAATAAACCGTACATTCTACGTGATATGGTGTTTGCTTATGATTTCTCATATCCTCTGTAAATGCTGCTGGAATAGTTCATTCCAAGGTTTGTAACAGTTGGCATTCTCTAAACTAACGAAATAAGTTTAGAACTAGAGTTTTTAGATCCATCCAAGTCATGTTTACCGTTCTTTGAAACGATAATTCATTTATTAATTGCGGTAAGCATTAGTTTGAACGTCTATTATATATTACGCTGAATGAATATTTTTTATCCTTAATGTTGAAATTTGAAAGCAAACTGACAGACTCGCTATTGATTCATGTCTCGCACCTTTGATTGCCAATTTTTTTTTACCTCACATAAAAAATACATCCTTAGAACAATGTTGAAATAAATTTGAACCTGCATTTTATTGTAGATACTTTGAAAAGACGCTGGTTTTATTTCCCTCGCAGGAGCAATTAACTCAATTTTTTCAGTATATTGATTATATACCGTAAAATGTTAATGTAACCATGGACCATATTGTTTCTTTAGGTATAGGTTGATTAAAAATATCTTATTTTAAATGCATTAGTGTGCGCATTATTTTAGCTTCATTCACAGTGTATATAAGAACTCATATATATTTACATTCCTGTGCAGAGTGTACAATTTATTGGGTTGTTTGAAATATTTCATTAACAAATATAATTTCTTCGATATTTACTTCCAGTTGATAAGTACCCACAATTTTCACTAGATGACTTTACTAAAAAACTTTCTGAGCACGTAATTTTGTTGCCTTGTCAGCGCCTAAGCAGATGTTCGTCAGGCTTCCGCTTATGGACTACATGAACAATGAAGAGGAGAATGAATTTTTACCTCTCGTCCATAATTTTTTTTTTACCTCGCTCTATGGTCAGGTTTACTATCAAAACGCTATTAAAATCGGAAAAAAAATTCAATTGGAAAGTTCGTTAAGGGAAGACCTCGAAAGTTATCGCGCGTGTTCGTATATGTGATTACTCCCAGCGATAAAGTGTTGAGAGCACCGCTGTTCAGTAATTCATTTATCGCAGTCAGCATCCGGGTGTCTCACGCAGATCTAACTAGTTGTCACTACGCCTCTCCTGATCAATTCACAATAAGAGACCATTGGAATAGTTTCCAACTTCCTTTTGAACTTTCTACTTTTAATACTGTTTGAGAAGCTCAGAACGAGCAAGACCTATACGTATTTGAAAATAGTTATTCATTTTCACAAAAAACTGTAACTAAACAATGATCAAATATCTGTAAAGTTATTGATTGCCTCAGCATTTTACTTTGGACGATTCAAACAGGTTTGGTTCCCCAATTTACTGGAGCCTAATTTCATCGCAAAAATTCCTGTAATTTGTCCCTCATGGTTTTACATTTTCAGCAACGAAGATGAAATTTTCACGATCCAGAATATTTGTAATTAGATATGTTTACTCTCATGATGAATTTCATTTATACATGAAACGTTTAAAGCTATTACCATTCATGGCTGTCTCATTAAAAACGAATGCAGTGCTAAGATGTTGACGCCTGACAGTTTGGTAACGTTAAACACGGGCGAGAAATTCCATGTTCGCTCAATTTTTCAAGGCAATTAGATTATGAGAGATTGTGTGTGTTAAAACATAGATCGTGCATGCTAAGCCGTAGGAATTTACCGAGGAAGTTAGCTAGAGAATGCATATTAGTGAAAGTTGAGTAACATTGGCAATGGATATAATAGACTTGTCACCATTCATGACGCAAAAGCACCATCAACTCAAAGACATTAAAAAATCACGGTCATCGACAAAAAAAAATTCTGACCATGTTCAAGGAAGAAAGTTGGGAAGAGATTTGATTTCAAATAAATTTTAAAATAAACAAATTTTGCCGAGGTGAAAAGCACCTGCCAGAATGATCGGCTGAATGTAGAAAAGCCCCTCGCACAGATCCCAAACACCAAAAGTACAGCATTTAGGGCTGCTTGGGTTACCGTGTTAGCTGATATTTCAAACCCATGAAAATGTATCATTTTTGTTCACAATGGAATAAAAGTGAAAATAAATTGGAACATTTTTCAAGTTCTGTGACTGAGAAATGTGTTATCTTTTCTCACAAGTAACACCGCAGGAAGGTGAATTACTCTATTAGAAGCAAATTCCTTTGAAAGAAATGCCTTGCCTTGAATGCAAGGATCTTAACATCAATTCTCTGTAGCCTTTCATAAATTCATATGAGTATAATAATTATGTTGATAATTGTTTCCCTTCCATGCAAAATCAGAATTCCTGTCGCTTCTGGGTATATTTTGCCATTTGTATTTCTGTCTTCTCAGTTATTCAAACCCAAACGTTATAAACTAACTTCAAATTTAAAGAAAACAGTTACTACCTTCACATTATGTGGTTTACTTATGTTCATTCGAATATATTGCTCCTCTTAGCGCTGAAACACGTTCTTCCACGTCAGTTCTATAATGTAGAGAGCTCGCTCGTATTGATGTAAGAGGTATTTCTAAGCAAGCTGTTCACATTCCGTTAGGACAGCGCACTCGCACCCGTCACCGGGACAGAACAGTTGGGCAGGACCATTTCCCATGTCTTTACAGCGGAAAAATTTGCTATTAATGTTCTTTTCATCTCTGGAGATTCTGCATGGTCCTTTGTAAAGTCTATCATCCCCTCTACGCAAAAAATAAAGAAAAGTAAGCGCTCCTTCAAAAAATCATGGATAGTAATAATAATAAACTCAGTTAACGACAACTTCGGTCATAGACTATTTAGTTGTCGCTTTTGCATTTCTACCAAAGTTGCTGTGTTGTAAGGTGATACGCTTAGGTTATGAGTGTCTTCTATCTTCCTCCGCTTTCTATACAAATTACTTCAATTACCACGCTATTGCTCGTATATTCCATCTTACTCAGTCAAGTGCGATACAACACAATATAGTACGCTTTCACCAAAAAAACAGAACTCATGTCCGACTTCAACAATAGCTGGCATAACACAAGGTATGCCCTCCTTTCGACGGGCCACCACAATTATCCAGAACTTCACCCCCAATCGTTACACAGCGATATACTCGTAGCATTACATGAATGTCGATAACTACCGTTTTGCATGAGCGACCCAAAAAGGAGCCGTCATGGACATTCTAACACTTATCACATTTACTTCTTTTACCCGTCATCATAAGGATTCAATCACCATATGAAAAAGATTGAGGCCAATATAGCTGAAACTCGTAATTTTTACCCGATGAACCAGGGTACATGGATGCAAGGGAACAATAAATGTGGAAGGATTGAAGCTAGGACCCTAAAGTTGGGGTTCCAGCTCCCACCCTCACTTTGGCCGAGCGTCTTACCCGTGCTGGAACCCTTTCTTAACTCAGCGTTGAGTATAGGAGCACAGTACGCTCGGCCATTTTGGTTCTAAACTGTACAGCAAAATATACCAACTGCTACAAGCCTCTAGGTCTTAAACAAACCGTATTCCAAACATTAAAACGCACCCTCGCCACTCTTGAACTGGGTCCACTCAGATTCAATATCATATATTACCGAATACATTCACTTCTTTAACAAATTGCAGTACTTTATGAATAGGTCCCCCATCAGATAACAGGTTGGCCACACTTGTGTTTCCTCCTGTCATCGCTCGAAGCCACGTATCTCTCTTCGGCTGTAACGCCACACACTCCTCCAAAATGTGTCTCACTGTTAAGACTGCCACTCCACACCATCCGCAAACCGGTCTCTGTCCAAGTGATTCAGGGTCCATGAGGTATAGCTGTGGGTCAGTGCAGTATGGTTCAGTCGCAGCCTGTTAACCACCACCTCTTCTTGGCGATTCAGCTTACGGACACCCTTCTTCCAACTTCCAGGGCTTGCTTTGACTTCCTTGAAGTTTCTGGATCCCTCTTGCCATTCTTGATTCATATTTCGTAAGTTCTCTTTTTTATCACCGGAAACCAATCTCTGTATGGGATTAATACAAATTCAGCTGGTCTCAGAGCTGCTGCCCTTGCTGCCTGGTCTGCACTTTCGTTTTCAGCTATGCCCACATGCGCTGGGACACAGCTAATTGTGATATTGTAACCATTTTCAATAATTTTGTGGATCTCAAGCACTATATTCTTTAGAAGCTCGTTGTTTTCATTGAAGTAATCGATTGCCTGTATGGAGCTTATGGAATCGCTGTACATTACAAAGTCACGGTGTTGGGTTTCTTTTATTATATTCAATTACAGCAAGTCTGATTGCATGCAATTCTGCTGTCATCACACTTGCTACTATCGGTAGAGACAACGTCTTGGTAACGTTTTCCATGACGGCTGCTGCTCCAACCCCTGATGGGGATTTGGAGCCATCTGTGTAGGTGATTTTACAATTTGGATAGTTGCTGATGTTATCTTTATGCATGGATCGTAATGTGGAAGGAATAATTTCGGTCTTTTTCCATATTGCTAGGTTTTGCTCAATTTTGGGTTTTTGAATCATCCATGAAAAAGTGGTAGGCGTGAAGAAGGGTTGTACTGGCTGAGTAGGAATATTGTATTCGTTGATGGTCTTGCGGATTCTCTGAATAATTGACTCAGTGGTGGATTTTCTGTTGGTGAAGTATAGTTCAAAATTAGAGTTATTCACACATGTATATACTGGGTTCAAAATATGACATTTCAGTTTAAAGTAGTACCTGAGTAGCAGATCTTTCCTCCGCATTTCCAATTTAGGCTCATTACACAGGACTTGTAGGTCTGCTATTAGTGCTGTTTTAAACACTCCTGTGCTTATACGCATTGCTTCATTCACAACAACATCCAGCTCTCGCAGCGCAACAACACTCGCAGATCCATAGACTATACACCCATAGTCAGTCTTTGAACGAATAAGAGATCGGTAAAGTCGCATTAGGATGTCTCGATCTGCGCCCCAAGAATAAGATGGCACCGATTTGATTGAGTTCAGGTCTTTGCTACATTTAGCTGTCAGTTTGTGAATATGAGTGATCCACTTGAGTTTTTTATCCTAGTGGAGTCCGAGAAATTTGGTGCTTTCAACTATTGGAATATTGTTATTTTCTAATTTTAATGTTGGAGTCAACATGGGCTCATTTCTTCTGTAGAACTGCATTGATGTGGTCTTCGTTGATGAAAATCTGAATTCATTATGCTTGGCCAAGAGTGTGATTCGATCTATAGCTGATTGCAGGGCTTGTGTAACTTTGGCACTGTCATGATCCGCTAGGCGATGAGGAGGTCGTCCACAAATAAGGAGCTGAAAATTTCCTCAGGGATTTCCTTCGCTAGTGAGTTGATTTCGATGGCAAAGAGTGTCACACTTAGTGTACTACCCTGCGGCGTTCCTGTAGCGAGCTCACACAGAGAAGATAACACACCGTCAACTTTCACCCGAAAGGATCGATTCTTCAAAAATTCAATAATGAATTTTGGCAATCTTCCCTTCAAACCGGCAGCTGCAGTCTCTCAAGATACCATAACGCCATGTCGTATCATACGCCTTTTATAGATCAAAGAAAACAGCCTGAACAGTTTTGCCACAAGCCAACGCCTTCCTTATACGAGTATAAGTGTCGAATCTCTCCAGATGATCTACAGTTGAACGATGTTTTCGGAAGCCACACAGGATACTAGCTAGTTGTTTGTGGTTTTCTAAATACTCCATCAATCTTCTATTAACCATTTTTTCATAGATTTTACACAGGCAATTAGTTAATGAAATTGGCCTATAATTTACAGGATTGCAGTGGTCCTTGCTGGGTTTTAGAATAGGAATAACTATTGCTTCTTTCCATGGTTGATAGACATGTTCTTCAACCCACAGCCTGCTGTAGATCTTCAGTAAGTAGTGGCGAGCGTTTTCCGGCATGTTCTTGATTATGAGATTGCATATGTTATCAGGTCCGGGAGTGGTAATTCTATTACTTTCTATGACTGACGTTAACTCCTGTATGGTGAAAAGCCCATTGTATGGTTCAGTATTATCACTCGAAAGTCAATTGGAATTCTTTCTGTCTTTTGTTTGTATTGTTTAAATTCATTTGAGTAGTTTGTGTCGCTTGAAACAGTTTTGAAGGTTTCAGCCAGGTTTTCTGTAATTTCACTCTCCGTTACTAATTGGATATTTCCTTCATTTAGCATTTTTATTTGCTTCTTCTCTCCGCCACGGATTCTGTTCACTCTGTCTCAGATAATGCTGCTTAGGTTTATTGGTGTTAAGAGTGGAGACAAATTCTCTCCAGCTGTTATGTTTCGCCTCATGGAACGTCTTCGCTGCAACCGCTCTTGCTCTTTTCCATCTCATCTTGTCTTCCATCGTCCCAGTCCTCTTGTACAACCTGTAACATTTTTCTCTTTCTCGCCATGCAGCTTTACATTCTGCCGTCCACCAAGGTTTCGCATAGAACCGTCGTCTTTTGTACTTGGGTATCCACCTTTCAGCGGCATGGTTAAATCGTGCGTATAGTTCTCTAACCGCGGCTTCAGGGTCTTCAAGAACATCGAGTTCGTGTAAATTCTCCCCAACTTCATTCTGTCGATACCGTTCCCAGTTGAATTTCTCAAAATTCCTACCTCCCGTCTCAAGCCGTCCGTCAGCTTGTCGCGTCAATAGGGTCAGCGTTATCGGAAAGTGGTCGCTGCTCAGGACCGACGGGAATACAGCGAATTTCAGGAGAAGTGAAGGTGAGATCTATTATTGTTCCAGAAATATGGGTGGCAAAATTATCATTAATTATGTTGACGTCCTGTGATAAGAACTTCTGCAGTAGCCGTCCTCGTCTGACTATGGTACTACAGCTCCGTTCGCTGTGATGGGCGTTGAAGTCCCCCATTACGATGTTTGGCTTTGGCAAAGCTCCTATTACAGTGAATAATTCTTCCAGGTTTTCATTTGACTTAGGTGGTAGATAAACAGATGCAACTGTTATCACCTTGTATTAAGTTTAAGCAAATCTTTACTACTGTTATTTGAAGTGTAGATTGTAGTTGAATTTCTTGAGTTGGTATTGATGCGTGGATAAACAACGCCACTCCTCCATGGAACCGTTGATTATAGTGACCTTGCTTACAGAATCCGTTGCACCCTGATATTGGGGATATAAAATCATTGCCATAAAATGTTTCCTGGACAGCTAACACAGCAGGTTTAAAAGTGTGGACCAAGTTAATCAAGTCTTCCTTAGATGATGCCATTCCTTGTACATTCCATTGGATGAACACTGTCTCTTCAGCAGCCATTACCTCCATTTGCGCCTGGTTTTTTCCAGAGTCCTTGGCCCAGATTTCCTCTCTTCCTCTCTCTCTCTCTCGGGGATCTTTTGCGGTATTCTTCCTTCAATCTTCCACGGAACCTCCGTCCCTTTTCCCTCGGTTTTGAACGACTTGCCTTCTTCAATTCCTCCTCGTAGTTATCCCTATCCTGGTCTTCCGATCTTGCTCGCTCTTCGCGCGTATACTTATCATAGATCTTCTTTGTTTCTCTCCTTCGGGATTCTCTTTCTTTTTCCGGTGTTACTGTAGGGCAGTTGAGGTTTATTGTTGCTGTGAATAGTCTTCCAGTCTGGGGGCTTTCACACATCACTTCCGTTCTTCCTGGTTGTTTACCATCGCTAATGGATGAGAATCTACTTCTTTTCTCATCTACTTCATTAGCTTTCCAGCTTTCATCCTACTACACTGGGGTTCCGGTGATGGTTCCTGGTCTTCTTGGCGGTTTCTCTTTCTGTTTGTTACCTCTACATTGAGTGGACCATTGGGCGTTGTAACTGCCTTGGCGAAGTTCATTGAGAAATTGGGATGTCGGTGATGAAACAACAGTCTGACCTATCCCTTCGAAACTTTTTCCCTGCTCTGTATAACTAAAATTTCCTCCTCGATTGCTCTCGTCTTGCAGCCCCTCACACCTGCAATATGTTGCTCTCCGCAATGATAACACTTTAGCTCTTCTGATTTACAGTCGTCTATACAGTGACCAACTAAGCTACATTTCGAGCATACTTGTCTCCCTTGACAATACTTTATTCCATGGCCGTATTCTAAGCATTTCTTGCACATCATAGGTTTTGGTTTTACTTCGTAGACTCTCGATTTTGCTTGCTCTCCTGGGATGTCGATGAAGTCTGGGAGAATGGGTTGTCTGAATGACACAAGAATGGGCTTGGCTTGCTGATTTCTTGGTTTCATCAAAGTGGCAGAGACTGCTTCTTGTATACCGCACTTTTCCAACAAGCCTTCCTTAAATTCCTCGAAGTTGTATAAATCATACTCATAGATATATACGAGACCCTTTTGTACAGCAAAGTTCAAATTTTCTACTACAGAGACAGGCAGTTGGTTGATTTGGAGCAGTTGTTTCATCCCGAGGCTTTGTGTTGCGTCATTTACTTCTGTGTACTGTAAATACTGTTTTGCGACGTGATCTGATTGCTTTGGGTTACTTCCAAGGTGCTGGGCGATACACTTCTTGAGGAGCCACGGCGACATCATCCGTCTGTGTGCCTCGTTTATCTTACAATCGAAGTGTGTTATAAATTTGTTGGATGGTGGTACTGGTCGGATTTCACTTGCTCCTTTTCTAATTTGCTTCGCTCTTCTCATTGTAACTTTTTCCCTCTCTATTATTTCTAGCAAGCCCCTCTCTTCTACTTCTCTTTCACAAAGAATACTTCAGGCTACGTGAGGACCTCCACAGTGAAAACATTTCAGCTGGTCCGACGTGCAGCTTGGCGAGGAATGCCCTACCTCGGCGCATCTTCTGCACACTGCTGAAGTATTGCGGCAGCGTTTGATACACCGGTGTGTCCGTATGTTTGGCAATTAAAGCACATCATTGGTTTGTTTTTAAATGGGTAAACCTTGGTGTCTTGTCTTTCACCAGGAATGTAGTTGCTGTATGGAACTGTCGGCTGCTTGAAGGTAATCAGAAAGGCTTGGGTCTCCGGGTATCTTGGTTTGATGAAAGTGGCTTTGGTGACGTCCTCTATATTGTAATGTTCCTGGAGTCCTTTCTTGAACTCATTTACGTCAGTTATGTCAAAGTCATTTATATACATGGTGTCCGACACTTTTGTTGCCAAACTTTAACATAAGATAGCGATCGTCGAAATGAACACTTTTTATTTTATTTAGGTATGGTCTGAAATGCTTAGTTAAAAAGTTACAAATACGTGAAGTTACTTTTCATCCGATATTCTGAGTGCTCCTCGACATCAACGACAAATATTAGTTTGTTTACTGTTAGTACTTCTTCGGCTGCAAATGTATAACCGGCAATGGAGGGAGTATCCAATGCTGAATTAGCGGATATGCACCTAGTGTATGGTGCAGCAAATGAAAATTCTAGGGAGGCTGTTCGAATTTGCGCAGAAAGGCATCCTAACAGACATGTTCCATTGCGTCAAACATTCACAGCCATACACCGGAGATTACGTGAATACGGATCATTTCACAGACCACGACCTGAAGGAAGACGCCAAAGGAGAGTAGCAGATCCAGACAAGGTGGAAGATGTCTTAGAATATTTTCGAAACAATCCTACTTCAAGCACTCGTTCTTGAGCACGTGCTTTACATTTAAGCGAAACTACTGTGTGGCAAGTACTACATAACAGTGGTCAACATCCATTTCACTTTCAGCGTGAGCAGGAATTGCACTGTGAAGATTTCGAACGTCGTGTTGAATTTGCGAGGTGGTTTCAACAGAAAACAGATCAACAACCTCATTTCCAATCACGAGTCTTATTCACAGACGAAGCGTCATTTACTCGAGAAGGAATACTTAATCTCCATAACCTGCACATGTGGTCTGGCAACAATCCGCATGTTACAAGCCAATGTCGACATCGGGTTAGATTCCCCGTAAATGCTTGGGCAGGAATTCTTGGTGACCATCTGATTGGGCCATACATCTTACCAGAGAGACTAAATGGATGAACCTATTACATTTTTCTCAATGAAGTATTGCCAGAACTACTGGAAAATGTACCTATAGCTGACATGAGGAATGTATTTTCAACATGATGGTGCTCCTGCACACTTTGCGGTTGCTGTTAGGCAATTATTGGATGCCCGATATCCCAATCGCTGGATAGGCCTTTGCGGTCCTTTCGCGTGGCTTCCAAGATCTCCTGATATTACGCCCCTAGATTACTTTTTCTGGAGGCATATGAAACGTTTAGTGTATGAAACACCGATTCAATCCGAAGAGGACCTGATGGGTAGGATTGTTGAAGCCTCGGAAAGGATTCGTGAAACTCCTAGTGTCTTTGCTCGCGTCCGCCAATCATTGGAGAGGCGTTTGAACGCCTGCATCGAAAGAAATGGACGGCATTTTGAACAATTTTTGTAAACATGTAACCTAGTTTACAGTTTCGTTTGTTATGCTCATAATAATTACTGTCGAAAATGCATTTTCCTTATCACAACATTGAAAAGTTAATGTTAATTAATAATAATAAATGTTTCACACACTTGCCTAACTTCTTATTTCGTATCCTTGCCATTGATGTGCCGCAGTTTACTGCCTTGGATTCGTCTCCGCAAGAGAGTATACGAATTATTTTTGATAACTGTCCAACTTCAAGTCCTTGTAACTCTTTAACTAAGCATTTTAGACCATATCTTAATGGAATAAAAAGTGTTCATTTCGACGATCGCTACCTTATGGTGGAGTTTGACAACAAAAGTGTCGGACACCCTGTATATGAGGCCCACTGAATTGTTGAAGCGTCCATACTGAGCTGTCTGGCACGGTGCACCATCCACGCACGCTAGATCCACCATCCTCGCCGCCTGTTCTGCACTCCGCACCTCCACCAGCATTGTTTTACTGTTCATGCTAAAAATCCTCATCGGTGTTGAGCCATGGAGTCACTTCTTCAATTTGTCCTATAATATCGAAAGGATTATTGTCCTCTTCTTTCCACGTTCGAAGGTGATTGAGAAGAACCTCGGAAAGTTACTCTCCTCAGTAAACACGAACGGCACATATTTTCTTTTTTCCTTTTTCGTAGTTTTTCTGCTGTCAGCTAATTTCGGGTCCATTGGGGTTTTTGATCGAGCTGATACAATTGCTTGTTCAATTTCTGCCAACTGCCGCTCAATCGGCACTCAGATCAGCAGGCATGTTATTTTCATCTTCTCTTCCAATTCCACCCAGCATCAACTCAATCGCTCTTTCAATTCGCCTCTTAGAACTTGTTATTTTGTTGACTTGTTCTCCTCTGTCAGGTGGGTCACATTCTGTTCTCTCTTCGCACAACTGCAGAGGCTCCATTGCTCCTCGGTAAGGACCTGCTGCGAACTCCTTGCTCATTGTATATAAGGGATGGGACCTCTTGAGAAATCAAGGGGGCTGCTTCTAGTTTTCCTTTTTTACACAAGAACAGTTCGAGATAATTACACAAAACTAATAAGAAAAGAACCCAGGTGTTAGAGGGCGCCCCCACGTCGGTTCTACCCACGGAAAACACTTGTATAAATAAGCTTATGATCACTATGCTGCCAATTTACATAAACAATATACATCGGCGCCAGAAAGTAACTCCGCACTGCCTTATTTTTTATTACATTTTAAATTATAGCAAATATAACGAATCATTTGAAATAAACTTTACACCATAAAATTCTGCGCCTTTTAATCTATAGATATGCATTCTCAAATTTTTTTTTCTGCCACCCAGTAACTGTGTAGGCGACCTTTTATATGGAATGGACAAAGTACGCAGGCCAGAAACTCCGCACAACAAAAAAAACTTTAATTAAAGAACAATATTGAACAATTCTGGTGATTTATCATATTCATTAGGTTAATATTTTGTGACATAACCTTTCTGTGCCTTAACAGCCCTCAATCTCTTCGGCATGCCCTCGATCAACCTACGGCAATACTCTTGATCCAGACAGTCCCACTCCTCTGGCCGATGTCACCCTTGGACGTCCACATTTTGGGATGTTATGAACACTGCCAGTCTTTTGATGCTTTTGCAATGTTAGCCGGACGGTTTTTTCGTCACAATTCAATCGACGACCAGTTTCACGGTTGGATATTCCATTGTTGTGAAGTTTAATTATCTCCTTGCGGTTATCAACGGAAAGACGAGGCATGACTAAAATTTATTAAAGATTTTAGCCCTCTATGGTCGTCACTATCACTGATAACAATTACAAATGCCCGATCGCAGCTTAAAAGCGGACACTGTAGCATATTCACATCGAAATCCTAACATGCGGAGTTTCTTTTTGTCTTGCAGATTTTTTACATTTCATATAAAATGACGCCTACACAGTTACTGGATGGCAGAAAAATAAATTTGAGAATGCATATCTATAGATTAAAAGGCGTAGAATTTTATGGTTTAAAGTTTGCTTCAAATGATTAGTTATATTTACTATAATTTAAAATATAATAAAAAATAAGGCAGTGCGGAGTTACTTTCTGGCGCCTATGTATAGTGAGTTGCAACTCTTAGTGGGTATACTTACGGTCTCACCACGGGAAGGTGTGGGTGGGCTGGAATATTTGTCATGGACAAGAAATCCTTTTCAAATCGTTGTCTATAGACTGCTCCCTTCACGATACAAATGATAATAACACAGTTCGGCACCAGTAAACGTGGTAAAAGGAACACGTAAAATTTCCGGAGAAAACTTCTCAAAGCGTGCTGCGTTAAAGTTTTCTATGCAGGCTTTAGCATTCTAAGTTGTTCTACGTGGATGATGAGGATACCTTTTGAATATAAAATGGAGATGATGTAAATAAAATCCAGATTAAATTGACTGACAGTTATTTCATTTTACTGACTGATTTTTCCTAGCTTGTATAACATAAGAGTTACGATTGGGAAGCTTGTACAGAGAAATATTGCTACGCTGAGGTAACGCACGAATATTTTTCGTTTTAGCGCCAGGTTTACAAAGAGCGAGAAATTTGGTTGAACATCCGAAATAACGATGGAGCTGAGAACTGTTCGAAAGACTTTAGTTGTACGGTAAAAAACGGTGAAACCTAGTTTTCAGTCAAATAACAGAATGCGTAAATTTATGTAGTTTGTTCGAAGCTCCTTCAAATGCAGTCCTTAAATTATAAAAAAAAACCTAAATCGGTCATTTAGCAGCCCATTATCTTCAATGAAAATTGGGGGAAAATTATCAGCATGCCATGATTATCCAGCACAACATAGATAGTAGACTTCTGGCGCCCCATCATCAGAACTATCAATGGTTATCTGGGCCAAGTATTTAATTTGCGGCAGAGATAAAAAATAAACTAATGTGAGCAGGATGGCAATCTCTTCAAGTCAAACACAACGGTTACCTCAATGCTCCATGATAAAACGCCAGGACTCTTCACTGGCAAGGAGAAACACAAGGCTAGCAGTGCAGGATATCGAAGTAACGAACATTCACATGAAAGCCGAACGCTGTTAACTATTAGGCCACTGTGGCATGGCGTGGTCTGATCCTTTAAGGTGATCATCCCAGGCCCCTGTCGGTCCGGTGAGCTTTTTTTGTTTTGTTGTTCGAAAAGGACCCTTAGGTGGTGAACTATTCGGTCCTAAAATTTTATGGCGCTACGGACAATAGATCCTAGATCCCCTCCCCCCAGAGGGGGGGGAGGGGGGAATGGGACAAAAATCTTGAATTTTTGACCCCATTTCAACCCCATATAAAAAGAAAACAAAACGGGTAATAGATAATTTAAAAATTTACTTTAGTTGGAAATGTTTCAAGGATTCTAAGAAAGACTGTCTTTATTTTTGTTCTAGCATAAAAAATCAATTAGGAGATACGGTTTGAAATAATCATAAAAATGAACTAAAAACTAAAAACTAAAAAACCAATATGTCAATTTTTTCTCATAAACCAAGGCCTGAATCCAAAAAATGAAAAGATGAAATTCTGTTTCTTTTAAAAAGTTACACATTAGTATCAAATTTCATAAGAATCAAACTGAAAATAAAAAATTTCATAATAAAAAAATTATTTTTTGTTTGGAAATCACGATTCACAGTGTGAATATGAAGTTATGTATGGAAATTATCGAAAAATAAAAAAAAACTGCATTCAATTACATAAATTGTCCATTATATTACACTTCCACCAAAAATTTTGTTATGGCTTATACCCAAAACAAATAACTTTCAACATTCATACCGTATCTACTCATTGAGTTTTGATGCTAGAACAAAACCAAAGACTGTTTTAGAATCCTTGAAACATTTCTATTAAAAATTATAGGCTTTTTCCCAAATTTGAGTAAGAAAAATTTATATAGCTCTAAGCCCAAAATTAATTTTTTGTGATGTAATCATGAAATATAGCTTATCACAAAAAATTTTTTTCAAACTATTAAAATTATACCACATTTTTTGTTAGAAATTCTTCAAGGATTCTAAAACTGTCTGTGGTTTTGTTCTAGCATCAAAACTCAATGAGGAGATACGTCTTAAAAAAACATAAAAATGCACCAAAAAACTAATTTTTCATAAAAAAACTGAGGCCTAAATCGAAAAAGTGACACGAGCAAAAAAGTTTACTTAAAAAAATACATATTCTGGCCAATTTTCAAACGAATCGGACGAAAAAAGTTGAACAACTGGGATGATCACCTTCAAGCAACTTTGTGAAGCACCAAGAATTAATTTGACTTGCAAAATATTGCATCCCGTGGTGCATGAATAACGAACGGTTCTCTGATTTTATCTGCGAAATATTGTTCTCCAGTCATTGACATCGAGAAAAAATGTACGCCTGGATTAGAATGTTCGAGTAACCTTGTAAGAGATATGCATGCCTACAAGAAAGAAGTCTGTTATGAAAGCATTAGTTGGTTTGTGCAAAAGAAGACATTTTTGCGTAGTGTATTTCGTGAAGTCACAACTTCATGATGAGTTTCGAACCTTATGAAAAAAGAGCCATTCAAATAATCAATAATTTTAGCTCCTTTTCGTTATTAAGGTAGGTTTAACACGTTTACCGCAACGTGAGCTACCAGTGGCCACGGGGGGATTTTCATATTGCTGTTGACCGACCATGAGTAACAAACTCAATTTTCATACATATTGAATTGAAAATAAATAAAGCCAATACACAGTTAACCTTTATTACTCTCACAATAGCATACTTCAACTGAATTTAAATTTGAGTTTAATATTGAAATTCAGTTTAACCCATTGCAATCGAAGTGTTAACATGTAAGCGTAGCTTAGTTCTAACGTTGCCATACAGATTTTTCCTAGCATGAAATTAAAATTCCTCGGAAAAAACTTGTAAAAAGTTTGCAATCTGTGTAAAAATGAACGACTCGCAGGTGACTGCGACCGTCGTGCGCGCTACCCTGCGACCTTCGTCCCTTTTTGGACTTGTGGGCTTTTTTGGAAGCCCGCGCGCTCTCGCCCCGCCGTGTCTCGAGGCCTGGCAACGGCACGCAGGTCGCGAGCTCTCGAGGCTTTGCCGCAACTCCAGCTAGGCTCTGCCGCAGCCAAGTGGCCTCGACTTCACGAGCATCAAGAGCTTCACCACAGGATTGGAGGTTAAAATAACGCTTCTTGTTTTCCAGTCATCGGTGAAAACGAGCTTGGACGCGAGCAAATAAAAAGTAAGCCTGACAATCTCTGTTATGGGTTGAAAATTTGTCAGAAGATGGAATTTGTGATCGCTTCTGAACTCTGAGGTTGCATACTTAGATGACATCGAGTACGAGGTGGACTAGATCGTATTTCGTCCGCAGCAGCGTTGCTCTGGCTAACATTCACCGCAGTTGAGAATTTAAACTATTCTATTTTGGTAGAGTTCCTCACTCAGGGAGTCATGGAATGCAACTTCATTATTTTGTTTCCAACTGACAATGCTTACTGAATTTGTATATATATTTGCCGCCTAAAATTACGTAATCTCTCTTATAATCAAGGAGGAGATAATACGAAATTGAGACAAACTGCGCAATCAATAAAAGATGTAAAAGGATTCTTCAGTATTTAGTAATCCAAAGGGGGTTTTTCCACCATTCTAAACTCACTCTTTTTTCGCACCTGACACTCTCATTTAAGTATTTCAGATAATTTCAAAGTTAAATAAAAATTTGAATAATCATATCTTTGGAAAATAGGGTTTAACTTCCCGTAAACTTTTTGGAGCAAGTTACGGATAACTAATGTAGAATCTGAATTAGTATATTTTGAAATATTCTTCGGCTCGTCGCTGTTCTCTAAGGAAACAGGCAACGAGAATAAACAACTTGTAAACATAAGTGCACCGACACAGCTGCAAGAAAAAAATACCACATGATTTAACGATCTAATACAAAATCAGGTTTATGTAGCATTTGAAGTATGACTGCACAATAAGCATTGGATTTCAAACCTTAACTCTAACCGAGAGAAGGAAATGAATGAATAAACATTATTTACCTAACGCTTTCCGACAAGTTGACGACTTTTAAAAATAGCCAGCAACATACTGTACGCGGGTGCAGAAGAAGCAGCAGGGTAATAAATTGACAGTAAAATCGTCTTCCTGAAAAATAACGAAATTCAGTTCGTGGAAGTCGGCGAGTAGGTTATTCTTAATTATTTGTCAATTTCGTTTATGGGTCGAATTTTTTCATAAACTCACTTTATTTTATGCCGAAGATGAGCTCTACGGTTTTCAGAGTTTTTAAGAGGAAATCAGCAAAGGGTGCCAGTCCAGCGTAGGCATGCGATTATTAAGGCTACGAATTACCCTAATCTACTCAGCAGTTAAATGGCCCTAAGGCGCGGTGAAAGTTAATTGGCCCTTGGGCACGTATTAAATATTTATGGTTCGGGTTAATTAGACCTTTGGAACGTTAAAGTTTTAAGGTTAAGTGACCCTTGGTTACGTTAAAATTTAAAGGTTAAGTGTCCCTTGGGCACGTTAAAGTTCAAGGTTTAAGTTAAGGTTAATGGCTTTAGGTTAACACACCATCAAGGCAAAACCTTGCAGGCCCTGTACCCGGCGTTACTAGAACTATTCACTAAATTGGTCAGGAGCTCGAACATGCACAACGAGAAATAATCAAAAAAAATTAATAACAGCACCGTTTAAACAAAAATGGCAGTGAAAAAAAAGGACCTAATAACAGAGGAGCACAACAGCGCTTGCTGACAGAATCTTTCTGACTGCCTGACTACTCGTACTTTGTTCATAAAAACCACGTTCGAAGTAAGAAACGATGACACCGAGAGGTCTTCATGGGGCTATCCAAATTTTTCTCACAACCTTTTAACAATATTATTCTATGGTCAGGAATTTGGATAACAGTCAGTGAAGTAAAAGATAAAAACCGTTATGTATACATGATTTCAGTAAGGTCATAAAATGAACCGCCATCCTTATTAGGTAATGATTTATCATCTATAACTTAGTTCGATATTCACAATATCAGCGTGACGTAATGTACACAACATCATCCATGCCTTTTAAAGTTATAATAATTACGAAATCCTCATAAATAGAAACATTGAATCTAAGAAAGCTCCGAAAAAGTAATTATTTCCATTTATAAGCTTCGGAGTCTAGCTCCATCATCAGTTTTGTTAAAATAATAAACATGTATGAAACAAGAGATTTTACGGCAGTGAATGAAAAGCAATAGAATTTACATATAGAAAAAGAAAAATTGAGCAAGTTTAATATGTAAGATTATTCATTCTTTAAGGAATCGAGACAACTAGTTTTAAATTCACGTTTGTTTACACTCTGCAAAAGCAGGCGAAAACAGAGGCGGAATATAAATTTTAGTAGTTTATTGAGTGCAATGTTCTTTTATTTTTATTAGAATAAGTTTCACAAGAATTTAAACAAACCTAAGCTCCTAAGCGTGCACTCAAAGGCCAGAAAAACGTAGCTTCACGCAGCAGAAGCCAAACTTACAGTGTTCGGGATCTTGTGGAGTAGGAAAATTGTATCGAGGGAAAAGAGCGATCAGCTCCTTGGAGTAGTAAAATCATTTCTGAATAATCAAGCACTCGAGGGAAGATCTATTAATATGAATTCAATGCAAGTATAACTAAGCAACAGACGACCAAAACGCATCCCACAGTAGCATCAGCACTTCCCAAGTCGTGACCAAGTCCCACTCAAACCTCGGCAGGAGTGTTACACGGGTCAGAGGCTGAGAGCGGCCCTCTTGTGTGCGCGGCTGCAGTTACGCCAGCAGCGGTAAGTTAAGGTGAGACTGCGACGACAGGAAAACAACAAAAATTACAAAAGATCACGATGCCGAGGGGTCTTGGCAATCAAAAGAATGTCAGAACACCAAATGCATACGAACAAATAGAGAGCTCCACTCACCCAAGTTAGATACCACACTCCGTGTGTTACTAGGCCACTTGAAGCGATGAATACAGTCGTAAAGCGGTGTTCAGGCTGGGAGAGTAAAGAAAGCAGGGAGATTTATTGGTGGAGGATAAATTAGGCTCATAGGATAATATTTTATTTATAAGGCAAACTCAAGATGACACAATAAATCATTTCGAATTTTAGAAATTTCACCGTCTCCATCAATTCGTTTTATAAAATTTAAGAGGGTCACCCGAGGCCCCTGTCGGTCCGATGAGCATTTTTAATGTTTTTGTTGAAAAAGGACCCTTAGGTGGTGGACTATTCGGTCCTAAAACTTTATGGCGCTACGGACACTAAATCCCCCCCAGGGGGAGGGGGCTAAGGGGACCAAAAATCCTGAATTTTTGACATCATTTCCACCCCATATAAAAATAAAATAAAACGAGAAATGGAAAATTTGAAAACGTAGCTTTGTTTACAATG
Source organism: Morinoia aosen (assembly GCA_030386875.1). Lineage (NCBI taxonomy): Eukaryota > Metazoa > Arthropoda > Malacostraca > Amphipoda > Talitridae > Morinoia > Morinoia aosen. Next base: position 74,962,364 of record CM059557.1, read on the forward strand.
TTTAAAGGATTCTAACACTGTTTTTGGTTTTGTTTTAGCATAAAAACTCAATGAGTTCTATTCTTTTGAAATATCAGTAAAAAACCAATATGTTCAATTTTTTCAAAAAATAAGGCTTGAATCGAAAAAAGAGAATGGATGAAATTGTGGTTATTTTTAAAAATTACCTATAATAGTCAAATTTCATACGAATCAGACTAAAAATACAAAATTTCATAATTTTTATATAACTTTTTTTTAATTTTCAATTCACAGTGAATATGAAGTTATGCATGGAGATTATCGAAATAAAAATGAAAACAGCATTCAATTACATAAATTTTCCATTATATTAAAGTTCAGATAAAAATTTATTCATGCCTTATTACTAACATTTCTTATTTTCAACATTCAAAAGAATAGAAGTCAGTGAAATGTAACTTAGATACAGGTACATGCATTAAATTTATCTTAGATACAGATACAAGATACTTCTGTTTATTTTTTAATATGGGCGATATACTTATGAATATATTTTTAACCTCACAGAGAATGTTGGTACGCCATATGGGGGCCGTGGGCAACATGTGGGTACAAATTAAAGAGTTGATTATATTCCATTTAATTGATCATGAAACAGAATAGATCAGTTAATTAGTATAGAATCATTTAATGTGGTTCCCTCTCAGGAACTCAGAACTTTTTAGCACAATGTCAGATAATCTACTTCTTTTTTAGAGTATGTATCACTCCTGCTAACGAGACTATGCGTTCTACTGGCGCAGAAGAAGGGAGAGGTGTGTTATACCTGCTGAAACCTTTCTTCACTATGTCGTACTTCTCCAGACTTGCGATTGAGTAACTTGGACCTTGAAGGTAGTTTTGAGCTTCGACTTCATCTGCGCATAAATGGTCATTTGTCCGTATTTCAGCGAAACGGAAGAAAGGGTCTTTGTCGTTGTCTTCTTTATCCATTAGTGACTTCAGATGTTGGCTCACTTGAATTGTAATTTGTAATGTTTGATAGCCTTAATGAATCTCCCTTAATTGTATATAGTGTGTTCTCTTCGCTGATATTTTCAGCCAATGTTGTCCAATGCAGCTTGAAAAAGGGATGAGACACAGACGACAAAATTGTATCCTTTGTTAGAGAATTAAGAGCACAGCAGTTGGGAAACCTATGCTTTAGCCTCTCAGTAACTGATTGCAACAATGGTACGCAATAGCTCAGATTACCCTCTTCCTTGATGTGTTGTAATTTGGTATCAGTGGTTTGCAGTGTCGGAATGAGATCACCTCAAAAGCAGGCCTTTTCTCCTTAGTTACAAATGTTACCTACTTACTCTGACTCTTTTTCGATTCTAAGCTTTTGCTTTAATAATTTCTATCAACCATGGAAGTTGAAGCTTGCTTATTCTACATGTGAATCCATTCAATACCTACTCTATTGTTTTTGATTTAAACGATCGACTCCTCCGTTGTGTTTAACTAAATAGTTTAAGAAAAGCATCCTTTCATAATAATCCACGGCACCTTAGAAGTTTTATCTTAAAACAGTAGCAAAATACGAAACAAAAATACAGCCACGCATGGAACTGAAAAAATAGTGAACAGTTCAAATGCATGGAGTGAATATCATGTGCCATTTTACCTTGGATTTGACGTTCCATCGTTTGAAAAAATATTTTTTTTTTGGGGGGGGGGGGGGGAACACTAATTATGTCCTATACAGCAGGTTGTAATGAAAGTTTTTAATTTTCTTTATATTTCAAACACACAAAGTACGTTCTGAATTTTCATTCCGACCTGATATTAGAGTTGGATAAGTTTAATTACATTCAAATAAGTTAATGAATTTGATGCTTTAGTTAAACATGCAAAGAGTGCGTGCTTATTAATGGACGCTTAGCAAATGCATTTTACGTTGTTCTTATCTTTAAGTTTAACAGAGGGAAAAAATTCACGATAAAAAATGAAAGGTACATTTTTAACCCCGAACGTTTTCAAAAATGCTTTTACTCGGCTTCTGTTAGAGCGCCTGGCGTCGAGGAGCCACTCTCAGCCATGACAGGACGGTGATGCAACTTTGGCACTGGAGAGCCAGCTGAGCCGTTTAGAGGCAAGACATAACAGACTGTGACTGAACATATGCATATTATCAATTTACTTTGCAATCGGGAGTTCATACTTCCATTTATTTAACACTGTTCTCTGTCTGTGATCCAGTGATGAACAGTTCTGTAAAACTGGTAGGGGCTGTTCCAAAAATTTATTATTACTATAGGAAAATCCACTTAGGGAGCACCGCTTTTAATTTAACCTGCTTGAACGAGACCATATATATACTCTGAACTTTTAGGCGTTTCATACCCTGTAGATGTTTTTGTGTGTGCACAGAAAGTTAACAAATGTATCTTATATTGTATCTTAGAAAGTATCTTTAAGATACAGGATATTCGTGAAAAAATTATCTAAGATACAGTACAAGATACTCTTGAAAAAAGTATCTAAGCTAGTGCCCATCTCTGAGTACACTGAGTAAATATAACGTGCTTATTTCAGCTGTTACAACAGCTTATTTCAGGTAAAACAGCATGGATAAAGAACATTGATGGAATCCAAGTACTTGGATAACACAATCCCAAACAATTCATAGTAAAGCAGACAAAGTTTGCTTTCTTGTATGATCTGGTGTATTTTGACTCAGGGATATCACGCAAGGGTATCCCGCAGAAGTCTCCCATCGTGCCGGGGTTCCACTTGCCTTGGTTGTTGTCCTCCATCTTTGAAATGTCGTGGTGGAATCTTTCTCCACGTTCATCACTCACTACGAGGTTCAGAGGGAAAGAGTTGAGGTGGGAGTGGAGAAAGTGAATTTTAAATGACACTCAGCATCCCATCTCCCCGTAAGTCTGTAACAACTTCACATACAATCTTTGTTATCTGGTACTCGTGTGTTACCAAGGAAAACACTGCAGACTGGCTTGAATGCTTCCCATGCCCATCTCTGAAAATACTATATAGACGTTGGATGCAATTAAACTGAAGGGGATTCAGCAAAACTTCAGAAATTTGAATTCAGCTCATCCAAATTTGTAAAAAGCACCTGTTCAGATCTTTGCCTCAGACCAACAATATTTTGTAAATCAGTGTTATAGGCACCTGATGTAACAATAATCGCTTGAATCTCATAAATACAATGTATTCCATTTCCCTACAGTCTATAAGTAATTGCGTTGCAGGTACACTCTTTTTTTCTCTTTTTTCCTTTTTTCTTCTCTTTTTACCGTTTTTTGTTTTCCTTTTCCCCCTTTCTTTCTCTCCCTCCTTTTTTTAGGTTTTTCTCTCGATTATTTCCCTTTCTTTCTCTTTAACAGGATTTTATTTTAGTTGGTAAGCTGTCCCTGTGACCGTTCCGCATTTTAGTTGTACGGCGACCTTTTTATTTCTCCGCTTTAACTCGCATTTATGATACTGTGTAGTAGAGGTACTGAGATTTAACGTTATTCAGTGTTTTCTTTACGCAACCTCATTGTTTTGTTTAGAAAGAATGAAAATAAGGAAGAAAAACTGTTTTTTTCCGAAAAAGTTATTACATGATATGAATTACACATTAGATTTATTTTTTTTTAATACAAAGGCCCATAATTGATAGACAACCATACGAGGCATGCTATAGCTGTGTCAGGGGCTAATTTTGTTATTGAAATAGTCGAAATAACATCACTTGGATATTTTAAATGCAAAGAGATGGCTGATAGCCTATAAATAATTTAAGTACTACTACAGAATTCTTCGGAATACCTTAATTAATAGTTAAAATGAAATAAAAAAAGACAAAAAACGCTTTACCGGAGCAGACAAAAGCACCGTCGTAAATGATTATCAAGTAGTGAAACATAGTTAGTTTAAAAGTACAAAGGAAAATCTTTTTTTGCGAGGCAAATATCGAGATTTGTCAATGCCTGAACTTTATCTCTAACCTTTTCAAGAAGGAAAATAATTACAAATACAAGTTAGAATATTCAATTAACTCATTTCATAATAGTTCTAAGGTGAACATCAGAAATACCTGCTAAACGTGACGCACAAGGTCAGATGCGGCCTACGGCCGGCGAATACGATAGGCAGAAGCCCAAAACAGCTAGTTTTATCAAGATTCAACAGCGAGAATTTTCACGCTCTAAGAATTAAATTTAGAAATTGAAGACTATTTCGATAGGCCACAGCCTGAGTTGAACTTAAAGTTCGAGACTTCATTTCTATAGACCACAGCCTGAGTTAAATTTAGATACAAGTTTAAATTTTGAGGTTTCCTCCAACAAGTGTTACTGTCTCTCTCCACAAACAAAAAGTGATAGGTTCCTTGAACAAAAGAGAAGGTTACATTTAAAACAGACCGAAGTCTGCAAGGAACCCAGAAAACAGTGTAGAGTGACAACAATGTTTAACGAAAATTAAGGTGGAGGTTGACGAGAGATCTTTCGTTCCCGCTACCGAGTTATTCCAGGGTGCACGACGATTCAAGCCCCGCTCCTGCTGTCAGTGAGACCAACGAAAGCAGTGCACGCTTCGAAGAGTCCGGCGCTAGAACCAACGTCTCTGCAACAACCAAAAGAGGTAGAAGGGTCACAATAGAGGCCCACAAATAGAGGCTACCAATGCTTCAGAACAAAATAAACCTGTGAAACTTGGAAATAAGCACCGATAAGAAACTAAAATTGTTACTACATAAGTTCAGGATATTTTGTTATAAAAATATTTTTATATATTTTATAAAAACCACGTTCGAAGTAAGAAACGATGACACCGAGAGGTCTTCATGGGGCGATCCAAATTTTTCTCACAACTTTTTAACAATATTATTCTATGATCAGGAATCATTCTTTCTTAAGTTTAAATTAAGTTTAAATTATGAGCATGACCACCGACGGGTACCGGGTGGCTTTCCCAAAGTAGAGGCCTCAACTCGAAGAAACAGAATCTTAACAGAACCAGCGCGACGTGAATACTGGACGAGTAAAAGCCCAGTTAGATAACGAGGAAAATATGGCCAGGAATGTAAATCCAAACTATGGCAATAGCACGATGAACATTACAACTAACCCACCTAAAAGAAGCTGAGGGCTTTCCGAGAAGTAGCTGACCGAAGCGGGAGAACTGAACAACAGTCTCAGGAGGTTGATACTGCCCGCGATAAAAGGACAGTTTAGAACGCGGAAAAAGGAGGGGAGCGAGAATTCAATATGCGAATAGATTGACCCTTTGAGTTTAACAATTAAGCGACTAACTCACCTAAAGAATGGTAGTCTTGAGTGGAATACGTTCAGGCTTTAAGAAAAAGTCATTTGAGGGAAATACAGTGAGAGGAAACGCACTCCATCGTAGAAAAGAAAAGAATAGTTAGAGGTTCATTCGATGGATATTAGATAAGACTTTGATCAGTGCTGCGCTCTGATGAGAAGGTCACGGTCAACCTCCACTTTTAGTAGAGCCAGGCACTTATAAATTTGATTTTATTTGAGTTTATTCGATTTCATTTGATTTACTTTGATCAATGGAGTACGCCAAGATGAAAATTGGTGCGTAGAGCTCACAACACAACAAAAATTGAAAGAAACGCTAATTATTGTAACTCAAATGATAGAAAGAATGAAACACAGGAAGTTAAGGTTGCCAGAAGAAACTGCGCCACGTAACACGGTAGCTTTGAGCAAGACATAGACACCAGTCAACTGAACGATTGAAGAATACAAGTGACACATTAGTTAGACCACACCATGGTGAAATTACGTCACCCGACGTCGCCGAAGTTGGTTCGGAGCACAACCACGAGCAAGGAGCGCCAGCTCGTCTGGAAAAAACCTTTCGGGGAACGGAAAGAATCTGCAGGTCGAGCCGCAGCCCAACCCGAGGTCACCTTATTTAGGAAATAAAGGTTCAAATTAAATTAGAGACGAGAGAAAATAAAGGTAATACTTTCACTTTAATTTTTAGGATTTTTCTGTTTAAATTCAAGTTCATTTTATTTATTTTAAATATTGTAATTTATTTATTTGTTTATTAATTCAATTCTTATTTAATTATTCGAAATGTCGAACAATTTTCGACACAAATTTACAATGAAATAAATGGAGAAGTATTTTAAAAACATTTACTCTGAACGTTTCGAGCCTAGGCTCATTCTCAACGAAAAGTCTGCAAATAAAATAATAGACAATTCAGTACATCCAAAATTACAGAAGCGCAAGATATAAGCACGAAAAAGAACAAACAAACATACAAGAAATATAATAATTTATTGGTTGGCTATTTTCAGAGGGTTTGCACTCTACATTTCTCTGAGAGAAGGTTTGAGTCTATGAATGAATAATGACTCTAAGATACGTAGGTCTAAGTTGGCGATACAAGTATCTAATATTTTCAATATGCTAATGTCAATAATCTGTTCACACGAACCATTACTACAATGTTTTCTGACGCTAGAATGAGTAGGAGAAGTAAGTAAGCGACCTGTACGATGACTTCGACCTGCATGTTCAGCAACCCTGACGTAAAGTGCTCGGTGGGTGGAACCCACATACTGCGATGCACAATGCGCAATACTGAAATTATAGACGAGGGAAAATCGCATGCCGGTCGGGAGTACATCTGAAAATCTAAAAAAATATCCAATTGTACGTTTGTTAACTAAGATAATACGAAAGGAAATTTCCGGGAAAAATTTAGTCATAAGTATTAAAAGGTCTTTTTCAAGTTTTCCGATTGATATCCAAAATATGGCAAAACGTAGTAACTATAGTTTAGAGCTTGAACACGAGAGTTCGGAATAAATTAATTATCCAGGAACTTATTAACGGCACGAAAAATAACTGAGTGTGGACAACCATTGGTTGTAAGATAAGACTGCAAAAAAGTAAATTCTCTATGAAGATCAGTGTAGTTTGAACAAATACTATAGGCGCGAGTTATAAGGGTTGAGATGCTGTTAAGTTTAAATCTCTTGCAACAGAAACTAAAGTAACTTAGACCTAACCCGGAGACCGTTGGTTTTCTGTAGACTAAGGTAATGAATTTTTACCAGATCGGTGAACATTGACATCAAGATAATTCAATTGATTATTTTTTTCCAGATCTAGTGTGAATTTTACATTGGGATGTCTGGAATTGAAATGTTGAAGAAAGGAATGGGCATCAAATTTGTTTTTGAAATGGACAAAAGTATCGTCAATATAGCGCCTATAGAAAACTGGTTTGGATGAAGTCGGACACTGATTTAACCATTTCTGTTAAGTGTGGCATATGAAAATGTTGGCGAAAGTAGGGCCTAAATTAAGGGAGAACCATACCTAACCCTTCAATCTGTTTATATATACGGCCATTGAAAATAAAGAAGGAATTTCGACAATATAGTTCTAAAAGAGACCTAAAATAATTTCTGGTTAAACCTATAACTGAAGAGGACGGACCAGAAAACAGAGAATTTATGCAAGTATCAATGGTTTCGCTAAGAGGTACATTTTTAAAAAGATTCTCAACGTCAAGGGAAGCCATAAAGTACTTATCAGCATCAGGTTGACTAGATATAGTTTGTACAAAGCCATAAGAATTAAAAAAAACATTCTCCGGGTTAGGTCTAAGTTACTTAAGTTTCTGTTGCAAGAGATTTAAACTTAATAGCATCTCAACCCTTATAACTCAAGCCTATAGTATTTGTTTCAACTACACTGACCTTCATAAAGAATTTAAGTTTTTGCAGTCTTATTTTACAACCAATGGTTGTCGAGATTCAGTTATTTTTCATGCCATTAATAAGTTGCTGGATTGTAAATTTATTCCGAAATTTCGTGTTCAAGCTCTAAACTATAGTTACTGCGTTTTGCTATATTTTGGAATCAATCGGAAAAGTAGAAAAAGACCTCATTATGCTTTTGACTAAATTTTTCCCGGAAATTTCCTTTCGTATTGTTTTAGTTAATTTTACTGATTATATATACTGAAATTTAGAGTTATTTTTGATTTGTAGTTCGGTGCTAACTGGCTGCAAAGAAAGAAAGAAAGAACGAATGAAAAAAAACGATTATTTCCCTAAAAAAAGTTGATCCAAGAAATGAAATTTATTACAATACATTGGATTTTAAATATTTCCGGAATATGAAGGTCCTTAATTGATAAGCACACCATACAAGGATTACAATAGCCTAGTCAGGGATTGATTATGTCATTGATAAAAGTAAACAAAACATATTCTCTGGGAAATTTCGTTCACAGTAAGATGACTGAAAACTTATGAATTCTGCTATAAAATGCCTTGGAAGTCCTTTACTGTGAGTGAAAAACGAAAGAAGGAAAGACACGAAAACGCTCTAACGACACCGACTGAAACACCGTCGTAAATGATTTCAACGTAGTGAGACATGGTTGGCAAAAGTAATTTATAAAAAACACAACACAACACTCACATCTAGAAACATGAAAACAGACACACTCCCAAAGAGGAATTTCAGAGCTTGTTCATAGTACGGATGGTAATTGTGAGTTCAAAAAATAGAAAATGAAGATGAGAAAATAATAGTAATACTAAAAACACCTTTCGTCCTGCTACAGTGAGCTGACGGCTGAGTTGCGCATTATAGTCGACAGAAATAACTAAAATAAAATTAAAATAACTTTGCCAACCTAAAAAAGAGATTACTCTATTTGCTAACAGAATTTTCCCGACAACCAAGTTACAGTATGAGAGCAGCGACAAAAAACGTTTCAGGTTTCTCTCCCTCTCGGAATTCTCTTCAACAAAATACAGACATGGGTATGCGGGGGGCTTCAAAAAATTCGTGGAAAAAGGACAGTTTGAAAAAACGGTCAAAGTCATTATGTCGATTTTTCAGCATAGGTCAATACATTTCTGCAAACGCTGATACCAGCCATTAAGTCCATCTATAGAAAAAAAGGGATTGAATAATATTATATTTAGGAGATTGAAATACGCGGAGTTCCGTAATGGGAAAATTTGCCGTTATTTATTACGTCAAATGTCGGAACGACGTTTCAACAAGATTAAAGCACTAAAACTAAGGGCAACAAAAGTACGAGTCCTTCGGAGCAGGTCTTCTGAGAGACAGGCGGGCGGTCCACTTGCGATCTGTGACTGCCGTCGTAGGAAGCAAGCACCCGTGCTCTGTGGAGTTAGTTGCAGTTAGTTAAGGTTTAGTGTTTAGTCTTAGGTTTAATACAGTTTATGGTTTTAAGGCAAGTTTATACGTTATAAGTTTTGAGGTAAGTTTATACGTTATAAGTTTTGAGGTAAGTTTATACGTTATAAGTTTTGAGGTAAGTTTATACGCTGTAAGTTTTAAGGTAAGTTTATACGTTATAAGTTTCAAGGTAAGTTATAAGTTTTCAAGGTAAGTTATAAGTTTTTAAGGTAAGTTATAAGTTTTTAAGGTAATTATAAGTTTTTAAGGTAAGTTATAAGTTTTTAAGGTAAGTTATAAGTTTTTAAGTTTTAGTTATTAAGAATGCATGGGGAAACGTCGTCCTAAGTACCCAGCTCACGGCATGGCAAGTAATTGGTTACTGAACTAATAGTTCACCAACCTCCAATAAGCTCGTGAGCTTCAGGATGTGCCGGGAAGCGGAGTCAGGCGAGTGGATGGTGAGCGGAGCGGTCAGCAGCACGTAAGGCGCCTCAGCCTCTCATCCTCCGGCCGTTCAGTCCTCGATGGAGGAGAAGCGCAGCGTAGCGAAGCGAAGGAAAACCCACTGGCTTCCCTGCGTTGGCAGCACGGGAGGTTCCGCTGCGGAAGCGGAGGCAGATGGACACGACGAAGGCTGGGTAGGCTCAGTTATAAAGTTGAAGTGGTGTGGTCAATGGCTGGAGGCGATCTGAATCGGTATCCAGAAAATTTAAGAGGTCAGTGCAGCTTGGCTCAAATGGTGTATTCAATTGGCTGTATTCAGGATGGTAAACTAAAGTTCAAAAACCAAAGACGAGCCTAGAGCTGGGTTATAGAAATTTTTATGTATTAAAGTAATGGGTTTTGCTTCATTAATTTAGATTTAATATTCAGAGATTAAGTTTTACTTATAAGTTAAATGGTAATTTGATTTTAGTCCTTAATTTTAAGTTAATGAGTAAACTAGCTTAAATTTAATTAACTCTAAACGATTACAGGATAGCCTGTAAGATTTCTGTACACCATCTGTGTAAAACTGAGAGTCATCGATTTGAACCATGTCATGGCAGCTCTTTTTACTGCTTCAACTGATGGAAACTGGGTACCTCTCAATGACTTTTTCAGGTTTGGAAATAAAATGAAGTCGGATGGGGCAAAGTCCGACGCAAATACAGTGGATGTCGAATGATTTCCCATCGAAATTCGCGTAGCACAGCTCTTGTCTGCCGAGCGCCATGAGAGGGTGCATTGTGGTGGTCGAAGAGGACGCGCCGATGCAGCTTCCCAGGGCGTTTTTCTGCGATTTTCTTGGACAATTTTCTCCAAATCTCTTCATAATAATCAGCTGTAATAGTTTTCTTGTTCTCGAGGAAATCAACTAACAAGATCCGCTCTGCATCCCAGAAAACAGTGGCCATAACCTTTCTTCTTGAACGCTCAGATTTGGCTTTGACTGGCCTACTTCCACCCCTGGGAAGCCACTGCTTCGATTGAGTTTTGTTCTCGGGATTGTACTGGTAGAGCCATGTTTCATCCCCGGTCACAATTCGCTGCTGAAAAGTTCGGGGTTCTCATCCCACTTTTTCAAAATTTCCATAAAAAGATCTGCCCTTGATTCCTGCTGATCTGGGCGCAACAGCCTAGGAACCCATCGAGCGGAGAGCTTGCTCAGTCCCCAACTTTCCACCAGAATTGTGTGTGCAGAACCCACGGAGATGTTGAGTGTGTCTTCTACTGATTCGGTAGTTATTCGCCTATCTTTTTCAATGGGGTCACGAGCAGCATCAATGTTTTCCACACAAACTGATGTGCATGGACTGCCGCTGCGGGGATCATCTTCAGTCTCATTTATACCGCTTCTGAAACGACTAATCCATTTGTAGGTTGCTGATTTCTTTGGGGCACTGTCACCATAAACTTGTTCCAGAGAGTTAATGATTTGGCTGTTCTTCCACCCAAGCTTCACCATGATTTTGATGTTTGTCCTGGCCTCGATTTTGGCAGATGCCATGTTGCTTGATCGGGTGCTGCCTTGCAAATGGCGGCACCGCGTTGTAACATTCATTTAAAGGGTTCATGTGAGAACACGATGGTACAAGAACGTTTTGGTGCATTGACATCATATTCTTTTCATATAATTTTCAGTTGTGTCCACTTTCCACGAACTTTTTGAAGCCCCTCGTACATGCGATAAAAGAGAGACTCTGCGCTAGATTGGTATTACTTAAGAGTAACAAATAGCTACACAATTTCTATTCATAAATTACATACATATGACCTAATTGTGGTTTCATAATCAACTGCACTACACAGGCTAACTGTGAGGTTTTGCAGTGGACAAATTCACCTAGAAAAAATATACGTATTCGAACTTCGCAGAGTTTGAAATGCTGACCCCAAAAAAGCAATGAGTATATTTAAATCAATCGGTCGATGTTATACATTAAAATTATTGTAGGATTATCCCAGAATGTTCTAATACATTCTACTATTTAGCCACCAAACTTTCATCAACATTCATCTCCAATAGCATGTTATTGGTACAGCAGCTCTCGTTCTGAAAGGTCGTAAGCATAGGTAAGAATGAGGAAATCAGCCAAGACCGGCGCGAACGTATTGTTGAGCTCCATAATGAAGTTTTGGGATACCGGAAGATATGTGCACAGCTGTGTGTTCCCATAGCCTCGGTTCACTGAGGAAGTCCTCGGTCTGGGTATACTAATTGCACAGAAGAAAATGGGTGCGAAGATAGTTTTCGATTTTCTCACAGAATTTTAAGGGAAATCAAGTTACAGTCTAAGAACAACACTAAAAAACATTTCGGGTTTCACATCATCTTCGTATTTTCTTCAATATCAAACGGATATGGGTTTTTTATTAACCTCAGTTGATTATTACATTATTCCGTATGACAGATGCGAAATGATGTGACATATTTTTCTAAAATTCCGTAACAGTTTTCCGTAACAGTAGGCCCTAACTTGAATACTTGTTGATTAACTTTGTGACTTTGTTCCGTTTTTTAATCAATGCATATATTCTTGTTTTGCCGATTATAACTGATAAGCTGAGGCTTGAAAAATTACATTAAATGGACTATTATGTTTTTCTTTACTATAACCTTCATAATTATACTGCTTAGCTAAAAAGATATTCTTAACATTTTTCGGAGTAGCAGTCCAACAACAGCAGTGAAAAACATAAACGCTGTCTATCCAGAGGGTGTGAGTGTTATAAACTGACGTATGGATTTTTTGAAATTTAAATAACGTAATTCCAATCTAACAGATGAGCCTCGAACGGGAAGACCCTGTCTTTTGGATGATGAACTTCTGAAAGCTGCAATGGGAGAAGATCCTCGACAAACAACAAGAACATTGTCCCGAAGACTTAATGCACTTTAGTCTGCCGTTCAGGAGCATCTGTAAAAGATGGAAAGGTGTCTCGAAAGCATGTAAGAGTTTCTCATGAACTCTCTCTAAACAACGAAGCAATGTGAGTAACAATCGAAATTGCCTTCTTTAAATTCCGAAAAACATTTACGGCAGTTTCTAACGTTAATAAGGGAAGAATACCCCTAGAAAATCGAATTTTCTTGAGATATTGGGTTTTAGCTGCCATAGGAAGGGTAAGATGTCAGGTAATCCTGTGAAAAAAATGAAAGTCGTACATTCATTGGTTCGCCCGCTACGGGGGTTTGAAGTATGGGGGAAGGGGTGGGGAAGTGATATTTTCTCATGATTCACCTCCCCCTTGGCACTTTCTTCCCGGCTTGACGCGCTATGTCATCTTCTATGTCTCTTCATTACTGTATAATGATTTCAAGGGTCCTAGCTGACCCACCCCAAAAAAATAAAAAAAAATTGAGATTGTTTATGTTTCTTTGTTTACCTTTTTTTGGAGGATCGGAATGTGGGGATTCAAAATATAGCTCCTCCTACATTTTTTGAGCTACACTAGTGATTTTGGTATCAAAAGAACCGAAATTCAATCCTCTAGAAGATGACGGCGGGTTGTATTCATTTTCGGAATAGAAAACTAACTACATTATTTTTTGTGGGGAAAAGTGTGAAAATGGGTTCATTTTTTGTATTTTTTCCAAAAACAATTTCGAAAATTCAAAAATACTCTACGCTACGTTGTAGAAAATACAATTTTGCTTCTTTTGATACCAATATTATCTCTGTATCTCAAAATCTGATTGAGTCACGAGATTTTCCGCAGACCCCCCATTTTTCCGTTTTCTTTGAAAAACTTGTTTCCTATGGGGAAATGGAAAAAACACATAAGTCCAATCTTAATCCTTGTTCAATTTTACATACCTATACCAAGTTTCATGAATATCGGTCAAATGGTATAGGACTTTTAAAAATGGGAGTACTATCCCCTTAACATCTTTTGGACAGACAGCGTTTATGTTATCACTGTTGTTGTTGGATTGCAACCTATGGTGGAATTCATATAACACGTAATGAAGCAAATGATTCACTTTGAAACTTTTCTTTTCCATGAGCTACAGATGCGTTTAAAATATCAACTGTAGTAGATTAACTTAAATGTGAAGTTTAACGGAATATCTGACATCTGGTCATACCTTGGAAACAGCTGTTTGGGATTATTCATATGGTTTAAAGTTTGGTCGAACAACAGAGGACAGAACTTTCCGGTACCCCTATTAATAATGACTTTGAGACCATTTAAAATTAGAGCAAAATCTAAAATTTTAAAAGTAGAAATAGACATAGGAACACTATTTTTTCAGCATGATAAGGTATTACTGAAAGAGATGTGTGTGCTTGCACTTAACCAGTGCTTTTATCACGGTCCTAGGCAACTCAGATTTTAAAATATTGCGACATCATGCCGACATACGTATTTTATCTTCTCCATGAGCAACGTCAACTTTCCCGTGGAACGAAAAGCTTGGAAGTATGCTCCAGCTACAAATTATATTTCTATAGCTGGTGGTCGTCGAAATCAACACGAGGATTTTCAGCTGCGCACAACGGCGACATTTCCGGAAGCGATCGCTTCCGTTGTAAACGAAAAACCCTGAGGACATTCTAATTGAATCAAGTGCGCCTTCAGTGTCGTCAACTTCCTCGCTTAGTTCAAGATTTGTGACATATTAGCTGTTGTTTGTTGCATATGTGACTCTAGAGACTTAGAAAATGAGTGCAGCTACTTCTAGGCATTTCATTTTGTACACACGATTAGCTTCCTGCGTATTTTGTTGTGCTCCCCGTAGTCTGTCCAGTGCAGACAGTCAGTATTGCCAATTTTAGTTAAACAGAGTGCACGCTCGGCTTAAAGAGCAATCTTTGGGGTGATTAATTGCTGCTTGAAGTGCTGGAATTTTTATCTTCTAATAATTTACAAATCAACTCAGTTGCCATTGAATCGATTTGAGCTCTAGTGTTACAGTCATTGAAGCCTAAAAGCCTGTCATGTAGGAGGAAAAAAAATTTAGGAGGAAAAAAAAATTCATTACCCCTTGGCGTCTCGACTTTTCCGTAGCGTGGGTTGGGGTCCACCATGTTCTCCAGCTTAGCTCATCCTTTTCCTGCCTTATGCAGTGGGTACTGTGAATTGAATACAGCTACTGGGAACTATATATTTAAATAGTAGTACCACAATGAACTTCCAGTGGTAACTGCCTTCAATTCATCTGATTCACCGCTCGGCAGAAACAAATAATTGGATAACGAGTTAATGGCATACGTGACATGAACTAAAGTAGCAGTGGTTGTAAAGTGTTACAGTAATTGGTGCTGTTCGTACAATGATAGTTTTGCGTATGAGCATAAAGGCGAAGTTTTACACTTTCCTTCCACAGGCGGAGTGAGACGAATAGCATTTCAGTTTTAGATTGACCTCAAAACACTTGGATTGTTGATGTAGATCCCGACTATCTTGTTACGTATAATGCTGTCATATGTGAATCAGTAAGGCTTGATACTTGGGCCATCTTTGAGGAGTCTTTTATGAGCATATTTCCGAATATATATTTTTCATGCAAAGATAGCTCTCACATGTATATGTCAGACTCTCAAATGAGTGCCGGACCAACCTTGCGATCATCCCTGTCCTTCGCTGCATATAATTTACTGTCGTTGTTGCCGTGCTTATGTCCTGAAATGCTTATGTCACGGGAAATGTAGCTTGCATATGAGACTCAGCTGAGTTCAGTGATAGATTAATTTTTGTAACAGTAAATAAACATAATCTAAAATTAGTAAATTATAATATTAGGACTTGTGTAGCTATTCTCTCTATATCTACTACGCCATATTTAGTCAATGTTATTTCCAGATAATTTCGGTAGTTGGACCGTTTCACAGACTTCCGAAAAGAAATAAACGTATGAAGAACATGCAGCTCTTCATCGAATGCCTTCGTAAAAGGGGTTCCGTTACGCTAGAGAATAGTTTCTCCCAGTGCACAGATGCATCAGTAAAACGGGTAAATTTTTCCTTCTATCTCTGAGACAAATGTGCACATTTGCATTTGATTCGAATTTTTTACTTTAAAATGTATTGCTAGGGCTGTTGAGGAGATCAACAACGAAAAACAAATCATTACCCATTAAAATTGATTAATGATGTCTGAAAGTTAACCAATGGCCCTAAAAGAAAACACCTGCATAATTAACCAAATCAAAAGCAATATGATAATTTAACATGGCAGCACCCCATAAGTCCTTCCAGGGACGAGGCAAAGCAAGCAAGGCTTTTTCGAGCTAACTAACAACCCGCCGAGGTACCTGGTACATGGGTAATATTAGTCTCAATGGGAAAGCTTCCCCCGCGAGTACCCTGTGGAGAATTTTTCCTACGCATGAATTAGTGTTAATACACTCATGAACTGTGCGTAAAACAAACATCATAAAACTTCTCTGGAATACAAGGTCAGGTTAATGATATTGCAAGCCTTATGGCAATAAGTCAATCTTTCAGGAAAATAATGGAATACTATACAGCATAATACATTCTTGTGTAATAAAGTTTTTGATTTATTTATTCTAAATAATTGTCGTCTTGGATGCTTTTCTGCATCACATTCAGGGACCAATTTGTAATGGTTTTCAGCAAAATAAAAATTTATTAACGTAAAATACAAGACCTTTGGTAGTACTGCAAGCAAATCAGCTTTTTATACCCTTCACTGTACACCCTGTATCATGCAATTCGTGTAATCTAATTTTATACGATTTAAGCTATTACAAGCCATAGATACTTTTTGTAACGTACATGTTCGACGCATATCAACTCATCCATTAGGATTTCAGCACATCTTATTCATCATATTCATTGCGTCCACTATAATAGGTTCCATATAATTGTTAAATGCCTAATTATACCAAACAAATCATGGTACATCATACCAGAAACAAAAAATACCTAATATTATGTAAAGAGTCATGTGCCCTATAAGAACCTTTACCATTCGATTACCAACAGAATCAGTTAATTTTTGTATTTCATCACGAGACGCATAAGCAGACACATAACTTGGGCTCCATGAGTTCTTTGAGTGTATTGCCTACCATCTTATTGTGGCGAATCGAATAGAGCAAATAAATTAGATGATAGAAAAATATTGTTACGTAGTGTTTTTGTGTCTGTGTCGGTAATTGTGTTAGGACTTATATATAGTGCGTGGCAGGCAAGTGCTTTGATGCGGGTGCTCGCGTGCACGTCTTTTCAATTTTATCTTTCTTGGACGTATTTTTGTTTTCGTGATATCATTTAATGACTGCTATTGACAGTTATTTTTTATCTTATATTCCAGACGTAATAATTTGTAGTCTTTGAACTGATGAGGGAGCTCGATCAAACGAATATTTTTTAATTGCTTAAAGTCAGAGCGTAATGTGCCGTCACAATTCACAGCTCTGAACTCACGTGCTCTCGCTCATATCTGTTTCCTATATTTTATGCTGCACGTCCACGTTCTGTCTCCCTAGTGACAGATGAACGCTCGCTAGGTCGGCCTTCAGTAAACTTGCACGCGCAACTAAATAAATAGTCAGTTGCTGTATATGGGTCCCCGGCGCTTATTGCTCAAGTTACTTAACGAAAGGCACCAGCCTAATTAGTTCGTTGCAATGTTAAGAGGCACAAAAATGCTCAAAACACGAAATTTCTTCTGTGAAGCTCAGGGTATAGTATAAAGTTTTTCCCAGAAATTTCTTCATTAAATCTGACCCCAACGCAAAAATGCTTAGTTGACGGATTCAGTTTTAGCGATATCCAAATGTAATGTGAAATTCTGAATCAAACTTTCATATATGAATGTTACTTGGTATGGTTGGTCTCCGAAAATTAAAGACTGCGTCGCTTGGTAAAATTTTGGAAAAAATTCAAAAAATAATTAACCTAGAGTTTTGGTATTCCATCAAGAGTCTTTAAAAATTGAATTCCCAAGTTCAGTGCATATGTGATTGCATCTATAGCGACGAATATTTTTATATATGCGCTTAAACTCAGTAGGAGTTTCATGCTCCCAAGTTACATCCTCTGCCATCCAATGTCGAAATTCCTGGATTGTGATCCAAACTTGGTACAGCACTCAACCACACTAGATATTACTTTACAGGCCGGTGATGGAACTGATCTACAGAGACCAATTCCTGAAAGTGACTGCTGAACTAGAATTTTCAAACAGTTAAGCAATCTGCAGTGAAAAGCGCCAACCGGTTTGAACAACTGCGGGAAATATCGTTGCCGAGGAACACAAATCACCTCAATGAAACTCGGATGCGTACGGCAACCGCTCCCGTTCTGCACAGTCCTTCTATTGGGGCGGATTTCGCTCCACCTCGCGTGTTTTGCTGTTGATGCTAGTTGCATTAGCCAGGTGGCATTTATTTGAAGACACAAATCTTTCTCTAGTACTCCCATCACAGTGATGCTGTGCTCTTATATTGCCTCCAAAATAGTACACTATTACAGTAAAGAATCATGAGAGTTAGTAATAAGTGGGAAAAATTCACTAAGCGTCTAGCTATTTTTCCACAAGTTACTGTGGCTCATGACGGTAACCGGTTAATTTTTTGTTTCATTTTCAGATTGGAATAAAAGTGTTGAATACAATTACATTTATCGTTCCATTCGGTGGAGCAGCTTTCGATGGTTCCATTCTATGGAGCCATGGTGTGTTCTGCTATTGCGGCTGTATTTATTCAGAAAAGAAATGCAGCTATATTTTCCTGGCTGATAAAGCTTACCTGGAATTAAGATATCTCATCTATATCAAGTATCAAGAACATGTTCAAATGGCTTCTGAATTTTACACCTGAAAACAGTCCAAATATAAATCTCACCGTGATTTTCCAAGAACTAACTGTCGAGAAGCTGTTCAGAATGATCAAATTTTTGCGAATCAAAAATGAAAATTCTTGTAATTGTGTGTAATGTAACAAATTTTGTGCTTACGTAAAAAGTTGTGTGTTGAAATATCTCAGTAAATCCCAGCAGCACAGAGGGGTCGCTTCAACATGAATGTTTTTATGTCGCTTAAACATGTATGTTCTCTTTTATGCCTGTGTGTTTAGGGGGAGCGATAAGAGTTAATGGCTCGAACGACGGCTGTTGACATTGGGTGTTGTTTCTGGAGGGGCCTATGTTGTGGTGTTAGCAAGTTTTTTTATTCGGTCGAGCCTTGGAAAATTGAGACGCTCGGAAAAATGCCTACACAAGCGCGAACAAAGTCGCCTTCTTGTCAAAGATAAATCGACACACTCAGGACGAGAGAGGCGGTAAAGCCAACGGTCGGGTTCGAAGGAGCTTGAGCGTGGGAAGCAATGAGGCTAAGAAAGAAATAAAGGCGAGCTGCGGTACTACCAATTAGAAGAGACGTAGGCGGGCGCTCCGAGGCTCCTAAGAATCCTATAGGTCGAATACGAGAGAGCGGGCAACCCTCGGGAAATAGGCTAGGCATCTGAGGAACAATGGACAGTTCGACCGGCAAAACCGTAACGTGAGGTGCAACCAAGAAACGCGGGTGTGTTCACAATAACAAACGTGCTTAATGCAATAATATGAAAAGTGGCTATATTGAAAATTATACTAAGTTTCACGCTATAATGTAATCCAGAAATTAACACATTTCTCGTTTCACTTGCAGAAAATTTACGTGTTCCCGTCACCACGTTCACTAAGGGGAAATTTATCAAAACATAACACACCGTGGGAGTTATTGATGGAACATGGAGATGCTGCACTAGAAGGGAGGGTAAGAGATGCATTTCTTAAAAAAAAGAAAGAGTAAAGATAGTGTTGAGATAAATATTGCGATAATTCATTGTCATTCAGTCATTGATGCGCTTGAAAAGTAACAAGTTAAATTTTATCTTTGACAGGCGGGACGGTTATTCAGTCATATGTCTGAGGATTGATCAGCTCGAATGAAGGGAATCGACGTGTGAACATGCTGAAACGGGATGAGCAAGATGACGTCATCACTAGACATTTTCTGAACAGTGCATAAAATAGGCCTTTGAACTGAAGCGAGTCGCGGACGAATTTTGTGGTTGAAGTGACCTTCGCCTACTGGGCTGCTGGGAGCGCTGAGATATTGTAGGCATCATTTGTGTTATGTTTGGATGCATAAGCAATCTGCGGTTAAAGGCTGGCCAGCCAATATTCGGTATAATTGTGTGATGTAAGTCATTTTTAGCGTACGCCAGTTTGTTTAGATGCCATCAACTAGTTGCATTATTCTTAAATACCATTCATTGCGCGTATGCCCATTGATGTTTGTATGACGTTCAGCTGGAAATCATAAATGTTGAGTGATTTCACCTGTGTATCATGCCCACTCTATTAGAAGAGCCAGATTATGACATCACGGGCGCTCGATTACAACATCTCACCGAGGATAATTAGCGCTCAGAAAAATGCGCTGAGTAAGTGGGTCAGCTTTCGTCGGTGAGTACCACTCTGTTTTTAGTATATGTACTGTATGAGGTCGATTATGATTCATTATTTGTTGTGTTGTTTAGGTAATGTTTGGAGGTGTGCCATTCCCTCAATTCCGAGAACCTGATCTTCTTGTTAATGAAATGTTAACAAGGAGGAGGGAACATTTCTCGTGACATCACAATTTGGTGAGATCAACACGATCGCTTTGTAATATGTGTGAATGTGGTGAGTGTAGTATAACAGTTGCATTGTATTTTTTTTTGCGTTTGTTATTTCATGTGCAAAACGTACAGAAATTCAGTAGAGGTACATGACTCGTGGTGATGAGTTTCTGTGTTCCGGTGTGAGAAGCCAGCAAGCACACGGCCATATAGATCAAGAAAGTGAAAGTGGTTATAAAAGTGATAAGTTTGAGTGAGAAAATTCTGGTGTGTTCACTCGATTAATTTCAAAGTTTCAGTAAAAGTTTTACAGTGAGTAGGTGTGGAAAACATTTGAGTGATCGCAAAATTTTGAGTTTTGGAAAAAGTGAATTGAAGAAGATCGACACTATGCCTGCGCGCGGGAGAAGGAACAACGACCGCAGAAATGCGCCAGCAACGCCACCACAGCCCGAAGAGGAAGCAGTAAACATGCCCGTGGTAACGAGTTGCGTGGGAGCCATAGGGGCCAAATTAAACAGGGGCGACGATGTAGGGGAACATATGGCAAGGTTGAAGTTTTTGACTGGCAATCTGAATAACAGCGAGCAGGTGAATGCCTTCTTCCTATGCCTAGGTCCACAAGAGGCAAAGGAATGCAATAAAATAATTGGTACACTAACGAACCTACGAGAAGCAGAAAGATGGCTGCGCTCCTACGCAGACCAAGTAGAACATCCGACGCAAGCGCTGTTTGAAATAGTGACCAAGAAGCAAACAAGCCGAGAAGGAGTTTCAGAGTACCTGACGCGCCTGGAAAGGCTGTACAACGAGAATTATCTAGAACATCCGAAACGAGTCCTTGTAGATTTGATGTGGCTCGGATTAAGGGAGAACATCACAAGACCCTTTCGAAGTGATGCGCGACCTACGACAGTACAAGAATTGAGGGACATGGCAATCGAAGTGGAAAATCGACGGATAGTACCAGTACCAAGGGAAACGACAGAGAAGAGGGAACCGGAGAGAGAAAGAGCGCAGCGAAGCGAGAGGAGGCCACAGCATGAGACTGCACGTGTCGGCCACACGATGCGGTATTCACCACAACGGCCAAGAGGCTACCGCCATGAAGTGCCACCCTGGAGAGAAAGGAACAGACAGATACGACACTCTCCTTATCATCGAAGAGTAAATTATGAAGCACCCCACTGGAGCGAAAAAGGCAGACTTAGGAGTCATCAGCACCAAATTTACCACGCAAGAGAAGCACAGCCGCAACCGGAAGTAACACCTGCACCTGCAATGGACTTGGAACAGTATAAAGCGGTGCCACCGCCGTGCGTCAACTGTGGAAAATTTGGGCACCTAAGAGCTAATTGCAGAGTGCAACAGTTTGCAGGACAGCCAAAAAACGGAATAGGAGGCCGTTAGCTCCAATAATAAATCCCAGCGTAATACTCCAAGTGAATGGTACACCTGTTACCGCACTTCTTGATACCGGAGCAAATATATGCTTGGTAAAAGAGCGTGTGGTTGCGGGGATTAAAAATGCTAGTGTGAAAGGAACATCGACTGCATTAAAAACAATTGGAGAGGAACCCGTACCGGTGCTGGGAAAGATTAATGTGCCAATCAAAGTTAACGGTCAGAAAATTGTTCAGAGATGTTTTGTTGTGCGGGAAAATGCATTCCCAGGAGACCTGCTAATAGGAGTGGAAGTAATGAACAAAGTCAACGCAAAGCTGGACTTCGGAAAACGTAGGGCATCATTCTTTGGCACTCACGTGAACATGTTTTCAGCACCAGGACACGCTTCTCCAAAAATTCTGTGCGTAACGCGGGAAGAAACATCAGTCACTCTGGCTGAGGACATTACAGTAAAGCCTCGCGCGCAAACCATGGTTAAGTGCCGAACAGATGGCAAGTTTGATGGGAAGGAAGTAATTTTAGAGCCTAGAATTAAGTGGGCGCCTTACGTCGGAGCCACCGCTGCAAAGGTACAAAACGGGTATGTTTTGATGCCTGTACTTAACCCTTTTGCCGAAGAAATCGCTCTGACTGAAGGAGCAATAATTGCAACATGCCACGAAATCTCGAATGAAGATACAACTGCAGAAGAAAACAATGCGGAAAATAGCGAAGCAGAAAATCGCCGCAGAGAGAAGCGCTTTCAGCAAATTGATGAGCTTGACCTCAGTCACTTGGATGCTGAAAAACAAGGACAAGTCAGAAACCTGCTGAAGGAATATCACAAGACAATTATTGCAGACGAGATGGATATTGGCCACGTGAAAGGAGTGAAATACAAAATTTTGCTGAGTGATTACAGGCCAATTCAAACGAAAGGATGGCGTATTCCGTACACCAGCCAAGAAATTATTGATAAAAAGGTCTCGGAGATGATTGAAAGTGGAGTTGTGCAAGAGAGCACAAGTGCTTGGAAGAATCCCCTCGTACTCGTGAAGAAACCTGGAGGAGGACATAGAATTTGCCTTGATTTGCGAGCTGTAAACATGCGGGTAATAAACGAACATTATCCAATTCCCAACATCATAGGGACACTGGAGGAGGTGGCTGGCAAAGAATACTATTCCATTGTCGATGCAAAATCAGCCTTCCATCAGATTGAGCTAGATGAAGAAAGTAAGCAGTACACGGCATTTCAGACTCGACAAGGCAACTTCGAATTCTCTAGGCTACCTATGGGACTTAAGTGCTCAACATCAGTGTACCAGAGAGTAATTTGTCATGTTCTGAAAAGGCAACTGGGAAAATTCGCCTCCATTTACTTGGACGATGTGTGCGTTAGCTCTATGACTTTTGAGAGTCACCTAGAAAATTGAAGGGAAGTGTTGCACGAGTTTCAATGTGCCGGAGTAAAAATAGGCTTAGACAAGTGCAAATTTGCGCAAAAACAAGTGAAGTACCTAGGATGTTACATCAGTCGTGAGGGACTTATTCCAGATCCCAAGAACGTGGACGCGATGCAGAATTACCCTAGACCGACGACCGCGCGCAAAGTCCGGTCCTTCGTCGCAGCACTCAACTTCTACCGGCGGTTCATTCCCCATTTCGCTACAAGAGCTGCACCCCTTAATGCGCTGACTAAAAAAGGGGCACGGTTCAAGTGGGAGGAAGAACACGAACAAGCCTTCTGCAAACTTAAGCAGCTCATGATAGAGGCTCCAGTTCTGAAGAAGCCTTCTCTAAATGAGACGTATTACTTGAGCTGTGATGCCTCAAATGAGGGCTCTGGCGCGGTCCTTGCGCAAAAATGTAATGGTAAGGAACAACCGATTGGATACTTCAGCAAAAGATTCAATGATGCTGAAAAACGTTATTCAATTACGGAGCGGGAAGGATTAGCAGTGGTCGCCGCTGTAAATCACTTTTCACCTTACCTGTACGGTAATAAATTTGTTGTAATTACTGATCACACGGCTCTCAAATATTTGTTCAAAGGTAAAAACACCAAGAACAACAGAATTATGAGATGGGCCCTAACACTCTCTCAATATGATTTTGAGGTGATTTATCGGCCAGGAGCTCAGAACGTGGTGCCCGACGCATTGTCGAGAAATATTGCGAACGACAACGAAGAAGAAAATCCAGACGACGAAGCACCTAAAACAGTGTTCGTCACGACGATGATAGATGAAGCGCCCAATGTACAAGAGGCGGAAAGTAGTTTGCAGAAAGAAAACGTGAGAGCAGAGCAATTGAAGGATCCTGTTTGGGGGCCAGTGCTGAGGTATCTTGAAGGTGACAAATCAGGGGACGCACCAAGTCTCGCTCTGAAATCCGAAATCTTCACCGACGGAGGCATATTGTATTTCAGAAAGACGCAACGAAAGCCTAATAGAACAAGGCACTTGATCGTGGTGCCAGACGCCCTGAGAGAAGCAGCAATAACGTTAGCGCATGATAGCACAATTGGTGCACACCAAGGTCGTGCTAAAACGTGGAAAAAGCTCATGGAATTCGGGTACTGGATTAACATGGCGCGTGACGTTAACAAGTACGTCGATTCGTGCATGCAATGTCAGAAACGTAAGATCAACAATCGCATTTGTGTTAGCATGGGTTCATTCCCTGAAATTGACAAGCCTCTGGACAGAATAGGAGTTGATTTAATTGAAATGCCTGTCTCGAACGAGGGACACAAATACATCCTAACCGTGGTCGATCACTTTAGTAGATATGTTGCAGCGTTTCCGCTCAGAAGCAAGACAACTGAGGAAGTAACGAAAGCGTTAACTCAATTCGTGACTACGTACGGCACAGCCAAGACTCTCATCTCAGACAGGGGCACCGAGTTCACGTCAGCTTCGTTCAGAAATGTGTGTGAAAAATTGAAAATAAAATACTACAACACTTCAGCATATCATCCCCAACCAAACGGAATGACCGAACGGCAAAATCAGAATATCAAGACTGTTTTATCACACCTTGCCGCCAACGATCAATCTTCGTGGCCTGATGCACTTCCTTGGACGTGCCTGGCACTGAACACCAGCTACCAAAGTGTAATTGAAGAAATTCCGTATTATTTATTTTTTGGTAGGGACGCTGAAATTCCTGTTGTTGACTGGCTGAAACCACCTCGCATGGATTATTCTCTTGGGGACAACTACAGTGCAGAGGTGAGCGCCCGACTTCACAATGCGTTCAAAGTGGTGAAGGCCAAGTCCAAGGCGTCACACGACAAGTCGGTGCAAATGAAGGAAAGAGGTGTGAAAAACAACCAGGTGGAGAGCGGAAATATTGTTTTATTACACAATCCGACAGGAAAGGCCGAAGCTGCAAACGCGTGGCCTACCGACTGGATAGGCCCCTTTCGTGTCCTTAAAAGGAATGCCACAAATGCGACCATTAAAGCACTATATAGTAACCGAAAAGAAAGGGTTCACTTGGATAGATTGAACGTTGCTTACCTACGGGGCGAGGCCTTTCCCGGCACGTCGGACGTCGCAGCTGAACCAGGGAATGGAAACGGATATGAAACAGTCGAAAGTGTAGAGGAAGACCTGAGAACAGAAAACCACGCAAACGAGAGAGCTGCGTTCAAAGAGCGGCGAAGCTACAATCTACGTTCAAGGTGCAGGTTAATCACAACTTAGATACGAACTGCAGTGGACTGAGATCATGCGTCACCTAAACTTTGCGGGATGTGCTCTTGTGTGTTGAATTTCAGAAAAACTCTTGCGTAAGGAGTGAGTTTTTAGCGTTGTATTGCTTTAATCTAAGTGTGTTCTTCAGTAGAATTGTGTTATTCTAGCTGTAATTAAATCTAATCTCACTCACTAGAGTGTGATGCTTCGTTCAATAGGAATATGCTCTAGGTTATGTAACTCCAACTTTCTTTGCTCACAAGAAATTTCGTCTGGACGAAAATCTTGTTGAGTGATCTAATCTTATACTATGCTTAGGTCTCATTTTTCTCTCTTGCTAAGTAAAGGGAAATTGAGCGTTTATTAGGTTAACTTCGTGTGTTTCTCAAGAGGAGTACTTTGTTTCCTTTGTAGGATGCTTATATTCTCGCCAGCTTCTCGTGAAGCGTGCGCGCTTCATACGAAACAGCTCTAGCGAATGAATTAAGTTTCATCAGAAGTTCTTAGGCTGAGGCTATCTCAGGCTAGCCAATTTTATCAATACCGTTAGACCGTTCATTTTCACAACGGGGAAAATAAGTTTAGCGTCATATTAAAATTTGCGTATTCTTTCGTGCTGTAGCGATGAATTTTCTGACTCTGTGCCTTTCTCTTGCCCTGAAAGAACATCGTAAAACACGGTGTTCTGGAAGGAATTATTCTAATCTTACTCTGTAGAGGGCAGTACATTTCTTTTCAGACTTAAGGAATTAATTTCTTGGTAGAGTAGCGTAGTATGTACTTCAGCACAAAACAGGCCAGAACAATTGCATAACACGAATGCGTCTCGTATAAGCAGCAAATTAAGGAAAAATCACGTGGAACACAACCAATTATTTTACAAGAACGAAGAAGATAGAACACCAACACGACATAGGGGAGACATCGCACTTGTATTGGAAATGTTTAAAAGGATTGCCCAAATTCAAGCGTAGCAGTGAGAGGCGACAAAGACGAATGTATAGCTGGAAATTTGCACCATGCTCAGAAGAATGCGGAGGGCACAAGTAATTGCCTCAGAGCCACTCGCGGTCGAGCTGTGGCTGTAGACATGGGTCGCTAACAAGCAGAGCCAGGAAAGGGCATCTCAAGTAATTAGTGCCCATGCTTCGGAGTGGATAACAGCACCGGGTGACTAATCATCACGATGAGGAAGGAAGGAAGAGAATACGAAAATAAAGCAGATAATGTTCTAGGGCGCCGTAATGTAATAGTGTTCAAAAATGCTTTTATAAATGGGTACCCAAATGAACCAATGACAATGCTTTTATATTATTGAGTATTGAATTTAACTTAATTTATTTGGAATTTGCATTGTGACATGAACGCTTAGAAAGGCATTCCTGAAACTCGCATGCAAGTTTTCTGTGAATTTTTTTTTACTAGGCAAACGATCACATAGGAATATTGAAGCCGCATTTTTAAGGCATCTCTATTTGTACGTGAATAAAAAAAATTAAAAGAGATTACGTCGGATAGCCTTTGAATGATACGTACGATCTTCAAAGAATATTAACCCACGAAATTCTCGCATAAATAAGAATGTTCACTCGGAGAAAATAAAATATTATATTGTGTCTATCAGATTCCACGTAGACGTCAAGGAATACTGAGGGGAATTCTACAGGATACCAGCGTGCACTGCGCAGGATTGTGCCTCGGAATACTTCAGCATTACTTCGTGGGATTAGGAACCCTATCGCGAAGGGAGACTATATTAAATGAAATTTATCGACGCTTCTACTCGTATTCTTCGACAGATCAACATAAGTTCCTGATCTGCCAATTCGTCTGATCAACGAATAGGCATTTATGAGTAATCTGCCGATTAAAAATTTGAGTTTGAATAAACGTCATAAAATGTAAGTGAAACATTGCATTTGACATGATTTAGTGGTAATTTGAATCGTGATAATGATACATCTTACAGAATGAAATCGTGCAGTTGGTATGGTGTATATAAATTTTATACGAGTCTGGATATGGGGCTCGCAATACTTCCTTCTGAAATTAAGTACCCATCTTCAACGCGTGTGTGAAGCTATTGAAATGCCTGAAGAGAAGCATGGAAGGAGAGCAAATTCGTCAACGATACCAAAGGAGTCAACATCGAATAGTCAACAGCAGCGTCAAGGACTTGGACAACAGAATATGCAAGCGGGAATTGAAATCTACGGAATGTAAAATCATCGATACTTTAGGATGTCTGAGGAGTGGGAAAGGTGCCCGTGAAATTTTGTGAATGTTATTAGGGTTAAGCACTCAAGTATTTAGTACGCACTTTACTTCGGCGGGAAAAACAGATACATCGGTTAGAAGAACACGACACAATATATCACGCTGTGGCTGATAGTAATGATTGTAGTGTTAATTGTAAGGTACCCTGTTTCTGCGGAACAAAGTTTAGATGATAATGTGCTTAAGTAGAATTTACCATGTGTGTCTTATATTGGCTGCATCCTGTAGTAATTATTATTCAATAAATAGTTGAAAGCTAATTCAAAAAAAAATTGTCAGGCCAATTTTTTTTAACTCTAGGAGGGCCGTCTGTCGAGAATCTGTTCAGAATGATCAAATTTTTGCGAATCAAAAATGAAAATTCTTGTAATTGTGTGTAATGTAACAAATTTTGTGCTTACGTAAAAAGTTGTGTGTTGAAATATCTCAGTAAATCCCAGCAGCATAGAGGGGTCGCTTCAACATGAATGTTTTTATGTCGCTTAAACATGTATGTTCTCTTTTATGCCTGTGTGTTTAGGGGGAGCGATAAGAGTTAATGGCTCGAACGACGGCTGTTGACATTGGGTGTTGTTTCTGGAGGGGCCTATGTTGTGGTGTTAGCAAGTTTTTTTATTCGGTCGAGCCTTGGAAAATTGAGACGCTCGGAAAAATGCCTACACAAGCGCGAACAAAGTCGCCTTCTTGTCAAAGATAAATCGACACACTCAGGACGAGAGAGGCGGTAAAGCCAACGGTCGGGTTCGAAGGAGCTTGAGCGTGGGAAGCAATGAGGCTAAGAAAGAAATAAAGGCAAGCTGCGGTACTACCAATTAGAAGAGACGTAGGCGGGCGCTCCGAGGCTCCTAAGAATCCTATAGGTCGAATACGAGAGAGCGGGCAACCCTCGGGAAATAGGCTAGGCATCTGAGGAACAATGGACAGTTCGACCGGCAAAACCGTAACGTGAGGTGCAACCAAGAAACGCGGGTGTGTTCACAATAACAAACGTGCTTAATGCAATAATAAGAAAAGTGGCTATATTGAAAATTATACTAAGTTTCACGCTATAATGTAATCCAGAAATTAACACATTTCTCGTTTCACTTGCAGAAAATTTACGTGTTCCCGTCACCACGTTCACTAAGGGGAAATTTATCAAAACATAACACACCGTGGGAGTTATTGATGGAACATGGAGATGCTGCACTAGAAGGGAGGGTAAGAGATGCATTTCTTAAAAAAAAAAAAAGAGTAAAGATAGTGTTGAGATAAATATTGCGATAATTCATGTCATTCAGTCATTGATGCGCTTAAAAAGTAACAAGTTGAATTTTATCTTTGACAGGCGGGACGGTTATTCAGTCATATGTCTGAGGATTGATCAGCTCGAATGAAGGGAATCGACGTGTGAACATGCTGAAACGGGATGAGCAAGATGACGTCATCACTAGACATTTTCTGAACAGTGCATAAGATAGGCCTTTGAACTGAAGCGAGTCGCGGACGAATTTTGTGGTTGAAGTGACCTTCGCCTACTGGGCTGCTGGGAGCGCTGAGATATTGTAGGCATCATTTGTGTTATGTTTGGATGCATAAGCAATCTGCGGTTAAAGGCTGGCCAGCCAATATTCGGTATAATTGTGTGATGTAAGTCATTTTTAGCGTACGCCAGTTTGTTTAGATGCCATCAACTAGTTGCATTATTCTTAAATACCATTCATAGCGCGTATGCCCATTGATGTTTGTATGACGTTCAGCTGGAAATCATAAATGTTGAGTGAATTCACCTGTGTATCATGCCCACTCTATTAGAAGAGCCAGATTATGACATCACGGGCGCTCGATTACAACATCTCACCGAGGATAATTAGCGCTCAGAAAAATGCGCTGAGTAAGTGGGTCAGCTTTCGTCGGTGAGTACCACTCTGTTTTTAGTATATGTACTGTATGAGGTCGATTATGATTCATTATTTGTTGTGTTGTTTAGGTAATGTTTGGAGGTGTGCCATTCCCTCAATTCCGAGAACCTGATCTTCTTGTTAATGAAATGTTAACAAGGAGGAGGGAACATTTCTCGTGACATCGGAACATTTCTCGTGACATAACAAAAGGAGATGAGCAAGGGAATATGATACAAGTTGCGGCTAGTTGCTCATTAGGAATATTCTGATTCCAATCATTAGAGTGACTCATCCCAAGACGTGATGATCGAGGATACTGAGCGAAATAATTAATTCCCAATCCATACTTTTGAGGAAAATCTGATAAATTTGCCATACAATATAAAAATTCTAATACACACACGTTGAGTTACCTAACATTCACTTAGGGGAACCATTTCCAAAAAACTGAAACTTTTTTTCTATTGGACTTACGTCTATGAAAATTTGCAGACCACTAGATCTCCACATTTGTAACAACTTTTGTTTAAGAAAAATTTTTCCCCGGGGTATAGAAAATTAATTATTTAAAAAAAAAAATTTTATATATACATTTATTATTCATTATTACTTCAAAATTTACAAAGCTAGAGCAATGCGGTTTGTTGCATTTGAAAGTCAAACTTGTGCTCTATCTAATTTACCAGAGAATTTTTTGATTTTATTTCATTCAAAATTTATATGAATTTTTTTGTAAAGGTCAGGGCAAAAGTTATACTTTTAGGGTAAAAAAGTCTACGGAAAGCTTTACAGAAAGTTTTTGGAAAAACCCTCTGGTAAATTAGATAGAGCATCCATTTCACTTTCAAATGCAACAAACCGCATTGCTCT
Source organism: Morinoia aosen (assembly GCA_030386875.1). Taxonomy (NCBI): domain Eukaryota; kingdom Metazoa; phylum Arthropoda; class Malacostraca; order Amphipoda; family Talitridae; genus Morinoia; species Morinoia aosen. The sequence goes on from CM059557.1 coordinate 74,992,725, forward strand.
AGCTTTGTAAACTTCGGAGTAATAATGACAAACGTCTTGAAAACTTAGTTTTTTTATAAGACCTATTTTTAAAGAAAAAAATGCTTCTCCTCCTACAGTTTTAGAGCTACAGTGATGATTTTGGTATCATTGGATGCAGAAAAACAAGGGCTTTACAATGTATTGAGAAGTTTTTCAGAATTCATTCTTGTTTCAAAGTTATAACGTCATAATTTTGAATTTTCTTGATAATATTTTGATTTTTTGTCTTTTTAATTTTTTTAAAATTTTATATTGGAAATTTGAGGAAAAGCATTCAAGTTTTTGGAATGTCCACGTTATTCTGCATCCAATGATACCAAAATCATTACTGTAGCTCAAAAACTATCAGAGAAAAAGCATTTAGAAACCCCCCCCCCAAATGTCGTTTTCTATGATTTCCCATTTTCTTTTCAAGAAAATCGCATTTTGTCATAAATGATAAATGATTCTAAATTGCATTTCCTATTAGTATACCAAATTTCATTGCTCTAAATTCAATGATAAAAAAAATATTCGGATGGGGAATGCTTACCTTGAGGAATATGAATGATGAAATATATATATATAATAAATAAAAAATAAAATTTACAATTTGAGCATTTTTTTTTTTTTTCACGTTTTTCTGCATGCAATGATACCAAAATCATCACTGTAGCTCAAAAACTGTAGGAGGAGAAGCATATAGAAAACCCCCCCCAAAATGTCGTTTTCTATGATTTCCCATTTTCTTTTCAAGAAAATCGCATTTTGTCATAGAAGATAAATGATTCTGAATTGCATTTCCAATCAGTATACCAAATTTCATTGCTCTAGGTTCAAAAATGGAAAAAAAGGTCCGCAAGGGGGATTTTCTCCCCCTCCCGGGGGAGACGTTAGCTCTGGGATACGTTCCTGATATTTTTACAGACATTCGGGGACATATCTCCAACTCATTTAAAGCAATAAAAAAAAAATCGGGAGAATCAACTTTTGGACTGCAGATGCCCCAAAATGCTTCCCTTAGTGGAAAACTTTTTTCATTTTGCAGTTAGTTTTATTCTTTTATTTCAGTCGGAGACTAGTGTTCAATAGCACGTCTGAAGTGAAGATACACACTATTATATTGTCTCAATTTTCTTATAGTAAACATTTTAGAACCCTTCACAAAACCATTGTTTAACCATTGGATAAAGACCTTATCAAATTTATGTGTTTACACGCTTAGAGTAATGAGAAGAGATGCACTTCAAAGGCAAAATTAACGAACATAATACGTTTGATTACCTACTATTATTAGGACAAACCAATGAATGTCATGCGCTCGTAAGCAATCTTACGTGAGGATTAAGGGTTATCCAAGCACCACTCAATCCCATCATTAAACAACTAATTCGTGAATCTAGATAATTCACGACCAAAATATCACTTCTAATCATTTTTGAAATAGCTGAACTCAATACTAGCATGAATTTTTTTCCTACAGAGCTAAAAATATTCTTTACTTTTTCATGTAGTTTGCAAATAATAATCAATTCCCTGAGAACGAAGTCTGTTTCAGGCCAACATCCTAAATAGCATAAATACAATGCTTAATCTATAAGCCATTATATCATATCATTGAGACTTCTTCCTTTAGTTTCCTGGTATTTTTATTTCGAAGCTCATTGTCTAAATGCAACATTATCAAAATTAAGAAAAGCGCAAACTGCTATGAATCTAGGAGTAATTTTCTCCAAAATTCTGTTAACCAACCTGATCGAAATAACTTTTCTCATTCTGAAAGACCAAAACAAGCTATCGTAGATTACTCTTTTTCATTTGAGCTAATTTCGCAAAAAGTAATCATCCCTCATTTTGTGCTCCTATGTAAGGTACAACACAAATCACATCGCTGAAGAGAACGAACTTGATTTGTTTTTGCCGCTGCTGCAAATTGGAGACATTGAATCATAAATCAAATCCCAACAGAACCTGACCCAGCCCCAGCTTTGACATTTGTTTTATGGGGCAGCATAAATCTGCGTAAGTTTGCTCACGCGTGCTATTACTTCCTACTCGCTAACTGATTAAGACGCGCATTCTTAAGAATCTATCTATCAGCTCATTGTCATATCAATCCGCAAAGGGCGCTTGTTTGAAGTCATATAATCTTCTACTTCGTGCTTTGTATACGTTCAAACTGCGTAAAATCGAAGAAACTAAGCGTTGGACGTTCAACACACCAATGTGTCATCTTTTAGCGAAGTCGTATTATTATATAAAAACAGAAATATCAAGGAGGGTAAAAACATCTTTCAAGAAATCATCTTTGTTTAAAAAGTAAAGCTTTCGAGTACTACTACACTCATCATCAGTATCTGAAACGGAAAAGAAAAACAAACTTTACATCAGGAATTATAAGAGCACACATGTTAGTGAACAAAACTTAATTAAGAACTTGAAGAGGAACAGATGAATCAGTTGCGTTTAGTGTTGGTTTAATCTGATGAATGAGGATGCTTTCTAATAATCTTATATCTTGTCTACTACTGTGCCCTATAATTTCAAAGTTATTCTGATTGATTGGGTGACTAGCTAAATGTGCATGATCTCTGATACTACTGTGTAATGTTTGGTTGGTAGCTCTACCAGTACGTACGGACATGTCCTTATGCTCTGCTATGCGCGTTACTAAGTGGCGAGTGGTCTCTCCACAATATGTGGCATTACACTGGCTACATGTATATTTATAAACGACGCAACTTTGTAGAGACTTAGGCATCCTAGCAGTAAACCGGAAGAAACTACCAACACTAAAGCCATTGCGAAAAATAATTCTTGGATTGAGCTGTGGGTAATATTTGGACAATATTAATTTTAATTCCTTCATAACATAGCGATTTAATGCATTTGACATATAGTTAACGGATATATATATAAAAAATTTCTGCACATCATAATTTGGCATCTTATCCTTGCGGTTACATTCAATGGTTGCACGGAAAATATTTTCCACGACAGAGAGCGGGAAACAGTTGCGGCAAAAATAAGAAGGCAAAAACTCAAGTCGGGCTGAAAAAGCGTCATACGTTGAACAGATTTTAAAAGCTCTATTTTCAAGACCAGAAACAAGGTTGTACTTAAAGTTAACATTTATTGCACTATTAAACTTCATTCCCAGACCAGTATTGGTTAATTTGTGATAAACACTTGTTTTGAAAGAATTTTCACACTTTTCAATACAGACATCCAAGAAGTTGAGCCTATTTCCCGTTTCCTTTTCATGGGTAAACTTTATAGACGGATGTTTGCTGTTCAAGTAGTTTAGAAACAAAGTAATATGGTCGACATCACGAAACAAAAGAAAAGTATCGTCGACATACCTCCTATAATATACTGGTTTAAAAGCATCAGGACAATCATTCAACTACAGCTGTTCGTAGTGCGAGAGGAAAATATTAGCCAGAGTCGGTGAAACGCATCCTCCCATGGGAGCACCATCCTTTTGCGAATACAAGTTTCCATCACTCGCCACTTAGTAACGCGCATAGCAGAGCATAAGGGCATGTCCGTACGTACTGGTAGAGCTACCAAACAAACATTACATAGTAGTATCAGAGATCATGCACATTTAGCTAGTCACCCAATCAATCAGAATAACTTTGAAATTATAGGGCACAGTAGTAGACAAGATATAAGAATATTAGAAAGCATCCTCATTCATCAGATTAAACCAACACTAAACGCAACTGATTCATCTGTTCCTCTTCAAGTTCTTAATTAAGTTTTGTTTACTAACATGTGTGCTCTTATAATTCCTGATGTAAAGTTTGTTTTTCTTTTCCGTTTCAGATACTGATGATGAGTGTAGTAGTACTCGAAAGCTTTACTTTTTAAACAAAGATGATTTCTTGAAAGATGTTTTTACCCTCCTTGATATTTCTGTTTTTATGTAGATTACGTTTCCCTAGAGGTAAATCAGTACGTATTGTTATAGTTTCACTATAACTGCTCTACGCCGTGTTTAAATAAGCGTTTCGAAGTAGGGTTTGCCTGGCCTAGCAACCATCATCTTCTCGAAAAAATCCGACATCGAAAAATATATTCTCGTCAATAAGCGCAGCAAGTGCCGGTTTCTACAGACTTCGCCCAACCATCGCATCAAGTCGTTGAAACGTCGACAAGCATCGTTTAGCCAGCGAGTACCAGCCACGTCACCAAGCGTCCTATTGCTAGAAACTTCCATTTCTATTTGTATTTCAACTCCTTCCTTAGACACTTAGGATCTTATTCATTCTACATAAATTACTTGTTAATCAATTGTAAAGTGATCCATTCTAATTATCTTACGACACTTGCCATTTCCGATGAATAATTAGTGTAAAGCTTCGTTATTCTGAACACGTATGTTCTCAAACGGAACAGAGACGTGCAAAGCTACCCCTTGAGGGTGTGGGCAAGCCATGGAGCCATGGGGCAAGCGGCATTACCGTGCCAGCGCTCATGGGAGTAAGACGTGATTAGTAGCCTCGAAGCCTCGCTGCTCTCGCGGGCAAGCGAGGGCTGTTTATATAAGTCGTGTTTGACTCATTAACCGCCAATCGGTAATCTAATGGCAGCTAAATACACATGTTTATTCCACATTATCATCCATTTCCATGTTATTTCACGTGTAGATTTAGTTCCTATACCTAGGATGTATGCGTTAGATTCACTTAATGTACTAGATAATTTGTTTCGCTAACTGATCCGGTAACGAGGCCTCACCTCGATATGAGCTAATCATAACGTCAATAGGTGAATTCCTGTAAATGCGGCATTATGATTAAATCTGATTAACTGAAGTTAACGTAATTACCGAGACTCAATAGCACCATTGACATTCATGGATTCTTTTAAAAAGCTATATAATGTGTATCATCTTACTGTCCAATGATTGTGCCATCCATTATGAATCTAAAGACGTCACCACTTTAATAGTTTAATAGTAAATTGTTTTAATTGGAAACCTGATTATTTACCTTTCTGTCATTTGAAATGTCCTATTTGTCGATAATTGAAAAATTAAGATTCTATCACGATGGAAATCTATCCTCAGAAAATATAAGACTGTGGCGAATAGAAAAATATAACGACCATAACGAAATGTCAGCACCGATGTGGGATAGGAACAAGCGCTCATTCCAAATGACATGGCATCGGTTGGATCAAAATAGAGCGACCATTTCAGTATGTGTATTCGCGTGCGCTTACCGAGTTTTGTTTCTTCGTCTCCTGCATGTTGTCCTGTTACGAAAATTAAACACTCTTCGCAAGGGTTATAGTGTGACCTCCATGTCGGCTGCCGAGCTGCCCCAAATGTGGAAGACCTGAAACCTGTCTCGTTGCTTCTTATTTTCCCTCGTAAGTTTCAAGGCGCCGTGCACTCGGCAACAGCGGCGAGGAGATCTGACGCCGCTCGTCGTTTATCAAGAAGTGGCTCGGTTTGCTTAGCTTGGCGCTGTCATATTTGCCGTCACAAGCAATGAATTTCTTTCTGACCAAGTTATGAATGCAGGTGTGTTTTTTCAGCCTAGATCTGATGTCAACAAAATTATAATGGACAGATTGCAAAAGTTAAGCTTAGTTTGATAAGTAAACAAGCTGTTACTTGGGTTGCTGTGCAAGTAGAGGAAGATTTCAGACTAGACTTGACATTTCTTGAACATTTCTTGAAGGAAGCCAATCAATTTTAGACACAACTTTTAAACTTCTACTAACGTATGCGTTTTCGCTGAAAAAAATCACTTCTACGCCTTTTCAAACAACTTCTGCGGACTACCAGAAGAAAACTTAGAAAGAAAGGAAAAAAAGAAGAAAGAAAAACAATTTATTTCCAATGTAGATGGTAAAGAAGTACCATCATTGATTTTTAAAATATCTTAAAGCTAATACACTTAGATAATACAAACACACGAGTATTGTAATACCCATGCCACTAGTCAAAAAGAAATGATTGAGGGTAAGGTAATAATAATCTTGTTTAATCTACATTAGATGATACAGGTAATGATAATTGTAAGAGAACGCAATTTCATGGACGATGCATTTTCATTGTGGGGTGAGAAACTTTTGACAGTTTACATATACATAACATAAAACTTCGCAATTCTTGACGCCAGGAAATAATATATGAATCGCTTGTTTCGGCCGATTGTTCAAAAATATCATTTCAAAGAAGCATGAAAAAAATATATGTATAAGCATGAGGATCACGAAAATTACAATTTTTGTATTTCCAACTAAAGAATTTGAACATAACGGTCATTATTTGATAAGCATTTAATTTAAGTATAAATGAATGATCACACAACGAATTTATAGTTTTTTTACAAGGATGCTTTACAATAATAAAGAGATGACGAGTTAGGTATTGTCCCAAGTTGAGAGTGAAACAGAAGAAAAGGACCAGTATCTTTAGTTAAAATGCCAGTTGTCAGCGTGTTACACATACATGCATGCACATACATACCTACGCATATACATGCATACGCCCAACACGCACACATGCATAAATACATACCTATGCATCTAGGCAATCGCAATACATGTATATGCGTTTAACAGAGATGCTGTGCGATGTACTGAAATATAGGATAATGACCAAAGGAAGTTCGTGACAACTTTTTCAGTAGGTGTTGCTGCTTACAATTTCTAAGGGAACACCGAAGCAATTTTTAATTAAATGTTGTAGCGAAAAGACCATTGGTTGATGAGCGTCTTATTTGTCATATGTGGGTGATCGTGGAACAAAATTATTTGTACATATTTTTTTATAAATGCTTTACAATAATGAAGTGAAATGAAGTATTACGTAGTGACACATTCACTCATCTACGTACACATAGCGTGCACACGCACTCATATACACAAGCAAGCATGTTCGTAAATATCAGCATAAACTAGTCAGTATAAACCAGCATTCCAATCGAGGGACTCGGAGAAAATATCTTTTGTCATGGCATGAATTTTATGAAATTTCAGTACTAAAAGTAGTGGCACAAAACAGTCTACCTGAGTCAGAAACATGAAAACGATTGTTCTACAACGGTTCCCAAGTACAGAAAATCCTACGTGAGGTTGTAGTAATGTACTCTAGAGCGTACGAGATGGTATGATAATATGCACTACACTAGCTTAACAAGAACATTTTTAGACGTGAATAAGAAAGAAAACATGAATGCTCTATAAGGGTTTCATATTAGAAAAAAATCACATTATTTATGTAATATGGTGCAGAATGTCTGCAATTGATAAACACACACACACATAGGTATACCCATGACGGTCTACTTTGATGCTTGCACAAAAACGGAGAGGAAAGACATAAAATGCATCCTTCGGCTGGTTTATCTAGTCCAGTACACACATATACAAGTAAGCATGTTTGCAAAGTTTGCGAATTCCAGCGTATAGGCGATCAAATCATTATACCTACGCATACCTAAAAACTGTTGTGTAACGTCCTGAATCATAAAACAACGAGCTAGGGAGATTATTCAGCATTGGAGATACCAGGCAAATGAGATTCGTCAATACTTATTCAGTATGTTCTGTAACTAAGAATTTATTTTTGAGACACAAGATGACGAGTTATTTTGGCTTTGAATTCTCTCAGTCTTTGAGGGATTTTAATCCTCAGGGGAAGTTTGTTCCACAGTAAGGCGCCAGATATGGACAGAGCCTTCTGCCCTAAGTGAAATGAACGATAGTTGACTAAGACATTATTGTTTATGTTCGGCTTATGGTTGGTTACAGTGGGTGGATGGAAACGCACTATCTCAGCGTTGCTCTGAGGAAGTTATAACGACGAGAATACGTATTGGGTCCTCTGCATGAGGAGCCTTTCTTGGATAGGAATCCAGCCTAGTTTATTAAGGAGAGGTGTTACGTGATCACTTCTTTTGAAATTACCGTTGCATACCACCTTGACTGCAAAGTTCATGTACTTTTGTAAGTCCTTTTGAAGGTATTGAGGTAAGTCTCCCCATACTAGTTTGCAGTAGTCAATGCGCCAGAACACTAGGGATTGAATGGCTAATAATCTGGATTTTTCGTCTAGCATACTCTTTATGCGATGAAAATTTCCATCTAGATTTCTATCTTAACCAAAAAATTTTAGTTTAGTTTCAATGCACAGTATTTTATGCGCAGACTTCTGATATATTCTTCTGTGTTGGGGCGGAGTGTCGGAAAAAAAAGCTTGTTTTTGATGAATAAATATTGCAAAAGATTTGGTGAAGATGGCTGGTGTGATTGAGCTTGAGTGGACCAATAACAGTAAATGGTAAATGTGTAGCACTAAGTAGACTTTAGGAGACTTTGTTGAATTTTCGCGAACTAACCTGAACTAACCTAACATATGTAAATAGATTAACTCCGTTATAATTGAATTTCCATGGAAAAACTCTACTTGTGCTATCGTGAAAAATACGTACACTGGGTGGTTGCTTAAAATGTACACCTTTTAAAATTCCCATAACTTTTTAAATGAATTGAAATTCATAGAAGGCTCTAACATAGAATGTCCGAAATGACAGAGTTCAATATTTTCTTACGTTTATGGTATACCCTCCAAATAAACATCAAGGATGTAGGAGAGAAGATTATTGTAACAAGCAAACATGGCACAACTGGCTCATCAACAACGCAAGTTTATCATCGAAGAAATAACAAAAATTGGATCCATTATCGGTACTCGAGAGAAAATTCGGTAAATGTTCAGGAGAGGAGCATAATCGATTTCCCACTTTTCGGTGCCTAAACATAGCTAATTAGATGTAAATAAACAATATTTCTTCTATCCACTTTCCGTCTGAAATGAATATTTAGCGAGTTATAGCGGTAGGTTTAGGACAGCGTCCCTCTTATGAATCCATGTTTTTGAGATTTCTTGAGAAACTGGGATTTTTGCTGCTATAAGAAGTGTAAGAGGTCAGGTACATCCTGTGAAAAAAATGAGACTCGTACGTTCACTCGTTCGCCCGCTACGGGGGCTTAAAGAATGGGGGGAGGGGAGAGGGAAGTGGTATTTTATCATGTTACACCTCCCTCATGGCACTCTCTTCACGGCGCAAAGTTGCTATGTCATCTCCTATGTCTCTGGATTCTTCTATAATGATTTCAGGGGTCTAACTTGAACCAAAAATTTAAAAAAAAATTTTATTTGAATTGTTTATGTTTCTTTGTTTTGCTTATAATGTAAACAATGGTTTTTGGGGTTTCAAAATGCTCCTCCTCCTACAGTTTTTAAGCTACAGTGATGATTTTGGTATCATTGGATGTGGGAAGACACGGGCTTTTATGGAAGCTAAAATTCGTTTCCTCAAATCCATTTTTAATATGAAAAAGTGTAAAAATTGGAAAAAAACCTGTTTCGAAAATGTGCAGCTTTATGACGTCATAACTTATGAACAATAAATAATTTTGGAATAAATTTCACCTTCCATAAAAGCCAGTGTTTTTCCGCATCCAATGATACCAAAACCATCACTGTAGCTCCAAAACTGTAGGAGGAGAAGAGTTTTGAAAACCCCCCTCAAATTTCGTTTTCTTCGATTTCCCATTTTCTTTCAAAGAAAATCGAACTTTTGCTCTAGGCAAAAACGATTCCAAATTCAATTTCCTATCAGTACACCTCATTTCATTGTTCTAGGTTCAATAATGAAGAAAAAAGTCCGTATGGGGGACGCTGTCCTTAGTTTCGGTTGAGTACGTTTGGGTACTTTGTAATTTATTATTTGCCGGCTCCGCGGAACCTGCGGAGCCTGAACTCACTTCAAGGATCTTTTAGTTAATAACACAATAAAAATTGTCACCCAAAAATAACGAATTATATGGGTATGTTCACTTTCGTCTTAGATGGCGGGAACTCGTTAGATCATTCGAGTGCGTCGGAAGGGAGCATCCATTGCAGTGTTGCCATACGACGCACTCGATGAATTACTTCCCGCTTCAAACACTAGAGTTGCGGGTAGCTAATTTACCGCTATAACTCGTTAAATATTCATTTCACACGGAAAGTGTATGGAGAAAACTTGTTATTTCGATCTAATTAACTTTGTTTAGGCACCGAAAAGTGAAAAATCGATTATGGTCCTCTCCTGAACATTTAACGAAAATTCTTCTTGGAATACCAATTCAAACCTAACAAAATAACGATTCAGAAGAACTTGAAAAAGTGGCAATCCCAGTTCATTGTAAGAAACCTTAAATAAAGGAATATATTGAAGAAAAGTTTCTGAACGCAGAGTGAAAAATTTTAAGACACTGAATTGAACGACTTGCATTTTGAATCATAGGTTCAGTAAAGTAAAATAAATATGAAGAATTAACTCTTTTTCTTCAATAATACCAGATGTATTTCCCTATCCTTCTATGAAAAAGGTTGTAGTAATTTTGAAAGGTATGCATTTTTAGCTAGGGTAATTCATCAAATATCGAACTGAACTGATTATCGAACAACTTTGGAAATATGCGCGTAATAAATTTAGCAAGTATCCAAACTTGCTCAGTGCCAGTGATCTTACATCTAAAACTCCTATTTTAGTGATAAAAACTCATTTCTGTGAGCTGCAAACTGCTACCAGCGGTTGCGAACGCATTTTCTGTACGACCCTCACAAATTGGTCGAATTTTTTCACTGGAAAAATCTTACGCACCTCGGGAAAATTGCGACGGTTTAATTGTTGTTGGGTCACCGTCAACCTCCCGTCATAACTAGAGAGTAGTGTTGTCATATGATGTTCTGTTGCTGTATTTTTTTCTTTTCCGCCAAAAACTTGATAATTATTCCATGTTCGACATTCAGTTCCTTTTTCATGTCAGTATTAAATACTGAACAAAGGTGTTCGAATCAAAATTCCTTAAAAATCATGAATTTATGCCTTGAACAAGGCTTTTCGATTCTTAATTCTTTTAAATAACTGAATCGATCTACTGAACGCCTGTTTTATTTTATTAAAATATTGTATTAACGCTTGATAATAACATTGAATAGTTGAAGATGGGAATTCTGGTGAGGGGCTACCAATCAGCTGCTGGTGTTCCAAGGCCCTCAAGATCATCAATGATTCGTCTGGCTACATTTACTGATGATCAATCCCTTGCCAAGAAAATTGATGCAAGCATCAATAATAATTCATTGACGAGTGCTTTACACTCTACTCCAAAAAAGGTCACACAGGTTGATGATCACAATGATGGTTCAACAAACACTGCAAATGAAACATCGACATCATATTCAAATTTTGATAACTTTCCATTCAAATGCATCTTGAAAATAAGTAATGAGACAGTTATTTCAAACAAACAAACAAAACAAACATCGGCATCTTTGGGATGCTTTATTTCCAATCAAGCCTGATACAAATGATCTTAAGCATTGGTTTTTCAAATGTCTTATAACTAACACTATATATAGGACACCATGACGGTTCCTCCGTAAAGCCGGTACCCATTTCCGACACCTGGGTCGAGTGGGGTATTGTGCTTGAGCTTTCCCTTATACCCAACGGGGAAAATCGCAGCGCCAGCGCCGGGATACGAACCCGCGACTCCAACATACAAGTCCGATCCCTTAACCGCTGTGCCACGGCGAGCATTTCCAAGAAAAGCCAGTGCACCAAAGAAAAAAAAGAATGAAAGAAAAACGTTTATTTTCCAAGTGACCACATGAGATACATGTCAACATATTGGGTTTTAAAAAGTTTCTTAATATAGGACGTCCTAAAACAAAAGTTCCATACGAGGAGTACTAATTGACAAACCATCAGAGGTGTACAAATAGAAAAGCCATATGAGGCATAATAATTGACAAACTATACGAGGTGTACTAATAGACAAACTATCAGAGGTGTACAAACAGATAGACCATACGAGGCATATTAATGGACAAAATATACGAGGCGTACTAATAGACAAACCATACGTGGCGTGCTATAGTCTAACAAATGTTCCATACGAGGAGAACTAATTGACAAACCATCCTGTTCGAATCAAAATTCTTGTTCGATTCATGTTCGATATTGATGAAATTATGTTATTAAAGAATTCGATTTTTAGAACAATAAATAAATTCCAACAACCTACGTTGTCTTTAAAGCGACATCTCAGAACAAGAAAGCAACTGTTCAAGAATAATCTTGAGGCCAGCAACAGTTATTCAGAGCAAAAGTTACCGATTTATGAAGGTTGTTTCTAGACACACGTGGTTTCTGTTCGATATTTGATGAATTACCCTACCACCCTGTAGAAAGCGAATTCCCAATTAATAAGCTTTTTTTCTGCTTCATAATTTCCTCGAGGATTTGATGAAAACATTTAAAAAAATCCAATGACGAGTGTATCTGGCACTCAGAAGAATCAAACTCAATTATTGACGTACAACCTTACGTTGTTCAAGAAATAGACCCTCATGAGCAGCATCTATTTTCCAACTTTAGAACCTTGATAAAAGTATAAAAGTCCTTGAACTGTTGATTTTGATAATATATACATATTATTCGCTGTTACAAGTAATTGAAGTTCTCCAACCATGTTAGGGACCCTTCCCCAATTGTGGGCTGATGAGAATATTGCATATCCGTTTTTTGGGGTCTTTATAAGTTTAGTTTTAAATTTTTCATACGGACTTGACCTAAAGTGTCTCAACCAAACAAGCCTTCGGTCAGGCGACGCATGGGGTTGTAGAATCCATTATGCAATAGTTCCACAATAGCCTCATGTTTTCTTTCAAGTGTTGGCCGGTGTCATGGCGAAAAATAGACGAGTTGCCCCCCTTAGCTCGGTGTGCCTACGCTGAAGGTGCGCCCGAGCATTGAGTTTAGTTAGCCCATATTCAATAGTATTGTATTTAAATATCCAAACAATAGTTTGATTGCCAAGCTGAGTTGCATAACTATTTTGCATAGAATTTTACGTGTTGTTACCGTGTTATGCAGTTGCTCATGTTTGGACGCACTATTTTTATGAAAAAATAATAGATAACTGTTTTTGCTGAAATATATTCGTGTTTTTTAAAGGCACTGTAATGAGATTCGTCATTAAAAATCTTAAATCCTAAAGTGAAAAAAGTTGGCGCTCTCCCTTTTTATACAGGTCTAAGTCCTAAGAGACACCTCGCCTTAAAAGGGGCTTAAGGAACCTTTTTGGGAGGACGAAGTAATCTAAATAGGTTTGTCGCAAAGGAAGATAACTGTCGTAGTAATCAGGGACTACCCTGAAAAACTCAGGCCGAGGTCATACGGCGTAGACAGTTGTTCGTCTTCCTAACGGTGCCGCCGTAGCTCAGCACAAACAGAGATTTATTTCGGTTGCTCTATCTGACATCCTCCACGAACCTCAGAAAGGGTAGCTGTGCGGAAAAGCAAGCGCCCCGAAAAAGTAGCTGCATAGAAGACAGCCCCTTTCTCGAACCCACACGTCGACCGCCGACGGTATCGACACCTACCAAGCCTAACTTAGCGTAAACTGATTTGTTGAACCTTTTTTACAATTGAAATTTGTTACCTAGGGTTCGAAGTTCTTTCCCGTAATTTTGTTTACATGATATTTCATTTAGTCATAATTTTATTTTCAGTCGGGCTATTTTTCCTGGAATTACTCAGGAATATTGAACTTTTTCTTACAAACACACCAGGAATGAAAATAAATCGGATAAAAACTTTTTGTACTATATTCAGTCAACGGACGTGTGGGCCTTCAAAAAAACGCTGGAAATTTGACGGATCCTAATGTTCAAGTGAACGGAAAGAGTAACCTTAACGATTGTCTGTAAATATGTGTTTATATACTTTCCGGTCGGACTATTTTATAATGCTTTCCCTAAACGGTGAGACTGCTGTATAGACAAAGTTTCCATAACTGCGATGAGCTGACCCCACAAAGCCACGTGAATGCTGTCATATCACATTGTTACTTAATGAAAAATGTCAAATGTACAGAAATATTTAAATAAACCTGTCCACGCAGAGGAAGAATAATCTTTTTACGAAAACTTAGGTATATTCGTGTACTTAGTAGAATGTGCGTTGCTAGAGGCCTAAGGCCCATTTCAATCTTCATAACCATGACCAGAAAGTTTAAACGACAATAAATCCTACAAGTTAGCGGTCCCAAGAATTTTCAGAATACGAAAAACCCAAATAAAGATATTCTTGAATTCTAAAGCTAAAAATTGACGCCCACGTCTTGACAGATTTGCGCAGCAAGACCCACGCAGCGCAGCAACATGAGCATCAAGGCAAGTGGTTACGCCGTAGCGTGTGTAAGTTTCACGAAATGTTCGTTCCTACTGTAAGAGAGACTCACTAAAGGAATCTTAATCCTTAAAACAGGAACAGCTATTAAGGTTGTTAGGAAGAATTTACACAGAAAAAGAAGAGAGGACATGGTGGAGAGGTAAATGAGCCTCTTCGACCTTCTTGAAGATGAAACCGACTTGTGAAAAATACGTGGTATTTTCAAGAGACGCCGTTGAATTTCATGATAATGCGTAAGTGAACGCGCAAAACAAGTACAGCTAAGAAAAGTTGCATCACTATAAAAAAGTTTCCCAAATTTGCAACCAAGAGTTAATAGACGCGCAGAAGCCGATGAAAAATGTGGATTAGCTGAACATGCGCTCCTACTCTATGTGATCAAAAGTATCCGGAAAACTAGTTGAAAATGACTTAGCAGTTCATCGCCCCCTCCATCGGCAATGCTGGTCTACCCTTAGCATTGATGACAGCTTCCACTCTCGCAGACATACTTTCAATCAGGTACTGGGATGTTTCTTGGGGAATGGCAGCCCATTCTTCACGGAGTGCTGCACTGAGGAGAAGTATCGATGTAGGTCGGTGAGGACTGGCACGAAGTCGGCGTTCCAAAACATCCCAAAGTTGCTCGATGGAATTCAAGTTAAGACTCTGTGCCAGCCAGTCCATTACAAGGACGTTATTGTCGTGTAACTACTCCGCCACAGGCCGTGCAGTATGAACAGGTGTTCGATAGTGTTGAGAAATGCAATCGCCATCCCCGAATTGCTCTTCAACAGTGGGTAGCATGAAGGAGCTGAAAACATCAATGTAGACCTGTGCTGTGATATTGCCATGCAAAACAACGAGGGGTGCAAGCCCCCTCCATGAAAAACACGACCACACCATAACACCACCGCCTCCGAATTTTACTGTTGGCACTACACACGTTGACAGATGACGAGATGACGTTCACCGGGCATTCGCTATTCCCACACCCTGCCATCGGATCGCCATATTGTGTAACGTGATTCGTAACTCCACACCACATTTTTCCACTGTTCAATCGTCCAATGTTTACGCTCCTTACACCAAGCGAGGCGTCGTTTTCATTAGACTTCTGACACAAGTGACACCACTACACCTGACAACGTTCGAAGTCCGTGAGTTCCACGGAGCGCCCCATTCTGCTCTCACGATGACTAATGACTGCTGAAGCCGCTGATATGGAGTACCTGGCAGTAGGTAGCAGCACAATACATCCGAAATCAAAAACGAATGTTTTAGGGGGTGCCTCGATACTTTTGATCGTAAACAAACAGGCACCCTGCTAGCTGATAGGTTTCGTTGCGGATAACTGATAATTGTGAATAGAAACATTGAAATTCATTTCGAGGCAGGTAATGTAAATGCGATAAGTTCTATCGACAATATTCAGTTTGCGTTGAAAAGTAACTCAGATGGAAAAATGTAAACAATACCGCCAGTGTGCTAAGGTTAGATACATTTGTGCAACATGTGCACGTGGCTCTATGATGTCGGATGAATAATCTAGTCCACATTTGAATCTCTACACACGTGTCCTGGCCTAACCCTCAAACGAACCTTTGCTCGCCTGGATCCTATCTTAAACAACGCTCTGCTGCTCTTCCACTTTCACTGCTTGAGAAACCCAGAAAAGTTTGCAGAGGGTAATTTCTGTGTAGTAATTACGCATACCGTTATGAACACCGACACAGTTAACAGTTTAAATTGGTCAGGAATCCACAGTCCCAGAGCGTACCTACAATGGAATGAGTGGTCCGATGCCTCCGACATGTCGCTTTAGTTTAGATTGGTCAGGACTCCACAGTCCCAGAGCGTACCTACAATGGAATGAGTGGTCCGATGCCTCCGACATGTCGCTTTTGTTTAGATTGGTCAGGACTCCACAGTCCCAGAGCGTACCTACAATGGAATAAGTGGTCCGATGCCTCCGACATGTCGCGGCGGGCTGAGTGTCACTAGCTCTGCCGTCTCCAGAAGCCCTCGCGCTGCTGCGACGACATTTCATCAATCAGCAAAGCAAATTCAGCCATGTTGACGCTCAGCGTGGCGAAATAAACCCGCCCTGGCACCGACTCTGGGTCAGAATTACATACCTAAGTATTTGGACCCTGAATGTGCATGCAATGTGAGCCCAGTTTATAACATCTTAAGAGTACCTGTACTTTATCGTAAAGTATTAGTTAAGGCGTACAGTGACACCAGTTACCTTCGTCGATCTACCACAGCTCGGTATTGTTCCTTATTATTCAGAACTGCTCATTATTCAGTAAAGATAAATTCTATTCTGTAACTTGGTGTAGTTCTGTGGCACCGAGTGCGACTTAGAATATTATTATAGCTCAGTGAACTTAAATATTATAACTCTGTATAATTAATTAGTCGTAGTATGTCGATTTTGTCATTACTCTTTTCTTTGCTCGCCATAGCACAAGTGGCTAGGGGTTCTGCCGCCGTGCGGTAGACCCGGGATCGATTCTCGGCGCTGGCGGTGGCGATTTTCTCTGTTGGGTATAGGAGAAAAATTCCAAGCACAATACCCCCACTCCACCCAGGTGTCTGAAATGGGTACCGGTCTTGACCGGGGGAAAGCGTCATGGCGTCCTGGCGTTAGTTATAAGGCATTTGAAAATCCAAGGTACAAGGTGATATGTATCAGGCTTGATTGGAAATAAAGCATCCGTAGATGCCTTCATTATTTTTTATTCATTATTTTTTTTTTAATTTTGTGGTCGCATAGAAGTTTATTTTCTCTTTGTTTCCACTGTCACTAACTGTCGAGATTGTTTATCCTAATTTTGTTCTGCTATAAATTTCGAACATGGAATCCTTAAAAGATACGGCTCATCAATACATAGTCCTTCGCCCAATTAGGCATTGCGAACTTGAAGACTGAAGGCTAGAATTTTCCCTGACAACTGGATTACCGTAATCGGTGCACCAGTCTTTTAATTCACGCAGTAAAATTTAACAGTGAACGTATCACTTGTTTTGTCTTGTCCATGTATTATTCACAGGAATTACTTGAAGAAAGGCGTTAACTATGCAATAGAAGTGTACCAACTACTTGCAATATTAATGAGCAAGTTTTTATGCTGCACAACTTGAGTTTCAAGAAGTTAACGAAATTAAATAATGCCTAAGTGTTCAATATGAGACCTACTTACCACTTTTGACGTTAAATAATTAGTAATCTATTTATTATTCTTCATTCTTGGAATAGTGAGAATTTAATTTTACTCCTTGTATCCCAGATTTAAATTCATATTGAAAAATACTTCAAATGCAAATGAGTTTTCTCGCCAAGATTTCATCTCTTGACAGCTTTAAAGCAAGCAAAAAATAGTTCGGTAAGTTATTATTCCAGAAGAATGAACATATATTTACATCTGGCAAGTACTTAAGTTTCACTTCCTTCGAAGCTCATGAAATTCTAGCCAGAACCAAAAAAATACATGTGTAATTGTAGAAGTCCTAATATGACTGCTAAGCATGGTTAGATATTATGCACGAAGACTTTGAAAGTTACAAGTTTGAGTTCAACTTAATGTTTTTCACAGTAAGATGGTAACCATGGGGTACCTTTAGCCTATACCTCATGGAAGCGTTCCATCACTTAAAATACTGTTGATCCCAGCTAGGAAAGCACACATCACAAATATTTACACATAGAACACATAGAATACAAACCTTTAGTCACCCCACTACTGTTTTTGAAATGTCGCTTCAACGAAACAATGCTCTGCGATCCAGTGCGTCTGCTTCTCAAAACAGTTTATTTAAGAATGACCTATTTAAGCTCTTCCTGTTGTCTTCCACAATATGAGTCGAAGTTCCTCTTCGGAAATGCCTTTCTTCCCTCGGAAGTGAGGGGCCAAATCTGCCTCGTAATGCGCCATCTAGTTCACTTCCGCCTGCCCTTGTATTTGTAAGGCTTGATTAGCATATTCAAATGCTTTTACTGTTTTTATTTAATGCGACAGTTGAATAAAATGCTCAACGTTGCATATTGAAAAAATACCGAAAAACGAACACGAATAATGAAATGATCGAAAAGTTAATTCTTATGATGTGCATTTTTAAATTGGTGTTATGACACAAGATGGTGGCTTAGGATGTCTTATGGTTGAGCAAAACTGCGCGATACCCGCAGGATATTTGCGCTATAGGCTCTACAGCCGACAAAGTGAACAATTCCTCAGCCACCACGATGCGGCGCTTACAGCAGCGCGAACTGCGAACTGCCGCCTGCCAGCGGTATTCCGAAAAAATTGTCATACTATTTAGTCTTGTTTTATAGTAGTGTCAAATAAACAGCCATAGGTTTAGCTGTTCTGAAACCTATCTAAATGTATTTTGAATTATTTTGGCGTCAACTCCAGGATTCAAATTTTGAAATTACTGAGTTTTGGTATAACACTCTTAGTTATTGGTCACATGTTTCAAGAGGAAGGCTTGATAAATGAAGGATTTGTCCTTAATATTCACCATAATGCTTACTGTTTTTTTAGATCCTCCTAGAGGAATATTCAATCCTATGGCCAATTCACGAAATGTACATTTTATTAACGTTAAAAACTTTTTCTTCATTGACCCTAAATACTTGAACAACAGCAAAAAATAGGCTTTTCTCCCTGTGCTAGATGATGTGCTGGGAAAGGTAGCAGAGTTCAAATCGTACGAATAAATGATTTAGATGTATAATTCGTGAAATAAACTTAGGTGATGTAACGCTGCCGGTATAGGAATAATTTTTACTTAGTCGAACGTCTAAACATCGGGCGGCTAATATCTGGGCTCTTTTTCAACTCAATTTTTATGTGGTTGAATGCTCATTCAGTGACAGAAAAAATCTAATAAGTAATCGAAAACAAAAAAATGAATACCTTGCTGTGAACTACAAAATTTGAGCAATTTTCAAGGGCTTCATTACGACCGGCTGCAAGCGGCCGTCGCTTCTGCAGTTTTTGGCAGAGCGCTCAATTTCTTGCTCAACTTATGCATCGCCCATTAGACTTGCGCCTCACTACAATGCCTTATGCCTCACTTAACTGCCTTCTGCATCGACTAGTTGACTTTGTCTCGCATAGTTGGAGGGGCTATTGTCCGAATCACTAACATTTATCTTAGTTTTTTAAGTACTTGGACAAAGAGGACATACTTAGAGATGATTTTTCTTCTTTTTGTATCCTAAAAAGTAGAATTTTCGTTGGGATGCATACTCAACTCGTAACATTGCAAATGAGTTGTTAATAAAAATGAGAGAAAAATACTAGAAGTTTCAGATCTTTATCCTTGAAAATCGCATTGCATAAAATATGTCTGCGAAAAGAGTGTTTCAAATATAAACCCATTGTCTAGTCCGAACAAACACTAGGATGTTTGACTTCATATTCTCGCTATATTTCCGGAACTGCATCACTTCCGTCGTAAACTGACATCCATAGCCCAGTATATTTACTGTAATTGGCCGTGGGATGTGCTCTTTTCTCCAAAGACTCACTTTTTTGTTACTGGATTCGGACCAGTGGTAATTTGTTACTAGAGGTTTAGAACACCATGGGATAGTAGTATTTATGCATATGTCCGCACGATTAACTCCTGGCACTACGTTCAACTGAGTGCCCAGTCATTTTCCATTTCACTGCAATGTAACCCACAGTACTTAAAGAAACATGCAATTTCTGAGAAATATTCCGACGTCTCATTTTTGTAGTGCGCACAGTAATTCGTCAATTTTTCATATCGAACGAGAACTCCCTATGTTTGGGCATCTTGAACTTTTTTAGGTATGCTTTCAACCGAAAACTATCCCTATAATCTCATTACAAACTTACATGTATATTACTTTTTAGCAAAAGCTTCTGGCACACCCGTATTTAGCTGGTGAAACTTGCAGCAATCACATCTTTGGGCTTCTTGTGGAAAGAAGCCTAAATAAGTTTTTATTATTTATTATCTGCGTTGTTCCTTAATTATGTTCGTTAAATATCGATCATATTTTCGATGCTCAGCGGGATATGTGTGGATACGATTGTTTACGTATAACGTAAGTTCTATGGTTTTATTTTTCCAGAAGCTATTCATAAATGAGTTTCTTGAGCTGTTCAAATACGTATTTCACTTCACTTGACGCATTAGTATTTTCATGACTATGACCCCTATCTATTTGTTCAGGTACACAAGTGGTCATTCATGTAAATCTTTGGTCTTGGTTGAAATGTCATTAACCTACCAACGCTGATCTAACGGTCTTTATTGACACTCATTGAGCCTGCCACAGTTTCCACACCTCTTAGTCAAACTTGATGGGTACCTTTGTTTCCATACTCAAAAGAGATTTTGTCATTGTCTGTATGAAGGTTCTTTCTACTGTGGTCGATTTCTTTCATAGAACTGCGTCTAAAATATTGTCCGTAAGAATTTTGCGCGATTTATTATGTTAAAATCCAAATGTTTAATGTTAGATCACGTACGATCATAGTTCCTGCACGATCATGTTCCAGCAATGGAACTTTCGGTGTTAAACCTATGTTGTGTCGAAAATAGTCCTAACCAGCTTTATTCAGAGTGCAAATTTTTATTTTTTGTGTAATTTACCATGAAAAAGAATGAAATATGATTTACAGTTCAACATCTTTATTGCTCAAAAATATATTCAGAAATGAAATTGAATTTGAAAACTGAAGGGCTGCTAGAACGAGTCCCTCTCGTAATTTCTAAATAAACGTTTGCTTGCTCTACTAGGTATTGAGTGGGGCGCAAAACATCCGTTAATGAAAGTTTTAATTAACTCCGTACTATTTTGAGTTCTTTTGAATTTTAAATGCGGTCACTAGCGTCTTGTAATGATGAGTCATGTATGTACTTAACACTAGTTACCGGGGGAAAAAATAATTAATTTATTTTCGCTTTATCCGCCAAGTTAGTGTTCATTATTTCGTCATTGTATACCTGCTATTTTTTCATATTATGTTTACCTTTCTTGAAAATGAAAATTTTCGTGTTCAATTTCACTTTTCTTTCAAAATTTAACAATCAATACCAAATACGGGTCATTGTCCCGCCATGTCCGAAATATTATTATTGTACAACGGAAACATTTAAATGAACATCAATGAGTGTGCGTGAATGTAAAAATCGTGGAGGCCAATAGATTAAGTGAGCATTGATTTGTTGAAGCCTTGTGTGAGAGGCAAAGTATATATAAGGTGAGTGGTAAGAGCAGCGAGCTGACCATGCGGCGCTGGTGGCTGCGGCCTTCGCATTGGGTGCTGAGGTGCGACAGAGACACGGCGGCGTGCGGCTGCCAACTCCCCAGCGAGGAATGCGTCTCTCGTGCCTCAAACAAACCAACACTGCTCTCTAGTGAGCGTTCTCTTCCCATATCAACGAAGGTTAATCTACATCCTTGCGAGAGATGTGTGACGAACTGTTAGTTAGTGTTGGCCGCTCTGTCTTTCGATCAGCCGCAGTTTCAACACCTTGTAAATCTTGCGAAATCCCCGTTACACAAGCGCCTTCGTAGCTTATGTTGCTTACGTGATCGTGCCGCAAGTTACGAAACTGTCGCTCAGCGCCCGACTGTACCACAGCGTCACTCTTGAACAATGTTACCCTCTTTTTCATCATGTTGTTACGTATGAATACACTATCATATCCGAATTTTGTTGTTTATTTCTCATTGAAAATATAAATCTAATAACGAATAACGAGTAAATATCTAAACAACAAATAAATGAAATGCTCAAGAACGCTGACCATAAATTTTTGATAGTTGGGTGGAGATAACATAAAACTATGTTAAAACAATCTTTGTTAAAACAATTTTTCTCCACATACCTACCAATCTAAATTAACTAAGATGCAAGAAAATCATACATTTCACTTTCTTGATTAATTCTAAAATTAAAAATGTCAACAATTCTAATAATTCTAATATTAACAATCAACAATGCAAACAATGTCAACAATTTAACCTTTCGCTCGCATTTAAACTACGTAAACAATTATAAATACAAATTGACGTTAATCCTCCGATGTTTAGCAGTGGTAGAATAATTAGATAAATAACGAAACACTGCCTTCGGAGGACATTAGTTAGGCATTTGGCACACAGGCGCCAAATAATTCAGATTCTCAAATAATTCACGAGGCCGTAGCAGTACAGCTGGTAACATAATCCCTTTTAAGTTAACTTTGAAGAATTTAAAAAGCAGAGCACGGAGAAGGATGCTGCGTAACCAAGTCGACTTAGACGAACGCGCTCTACGATGACATGAATTGTTTAAAATCCGGTCCCATGGACTTGTCCAACCCACAAATCTGCAGATCAAGCGCCTGTTCAATTCAAGACACCTTAAATTATTGACCCTCATAGTTCATGCCCAGTCTTTCGGTGAGCGTCACCTTGCACGGCCGAGTCCAACTTGAGCATCACGATAAAAGAACACCGGACAAACTGGTCTCGATGATGTGCTAGCGTGTGCCACTTCTACAGAAACATACGAGCGTACACACCATTAAAAAATGTAGGCTCTATACATTGACAACGTTTAATTGACACTAGGCTAAAAAATTACCAAAATTTTTTCAATTTAACTTTTGCTATTATGTAATGAACTGCTAACAATTATCAAACCGACATCTATTTCTTTCATTTTGATGAACGTTAATTGTTTGGTTTTCAGGTGATGTTGCAGATATTATTAGATCTTTATTAAGGATAGAATAGAAAAAATATCGGACATGATTTTGTAATTAAACCGGCACTCTGCCATTAAAAACTCAAAACTTGTAACTATAATCAAACGAAGAGGCCAGTAGCTGGTTTCTGTGCTAATTTATATTTTTTATGCCCTATGTTTAACTGTTATGCAACGAGTGAATTCCTTCGCGTACTTTTTATCATTCAATGCGACGATTGTTTCTTTATCATCTTACTTGAAATTGGTCTTTTTTGGCTTTTTCTCGACTTGTTGATTCTTTCGTCACTGTAGACTGAACACGATACCTCAAACGTTAGAGCCTACCATAACAACATCCAATGAGACTTTCGCGTACTGTACGTTGCAATTGAAATGATGCACTACATTGTGGAATGATACACCAGAGCTACTCGATGTATCAAACATAGAAATTAATTGACGTATTTAAAGGTCATACAGGGATTTATTACTTATAGAGATAGCTACGTATCAAGGTTTACCTTCTTCAGGGGTCTTGGCCATTGAGTCAATAATAACAGTTAGTTGGCATGTCTCCAGTACAAGCAAAACTGTAATTGTGAATCAGTTGAACAGAGCCTCGCGCTGTCACACGCGTCCCGACAACTGATTTAGTTATTAAACGTTGAATATATGAAAGAAAAAAAATTTGTTACTGCTTTGGGGAAACGTCTAACGATTAACTGAAAATTCAATTATTTTTTGAGAGTTGATTGAAATAGATTTTGATGCACTTTACATTTCTCAGAATTAGTAAAGACCACATTTTTGACAAGTACAAGTTACAGCATTGGTATTTCAGGATCGGAAAGGACAAACGTTTTCCGAAGTAAAGTACGTTTGTAATAGATCAATTCACGTGATTACCGTAAGCTATTTCAGTGAATTCACGAGTCCTCTACACGACGACAGTGCGAAAAAGATTTTACGTACAATTTTTTAACCTAAACTGCATCTTCATGAGCAATATTTTCAAACAGATCTGAATGTTAGCATCTCTGTTTTAAGATAGACTGTTCTCAGGAGCGGTTTTTTAGAAGTGTTGCTAACTAGTGTAATACATCACAAAACCTGGAAGAAGTTCCCCTAGCCAACATACGAAAATTCCAGCATTGGTGGACATGAGAATTTTCTACATTTGTTATTTTTATCTTCCACATGTCTTGTATCGTTGATACATTGGACTTAATTATAGTATACTCGTAATCTTCGTATTATTTGCTAGTGTACCAAGATACTTGTATTCGGTGGGGAAGTGCAATTGTTAAAATGATAATATTATAGTAGTTATGATGTAAAAAAGCTACGTGTTAATTGCACTTGTGCACCTGCATAAACAGCTGTTTATAAGGGCGGAGAGGGATTTGGTCTCAAGGCTGTCAATGGCTCAACAGCTCTATTTAGTCTGAGGTGTTACGCGGTGAGAAGGAGCAATGACTTGCAGACACTTATCCTTCTTAATTTTTGCTGTGAAATTTTTTGCTGCCGCTTTATGTACTCTCATGCTTTTTTTTTGAGGTATGAAAAATTTTACCAATTATTTGATAGTAGAATCTGAGTTGTTGTGAAAAAAAACTTATATTTATAAACAAGTTATCAGATTCTTGTGAACTATTTTTGTGAAATGAATTCTCACTAAAGAATAAAATAGCATTCAACTAATTTTAAAACACTGTAACAACTGCGCCTTAGAACACTGCGCCGTTGTTTTCTTAGAGTCTCGTTGTTCAAGCAGTTACCGAAATTTTGTTTAATCATTCCTAAATCATTCCTCTCGTTGTTCAAGCAGTTACCGAAATTTTGTTTAATCATTCCTAAATCATTCCTCTCGTTGTTCAAGCAGTTACCGAAATTTTGTTTAATCATTCCTATATAGCTATGCGAGATGATGTTTCAAGTTATTTCGAATTAGATACTTCACAATTGAAATTGTTCTACTGAGCACTAGGTTGCAAAAATATTTCATACTAATGTCGGTAGTGTAACTGCTAAATACCAGCCATGCCTCTAACAACATAGTGGAAGGATTTACCGAGCGGTTGAAGAAAACACGTGGCCTGAGTTGCAGCGGGTGGACGATGCTTTATTAGTCTACTCTACAGAACGAGAACGAGTAAATTAACATAACTCGATCAACGGGAAATTTTAGAAAAAATAGAGTAAGGCATACATATTAGTGGTCTGATGGGTGAGTATATATTCGAAAGGCAGCTCTGTTCAACATTAGAAATCAAACGGATAAGCTATCGACAGAAAGTTTTGATTTTATAGTGAAGCGGATAAAATTTGATCATACATGTGTACCAAATACGCCAAAAAATGTTATTGTTTAAATTTGAAAATCTTTTGTTTGACTTTGCATAATAGTTTATTCCTTAAATTTGAACAACAACATTTTGTAACTGGAACGCCGCGCAAGTTTCACTTACTGGAGTTTTAATGCACATGATTTACTTTCAGATACCGTTTCACATTGTTCCATTTTTAATTAAACGATAAAGAGAAAAGACTGCTTATAATAAAAAAAGCATTCAATGAAATTCTTCCCATACATTATGGTGAAGGGTAAAAATTCTAATTGGTTTCATTATGCTGCAAACTTAAAATCGGATTGCAATTGAAATTTTTTGTTCAGTGGGAAA
This sequence comes from Morinoia aosen, assembly GCA_030386875.1. Lineage (NCBI taxonomy): Eukaryota > Metazoa > Arthropoda > Malacostraca > Amphipoda > Talitridae > Morinoia > Morinoia aosen. The sequence continues at coordinate 75,018,393 of CM059557.1, forward strand.
TGAAATACATTAGTCAATTTATACCCGTAGTCCGTTCGAGCCTCAACAATTTTATTCATTTTCGTTGTCAGTGGAATCCAAACATTTAGTGTCTTTTTACTTTCTGATATTTTCATTTCAAAGTAGTAAAATCGTCGTCCATGTATTGCGCCGAATATGAATCACATGGACATATGAAATGTATCACATGGATGCCTCATGCTCTGATGCCTCATGAACACTGGTGCGAGCATTTTCCATCACGATTTCAATCTGAATTTTGTCAGATATGTATGTAGATATGTTGAAGGGAATTTTCTCTTGTAATATTTCACTACATCACACGTAAAGTATATTTCAAGCTTTCTTTTGTTTTCCTTAATTTTTACCACGGAAAGATTTCAACTGTTCAGCAATCGAAATAAAACTAACACGGGTGCTTCATACTACTTACACTTTTAGACCAGCAGAATGGGATGATACTAAATAACAATATAAAAACAATGGTTGAATCATGATAATGAAAGTAATAATAATGATAATAGTAGTAGTAATAAAAGCCATGATGCGAATAGTGGTGGAATGGAAAATGCAACGAGACATTTCTGTATTTTTCAATGTCTCAATGTTTTTCTTTGAGTGCTGTAGTTTTATTTCTTCACTATCCAAAAGAAATATTAAGGTAAAGTATGATAGCATTGTTATGAAATCGTGGAATTCTGCCAAATATTATTTTTGTCCGTACTAAGGTCCGTCAGTAATTTACGAAAGCTGTGAGCGGCTGTCTTTTTTTTATCGCTTGAGAACAGTGAATGCAGAAGTTGGCGGGTTGTCCCTGCGTGGCAGTGTTGCCAAACGGCGGTGTGGGATAAGCACGCAGTCAGTTGGCGGATTGTCCCAGTGTTGAGGGGAAGCAAAACGAAGTAAGCGCATTAAGACACGGAGTTTTGTTCAAGGACTGCGCTCTCGCTACTATTTCGTGAGCTCTTTTAATGCAAAGATTTTCAGTTCGATAAGCATTTGAAAAAGTCATGGTTGTAGATGTAGTTTTGCTACACCATTGCCGTCTACTTTCGTCGTACTTAAGGAAGTTATCCTGCATTTCACCCATGACGCTATCTTGTGTTGCGAAAAACGATTTGGATTGTGTAGAGTATTTGAGCTGTGACGATAACTTTTTCCACAGCAACAATTTTTACCAGTAAGTGTGATGCGCTTAAGTTAATATGACGCACGTTTGCATGAAGTGAGCGAATAAAATTAGTGTGGAAGAAATTCTCAGGCAACCAGAAATTTCAGACAAACTTTAGTATTGAAGTGACAACAATTTATTACTCTAATTAATCTATTAACTTTATGAAATAATTGCTTAACGCACAACTATTGCAGTTTGTTCTATTATAAATTATCCTAAAGAGGACGGAGAGAACGAGTTAATCAGTAACATTTAAGCTAACCTGGATATTTTTGCACCTGCAAGCGGTGACAGCACCAGATGTGGTAGGGATATTAATTAGCCGCATTCTGTGGAGCAAATGGCAGAACTTCAACTGCTGGAGTGTTCTTCTCTTGTGACATATTGAAATTGTGAACCTTTTTGCCTTCGTTTGTACGAAAACCTGTCCAAAATGTTGAGCTCTTCCATGTCACATGCATGAACATGGCACTTAATTGAGTACTGTCCTTTTCCCAATCAGAAATCTATTCTACTATACAAAACGAAACATTACAAAATTATTAAAGTATTAGATCGAATTTGAAATCTGGAATGTTTTTAGTCTGTAAAAGTTTCCTCAGTTTCATTTTTAAGACCTTTTCTCACAAGCTGGCGAAGTTTAATAATTTTGCAAAGAGACGAGACATTTTAGTGCGATTTGTAATGAATGATAAGCGATTCATTGATGAGGAAAAATTATTAGGAGATACTCATTCCTCAAACGTACGAATGAATGATTTGTGGTGCTACTGTGGCGTGAGGCCTATAGCCGCCATACATCGCCTACCCAGGTGCAGTTTGAGATTTAGAAATTGTTTATTGCTGCATAAAATGTATGGAAATAGGTAATTGAATCAAGAATATACTGAGACTGAGCAGCTATCCATTCTATGATTATTCACGCTATCAATTTTTACTAAGTCGTCGCACGTTGAACATCTCGAGTGAACGTCTCGTGCGAACGAGATTTACCGGTACGAGGTACATCGAAGATGGGCCTCTGTCGCTCTGCAAATCCAGGCTCAATGAACCAGCCAGTGTTCTTGTCTCCAACTATTACCTCAAAGTTTGTACTGGCAAAAAAATTAAAATGGATGTTAAATACATAATCTTTCAAGAAAATCCTACTCGATTTATCAGAGACGATTGTCGAAATCACCACTGATTTGTACGGTTGAGGCACTAGTATCCTAACAAATTATATCATCGGCGCTATTTTATTTTCACCCAAATATTTAAGTAGCTTAAGGCATCAGTAGATTCCTTATATATTCAGCTTTTCTGATTGAATAATTATGTTCTTGAAATGGTAATTTTGTTCAGTGGTAAGGGTAATAATAAACAGTGATAACAAAAGTGAAAAGTAATAGTAATAAAGTGTGTTACGAGTGCAGCAAATTTTAATTCATTAGTTCGTCAAACATTTCTGCATTCATGCCGAGAAAAAGTCAACGGATGAAACATAATTAATTAGCTATTGGAAGTATAGTTCCTATGTTCTATCTGATATCCATGCCTCGCCTACCTCAATTATTCCACATTATAAAAATAAGCTATTGAATTTCTTTGAAGGGAATAAGCCAAACTGTTGACTTCTATAGGTTTCATAGGAATTATGAAGTTTCTTCAAGCGTGTTTGCGTGCAGATATCTTCTCTCCAGCGACAGTTCTTCGTATCTATATCGGAAACTCGTAATTTGAAGCTCGTATACGTTCTCATGCAGTCATCGAATACTAAAATAGTGTTATCAGTTTTTCCTTCTATGAATATAAATCACACATTTCCTAGCTTGGAATCTGTGATGAAGAAACGTTTATGCGAAGAAAAATGTTTAATAATTTTCGTTAGATAACAAAGAGTGAGCGATCGGAAATTTAAATTCATTTTTTTTTTGTTAACTATCTCGTTCTACTGGAGTATGGAATGAATTGTGCGAATACAGGGTGATCGGCACTAAGTACAACAAACTTTAAAAATAGGTTGGGACCGTTGAAATATAAACACTCTTTTACTCAATAATCGTTAAGCCAAAAATTCTTCGTTAAAGAGTTACGAGGACTTTAAAGGAAATTTTTATCTGATTTTTGAGTGCTCCATTACATCAACGAATAAAATTTCATTGTTTCCATTTAACATTTCATCGCCTGCGAAGGTATTAACGACAACGGAAGGATTACCCATGCCCAATTGGGAGATATCCGCTAGCTTACGTTGTTGCAAATGGGAATTTTAGGGAGGCTCTATGAATATACGCTTTAAGATATCCCAATATAGACCTGTTCCATCGCATCAAACGTTCTTAGCCATGCTGAAATATCAAGGAGGAAATTGTAGCAGATATAGAGATCCAGACCTGAAGGAAGAATTATATATTGGAACATTTTCGAAATAATCCAAATGCACTGATAAAAAATTTGTCACGAAACCGACACACTTTTGTGCATCCACTTGTCACAAAACCCTCACACAAAAGTGTAACAGAAATTTATAACATGAATCGAGGCATTGGGGCACGCTTATGTGTGTGATAGGCATTTTTGTGTGCCATGCGACACATAAGTGTGTCAACCATGACTTACTTCGCGTGAGTCGGCACTATTTTACATGTGTTTCACTTCTCAGGCTGGCCTGTGAAAATACGTAATGTCTGACCATCTCTAAGAGTTTCAAGAAAAAAGCAATAATCTTAAGATAAGATTTAACACGTTTCCTGCGATTCGCACCCACGAGTGGTCACCGAGGGGATTTTCATAATGCTGCTGACCTGCAGTTACCAACTCAATTTTTGTAAATAATGAAAGCTAAATGAAAGCACGACCCAGTTAATCTTTGCTATTTTCAAAATTGCTTATTACAGCTCACTTTAAATATGAATTGAATACTGAGCCTCAGTTTAACCCAATGCGAGAAACATTTTAACTAGAATATTATATTCCTTTCCTTTCCAAGTTTCAAAGATTGCCCATTACAAAAAAAAACCGTTCACCATCTGAAATGTCAGTATGTGATACAACTTTCCCAATCGCTCGAATATGTGGTCAATTATAATGTTCCCAGATGTACAAATATTTCACTGAGTAACGGTTTGACACACGCAAGTCGAAGAACCTTGGTTTCCATCGAAAGTCTTATTCACAGACGAAGTATCATTCTCTTGGGAAGGAATAGTTTAACATCCGAAATATGCACTTGTGTTCTGATATTAATCCACATGTTACTTCACAAGGTAAAGATCAAGTTAGATTTACTTTAAATGTTCTGCGGATATACTTGGCGAACATCTCATTAGGGCCACATACATAATGCCAGAAACGGTAAATATCAAGCAGTTATCGGATTAGTTTCTAATGAAATAGCGCTGGAGTTGTTATTATTCCCGGAGCCGACATTAGAGTAATGGAGTTCCAACACGATGGTGCTCCGGCACATGCCGTAGTTGCGTTTAGGCAGTTATTGGTTACCCGATATCCAAATTGCTGAATTGGCCATGGCGGCCCCATCATATGGCCACTGTCTCCTGATGTTTCTACTCTAGATTTCTACTTCTGGGACATTATAACAGTTTGGTGTATGAAACACCAATTCATTCCGAAGAAGACATCATCGATAGAATTGTTGAAGCCCGCATACGGATTCGGGAAACTCCTGGTGTCTTCGATTGCATCCTAACAGATGAGCATTGTGTTAAACATCTTTCGTTAACCCCTAACCTAATTTAACATTTTTCTTGTGGTCGTAATTATGTATTAAGGTTGTTATTCCATTTCTTGTGGTCATATTTGAAATTCTTTCCTAGCTTCTACATTTCATTCACCTGCCACTCTCAAGGAACGATTTTTCTCCAACAAATTTCATATGTCAATTCATTGTAACTTTTCATTGAATAATTTTTAAAATCACGGCAATCGAGTAAAACTTTTAATTTCAATGGTCCCAACCTTATGTTAATGTTTGTTTAACAACGGGCCGGTCATTATGCTAATTTTTAGCATGACCATTGTGTCTGACTAAATATAAATGCATAAATATTGTACTTTGTTTTTGCAAAAATAAAAGTTCGAACAACATTCACGGGAAAATATTCCTGTTTTATACATTTGGCTGTACAGTAAATTTGCTCATAGTCGCCCTCATGAATAAAAAATGGTATTTCAATTTAATTTCAATATTCAATTAATTTTCAATATTTCAATTGGTTAAATGAATAAGTAAAGGAATGCAAATATGAATGAATAAGTAAAGGAGTACAAATACTATAAAGTAACTTTTCGACCTTGAAATCATTGGAGGACAAAATCTTCCCTTTATATTTTCAAGGAATAAAATAGTATTCAGCGAAGAGGGAAAATAGCCTCAAACTGAGTTAGAGTTGTTAAAAATGTGATGCTGAAAAGTATGTTTAACGGTGACACTGGGAACTGTGAACTGCATCAATGTATTTGACACAATTATTACTCAATCAAAAATAATTTTCCCTGCACGGAAACTATTATCTTTTTCCATGAGACTAACACAAAAAGAGTTTACGCCCGAATTGTTTGAAGGTCGAAGACTTAAACTCGAAGTTGATCTCTTTAATGCGATGTTGAGTCAATCTAATGCCTTGAGATTTATTGAAAGCTTCTGGTAGGTCCCAAGAACACTCTAAAACGTTAATTCAGGTGTGTAAAATTAAAAGTCGAGTTCTGTCTACCTACTGCATACTTTCACTAAAATAAAAAAAGAAAAAAGAACATGTCGCTTTAGTATAGGGAGTAAAATACCGCACTCCTGCTGGTGAAAACAAGTGTTGCAGTCTCGCAAGCGGAGGACGATGGTGCAGTCTCGCGAATTGGGATAAATGTCAGTCACTCAAGTGGAGGCCAATGTTGCAGCCTCGCAAGCGAAAGAGGAAGGCGCGGTCTCACAGGTGGAGGCACTCAGAGATCACAGTAAAATCCGCGAGCGAAGATAGCGCACGGAAGATTGAAATTCTACGCATTTATTGCGACCGTTCTTGCGTAAGAAGATTACAATAAAACGAGACATTCTTTACGTTGATCTCTCGTATTGCGAGGGTATCAAATCTGCATAAATATTTGATACACGCGAGCTTTTTGACTTGTATTTGCAACCATATAACTTAAATTAAATTATTTCACCATTAACCTGCAGCTCTTTATAACAAGTTTGCATTCGTCTATAATGTATAGTTAAAAGGAATAGAATTTTAATCATATTTTGCTAATTATTTTCTATAACTAACTTGAATGAGTAGAATCGCGCGACCCCTAGTCCAAAATTTATTTGAATTCATTAGCATGGCACATCCCTCATTCTAGCTGTGATACGAAAAATTCGACGACCTGATCATGTTTTTCGCAGGACGGGACACTAAAACATTCCTGTACCAAGATGATGTTATGTGTAGAACTTTTGCAGGTAAAATCAATCACGATAAGAATTATATTTCAGCATTTTTTTATATCATTCTACAGGATTCATTTGAAATTTTAAAATATAGATCATGGTCATGTTATCATATCAGTTTAATTAATCTGTGCTATTTACAGGCTTTCCCAGAATTATTTGAAAATGTTTAATTTAAATCATTGTTGAGGGCTTATTGTTTAAATACTTGAGTGTGATTGGATCTTGAAACAATTTCAAAATTTATTGACAATGTTTGAAAAATAGACTTATGCCTTCATCTTTATCAAGACTAGAGCAGCATAAAATATTTATAAGTTTTTGAACGTCTAATCGTTGTATATGAAGTTTAGCAAATCACTAAAGGAAGCACCCAGCTCCAGACCTAGCTTCCAGAAAGGGTCTGGAGCTAATGAAAGTTAGAATTCTGTTAGTTTGCGAGAGTTTGAAGCTCGCATGATGAGAAAGTTTCAACCCATACATAATGATTCATCATTAATAAAAATGACGCTACTTTTGCTGGGCAAGACGACATTCAAGTCAGTATCATTAGTTCTTGTTTGTCACAGTACGTCATTACTCCATAGGCATTTCATTATAGCTTTTGTCTGCATAAACAATTTCGAAAGAAATGTTGGAAATGCTTGAAAGAGTTAGAGTAACAGACTGTACCCTGGAAATATTTTTACGGTGATGCACCCTACGCAGTAAATCTGAATACAAATTTTTTAAATAGTGCAAAGAATAAATTGTTTGATTTTGTCGATGGTGCAGGTATAAGCGGCGTTTCCGAGCACATTTTGTGAAAGAGCGATCATTAGCCTTCCTATTTCTGAAATTATTATATATCATCACGAGAGGAAAACATTGACAGCAAGTCTGGGGACTAAAAATTGTTCAACTGGCGCCAATAATGAAAATATCCTCGCTCGATGCTGTCGGCGTTTCCCAGTAACAAACACATTAATTTTGCACGCAAGTCCCCGACAGCTCGGAATAAATCGGGCGCGCCAGACTGTCGGTTACGATCATTTTGCCTGTCGACGTCCAGAAATGTTACGGAGGAAATCTCAATATTATCATTGGATGCGCCCTGCAGCGCTGCTTGCTCTTTTCTTTATTTTGCTGCTTCCACTGTGTGCTCATCGCGATGCAGGGGGTGACTGAGGAGGTTCTGAAGGGCATTTATGTTGTGGCGGGAAAACTGTTTTCCGAACATTTATTTTTGCCGGTTTTCTAATAGGTATTCGGTTGAGTTTGTGCACTTTGATCTTCCTATGATTTCGTGATTTCGTTCAACAATTTCTAACACATAATTATCTGTGCATGAGAAATAGCACGCACTATCATGTTGCGTCTGAAGCTGGACTCGAGTTTTTAACACCAGCATATAAGTCTTCAAGACAGCAGGGAAAGCGTAATTTGAGTCATTACGAGTTCCGGTGATCAATGAAGCAAGATTTCATACGGCACGTGAGGAAAATTAAGAAAAATGGTATTTGGAAGTCAACGAAACGATTGCCCGAGTAAATCAAAACACGTCCTTAGTCTCCGCATCTCGATGACTTGCAGCTCACGTGGAGCGTGTGGTCGTGTCTATTTGCCCAATAACTTATTTGATCTACGCATTTATGGACTCCTGAGAGTCAAAATTATTTACTCGTAAGCTGCTCTGATATCGAAAATCATACGAAGAAAAACTCACTTACTTCATTATGAAATATATTTTCTTACCTTGACCGAAATATTTTGAGCTCCAATATCCAGCGGTCTATTGTCTCCTCCTCGGCTCGAGACCTTGACATGAGCATGTGTGCCTTGTTCAATTACACGTTCGAGCATTGTATCAATTTTGTCGACGACCGTGTTCAATTAAAGGTTTGATGCAGGGAAACCGGGACTCATTTTGAAGAAGCCATTTTTAAGTTCTAAAATTAACGAAGCTACCGTGACTGCAACGGATGAGAACGTACTGTAGAGAATAAGCATTTCCTTTCCGAGTTCACAATACCTTATAGACAATCAAGGAGAAAGAAAAATGTGCTCCTGAGTACAGCACGGAACAGGTGCGTTCGATTTGATTCAATTTATATCTGTTGCTGTTCCTTCAAATTTTGTTTGGTCATTCGTGGAATAAGCCAATAACAATCTTCGGCAAAAGCTGTTCTCTGACCTCGGGCTCTCCCCTATGTTCAGGTTTGTAAAAGTTCTCCTCGGGATCAACTGGCGTTATTTTCTTAAACGTGACCTAATTCCGCTCAGTATCAGTTCCTAACAGCAGTGGAATTTCGAATCATGAGTTTATTTTAAACCTGAACAAATCGATTGTTCGCAACGTTGAGCAAATGGGTATGGAAGAGAAGCTTCCCTGAGCAGAAACGCACATCTATTTAAAATAGACTGCCTGATATATAAATTTAGCAGGTATGACCAATTAAAGAGTTTGGCTGAAAGGAATGGAAATGCAACGTCAAAGGACAATAATTTATGATTGATTGCAAAAATTTAATTGTGTTTTGACATTTTTCTAACCGGCTAGGCCTCAGTTCCCAGATGAAAAATTAAAAAAAAAAACATTTCACCTCATTTATGCGTTTACAACATTCAAAGGAAATTTTAAGCTTTAGCCGCTTGAACGATTCATTAACCTAAATGCAATAATTTCTATATGGGTATTTAGAGACATGGAAGCTGCTTTACGTCATTTAATACGCATTCAGCCGTGAAATTTCGACCCTCATCGACGCAGTATTTGGTGGGACGACCTACATGCATCACAAAGCGCTACAGCACTGCAAGAAAAACTGCTCTATCTACACTTGTCTCTTGCTAAGATTTGCGGTCTGGATCATCAAGATGAACATTGGCCTTTAAAATATTGTGAGCAGGGGTAAATTTCTTCCTCTCTAGTTTGGGTTCAAATTTGTCTCGACGTTTATTTCAATTCAACAGAATTGCTTTGCCCTAAGAACCAGACACTGCTCGAGAACTAGGTCCTCTATCGCTTGTGTAAGCAGTTGCGTTGCAATGCTTTAAAAAACTATTAAGTGGGCCTGAGAATTTTAAGCTCCCAATTATATATAAAATAACAAAGAAAGTCGCTTTTAACTTTAACATTCTAATTACGACTGTCTAATACTAAAAAAAGAACGTTTCGACCCATAAGGTCATTTTTTTCGACCCGTCCGTTTTTCCATGGCATATAGTATATGTTCATCATTTTCCTCTTTTCAAGAAGAATATGATTTTTTGAAATATTTTTTTAAATGCAATGGTTTCCCCTGCTGACTCATTGATTCAGCTATTTAAAATTTATTGAATAACAAATTTTACAGCAAGCCGAATTCAAACTTAGCCAATAAAAAGCCTTTTTACCTCACATTACCATTTTTTGGGGCACAAATCATGCTATTATCTAAACACTTCTTGCATATTCATTTCAAAATTATATATGTCAGTACGTTTAAAATATAATCTTATTTCAACTATAAAGATAAAACTCCCAAAGGTATGCTCTCGTCTCTTGTCTTCAAATATTGTTGCGCACGTTGCTGCTTCTGAGTAGGTGGGCTCAACTATACGGGCCCTCAGTATTCGCATTGCGGAGCATGCTGGTAGGAGTTTTAGAACAGGCCTCCTTCTCTCTATCCCATCCCATTCTGCCATCCGTTCTCATGCAGAGAAATACGATCTTCCAGTGCGCTTAAACGACATTAAAGTAATTGCATCTACATCTGGTATTATTAATCTTCGTATTTTAGAATCCTTGTATATTTTATCGACAAAACCAGTTTTGAATGATAGTCAGTCCGCTTTCCCCCTTCAGCTTGTTTAGGTTGTATATGTTGGTTTTTAGTATGATGCTATTTTTTTTCTCATCGTGTAACTTTTTGCTTGAAATTTGAATGGATTTTGTGATTTTCTACCGACATGAGTTGAAAATGACCTTACGGGTCGAAACGTTCTTCTTTTAGTATTAGACTGTCTTAATAAGAATGTTAAACTTAAAAGCGACTTTCTTTACCATTTTATTTACAATTGGGATTTGCAAGAAGCAAAGCATAAATATTCAAGCACCCATAATTTGATGGTCCTTTTCTCTCTCCTGACAAATAACTTCAGTTCTAATGAGTTAAATTTTTATTTTGCGTTTCATGCGGTTGATTGAGAAAAAAGGCTGCAAAAATTTCGCACAACTTCATAGGCACAGCTCTATCCCACTTTAACACCGCCTGCATTGCTCTTCTGCGTTTTCAGTACACAAGAAAATTGAGATAAGTTTAAAGTATACAGTATGTTCGTTAGCGGATTACTTTTTCCCCATCAATCGATAGAGATGATCATCGTCTTCGTCCCAGTATGTTTTTTTTCACGTTGAGTGACTCGCGTTTCCTTGAAGAAATCAACAAAAGCAAACTGACCGAAAAACTTTAGAACAGGAGGCGCCTCGGGGATCTGCTTCAAGGAACAACCTTGAAATTGTTGACGTTGCTACACGCTTGCTACGCAGTTGGGTTGGTGAAGAAGCTCGCATATGTGACGATAAGCTAATCGCTACCTACTCGAAATCGGTAGAAATGTTAATTTTCGAGTAAGACAATAACTTATCTGTACGAGAATTATAATCTATTAACCTTACGTTCCTTGAAATGAGTATTCACAAGAGTTTACTCAAGATCATGCTTTGCGAGACAAGGATTAAGCAACAAAAATACGACACAATTTTCCATAAAAAACTACGCTTAAACGTAATGAGCTTTTAGAGCGACCAAAGACGGTACTGTGAACAAGTGCTGTTTTCCTTACCCTCGTGACAGTCAGGTGCGAGAGTTAGCTGCTCTAATAAATTTAAAAACAGCAAAACTCTGATAAATAAGTTTATAAAATAAAAAAATTAATCTCATGCGTTCTGAATTCAGTTTATACGAGCTTCCACACTATTGAAAAGCGTAAATTTACAAAATAGATATTTACCAATCTATGACAAGTGTTTCATGCTATAGTGGAAAAACATATAGCCCTTGTAAAAGGAGTAATTAGAAAATAGTGATGAGCAATACGTTTGCATTGATTATCAACTATTATTACGGGATTTTATTTCTGTTTTTACGTTTTAAAGCTAATTACCTCTATTGCAGTTTTTCACTCTTCCGCTGTATGGATCTTTTGATACATCAACTAATTCTATTTTTAAATTACGTATGCTTAATCAGTCTTCTTTATATCTCTTAAGAAAAAATGAGTTTCTTGAATATTTTTCACAAATGTCTGCTAGACTCAAGTTGTGTGAGAGATCGAGCTACAACGACAGCACAACACAGTACCACGTCCAGTACACATCGTTCGTGTGATGTACTTTGGTTCCAGAAAGTCTCTCACCAAATAAGGGACGAAGCAAAATAGAAAGGGTACGAATAAACTGTCCCTTGAAATGAGTCTGTAAATTAACTGTTCCGTTTCTTTTCTGATGTATTGTAGATTTTGAGTAAATTTTTTCTGAAAGTTGGATTGAAGGGGATTACGAACGTTCAGTATTATGGTGAATTGTCACCAGAATTTTCAGTACCGTTTATGTTCGAAGAAGTTGATGCTCGCCTTTTGTTGAGCTACCTTTTCCGTTTTCCTAACCGTGTTGTCTGTCTGAATTTTGATAGGTATCTCCAAGTGGTTATTCTGCGCCACATCGTACGCAGTATGGGAGCAGAACTACGACTTTGAAACCATTTAATTACGATTACTTGTGAAAAATTATCAATATTTAATTGACTCAAATTACACTATTATGCAACGTCAAAAGGTCGAACTTTAAGTTTTTAAGCACGTTCTTTTGTATAGAGTTTTGAATATTGTACAGGGTCCACGGAACGTCGTTGTCTTGCATGAATTTCCGCTCGGCCAGGTGGCAGGGAGGTCATTAGGCCACGCTAGGACTTTTTTCACAACAATCGAGGGCACGTCTCGAATAAACGAGCGGCAGGATGGCATGCTTCTTGATCTATGTTCTTTCGTAAGCAAACTCAGCGAAGCGTCACCATCAAAAGAAAGTGAAGGAGTTGCTTGTTTGCGCAAACTTCTAAAGTGGAAAATGTGCCACAGCACTTCATACAAAATAACTTCATCAAACTTAGCCAGCAGGGGCCGGATTTGCACGTGCTCGAAGTGGCACAGCTGGCCACGTAAGTTATTTTAACCTGCTAACTGCGGCAGGTTCAATATCCAACTAATATTAAAATCAATCTGAATAATTAGTTGTAACATCAGTTGGAAAAACGAACATCACATGGAAGCACCTACAGTTAGTTTTGAATATGTATTTTTAACAATTGACTTTGTGAAAACTGCTCGGCAAGCAGCTTTATGAAACTCCTCTCCTTGATCACCGGTGCCTCACGCCGCAGCCAAAGTGTCACGTCGACTTTGGTACGCATTGGGTATTTTATATCACGTGTCATTTCATAAGACTTGGAGGAACTTCCACCACCTGCTGCTCCGCCACGATCCCGTTCTTTGTTCGAACTCAGGACCCTGTTTACTAACAATGACGTAAATTAACAATTTTTATGATCAATATTCATTTGCGTCACATGACTACATATAAAAAATCCCCTTTATTGAAAGATGCGCAGATCGCGAATTAGAAAAACTTTGATTTTCCGAGTTGTATTTTCGAAAAAAAATTCGTATTTTTGCCTCTCATAAGACTTTAAAATAAACTTCTGAGCTCAACTTGTCGTTTAGGCACGGTTCGTCTGTAGAAGTCAGAATCGATTCTTAGGTTTAAGGAATTAGAAGCTAGTTTAACAACAGTGCATCGACTTAATCCGATACTTTATCACTAGATATCGTTACTCCTGCAGCGTTTGTTAATGGAGTAAGTATGGTAATTGGGCACTAGTGTGAGCATTAAATTCTGCGCTCTGCTATACGTTTTTGAAGATTATGCTTGGCCATGTCGATGTTCCACGATGTACTGAGTTAACAACATTCCATCACGGTAAGATCATGTGCAGAAGCGTATTCTTCGCATAGGATGACTGAGCACTGGTGAGTATCCGAGCAGGTGAGCACTAATTAACCTGCTTTCCTACCCTCAGCAATGAAGAATCACTGAAAATCTGATTGTTTAGTGCGTGATTCTGGTTAATTCTCGATTCCTTATTACGCAGAGAATTCTTAAAGATGTCAGAATTTCAAAATCATTATTTAGTTATGGAGTCGAACTGTCACGCATCAATAGACAATAGGGATTCAGTCCCGGACCGTGCCTTTCTGACCCAATTTTGTGTCACAGGATTTTTTTCCAGTTCACATTATGAGTGGGAAATTCAATGGAACTGGTCGTGCGCTCTGAAGATTTTAGTCTTGAAAAATCTCAATGAAATATTTCAATAGTTTCATTTGAGTTCAACACTCTACTCATTTAACATTTAATAGGGGAAAAATGTTAATATAAACAATAGCAAAAGCATTCAAAAAGTACAACAACACTTTTATCATTCTACAAAGTTCAGGTCTAAATTTAAAAACTCTGATTTGTAATGAAAATCTTTGGTACCTAAGTGCTTCAAAAGTAAGTTTCCGATAATTTTTGCAAATCAACTACCTATTAAATCATTTTTCATACAAAGGAGAAGCTTCCCTTGGCGATGCGGTCCTCAATTGTGGATGAATTAAGCTCTGTATTGTGTGCATCGAACAATGTTGGTTGTTCCTGCCGTGCGTTGTAACAGAAAATCGAAGAGTATTGGGGAGTTACCCCATTAAAACTCTCTGTCAGGCTGGGAGCTCGCCGCCACCAATAATGATATCATCACAGCATTCACACAGCTGATAGTCCCAGGGCTACGCAGCGGCTGCTCAAAAATACCCATTTCACCGCAAAAGTGCTGTCAACGTACATATCTTGCGTGGAACGGCTAAGCTTTGAGCAGCCACCAGGCATCTTTGGTCGTCATTTCAGATACTGCTGCGACCTGCCTTCCCGCGAACGTTACTGAACGAAACAGCTCTACGAAAAAGCTGACGCTAACCTGTCCGCATGTCTGCGAGGATTTCTGAACGGGTGGTAAAGTAACCCAACAGTGCAACCCATACCAAAACAGTGTCCTAATTTCGCCATCCGCTCCTACGTTGTCAACTGCTATCTCAGAATCACTCATAGTAACTTCCCGATCTAAGGGCTTGGTTTAAGAAACCTTTCTTTAAAAAAAAACGTAAGCCGACACTCAACATGACATGACGTTCAGCTTATTTCATCCCCTTTTAATCAAAATTGTTACGTATTTCAGTAATCTTAGAAGCCTAGATTGATTTGTGGATGTATTTTCAAAACCAACAATCATTTATTTTGGTTTTGCTAATGAAGGGATTGATATCGAAACATAATCATCAAATTTGAATATTTAAATAACTACTTTTCGTTCTATAATAGATTTGGAAGCCGTAAGTTATTTGTTTCTTCTTTGGAAATGGAATTTTTACCGGAAAAGTGATTTACTAAGATCGTGTAGAACAACCTAATTTTGTGGTATTCCATGAAGGTATAAAAGACAGGAGGGAGCGCTACACAGTCGCGCCTCAGTGCAGATTGAAGCTAGCTCGGGCAGCAATCAGCCACTCGGGAGGGGTACCAAACACTGTAATGCATAGGAATAAATTCACGTTTCAGGCTATAACTACACAACTATATCGAATAATTGGTAAAAAACGCAGAGACACCAACCTGAAACATTAAACTACATGACAGGTGCTAAAAAACAGCAATGCATTGCAAATGAAACAAATTTACAGAAGAGGAAACAGAGCAATACTTACGCAAAACTGAAGCGGCGGCGGCGGCACACCGTCAGCCACTCAGCCATTGCTGCACAGCGCACACGGGCCGGCACTATGTGCGCGTACAACCATTTGACGCACACGTGTAGCTCTTGGAGCCAAGCCTGGCTAGGCAGGAACTGCACATTACTACAAGCCGCTGAAGATGACATTCTTCAGTGCTTTTTGTCTACTAACTTTCTTGTTTAGGGTAAGTTTTCTTGTGTGTTCCTTCGCAGCATGATGGTGCCTTACTACGATATATTTTGCAGAAATAGCTTTTATTATAAGGAGTCTGTGGTTATTGAAAATGGAGTCAGGCACACAATGGTTTAAAGTATTCAGTAGTTCGCATCCAATGCATGCTTCTAACACCTCATTAACGGCTTTCAAAACGTCTAATGTTTTAAACTGATCACATGTACTTTTTGTATTTGTACGGTAGCTGTTTTCGGCTTTCATGCAGATCTTAAAGACGTCATCAGAAGGAACTATTAAACTACCCTTACACTTTAGCTTTATCAGCTGCGCAAACGTGCTGCTGTATTTTTTTTCTGAGAGCATTGCCGAAACACAGTTTTCACATCGTATACATTCCCTCAATTTCCTCACAATGAAGCCAGCAATGTAGCCCACCACATTTTCTGTATATGTAGAAGTTCCAAATTCACTTCCGATGACAAGGTTTTCTTCATCTGTACTCAAGTTATCGCTACTTAATGAATTCAAGTCTTCTAATGTAAGTTTAGTTCTTGAAGTAGAGCCGTTTAAAATGTTGATATACTGTCTGTAGAGCAGACTGCATTCAGCATTTGCGCTCGTGCACGTTAATATTTGAATTTCTTCCAAAGCCGAGCAATTTCCCCGCATTACTTCCTGAAGTTCGTTGTGAATTAGTATCCTTTTGTAAGCCGCTTCAAACTGTTTCGCGTTAGGGTTGTTGTTAACACCACTGTGACTGCGTATTTTGCTGAAAAATAATTCTAGATGGTCTTGGCTGACTTTGTAACAAGTAAAGTACGTCATACCGAATTCACCCAATTTCTTAAAGATGTTCTTGATACTGGTGAGACAGACAAGAAGTCCTAGAAATCCGGTCTTTCGTCCTGTACGGCAGATCAGTTCACCAGTGGAAGCCAACTTTAAATTTTGTATATATAACATATCTTTCTCAATTTGTGGTAGTATGGTTACGGCATTTTCTGCACCTAGAGGACGCTTGAAACCGAATGACCGTAAATTTCTTGAGTTCAGTATATCAAAGATTCTATTAAATATTCGAATAAATTTTATTGTTGCTTCGCAAAGCTCGAACCCGGAGATTTTGTTCTCGTTGCAAAACTGGAGAGAATCTGCAACTGAGTTGCTAAGCACTTGTGTGGCTAATTTAACATTCATCTTCTTCTTGAAGTAGTTCAAATGGGCAGCTCTTAATTTATTTCCCAAATGTAACCCACGCGAATCCTGTAAATCATGTAACTTACGAACATAATCCCACTTAACAGTATTACCTTCACTATCTACTATAAACTTCATATCACCAATCGTGTTGCGCACCAACTTGATCATGTGGCATGGATCCAGAAATATATGTATTTGCTGTCCATCGATGGGGTGGGAGAAATACGGAACAATATTATCATAACTAATAGTACAACCTAATTCTTTAGCCATTGAAATATTGGAAGATGCGCCGTCAAAAGTAAGAGTACGAACACATATCCCAACGTCATGCAGTCGCGAAATACTTTCGAGAACCAGATGTTTTCTCTCTCGACCAGATAGTCCATTAATAAGAAAGTAACCGATAGGTAATTTCCAACTAGCATCGAGAGCTACTACCATGAATACGAGGGCATTACTAGCGACCGGCAGGGTGTCGTCTTCGATGCTTGTGCCGATGTCCACTTGGCCATGCAGCTTTTTCCCGTCCCACTCCACTTGTTGCCGTATAGCCATTTCGTCCATCATCAGAGCACATGGGATTTTTTTCTCAGTTTCAGACGTTGAAAACTTTCGTTTCAACGCTTCGAACGCCTCTTCAGTAAAGCCTGGTGCACCATTGATGCTGCTGTACCATTTCTGTAACGTTTTAGGATGCGGCAGGCATGTGTCAAATGATTTTCGGACATACGCGTATGCTCTTGGAGAATAGAAGTGCAGGGTTAGGGCAAAGGTTCTCAACTGTGGAGAATACACTCTTGCGAGTTTCCCATTATTACGCTTGGCAAACTTTCTCTTAAGGAGATCGGATACTCCACCCCCTGCCGCTTCAATAATGTCTAAGCACTGCCCATTTACTATATTTTTCTTCTTCAAGTTACTGAGCACGGTGGAGAGTTCACTGTTTTTCTTCTTCAAGCGCCTTTGGGCTTGTTGGAGCGTCTTTATTTTTTTTCTTGATGTCATCAATTGGCATTCTTTTAGCTCTAGTTCCCTTTTTAATGCTTTTTTCCTTGGTGTATCATCCAGCTCGGTAATATTTGAGGCAGTGGAGATATTTGTTACCTCTTCATCCACACTGCTAGATGCAGCAGTTTCGTGTACTGCAGAAGTCGAAGCGGTGTCCCTGTTCGCAGGAGGTTTTCTAACCAAAGAGCCGTCTGTCTGCATGTATGAGGGAGAGCTGGGGAAGATGGAGGGTACAGCTCCTCTGAGCAATTTTCTGCAACTCTGGACGTTAGTGTCAAAGCAGTCATTCTTAAAATGTTGGGAACACACTGCTGTGCTTTTGCCGGGTGTAAAGCCTTCTCTGCGTAAGGCATTCACCCACTTCTCACGCAAGGCTTCGTCCTTTGGGAACCTGAGAATTAATTTGGCATCTATGATAAAAGGCTTAGTGAAAGCGCACAGCACATGCACCATTACCGCAAAAAGTATTTACCAAGATAATCTATCTATTCTATATACCAAACCTCCCTCCACACGGGAGGGGTAGCAAAGCGACATGCACAAATTCCCTATCGCTTACATCTACACATCTTAGTTTTCTGGGCTTTATCCCCATCTTTGCAGTGCGTTGGTATCCGCTACCAAGAAAATGAATAAATAAATTTCCACGTGCATACGAGCGCCCGTAATCAGTAATGGATTAACACAGTACCAGATGTAGCAGCTTGTTGCGAAACACGATGGGCCCTGAATTCTATATTTCTCATTGCAAATAAAAACATTGTAGTAGAATTTGATTCTTTTTTCTTTTATAATTATAATGTAAAAAACTATATAATACTTTCAACTTATTAATAATATATCGAGTTCGCACGATCAATAATGTACTGTCGATATTTCTATCAGTAGTTGCTCGGACTTTCTATCGGAAGTGGTTAATGTTGTGCTTAAATCAGGGCCAAAAAATTTTGAGCTACTAATTGTTTTGCTACAGAAAAAGAGACGAAATCGGAAGAAATCGGGGGAGAAGTGGATTTTGAAACGCAATATGTACACTTATGTGAATTGATTTAATGGCATAAGGGTAACGGAACTGGAAGACTTTTATAACTAGCTCCGAATGATTGATGATATATATTATTAGCTTCTGGATATTTTGAATAACCGAGGAAGATTCCACAAAGAGGGGAGGCATTTCAGTAATGAGAGACCGGCTCTAACTCTACGATTTTTGGCAACTGGACGAACTCTTGGTTGCATATAGAGTACTTTCCATCAATCCAAAAATGCTCAAATTTTGATGAAATTTCAGAAAATTTTGATCACATAAATATTTTCATCAGTCTATCAGTATGCCGTTCAGACGATCAATATATTTACACTAATAGTAAATATTTTAAGTAATATTGATCGTGTGAATGCTGCTTTAAGGAACATAAGTTAGTAATGAGCTGTTGAGGGGGATGCGTATTATTTTACACATTTGAAACGCTATAACTCAAAAAGTAGAGATCGCCGAATGAAATGGTTTTCAAATTTGAATTCTACGCTGAACAATACTGTGCAAATATGTATAGTCTATTAAATAATAAACGAAATTCAAATACACGGGCCTGAACTGCAATTTTACTTAAGCCTTCTCCAAAAGTATGAATGTTACCTAGATTTAGTGCTTACTTGTGCAATGAGATGTTATTCTTTTTGTCGTTGCGCGCATTGCAACCGTAAGCGCTGCAGGAATTCACCATGTTGCCAGCAGCGACACACTAACACAACGACGGTCTGACAATCACTGCTCACAGCTCACTCACTAGAGCTGTGGTTCAAGGTCGGCAGGCACAGCCATACGGGCTGCTAGCACACAGCCAGCTAGGTTACAGGAAACGCATCCAGCGCTCCCTCCTGTCTTTTATACCTTCATGTGGTATTCGAAGCTACTGTCGGAAATGCCTCGAATCCGTCTAGAGGAGTCGCTCCCAATCTGAGGTGGTCGCACCTCCTGGGGGTCCGAGACAATATTCTAGGGGGCGCAGGAAAATTCCAGGGAAATAATATGATATTGGTTATATGTTGACATTTTTGTTTCAGGGGGTGCAAGGTTCGAATGAAATTCCTATTGGGATGCGGGGCGAAAAAAAGTTGAGAGCTCCTGGTTTAGAGAGAATAGCGATAAATTTTCCATGGCCCATGCAATTAGAAAACACAATCTGAAAAAAGACGAGAGCTTCTCCAAAAGCAGGAAAGTCGTACATCACCATCCTCAGCAAATTTGCTAGCTGATTTTCTAAGCCAGCGTTGTTTTCACGACACCTTCAGGTACATTTTATTTAGGCTCGGAAGTTAGAACACTATGTTACAATGAGAAGTGAATCACTGGCCATGGTGTTCAACGCGCCGGTTGCAGGTTAGTTGAGCTTGGAAGCAAACTTGCTCAGCTCTCAAGAACTTCAAGCATTTATTTTTAATATGCAATAAGATAATGAAGCGAACGATATATTAACTAATTGTAAAATTATGAATAAACTATCGCTAAATATTTCTGATGAATTACGCAGTTTCAATTTTCCCAAGTTCGCCTCTCTTTTGGACTGAACATAAGTAAACAACAAACGTACCGTATTTCATCAAGCAACTTTTCATCACGATGATCCCAGTCGTAATACAACTTAATTTTAAGCAAAGATATCAAGATTAGCAAAACTAACTGTTTCATCCGTGTTTTCCCATGAAATTATTTTAGGGGTTATCATTTCTTTGAGATCTACTAAGCCATTTCGATCGCATCAAACTGTAATCAGACGATGAAACCGACTGATGTCGCATTCTCATTGAAACAAAGAAATTTTTGCTCACGAGGCTTTTAAATTTTTTATCACATTTGAAATGAAGTTTTACAAAGCCGTGGAATTTCATGAAAAAATATCTTCACAGCACAGCTCTGTGTTTCTGTAATAGACCGAAAGCTGGTCATAATTTTGTCTGAGCGTAGTTTAACATCAAGCTATAAATTTCACAGTCGTCCTGATTTCAAAGTGTTATTTGAGCATTTTACAGTACAATAATTGAGCCTAATGATGCGTAATTATTTAGGTACAGGAAATATTTCCAATTGGAGAACTTGGTCTGCTAGTCACTCGCAACGCATCGTCTTTGGCAATTACATAGTAACAAAACGGAGTCGAACAGATGCAAGCCTGAATTTAGCAAATGTCATTGAACTATCGCATCCCAAAGTCAATTCCCAGGCAATCAGTTCCACATATCGTCGAGCAAGTCACCATGGTCAACCAAAATAGCCACGTTATTTCAAGAGTGTAAAAATAACTTACTGTTGCGAAAGACCGAAGTCAGGCCGAGGGGACAATATTTTTTGTAGATACATATTTCGAAGTGCTCTCAGTTGAAAAATCTAATGAAAGAACTTCCTCTGTGTTGAGATATTATTTAATTTATTAATTTTTTAGAAATTTATTCATTTTGTGTCATCGAGAAAACTTAGATGGCGACGAGCAAATACTGAGATCGTGGGGTGAACAGCGGACTACAATAATTATTGCGCCCTTATTATTGTCCGAACAGGCAGCTTTAACAGCGCTGGGCGCGGAGGAAAAGAGGATCTCTCTGAGTTTATAGTCCGGGGATAATACCAGCATAAGGGTGTGTAAGCCCTCTGAAATGCAATGGGGCTTGGAGAAAAAAGCAGGACGTTGAATCGTCAGTCGAAAGCTCTTTGTGAGGTAAACAGCCTAAGGAAGTTTGAAATCATGATCTGCTACTAATGTTTGCGTCGTTGTCACAGATAATCTACTCACTCATAAAACTTTGTATATCTTTTTTGTTTACTTGCATGATTGGTTGGTTGACACAGTGTGAGCTGTGCTTTCAATAATTTGTAAAATATTGAATTGTTGACAAAGTCTGCACTAAAATGGACGTAAAATTCACGTCCATCTTAGTGCAGCTAAAATTAATCCTACACGATGTGGTGCTCATACGAGATGCTAAATATATTCATTTTATTATAGATTGATCCTATTGACCAATCGGGAAATTATGTAGAAAATGTTTTAAAATGGTACTGAATTATTCTATTCTGCTGAGAGCCATGGTCACCAATCATTTGCAAGTTGGTAAAGTTATTCATTCTAATATCCTGGCCCAACAGGGCGAGGGTAGTGTGGTGATCCCAGCGGCAAGCCGCGGACCCCCACAAGACCTGAGAAAAGCTGCCTCCAGACTACAACCGCATCCGTTCCAGAGCACCTCCGGACCCGAAGCGCCTAGCCAACCAAACACGGGACCTGAGAGAAGCCGCCTCGCGACTATGAGAAAAGGTGCCCGTAAGCTACAACGGCTTCCTGCCTCCAGCACCACAGGCCCACAAACTCGCGACCAATCAGGACTCACGCCCGGACTCAGGGCTTGCACTCGAGGCCTACATAAGGCGACCCCAACAAGGCTCGCGCTCACTAAAGCCCTCGTCCTCGTTCAAGTCACATCTCCAGCACCAGCCTCGTGTTCCTGCATCTAGCTTCCGAGATCGACTTTGTCTCTCGCGTACCTGCACCAAGCTCCGGAGACCGGCCCTGCCTATCGACGCTTCAAGGTGTTTCAAAGCCTTAAAAAAGTCACGTTGCAACGCCCCGCGCCGGCGTCGTCGGCCAAGCCGCTCTACGACATCTCTCGCCCGCTCCGGCCGGCTAGCCTCGCTGTAGCTACTTATCAGCTACAACGGTGAACCGCGTGGCGGCCGGGCCCGACCCAGCTGACTAGCCTCGTCTCGGCGCCCCGCTAGCACCAGCTGACCTGTTCGTAACAGTCGCACAACGTAGCACCAATCATCACGTCTCGCCGCTGCGTTCGTAAGTAGCGTCCTCGCGGACGTTACCCGCTATTGGTGCTTGTTTCATTCATTACGTAAATTCTCGCATAGTATTGTATTTCAATCATCACGTATTAGTGCTATTCTCGCATAGGATTGTGTTTCAATCATTACGTAATTTATGTCATTTTCGAATAGGATGGTATTTCAATCATCACGTATTAGTACCATTCTCGCATAGGATTGTGTTTCAATCATTACGTCATTCTCGAATAGGATTGTGCTTCAATCATCACGTATATGTGCTATTCTCGCATAGGATTGTGTTTCGATCATTACGTCATTCCCGAATAGGATTGTGCTCCAATCATCACGTATTTGTGCTATTCTCGCGTAGGATAGTGTTTCAATCATTACGTCATTCCCGAATAAGATTGTGCTTCAATCATCACGTATTTGTGCTATTCTCGCATAGGATTGTGTTTCAATCATTACGTCATTCCCGGATAGGATTGTGCTTCAATCATCACGTATTTGTGCTATTTTCGCGTAGGATTGTGTTTCAATCATTACGTCATTCCCGAATATGATTGTGCTTCAATCATCACGTATTTGTGCTATTCTCGCATAGGATTGTGTTTCAATCATTACGTCATTCCCGAATAGGATTGTGCTTCAATCATCACGTATTTGTGCTATTCTCGCATAGGGTTGTGTTTCAATTTATGTCTTTCTCGAATAGGATTGTACTCCAATCACCACATATTTGTGCTATTCTCACATAGGATTGGGTTTCAAACATTACGTACTTCTCGAATAGTATTGTATTTCAACCATCACGTATTAGTGCAGTGTTCCAATCATTACGTGATTTACGAGTAACGAACAGTGCTTATAGTAGTCACCGAGGGCCCAGTGTAATGGTCCGTGTTCCGTGTACCTGACAGTCACCAATATAATTACCGTGTTACCCCCGTGTTCTCCATATCCTGCCGAATACGGTTGTACCCCAGGCACTCGCTTCGGGCTATCCTATCACGAAAAAGATAGCTCAAAGTCTGCCCGAAGCGTGTTGCAGCCTGGGGGAGAACACCACAGTAGCCGCGGACTTGCTCGTGTCAATAGCTAGCCGCTGCCCCCATTCTATCACCGCCACCATCACACACACACCACCACCACCCCTGCACCTGTGATGTATGCCAGATACCGCCATTCTACAGATCGTCCTCTATCGAAACTACATGTTCATTTGGATAAGAAGATAAAAATATTACGAATTGTACAATTATATATTGCTGTCGTAATTTTCGTCATGACAAGTGGCGAGAATTCCATTAGTATTTCATTCTTTTGCAGGAATATAAATAATAAATATCAACTGAACACGCGCAATTAAAGACTGTTGTTCGTTTTGTGTCTGGGATCTCAAGAGGAAAGGCTGCATTAATGAGAGGCGGTGACATTTCCACTGAAAGGAAAATGTGCCTAACCAAAAATATAAATGAGAACAAGCCTAATGCCAAAATTTATTAAAACTGCCAATAACTACCGTATTGTGTTCTCTTAATTACCTAATATATTCTATATACAAAGTGTTAACGACAACCGGATATCAGGAAACACGTCTGGCATTTCAGAAATCTCACCAGCAGCCTCTGAAGTTTTGGCCACGAGATCTTCCTCACATTCATTCATTCAAAACATTTTTGATTAAATTTTTTATTCTAATATCACTAAAAGTAAATTTCATCATTGTACACTCTCGTACATTAGAAGTGTTTGTAACGTAAATTGAAACTAAATACTGCGAGTAATTGTATCATAAAATTTCATACTTTAAAACAATAAACTGCTAATATCTCAAAAACCCAAAAGTGTTCTGAAAATTTCATAGAAAAAATTATTCATCTGGCCATATTCTGCTTGTGAAATTGTATATCTCTTGTCGTAAAACATACCGCACAAACTAGCATCATATCCTAACATTTATCAGCCAGCAGGCTGTAATTATGTTAACTTAATATATCCGAACACTTCAGTGGTTAGCTTTAATCGCAATCTCATCAGATTAAAAACGAAGGAAATTCCGATAAAATTTATCATCTTCACTATGAAAACGTTTTGGAGTCCAGTTCCATCATCAGTTCAAACGAAAAACAAAAGAATTTCGTCTGAAATATAAGATCAAAGTAAAATGAATTGTAGGTACTATAAATATATCATGTAAGTAAAAATACAAAGTATGAGTCGGACAAAAACAAAGAATAAAATACAGAAGCACAAAAAGAATACATGTGACACATATGTATGAAATGAAATTAGGCTACTAATGACGAGGAATCTACCCATTCACTATTTTCAAAGGGTACGAACTGTCTATATTGTTCAAATGAGGGTTTCGCTTGAAGATATGCAAGGACTCTAAAATTCTGAGGTCATGCGGGGTTGAAGCTGAGTCTAAAATTTTGAAATCGGCAGGAGATATAGGAAAATTACATTCGTTATTTAATTATGTAATAATTAAATGACGACAGTTTTTTGAATATAAATATTTTTCACCTTGCTTGACGACGAACTATTGTGACACAAAACGAAAAACAGTCTTTAAATGTACGTGTTCAGTTGATACCTATTATTTATATTCCCGTAAAAGAATGAAATACTAATGAAATTCTCGCCACTTATCATGACGAAAATTACGACAGCAATATATAATTGTACAATTCGTAATATTTTTGTCTTCTTATCCAAATAAACATGTAGTTTCGATAGAGGACGTTCTGTAGAATGGCGGTATCTGGCATGCATCACAGGTGCAGGGGTGGTGGTGGTGTGTGTGTGATGGTGGCGGTGATAGAATGGGGGACAGCGGCTAGCTATTGACACGAGCGCGTCCCGGACTTGGCGAGTAATGTCAGCTCTGCGTACAGTATTTATTTGTAGGTTATGTCCTCGGGTACGCACATCTGTCGAGCTGCGTTTTAGATATTAATGAACGGACTACCAGCTTAGGTACACATTTAGGCTCATTTCATCCAGTTTTATCACAGTAATTATTTTAGAGCTGAAAATGAGTGTTGTGAATGTGCGGATACAGTGGAAGCAGATGACGAAAGGTAAATATAATGCAGTGTCGACAGTTTTAAATTTTTAGCTATTTGGCGTCACAGATACGATTCAACATCTTATTTTGAAGAAATATTTAACTTCCTTCCCCCTGTTCTACTGTGTCAACAGATCTTCCAGTTTAGGATCTCAAGCATTATTTAAAGGGGAGAAAATGCTCCAATTTACTGGCCAGTAACCTTTTGGTTTTTCGACTGTTAATATGCTGAGGTATATTTTTCTATGTACCTTTAACGTGTGGTTCATTTATAATGTATTGTTTGAGAGCCGGTCTCAAACTTTTCCCATATATATTTATGAATATATATCTAACAATATACCACAAATTTTTCATATATCAACAAATACTTCTCGCTTCCAGTGTGATTGTGTGTAGGGAAAAAAATTTCATCCCCTATCCCTACTGATGACTGAAATACTTCTGGAAAGACACAAGTTCCCTTAAGTGAAATGACTCGAAAAACGTGATGATTTTTTTTAAATTACTATCATGAAAATAAAATTCTAAAGCACAGTACGATAAAAAAATTTCATTTCATCTCTTACGATACGAAAGTGTCCATAGAGTTATTGATGGTGTATGAACAAAAGGCGTGTTGCTGGAAAAAAGCTTGTATCACTGTGAGCTGTTTGCAAGAGTTCGGAGCAGTTTAGGGCCCAGCCTGCGTGACGGAGGCAACACAACCATGGTTCTGGACGACGGCGCCGTCACCGAGGCCTGCCTCGAGCACCCTGAGCTGCTCTCCTGTCAACAGCAGGTTGGTGCAACGTCGTTGCCAAATATGGCGCTGATCGAATATTGGAATCCATGTTCTCATGTGAAATACTGCCGAAATTTTTGGTGAGTTTCATTTTTCATCACTGGTTCCTTTCTAACGAAACCACTCCCTCTCCAATGACTTGGTCCACCATTTCATGACATCCGACAGTCCTTCCTACAAGTGCAGACTGAGGATGCCAAGTTGCATAGTGTAGGATGGAAAATTTTAATATTTCTACGTGAAAAGTTCAAATTATTTCTGAAAAGTCTTATATCCGTCTTAGTTTACATACTCACGGAAAAATGAAAATAATGCTCTCACTGCAAAAGATGAGAATATAACGTCTTCTGACTCTGTGATTACGTTCATAAAAATTCAAGCTTTAAAGTGCTCAACTTGCACTACTGCTACGGTTCTTCTTAGATCAACATCAGTTAGCCACCCCAAGCTGCTCGTCTTCTTCAGGTGAGTCATGTCACTTTTCGTCGTCAATTCTTGTCAACGGCGGTAATGAAATTGGCGGTAATGAAATGAACACATTGAAACTTGGAAAATTTGCCTTCTCTATTAAGCATTTATTTCCAACACACCCTACATTTCTTTCTATACAGATTGGTCATTTTACTTTCTATGCAGTCATTAATGCGCTATTTTCTGAAATCGTTATTCAGTGGAAAAGGACTAATCTTATTCCCTCTTATTGCCTGATGTATAAGCTTCTCTAACTCTTTTTTCCACTCTTCATTGAACGAATTTCATATTTTACGTACGTCTACGCTAAAAATTTGTCATCGTCAAGAATGACTGGTAGCACATAACTACTGCTTTGGTAGAATTTGTCAAGTAGTAGAGTTTCTAATTTCTTTTAGATACATTTGCTCCAAACTTTGCAATGACCCTATAGCTAGAGCGATATAATTTTTCCTCACTACGAGAATTGAATTAGATGAAATAATAGTTTAATGATTGCTCCCCGCATCCATAGAGAGTTCAATAACGTGTGCTGTTGTAGATCGTAAATTATAGAAAAAATTTGCTACTATGACTAAACGAGTTTATGGCATAGCGATGCAAATGTTGACGATCTTTTCGGGATTTAGATTGGCAAAATAAGCACTTACAAATGGTCAGTTCAGGCGACCGAGTTAGTGAGTATAGCGGCCAAGAACATTAATATCAATGAAGGGCTTACCAAGACTCTCACACTGTCAACGGTGTTTGTTGATCAGCTTAATGGATCATGGTGACAATGCTGTCAGTCTCAGGAACTCAACCGTAAATGCAGCAAGGAGAGTGTCAACTGAAAGAACTTATATTAGTTTAATAGGACATTAAAACTGCACTTCAGCGGGGAGCTGCTAGCTGTAATCGGAACTCATTTTTAGCTTTATTTGCTCCGGAGACTCCAAGCTCACTGACGTGAGCTGGTTCTGTAGGGGTGCAGGGCCAGGCGCACCTCCACTCAGGGGCAGAAAAAGTCGCTTTACAGTAAGTTGTACGAGTGTGCCCACTGAGCACACTCGGTACACAGCAGCCACTGTTCAAGTAACACGAATAAATTTCTGCGATTGAGGATTCCTACAAAGGCAAGTTATATTGTTGATAAAGAGTTATTTGTGTGGGTGCTTAGCTCCAAGTAGTAATCTTGCTCTCCTCCACACATGTGGTAATTTAATTAGCGCGTATTCCTCGCAGAACTCTTTTAATTCCTTTTTTTACAAGCACACCAGTGCCGTCTTTTGCGAGGGTGAAATTTTGATGTAGTCGCATCTTTATTTATTTTCAAACTTTACGCATACAAAAGGAACCTAGGAAGGCAACGACATATGTAGCGTTTTTCACTATTTTGAGTTAGTAATTCAGTTAATGTAGCATGTTAATTATAATTCAAACTTTTACAAACATGAAATTGCACTTCTTAGAAGACATCTAGTTCAGTGATGAATACAAAATAAAATTTGGTGTCATGTAATAATCATAAATCCAAACCGGAAATACTCCCAACTAGTCATAAATTTCAGCAATACCTAGTAAATATTTTCGTTCCACCCTTCCTCATAAATTGGTTCTAAGACGAGATTCAGTGATTTCCGTAACATGCAATGAATCCAAAATTCTAAATTTAGCTAAATCTTCTAACATAAGATTCCTCATCAGTCTTACTTTGCTCTAGTTAGTGTACCCTTTTTCTGTCAGCTGTTCTTCAGTTTTGTATCTCATTCTCACATAAAACTTCCCTGTTCATCTAATTTATATTTTACTCGTTGAGGAAACTATTCTTGATTAGGAGTCTTATTTGATGGGCGCTATTTTACCTGTACTAGTAGTACCTTTACCTGTGATGTAATCAACTTTTTGCTAGATTTTTCTATTTTCAAAATACTCTGTAATTTTTGCTGAGGGCTTGTGTAGGAGAAACACCAGCACCGTGTATTTTGTGAGCTAGATTGAGATAGTTGATTGAGTCTCTTTAAGCCCTGTCATAAAGCAAGGCAGTTAAATGTGAAAGCGACCGTAAGATGTGTGCATCCTCCTACGGTGTAGAAGAAAAAATGTCCTGGTTGTGCAACGACGCTTCATTTTGCAGAGCTTTCATAGTTGAGAACAGGCGTCTCGCAAAGACTTCAGCTGTCCAGGCGGCTGGTCCGAAAATGAGCCTGTCGCATGTTGCAGGAGCGCGATTTTCTCCTAATTTACGTCATCGAAGCGCAATTTCTGCCGAGTTGATAAAAAAGAACTTATTTTGCCAGCTGTACCAATAGAATGCTATAAATTGTTCGATAAATTGATACCACGAGTAGTAACTAGAATGAGCCTAGCTAGATGTTATGAGGGCTCATCATAACAACAATATACTTCGAAAAACTTGGTGCAAAAGTTAACGCATTGGTTTTGGGAATTTTTTCCATAAAAAAGACTGTCATATCTAATTAGCAGGGATACCAAAAAAGTTTTCTACATTGAACTTATGTCAGTGTCAACTGAGAATCAACAGAAAGCTACACAATAAATAATTACTTAGTTGTTACAGGGTATCTTTGCAAAGCCAATGTGCTGCAAGTTACAAAAATAAATTTTAAAAACCAAAACCCCCTATCGACAGACCGAAAGAAAAACCTCGGTAAAGAAACTCTTTGAATGACTTACCCGTCTCATTTATTCCATTATTTTTATTCACCATGCTCTCAAAACCATCGGCCATTGTTGTGCAATCGGGCATCTTCATACATATATTAACGTGACATTTCTTTTTTCGTTTGCTTTAGCGGTCTTTTCATATTTTTCTTGCTTCTAGCAAACTAAGAGAGTACATTTTTATTTTTTTGGTCTTATGTTGCACTGTTCAACGAAGAAAAAATAACAGAAATGAAAAAACCATTCCTATATAGATTTCAGGCCACTGAACACGAAAATAAAACTTAAAATTACCTTCAGCTCAGATTTTCGACATGTTTCGTTATTTACATTTAACATACGAAAACGCTACATATGGGAACACAGTTGTACGAATAACAGTTAACAAACGGTGCTTTTTGTACGCATCGACTTTCGGTTTTTCGCTTGTGGCGGACGTTCGGAGCATTTCTATGGATCATTCAGTGAAAATATGTTAGTATGAAAACAGACCACTTTCATTTTTCACGCTGTTCCATTCCTACAATGTACTGATGGAATCGCTCTTCTTGTGGTACTGGAAGCCCCGTGGAAAACATCAATGTGTGAATGTATGAAGTGCATTTTCAGGAACATGTGGCATCCAATTTTCTTACAGGCAGATATAAGTTCTTCCACTAGGTCTTCGTAGCTTTCAGCACGAAAGTTGCGCAAGAATTGTGTACTAACATGCCTGAAAAATTGCCATTCATGTAGCTCAATGGCATTGAGAATTGATTCAAGCTATTTATAAAGCAAAAGCTTGCGTATCTGGGACCTAGAAATACTCTTTTAACATTTTTGGCATACACTTTTGGCATAAGTATTCAAATGCACGGGCATATTTGTTGAGAGCCTACGCAAATTGCTCCAAAAGTCTAAGTTTTATGTGCAACGGGGGTAGAACAACATTGTTAAGGCTCCCTAGAGGTTCGTACGAAACATTGTTAGTGCCAGGCATCGAAGTTGTTCGTACAGGCTATTCCATTTGTCTGCGATAGGAATGCTTTGCGCGGCTCTCCCACTCACACTTAGAGCAATAGTACTTTGTATACCCACCTAGTAGACCTAGCAGAATAGCTATTAGTTTGAAATCACCACATACTAACCACTTTGGTTGATTGTAGTTTGTACGACAAAGAGGCGTTGGCACATTAGATAACTTTCTTTTCTTAAGGCTACATAAGCTACAGGGATTAAATGATGATATTTCAGTACTGTAGTGAAATACCACAGACTTCAAGCTTGTTTTCGAGAAGTCCATAAGCAATATCCAATCGTCTGCTCCGCACGGAGTTTTTAGTTTCCGTATCGAACCTTCAACATTATCGCAAAATATTAAGTCATCGTTACAGCTGAAAAATATAGAAAGTTCTTTTTGACGATCGTAAGGAGTATATATTATAATTTTATCCGTCAGGAGGTTCCACTGCTGCAATCTGTATGCGAAGAATTCAGCTTTATCAGCTTTATACTTTGGGAGTTATAAATCCTTGATCAGGTCAGGAAGTTCACATTGTGTGATTTTGTGTACGTTACAGGCGGAACCTGTCTCGTCAAATATTGTATAAGCATCACTGGTCCTTGGAACACATCCTAACACAGCAAGTTTAGTTGCATCATCCTTCATATCACTGTCTGTCGGAATGTTAGCGGGGGAATCGGAGACTGGCAATCCATCTCCATTGGCCACTGGGCGAATGAGGGACTGCATCAACGGGTATTCAATGTTTCTCCTCTTTTGCATATGAAATCCTTTCTGATAGCAAGGTAACCTGCAGAAATAGCAATCGTTGGCATGTTTTGTTATTTCACGCCTTACGGCGGGCATACCAAACCGCATCGAAACTTTTTTCCCAGGCATCCAGGTATTCAAGGTTGATGAACACTACGTACGACAGAAGTGATGACCCAATTCTTCTTGTGGTCTACGACACGACATCCAAATGAGGTACACGTGCCTTTTTCTCTGCAGCAGTCAATGGATGCTTTCTAGGTTCAAAAATCACGTTAATGCAGACGTAACCAAAGTTGTCAGGCTGGTTGACGCAGGAGCAGGGCATTGTGTGCGTTCAGCAGGCCCCAAAATTTATGAACGAGTACCTCGTCTCTCACGCAGTAATCAATGTTAAGCAAAGGATTGAATTAACTTATGAAACAAACGGCGGGATGAACTTATCCTCTCTTAAGCATTTACAAGACTTAAGGCTGTTGATGCCTGGAACCGCTTTTTACCGCAGGATCCCGTTCTTCATGAAATGAACGACGACAGCAATGTTTGACGACGAGTCTATTTTTCCCCCGTATTTTTTCGTCTGTCACTTATACTTGAGTTTACGTAATCATAAAATCCCATAGCGTTTTGTGTAAAATGTAAAAAGATAAATCACTCAAAACGCAAATCCAAAAGAGAATTTTAATGGGGATCTTCGTGTCAGCGAAACAAAATTTTTAAGAAGCGGCTACTTTCATTTCAGTAAAAAAGTTCAAATTTATTGAATAGTGTTACACATCCATTGTCATAGAAAGTAGAATACACATTGCCGTATTTTTATTTTTCAGATATCAAAACATACATACATATATGCAAAAAAACAGTATTTTTTCGAAAATATACGCTATTTCTTTTCTCTTTCCATGGATTTATGAGCCAGTATGATTCCTCAGCAATGACCAATATTGTTGACATTATAATGAGTCATAATAAAAAATTATTTCATCCTATACAAGATTTGAAAGAATTGAATATTTATTTATTTACCACGAGCATGAACGTGGTTACAAGTGCTTAATAATGCAAGCATGTGCTTAATATCTAACAGACTACAATGTTAGCATTGTGGGTGATATAAGTTACGATGTTTTTCTTATAACCTTTCAGGAAATGAAATAATAATTCTGGAGTAAACTATGGTAATTAACTTAGCGTACTTGCGTTTCCAACTTGAAGCTAGCTAGACATATGAGACCAATGTGCTAGTATCAAGATGAGAGAAAATGCAGTGTGATATTCTAGTCAACGTCTTTTTTCGTCAGATGTTCCGCTGTTTTTTGATGTAGTTTTATCCTTCTCGTTGTTCGTGCGGAAAGATGGTGTTACAGCACAATATGTTATTTTATTTTTCTTTACAATTATTCCATTATTTATTTTAGCTTCATATTTAATATTCCTGTGTCTAGTAATTTGAGAAGATATAAGTTCCCATATAAGTTCAAAGATTACTTACTTTTGAAGCCAGGAGGGTGGTAGCATCGCAAATATCAATAAGTCGTATATTCTTCGATTTGATACCAGTGGAAAGAAAGATGTTTAATAATCTGGCTTATGAATAGCTAGGGAGTATGAGCGTATTTACAATTGAACATTTTGAACAGAAAGCTTAGTGTTCAGTACTATAATCCGAGGAATATGACGAATCGAAGTAAACGTGTCAACAACCTAGATTACTGAAAAAGTATTATTTCCCAAATTATACTGGTATAGATGGCTCTATTTGTATTGAGACGACGGAGAAGGAATTGCTAACCTAATTTCAGAAAGCATTACTCAAATCACACTTTCAAAACAATCAAACATTCACTGTGCTATGAATATTTGTTCTTGCACATAATACAATGAACGAGAATAAAATAGGTATATGGCTTAAAAATCCCAATCATTACAAAAAATCGGTTTTTGTTTATTCATTTACCTATATTTTGAGAAGCAGTGAGGCAATAATGCATCTTGAAGCAGTGTGGCAATGCACTATTTTTATACAGAATACCTGCGTTAGTTCTGATTTATAAAATGAAGCGTGATGACCGCACAGCGGGTTATGAGTGCGATCATTAAA
Source organism: Morinoia aosen (assembly GCA_030386875.1). NCBI lineage: Eukaryota > Metazoa > Arthropoda > Malacostraca > Amphipoda > Talitridae > Morinoia > Morinoia aosen. The sequence continues at coordinate 75,051,901 of CM059557.1, forward strand.
ATTCTCGATTATTTTACAATGATGAACTGCTTCAATCCACTTTATAAAATTGTCGACTATGTTGCTTGTGTGTTCTAAAAAAGTCTTAAATTAAAAATGCCAAAATGCAGTAGTTTCTAACTTCCGAATGGGAACTTTGAAAAATTCAAGTTGAAGACAAAGTACACAGCACTTTATGTTCTCCTCATGCACTCTTCAATAATTAAACCGTCCAGACATTTCTAAATGAAATTAAATAAAAAATGTTGTGGATGTTTGATGCCTAAAGCAAAAAATAAGTACCAAATTTGACATGAAAATAACAAATAGACATTTTCAGTTTATTGCTTCATAGCTACCATTCCCCATACATATACAAACAAATGCATACGAAGGCACTAAGCGAGGTGTGTAATTGTACACCAGTTAACAATTCGAAATTTTTACTTTGGAAATGTTATACTAATGTCTTGGAGAATTTGATTCTGTTACAAATTCCTCTTATTTTCTCATGCGGATATCATTTCATCAATCGCGTATGTCAGGTTGAACGGAAAGAAAAAAAGTTTCGAGATATGTACGTAATGCAATTGTTTATTTCACCCTTTATATCTTGAAATAGATAGAAAACTGTTTTATGGACATCACCTGGAGGCTGCTGTTGGTGATGGGAGAACGATTTGCTGCTTATTAGGAACGGCAGTGTGCCTGCACCTGCGGTGTGTGAATTCTTCGCTTGTGTATGTTTCTTCTTTAGGTTTGTCACGCGGAGTATTGACATGATATTACAGAAGTAGCGTTGAGGAATATATCGAATTGAAAATCCCTGAATAAAATTGCAGCGAATATGAAGAACAATTCTTATTTCTTGATAAACAGAATTTCACAGCGTTATTATACGGTTTTCCCAGAATGTTTATTTAAGAATGCGTTATAAAAATATCTGTTTCGTAATATTAATGAAGAAAACGTCCCCGTAAAGGTAGAACATTTAATAACTCAAATATAGAACATAAGTCATCTCTCTATGTGGAATACTAACCTTAAGTATCAGTGAGCACTTAGAGCTAAACGGGCAATTAATGCTTTAATTTGGCAGTTGAGCAATATAGAGCAACGACATCAGCATACTAAATGCTTCTTTGTGTTCGATATTGTAATTAACAATAGTTCGGAGACAATTGAGCGCGATAAGCTGATCTTGAATTCTTCCTCTGTTGAGGAGTTTTTGCTAAGCTTAGGGGAAGCTTATTCTACAGCAGAGCACCTGCAACTGAGAGAATTTCTTGACGCGGGTCAGATGAATCGTAGTTAACTAAGTTATCAGTCCTGCTATTCGATTTGTTATCGAAATACCAGGTATAAGAAATTTTATGTCGGCATTATTATGAATAAGGTAGAGAAAAAGGAGAAGAACGTATCGAGCGGTGTGAATGAGGACTCATTTTGACGTAAGGGTCCAGCTTGGTTTGTTTAGGAACGTGGCTACATGATGGTTTTTTTATATTTTTTGTTGCATGCAACCTTGACAGTAAAATTCATTTATTTTTGCGTTCTTTTAGGCAAAATGGAGGTATGTCTAAACTGCAGCTGTCAAAACAAGTTAATACTCAAAATTGAATGGCCAAACTTTGTCTTTTCATCAAGTGTGTTCTCAATCCGATGGAAAAGCATTTGGATTCCTCTAATTTTACAGTATGTTGTGTCCACGTGTGGTTTGAAGGACGTGTTCTTGTCAAACTAAATATGTCAGTGTCTTCAAATCTCTCAACTGCTCGAGAGCCTAGCCAGCGATGACGCTGTCGACTTTCATTTTGCTTGTACTTCACTATTCTGGTTGGCTTGACACTCACCCCTGCACACCAAGATCCGTGTTGTAGTTTGTGAAGCTAATACAATTTCTGACTTCATTTTCTATTATCTGTTCATCATAAAACGTTCCCGTACGAATGTGATGAACAAAAAATAAAATAAATGGCCTGTTGAAACCAATGTAGTGTTACGAAACGTAAAAATAAATATAAATTATTCACTGAAACACAACATATACTGTCGTAATACAATCGGAGAGAAAACCAATTATACTACTTTTCATTTTTTCTAAACAGTATGGAATGTTTCATTCCATTTATAGTTAGATATTACGACTGGGAAATCTGGCCAGGCACTTGGGATTGATATGATAAGGCAGAGCAATCACTGACATTTGTCTAAATAATCATCTTAAAAAAAACACGTTAAGAATACTTGAAGTTCGGAGTAACTTCCAAGATCATTTGTGCTACAGTAAATTTGTGAAGCATAAATAACGTTAGATGCTGAAATAATTCACACGCTTTATGACGACCACCTCTCAGGGAAGTCATATTCACAACGTTAACGGAAAACGTTGAGTCTGAAAATAGAGGCTTCTTTGTGGCTGAAATAAAGTCGGTTGAGTCACACAAGAACAGGTGTACGAGTATATCACGATCAAGAAAAACCCCAGTCCTTGAATTTGTGACAGTTGAGCGAGCTTCGGTGTTCGACTGGTGATAGCTCACCACGGTAGGGACGTATCCGACCGATACAAATGTGGTCTTTTAACAGTAAGTGGCGGAGTTGTACAGCTCTGTACACCTTAGGTCATCTTAATCAAATATTTCCTTGAGCTCCATGGCTTTTATTCAAATTTTCTTGGCTGTTTCCGTTGTTTAAGTTCTCTTAAGTGAAACAAGTTCGAATCAAATATCGGCTATAAGGTGATAGGATACTAATATGTATTGATGGGACCGTTTGGCTTAAAAAAGTCAGTAATTTTTAAATGGATTTTCTTGAATTTTCACCATAAGTGAAAAATGATGCAACGATTTTTTCGGCTTGTGTATTTTTTTCGTAATTTTATTAGAAAATTTATTTTTTCGAAACTACTAAAAAAATCAGTTTTGCGGAAATAGAACATCTCCCACAATTTTGAAGTTAAAGGACGGGCAACTTGTTTTTAGGTAGCTAAATATATTGTTTGAGAAATGCGGCAATGATTTTTCGATAACTTCATTTGGTGAATTTTAAGAATTTTACCCAAAAACTCGTTTTTTTCTTTTTTCCGTCTTCTGCCTCGCATAATTTTCCACCTAAATCATATTTTAAAAATTTATTGCAGCATTCTTCATTTTTTTAGCCCTAGCGATTGATATGTTTGTCATTCCTGCATCTCCAAAACTGTTGGAGGAGATACATTTCATACGTCAACAACTTCAGGTTTTTAGGGGAGCCGTACAAACTCGAAGCACTGAGTTGTCTTCTGCTCAACCCAACTCAAAATTTGTTCACTGTATGTGTTAGACTGTTTTTTTTCGTTCTAAAGCCTTTCGAACGTGATCTGAATGGCTAACTCTCACACGCTAAACGCTCGAACCTGCTTCGTCGTTAGGAGGGTCGGAAGGGGGTGCTTGACGACCTACGTGGATCGTTTGGGTAAAACCTCGAGTCCGTCATTTACGAATTAATTCTTCTGAAATTTTCCCCATAGATGGAAAATGATGCAATGATCTCTTTGAACTCGTGTTTTTTCGTAATTTTATAGGAAAAAATCTTTTTCAAAAAGTTTAAAAGAATATTTTGGAAATTGTATTTCCTTCAATTTTGGAGTTACAGAACCGGCAAAATGTGTTTTAGATATCTAAATGTATAATCTAAAGAAATATTGGAATGGAATTTCAATATTTTGATTTGTTGAATTTGGGATTTTTATTTCTTAAAATGCATTTTTTTTAATTTTGACATCTAATTTCTCTTTTAATTTTTAAACTATACAGTTTTTCAAAACACTCATACAGAAATTTTTAGCTCTTTTTAAAGCTTATCGATTGATATATATTTCATTCCTGTATCTTTAAATTTCTGGGATAAGTAGCATTTTAAAAGTCAACAAGTTTAGGTTTTCATGAGAGCATGACAAACTCGTCACCTTAGCCGTGTAATGACGAGAGTAACTGGCCTTATGCAAGCTATAGCAAACGAATGAACTCACTTACAAAGCGATGAAGCATATCGTTAGATTCAGAAAAAACTTTCCTATAACATGGGTTAAAAAACAGAAAAATTTATAATTTCTGGATTTTGGGGTATTTCCTCAAAAATTCGTAAGAAATACTGTACAAGAGGAGTTAAATAATAGAAAATCGATAACATTTTGGATTTGACCCATAGGGTAGAAACGTCAATTTCTCCGATAGTTAACAACTTGTATGAGTGAACACTGCCTAGTTGTGTTGAATCACTTTTCACGCTGTGGTGATTTTCTACTGACAAGAAAGGATAATTTCCTAATTTGGGGCCTTAAGGTCTGATGAATCAGTGTCGCTATCAGTAATGAAAGTCAATTTCATAAGACGTCAAGCAAAACGTCGTTCTTTCGAGTTCAGAGGAACTAATCTCACCTGACGAAAAATTTCTCCATCTAATCATCGATTTCAACACCCTACCCTTAAATTTTTTTAATATATAAGGCTACAAATAATAAAAATCACTCACGGGCTTCATGATTTTAAGGTTCACTACATTCTCTTTCGTGATTGGTTGCTCTTTAATGATTTTCCAACAAAAATTACAATTCAATTAGGTCTCGGACGATTATCTTCCTAATGCCCTCAGCCGACAATTTTACAGTTCTGTAGATGAGTATAATGAAAAAATGAACATGCATTCTCATGTCCAAGAACTCCATGGTGGTATCAGTACAGACGTAAGAAATTCCGAGAACGGATGTCATAAAAACATAATTCTGTAGCTGTGGCGTTCCTGTAAGAGCTGTTGCTCGCCCTCTCTCCGGATGTGTCAATGCTTGTAGTTACAGCCTGCGTCTGCCGCCGCTGCAGCTGGCAACAAAAAACGTGTTTACGTAGCTGTGAGAGAGCGTTACACCACAGCAAAATTCTCGCAGTGCCAAAAGTTGCTTCATTGTATGTCGTTCACATGTGGAAAAAATAGCAAATTCGTGCTTGCTCTTACAGCGTTAACTAAGCAATTGCTTACTCGAATAACCAGCGTCTTTAGTTTGTGTGGGCTGCTAGAAAGTAAAGCTGCAAACTGACTGCAGATGCAGACACTTGACCAGAACCGGCCCTCTGCTGGCAAGCCTTGGCAGGCGAGTGCCAAACGCCCCTCGCTGAGAGCGTTGCGATCATCACGCTCATGCGTGCTGGGTGTTCGCTCGCGGGTGAAGTATCGCTTAGACCTTCTCATGCTGAAATATCTTCCGTGAATAATATGATTCATTCATGAACATGCACTCTCTCTCTCTAATAATATTTTTACCGCGTATTAATAGATTCTTCCACCGACACATCGATTGCTGTGAGTCTCAGGGTTCATTTTTAGAAATCGGTTTGGTGCCAAGACACTACTGTCTGCGCTTACGTGTAGCCAGTACAGGATTAAAGCATCAAGTTGTTCATTTCAGTTTTTTCATTGCTTCCCGTTACTCACTTAACAAATGCATGCAAGCGTGTCAATTACAACCTGGGAGTTCATTGCTGTTTCATTTGAATGTGTCTTTTTTGTGAGAAGTTTCGGATTTCATTTAAATTGAAATACATATTTTTTTCTCGTTAATCAAAAGAACACGATTATTTCTTACGCCAATAAGAAGGTTTGAATCATTGAAATGGATATATGAGGGCTACTTTATTTTCACTCAGAGTATAGCTTTGTTTGTTTTGCTGTTGGCAGCCCTGACATTTTGCAACTGCTGCGGGCAACGGTCAGATTACATCATCGCTGCGTACTCGTTATTTCAAGACTAATTCTGCTGTTTCTGCCTTTAATTAACCATCATCTATTTTACTGTTATCTTCTCATCAATAATCAAGAAAATGAAATTGGGGATAAATATGCTTGTGTCAATCGAAATAAGTGTTTATAGAGCGCGAAACAGAAACAGTAATTCATTTTAATACTAATTTGAAATTTATGAATGATAACGCAAGTAACATTCTTAGGGCGGTTTCGGAACGCTCAAAAAATTTACTCGGTTTATATTGGTGCTCTCTTGGGATATTATTTACAACTTCATAGATGAACTTTCCAGTTGGATACTGAACCATACCTTGACCTCGCACCGAGAAGGCAAGAAATTATTTTTTTTTCTAATCGTAGCATCAAGCACATTGGCACAAATTCAACGATGTCAAATTTTACCCAGTAGAAGTTCATGTAAGCAAAAGATCATTAAAATAATGTGACTGAGCGATAAAAAATGAGTGTTTTAAGTATTACTGAAAATTAATCAATTTCTAAATCATATCAATGATAATTGACTTTGGTCCCCCAGAATCGACATCAACTCACAAATATTTCCTCACCAATTTAACAGCAAAGACCTCATATATTTTAATTTTCAATCAGTTGCGGTTTGTTTTTCTACCAAAAACTGAAAATGAAAAAAGCGCACACGTGTACAACAAATCTATCATCAATTCTCTCACTGGTTACGCAGCAGGTTCCATCTTTCCGATAGCGCGACGTCCGGACACAGTTCAGGGGCTAGATTTTCGAATAATTTACGTGGCAGTAGCGGTGTTCTGTCTATTAGTCCGCAATATATGTTTTTTTCTGGCCAGGAAGTCAACCCGAGGATTTTTGCCAATGAAAACAGCACATATATAGTGAAGCCAAATCGTCAGAGAAACGTATTTCGTCAGCTGTATCGATACGACGACGGAATATGGGTACTTAAAACATCCGGTCCCAGATCTGTAGAGTGCGAAGGATCATATCGTCGTTCCCGTATTTTACCGGTCATAACAAAAAGACTTGAATATGTTATTTTACGAAACGACAAAAAATTTAGTTCTTGCAGTCATTGACTGCTTGAAGTCTCAGTGGGTGCCACTGCTGTATGGAACGTACGTAAGGCAAGAAATGAACCATGAGTGCAGGGAATGGCTAAACAATATTTAGGGATTATCACCCTAAAACTGTCATATTTTGGAAAATTCTGATTTCAGAAAATAGGAAATTTTTGATGACTGTTAATTAATAGACTTTGGAAATAGATAAATAGATAATTTCCTCAGATTTCACAGCACGTATTCCAAGTACATAATACAATTATTCTTCATGGGAATAATTACGTGTAAGTTTCGAAATATTTGTTAACCTGAAAAATTTTTCATGGAGAAATTTATACTTATACCTATTTATAAAAGTATCGAGTTTTACGTTTTTTGCGAAAATCAGATAAAGTTTGCAAGTTCCATAAATATTTCGATCATCCACATTACTCCTACACAGAATTTTCATAAGAAAAGAAACTTTGCAAGCTTTGTGCTCTCAGTATTGTGTGAATACAAAAGAAAACTCCCTTTATTGATATCAGTTCAACAGACGCTTTAGGCTAAATGTATTTTCCCAATTATCTATTTTGCATCGGAACCAGAGAAAAATTAATGATTCAATTTGGTACAAACGAGAAATTACTCTGTATGCATAAATCCGTCCTGCATCGAGAAAAAATTACAGTTTGTTGGCAAACTCCTCGTACAGTGTTATCAGGACCAATTTTAGGAGGCACTAAAGCAAAATTAGTAAAATTATGAAGTCAATATTCAACATTCTTTAGCGAGGAGTAAGAATCATTGCATTTGTAACATTTCCTATCGAATAGCTTAATGTCTACCATCAACCTGCGCTGTTGCATGGCTAATTTTCTGTGTTAGTTTTACACAGACACACAAAGAATAATCAAGCTATGCTTGCAGACAAGGATATGTTTTAAGATATATACAGAGAAGCCGTCCAATTTTGCCTACATGCAGTCTGGCGTTCATGTAAGCCAGTGCCCACCTTCGTATTAAAGTTACCCTCCTGAATTACGCATTCTCGCACACAGCCTCGGCCCTCCAGATCTAGGTCATGCATCACTGCTCTCTCCCGCTCTCTCTCCTCGCCCTAGACTCGCTTATTATGAGAAATTTAGCACCCCAGCATCGGCCATCAACTTCAAGAGGCTCTCAGTCTGGCGCGTCCTCAGGCTATTGCGCGCAGGCGCTTCTTGTGCTCGGGCATGATCAGAATAAAGGATGCATGTATGTTCAAAATATAAGCTTTACGATATGGGTACAGAGTCTGACACCCATTTACAGAGCTTTTGTTCAGTTTATGAGGTCAGAGAGCTCAGTGAAAATGAAGAAGATGTTTGCTCTCGGCCTTGAGGTTCGTCCGAGCCCAAGGATATTTGTAAAATTTCAAATGAAGGTTGGCGGACCGAGCACAAGAAATTGGAAGAAACGAACAAGAAAACTTCGATTCAAAAATAGTTTTATCGCACTGGCCTATTTTAAAACAATCCAAATCACGAGCACAGCATATGTGGGCCTAACGCAAACTTTTTTCTTCCAGATGATTTCATGCATACTTCCTCTTCTCATCAAACAATATTCACTTAAGAGTATCGTTAATGTTAGAATGCTTGTAAGTTTCAAAGTATTTATCCATGACAGACTTATTCGGTAATGGTGCCCTAATTACTGTATTTATAGAGGATACAAAAGCATCCTATTTTGAATGAATTAAACCTAATGTAAACCCTCGATTATCGAATCGTTCTTATGTTTTGACAGGAATGCAGAGTCATTAACTTCAGCCAGGGCAATCTACTTTGTTTGTGGGATTCCAGAGAAAGGTATATTTATCAAGTCAACCTACTACGCTGATATGAGATGGTCCAAAAGCCTACAAAGATACTCCAGGATATCACTCATTTCAATTCGCTCGGATTTTCCCAGCTCCAGGTCAACACGTAGTGTGTGTGGGAGTGAAGTACAGTTCACGCATCTCTGCTCTCAGACCAAATCTCTCTCCAGCGAGTCATTTAAACTTCGTATTGCTCATTTGTCGTGGGACTGTACAGGGTGTCCAAAAAAAAAAAACGGACTGAACCCTCAGTTATTTTAGGTCTTAGGTTATGGTTGATAATTGAGTTCTGTTAAGATCACAATGTTTACTAAATATTTCTCTCTTTACACGAAAAATTGTATTTGGTTAGAGTGCGCAGAATTGTTACAATACCATTTTTATACTGAGGCTACATGCTGTTCAACGCGTTCAATTTCTTTCACCAAGCAGGAAGTAAGAATAAGCAATTTGCTGATCCGAAACAATGGGTTACTTTAAACATGAAGCATGATCGTTTTTTGAGTGAATTTTTTCTGCTTGTTCTAAATATCGAGTCATTTTATACTCTTCTCGAATATCTAAAGCAATTATAAAAAATTCTCTTTCAGGAAATGTCACATTTTCATTAAACTTATTTTACGCGAAAAAATATTAACCTATTTCAAACCACATTTGCCCTATTTTGCAAACAAAAGTGAAAAATATTCGTTTTAACGAGATGATTGGTCATATCTGAACATAAAATAATGAACAAATAATGGTCTAAATACTTAGTCAACGAAAGGAAACTCACTTTGACAAATGCAAAATATTTCCGCTGTCACTGTTATTATGAGTTATCGGACACAAGTCTAAGAATTTAGTATATATTTCCATTAGTTAAAGACTTCACAGGTTGTAACGACTACAATATTTACAAGAATCGGTGTTTATGTTGTGGAATTTTTTAATCAAGCTCTCATAGAAATTTTTATCAGCAATGCTCTGTCAATATGTGTACAGGATAGAAACTTATAAAAACTATCAGAATTTAATATCTTCCACGATATTCAATTTTACACTGACGTATTCTTAAGCATGCCCGGCAATAACTCTAAATTTTCCGAGTCAGTTTCTCGCCATAATAACGTCACCAGCCTGCCGTTATTTGGGCTAAAACGAATATTACGTTCATTATCCAGTACCCAACGTCCTCTTGCTCCATTCTCAGAGTTCTTCGATAGTTTCGTCGCTCTGAAAGCCCTCGCTAATTGATGTATTATGAGTTCGACAATCGTCTGACTTTTCAGGAAAGTCAGTTAAAGGCCTTTCTTTATAATTTTTTCTAGAGAAATAAAAATAATGCAAAATAAATTATGTCCTCGCAGGTTGCTGCGAATTATGACCTTTGATAAGTAAAATGTTTGAACACATTTTTAAAAGGTAATAGAATACTGGTTGTGGGGTCCGTAGATTTCAGGATTTATTTTTATTTTCACGGAAGCAAGAAGGTGTACAATTATTATTATTATCATATTCATTGGGATTCTCATAAACTCATTCTTGGTCTATAATATGAAGTTATCACTAAGCAAAATACGCAAAACGAGCTACTGTATACTTTGTGAGATTTAAACAAGATATTAACTTCTTAAAAGTTGTACATACAATGTGTAATCGCTTCGAGAGATTTCCCCTCTTTATCTTCGTGAACTTAATATAAGCAAACGATATTCAATAGAGAACTACATCTTTAAACCGAACTTCACCCCAATTTTTGTTAATGTTGAAAATTTTAATGAGACCGATAGTACAAAAACCGATACTTTTAACCAGATTTCCAGCCCATGTTCTTTTCAAGGGTCTGTTTCTCTAGATACATCTTAAATGAGTTGGTAAATATTGGCTATAAGATGTGTTTGTTGCACCATAATATAATACACCAAATAGACTGACTATCGTAGCTAGACGCCGGCATAGCAGTGACGTGACAGATCCCCACCTAGCGGCCTGGCGCCAAGGGTTGCGGTGCGGAGCTGAGGTGCTGCGCTGGCTGTGCGCGACGCCGGCAGCAGAGTCTGCTGTGTGACGCAGTGCTGAGCCCTGACAAGCTTCCATCGCATGTCCGTTTTGTTGCCGGTGGCCACGGTCGAGTTGTGTTGTGCATGCAGGTGCTGTGCCACAATGTGCGTCGCGCTAGTCCGGCACGAACTCAGCGATGTGGCACTCAACGAATGTATTATGAGACAAGCTGGGTCGCTTCTTGTAAAGGCGGCACAACGCATGCATTTATTAGACGCTGCACAATTGCCTCAAACTCTACAAGTATGATGTACACAATCACAGAAAATAGCATGTTCGACGTCTTGTTCAGCTGGAAGCTGAAACGTGCAGTGGAACTATCCTATTGCTTCCACCCTTCATTTTCCTGCTTGCATTCTGTAATTTACGTTACTCATGCATGCTTTTTAAGCCCATCAACCAACTAATCAATCGTTTACAGAGTACTTTTTATAGTTAAGTTCGATGCTAAAGACGCTTCCAGATCAACGAGTTCGGCAATTAACATTAGTTCCGTTTTTTTAATAATTTCACAAAGAGACCAACTCAGATGCTTTGACTTCTTTAGAATCATTCTCGTACACTTTTATACCCTGATTTTGGAGAAACCGCTGCACAAACAAGTTTACATGTCACTTTTATTATTGTGTACATCACACCTCAGAGAACTAACTGATAAGCAGCCCCTGTAGTAAGCGCTCATTATGTCTCGTCAACAGTAACTTCTCTTGCTGCAGATGAAAGGAAACGGTACAAGCGATTTAATCGTATTTCTTTCGCATTATAACCACTTCTCGGTTACGCTTGAGCTATTTTTTGATAAACATTTCCAGACCTAGAAGACATCCAAAAAGTGACCCTCCGAAAAGGGTAGTCAACATATCATTAAATTCCCGGAACATAGTTAATATGGAGAAAGACCAAACGGCTGTGAGTCGCAACATTACGCCGTAAATCCTACATACTATGTAGTTACCCAGCGAGATCAATTAGCTTTGCCCGGAAATGCGATCAGTGGAAAAGCTTGAAGCCTGAGTAGCCTTGACGCGTGTAGTGGCGCAGTTCATGAGATTTACAAGCACGTGATGTCACAAATATCTATATTAAATATTGACGATTACAAGGTTGTCTTCGCAGTTCTCAACTGACGTTAACATCTAAGCTATGGGCGCAACGAAATAGGTACAGAAAGAATAGCTGACAACTTAATGAACATGTAAGAGAAAGTCCTCTCTCTTCTGTATTAAGTTTCTGCAGAAAAAGTCAAGCGACTCTAATGGTATTCCTGCAACGCCCTTTGCACAACTTATTTTAGCTGAGAAATACTGGAAAAAACTTTTCCCATTTTCCGGTTTGCCTTGTTTCGTACTTAAAATAATTAAGGTCTTAACACCTGATATTATATGATAAAATCAAATACCTGATTTTATTTTGACGAGAACATTTTACTTACCGTATTTGAGTAGTAAGCATACACTGAGTACTATCATTCTACACTCACTATACATCATAGCATGTACCGGCGTGTCTGAATGTACAATGTACCAACGAGACGTGCGAGCTGCGGCACTGCTGTCGAGAGCACTTTGGGCTGCGTTGGTTTTGAAATGCGCCCGCAGTTTGCGGGTCTCCGAACGCGTTCGTGTACGAAGCCATTTGAATAATTTGCAAAAATAACTGTATAATATTCCCTAATGGAAAACAATACAAGCAAGAGTTTTATACAACTTTCATGCTTAATTTTTATTTAACTATTTTAAAAGGGTGGAAATGATCATGGATTCGTGAATCATAGATTCGTGATGATGATCATAGATTCGTGAATGTAATGCGTATTATTGGCCAATGTATTATAAGAATAACTTATGACCAATCTAAAGTAGATCCAATTTATGAAACACATTTTGTCGCTGTAAAATTAACATTCATTCTAGCACGTGAATCACATGTGAAGGAAATTTATTGTTTTTGTTTACCTGATATTAGCAAAATCATTCCCAACATTTACGGTCATTTTTGCCATAACTTGTGCCGTTGAGGGAAAAGTCGCACCTCTCATCTTTACCAAAACGCACTTAGAAATTTCCTCGCCTCACCTCCAAATTGGAACACATTGCCAGTTCCGCGAGACGCCGACATTGAGAAAGAAAGCGCGCTAACGAGCCTGCAGGTCTGCGTTGCTCGTCGCCGCTTCTGCCTGCCGCCACGTGTATTTGTGTCGTCACGGCGCGCATCGATTGGACGGTTGCTGGAGTAATCGTCACTCCTCGATTTGGTCAACACGTTAAGCAGATTGGTTAAAAAATGAGGGCACGTTCTACGTTTTAACTAAAGAATTGCATATTTTGCGCTAATTCATGAACATTATTTTCTGTCAACATATTTTATTTGCTTGCTTATTTACTATGTAAGATGTTCTAGTAAACGAATGAGTTGGGTACTGCAACCTCAGTATGCAGGAACTCGTATTGCATGCGTAACGCATGCAATACGAGTTTTTCTGGCTTTGATCACGGCTGTGAAGTTAAGTTTGCGTTATGGTGGAACTCTTGGTACAAATTTCGGCTACTAGTATAAAATACAAATTTAAACACTTTTTCATCCGTGAAAAAATATCGAAAAACTCTTAGTTTTTTAATTATTTGGCTTAGCAGTTTTTAATGCTGCACTTCAAGAACTCACGGCGATCTAGTTAACCACATGAACTAATGTTCAATAATAACGCACGAGAGTAATGAAAAACGTTAAATAACATGAGGTACTTTAATAAATAATAGAAAGTAACGCATCAAAGTGGGTGCTCAAAATTTCGACCATTAACATCGATACACGCACGACACCTTCGTCGAAGCGAGTGGCGTACGTTGCCAAACATTCCTGGGTTATCAGCGATATCTCCTGCAGCGACTGCAATTCGAGCGACGAGGTCTTCTTCCGACTCCACAGGTGTCGCATAAATCAGAGATTTCAAGTGCCCCATAAGAAAAAATCTAACGGAGTCAAATCAGGTGATCTCGGTGGCCAGGACACAGCACGACCACGACCAATCCATCGGTTTGGAAATTGTTGGTCAAGAAATCGTCGCACATTTAGAGCATAATGTGCCGGAGCTCCGTCGCGTTGAAACCAAAGTCGTCTGCGAATACCTAATGGCACATTTTCCAATAAACCAGGAAGGACTTCTTCAAGAAAGATTTTGTACACATCTCCAATAAGACGCTCTGGCAGAATGTATGGACCAATGAGTTGATTGTGCACGATACCTGCCCAAACATTGACAGTGTACCGATTTTGGTGATGACGTTCATGGATGACATGAGGGTTGTTCTGCTGCCTTGAGTGAAAGTTATGATAATCAAAAATTCCATCTCGGCTGAAGGTTGCTTCATCCGTAAACAACACACACTCTGCAAAATTGGCATTTTCTACCCCCTCCGATCTAAAAACCACTGCGCGAATCGCTCACGAGGACCATAATCAACGGGAAGGAGACCCTGGACTCTCTGGAAGTGATACGGATGATAATTATTCCGGTTCAATACATGCCACACTGTACTATGGTCACGAATACCCAAAGATGCTGCTGCGGCACGGGTGCTCGTACGCGGGTTTCTACGGAAATGTTCCAACACTTCTTGCTCTCAATGATAATTTATTGGGCGACCAACGTCTACTCTGTTTACACTAAAACTGCCGGTGTCCGTCAATCTTCGGTGCAATGCAGTGAATAATCGATGATCAGGGACTTCTCGATTTGGGTAACGTTCGTGATAGATTCTCGCGGCACGTCTTGCATTACCATTAGCAGCACCATAAGTAAAATGCATGTCTGCCATTTGTGCATTTGTAAGGCGATACATCTTACCACTTCTGTGCCACGGTGCTAACTGACAAAAGATACACCTACGCCTCTCACCAGGGGTCGCTAACGTTGACTAGGAATTTCTAGAAATTTCCGGAACCTGTGAATTAATTTTTTAAACTGTAAATAAATCATGTTCGATTCTGCCAACACTTGCTCATTCTAATTCCCCATATTGCCCTTATTCCTGTCTGCTGCGAAATTGCTGTTGTGTTCTTGTAGCGTAGCATTAAAAACTTCTAAGCGCAATAATTAAAAACCTAAGCATTTTTCGATATTTATTCACTGATGAAAAAGTGTTTAAATTTGTATTTTCTACTAGAAGGCGAAGTTTGTACCAAGAGTTCCACCAACACCCTGTATAAGCTATTTAATGGGAACACCTCACTGTGTTATGTTGTACATGACGCTACGGCGTTCGATAATTACCTCTCAAATGCTTTTACTACAATTGAGCTAATTCCGTTCCTGTTTCGAACAATTGGATTTACGTTGTGTAGAAAAGGGTGCCTAAATACTATTTGCTTCGTTATTTTAACAAAAATTTCGATCAAAACTCACTTAAAAGACCCAATGGTTACTCAGAGAGAAAGAAGAACGTTATGAATTAGGCTAGGTTAAATTCCGTGTTTCTAAAATTGCGCAAAATCATTAACTGAGTTATAATCTTATATTAATTTTTACAGTTTGCTCAGAGTTTGTTTATTTACAGTCATCTAGCAAAGGACATGACAATTTTTCGCGTTAAGCATCAAATCGAAATGAAAAGTTTGAAGAAGAAAGAGGAGGGTAACAAGTATTCAGAACTTCGCAAAAGTTTGAACACTCTTAGTGTATTATTTGAGTGGGAATTAAATTTTGGGATTTGATACATTTCTGTGTTGTTTTTAATTTTCCGACTCGCAAGTTTGGGATGCGAGGGAAATCATGTCAATAGAATTAGCAACTATCGCCGTTGTTGGTAATAGTGTTGGAAAAATTGGTCATATTATCGGTAAAATAGTTTGTAATGGTGTTCATAAAAGTTTTAAAAGCATTACACAGGGTCAAATCTAAAATTGGACTTTGTGACGCTTTCCAGCGTACTTCCGCCATTGTCAAACACTAGAATGCAGCAGTCTAAACGAGGTCCTCCCACCGCAAATGTTGCCTGCTGAGTGATCACCTGGAGATCACCCGAAAGATCATCTGGAGATCACCTGAGTGATCATTGGAGATCACCTGAGTGATCACTAGAGATCACCTGAGTGATCATTGGAGATCACCTGAGTGATCACTAGAGATCACCTGAGTGATCACTGGAGATCACCTGAGTGATCACTGGAGATCACCTGAGTGATCACTAGAGATTACGACTCTCAAAGGCTGGTGCCTTTGGAAGTACAGTCGGCTAGAAAAGCTTGAGGCTTCGGTGAGCTCCGGTGCTTTGGTTGTTTATTGATGACTTGTTGTGTTTGATGCAAATTTCTTCATGAATTTTCAGGCGGTTGCGCTCTGGCTCGTGGCACAATATTTTTGCATTATTCAGTAGTTGTTCCCGAGTTAGAATCCTATTGTGTTCTTCCTCTGTGATATGTTAGGCCTCCAGAACTTGAGTGCATTGTTAGTCGTCTGGAGAGGATCGTAGTAGTCATGCCGATGTCGAATTAACATTCCTACGTGAATACTTTCATTGGGTGATGCACCAAATCAGAAATCTTGCTCGTTCCGAGGTTCGTACCAATGTCACCTAATCTCCAGGTCAGCTCGTAGAGATCGTGTCGTCACACTAGTGGTCCCTCCTACATTTGAGGGGAATCGAATCAGCGAAATTAGGTTAACTGCAATCTATCGTTGAATTCCCATAATACGAAGCGACCCATGCTTTCGAAAATGTTAGGAGAAACGCAATGGTCTTTTTTCTGGCAAATAAGTGGATAAACATTTTGGTTTTCCATCATTGTTTAAAATAAGGTAAAAAAAGTGTAGTCGAGATTGTTTGTGCGCGAAATTTGCCCGCGCCATCAGATTATGCAACTCACGGAATTAAAATATCGTACTTTCATGAAATTTCAGCACGGCTGGTGTCGTAATTTCATCACTGAAGCCTAAGTTACGCAAAGTAAGGATGCTCAGACAGTTTTGTATTTCATATTGAAATTTTAGGAGATGAGATCTTCGAAAATCGCTGGTTGCTGCTATAACCTGGCATAGTTCGATACATCACCAAACGAACACAAAAATCTCAAAATGGGACGGTATGATTTCAAGTACCGCCTTAGCTACTGTTTCATTTTTCCAATTACTTTACAGCTCCACATAACGACATTTGATCATCTTCATTTAATCTTAAATAAATTAGAAAACACTGTATGAGCCTATGATGTACATATAATGAATCTACGTAACCTTACATGACATTTACTCATTGTCTTCTGTGAAACCTGCCACCGACATCTGACTTCTTATGTGACGACATTCCTATGTTGCCGCGTCTAGAAGCAGGTATAGAAATATTGGAGGGATTTTGTAACGGGATGAAAAATTCAAAGATCCGAAAGCTTCTTTTCCCAATCACGATTTCTACAATCACGAAATTACTACAAAAATTGTTTATACTAACACAAAAACTTGAAACTGAGCGGTGGTTAAAGGCCGTTCTTTGTCTTTATACGTTTATGATTCTTATCCGATATCGTACAACATGCAGAATCAACAAATATTTTTACGGCTACTCCTGGGAAATCGAGACCGTTTCTATGCCTTTGAGGACGATGAGCAAGCACACCATCGTTGTGGCGATGTAGGCGGGACATGTTCAGGGGAGCTGAATGGGACCTCTGCCAATTACAGTAGTTGAAGGTGGGAAAAAGCTAAATAAAAATATTTTGTCTTCAAAAATTTAATAAACAAATCAATTTATTGTTCGAAATTGTGCGAGGCCAAATGGGGTTATTTAGTTTCTATTTATACAATCCAAATCCAGATGAACATCGCATAATTTTCCTGATGTTTCAAGGGGTTAGATTTCCTTGGATAAAATTATCCTGCGTTGTGCTAAATTTTCAAAAATTTAAGCAACTCATTAGTAATATTTGAAAAGATTATCATCGCATGACTGACGATAAACTGGAGGCGTAAAGTGGGGCCAAAACTTGAGTCTTGGCAAAACACCAGACTACGTTGCCCTTGATCGACTTTCATGTGAGGGAGACGCATGAGAGTTACCCAGAACGTGCAACTCTACTTCTTCAAAGGTTCGTTGTTCTCCAGCTAGTGAAAGTATTTACGTAGAAAATTTAATGTTAACACGGTATTCGACGAGCAGTACAAATTATTGGCCCCCTGAAACGACGCCGAACATATTACCAACATTCTTCACTCCATTTTTCATGAACAAACTTTTTCATGCTAGGCACACTCACCGGGTAAGACTTGAGTGGAATGCCCCTCTCTTGAATATAAGAGCACATCGATTGCCGCTGTTCTGTGCCCAAATGATAACAGCACAGTAACGCGTCTGGGTGTTAATAGAAAGTGTGTGTGGTTCCAAACACGGGTAAAACATGGGGTCTGGGCTGCTTCTTCATCTCCGATGCGGTGAACTGAATTTCAGTATGCAGACTACAAATTATTATTCAACGTATGTTCCCTTGTTGCTATCAATAACATTTTTTAAATTAATTGTTCCTTCGAATAAACAACACCAAAAGAACAAAAAATAACATTTATTCAAATACGCATCAGTAAATGAGTAAAATGTGTGTGTGGCGATGGGAATGAGTAAAAAATTGAAATCGAAAGTTTTAATAATTTGTAAGACCGTGAGAATTGTCGGCATTACTGTAACAGGGCAGCACGAGCATTCGCTGCTGCTGTCTGCTGTCGGCATTACTGTAACAGGGCAGCACGAGTTTTCGCTGCTGCTGTCTGCTGTCGGCATTACTGTAACAGGGCAGCACGAGTTTTCGCTGCTGCTGTCTGCTGTCGGCATTACTGTAACAGGGCAGCACGAGTGTTCGCTGCTGCTGTCTGCTGTCGGCATTACTGTAACAGGGCAGCACGAGTGTTCGCTGCTGCTGTCTGCTGTCGGCATTACTGTAACAGGGCAGCACGAGTGTTCGCTGCTGCTGTCTGCTGTCGGCATTACTGTAACAGGGCAGCACGAGCATTCGCTGCTGCTGTCTGCTGTCGGCATTACTGTAACAGGGCAGCACGAGCATTCGCTGCTGCTGTCTGCTGTCGGCATTACTGTAACAGGGCAGCACGAGTGTTCGCTGCTGCTGTCTGCTGTCGGCATTACTGTAACAGGGCAGCACGAGTGTTCGCTGCTGCTGTCTGCTGTCGGCATTACTGTAACAGGGCAGCACGAGTGTTCGCTGCTGCTGTCTGCTGTCGGCATTACTGTAACAGGGCAGCACGAGTGTTCGCTGCTGCTGTCTGCTGTCGGCATTACTGTAACAGGGCAGCACGAGCATTCGCTGCTGCTGTCTGCTGTCGGCATTACTGTAACAGGGCAGCACGAGTGTTCGCTGCTGCTGTCTGCTGTCGGCATTACTGTAACAGGGCAGCACGAGCATTCGCTGCTGCTGTCTGCTGTCGGCATTACTGTAACAGGGCAGCACGAGCATTCGCTGCTGCTGTCTGCTGTCGGCATTACTGTAACAGGGCAGCACGAGTGTTCGCTGCTGCTGTCTGCTGTCGGCATTACTGTAACAGGGCAGCACGAGTGTTCGCTGCTGCTGTCTGCTGTCGGCATTACTGTAACAGGGCAGCACGAGTGTTCGCTGCTGCTGTCTGCTGTCGGCATTACTGTAACAGGGCAGCACGAGTGTTCGCTGCTGCTGTCTGCTGTCGGCATTACTGTAACAGGGCAGCACGAGTGTTCGCTGCTGCTGTCTGCTGTCGGCATTACTGTAACAGGGCAGCACGAGTGTTCGCTGCTGCTGTCTGCTGTCGGCATTACTGTAACAGGGCAGCACGAGCATTCGCTGCTGCTGTCTGCTGTCGGCATTACTGTAACAGGGCAGCACGAGCATTCGCTGCTGCTGTCTGCTGTCGGCATTACTGTAACAGGGCAGCACGAGTGTTCGCTGCTGCTGTCTGCTGTCGGCATTACTGTAACAGGGCAGCACGAGTGTTCGCTGCTGCTGTCTGCTGTCGGCATTACTGTAACAGGGCAGCACGAGTGTTCGCTGCTGCTGTCTGCTGTCGGCATTACTGTAACAGGGCAGCACGAGTGTTCGCTGCTGCTGTCTGCTGTCGGCATTACTGTAACAGGGCAGCACGAGCATTCGCTGCTGCTGTCTGCTGTCGGCATTACTGTAACAGGGCAGCACGAGTGTTCGCTGCTGCTGTCTGTTGTCGGCATTACTGTAACAGGGCAGCACGAGTGTTCGCTGCTGCTGTCTGCTGTCGGCATTACTGTAACAGGGCAGCACGAGTGTTCGCTGCTGCTGTCTGCTGTCGGCATTACTGTAACAGGGCAGCACGAGTGTTCGCTGCTGCTGTCTGCTGTCGGCATTACTGTAACAGGGCAGCACGAGTGTTCGCTGCTGCTGTCTGCTGTCGGCATTACTGTAACAGGGCAGCACGAGTGTTCGCTGTTGCTGTCTGCTGTCGGCATTACTGTAACAGGGCAGCACGAGCATTCGCTGCTGCTGTCTGCTGTCGGCATTACTGTAACAGGGCAGCACGAGTGTTCGCTGCTGCTGTCTGACGAATTTAGAAAAACTAACAATTCATGAAAAATATTCACTACGCTACCAGTAGTTGGATGGCCAGTAGTTACGTGGCGCTATCAGCAGTTGGATGGCCAGTAGTTACGTGGCGCTATCAGCAGTTGGATGGCCAGTAGTTACGTGGCGCTATCAGCAGTTGGATGGCCAATAGTTACATAGCGCTATCAGCAGTTGGATGGCCAGTAGTTACGTGGAGCTATCAGCAGTTGGATGGCCAATAGTTACGTGGAGCTATCAGCAGTTGGATGGCCAATAGTTACATAGCGCTATCAGCAGTTGGATGGCCAGTAGTTACGTGGCGCTATCAGCAGTTGGATGGCCAATAGTTACATAGCGCTATCAGCGGTTGGATGGCCAGTAGTTACGTGGCGCTATCAGCAGTAGGATGGCCAGTAGTTACGTGGCGCTATCAGCAGTTGGATGGCCAATAGTTACATAGCGCTATCAGCGGTTGGATGGCCAGTAGTTACGTGGCGCTATCAGCAGTTGGATGGCCAGTAGTTACGTGGCGCTATCAGCAGTTGGATGGCCAGTAGTTACGTGGCGCTATCAGCAGTTGGATGGCCAGTAGTTACGTGGCGCTATCTGCAGTTGGATGACCAATAGTTACATAGCGCTATCAGCAGTTGGATGGCCAGTAGTTACGTGGCGCTATCAGCAGTTGGATGGCCAATAGTTACATAGCGCTATCAGCGGTTAGATGGCCAGTACTTACGTGGCGCTATCAGCAGTTGGATGGCCAGTAGTTACGTGGCGCTATCAGCAGTTGGATGGCCAATAGTTACATAGCGCTATCAGCAGTTGGATGGCCAGTAGTTACGTGGAGCTATCAGCAGTTGGATGGCCAATAGTTACATAGCGCTATCAGCAGTTGGATGGCCAGTAGTTACGTGGCGCTATCAGCAGTTGGATGGCCAATAGTTACATAGCGCTATCAGCAGTTGGATGGCCAGTGGTTACGTGGAGCTATCAGCAGTTGGATGGCCAATAGTTACATAGCGCTATCAGCAGTTGGATGGCCAGTAGTTACGTGGCGCTATCAGCAGTTGGATGGCCAGTAGTTACGTGGCGCTATCAGCAGTTGGATGGCCAATAGTTACATAGCGCTATCAGCAGTTGGATGGCCAGTAGTTACGTGGCGCTATCAGCAGTTGGATGGCCAATAGTTACATAGCGCTATCAGCGGTTGGATGGCCAGTAGTTACGTGGCGCTATCAGCAGTTGGATGGCCAATAGTTACATAGCGCTATCAGCAGTTGGATGGCCAGTAGTTACGTGGAGCTATCAGCAGTTGGATGGCCAGTAGTTACGTGGCGCTATCAGCAGTTGGATGGCCAATAGAGACATAGCGCTATCAGCGGTTAGATGGCCAGTACTTACGTGGCGCTATCAGCAGTTGGATGGCCAGTAGTTACGTGGCGCTATCAGCAGTTGGATGGCCAATAGTTACATAGCGCTATCAGCAGTTGGATGGCCAGTAGTTACGTGGAGCTATCAGCAGTTGGATGGCCAATAGTTACATAGCGCTATCAGCAGTTGGATGGCCAGTAGTTACGTGGCGCTATCAGCAGTTGGATGGCCAATAGTTACATAGCGCTATCAGCAGTTGGATGGCCAGTAGTTACGTGGAGCTATCAGCAGTTGGATGGCCAATAGTTACATAGCGCTATCAGCAGTTGGATGGCCAGTAGTTACGTGGCGCTATCAGCAGTTGGATGGCCAGTAATTACGTGGCGCTATCAGCAGTTGGATGGCCAATAGTTACATAGCGCTATCAGCAGTTGGATGGCCAGTAGTTACGTGGCGCTATCAGCAGTTGGATGGCCAATAGTTACATAGCGCTATCAGCGGTTGGATGGCCAGTAGTTACGTGGCGCTATCAGCAGTTGGATGGCCAATAGTTACATAGCGCTATCAGCAGTTGGATGGCCAGTAGTTACGTGGAGCTATCAGCAGTTGGATGGCCAGTAGTTACGTGGCGCTATCAGCAGTTGGATGGCCAATAGAGACATAGCGCTATCAGCAGTTGGATGGCTAGTAGTTACGTGGCGCTATCAGCAGTTGGATGGCCAATAGTTACATAGCGCTGACAGCAGTTGGATGGCCAGTAGTTACATGGCGCTATAAGCAGTTGGATGGCCAGTAGTTACATAGCGCTATCAGCAGTTGGATGGCCAGTAGTTACATAGCGCTATCAGCAGTTGGATGGCCAGTAGTTACGTGGAGCTATCAGCAGTTGAATGGCCAATAGAGACATAGCGCTATCAGCAGTTGGATGGCTAGTAGTTACGTGGCGCTATCAGCAGTTGGATGGCCAATAGTTACATAGCGCTATCAGCAGTTGGATGGCCAGTAGTTACATGGCGCTATAAGCAGTTGGATGGCCAGTAGTTACATAGCGCTATCAGCAGTTGGATGGCCAGTAGTTACGTGGCGCTATCAGCAGTTGGATGGCCAATAGTTACATAGCGCTATCAGCAGTTGGATGGCCAGTAGTTACGTGGAGCTATCAGCAGTTGGATGGCCAATAGTTACATAGCGCTATCAGCAGTTGGATGGCCAATAGTTACATAGCGCTATCAGCAATTGGATCGGGAACATGAACATGCTGGCTGCTGCCACTAGTCACAGGCAACACGCCGGCTGCTGCCACTAGTCACATATAATATGCTGGCTGCTGCCACTAGTCACAAGTAACACACCGGCTGCTGCGACTAGTCACAGGCAACACACCGGCTGCTGCCACTAGTCACAGGCAACACGCCGGCTGCTGCCACTAGTCACATATAATATGCTGGCTGCTGCCACTAATCACAAGTAGCACGCCGGCTGCTGCCACTAGTCACAGGCAACACGCCGGCTGCTGCCACTAGTCACAGGCAACACGCCGGCTGCTGCCACTAGTCACAGACAACACGCCGGCTGCTGCCACTAGTCACAGACAACACGCCGGCTACTGCCACTAGTCACAGGCAACACGCCGGCTGCTGCCACTAGTCACAGGCAACACGCCGGCTGCTGCCACTAGTCACAGACAACACGCCGGCTACTGCCACTAGTCACAGGCAACACGCCGGCTGCTGCCACTAGTCACATATAATATGCTGGCTGCTGCCACTAGTCACAAGTAGCACGCCGGCTACTGCCACTAGTCACAGACAACACGCCGGCTACTGCCACTAGTCACGTGAGATGTCCTGCGTCTCCCGTACGTCAAGGAAGACACCAAAATAACTCACCGTCCACGGCGCTTGACATCGAGCAATGTATTGTTGGTCTGACTTGTGTGTAGCCGAAATTAATGGCGTTTAAGATGACAACGTTTACGAGTTTTTTGATTTTAAATTAAAAGAAACCCGCCGTTCGTATAGTACTTGAGATCTTGTACCTCCATGAGCGGAATTTCCGAGAATTTGTGAATACTGATGTGAGCAATTAGTTTTACAAGCTGTGACCAAGCATTGAGAGCGTTTTAAAATGGTACTTCTAATTTGTTCTTAAAATTGGTATGTAATCTATGGTCAATAACCCGCGTACAATCATTTGTGCTAGAAATTCAACATACCAGTTTCTTCTTACCCAGTAACATATCTATAGTTACTGGAAGAAATCCACGCCGTTGGCTGTAATAATTGCTTGTGTTACCGCATGTCGTGCGCTAAATTTCCAACCATTTGTGAGGAACGAAAATGCCTCCAATGTTTTCGTATTTAAATTCAATCACAGCATTTGTTTCTGCGCAGTGATGCAAAATTACCACAAGCTGAAGTCATTAATGCTGCTATACACCTACGTACCATTTCACTATTGCAAAATTTCTGTCAAGACAAAAGACTACATAGTTCTTGCGAAGCTTGCCAAGAAAAATAGCGACGCGTGCCAACAACCACCCAGAAAAAATGATCAGCAACAAAATACATCGAATCGCGTAAATGCTCCGTCTTCTTCTGCAGCAAACAGCAATGCGAAAACGCCAATTTCAAATTATGTAATTAGCCCAAGTAATTCAATTAAGACTACGTCACAATTACCATTTCGCTACATGGAATAGTAATTAGGGCTATCAAAGGCAACGCTTTTGTGCAGAATACTGTGCATGAATTTTGTGCATGTTACTTTACTTCCGTCGTCGGTTGAGTCATTGGTCCGCAGATTTCATGAGATATACTAGCAGTATTTCTGTTAATAACATCGCTTTTTTACGGGGGTGACTCATAAACATAAACTTCACTCAAGCGGTTAGAAAAACTGATTTCGGCCGCCACTGGACACATTATGTGAAAGTTTCGAAGCTGTTGTGCCCTGTCCGTTACTCCCACAGCTCAAATAGCTGTCCCTAGCCCTCACAGCGGCCCCCAGCCCTCACAGCAGCCCAGCCCTCACAGCAGCCCCAGCCCTCACAGCAGCCCCAGCCCTCACAACAGCCCCAGCCCTCACAGCAGCCCCCAGCCCTTACAGCAGCCCCAGCCCTCACAGCAGCCCCAGCCCTCACAACAGCCCCAGCCCTCACAGCAGCCCCCCGCCCTCACAACAGCCCCAGCCCTCACAGCGGCCCCAGCCCTCGCAGCAGCCCCAGCCCTCACAACAGCCCCAGCCCTCACAGCGGCCCCCAGCCCTCACAGCAGCCCCAGCCCTCACAACAGCCCCCAGCCCTCACAGCAGCCCCAGCCCTCACAACAGCCCCAGCCCTTACAACAGCCCCCAACCCTCACAACAGCCCCAGCCCTCACAGCAGCCCCAGCCCTCACAACAACCCCAGCCCTCACAACAGCCCCCAACCCTCACAGCAGCCCCAGCCCTCAAAGCAGCCCCAGCCCTCACAACAGCCCCCAGCCCTCACAACAGCCCCCAGCCCTCACAACAGCCCCCAACCCTCACAGCAGCCCCAGCCCTCACAGCAGCCCCCAGCCCTCACAACAGCCCCCAGCCCTCACAACAGCCCCCAACCCTCACAACAGCCCCAGCCCTCACAGCGGCCCCCAGGCCTCACAGCAGCCCCAGCCCTCACAACAGCCCCAGCCCTCACAGCGGCCCCAGCCCTCACAACAGCCCCCAGCCCTCACAACAGCCCCAGCCCTTACAACAGCCCCCAACCCTCAAAACAGCCCCAGCCCTCACAGCAGCCCCAGCCCTCACAACAGCCCCCAGCCCTCACAACAGCCCCAGCCCTCACAACAGCCCCCAGCCCTCACAACAACCCCAGCCCTCACAACAGCCCCCAACCCTCACAGCAGCCCCAGCCCTCAAAGCAGCCCCAGCCCTCACAACAGCCCCCAGCCCTCACAACAGCCCCAGCCCTCACAACAGGCCCCAACCCTCACAGCAGCCCCAGCCCTCACAGCAGCCCCCAGCCCTCTCAGCAGCCCCCAGCCCTCACAACAGCCCCCAGCCCTCACAACAGCCCCAGCCCTCACAACAACCCTTAACCCTCACAGCGGCCCCCAGCCCTCACAACAGCCTCAGCCCTCACAACAGCCCTTCAGCCCTCACAACAGCCCACAGCCCTCATAACAGCCCCCAGCCCTCACAACAACCCCCAGCTCCTTACAGCAGCCCGCAGACCTCACAGCAGCCCCCAGCCCTCTCAGCAGCTCCAGCCCTCACAACAGCCCCCAGCCCTCACAACAGCTAGCCCTTACAACAGCCCCCAACCCTCACAGCGGCCCCCAGCCCTCACAACAGCCCCAGCCCTCACAACAGCCTCCAGCCCTCACAACAGCCCCCAGCTCTCATAATAGCCCCCAGCCCTCACAACAACCTCCAGCTCCTCACAGCAGCCCGCAGCCCTCTCAGCAGCCCCCTTTGCAAATACTTGCTTTGGAGAAATATTTTCATTTCTGCAACATTTTCCCAAATTCATCTTTTCAGTTTCAAAAAGCTGTCGCAATCGACTGTATAACTCTCATGAAAATTTTTACGGCTGAGTTTAAAGGAAACTAATCTAAGACTAATTGTAACTAAGCATGAATTTTAATTAATTACACCGCAATTAAGCACAGCAAAGAGCAGCTCCTGTTATAAAACATGACTCATTGCTAGCCTGTCATAAATCATTTTTAGACCGTAAAAAGAGTGCTCATTGAGGATAATTACTTGAATACCACCTTTACACAGCCTCTCAAATAACGGCTGCGCAAGGAACGGAACTTTGAACTGAACTCATGAGAAAGGAAAATTCGTCATATGTGTTATAGAGATCAGACGGAATAACGGATCAAAATTGTGTTAACTGAGGCACGAAGAGTGTAACTTACCTTCAGCTGGAGACGCACTAAAAAATGACTAGAAAAGAAGTGAACTCATATCATGCTGGAACAACGCGAGTGCAGCACGAGAATGACACACACGGATATTCCTGGGAATCCCGTCACAAAAACGTCATGTAGTGAGCGACTCGTGAACACCCGTGTCGAAATTCAGTGCTTACACATGATGGTCTCCAGGGCCGACACATTTTTCCATTAAATCAAGTGTCCAAAATTCATCTTTTTGCGGTCACTTTTCGTAGAAATCAGAACTTCAACGTCCTGGCTCGAAAACAAATAATTTATTGCCAACAATGGCAAGCATTCATATACTCTACACCATAGATGATGAAACTTTATGCTTTCAGTCGTAATTTTGATAATTTTTCTGAATTACCTCATTCAACATCATTATGTTGTTATATTGAACAAGCGCGTTTTTCCTTTTCTACACTTGACTTAATTTAGAAGCGATTCACTTTTTTATTTTTTAGCTGAAACACAATAGTGGGAGCTAGAGGTATCAGAATTAAACATAATGAACATGAACTCACTCTCTATGTTTTCCCCTAGACTTGTTAGCACAGTCAGGAGTTGAGTTTGTCTCTAAAAATAGATAAGCGAGGGGAGATCTCGCTGAATAACAAACTGATTCACTTGTCAAACTACGATGGTTTTACGAGCAGATCAAGTACTAGCTTAGTGCCTCATGTGGTGCAGAAGTGGGTCACGTCAGCGGAGAGGTAGCAAGTCGCCGTCTTCATGTTGATGTAAGCAACATTCGCCGTAAGTCGTAAGGGCCGACGTAAAGAACCCCAATGAGGGGAAATGATGTGCCTGCGGGACCAGGAATGTCAGACCTCTTCCTTACACACGCAAGATTGAGAGCCACTGAACGATGGAGTAAGGTAGAGAAAGGAATTGGAGCGTATATAGTGAACTTCGAGAAAAGTGGGGTTAATTGAAATGCCATTGGGAAATGCAAGGATGATAGAAGTACTTCAAGTAGTAACGTTTAACAATAGTGAATGCGATTTTTTGAAATGATATATGAAACCCCTGGGATCTGAGAGAGCAGTCTTGCTCAAGAAAAGAGTAGTAAAACATTTGAATGCCGGAGTTGAACTTCGTTGAGCGAAATAGAAAAAGAAGGAGCCTGTGATTAACGGCTGCTAAGAGAGGACAGGGTTCTAATATTATGGGTCATCATACGTCTCATTCGAAGAAATGCGACAAAGGTAAGGGGTGCGGCAGAAATGATGTCGAGTTGAAACTGAGAGAGGCGCAACTGGATCAAAATAATGAAAAGAATTTTCCTACGCGAGAGGAAAAATCGAGAAAACTCGGTTAATAGAATACCAAATTGAACCTTGATTAAAAAATCCTCGCTTATTGAAGGGTTGAAAACGGGATTTCTGTTTCTGTCCCACCTCAATAAAAATTTGTTCTAAAATCGACCTGCTTTTGTATGTCAACTTATCACAAAGCCGCTACATAGAAGTGCGTCATTAATATATACGAACAATTAATGTGCTCGTATAGCGACACACTTTTGTGCGTCATGAGCTGATACGACGCACATAAGTGAGCTAACAATGACACTGCGTAATTAAGTATTACTTCACATAAAAGTTTCACTTTCTCATATTAGCTAGTGATTACACTAATGTACAAACTATACCATAGAATTGAAAAAAAAAGATCGTAAGATTTCTGGGGAGAATGAAATCGTACTCACAAAATCTATACAAAATTTTTCGGCCCCGATTTTTGGCCATTTGAAGCGTGAATGCCTCACACAACTCTCGCAACCTGTTGAACATTTGTGGTCGAAGGTGACACTAATACACCAATAATTAACAGAATTATCAGAATAACTGTTTGACAAACAAACGCACAGGTGTATTATTATTTCTCTCAGTGTAGTGCACCACTACCACCTGACTGCATCAGTGCAGTGCACCACTACCACCTGACTGCATCAGTGCAGTGCACCACTACCACCTGACTGCATCAGTGTAGTGCACCACTACCACCTGACTGCATCAGTGTAGTGCACCACTACCACCTGACTGCATCAGTGCAGTGCACCACTACCACCTGACTGCATCAGTGTAGTGCACCACTACCACCTGACTGCATCAGTGTAGTGCACCACTACCACCTGACTGCATCAGTGCAGTGCACCACTACCACCTGACTGCATCAGTGTAGTGCACCACTACCACCTGACTGCATCAGTGTAGTGCACCACTACCACCTGACTGCATCAGTGTAGTGCACCACTACCACCTGACTGCATCAGTGCAGTGCACCACTACCACCTGACTGCATCAGTGCAGTGCACCACTACCACCTGACTGCATCAGTGCAGTGCACCACTACCACCTGACTGCATCAGTGTAGTGCACCACTACCACCTGACTGCATCAGTGTAGTGCACCACTACCACCTGACTGCATCAGTGTAGTGCACCACTACCACCTGACTGCATCAGTGCAGTGCACCACTACCACCTGACTGCATCAGTGCAGTGCACCACTACCACCTGACTGCATCAGTGTAGTGCACCACTACCACCTGACTGCATCAGTGTAGTGCACCACTACCACCTGACTGCATCAGTGCAGTGCACCACTACCACCTGACTGCATCAGTGCAGTGCACCACTACCACCTGACTGCATCATTGCAGTGCACCACTACCACCTGACTGCATCAGTGCAGTGCACCACTACCACCTGACTGCATCAGTGCAGTGCACCGCACCACCTGACTGCATCAGTGCAGTGCACCACTACCACCTGACTGCATCAGTGTAGTGCACCACTACCACCTGACTGCATCAGTGTAGTGCACCACTACCACCTGACTGCATCAGTGTAGTGCACCACTACCACCTGACTGCATCAGTGTAGTGCACCACCACCACCTGACTGCATCAGTGCAGTGCACCACTACCACCTGACTGCATCAGTGTAGTGCACCACTACCACCTGACTGCATCAGTGTAGTGCACCACTACCACCTGACTGCATCAGTGCAGTGCACCACTACCACCTGACTGCATCAGTGCAGTGCACCACTACCACCTGACTGCATCAGTGCAGTGCACCACTACCACCTGACTGCATCAGTGTAGTGCACCACTACCACCTGACTGCATCAGTGTAGTGCACCACCACCACCTGACTGCATCAGTGTAGTGCACCACTACCACCTGACTGCATCAGTGTAGTGCACCACTACCACCTGACTGCATCAGTGCAGTGCACCACTACCACCTGACTGCATCAGTGCAGTGCACCACCACCACCTGACTGCATCAGTGTAGTGCACCACTACCACCTGACTGCATCAGTGCAGTGCACCACTACCACCTGACTGCATCAGTGCAGTGCACCACTACCACCTGACTGCATCAGTGCAGTGCACCACTACCACCTGACTGCATCAGTGCAGTGCACCACTACCACCTGACTGCATCAGTGCAGTGCACCACCACCACCTGACTGCATCAGTGTAGTGCACCACTACCACCTGACTGCATCAGTGCAGTGCACCACTACCACCTGACTGCATCAGTGCAGTGCACCACTACCACCTGACTGCATCAGTGCAGTGCACCACTACCACCTGACTGCATCATTGCAGTGCACCACTACCACCTGACTGCATCAGTGCAGTGCACCACCACCACCTAACTGCATCAGTGCAGTGCACCACTACCACCTGACTGCATCAGTGCAGTGCACCACTACCACCTGACTGCATCAGTGCAGTGCACCACTACCACCTGACTGCATCAGTGCAGTGCACCACCACCACCTGACTGCATCAGTGCAGTGCACCACTACCACCTGACTGCATCAGTGCAGTGCACCACTACCACCTGACTGCATCAGTGCAGTGCACCACTACCACCTGACTGCATCAGTGCAGTGCACCACTACCACCTGACTGCATCAGTGCAGTGCACCACTACCACCTGACTGCATCAGTGCAGTGCACCACTACCACCTGACTGCATCAGTGCAGTGCACCACCACCACCTGACTGCATCAGTGCAGTGCACCACTACCACCTGACTGCATCAGTGCAGTGCACCACTACCACCTGACTGCATCAGTGCAGTGCACCACTACCACCTGACTGCATCATTGCAGTGCACCACTACCACCTGACTGCATCAGTGCAGTGCACCACTACCACCTGACTGCATCAGTGCAGTGCACCGCACCACCTGACTGCATCAGTGCAGTGCACCACTACCACCTGACTGCATCAGTGTAGTGCACCACTACCACCTGACTGCATCAGTGTAGTGCACCACTACCACCTGACTGCATCAGTGTAGTGCACCACTACCACCTGACTGCATCAGTGTAGTGCACCACCACCACCTGACTGCATCAGTGCAGTGCACCACTACCACCTGACTGCATCAGTGTAGTGCACCACTACCACCTGACTGCATCAGTGTAGTGCACCACTACCACCTGACTGCATCAGTGCAGTGCACCACTACCACCTGACTGCATCAGTGCAGTGCACCACTACCACCTGACTGCATCAGTGCAGTGCACCACTACCACCTGACTGCATCAGTGTAGTGCACCACTACCACCTGACTGCATCAGTGTAGTGCACCACCACCACCTGACTGCATCAGTGTAGTGCACCACTACCACCTGACTGCATCAGTGTAGTGCACCACTACCACCTGACTGCATCAGTGCAGTGCACCACTACCACCTGACTGCATCAGTGCAGTGCACCACCACCACCTGACTGCATCAGTGTAGTGCACCACTACCACCTGACTGCATCAGTGCAGTGCACCACTACCACCTGACTGCATCAGTGCAGTGCACCACTACCACCTGACTGCATCAGTGCAGTGCACCACTACCACCTGACTGCATCAGTGCAGTGCACCACTACCACCTGACTGCATCAGTGCAGTGCACCACCACCACCTGACTGCATCAGTGTAGTGCACCACTACCACCTGACTGCATCAGTGCAGTGCACCACTACCACCTGACTGCATCAGTGCAGTGCACCACTACCACCTGACTGCATCAGTGCAGTGCACCACTACCACCTGACTGCATCATTGCAGTGCACCACTACCACCTGACTGCATCAGTGCAGTGCACCACCACCACCTAACTGCATCAGTGCAGTGCACCACTACCACCTGACTGCATCAGTGCAGTGCACCACTACCACCTGACTGCATCAGTGCAGTGCACCACTACCACCTGACTGCATCAGTGCAGTGCACCACCACCACCTGACTGCATCAGTGCAGTGCACCACTACCACCTGACTGCATCAGTGCAGTGCACCACTACCACCTGACTGCATCAGTGCAGTGCACCACTACCACCTGACTGCATCAGTGCAGTGCACCACTACCACCTGACTGCATCAGTGCAGTGCACCACTACCACCTGACTGCATCAGTGCAGTGCACCACTACCACCTGACTGCATCAGTGCAGTGCACCACCACCACCTGACTGCATCAGTGCAGTGCACCACTACCACCTGACTGCATCAGTGCAGTGCACCACTACCACCTGACTGCATCAGTGCAGTGCACCACTACCACCTGACTGCATCAGTGCAGTGCACCACTACCACCTGACTGCATCAGTGCAGTGCACCACTACCACCTGACTGCATCAGTGCAGTGCACCACCACCACCTGACTGCATCAGTGTAGTGCACCACTACCACCTGACTGCATCAGTGCAGTGCACCACCACCACCTAACTGCATCAGTGCAGTGCACCACTACCACCTGACTGCATCAGTGCAGTGCACCACTACCACCTGACTGCATCAGTGCAGTGCACCACTACCACCTGACTGCATCAGTGCAGTGCACCACCACCACCTAACTGCATCAGTGCAGTGCACCACTACCACCTGACTGCATCAGTGCACCGCACCACTACCACCTGACTGCATCAGTGCACCGCACCACTACCACCTGACTGCATCAGTGCAGTGCACCACTACCTCCTGACTGCATCAGTGCAGTGCACCACTACCACCTGACTGCATCAGTGCAGTGCACCACCACCACCTAACTGCATCAGTGCAGTGCACCACTACCACCTGACTGCATCAGTGCACCGCACCACTACCACCTGACTGCATCAGTGCACCGCACCACTACCACCTGACTGCATCAGTGCAGTGCACCACTACCACCTGACTGCATCAGTGCAGTGCACCACTACCACCTGACTGCATCAGTGCAGTGCACCACTACCACCTGACTGCATCAGTGCAGTGCACCACTACCACCTGACTGCATCAGTGCAGTGCACCACTACCACCTGACTGCATCAGTGCAGTGCACCACTACCACCTGACTGCATCAGTGCAGTGCACCACCACCACCTGACTGCATCAGTGCAGTGCACCACTACCACCTGACTGCATCAGTGCAGTGCACCACTACCACCTGACTGCATCAGTGCAGTGCACCACTACCACCTGACTGCATCAGTGCAGTGCACCACTACCACCTGACTGCATCAGTGCAGTGCACCACTACCACCTGACTGCATCAGTGCAGTGCACCACCACCACCTGACTGCATCAGTGCAGTGCACCACTACCACCTGACTGCATCAGTGCAGTGCACCACTACCACCTGACTGCATCAGTGCAGTGCACCACCACCACCTGACTGCATCAGTGCAGTGCACCACTACCACCTGACTGCATCAGTGCAGTGCACCACTACCACCTGACTGCATCAGTGCAGTGCACCACTACCACCTGACTGCATCATTGCAGTGCACCACTACCACCTGACTGCATCAGTGCAGTGCACCACTACCACCTGACTGCATCAGTGCAGTGCACCACTACCACCTGACTGCATCAGTGCAGTGCACCACTACCACCTGACTGCATCATTGCAGTGCACCACTACCACCTGACTGCATCAGTGCAGTGCACCACTACCACCTGACTGCATCAGTGCAGTGCACCACTACCACCTGACTGCATCAGTGCAGTGCACCACTACCACCTGACTGCATCAGTGCACCGCACCACTACCACCTGACTGCATCAGTGCAGTGCACCACCACCACCTGACTGCATCAGTGTAGTGCACCACTACCACCTGACTGCATCAGTGCAGTGCACCACCACCACCTAACTGCATCAGTGCAGTGCACCACTACCACCTGACTGCATCAGTGCACCGCACCACTACCACCTGACTGCATCAGTGCAGTGCACCACCACCACCTGACTGCATCAGTGTAGTGCACCACTACCAACTGACTGCATCAGTGCAGTGCACCACTACCACCTGACTGCATCAGTGCAGTGCACCACTACCACCTGACTGCATCAGTGCAGTGCACCACTACCACCTGACTGCATCATTGCAGTGCACCACTACCACCTGACTGCATCAGTGCAGTGCACCACCACCACCTAACTGCATCAGTGCAGTGCACCACTACCACCTGACTGCATCATTGCAATGCACCACTACCACCTGACTGCATCAGTGCAGTGCACCACCACCACCTAACTGCATCAGTGCAGTGCACCACTACCACCTGACTGCATCAGTGCAGTGCACCACCACCACCTCACTGCATCAGTGCAGTGCACCACTACCACCTGACTGCATCATTGCAGTGCACCACTACCACCTGACTGCATCAGTGCAGTGCACCACCACCACCTAACTGCATCAGTGTAGTGCACCACTACCACCTGACTGCATCAGTGCAGTGCACCACCACCACCTAACTGCATCAGTGCAGTGCACCACTACCACCTGACTGCATCATTGCAGTGCCCCACCACCACCTGACTGCATCATTGCAGTGCACCACCACCACCTGACTGCATCAGTGCAGTGCACCACTACCACCTGACTGCATCATTGCAGTGCACCACTACCACCTGACTGCATCAGTGCAGTGCACCACCACCACCTAACTGCATCAGTGCAGTGCACCACTACCACCTGACTGCATCATTGCAGTGCACCACTACCACCTGACCGCATCAGTGCAGTGCACCACCACCACCTAACTGCATCAGTGCAGTGCACCACTACCACCTGACTGCATCAGTGCAGTGCACCACTACCACCTGACTGCATCAGTGTAGTGCACCACTACCACCTGACTGCATCAGTGCAGTGCACCACCACCACCTAACTGCATCAGTGCAGTGCACCACTACCACCTGACTGCATCAGTGCAGTGCACCACCACCACCTAACTGCATCAGTGCAGTGCACCACTACCACCTGACTGCATCAGTGCAGTGCACCACTACCACCTGACTGCATCAGTGCAGTGCACCACCACCACCTAACTGCATCATTGCAGTGCACCACTACCACCTGACTGCATCAGTGCAGTGCACCACCACCACCTAACTGCATCAGTGTAGTGCACCACTACCACCTGACTGCATCATTGCAGTGCACCACTACCACCTGACTGCATCAGTGCAGTGCACCACCACCACCTAACTGCATCAGTGTAGTGCACCACTACCATCTGACTGCATCAGTGCAGTGCACCACCACCACCTAACTGCATCAGTGTAGTGCACCACTACCACCTGACTGCATCAGTGCAGTGCACCACCACCACCTAACTGCATCAGTGCAGTGCACCACCACCACCTAACTGCATCAGTGCAGTGCACCACCACCACCTGACTGCATCAGTGCAGTGCACCACTACCACCTGACTGCATCAGTGCAGTGCACCACCACCACCTGACTGCATCATTGCAGTGCACCACCACCACCTGACTGCATCAGTGCAGTGCACCACCACCACCTGACTGCATCAGTGCAGTGCACCACCACCTAACTGCATCAGTGCAGTGCACCACTACCACCTGACTGCATCAGTGCAGTGCACCACTACCACCTGACTGCATCATTGCAGTGCACCACCACCACCTGACTGCATCAGTGCAGTGCACCACCACCACCTAACTGCATCAGTGCAGTGCACCACTACCACCTAACTGCATCAGTGCAGTGCACCGCACCACCTGACTGCATCAGTGCAGTGCACCACTACCACCTGACTGCATCAGTGTAGTGCACCACTACCACCTGACTGCATCAGTGTAGTGCACCACTACCACCTGACTGCATCAGTGTAGTGCACCACTACCACCTGACTGCATCAGTGTAGTGCACCACCACCACCTGACTGCATCAGTGCAGTGCACCACTACCACCTGACTGCATCAGTGTAGTGCACCACTACCACCTGACTGCATCAGTGTAGTGCACCACTACCACCTGACTGCATCAGTGCAGTGCACCACTACCACCTGACTGCATCAGTGCAGTGCACCACTACCACCTGACTGCATCAGTGCAGTGCACCACTACCACCTGACTGCATCAGTGTAGTGCACCACTACCACCTGACTGCATCAGTGTAGTGCACCACCACCACCTGACTGCATCAGTGTAGTGCACCACTACCACCTGACTGCATCAGTGTAGTGCACCACTACCACCTGACTGCATCAGTGCAGTGCACCACTACCACCTGACTGCATCAGTGCAGTGCACCACCACCACCTGACTGCATCAGTGTAGTGCACCACTACCACCTGACTGCATCAGTGCAGTGCACCACTACCACCTGACTGCATCAGTGCAGTGCACCACTACCACCTGACTGCATCAGTGCAGTGCACCACTACCACCTGACTGCATCAGTGCAGTGCACCACTACCACCTGACTGCATCAGTGCAGTGCACCACCACCACCTGACTGCATCAGTGTAGTGCACCACTACCACCTGACTGCATCAGTGCAGTGCACCACTACCACCTGACTGCATCAGTGCAGTGCACCACTACCACCTGACTGCATCAGTGCAGTGCACCACTACCACCTGACTGCATCATTGCAGTGCACCACTACCACCTGACTGCATCAGTGCAGTGCACCACCACCACCTAACTGCATCAGTGCAGTGCACCACTACCACCTGACTGCATCAGTGCAGTGCACCACTACCACCTGACTGCATCAGTGCAGTGCACCACTACCACCTGACTGCATCAGTGCAGTGCACCACCACCACCTGACTGCATCAGTGCAGTGCACCACTACCACCTGACTGCATCAGTGCAGTGCACCACTACCACCTGACTGCATCAGTGCAGTGCACCACTACCACCTGACTGCATCAGTGCAGTGCACCACTACCACCTGACTGCATCAGTGCAGTGCACCACTACCACCTGACTGCATCAGTGCAGTGCACCACTACCACCTGACTGCATCAGTGCAGTGCACCACCACCACCTGACTGCATCAGTGCAGTGCACCACTACCACCTGACTGCATCAGTGCAGTGCACCACTACCACCTGACTGCATCAGTGCAGTGCACCACTACCACCTGACTGCATCAGTGCAGTGCACCACTACCACCTGACTGCATCAGTGCAGTGCACCACTACCACCTGACTGCATCAGTGCAGTGCACCTCCACCACCTGACTGCATCAGTGCAGTGCACCACTACCACCTGACTGCATCAGTGCAGTGCACCACTACCACCTGACTGCATCAGTGCAGTGCACCACCACCACCTGACTGCATCAGTGCAGTGCACCACTACCACCTGACTGCATCAGTGCAGTGCACCACTACCACCTGACTGCATCAGTGCAGTGCACCACTACCACCTGACTGCATCATTGCAGTGCACCACTACCACCTGACTGCATCAGTGCAGTGCACCACTACCACCTGACTGCATCAGTGCAGTGCACCACTACCACCTGACTGCATCAGTGCAGTGCACCACTACCACCTGACTACATCATTGCAGTGCACCACTACCACCTGACTGCATCAGTGCACCGCACCACTACCACCTGACTGCATCAGTGCAGTGCACCACCACCACCTGACTGCATCAGTGTAGTGCACCACTACCACCTGACTGCATCAGTGCAGTGCACCACCACCACCTAACTGCATCAGTGCAGTGCACCACTACCACCTGACTGCATCAGTGCAGTGCACCACTACCACCTGACTGCATCAGTGCAGTGCACCACTACCACCTGACTGCATCAGTGCAGTGCACCACCACCACCTAACTGCATCAGTGCAGTGCACCACTACCACCTGACTGCATCAGTGCACCGCACCACTACCACCTGACTGCATCAGTGCACCGCACCACTACCACCTGACTGCATCAGTGCAGTGCACCACTACCACCTGACTGCATCAGTGCAGTGCACCACTACCACCTGACTGCATCAGTGCAGTGCACCACCACCACCTAACTGCATCAGTGCAGTGCACCACTACCACCTGACTGCATCAGTGCACCGCACCACTACCACCTGACTGCATCAGTGCACCGCACCACTACCACCTGACTGCATCAGTGCAGTGCACCACTACCACCTGACTGCATCAGTGCAGTGCACCACTACCACCTGACTGCATCTGTGCAGTGCACCACTACCACCTGACTGCATCAGTGCAGTGCACCACTACCACCTGACTGCATCAGTGCAGTGCACCACTACCACCTGACTGCATCAGTGCAGTGCACCACTACCACCTGACTGCATCAGTGCAGTGCACCACCACCACCTGACTGCATCAGTGCAGTGCACCACTACCACCTGACTGCATCAGTGCAGTGCACCACTACCACCTGACTGCATCAGTGCAGTGCACCACTACCACCTGACTGCATCAGTGCAGTGCACCACTACCACCTGACTGCATCAGTGCAGTGCACCACTACCACCTGACTGCATCAGTGCAGTGCACCACCACCACCTGACTGCATCAGTGCAGTGCACCACTACCACCTGACTGCATCAGTGCAGTGCACCACTACCACCTGACTGCATCAGTGCAGTGCACCACCACCACCTGACTGCATCAGTGCAGTGCACCACTACCACCTGACTGCATCAGTGCAGTGCACCACTACCACCTGACTGCATCAGTGCAGTGCACCACTACCACCTGACTGCATCATTGCAGTGCACCACTACCACCTGACTGCATCAGTGCAGTGCACCACTACCACCTGACTGCATCAGTGCAGTGCACCACTACCACCTGACTGCATCAGTGCAGTGCACCACTACCACCTGACTGCATCATTGCAGTGCACCACTACCACCTGACTGCATCAGTGCACCGCACCACTACCACCTGACTGCATCAGTGCAGTGCACCACCACCACCTGACTGCATCAGTGTAGTGCACCACTACCACCTGACTGCATCAGTGCAGTGCACCACCACCACCTAACTGCATCAGTGCAGTGCACCACTACCACCTGACTGCATCAGTGCACCGCACCACTACCACCTGACTGCATCAGTGCAGTGCACCACCACCACCTGACTGCATCAGTGTAGTGCACCACTACCACCTGACTGCATCAGTGCAGTGCACCACTACCACCTGACTGCATCAGTGCAGTGCACCACTACCACCTGACTGCATCAGTGCATTGCACCACTACCACCTGACTGCATCATTGCAGTGCACCACTACCACCTGACTGCATCAGTGCAGTGCACCACCACCACCTAACTGCATCAGTGCAGTGCACCACTACCACCTGACTGCATCATTGCAGTGCACCACTACCACCTGACTGCATCAGTGCAGTGCACCACCACCACCTAACTGCATCAGTGCAGTGCACCACTACCACCTGACTGCATCAGTGCAGTGCACCACCACCACCTCACTGCATCAGTGCAGTGCACCACTACCACCTGACTGCATCATTGCAGTGCACCACTACCACCTGACTGCATCAGTGCAGTGCGCCACCACCACCTAACTGCATCAGTGTAGTGCACCACTACCACCTGACTGCATCAGTGCAGTGCACCACCACCACCTAACTGCATCAGTGCAGTGCACCACTACCACCTGACTGCATCATTGCAGTGCACCACCACCACCTGACTGCATCATTGCAGTGCACCACCACCACCTGACTGCATCAGTGCAGTGCACCACTACCACCTGACTGCATCATTGCAGTGCACCACTACCACCTGACTGCATCAGTGCAGTGCACCACCACCACCTAACTGCATCAGTGCAGTGCACCACTACCACCTGACTGCATCATTGCAGTGCACCACTACCACCTGACCGCATCAGTGCAGTGCACCACCACCACCTAACTGCATCAGTGCAGTGCACCACTACCACCTGACTGCATCAGTGCAGTGCACCACTACCACCTGACTGCATCAGTGTAGTGCACCACTACCACCTGACTGCATCAGTGCAGTGCACCACCACCACCTAACTGCATCAGTGCAGTGCACCACTACCACCTGACTGCATCAGTGCAGTGCACCACCACCACCTAACTGCATCAGTGCAGTGCACCACTACCACCTGACTGCATCAGTGCAGTGCACCACTACCACCTGACTGCATCAGTGCAGTGCACCACCACCACCTAACTGCATCATTGCAGTGCACCACTACCACCTGACTGCATCAGTGCAGTGCACCACCACCACCTAACTGCATCAGTGTAGTGCACCACTACCACCTGACTGCATCATTGCAGTGCACCACTACCACCTGACTGCATCAGTGCAGTGCACCACCACCACCTAACTGCATCAGTGTAGTGCACCACTACCATCTGACTGCATCAGTGCAGTGCACCACCACCACCTAACTGCATCAGTGTAGTGCACCACTACCACCTGACTGCATCAGTGCAGTGCACCACCACCACCTAACTGCATCAGTGCAGTGCACCACCACCACCTAACTGCATCAGTGCAGTGCACCACCACCACCTGACTGCATCAGTGCAGTGCACCACTACCACCTGACTGCATCAGTGCAGTGCACCACCACCACCTGACTGCATCATTGCAGTGCACCACTACCACCTGACTGCATCAGTGCAGTGCACCACCACCACCTGACTGCATCAGTGCAGTGCACCACCACCTAACTGCATCAGTGCAGTGCACCACTACCACCTGACTGCATCAGTGCAGTGCACCACTACCACCTGACTGCATCATTGCAGTGCACCACCACCACCTGACTGCATCAGTGCAGTGCACCACCACCACCTAACTGCATCAGTGCAGTGCACCACTACCACCTAACTGCATCAGTGCAGTGCACCACTACCACCTGACTGCATCATTGCAGTGCACCACCACCACCTGACTGCATCAGTGCAGTGCACCACCACCACCTAACTGCATCAGTGTAGTGCACCACCACCACCTAACTGCATCAGTGCAGTGCACCACTACCACCTGACTGCATCAGTGCAGTGCACCACCACCACCTGACTGCATCATTGCAGTGCACCACCACCATCTGACTGCATCAGTGCAGTGCACCACCACCACCTAACTGCATCAGTGCAGTGCACCACCACCACCTGACTGCATCATTGCAGTGCACCACTACCACCTAACTGCATCAGTGCAGTGCACCACCACCACCTGACTGCATCAGTGCAGTGCACCACTACCACCTGACTGCATCAGTGCAGTGCACCACCACCACCTGACTGCATCAGTGCAGTGCACCACTACCACCTGACTGCATGAGTGCAGTGCACCACTACCAACACCACCACCTGACTGCATCAGTGCAGTGCACCACTACCACCTGACTGCATCAGTGCAGTGCACCACTACCACCTGACTGCATCAGTGTAGTGCACCACTACCACCTGACTGCATCAGTGTAGTGCACCACCACCACCTGACTGCATCAGTGTAGTGCACCACTACCACCTGACTGCATCAGTGTAGTGCACCACTACCACCTGACTGCATCAGTGCAGTGCACCACTACCACCTGACTGCATCAGTGCAGTGCACCACCACCACCTGACTGCATCAGTGTAGTGCACCACTACCACCTGACTGCATCAGTGCAGTGCACCACTACCACCTGACTGCATCAGTGCAGTGCACCACTACCACCTGACTGCATCAGTGCAGTGCACCACTACCACCTGACTGCATCAGTGCAGTGCACCACTACCACCTGACTGCATCAGTGCAGTGCACCACCACCACCTGACTGCATCAGTGTAGTGCACCACTACCACCTGACTGCATCAGTGCAGTGCACCACTACCACCTGACTGCATCAGTGCAGTGCACCACTACCACCTGACTGCATCAGTGCAGTGCACCACTACCACCTGACTGCATCATTGCAGTGCACCACTACCACCTGACTGCATCAGTGCAGTGCACCACCACCACCTAACTGCATCAGTGCAGTGCACCACTACCACCTGACTGCATCAGTGCACCGCACCACTACCACCTGACTGCATCAGTGCAGTGCACCACCACCACCTGACTGCATCAGTGTAGTGCACCACTACCACCTGACTGCATCAGTGCAGTGCACCACCACCACCTAACTGCATCAGTGCAGTGCACCACTACCACCTGACTGCATCAGTGCACCGCACCACTACCACCTGACTGCATCAGTGCAGTGCACCACCACCACCTGACTGCATCAGTGTAGTGCACCACTACCACCTGACTGCATCAGTGCAGTGCACCACTACCACCTGACTGCATCAGTGCAGTGCACCACTACCACCTGACTGCATCAGTGCAGTGCACCACTACCACCTGACTGCATCATTGCAGTGCACCACTACCACCTGACTGCATCAGTGCAGTGCACCACCACCACCTAACTGCATCAGTGCAGTGCACCACTACCACCTGACTGCATCATTGCAGTGCACCACTACCACCTGACTGCATCAGTGCAGTGCACCACCACCACCTAACTGCATCAGTGCAGTGCACCACTACCACCTGACTGCATCAGTGCAGTGCACCACCACCACCTAACTGCATCAGTGCAGTGCACCACTACCACCTGACTGCATCATTGCAGTGCACCACTACCACCTGACTGCATCAGTGCAGTGCACCACCACCACCTAACTGCATCAGTGTAGTGCACCACTACCACCTGACTGCATCAGTGCAGTGCACCACCACCACCTAACTGCATCAGTGCAGTGCACCACTACCACCTGACTGCATCATTGCAGTGCACCACCACCACCTGACTGCATCATTGCAGTGCACCACCACCACCTGA
Organism: Morinoia aosen; assembly: GCA_030386875.1. Taxonomy (NCBI): domain Eukaryota; kingdom Metazoa; phylum Arthropoda; class Malacostraca; order Amphipoda; family Talitridae; genus Morinoia; species Morinoia aosen. The sequence goes on from CM059557.1 coordinate 75,094,589, forward strand.
CTGCATCAGTGCAGTGCACCACTACCACCTGACTGCATCATTGCAGTGCACCACTACCACCTGACTGCATCAGTGCAGTGCACCACCACCACCTAACTGCATCAGTGCAGTGCACCACTACCACCTGACTGCATCATTGCAGTGCACCACTACCACCTGACTGCATCAGTGCAGTGCACCACCACCACCTAACTGCATCAGTGCAGTGCACCACTACCACCTGACTGCATCAGTGCAGTGCACCACTACCACCTGACTGCATCAGTGCAGTGCACCACCACCACCTAACTGCATCAGTGCAGTGCACCACTACCACCTAACTGCATCAGTGTAGTGCACCACTACCACCTGACTGCATCAGTGCAGTGCACCACCACCACCTAACTGCATCAGTGCAGTGCACCACTACCACCTGACTGCATCAGTGCAGTGCACCACCACCACCTAACTGCATCAGTGCAGTGCACCACTACCACCTGACTGCATCATTGCAGTGCACCACTACCACCTGACTGCATCAGTGCAGTGCACCACCACCACCTAACTGCATCAGTGTAGTGCACCACTACCACCTGACTGCATCAGTGCAGTGCACCACCACCACCTAACTGCATCAGTGTAGTGCACCACTACCACCTGACTGCATCATTGCAGTGCACCACTACCACCTGACTGCATCAGTGCAGTGCACCACCACCACCTAACTGCATCAGTGTAGTGCACCACTACCACCTGACTGCATCAGTGCAGTGCACCACCACCACCTAACTGCATCAGTGCAGTGCACCACTACCACCTGACTGCATCATTGCAGTGCACCACTACCACCTGACTGCATCAGTGCAGTGCACCACCACCACCTAACTGCATCAGTGCAGTGCACCACCACCACCTGACTGCATCAGTGCAGTGCACCACTACCACCTGACTGCATCAGTGCAGTGCACCACCACCACCTGACTGCATCATTGCAGTGCACCACTACCACCTGACTGCATCAGTGCAGTGCACCACCACCACCTGACTGCATCAGTGCAGTGCACCACCACCACCTAACTGCATCAGTGCAGTGCACCACTACCACCTGACTGCATCAGTGCAGTGCACCACTACCACCTGACTGCATCATTGCAGTGCACCACCACCACCTGACTGCATCAGTGCAGTGCACCACCACCACCTAACTGCATCAGTGCAGTGCACCACTACCACCTAACTGCATCAGTGCAGTGCACCACTACCACCTGACTGCATCATTGCAGTGCACCACCACCACCTGACTGCATCAGTGCAGTGCACCACCACCACCTGACTGCATCAGTGCAGTGCACCACCACCACCTAACTGCATCAGTGCAGTGCACCACTACCACCTGACTGCATCATTGCAGTGCACCACTACCACCTAACTGCATCAGTGCAGTGCACCACCACCACCTGACTGCATCAGTGCAGTGCACCACTACCACCTGACTGCATCAGTGCAGTGCACCACCACCACCTGACTGCATCAGTGCAGTGCACCACTACCACCTGACTGCATCAGTGCAGTGCACCACTACCAACACCACCACCTGACTGCATCAGTGCAGTGCACCACTACCACATGACTGCATCAGTGCAGTGCACCACTACCACCTGACTGCATCAGTGCAGTGCACCACTACCACCTGACTGCATCAGTGCAGTGCACCACTACCACCTGACTGCATCAGTGCAGTGCACCACTACCACGTACCTGACTGCATCAGTGCAGTGCACCACTACCACCTGACTGCATCAGTGCAGTGCACCACTACCACCTGACTGCATCAGTGCAGTGCACCACTACCAACACCACCACCTGACTGCATCAGTGCAGTGCACCACTACCACCTGACTGCATCAGTGCAGTGCACCACTACCAACACCACCACACCACCACCTAATTGCATCAGTGCAGTGCACCACTACCAACACCACCACCTGACTGCATCAGTGCAGTGCACCACTACCAACACCACCACCTGACTGCATCAGTGCAGTGCACCACTACCACCTGACTGCATCAGTGCAGTGCACCACTACCACCTGACTGCATCAGTGCAGTGCACCACTACCAACACCACCACCTGACTGCATCAGTGCAGTGCACCACTACCACCTGACTGCATCAGTGCAGTGCACCACTACCAACACCACCACCTGACTGCATCAGTGCAGTGCACCACTACCAACACCACCACCTGACTGCATCAGTGCAGTGCACCACTACCACCTGACTGCATCAGTGCAGTGCACCACTACCAACACCACCACCTGACTGCATCAGTGCAGTGCACCACTACCACCTGACTGCATCAGTGCAGTGCACCACAACCAACACCACCACCTGACTGCATCAGTGCAGTGCACCACTACCACCTGACTGCATCAGTGCAGTGCACCACTACCAACACCACCACCTGACTGCATCAGTGCAGTGCACCACTACCAACACTACCCCCTGACTGCATCAGTGCAGTGCACCACTACCAACACCACCACCTGACTGCATCAGTGCAGTGCACCACTACCAACACCACCACACCACCACCTAATTGCATCAGTGCAGTGCACCACTACCAACACCACCACACCACCACCTAATTGCATCAGTGCAGTGCACCACTACCAACACCACCACACCACCACCTAACTGCATCATTGCAGTGCACCACTACCACCTGACTGCATCAGTTCAGTGCACCACTACCACCTGACTGCATCAGTGCAGTGCACCACTACCAACACCACCACTTGACTGCATCAGTGCAGTGCACCACTACCAACACCACCACCTGACTGCATCAGTGCAGTGCACCACTACCAACACCACCACCTGACTGCATCAGTGCAGTGCACCACTACCAACACCACCACACCACCACCTAACTGCATCATTGCAGTGCACCACTACCAACACCACCACACCACCACCTAACTGCATCAGTGCAGTGCACCACTACCAACACCACCACCTGACTGCATCAGTGCAGTGCACCACTACCAACACCACCACCTGACTGCATCAGTGCAGTGCACCACTACCAACACCACCACACCACCACCTAACTGCATCATTGCAGTGCACCACTACCAACACCACCACACCACCACCTAACTGCATCATTGCAGTGCACCACTACCAACACCACCACACCACCACCTAACTGCATCATTGCAGTGCACCACCACCAACACCACCACACCACCACCTAACTGCATCATTGCAGTGCACCACTACCAACACCACCACACCACCACCTAACTGCATCATTGCAGTGCACCACCACCAACACCACCACACCACCACCTAACTGCATCATTGCAGTGCACCACTACCAACACCACCACACCACCACCTAACTGCATCATTGCAGTGCACCACCACCAACACCACCACACCACCACCTAACTGCATCATTGCAGTGCACCACTACCAACACCACCACACCACCACCTAACTGCATCATTGCAGTGCACCACTACCAACACCACCACACCAACACCTAACTGCATCATTGCAGTGCACCACCACCAACACCACCACACCACCACCTAACTGCATCATTGCAGTGCACCACTACCAACACCACCACACCACCACCTAACTGCATCATTGCAGTGCACCACCACCAACACCACCACACCACCACCTAACTGCATCATCGCAGTGCACCACTACCAACACCACCACACCACCACCTAACTGCATCATTGCAGTGCACCACCACCAACACCACCACACCACCACCCAACTGCATCATTGCAGTGCACCACCACCAACACCACCACACCACCACCTAACTGCATCATTGCAGTGCACCACTACCAACACCACCACACCACCACCTAACTGCATCATTGCAGTGCACCACTACCAACACCACCACACCACCACCTAACTGCATCATTGCAGTGCACCACCACCAACACCACCACACCACCACCTAACTGCATCATTGCAGTGCACCACTACCAACACCACCACACCACCACCTAACTGCATCATTGCAGTGCACCACTACCAACACCACCACACCACCACCTAACTGCATCATTGCAGTGCACCACCACCAACACCACCACACCACCACCTAACTGCATCATTGCAGTGCACCACTACCAACACCACCACACCACCACCTAACTGCATCAGTGCAGTGCACCACCACCAACACCACCACACCACCACCTAACTGCATCATTGCAGTGCACCACCACCAACACCACCACACCACCACCACCTAACTGCATCAGTGCAGTGCACCACCACCAACACCACCACACCACCACCTAACTGCATCATTGCAGTGCACCACTACCAACACCACCACACCACCACCTAACTGCATCATTGCTGTGCACCACCACCAACACCACCACACCACCACCTAACTGCATCATTGCAGTGCACCACCACCAACACCACCACACCACCACCCAACTGCATCATTGCAGTGCACCACCACCAACACCACCACACCACCACCTAACTGCATCATTGCAGTGCACCACTACCAACACCACCACACCACCACCTAACTGCATAATTGCAGTGCACCACCACCAACACCACCACACCACCACCTAACTGCATCATTGCAGTGCACCACTACCAACACCACCACACCACCACCTAACTGCATCATTGCAGTGCACCACCACCAACACCACCACACCACCACCTAACTGCATCAGTGCAGTGCACCACCACCAACACCACCACACCACCACCTAACTGCATCATTGCAGTGCACCACTACCAACACCACCACACCACCACCTAACTGCATCATTGCAGTGCACCACCACCAACACCACCACACCACCACCTAACTGCATCAGCGCAGTGCACCACTACCAACACCACCACACCACCACCACCTAACTGCATCAGTGCAGTGCACCACTACCAACACCACCACACCACCACCACCTAACTGCATCAGTGCAGTGCACCACTACCAACACCACCACACCACCACCACGTAACTGCATCAGTGCAGTGCACCACCACCAACACCACCACACCACCACCTAACTGCATCATTGCAGTGCACCACTAACAACACCACCACACCACCACCTAACTGCATCAGTGCAGTGCACCACCACCAACACCACCACACCACCACCTAACTGCATCATTGCAGTGCACCACCGCCAACACCACCACACCACCACCTAACTGCATCAGTGCAGTGCATCACTACCAACACCACCACCTGACTGCATCAGTGCAGTGCACCACTACCAACGCCACCACACCACCACCTGACTGCATCAGTGCAGTGCACCACTACCAACACCACTACACCACCACCTGACTGCATCATTGCAGTGCACCACCACCAACACCACCACACCACCACCTAACTGCATCATTGCAGTGCACCACTACCAACACCACCACACAACCACCTAACTGCATCATTGCAGTGCACCACCACCAACACCACCACACCACCACCTAACTGCATCATTGCAGTGCACCACCACCAACACCACCACACCACCACCTAACTGCATCATTGCAATGCACCACCACCAACACCACCACACCACCACCTAACTGCATCATTGCAGTGCACCACTACCAACACCACCACACCACCACCTAACTGCATCATTGCAGTGAACCACCACCAACACCACCACACCACCACCTAACTGCATCATTGCAGTGCACCACCACCAACACCACCACACCACCACTTAACTGCATCATTGCAGTGCACCACTACCAACACCACCACACCACCACCTAACTGCATCATTGCAGTGCACCACTACCAACACCACCACACCACCACCTAACTGCATCATTGCAGTGCACCACCACCAACACCACCACACCACCACCTAACTGCATCATTGCAGTGCACCACTACCAACACCACCACACCACCACCTAACTGCATCATTGCAGTGCACCACTACCAACACCACCACACAACCACCTAACTGCATCATTGCAGTGCACCACCACCAACACCACCACACCACCACCTAACTGCATCATTGCAGTGCACCACCACCAACACCACCACACCACCACCTAACTGCATCATTGCAGTGCACCACCACCAACACCACCACACCACCACCTAACTGCATTATTGCAGTGCACCACTACCAACACCACTACACCACCACCTGACTGCATCAGTGCAGTGCACCACTACCAACACCACCACACCACCACCTAACTGCATCATTGCAGTGCACCACCACCAACACCACACCACCACCTAACTGCATCATTGCAGTGCACCACCACCAACACCACCACACCACCACCTAACTGCATCATTGCAGTGCACCACTACCAACACCACCACACCACCACCTAACTGCATCATTGCAGTGCACCACCACCAACACCACCACAATACCACCTAACTGCATCATTGCAGTGCACCACTACCAACACCACCACACCACCACCTAACTGCATCATTGCAGTGCACCACCACAAACACCACCACACCACCACCTAACTGCATCAGTGCAGTGCACCACCACCAACACCACCACACCACCACCTAACTGCATCATTGCAGTGCACCACTACCAACACCACCACACCACCACCTAACTGCATCATTGCAGTGCACCACCACCAACACCACCACACCACCACCTAACTGCATCTTTGCAGTGCACCACTACCAACACCACCACACCACCACCTAACTGCATCAGTGCAGTGCACCACCACCAACACCACCACACCACCACTTAACTGCATCATTGCAGTGCACCACCACCAACACCACCACACCACCACCTAACTGCATCATTGCAGTGCACCACCACCAACACCACCACACCACCACCTAACTGCATCATTGCAGTGCACCACTACCAACACCACCACACCACCACCTAACTGCATCATTGCAGTGCACCACCACCAACACCACCACACCACCACCTAACTGCATCATTGCAGTGCACCACTATCAACACCACCACACCACCACCTAACTGCATCATTGCAGTGCAGCACCACCAACACCACCACACCACCACCTAACTGCATCAGTGCAGTGCACCACCACCAACACCACCACACCACCACCTAACTGCATCATTGCAGTGCACCACTACCAACACCACCACACCACCACCTAACTGCATCATTGCAGTGCACCACCACCAACACCACCACACCACCACCTAACTGCATCATTGCAGTGCACCACTACCAACAACACACCACCACCACCTAACTGCATCAGTGCAGTGCACCACTACCAACACCACCACACCACCACCACCTAACTGCATCAGTGCAGTGCACCACTACCAACACCACCACACCACCACCACCTAACTGCATCAGTGCAGTGCACCACTACCAACACCACCACACCACCACCACGTAACTGCATCAGTGCAGTGCACCACCACCAACACCACCACACCACCACCTAACTGCATCATTGCAGTGCACCACTACCAACACCACCACACCACCACCTAACTGCATCAGTGCAGTGCACCACCACCAACACCACCACATCACCACCTAACTGCATCATTGCAGTGCACCACCACCAACACCACCACACCACCACCTAACTGCATCAGTGCAGTGCATCACTACCAACACCACCACCTGACTGCATCAGTGCAGTGCACCACTACCAACGCCACCACACCACCACCTGACTGCATCAGTGCAGTGCACCACTACCAACACCACCGCACCACCACCTGACTGCATCAGTGCAGTGCACCACTATCAACACCACCACACCACCACCTGACTGCATCAGTGCAGTGCACCACTACCAACACCACTACACCACCACCTGACTGCATCAGTGCAGTGCACCACTACCAACACCACCACACCACCACCTAACTGCATCAGTGCAGTGCACCACTACCAACACCACCACACCACCACCTAACTGCATCAGTGCAGTGCACAACTACCAACACCACCACACCACCACCTAACTGCATCAGTGCAGTACACCACTACCAACACCACCATACCACCACCTAACTGCATCAGTGCAGTACACCACCACCACCACACCACTGCCAACACCACCACCACAGCACACCATTGCCATCACCACACCACCACCACACCACACCACTGCCATCACCACACCACCACCCACCACCACACCACCACCATGACCACACCACCACCACACCACACCACCGCCATCACCACACCCCCACCCACCACCACACCACTACCATCACCACACCACCACCACACCACACCACCACCACACCACCACCACACCACAGGTTATCATGAGTGCGCTACGCTGGTTTCATTGCCGCCATCTCAGATTCCATTGCCCTAATCTGCTCTATTTATATGCAGCGGCAGGTTACAGATTTGAGTCCTCGGGGTCAATACCTTGTCATCGCGACTGAGAAGGCCACATTCGTAGCTACTAAGTAATTTTTTAACCGAATAGCTCATCTGAATCTAGTTAAATGAAAACCCAAAAAGTATTTCACTTGAATTTTGGTTCAAATTTATGTTGATGTTTATAATTGATCACGTTTTCAGAAGTGCAGTTCATTACGCTCTGTGTTGGTACTAACTAATGAGATACTACTAAAAAAAATGCAGTGTTTCAAAATTTAAAAAATTGCAATGTTGATACGTCGACAAAGTGCTGACGCGCAGTACAGCAAAATGTACGTCTTATTTTGCCGAGCCGTACTCCAAGTTGCACAGTGGTTTCTACGTATTCATAATAACCATCAACAACTTTGACAATCTTCCCTTCATTAATTCAGACATTATCAACGGAGCACTCTAATTATTGAATTTCTAGGGGCGGGAGAAGCTCGACAGTTGCAAAAAACCCCCGCCAACAGCAATGTCTAACCGTCTGCCCGGCAACGGGATGCCCTCAAAAAGTCTCACCAGAACGAATTGTCGCCTACGTCACAGCGCTTATGCCAAATGATTCGTTACACGTCCTGATCACGCATCATTAATCCAATAAGAGACAAGCCTTCCGCGAATCATGATTGATAATTGGGTCAGCCGACACTGCCACCAGTTTTTCGACGCCGCCGTAAGTAGGGCATGCATTGCGATCCGTTTTCAATGGCGTATCCACGAGGAATTCTGTTCTATCTGTTATATACTTTGAAACTCTGCTGAGAAATTGGAGAACAATATTAGCAGTGTGCAAGAGACGAATTAGCGACATACCAGTTCGAGGCTAAGGCTGACAGGGCAGCAGGCAAAGGAAGAAATACATTCGATTACATCACTTCCTGAATCCCATGCTTGCTTTGCTTATATTTCACAATGCCACGAACTTTCCCAGCACTGCTACATTTGAGTCACTCCATGACATGGGTTAGCCATGTTGTCATGATTTTTTTCTCACGCTATTGTAAATAATTGAAGATCTCCATGACACTAATTGAGCTATGTCAACGGGCTGCACTGCCGAGACACCCAGATTTAATGAAGCGATAGGATACAATGATTCGATTACCTCAATCCTATCTTCTGCATTAAATGTTGCTCATTGACCATAACTATAATATTATAGTTAATTCCAAACTAATTTTGTCTTCAGAACTTCTGCTTACAGGTTCGCGGATATGATCATCAAAAATCAATTACGTTGTAACATGAAAAGACCGCGAGGATTTATAAATTCGTTACACTCATCCTACTACAGCTGGAAGGAAAAAACAGAAACAATTATCAGAAACACGTGCAAGAAAATATAAAATTTATCAAAAAACCTAAGTTACGACCAATATGACTACTGTAAATGCAATCGTCATCCAACAAAAACAGCGCGATTCAACCGGTTCAGAACGATGGCACGATGCAGTGCTAAGGACTGTGTGCAGTTACGGTAGCGAGTCCTTAAGTTCTCCCCAACAGGTCACGTGAGCGCTCGAGCTTGGAAAAGTTTGTTTTAAGAGAAAAGTTTGTTTTAAGAACAGTTTACCTTGTTTGTCCTCCTCTACGCCAAAATTATCGTCATGAAATGCCAACGCATCTGTTGCCTTAAATAGGCGATACACTTACAAAGCTATTTCGTCTGTCTTCACCACTGGCTTGATGGCTGCTGTGTTGCGATGAAGCTGTCAAATTATTATACACAGACCACAGCACTTCCAGGGAGCAATGTAGTCGGCTTCTCAAAAATTGGAAGCGTCACGAAAAACGTCTTCGAGCAAGCTCGTGGTGATAGCCATCGAAACTCGCCCTGCGTATTGCCTACTTCAGCGAGATGAGAACGTACTCTGTCGTCGTAGGGGCCAGATTTTCAAAAATGTGAGTCTTCAGAGCGACGGTATTGCTGGCAGCGTAAGTTCTTTTGAATAGGCCTGGCTATGTCATGCGGTGTAGCACGAATAAGGTCGCCAAGTCTTTCAAACGATATTACGAACAAGTGAGATTAATCATTCTGCTTGTCAGGAACGATTTCAGTTGTGAATATTTTATGCTTAATTTGGTGAATATTACATCTTCATTGATTTGACCACTTTATATTTTTACATCCCCTATGGAGCCATTCTTTTTCTCCTAGTATAAACTGTATAAAAACTACGTAAAATGCGTGCTGGGGCGAGATAAACTAATTGAAACACGAATAAACTCACTCTCTGAACTCTATTAGGGTTCAATCACTAGTAATGGGTCTCTGTGTAGACTCTTCATGTTTTGGTAAATGTTCCGTTTTGGTTTGCTCAGGGATTATTATGTTCAGTCATGTGCCTAGTGATTTCATTTCAGGGTTGTCGATGGTGTGAATGTATAGTTCACAGTCATCAACGATCAACGATAGACTCACCTAATTCTACCGGTGATCACAACGAATGAAACGAGCGAGGCCGCGAGCAAATATCCCTTTTGCATTGTACCTTTTTTTCGCTGATCTGTTTTCGGAAATGGTATTGCGCTTCAACAACTACCTCTCAAAGAAATCAGTCACTGTCACCCTACGACTTAAACCCTGAACACTGGCGTAAACCAGCAAAAAATGGCCCGTGCTACAAAGCGGTGTCTGCTTCTCGTCTCCCTCACCCGAAAAGCTTTGTCAGTGCCCTCCATTGTGACCGCTTATTTTTGGTTGACGAGAAATGTTTCAACGGTGGGAGAAATACTGCTGTCAGTTTTTAAGAGACGGTGACAAAATATCGATGACACCTAAGATTACTGCCTAAGGTCAAAGAACTGTTGCACTGCAGAAGCATGTGAGGAAGAGTAATGTTCAACGGTTGTTTTTGCATGCAAGCGAAGTAGAATGTTAAATGGGATAAAAATATAAATGAAACCATAGTGCATCAAAACAATGTCACGGTTTACAGCTTGCTCCTGGGTGTGACCTAGAGGTGACTACATGTTAATTAAAGACTCGTGTTTGTGTGGCGCTTGCTGATGAGCCGCTTTACCATCTTTATTCACTCCTGGATGCAGAATAGACTGATAAAACATTTTTATGGCCAATTGCTCTGATAATTCTATGTTTGCTTCCAGTTCTGTGACCAATAGGCCTAAGGTTGCAATTCGGTAAAATAGGTCAACTATATTAGCGTACGCACAGCTCTATGCATGTCACTCAATTTTTGGGAGCGTCTTAGGTTCGGAGTACACGCGACAGAATTGCTCTAAGACTCGCGTTCTCGCAGGAACAATAGAGCCGTGTTCGGAGAGCCCTTGATCTCTCGTGTTCCACTTCTCTGATGCTTCAGGCGCACAGTATTTGCATTGGATTTCCTATTCAAATTCTGGTCAAACTTGCGTCGACGGCCTTCAGAGGACAGTCATTGCAAAGCTGAATGCATGAATTCCAATTAAGAGATAGTGCTGATCTATTCCACGAATTTTTTAATTAAGTTGTTCTTTACATCAAATTTTACGAACGATTTTGCAAAATATACTGATATTCATTTAATCTTATTCAGCGTAATGAAAAAAGTTTTAATATTTTAGAAAAGTTATCAATATCATTTTTTTGAATAAACAAGTTCAGTTTCTTTTCCTGTTAAATTTCATTAGTTTTCTTACTTTTATTTACTGATTCTTCAAGTCAAACTCATGAAATGAATTAGTGCAAACAACTTTTTATGCCTGGCCTGTATTGACTTCCTGCAATGCGTTTGTTCCCACGAAGAAGTTGCCAGTCAAAGAGAGCGTGCATAACTTAGAATTAAGTTAAGTTTTTGCCTGGCCTGTATTGACTTCCTGCAATGCGTTTGTTCCGCAGGAAGAAGTTGCCAGTCAAAGAGAGCGTGCATAACTTAGAAGTGAAGTCATTTTGTTAGGCCTTGGAGATGTCGAAGCTGTGAGCATAAAATACAATACACGGTAGAATTGCCGAGGAGCGATGGAAGGCAAACTTTTAAGATAATTTAATTGGAAATGAAATTGGAAGACATACAATAAACTACTGCTTTAATAAAAACCTATTTTTTATAAAATTTAACTTATGTTAACATTGATTTTTATACTGTTCAAAAGAATTTAGGGTTAAACACTTCTAATATTTCACTTTTTGTTCTCTAGTGAGCGTACCGTTTGAGTGCAATGATCATGTTCCGATCACTGCAGCGATCATGTTCCAGGCATGAAAGAGTTTATGCTATCATCGGCACACGGTGCCTTAAAATCTAACGGACAATCTACTTCTCAATATTGGCGAACACGAAAATGTATGCAAATGTAAGACGCTAAGTTCCCACGCTTTACGCTAGTGAATTCACATTAAAAGTTCCCTAGCATGATGTGAATATCAAACGTTTCTAAAACGAGATGCAAAGCAAGATAAACAATAATTGAAGAATTGAGGGTCTTTAGATATCTCATACCAGATCGTTCTGTTTAATTTAATCTTTTTCGAAATTCTCAATACAAAACGTTGCTATAAAAGAACAGTAGAAAACCATATAGCAATTGAACAGAGCCGTGTGGCCCATTATCGAGGTACAACCTAAGTCGAAAGCCGTCAGGAAGCAATCACTCACAGGCAACAGAGTTGGTGCTATGGCAACAGAGTAGCAGTGACCATCACCCAAAGAACCACGACACTCGTCTCAACACAGAGCGGCAGTTTCAAAGATGAGTGCTACAATGATTCAATAACCTTCTTTGCATTTTCAGTGGCATTAGAACCGTTCTTTTATTCCATGATATAGTTAGTATGAAGCATACCAAGTGAGTTGTAACTATTATAACAGACGCATTTTCGGATATTATATGGCAAAATACAACAGTAAATAAAATACACGAGTAACTATGATAAAAAATACTTAATTAGTGAACTTTGATCAAGACGATTAAGAATTGTGTTCATAACGCCAGAAGACATATTTTCAGGAAGCTGATTCCAGGTTCAGACAATTTAAAATGGAAAACAGTTAACTTTTTCTATTAATTTCGTGTGCTGACGTTATCATGAGCGTTTTGAACTTCTAGGCTAACCCTCAAACCTAACCGTCAAACCTTTAAAACTATTTTTCATTCGCTTCTCGGTAGTTTTGCATTCGACGCGAGAATATTGCCCCAACTTACAGTTTATCCGAAGTTTGTCATACGCATTTTAATTGTGTTACCCTTCGGGTTCTGGTTACGTTTGTAGTAGATAAATTTCTCCGAGCAAGTTCGTTAATCATTCTCCAGAGCAAATTATTATTTTGTTATACATGTCACATTAAGTCCAAAACTTATTTACGCTCGGCCCTTACGTGTTTTAAAAGTTAATAATATAAAGAAAACAGCCCATTGAACTTACAAACACCAACATTCGTGAGATTAATTTTCATTGGCCTTTTTGGAACTTTAAAACACAAGCGGCACTTAGAAGAAAATAAAATAAAAAACGTACGAGGTGTCAATTATGTTATTTGAATCTCAGGAGGCACCAGGTTCCCATTGGGAGATTTCTTTTTTAACTGCTTCAGGAGGAGAGCGGAATTAAAATGTTTATTAAGAGCAACAAGTCCATCATCCGAGTGATGGAAGTAGGAAAATATCCCCGAGCGTACTCAGCTACATGAACGCTGAATTTTGAGTGTGAGACAGGCGTCACCTTACGCTTAGTGTGCGACAGGTGCGATATTGCCTGGTTTCGTGCAGGGACTTGATTTTGATGGCCAAAGTGACCAGAATAGGTAGGGAACATTCTGAACCCTGTGCAGCTCTACTTTTGATCATATATAATTGATGTAACTTGTCCCTCACAGCAGTCAAGGCTGAAGGAAGAGGAGATGAGTAACGCGGGATTTTCTCAGTTCGTCTCAGAAGTTTTCAATGGGGTTCAAATCTGAAGGTTTTGGTGGCCGGTCCAGTCGCTCAAATGTTCTCTCATTTGCAAATCATCAATTTTGAGCATTTCAAGCACTGCGAATTCGAGCATTATCCTCCTGAAAGATCCCGTTGCCGAGAGAAAAATAAAACTCCATGGAAGGATGAACGGGGTCAGAAAGAAAAAGGATACTTTATTCCAATCAAGCCTGATACATATCATCTTGTATATCGGTTTTTCAAATGCCTTATAACTAACACCAGGACGCTATGACAGTTACGCACGATCAAGCCGGTACCCATTTCAAACACCTGGGTAGAGTGGGGTATTTGGTTTGAGTTTTCCCTTATACCCAGCGAGGAAAGTCGCCGCGCAGCGCCGGTGTTCAAACCCTCGACACCTTTACCAAAGAACGCGTTCTTAACCACTCGGCTACGGGGAGCAAGAACCTGCAATTATTCCTAGGAGTTCATTTTGTTGGTATAAAGAGTGACAGATCTATATACGTTCGCCCAGCAATAACACCCAAGTATCACATTTCATCCATATGCCTTCATCAGTATCACTCTGCATTCAGACGCCTGAGAGTAAATGAAGGATGCATTGCTTTATGTGGTTGTCACCGTACGCCTAACACTCCTCTCCTTCTGCGAGAAGGTGAATCTGGAGCCATCGGACCGCATTGTATGCTTCCAATCCTCACCAGTCCAATCTCGGCGTTTTCTAGCAAATAACCAAAAGTTTTTCCGATTTGCTGTTGATACTAAGGGTTCCTGGTGAATTTAGATTTGCTGAATTAATATTCTTCAATTCTCGATGCACGATCCTTTGAAAATGTCTTCAGACTTTCAAAAATCTTGCTAGTTATTCTTTACTATTAATAACCAAAAGTTTTTCCGATTTGCTGTTGATACTAAGGGTTTAACGCTAAGGGTTTAACGCTTTCTAACGTTTAACTCTAACGCTTATTTTTTCTCACCAATCTCTTTAAACAGCCTCTGTCTCTGCCATGCAGAAAGTTAGGCCTTCTACAATTTTCACGCGATGAATCGGGTTTGCCATTTTGTATCTAGTATGTTAATGTTGTCTATATTTTCTAATATTGATATCGGCAACTGTACAAATGTCTCGAGTTAATTTACCCCTATGATAAAACCCAATGATGCGTTCGTTATCAAATGCTGACAGACCCTTTCCACAGGTCGTTTTTCAGATGCAAATGAAAATTTAAATTGCTAAATGCACGCAAAACAGGTCCTAATCACGTACCTAACAGTTCTAGAATCTATTCATACGCAATTTTACTGAATCAAATGAACTCTACAATAAAATAATACCACATACATGCAATTAGTGAAAAGACAATGCACAACTTTTATTTACTTTATTTTAGAACTCAGAGTATGTTCTTAAAATTTAAACAATAAACTGGTCTTTTCTGTTAATCATAGGTTATCTTTGTTCATTTATTCATCTAACTCATTAGTGATGGATGAATTGAATGCTAAGAATTAGCTTTCACGAGCTTCTACTACTATCAGCACGACACATAAAACCTTCGTGAGATACAGTGTTTCTAATCAATACTCATCTTGTAAGCCTGCCATTTTGGTGTGTCCGGTGTAATATGATTTGGGAAAAAGAAACGCTGATGAAAGAAAAAATTTGAGACAAAACTGATCCATGGATAATTTGCTTAAATATTTCTGCCAATTTACAAGAAATCACGACAAGAAACCGTTTGCGTAGAAACAGTTCTACATATTAGTAAAATATTGCGTGTAGATGTAAGACCTAAAAATGAAAGTGTGCACCGATTCACCGCATGTATCAGAACTGGTGCTGCAAAATTGGAGTACTCGATATAAAAAGGTATTTTGTTCAGTTCTGTCACATGGCGAAAAAATTTACAAAACTCTAATTTATTTAATTTTTGTTCACAATTAAAGCTTCCTAAAAGCTTTTTGTGATAAACACGATATAAGTTCATTAATTGCTAATATAAAACACAAACATGTCCAAAGTGCACGTACATTGCGAACGTGCACAATGAGCGAGCACTCCGAAGAAGTTACAACTACAACAAGCACTATGTACTACGCGGCACATAGTGGTACCAGTACGTAGCGGTACTTCCAGCATTACTTATACAGCCAACGGAACACTTTTCTTACGTTTCATTTGTTTGTACGTGTGTGATTTCACCCCAAAATTTGCGTGTACTGCTTGGGAAATGCGCCTGTATCCGATGGATTTCAGAACTCATACAAAGTTTCAGGAGTCCTTTTCAGGCACTCAAAATAAAAATTAACCTAGTCTGTACTGATGCAATTGGAGGTCAATTTCACTACTATTTAAAATTTGCATTTTACTTACTTCCAATTTATTATATTAGAATTTGTCTGTTCATAAAATCTATGTGTAGAAAGATTTTTCCGACTTTTTTGTACAACTGTTGGTATACGATATTCGTACGAGCAAGAACTACGAGGACACTATTCGTGCGCCAAATTTGAAAACGCTAAGCAGGATATCTGCCAGTTACGCTGAACTATTTGTGTAACGCTTCAGAAAATCTCAAGGCTGCCAAGTAATGAACATATTGAGGTCATCCACATCCTGTAACAAGCTAATGCACAATGTGAGAGCCGGCCGATTTTTTGCATAAATACATGAGAAGCCTCTCAGGAAAAATGTACCACCAGAGAAATCATAAAAATGAGCGGAAATAAAGCATTCCTGAGAACTTGCCAAGATGCGTGTAAAATATTTTCTATAGTTTGTCGCATATAAAATTCCAATACGTAGGCAGAACGTTCTACTGCAAGCGACTTACCCGCTGTTCTCTCCTAATTTAAAATAATTAGAATACCTAAGTGAAAATTTCTTTGCTTGTTTGGCTCATTTCAGTAAAGTCGCTTGAAAGTAAGACTTCAACATTTATCTTTGTTACAGCACCAAGATGCTCTGATGCATTTGATGCAGCTGCTGTGGGGCGCACCAGCTCCGACCTCAGCAGTATAACTTTTTCAAACGCCCGGGTAGTTTCATTCACCTCAATGAATGTTTTTAACTTGATGACTCATTTGAGTCATGTGCGCGCGCAGAGTTTGCTAGCGATAGGCTGCCACGTTGCTTTGATAGCACCCCGCGCGCCGCGAGAATGAGGTGCGAAGTGTCCCGTAAGTAAGGGGGCGGCGCTGTCGAGAGCTACAGCCGTGATGACTTACGCCGGCAAATGTACAAGCAGCTCACCACGCCTGAGAAGTGGCCTCTTCGTTTTGCGTTAGTTCATTAAGATTGCATAGACCGCAAAAATAAGCTTTCTTTCACATGTGACACTGTCTGCCAGCATTTGTTTGCATTTAGTTTTTGTTGATGAACGCAGCATCGTAAAGTTGTTAAGAAAAAGACAGAAAAACGATTAATTTCTGCGAACAAATTCCTCAGACGTCTGGAAATAGGTGGAGGCTATTGGAAGGTGCCATACATTGCAAATTTTATTTCATGCATTTTGGAGCTTTGTTTAGATAAGAATAGCTCATCAGCCAATTTTGGTTATCGCACTCTGTCTTTTTATTTTCATTTCAGAAGCATTCGATTTTCCGTTGCCCCTGGAGATCATTGTCTCAAACTTAGGATCACTGCTATATTCAGAGTCGTACTTCATATCTTCATGTGTCACGCAACATAATCGTTCGAGAAAACACAGAAACATGCTAAATCATAATTCTAGCCATACATGCTTACAAAATTTTCTGACTCCAGCTCAAGTTTTTAGGAGACGTATGACTTACTTAAACATCAAGAAACTGTAAAACTCATAGTAACATATGGCTCGCGTCAGCAAGGTACACGTCAGGGTTTTGGCATGGTTCAGGCTGACATGGTGTGCTTCAGACCACACGAGCGGTCAGAAGAGGGCAGTCTCTCATGCAGGCGTCTGCATCTCACCTGCAGATGCTGAAGGGAGTACACTGCAATTTGAATTTTGCTAAAGCATTCAGCAATCGCAGGAAAAAATCATCATTTTCTATTAGAAATATCCCTTTTACAGAACCAACGCATATTATTATCAGAGTGGGTTCAGAAATTAATTTTTTTAAATTTTCAAAAAACGTTTAAATCTGAAAACAATTTGAACGCTACTGTTGCTACGCTAATTACTGTTCAGTCTGCCTTGGAACATTATAGTGTTCAAGCTTCTTTCAAAAGTTTCACCATAATTTCTGAGACAAAGTGTAAATATCATCTAGCACTTTTCCCGACTTCCTAACTCGCCGATCTTGAAGTCCGATGAAGGACAAGATGGGGCCTTGTATATCCTTGTACAAGCCCTTGTGTCTTCATAAATTGGGAGACGTTTCGAAAGACATCAAAACAGTCATTCAATGTTTGGGTAACTTAACTAAAATTTTCGAGACCTGAAGATAAATTAATACGTGTCTTGACTCCCTACATGGAAGAAAGTTAATTTTCCAAGAATTAAGATATGGCCGAAAACCAGCTGAAAATAAAGTCAGCCATTTTCTGTATGGAGTACACAAAGTACACAAACATTATTAGCTACTCCGACTAATCTCGAGCACTTGGTACGTATAATAACAAACCGTCAAAATTTTTAAATCACATATCAAAAGCCTTGACCAATACGTGATTCTTTTTCATTTAGAAGACAGTATGGGATTGGCTCACCGATGGATACATTAGGGCTGTGGCCTCGACAAAACCTTTCAATTAAGGGAACCATTGAAATCATATGAAGTGAAGCATTCTTCACGGCATCACTTTATTTCACAGAGTAAATTGCATATATCTTTTTAGACGTCCTAAATTAACTATGCACCATAGATAACACGTTTTCATTCGATGACCAATTGTACAAACAGATCGACAGAGCCCCATAGGAGATAGTTTGTTCCTCTCACTAGCAGACATATTTCAACAATTTCGTGAAAATTTTATAAAAGTATTGCATAGTTTAGTAAATATATGGAAGTTTTTACTTCTCAGTTTACATCTCATACGAAGAGCTTTCTGAAATTTTTGAATTAAAACAGGAATTGATTAAATTTACAACCATAAAGAAATTAAACCTAGCTAATTTTAGACAGTAGTGTTAAGAAAGATGGTAATATTTTTCTCAATTTGCTTTTCAAAAGGCGAGAGATTCAGTATAAAGGCACTGAAAATCCACATTGCAGTAGTCTATGCTGACAAAATTAGTGTGGCCAGACACTGCACTCTGTATTTTAACTGGTATTATATTACCAGTGAACTAGATTTATTCGCAAATGCTTTAGTATTGCTGCACACACGCGTCGCGGAGCTCGAGGGAGTATCTTCTGCTGAAAAACCTCTCGCCTCGCCACCGTGCACGGATGTTAGGGATTACGCTGTAGAATTTGGCCACTCCATACATGCTGTTACCTTCAAAGTAATAGCACCATCTTACACTCCAGGCTTGAGAGTACTGCAAAGTATTACAAAGTATTTCGATTCATAAACTGAGACCGTCACTTAATGTTCTCGGTAATTCAGCCCAACTCCAAATATTTGACTAATTTTTTCGCGTGTAGCACTTTTGACATACTTTTGTTATATGAAACGGCGTAGAAATATGTTCAGTTGTGGATTGTGATTTGTCATTCTCTCTGTTTTACGTATTTCAGACTACTGAAGGTAGGCATATGGTTGATCGAAAGCATTGAATTTTAACGGAAATTTTTATGGAACAGATTATTTCTCGGAACCTATGTCGGTAAATCTGAAGGATATGTCAGTTATCGATTTTGGAAATGTCGATGCCTAAGCATAGTTAATTAGATCGAAATAAACAAGTTTTCTTCTATGCACTTTCCGTCTCAAATAAGTATTTTATTAGTTATAGCCGTAAATGACTTACCGCAACTCCAGTGTTTGAAGCGGCAAGTAATTCAGGGAGCACGTCGGACAGCAACACGGCAATGCGCACTCGCTTCCAGCGCGATCGTCATCTAAGACGAAACCAAGCCTACCGCTATACCTCGTTAAATACTCATTTGACGAAAAAAGTGTATAGAAGAAAAGTGGTTTATTTCTATGTTATTAACATGATTCAAGCTACAAAAATTCGAAAATCGATGAGTAGCTCTTTATTTGAGCGCATTCGTCATCAAAGACGAAACTAAACTTACCGCTATAAATCGTAAAATACTCATTTGAGACGGAAAGTGCATGGAAGAAAACTTGTTTATTTTGATTTATTTAATTAGGTTCAGGCACCAAAAAGTGGAAAATCGATAACTGACAAATCCTTCAGATTTACCCCTATGTCTTAGCTTTTATTACGATTCAGTAATACTTTCCAAAAAGAACAAAAAATCTAAAATCCTTTTATCTGAAAATGATGTGAAAGTAACATGCGAGTGGTCTTGCTGTCACATATACCTACTTGGCTGCATCCAAGTTTATGTTACTCGAGTCCCACACGCTCATCACGTTAAATGTATAACACAAGGCTGTTCAATAAGAACCATAGAAGGGATACCGCTACTGAGATATACCTCGTCAGGAATAAATAAACTCATTTAAGTCTGTCAGTGTAAGAAATATCCAAACAGTTAAGACCAGGACTGCGTACATCGAGAATACGAAGCACGGAGATAATCTCATAATACTTGTAGTATTCTTCTAGGAATTTTGGTCTATAATTACGATAACTTTTAATTAATTATCACATAATTAAGGATATATCAGAGGATAAACACTGATTCATGCTTTGAAAAGTTTTACATTTAGTCGAGTGAGTGCATATAAGGTCAGCAATACTTGGAAGTAACTTTATCTGGAAGCGGACCAAAGACGCATACAATGCGCATGAATTTTATCTAGGACATCAAAAAATGAAATTTCAAGGTTACATCGTTTATAGAAAATATCTTAAAGAAATAATTGTTAATACAACACATCAATGAAATATTATTTGAGTAAATAAATAAGAAGTGAAAAACAGCGTACTGTTTCAAGGGAACATACGAGCTCATTTTATAGAAAAATAATTCCAGTTTGTGTGTGTGTGTGGGTGGAAGGATTTAGAATGAGTTCATCACAATAAGAAAAACAGGAGTCTACAATTTTGAATTAATCAGTCACAAGGTTTCTCACCGATACCATTTGCACAATGCCCGAGTAATCTCGATCGAAATGCCTTTACCGATTGTTCTAGTTTTGCAATCTCGTTCTACAACTGTTTTCTCAATTTCAGATTTATAAGAAGAGGTGGTGAGTGAGTGGAAGACAAATTAAATGAGATGAAATGTTTCCCAATAACCGTTTCTATTCGCCTTCTTCTTTTTGTTATCACCAAAAGTTACCATTCCTATGGTGCACATACTGCAGTTGGGGCGGGGAGTGTAAGATAAGAAAGGAGACAAGAATGCGGCAAGTCAATAACTGCTGCCTACATGCTCAGCAACCCTTAAGCAAAAGAGGTTAACATGCTCAACAACCCCTATGCAAAAGAGGTTAACATGCTCTGCAACCATTGTGCAAAAGAGGTTAACATGCTCTGCAACCATTGTGCAAAAGAGGTTAACATGCTCTGCAACCATTGTGCAAAAGAGGTTAACATACTCTGCAACCATTGTGCAAAAGAGGTTAACATGCTCTGCAACCATTGTGCAAAAGAGGCCAACATGCTCAGCAACCCTTGTGCAAAAGAGGCCAGCATGCTCAGCAACCCTTGTACAAAAGAGGCCAACATGCTCAGCAACCCTTGTACAAAAGAGGCCAACATGCTCAGCAACCCTTGTACAAAAGAAGCCAACATGCTCAGCAACCCTTGTGCAAAAGAGGCCAACATGCTCAGCAACCCTTGTACAAAAGAGGCCAACATGCTCAGCAACCCTTGTACAAAAGAGGCCAGCATGCTCAGCAACCCTTGTACAAAAGAGGCCAACATGCTCAGCAACCCTTGTACAAAAGAGGCCAACATGCTCAGCAACCCTTGTACAAAAGAAGCCAACATGCTCAGCAACCCTTGTGCAAAAGAGGCCAACATGCCCAGCAACCCTTGTGCAAAAGAGGCCAACATGCTCAGCAACCCTTGTACAAAAGAAGCCAACATGCTGAGCAACCCTCGTGCAAAAGAGGCCAACATGCTTAGCTACCCTTGTGCAAAAGAGGCAAACATGCTCAGCAACCCTTGTGCAAAAGAGGCCAACATGCTCAGATACCCTTGTGCAAAAGAGGCCAACATGCTAAGCAACCCTCGTGCAAAAGAGGCCAACATGCTCAGCTACCCTTGTGCAAAAGAGGCCAACATGCTCAGCAACCCTTGTGCAAAAGAGGCCAACATGCTCAGCTACCCTTGTGCAAAAGAGGCCAACATGCTCAGCAACTCTTGTGCAAAACAGGTTAACATGATCAGCAACCCTCGTGCAAAAAAAGGCCAACATGCTCAGCAACCCTCGTGCAAAAGAGGCCAACATGCTAAGCAACCCTCGTGCAAAAGAGGCCAACATGCTCAGCTACCCTTGTGCAAAAGAGGCCAACATGCTCAGCAACCCTTGTGCAAAAGAGGCCAACATGCTCAGCTACCCTTGTGCAAAAGAGGCCAACATGCTCAGCAACTCTTGTGCAAAAGAGGCCAACATGTTCAGCTACCCTTGTGCAAAAGAGGCCAACATGCTAAGCAACCCTCGTGCAAAAGAGGCCAACATGCTCAGCTACCCTTGTGCAAGAGGCCAACATGCTCAGCAACCCTTGTGCAAAAGAGGCCAACATGCTCAGCTACCCTTGTGCAAAAGAGGCCAACATGCTCTGCAACCCTTGTGCAAAAGAGGCCAACATGTTCAGCTACCCTTGTGCAAAAGAGGCCAACATGCTCTGCAACCCTTGTGCAAAAGAGGCCAACATGTTCAGCTACCCTTGTGCAAAAGAGGCCAACATGCTAAGCAACCCTCGTGCAAAGAGGCCAACATGCTCAGCTACCCTTGTGCAAAAGAGGCCAACATGCTAAGCAACCCTCGTGCAAAAGAGGCCAACATGCTCAGCAACCCTCGTGCAAAAGGGGCCAACATGCTCAGCAACCCTTGTGCAAAAGAGGCCAACATGCTCAGCTACCCTTGTGCAAAAGAGGCCAACATGCTCAGCAACCCTTGTACAAAAGAGGCCAACATGCTCAGCCACCCTTGTGCAAAAGAGGCCAACATGCTCAGCAACCCTTGTGCAAAACAGGCCAACATGCTCAGCTACCCTTGTGCAAAAGAGGCCAACATGCTAAGCAACCCTCGTGCAAAAGAGGCCAACATGCTCAGCTACCCTTGTGCAGAAGAGGCCAACATGCTCAGCAACCCTTGTGCAAAAGAGGCCAACATGCTCAGCTACCCTTGTGCAAGAGAGGCCAACATGCTAAGCAGCCCTCGTGCAAAAGAGGCCAACATGCTCAGCTACCCTTGTGCAAAAGAGGCCAACATGCTCAGCAGCCCCTGTGCAAAAGAGACCAACATGCTCAGCTACCCTTGTGCAAAAGAAGCCAACATGCTAAGCAGCCCTCGTGCAAAAGAGGCCAACATGCTCAGCTACCCTTGTGCAAAAGAGGCAAACATGCTCAGCAACCCTTGTGCAAAAGAGGCCAACATGCTCAGCTACCCTTGTGCAAAAGAGGCCAACATGCTAAGCAACCCTCGTGCAAAAGAGGCCAACATGCTCAGCTACCCTTGTGCAAAAGAGGCCAACATGCTCAGCAACCCTTGTGCAAAAGAGGCCAACATGCTCAGCTACCCTTGTGCAAAAGAGGCCAACATGCTAAGCAGCCCTCGTGCAAAAGAGGCCAACATGCTCAGCTACCCTTGTGCAAAAGAGACCAACATGCGCAGCAGCCCTTGTGCAAAAGAGGCCAACTTGCTCAGCTACCCTTGTGCAAAAGAGGCCAACATGCTCAGTCAGTAAGCCTTAAGTGAAAAAAGGAGAAATAAAGGTTGCTTCAAGAATGTCCTCCTAATCTTTTTTTAAAGGAAACTGAAATAATATCTATAATAATAATTGTTTCCTGTCTTATGTGTTTATTACTTGTTTTTTGCTAAGCAAGATTGCACATTTTCGTCAATATTTTGCATGTATAGGCAGAAATTAGTTTTCAAATGAAAATGGGATAGTTTTTTCATGAAAAAAATTAAGGATATGATTACGCGTTAAAATTTGGTGTTTGACTGAGCTCAAGATCGCCAATACGAACATGATTTTAGTGTGCGGAGTTAAATCACTATTTTCCTCGTGAGAATTAAAGTCAGAATATCAGTACCGAGGAATGCGCTCATTTTAATATCGTGTAGGCGAACTAAGTGCAGAGTAATTCAGCACTTCAAAACTCTCCGACAAAATGGCATAATAAATGAACTCTCTTCCTCGAATCAAAATAAAATTCGATTTCATCACGACCGTCAAATTACAAGTAGAAAAGATGAAATCAGAATTCTAAGAAATATTTCAATTTTTTTGTATAATAACCCTGATGTAATTAATTATCTGTTGTCATAGGCTTCAATAGAAATATGTCGCGTTAAATAATGTTGTGATTATCTCAATGAGGTAACATCAAGTTATTTCGTTGCCAAAAACGCAGGCTGCGGTAAACGCAGGGGTGTGCTGAGAGTTGTTCCAAGTGTGACAACGAAACATCTGGGCCCGAATGGATGAAAGATTGCAACAAAGATCACGTCTCAGAAAGGACTACGTGTTTCATTGTTCTTGGATAATTGCCCCCTGAACACTGCCTCGTGAGCCACTGCTGCCGCAGGACAATTATTGCTCCAGCACAGTTGTCCTTGCATGTCAATTACACAAGAATCTCTCGTTTGAATCTTTACATAAGGCAAGCAGACTTACCATAGCATATCATGACACAACCTAACTTAGAATTCAGTTTGGCCCAAATACTTATACAGAACATTTGTATTGCACAAATTTGAACTGTATTGCTCAAATTATACGGAGCAATTGGGCGGCAAATCCCTTGCGAGGGCAGTTGTCCCGAACGTCCATGTCTTGTTCCCGTGCTGCAGGTGTTCGCCAACTTGAAACAAGACCTTGTACCTGAAACAAGTAATCAATGCTCATTTCAAATTAACTTCTGTCGCACTCGCACCATCCCAACAACAGCACGGAAGGAACAAAGACAATCGGACGAGTGTGAGAACTCCTTCGGTGAACGAAGTCGATATCGTTAGATTGAAATTGATGGGTCAAAGGACCGATTTACGATATTTCACAGTTACTTAAGTTTAACCTACAATGACACAACTGCCCTCGTTTTCTTGTGAGAATTGCGAAGGTCTATCAGTCATTTCATTACCGTTTTGTTACAATGATTCATAAAAAAATCGTCGGTGCCACGTGCTTTCAGCCTTAACAGAGATTTATATGAATTGTTTGAAATTGTTTTCTGACAGTTTCGCAGCACAACGGTAATTTTGTTTTGTCCGCCGGTAATTGAAACATCATACACAAATATTTAGGATGACTCCCATCTTTACTCATAACAAACACGGGCATTTAATAAACCAAGGCTCAGATCGGAGGAGGTTGGAACTCGACTAAAATGCCACGCTCTGAGAAGTTACTTTAATCGAGATGACTTTACATTCCCTTCAAATCTTGTAAATGATTTAGCTGATCATCATGATAATTTTAGAACGTTCTAATTTTAGCCACTGGTAACGTACGCTGTCGAGGTGGCCACCAAATTGCTGCGACCTCCAAATTTGCCTTTCCGAGCATTTTGGGCAGCGCTTCGCGGTAGCGAGGAGCTGCATCCTGTCGTTGAACTTTGCTCGTCCTTCTGGTGTCTGTCCTTCATTGCACTCCCCGAATTCTTCAACCTGAGCGATACGAAATGTTAGCTGCCCGTTAATGAACTCTCTTGAACCTCGCTAGAAATTCCCTTTCTGCCCATCAAGGACACCCTTGCTCCAGGTCACCGCTCGCTGCATACGAGGGTAAGTTTTTCTCAACTTCTATAGCCAGGGGAGCCATGAAAACATAAAAAACTTCCGAGTAGACTTTTGAACACTCTCACGTAGACCGCAGACTGAATGTCGTTTGGTTGTCAGGCATGATCACCTGGTAGCCTGTCATGCCTATAGGGCTGAGTATTCAGCTGGGAGAAGATAAAGAGTTAAATTTTTGTTCCAACGATGACTGGATGTGATCGTCGACTGTTAAAATCCTGCGACTAGTAAAATCAAATTTTACAGTAATAAGATGTTATTGAATACGATGTAACGTTCATCTAGGCTTTTTTATCACTTTAAACGCTATTCGAATACCCAATTTTTCTTCTAGAAGTTGAAATCGTTCACCAGAAAGTTGTGGTCGGTGATAATTTTGAAATTTATTCCTTGTGTTAATGGAATAAACAGTTCGGGAAACGTTTACGAGTTCCAGTTAATCAAATCACCTTAGGTTGAATGAATCTAGAGAAACTAGAAAAATATTTTGGAACGATTTTGAGAAATAACCGCCTACGTTTTCTTACCATGTTAATCGCATTTCTGATGGAGACGACTTGATCTCTCGGAAGTCCTCATCTTTCAGAAAACCTCATTTCTCAGAAAACCTCGTACCTCAGAAAGATTAACTTCTGGGAAAACCTCACGTCTTTTACGTGCAAATCCATGTTTTATAAAAAATTCTAAATGCGGGCGTGCATTCGGACCAATACTGAAATTAGACAACCTTGAAAGCTTTATAACCGCCTAAGATCGATGGAAAAAAGCCACACGGTATGAAAAAACTGAAAATCGAATGAAAAGTTTCTTAGCGTCGAAGCAAGAAATTCATCTCAAATAATAGGACGAATTCATTCATTAACAACGACACTGAACTTCCCACTCGGGGTATTTGAATTCATTTTAGAGTTTAGACCCTTACCATGCTCATGTTTATTTGCACCTTATATAAACACAGAAAATACAAACAATTTTGGAGACATGAGCTAACCATGAAAAGGAACTCTAAATGAAGGATAATTTTTTGTAATTTTGCAAATAGGATGTTAAATAATATGCATTTAAATATCATTAAGTATATTTGAAGGAAATTTTCTCAAATGTAATGTAAATTAACAATAGGAACTATTTTAATAAATCTTTATCGGCCCCAGAACGTGTTGATCTGTACCCCAATCCCTTTCATCTGCCAATATCAGCCAGTATGTTTAAGAAAATTTTTAGGACAAAATTAAAATCATACTCAAAATCAATTTTATAAATTGAATTAAAAGGCAGAATAAAGAAAAGAAAATAAGAGTTTCCCAACTGGTTCTCAAAAGCATTGTCCCCTTCAGAAATAAATATATGCACACATTATGATGCAATGAGGACTCAAGTTTGAAAGCCTAATGGGATTGAAGAGCTCGTCAATTGACCTGTAGGCTTGAGTTAGCCTCACCTGATGTACAGTGCAACATGATAGGGATTTATACCGAATATTTTCCAGTTTTTGATGAGTTGCATGGCAGGTAAGAAGGCAGGGGAAAAATAAAAGGACAAATATATTACTGTGGGTTTTCAAGTCTTTTTTAATTTTCGTGTAGAGTATGCTAAATTTTCCAAGTACGCTAGAGAAAAATTTTTCATGACTTTTTGCTCTCGAAGAGATTGTTGAACAGGAACAGGATTGTTCCATTGTTGAACAGGATTTGCCTATGACATCGGCGCATAAATTGTTATCACTCGACTGTATCTAGCTTTCATAATATGAAAATAATTCAGGAAGGATTCTTGATTGTTGCTCTTTTCTCCCTTTCAAAGACTCGAAAATTCTTCGTACTTGCCTTCAAGCAGTGTTGCCATCACACTGGTGATGCTGCTTGGGTTCGATGCTTGAGTTCTTTTCTCCAACTTTAATCACTATCTTCGGGCTAACGTCATTGCTTAGCTTGCCATCTGAGCCTCAGAAGGACTATATTTTAGTGGTAATGTATTAAAATGGTTTTCAGTACATAGAGGTACGTATTTTGCGGTCGCACGAATAAATGCTTTAAATTTCTTCGCGCTCGTTTAAAAAATTAAAAACTTAAAACTCACGCATGCATGCCTAGAGTCTTGGCAAACAAGTTTTGTGTTCCTATTTCAATGACACGAGATTTTGCGAGTGATAAATCGTCGTCAGAAGCACAAATTTGATGGTAATCAAATTCCTGATTAGATGAAGTCTGATTACAATCATGACATTGAAAGTACGGAGAGATAATTTCTTCATTATTCCAACGTTTGAGCTAAGCATCACAGTTCCGCATCGTTTCAATCGTTTGATTTCTAGAACTGTCTAAGATAACCACGACAGTGTTAGCAGCTCCTTCAACAGCAGTTGCAGGAATTTTGGAAGCCGATGCTGCTCGAGTTGGTATTGTATTTTTCTTAAAGAAAATACCATAAACTCTCAGCGCCCAATGATGCGAGATCTAAAGCGATCATGCTGTCAAAACCTGGTGCGCCGCTCATGTTAGTTTTATGGCAATAGTTCGGTCGTAAAATTTAGAGCAAGTTTTTGAGGCGGTCGACGGCGATCGAGGACGCTGCAGTATTTAGCACGAGGGGCAACGCGCTTCTTCAAGGTTTCACAGCTCGACCTTTCAGTGCCTTGATAAATTCCTCAGAAATCAGGATAGAAAAGAGGACTTCGCCAGGGTACTTCAGGTCGTTGCAGGCTGCTGCGTGAAGTTACAGTAGAGGAGGATATCCCCGGCGCCCTTCGCTTCGAGCACGGACCACGAAGGTCATCGTTTTTACAATGCAGTTTGCCGCTCGGCCTCACTTGCATCAGAGTAATGTTGCAGCCCGTGTCGCTCGCTGGTTCAGCTTTGCACAGTGTTAACTCTCCCTTTTAATACCCGGAGCAAACAAATCCAATTAGGGTGGATACTGAGCTGCATCGTAAATGAGGTATAAATGTTTTTTTGTAGTAAATACATACACGTAAATCTTACGAAGGTTGCAAATTTTTAATTTTAAATTTACACACATGGATAATGACGAATATTATGCCTCTGTCTTTGAGTACTTCGTTATCAAACAGAAGTCATTGTGATATTTTTAAACTGTTATTGGTTATAAATCGACGCAGCTTGAATTGATATCACGAAACTCTCAGGCACAAACCAATTAATATCATGAAATAAAAACAGAAAACTAAAAATTCCAGTACAACAGGTTCCTAGCTTCAAAACATAACTACGAGGCGATGAAGCATGAAATTCTAAACTACAGCCCCAAAATCGCCAGGCGCGCGAGCGTCACACCTCAGTTGTTTAAGGAATGAGGTCAGGGTTGTACGGATCGTGGAATTTTTTTAAAAATCTTGCCTGTTTTGTCGCGCAACAAATGGAGTTGACAATAGAATGCACTGTGCACGCGCGGCTGACATGTCCCACTCGTTGTCCACTGGACATGGGAGGGCCAGGTGCAGACTGCTGACTCGAGAGAAACCAGAGAACGGAGGCGGCGCAAGGTCGTCTCGAGTCCGTAAATATTCCGCCCCACGTTACTCGAGGACGCTGAACTCAAAATTTGCTCGTTTCATCGCGATGCAATTACTGGAAGAGGTTGTAGTTCCTCGAGTTGGATTGTTGTTTTTTTTGCCCACCATCAATGCAGCGGCTTGGCTTCGGGGAAATTCTTTTGCGAACCCAAAATAAAGCGTCCTTCGAGTTTTAGTTTGTTTTTTGATGAAAAATACTACCGGGTTTATCGAACTTGAGCAATCACGGTTCTATAACAGTGAATGGAGTAAACTACAGTCGCAATATAATTTAAGTAACCTGCGTGAATATGGTTGTCGTCTTATGACTCTAAATTTGGAATACCTCAAAAATTGGTGGGTCTGATATATTTGAAAGATCGAAGTAAGCAAATTATTCATTCAATTGAATAGCTAATGTACTCATTTTATGAGCTAGAGCACAGTCTTGTTTAGGCAGTAGTAAATTATTTAATATATCACGTATCATTTGGAGGGTCAAATTTTACAATTTTTTGAGTCAGTTTTTGAATGACATTCTGCAGTGAGGAAGTGAGCAAACTTGCAAGCGCCTCATCGCTTCTTAATCCACTGTCTCCTAAACGTGAACTCTTCAATCTTCATTCGAAGGTAAAATGTGATCGCAGATGCTCTAACAATCACTCATGAGGTATTTTTCCTCTCTTTCAACAGAGCTCAAGAAGCGGAAAACTATCTCCAAGCGAGAGCAGCAACAGCAGCAAGTTCAAAAACAACAGTACTGACTTGAGCGACACTAACAGCAATACGAACAGCACCAACAGCAGCAACAATGACAGCTGCAACTACAGCTTGAGCACCGACAGCAGCAGCTGCTCTAACGAAGGTAGTTCAGCAAGCTCCGCATTTCCTAAAACTCTTCCTTACCGGCAGTTGGACAGTATATTTGAACGTCAATTGAATAGCAGCAACCCAAATTTAACACATCTCAGCAACCTCAGCTTACCTATTAAAGGAATCCCAAGAAGTCCAAACAATAGCCCTAAAATGTGCGTAAAACACAATAGAAACAAAACAAGGCCGAAATCTTTGAGGTCAGATCCAATGCCGTTCGATCTTTGCAATGACAGATGCACCAGTAGCAGTTGTAAAAATTTTGATTTCGCTCAATGCCCTGTGAGGTCGACCAACGACACAGAAGACGGATTCTCAACAGATCAACATTTTGGTATTTTTTACAAAAATCAAGGACAAGAATATCTACCAGATGGTGAAGAAAATTTCAATTATAAATCCTTCTCCCACTGCATGCTATCGGACAGTGAAACTGAGTTCCTCCGGAGACCGCAGAAGCCCGTGCATCTCAACGACGGCGCCTACTCCAGTCGCAACAGCTCTGCCTCTCTGGCTGAGGGGCGGCACTCCCGCTCCTCTGCGGGGCTCGCCGGCGGCTGCAGAGGCTTCCACAGATCGGGAGACGTCCGGCAAGATGACCAGATGAGGAAGACGACGAGTCCATGCAACACGTGCTCAGCGAAAGTGAACTTACTCCTGCTGGGAGCGAAAGGAGTCGGTAAATCAGGTGAGGTTGTATGACTTCGTGCCCAATGCAGAGTCGCATAAAGTTACTTTTCTGAAGTACATCTTCAATCATTTTTATCTAAATTTTCTTCGGACCAGTTAGACACTGACGCATTTTTGTATAGAAATTAATTTCTCCCAGTCAGATAGCCCCGTTGATTTAGAATAACATACATGGAAAAATTATCACGACTGTGCTGGGGACTTTTTTGGCATTTGTGTTAAAAGAAAATGACTATAACAATCGTGTGAAACTAATTGCCTTGAATATTGAGTGCCCAGAACGTACGTTGAAATTCTTCAGTAGTAACGGTTAACTCAACAAAGTTGAAGTCACCACAACGAAATTAAAAATTCACATTAAACAATTAGAACCTTTAGCAAAGTTCGAAAAAAATCACAGCTATTGAGAAACGAGAGTAAGCTAAAAAAAAGACAACAATTTCGAAGCAATAACTCAGTAAAAACTATAAGAATAATTACTCACTTTAAATTTACTACAACTAAATTTCATACGAGGATTCACAACTTTCCAAAAGATGGCGAAAATTCATGAACTGCGGCTCGCAGACAACCTTGCACTAGCAAATGATCTTAATCTTAGGGCACGACCACAAATTGCATGGGTGAGGAGGGGGTGTCACTTCCGCCTCACGGCAGAGCATTTCTCGGCCATCTTCTGATAAAAGGCACCTGCAGTAATGATGTAATGCTATGAGGTCCTGCATCGGCATTGACGCAACTCAAAATCCTATTTCGTTCATATCACTGGTACTACAGCATTACTGCGCATCACACCTATATTTCGCTCGCACCACAGGCAGTACAGCATTACTGCGCATCACACCTATATTTCGCTCGCACCACAGGCAGTACAGCATTACTGCGAGTCACACCTATATTTCGCTCGCACCACAGGCAGTACAGCATTACTGCGCATCACACCTATATTTCGCTCGCACCACAGGCAGTACAGCATTACTGCGCATCACACCTATATTTCGCTCGCACCACAGGCAGTACAGCATTACTGCGCATCACACCTATATTTCGCTCGCTCCACAGGCAGTACAGCATTACTGCGCATCACACCTATATTTCGCTCGCACCACAGGCAGTACAGCATTACTGCGAGTCACACCTATATTTCGCTCGCACCACAGGCAGTACAGCATTTCTTCAGCATTGCTCCAAGTCAAAACTTTGTTTCATTCGTATCACTCGTAGCCCACAGTTTCACATATTCTTCTGATTTCTTATTGCCATGTCAGATTATTTCCTCACTGCTCTCCTATTCTCACATGCGGGGTTTCTGCTCAGAGCTCTTAATTTTCTTGCTTATGTTCCCATCAACAATCATATGGAAAAATGACATCAATAAAAAGGATGGAATAGCAGCAAGTACGTACCATTAAATGGGGCAGATACCGCTTTCGTTTTTCCAACTTATAATTCCATCATGTTCATGTATCACCAATATTGTTCACAGCCTATTTTCTAAGGTCTTAATTTCTTTTGAATATGAAGTTGATACAAAATTTGTGAATATAGGTTTAAGAGTTTGTCCTGAGGTGAGACATATTCCCCTAAGGATATTTCATAGGATACGAGTGTTAAGAATTTAATTTCAGTATCACAGCCTATTTTATTGCTTACTCTCATTAATATACCTGCACAAGGAGCATTGTTGAGCAATTCTGATGCAAAGTGCAGCAGTTCAAGTGTGACGAAATCTTAAAGGCCGAAACTTGGTAAAAATTTTCAATACCGGACAATTTCATCGTACAAGTCGCAATGTCAAAAAATTAAAAAAAAATCCAAATGCATGAGTAGGCTTACATCGAGAGGTACGCGAAGCATGCGAAACTGTCAAAAATTCTGACACTTGTTTCATTTTCAGCTCTGGCTGTTAGATTCCTGACTCATCGCTTCATCGGAGAGTATCATTCAGCTGTCAGTGAGTAACGGGCTTCTTTTATAACTAATTCCAATACCAACTACCGTATTTTGAATCTTCCTTCATTGCAAAAGTGCAGCCATTATTTTAGCCAGCGCATTAAGTTGTTAGTAAATATGGATGGAGAGGTTGCTAAACAATATCACTTCATGAATTTTATTGTTTTGACCCTCAGTGTTGCTTCAAATTTTTCACGCCGGGAGAAACATTGTTAGCTTAGCTCTGCTAATACTCACGCGCCCTTACATTCTTTCTACGAATTTGCTCGACATCGGCAATATTATGAGGTTTTTGCCCATCGAGTTTTGATTTCACCATTTGAAATAGCTCATGTCTGTACGCTGATGAAAAACAGGTCGTTGAGTGATAAAAATACTTGAGACTTTATCGTTTCAATCGTAGCCGGTACGTTAGCCTTTTGATAACAAAATTCTAGGGCTTCCTCAATGGCAAATGTCATCAGCAATCGCTTTGTAGTTCCGCGGCAAGCGTATCTGCCAGTAGCCGATTGAAGTTTTGTGTAATATCATTAAATTGATCTGAATTATTGTGTCGCTCAATTTTGATATTTTTTAAGAACATGAAAATGGTAATATCACGCTGGCAAAATTTTTGAAAACTTTTTTGAGCCAATGAATGACGTAACTGGTCGTGGCAGTTACGGACGAGAAGAAAGAGAACTGAATTCTCAAACAGAATGTGACACCCAGGAGAGAAAATTTGCTTCTATGATTGGTTTTGATTGAAATAAAGATGATAGCGCGAAATTACGTAAAATGAATTGCGCCACATACCTCCAAAATAATACTGATCACTAATGATCATCTATTTCGGTAGTCGTGCTCATTTACATTCAAACTCTTTTTCAAATCACCTTCTCTTTGCTCTCGTTTTCAGCAGCCTTGACTGATTCAGTTACGCAAGGTTGCAGTGATTAAAGGGTGTTTCCAGATTTTACCTCCGTAACCTCGATAGCGAAATGTCATTTTTTTGGCAAAACCGTGTCTGAACTTGCTGTATTTTCAGCTATCGTGTACCGTCACGCGTTGGTAGTCGGCAGCAGAGAGCGCATCCTCGAGATCGTCGATTCCTCCACGAAAACCGTGAGCAAAACTGAGCTTCGTGTGAGCACTTGCTCCCTGTAGCCAGCCTTCTGAGCCAGGTGGATGATGACGTGCATTATCCATGAGCTGAATGATCAAAACGCTTACCTCAAATTTCGAATCAAGCAGGAATTAGCGAACATTTTGCTGGTAGTCATTTTCTTGAACAAAATTGTTTGCTTTGTTTCAGTTTCGTGTCTGAGACTGTCTGGTTTTATGCACGGATATCGTTTGTAGCCACTGAGTGATTGCTCATTAAATTTATTCTCGGCCCTGAAAGTGTTAGTTTTGTGATCGATAAGGAAATTTTCTGAATTATACAGAAGTATAGAAAATAGCCCGATAAAGTTTGAATAGAATAAACTTTCGACCTACTGAGTTGGACACCAAAGAGTGTAATGGAGGGTGTAGGACGGAGAGTTATACTTAATAAAACATCCACTATACTTCATAAAAATAGAGCAAAAAATGCTCTGAATGGTAAGACAATAAATTTTAAAAATAAAATTTGAAGGAAATTTTTTTTCCCATGAAGCAATTGAAATCAGAGCTGTCTAGGAAAAATCAGAACAAAAAGTTGTTACTGCAATTCCGCGCTCGAGGACGACTATGAAATACTCACCTAAATTCTTTCCGGAAAAAAAGGAAGAAAAATTCATCCGTGAATTACAACAGGTATAAGGAACTAGAAGATAGCTTACCTGAACTAATTTTCCGAGAGCGAAAGATGAATACTTAAAAATTTTAGTCGAACATTATTTCATCTTCATGGTATAGAGACATTTAGCGTAATTAATAGGTTAAAGGATAGTGCAACCTCTACATGAAAAAACAGCTCAAATTAACTACTAAACACAAACATGACTTGAAGATTAAATTAACAATAATAGATTATTAAGCTTAACCAACACGACCCCACGATAAGTTCCTATCCAGTGCGAATCTTTACTCTTTGGTGTTTTAAATTGATTCAAGCTTCGGTTGGTGGTTTTAGCTCCAGTTGAACAGTGAGAGTGTTCAGCTGAAGTTGAACCATTTAGGCTTTAAGTTTTGGAACAAACTCCTCCGTTCATCCGACTGGCGAGCCATGAAATCAGTAATTGTGAGAATCAATTTAAGGTTAATTCGTTATCAAATTCATGCATGATAAACTCAACTTTTAACGTAAGCTATTTATGCCGGCATTTGCTTTATTTGCCTATAAAAGTGTTCCAAAGTTTCATTCGAGAGACAAAAGTTATGAGAGTCAGACATGGCTGTAAAGGACGAGAAACTAAGTAAACTAGGAGTGCAAACCTCGTGGTTTCCCACAGGTACAGTGCCGTAGCTGGCTTGTAGAACTCAATGTGCGCATTCAAAGGTGAAGAGATGACCCACGTAACAACAGGCCAAATTTAAATCTCCTTGAATGAGTTCCCACTTAATAATACCACGGTGGAAATTCAGTGAATATATGAGACTCCAGAACATAAAGAAAATAAGACAGAGTGAGAGAAAAAACTTATGCGTCAGAAAATGTTACATTTCAGGTCTAGGCCGGACACACACCGAGGTGAAGTATCGAGGTGAAGGCATGCATGACAGCACGGCGACAAAAGCAACGATCAACAGATTGAATGTCGATAATGTCAATGGCTTTATAATTGCAGGTACCGAGGAGCTTTGTGGAAATTCATAAAAATTGTCAGTTCTTCCACTTTGAGCCACACTGACCCACTTGAGAAAGAATTATTCAATTTCCTAACTTGGAGTCATGATTGAAATTATGTCCGCTGGAATTTATAGAAAGGTTCAAGGCCACATATTCAGCCATCATTCGTTCTTATCTGTGGCAAAAACTACACCTGTTGCAAAAAAATGAAAACAATGAATGCAAAACTACACCTGGTCACTCTGAATATAAGTTTCATCAGTTAAAGAAATAAAGAATTATTGGTGTCATTGTTGCGCTTCGTTTCATAATAGAATAATACGAAAATGCGTCGACAAAAGTGGACTGAGCTTAAGTTCGGAAGATTTGTGTTTTATCAGATCGCAGTTTTGTATTTGACTCATGCTTTTTTCACTCTTCAATAGTTTAGTATGCCATTTAGCACCAGTGAATACGTGAAATCATGACTTGTATGTCCCGCCCCTGCGAACGCTCTCTACTGAGGAAGGGATATGTTCTCATACACTGAAGACTTGTTCGTAGTCCCTTATTCTGATGGTATCTTCTGCCCGCACTACAAAGTGCAGTCCAAAAACTTTCTTTCATATCCACCTCATAGTTATGCCGTTTTCACTGAATGTGGTTGTATATTTTCTTGTGCTACAATAACAGCTTAGGCCTACAGCCGAAAGACACATTTTGTTGGAAAACTTTTGGCTGTCTTGAGTGCATTGATGAATCATAAATTGAGTTATTTATAATTTTTCTGAATGTGAGTATTTTGCGAAGGAGCAGGGTGAGTGGCGTGTGCCCGAGCCGGAGATTACGAGGGCTGACAGCGTGGCGGTCGTGTACAGCGTGACAGACGAGGACAGCTTCTGTCTGGCGCGCTCCTGCCTGCAGTGCGTGCGCCAGCTGCGGCAGCACACTCCTCCCATCGCCCTCATGGCCAACAAGCTCGACCTTAATCACTGCCGACTGGTCAGTAGCTTTTCCTCCCTTTGTAGAGCTATTTAATATAGTATTTTATTCTATAAGACTACGAATTCAGTAAAGATTGTTTCAGTATTTGCTGGTGGTCATTGGAAGCATTGCAATAAAGAGATAACTGTGTTGTACCTGCACTAACTATCTGTTTGGTGTTACGTGTAATTCTTAATTGTAGAACAGATTCCTGCGGATATTGTGCGCTGCCATTTACTCGGGAAGATTTGTCTCTGATGCTCACTTTCGTTTCCTCAGTGGGATACAACTATCGTACCAGTGGGAATTAGCATTACTAGGGGGAAAATGTTATGTCCCTGGCTCGGAGTTAGTTAGGGCTTCTTTTTGTGGAAAAAATGATCTTATGTTGAAATACTCAACTCGACCCATTCTTGTCAATAATTTTACAATCGGTTCCCTTTTGTGCTTTGAGGATTCGCGTCCTCCTGCAATGTGCTCGTCTCTGATTTACCAGTTTAGTTGTTCAAGTTGTGAATCACAGATCGTAGGTTCTACCTGTCGTACTCTTATGTCCAGAGTAGCCGAGCCCACTGGGCAAAATGTAGAACCGACCGTCCTCTTGATTCCTCTCGACTAGAAAAAGAAAGAAAAGCAGTTTGTTTTCAATAAAAATGATACAAAAAGCACGTCATTGATTTTTGAAAAATCTTAAAGTATGGATGATTAGTTGATACACACACATGAGTATCGTAATACCCATGTCACTAGTCGAAATAAATGATTGAAGGCAATGTATTCTTATTGTTGATTAATCTAGGTTTGATAATATATGTAACTACAATTAGATAACAAAGTCATAATTTCAGTGACGATGCATAGTTGAAAACCCTCTTTTTAGTGCACACTTACATTGAAATACGAGCTCAGGGACTAGAGGTATAAGGAATTATTTTTGGAAGTGAAAAGGGGGGCTTAAAATAATTCATCATCTAAGGCAACGAGGTTGACATTCAGAATTATATTTTCACTCCTACATATCAACTAGTAAGCCAATCCAGGGAAACGGAGAATATGTTTATTATCACACCACGAATTTATGATACTTCCATGCTAATAATAGTGGCACAAAAGAGTCTACCTGAGTCAGATACTGAAAGGGATTGTTCTACAACGGCAACCAAGACATGCACAACACAATTGGAGTTATGCGTGAAATTAACCACCTAGAGAAGGCTATCATGATATACTCACGAGCGTTCCTCTGTTCGACCCCACTCCGAAAACTGTAGCGCCCATGTTCCCGCAAACCATTTTAAAATCCTTTCAAGTGCCCCGCACATGATTGACTTACGTATCCTTGAGTCTCTATACCTTTTTAAACTCCGACCCGCTCTAAATGACACTTAAAAGGGCCTTTCCCCTTCTCGTCGAGAACACGTGATCGATAGTTTGCGTTTTTTTCTTTTTTGTATTGTTTTTAGTGTTATATCTGCGACTATTTTTGTATGTTGTAGTTTTAATTTACTCATATTTGTTTTGTTTTGTCGCAAAACCTTTGCTGCATGAAGATGAACCGATGAGTTCAAAACGTTCAATTTTATTCATTTAGACTTTGCTAATTTTGTTAATAGAATGACTCAACGTACAGCGATTTTCACCTTGCTTCTGATTTTATGAATCAAACACATTAATGCGAATGTAATTCCAAAATAATCTTTTTGTTATTTTAAGTGCTTTTCTTAGTTCACTGCTGTCCTATTTTTCAGCACCTCAGACTTTCCCCCATAATTTTCATCTTCTTTCCTAACCTTCCTTCCCAATTTGCCGTTCCTATACACAGGGGATCGTGTGCGAGAACACACTTTGCGCATATATTTCGCGTTCCCTTAACTCCATACTAAATGTGCCTTTATCCTTCCTCTCTTTGAGCATCTTTGTTATGATGAGGAAGGCTAAAACTAACTTATAATCGATCATTTGCTCATTTTCGTGTGAATACTCATATGCCATTTTCAGTATTTTCTGTCTGTTATTTCTACTAAATTATTTTCCTTGGGAAGACGTTCTTTCAAAACAAACTAAGGAGAGTGTAAATCTCATAGATGTCCGTTCATTTATTGTTCAATAATAACTATCGATTACCATCGGAGATCTTAAATTTCATCAATTTGTATTTCCAATAGGGCGATTCTTCGAGAATCTTATTCGTAGAATAAAAAGAAGAACCAGAGTAAAAACGAACATTACATTTATTGCAAACGTTTCGGAATTAAAATTCCCTCATCAGTGCTGGAACAGGAGAGAAAAAAAATTAATTGTCTATTCTAAACACAAAAATCATATTATTCCACATAATTCTCTATATGACTAAAAACCTAATTTGTTCGTTCATACTCAAACAATAGCATACTCCTAATTCACACAAAAACACATGTACACGCTAATTCAGAAAACAACAACGAAACACACTATGCATTCACACACACACACACACGCACACACATGCACATGCAGAATTATAAGTCAGTAGGTGGGGGCAATTGATAACTTTACGGCACTAATGTCTTTGTTGAGGTTAGGTTTATGAGTGAATATGAAAAGGGACTCTAGAATTCTTAGGTCATGTTCACTATTAGCTCGGCATAAAGTTGAAAAATTAATAGTTTTGAATGAATGGTTCGTATTTTCACAGTGATCCCTAATTGCTGATTGGGGTGGAGTGGTTAGTGCACGACCGGTTCTATGAGATATTCCTGCATGTTGGCTATGTCTGATGAATTGTTGGAGTTTGGTACTACCAACGTAAGACTGCATGCAGCAGTCACACTTATAAAAATAGACACAGCCACTCCACAGGCACTCATCCATAGACGTTCTCATAAAAAAGTCAAATTCAAAACTCATTACTTCTGTCTATAGGAAGCCAACATTCACTGGGCTTACTATGAACTATTTTAGTTGTGTATATAAAGGGTATATAAAATCATGTATTGACTGTTTACTTCATCGTGCATACCGCATATCCAGTACGTATGAAATATTCCATCTTGAAGTTGAGTACATTGTAAATTTATTGGTCAACAACAAATATCCGAAATCACTAATTCAGAATTGTGTAAAAAAATTTTTAGATCGTAAAATTTGCCCCTCTCCTGCAACCTTGAGCGTACCTAAGCAGACCTTGTACGTCGAGTTACCATTCATGGGTTATTTGAACGCAGAGCTGAAGAAGGAGGTAGTATCGTTGGTTAGTAGGTTTTTTACAACGGTCGACGTCAGAGTGTTTTATAGAAATAGTTTTAAGATTGCATCCTTTTTTAGCAGGAAGGAACGACTGGATGAGTGCCTGTGGAGTGGCTGTGTCTATTTTTATAAGTGTGACTGCTGCATGCAGTCTTACGTTGGTAGTACCAAACTCCAACAATTCATCAGACATAGCCAACATGCAGGAATATCTCATAGAACCGGTCGTGCACTAACCACTCCACCCCAATCAGCAATTAGGGATCACTGTGAAAATACGAACCATTCATTCAAAACTATTAATTTTTCAACTTTATGCCGAGCTAATAGTGAACATGACCTAAGAATTCTAGAGTCCCTTTTCATATTCACTCATAAACCTAACCTCAACAAAGACATTAGTGCCGTAAAGTTATCAATTGCCCCCACCTACTGACTTATAATTCTGCATGTGCATGTGTGTGCGTGTGTGTGTGTGTGTGTGAATGCATAGTGTGTTTCGTTGTTGTTTTCTGAATTAGCGTGTACATGTGTTTTTGTGTGAATTAGGAGTATGCTATTGTTTGAGTATGAACGAACAAATTAGGTTTTTAGTCATATAGAGAATTATGTGGAATAATATGATTTTTGTGTTTAGAATAGACAATTAATTTTTTTTCTCTCCTGTTCCAGCACTGATGATGGAATTTTAATTCCGAAACGTTTGCAATAAATGTAATGTTCGTTTTTACTCTGGTTCTTCTTTTTATTCATCAATTTGTTAATTGAAATCGTAGTATTTATGATTAGCATCCATGCTTTGTTTTGTTGGCCGACTGCTCTGACGTACAGATATAAGGGATCGAAACTATCAAGTGTTTTTTTTACTTTACGTATTAAAAAGTATGCTTTACAGCATTTGAAAATGCATAAGCTATACAAAATATGCATGGGGAGTTTCATCATACTCTACGGTAAATGTCTGAAACAATAAACTAGTTTTCATTCATTGAAATGTCAACAAATGAAGACAGTTTTTTGTCATTTATAATTTTTGAAGTGCTTGCTGAGTTGTTCATAAAAGTCAAATAAATATAAATAATTTATTAATAATATGAAAAAATTACATAGTTTTGCAAATCCGTGATCATTTAGAAATTATCCCGACATTACAATGAGAGTCCAAATTGTTCAAAAACGTATAAGAAATAAATTTGGCTATTATCAATGAGCCAGGAAGACGATTACTGAGTTAAAAGAGGCAAATCATACGGTGAAGACTATGGATTTGGAAGTAACTACCTATATGTGTCCTGGAATGTAGCGCTTTAAGTGACAAATTTTAGCAAATTACCTGCCAAAATTTTTCAACAGTTTTTGCAC
This sequence comes from Morinoia aosen, assembly GCA_030386875.1. Taxonomy (NCBI): domain Eukaryota; kingdom Metazoa; phylum Arthropoda; class Malacostraca; order Amphipoda; family Talitridae; genus Morinoia; species Morinoia aosen. The sequence continues at coordinate 75,136,201 of CM059557.1, forward strand.
AATAGCTTTTTTTAATCTAGATAAAATTATTGCTCTTAAGAAAGACAAAAGCAGAATTTCGTTCATGGTAAATGCACATACAATTTCTTATGGGACAGTGTTGCCTCACCCCTGACTGACACTGATGCGGTGCCTGGTCCATAATTATTAAGGATTTAAACTCTCACGTTATGTAGCGGTAAGTAGAGCCACGCGCAGGCACATTTGAGTACGTCCGTATTCACAGACGTACAAATGTACAACTGTCATGGTGCAGCGGTTTTGTTTTTGGTTCTGTCTCTACTTTGCATCCGGATGATATTTTGCAAAAAAATCCTACATCGTTGACAATGAATCAACGGCTATCGACAATGGCAATCGAATGATGAAATAAAATATTTTTTATGAAATAAAAAAAGGGTTTTAGTCATTGGTCAATAATATTATTCTGCCTAAAATGGGGGATACTGCTCATTTTTCTTTCCTTAACTTTCGTGGTTTTCCTTGGTGCTCACGGGAAAACTTTGAATTTCAGCTTTTAAAATAACGTCTCTGAGAAGCATGTAACAATGACGCGGTGACTGACAGCAATACGGGTATGATTTTGAATCATAAACTTATTTTTGCAGCCCGCTTGATTTTTACAGGTATTATGTTAATTATCTGCTTGATTTTTGAAGCTCTTGTTATGTACTTCTTGCAAAGCAATATTTCTGTGTAGAGATGTGAGTAAAGGCGCCAGTCCAGATATTTATCTACCAAATGATAAATTCTAGCATTTCTAATTCCTTAAGGAACTTCTTTCTAACAAAATGAATCAATTTCAGTGGTTTACTCGCAATATATCGTGAGAATGTTTGCTAAATCTAGAGCTTTAAAATCCACAGCGTCTCACGCGACGTTATAATATTTGGTACGATCGCAATGGAAAGTGGAGAGACTTCTAGCACGCGAATGTATTTCTACTGAACGTTCTCATAAATGAAAGTGTTCAAGTATTAATTCTTAAGACCTTAAGTATTGACAGTGATTATAATTATCTGGTTATTTTGAAGAAAATGTACAAATATATTTACACAGCTAATTTATCTAACAGTTCAACTCGTCGAAGCAATGCAGTAATCTGTTCAAGTTCCCTCGTATTAACTTAACTACTCAATGCGTCATACCACGGCGAGGGCGTGAAATGTTTGAAACCACATTCCAAGGTCACAAACCATTTCAGGTCTTGTTCTATTCTAGCATTCTTTGGTCTACAAAACTTTCGCTTCGGTCAAATGAGAACGGCAGTATGTTGCGGCTCATGAAAAAGTAAAATTAAATTTCCGTTGAATTTAACGTAGAAAATTTTGAGTGAATGACTTCTAAAAAATACAGTCTTTAAGTCTTCCTAAAATAACCCGTGACCACGTAGGCCGGTACACATGGAAGGAAACGCCGTCTCGATGAAGCGTTTCTAAACACGAGTATTCAGTTCATTTTTTCATGCGCTCACGGCGACAGAGTTTTGAGCTTGCAAAAGCGTTGTCTTAAGTTTTATGCAGGCTAAGCGCAGTAAAAAATTGTATGCCTAATTTCAGCGACTGGCCTACTTGTGTCTCATGCTAAAATAAATTTTGGGCAATCTGCATCTCGCATGCAAGAAATTGTGATCTTTCTGCAGCTTGTAACATGCGTCAGCAACTCGAAAATAAGCAATGCTTACAACCCACGTGCAAAATCAGAGATCAAAGCAATGAGCAGCCACGCCACGGCCATGTCTCGTTTATGGGTCGCTGCAACTGCTGGGGAAGTCAGGGAGGTGCAGCGCGAGACATGACTGCTTAACAGCAATGAGTCATTTCATTTTTGTTTAATTTTTATTCAAAAAGTAAAATGGTAATTTTGACACTAAAGTTTTGCTTACTCTATGTCCAAGCATCTAATTTCCATCATCTGTAACACTACGGAATTGAGAATTGGCACTCGGAACTATGTGGCAAGGGATTTTGCTTTTTTCATACGTAGGAAAATTAACTTTATGCTGGACAGCTGTTCTATTCATGTAATGTACGAGTATGATTATCATGATTTCAAAAATACATGCCAAAAACGCGTTTTAAACGTCGAATTTAAGTGCGTAATGGCATAAGTTGGTGATATGATCACTGAATTTGTTTGAGCCTGGTTTCCGCACCTGACACATCCTGTCCTTCAGAAGCTTTAAACATAGAAAGTAAAGAAGAAAATATCGGGATTCACGAGGCCGCTCCACAATATCTCGCTAATCAATGCAAGCATCCGAATGCATCAATACGTTGTCTAGTGGATGGATACTTGCGCCCCTCTGTAAAGAAAGGTAGAACGAGACGATGCCAGGTATCTTCTTCGATACGCAATCTTGCTCGTGCAAGGCAATGGAAATTTATTGCAGTAACACTTCCGTACTTCAGAATTCAAGGGGAGTTTCTGACGAAATTTCAGCCAACGTCAGGAATACGTAACTTAGAGGATTTAATAAACCTGCGCAACGTGTATAAGTTGGAAATTTCCGGATGGCGAACCATTTAAAGCACTTGAATGAATCCGCATTTCAAGATGATAGCGATTGTTATATACGCTTCAGCAACTGTAAGATGAAAATATTCCTCTTCAAGAAGAGGCAAAAACTAATATAGCTTAGGTGCTCTAATGTGAGAAGTTATATTGATACGAATTGATATTGTTAACTTTAAACAAACTGTAGCTTGTAAACAATCCCGCATAAAACTGTTACTGGATTCATTTTTGTATTTTCCTCGGAGAAATTCATGACGCATGATGGGAAACGAAGTGTAGAAATTGGCCTATCTAGTTTAAGTTTGAATTTTTCAGATACATCAGCCCATTTGACCGAATTAATGGAGTCGTAAACATTTTTCAATCAAGAGCTATTTTACATGGATACCGAACTTTTTCGGCATTCGCGGCGCAATAGAAAATACGTGAATATATAAAACAAACTTTAAACTTTGTACAAAATTGGTGAAACTTTGATACAAAATATAAAACGATCATCGAAGCACAAGATCATGCATAACAAACTCGAAAAGACTAAAGTAGTTGCCCGAAAGTGGGGGGATTCTTGGCTTCCTACAATTTACATAAAACGTCTGGCAGAGGCTACGACAAAATCACAGTCAAAATAGAGCTAAATATGATGTAACTATCCGAAGATTATTAACGTGTTCTGGAAAGACTTCACGTGTCTACATTTGATGACCATAACAAACTTGTCGCTGAACCCGCAAAAACTAAAACAATTGCGCCCATCATAGTGGATATTAAACGTATAATTGAAGCATTTACATTATTTGATGCATGCAGCTACCTGTGCTGTGTACTCCTTTGAAATTAACTTATGATAATCGAGTGACAATGAAACCAAACAAACTTTTAAAACGATTGACTCAGAATTCGGTTACTGTTTGAATTAGCTTCCTTCTTGCCGTCAAAAAACCCTGATCTTCGTTGAGATGCCCACGATTTTAATCAAGAAGTCTATTTCTCCCCTTTTCCGCAAAACATCTCTATTTTAATGTAAATTTCGAAATAATTAATTATTTTGTCATCGATTTCTGACTACATCGTGTAAATTGTGCCATTTTTTAAGGTATTCAGTTACCTATCTCTTTTTCAAAGAACAGTTTTTGAAAAAAAATTAGTGCATCATTATAAATAATTATTAATGATCGCTCGTTATTGAAAATATTTTTACTTTTTTTATCAGAGGTACATGGTGCTTCAAGTACAGTAGGTTAGTAATCGCGCAATCTTTCAGTTTCAAAGAACAATTAACGATACAAATAGAATGCCCGGAAAAAGTGAGGAAGCTTTAAAGAACGCTCGTTGCTGAATATTGATGAATATTGAACTGGTACTCTTAAGAATAGCTTCTTCTTTGCATTAAACTTTGCATTAATATTTTGCGACTTTTCAAAAATTATAATAAAAAAATTGGCTGATAAATTTCTTGCAAATTATAAGTCCATTTTTAGTAGTTTAAAAAACCTCGAGCTTATTTTTTACGTCTACGTAGTACTTGATGGTGCGTTTTAAATTGTAGCTTTTGCTGATGTAATTTAATTACTGTTCATCAGAAAAATGACTGAAAAATATTTTTTGCATGCTCTTTTCATTTCCAACTGGCAGTCGATTTTTGAAAGATATTTTCAGCAAATTCCTTTTGCAAGTTTTCTTATTTAATATTCCTTGTACGTTATAATGTGAAATATTTGCCAGCACTTGTAAAACGTTTTCTTCGTAGTAAATTTGAACCACTACATCAAAAGCTAATTTAGAAAATTGCTAAACATATGAAACTCCCACACTGTGAGAGATTACGGCAGTTATGCTTAATTACAGCTTCCTATAAACTTATGAAACTCCCACACTGTGAGAGATTACGGCAGTTATGCTTAATTACAGCTTCCTATAAACAACCAGAGCTAATCTTCTAGTAAGATTTCCTGAAATATACTTCTAGAAAAATAAAAGAAATCGGATTTCTCTGGAAGACTTGTTGCTGACAAACAAGATGTTACTAACCTCGATTTCAAGGCATATTCATGTCTCTCTCTCCAAAGCCACTACCAATCACAATCAAAAGCTCCATTATCCATAGCAGCAATCGGTGCCAAGATGACGAAATTCTGCCAATTTTAATAGCTGAACATGTGGCGCATCTGTTTCGAAATGTGTAACCAATTGTAATTATTAGAAAAGTACAATATTGAAGAGAAACAGCATTCGGCTTAATATACTTGGTTAAGTAATTCTTGAAAGCTCGTGCAACTTATGCCTTCATATGTCGTAAAATTTTTACTTAGTTAATTTTTCGATGCATCTGTTGTTCGAAATAGCATGTTGTGGCTTTCGACCATTCACCTTTAAACAGCAAATTTGATGACAGAGCAGTTGTCTTTTGATCGGAAGCGCTGAGCTGCGCTTCAATGGTCTCTCATTAGAAGACCGACAACTCCAAATTACTGAGTGCTCGGAAGCTCGTCAGACAGCTTTCATTCTCAGACTAGGTAGCCTAAATTGAAGGGAAACCGTGGAAGGATATGCCGCAATGATCACAGCTGAAGCTTGTGCCATAATTGCCGGCGGTGGGTGATGATAAGAGCAAGTGGCAAGGTCTTTCATGCGCTGCCAGACGGAAAAAACTAAGAAATCGTCATGTCTATGTCGCTATTTATTGGCTGTCTTTATCCGTGGCTCATTTTGGCAAGTTTTTTCCATTCGCATTATTATTTTTCAAGTGTAGTGGAATTTAGAATTTTCACTTATTTCTTAACCTATAACCTGAACACATGAGAAATAGTATCTGTTTTCATCACAACTAAGAAATCTGTTCGACATTCGTTATTGCACATTTCCTCTATCTGTTTTTTTTTCCGGCAGATAACGAGAAATGAAGGAGAAATGCTCGCGAAAGAATTTGGTGCTCATTACGCTGAAGTTTCTGCGGCCGAGAGCAGTTCTGATATCGAGCCCACTTTCCTTTACTTGGTAGAACAAGCCGCTGGCTCCTCTGGCTCCCAATGCCACCTTAAAACCACTCCTAGCAAATCCCTTTTATCGTTCCGGAATAGCTTATCACCATCTGCTATAAGAAGATTTACTAAAGTCAAGAGTGACAACTTTCAGTCTTCTCTATGTGGCCCGAATTCAACTACTACAAGTTGGAACTGCGAGCTACCTCATTGCAGTTCTGCTGGGGCAGAGTACAGTAATGCTAGAAACTCGCGGTCAAAGAGAAAAGGGGAAAGTATTTGCTCCTCAAGGTGTCGCAGTTATGATGATTCTATCACATACTGCAAAATGGAAATCCTAGACTCGGAAGTTCCTCGCAGTTTGTCCCTAGCACCTAAAGTTTCCGCTACTAGCAGGAGAAAACTCACTCCAGCGAAAAAAATTAGACCTTATATGCCCACTGGACGGTCTAAACGGAGAGAAAAACCCAGTTCTATTACCAAGTCATTTGCTTCTAGAATGTCCGTGAACGATGATGCATTCTTTCCGCCTGCTAAAAAATGTTTTTCTAATTTAGCACTGCCTTCATCAGGTAGTTCACGCTTAACGTTGATAGAAGACGAGTCGCTAATATGCAGGGAAGAGTTGAAGTATCAAGCTCAAATATCAAGGTCGGTTGATCAAAATCTTCAAAATATTGAACACCAAACTAATTTTGTTCTTCCTGAAAATAATGGTAAAAAGTACACAACTGAAGAAAAACCTTTAACCTTGTTACAAAGAGGAAGATCATTTATTCAAGAAGCTAAAGACAGGCACTGGAAAGATAAAGAACTTCGATTATCGCTCAGAAATATTGGATCACGGTCAGACGTATCTAGGGCTGAGAAATCTCACAGTCACATCACGGCGCCAATTCCATTTCCACGATCTTTAAATCGCTCGAAGAAACTGCCTACCGGAGGAAAAACCTGGGTTTGTCTCGACGAAGATGACGAAGAGAAGACAAAACAATTGACAGACTCTCAACAGGTGCCGGTGACTTCTAACGGTTTTCTTCCCACCAACGAAGGGAAATCTCGGTCAACGCCAGCTACTGCTGCAGTACGGGACTTGGATCCCAGCGGCGGTGACCCGCCAGGGCGTCAATATTTGGGCTCCAAACCGGTAGGACAGAGTGATAGACTGAGGAAATTTTCAGTCTTTAATAAAACGTTCAGTGGTTTTTGGACTAGGAACTCCATGCCTGATCTTCCTAAAGCTACTGTAAACATCTACGATAAAATTGATTCTTTCAAAAAGTCTCTTAAAAAACGTTCCGTATAAGCTTTTCTAATTCAGGTTTAGCATGACAATCGTGAAATGCGTTGTCGCAAACTCTACCTTTTCCACTTATCGGTGACGCTTTTTACAATAATTATTCTTTTAAATTCGAGACCTAGATTGGTCTCTTGGCAAATGAAAAGACTATTTCATTTATAAAGAGGTTTTTTCTGGAACTATTCGTGTAGTTTGCTAGTTAAATTTATTTGGATTATCCTAAAAAGTAAGTCGCAACAATAAGATGTGCGCAAGTATTCCTACATGATATACAACTGAACTAGAAAAATGAATGAAAACCCACGCCTAGATGGAAGAATTGCGTCGAATTTGTTACGAGGAAAAGGAAGTAGCTTTACACCAACTTTCCGCTTAAATACTGTCACACATATGACGAATTATTCAAAGTGAAAAGAAGAAAATGTGTTCTACTTTCAAAATCATCGTATTTCTAACAGAGCTGTAGTGATAATGACTGTAAATGCAACAGTAAATGTGTAAAACACAGATCATTATTGAACCACAACCCTTCAAATTATCTAACAGGATTTAAATGGGCGACACATGTAATGACAGAGCTTCAGAAGCGTTTATGTTCGTGATAAGTTAGTGAGAAAAAGGTGCAAAAATAATTACTCGACTTCCACCACTTTCTCTATAGAAGGACCACAACCATGCTCAGGAATTAACAGCTCTTCTCTGAGTAATATGGTGAAGAAACGCCACGAACCAGTCGGAGAAGTGAATTTTAAGGAGTTAGATTTCACTCATGTTTATTGACTTTCACCGTATTTACCGCCTCATAACCTTAAATAAATGTTTCTTTTATATATAATGAATTTGATGGAGCCCCACCTTTTGTGAAGTGTATTATGCATGATGAAGCATACTCGTCAATCGTATTCATCAGATGTCTTAGTTATTGTGAACATACAAACGATCGTTGTAGCTTGTTGTGTATATAACATTATAAGTTAATTGCATTCATGAATGCTCGCTCAAGTTTCCTAGTGAATCTGAAACCTCAAAGATTGGCTCTTCGCAAAATTTCTCATGAAGGAAAATTCATTGAAATAGGCTAATTTTCAAATAATGAAAAGCACTTCATTTAGTGAACAGATTGATAACAAACATTAGACCACTTATTTTATGAAATGACCAAAGGTTTTCTAGTGAATACGCTAGTACAAATTTTGTGTCGGTTTGATTTTAGATATCTGTGTCGTGTACGTGTGTTTGTTACGCTGTATTGGTATGCCAACAGCACAAATTAAAGAGTATCGAATCGTGAGTTTCATTACCATTTCAAATTAATTACTACTCTCATTACCTCAATCATATTTACCATTCATTGCAAGTATAAAAGGATAATCCCAGAGCTTTTATCATTTTCTATACCTCAAAGAAAATGGCGGCATGATAAAAATGTTCGCAGCTTTTTTGGCTATCAATACTCCTATTCGTTCTTTGATAAATATATCGTCCTTTAGGAAAATATGATGGAAATGTTGTGAAAAACCTTACACAAATATATTTGAATAGTCATTTTCCGCCACTATTCTCATTTTTTCAGTAAAATTCGGCCACAAGGGTTACTAATCATCCAGCAACCCTATGCAATTGACAGGTACTAAAAATTTTCTACGATCAAATTTTAAGGGAAAAAGCCAAATTAGACCATTTTGGACTGAAAAAAGCACCCGGCAAGCCTGACATATCACAATATATCATTGAGGATAACTAGCATTATTTACAAAGGCGATAGTTATCGTGCTCACTTGAATGACGGTTATGGACAGCAGTGAAATCGTAATTTTTAGGGTATGTATTAATAAGCAATAATATGGCAAGCTAGACCAATATTTTTGTACTTGTAAACTTAATTTTAGCTCAACAAGAAAAAAGTGATGATACATGATAAAACCAGTTTAAAAGCTTCGATCGTAAATATCATCTTCTACATCAAACATGAGTCAAAACGGGTTATTATTCAAATTGTGTTTACCTTTGAAATGAAAGAATTTTAATGTTCTGTGACAAGTATACTAAAATACTTCAGTTGTACCCATTTGGCACATTTATCATTCGAATAAACTTAGAAATTTAATTCACTCCCAGCAATGTACCGAAGAACAGAACACACAGAGGAAGCAAGCAGAACACCAGCACCAAACTCAATGCACCTATAAGTTCCGCGCTTCGAATACTAAAGGCACGAGGTTGGGCCTACGTTTACAGACGCGCGCTGTGAGTAGCAATGCAGTTTTCTTATTTAAAGCTTCACTATTTTCATGATTCACCATAAGTGAATATTTAGAATACTTCATCGCTATTTTAGATATTGCACCTTTAGTTGTGTTTTTTCCGATATTGTTGTAATGCGAACATTTAATTTCCCAATAATAAATTTAACCTAGTTTCTATGAGAAAACATTGTCTTTTGAAATTTTGCATCCTTTCAAAGAGTTGTGTGTCGAAAATGTGCAGCTGATTTTGATGAACTTGATATATTGAGGTTTTTAATGAAAAATTTTCTTTCAAACTTCTGCATAAGTCTTCGCGCAAATTGCTACTGGTTTTCTATTATGAAAAGAAAAAGCTTTTTCAAACGTCGCCTGCATAAACAATTTAAAAAATCTTAACAATTTATTTACCACAAACGATACGGATGTAGATTGTTTCTTAGGTCTAGTATAATGGTCAAATTTGAGTGTAGCTACATGTGGGTCTGAATAAGTTCAATGACTTCTATGGCATCTTGCCACCAACGCTATTCTAAGGTGTACAATTATGTTTTAACTTAATTCACTTAACCTAGTTACACACTAGACTGATCAGTGAATTAGTTCACTCGAGATTCGATGCTTAATTTTACCAAATGGTTTATAATGGCTGAATGTTAACAGTATATTCTAGCAACGACTTGAGAACAGACTACAGACCAGTGACATTTAGCATGACAAATTACCCTATCAGGATGAGTCATTTCAGAGAAGAGACTTGACTTGGTTATCATACATGATTAATATTTCGATGGGAAAATAAATTTAAGATTCATTTTTAAAGCTTTGTAAGAATTTCTTTCACGGATCTCCGCAGGGATTGGGTTCTAAGTCTTTGTTCAACTGAAGATGATACTATGTTGTGATCGAGCTTTTGAATAATAACGAAGCATGAAGTTACTTCTATTTCATGTGTGTGAGCACTATATTCTAGTTTTTTTACCTCTCTAATGGTTCTTTTTTGAAGAGTAAAGAGCAAATTGGTTTTAATTTATCAGTTCCGTGTCATGCTTCTGTTCCGAATGGTAAGTATGGCGAAATAAACATTCGGTAAAGTGCTTGCAAAGCTTCTCCAAGTAATACCTTCTTCATTTTACGGAGGATTCCCATGGATTTAGATAACTTGATACTAATATGAGCAATGTGCTTTTTGAAGGTCAGATGCTTATCTATTATAATGCCCAGGAACTTACATGAGTTGGTTTCTCCGATTTCACATTCGCCAATTTTAATGCGTGGAAGAGATTAATGTCTCTTGTATGAGAATATAATATATTTTGTGTTATCTACATTAAGGGGGCAACCCAGGCCCCTGCCAGGCTTTTGGCGGTCTGATGAGCCATTTTCTGTTTGTTGTTGAAAAAGGACCCTTAGGTGGTGGACTATTCGGTCCTAAAATTTTATGGCGCTACGGACACGAGATCCCCCCCCCAGGGGCGTGTAAAGGAACCAAAAATCCTTAATTTTCGACCCCATTTCGACCACTCATAAATAGAAAAAAGAAAAAAGAAAACAAAACGGGAAATGGGAAATTTGCTACCATACTTTTGTTAGAAATGCTCCAAGAACTTTAAAACTGTCTTTGTTTTTGTTCTAGCATAAAAACTCAAGGAGTTCTATTCTTTTGAAATATCAATAAAAATGAACTAAAAAACCAATATGTCCAATTTTCTCAAAAAACTAAAGCCTTAATCGGAAAAATTAATAGAAAAATTGTGTTTATTTTTCAAAGTTACATATAATAGTCAAATTTCATAAGAATCAGACTACAAATAAATGTCGTAATTTTTATGAAAAAATATTTTTTTTGCGAATTACAATTCACAGTGTGAATATGAAGTTATGCATATAGACTATTGAAATAAAAATGAAAACAGCATTTAATTTTATAAATTGTCCATTATATGCACTTCAACAAAAAATTTTGTTTTTGGCATATTCCCAAAACCTTTCATTTTCAACATTCAAAAGAATAGATGTGAGTTCTAGAACAAAACTAAAGACAGTTTTAGAATCCTTGGAACATTTCTAACAAAAGTACGGTAGCAAACTTCCAAATTATACAAAAAAATTTTTTAACTTAGCTCAAAGCCCAAAACTAGTGTACATATATGGTAGTTAGTGATCAATTATCGCTTATAAAAAAAAGTGACAAATGGATAATTTGCTACCGTACTTTTGTTAGAAAAGCTCCAAGCACTCTAAAACTGTCTTTGGTTTTGTTCTATCATATAAACTCAATGACTTCTATTCCTTTGAAATATCTAGAAATATCCATAAAAATGCACCAAAAATCGAATTATTCGGAATTAACATAAAAAATGAGGCCTAAATCGAAAAATTTACATGAGTAAAAAAAATTACTTTGAACATATACATTTACTGGCCAAATTTCAAACGAATCGGATGAAAAAATTGAAATCTTGGGTTGTTCCTTAAGGCTTATTTCGTTATCTTTAAGCCACATTGAAGCCTTTTGAGCTCATTATTAATACTCTTCGCAATTAGAGAGGTATTTTGTTTAAGAAGGACCGTAGGAAATGTGTTGTCACCGGCAAAAAGTATGATTTTCAAAAATTATGCAGATTTAATGATTTCGTTGATAAAGATTAAAAATATGAGGCGCCCAAGGACAGGCCCTTGTCGAATAAATTGACGCCCTTGAGTTTTAAATTGACTGAATTTGAGCGTATAACAACTTTTCCTTTATATCCTTCTCTGATTTGTCACAAAATTCCTGAGTCTGTTTCACATTTCCCTAGTAATTCGTCCTACGTAAAGAGGAGTTAGGAACGCTTGACGTTTCTTTATACTAATAACGATATCTTCGGTTATCCAAAGTATTTGTCTATTTTTAAGTGTAATTGTACGAGTGATGGTGAGGCAACAATGATTATATGCAGTCGTTATAATTTCAGCCAAGTTAAATATTGATTCATCAATGTTCGTAGCATTATTGTTTTGTTGAAAGATGTCCAATGTTGGCATTAGTTCTTCTAGAGCTGCGCACTTTGCTCCCTAATTAAATTCATTTACGGAGTGATATGAGCAAGTTGCAGCCTGTGGTTTGGAGCAAGCGACATAGTCATTTTTCTTAATGAGAAAAATCGGAAAATGAACCGATAAGTCGGAACTAAGTCGGATAATGCGGAAGCATTCCAGTAAGAAAATCAATTTGATCTGTCAGGAAGATATTGTCGAGCAGCGTAGCAGATGCTGATGAGATACGTGAAGGCTTCGTTATAATTGAAATAAATGAAGGTTCATGTTCATGAATTTTCATAATAATAAGAGAAGGCTCATGTAATTTCTACCCAATACTTTATAATTTCGTGTAAATTAGCGCCGTCCTAGATTTTTTGCAGTGGTATTTGAGATTAGTTTTGCGCATTTTGCGTTGCATTGGAAAGCTTAAGCTGTGTTATACTTCGCATAATCAAGTAAAAACCGAAGCTTTATCGCAGTTCACTACTAAATTTTTTCGTTGCAATTTAATGCACTCAATAATACTTTCTTATTCTTCATATTATAACGACCATACCCAGTATTATTTATGTGCATTCGGATTGTATGCTGAGAGTGTTTATGGAATATTTTGTGCGAAGAAGTTCCTTACCGTTCAGTTACGTAATCAATAAATCTCACTTCAGTCGTAATTTCTTTGTAAAATAAGATGTACACTGAATTCGTTTAGAATATATTACTACTTGTCCCGCTATTTTTACTGCCTCGTTTTTTCTGTTTCCAGCTCGCACGAATCTACCACATATAGCGAGACTTGCATGCAGTTGTGAACAGCGGAGATTTTAAACAATTTTAAACAATTTAAACAATTTATTTACCGCAGGTGATACAGAGATAAAATGTTTCTTAAGTCTAGTACAATGGTCAAATTTGAGTATAGCTACCTGTGGGCCCGAATAAGTTCAGTGACTTCTAGGGCATCCTACCATCAAGGTTAGTCTTAGGAGTACAATAATGTTTAACCTAATTCACTTAAACTAGAGACGCATTAGACTGATCAATGAGATAATTAACTCGAAATTAGACACTTCATTTCACAATATAGTTCATATGGACTTGATTTAACAGTATAGTCGACAAACGATTCATGAACAGACTGAAGATCGGCGAAATTAACCACGGCGAATTACATTATTAGGACCAGTTATGTAGGTGACAAGGTTTGACTCTGTGATCTTACACGACTAGTAATCTGATAGGAAGTGAGACTCAAGATTATTTTTGAATACCTTATAAGAATTACTTTCACGGATCTCCGCAGGTATTGAGTTCCAAGTTTTAGTTCCAACGAAGAGGATACTGTGTTGTGACCGAGCCTTTGAGTAATAAGGAAGCATGTATTTACTTCTATTTCGGGTTAAATGGTCGTGATGACCAGTTTGCGCAGTTAATAGTTGTTTTAGGCTATTGTCGCCATCATTTGTTAATGTTTTGTAAATGAAATTGCAAATGGAGATTTTGTAGAGATCCGAGAGCTTAAGTATTCGTAAATTTTTGAATGAGTCATTTGTGTGAGCATTATATTCTAGATTCTTTACCGCTCTTATGGCTCTTTTTTGCAGGGTAAAAATTTTGTTGGTTTTATTTTTATCAGTTCCGTACCATGCTTCTATTCCGTATTGCAAGTATGGTGAAATGAGCGTTCGGTAGAGCATTTGTAAGGCTGTTTCAGGCAGGAAATTTTTAACTTTATTTAGGATTCCGATAGATTTTGATAATTTAGAACTAATATGAGCGATGTGCTCTTTAAAGGTTAGATGTTTGTCTATTATGATGCCCAGGAATTTACTTGAGTGGGTTTCTTCGATTTCACCTTCGCCAATTTGAATGCGTGGGAGAGATATATTTTTCTTGTATGAGAATGTAATATATTTTGTTTTATCGATATTAAGGCTTATTTTATTAGCTTTAAGCCACAATGAAACCTTATGAAGTTCATTATTTATACGCTCCGCCATCCTAGCGGGATTTTGGTCTGGAAGGACCGCAGAAAGGGTACTGTCATCGGCAAAGAGTAAGAATTTGAAGAATGATGTAGATTTAATGATATCATTGATAAAAATTAGAAATAGGAGAGGCCCAAGGACAGATCCTTGTGGAACTCCATGGCTAATTGTCTGTGGGTCTGATTCTGCGTCGTCAATGACAACGTATTGTTTCCGATTTGCTAAGTATGATCTGAACCAATCATGGGCAGCCCCTCGAATGCCATAACAGTGTAGTTTCGAGAGTAATACGTTCTGGTCCACACAATCGAATGCTTTTCGAAAGTCAAGAAATACGGAGAAAACAAGCTTTCCTTCATCTATATTAGAATAAAGGTATTGCAAATGATTTAATACCGCTTGTGTCGTAGATTTCTTAGAACGAAAACCGTATTGTTTGTCGTAGAGGAAAGATTTTTGTTCAAAATACGAATACACTTTTTTATACACAATTTTCTCGAATATTTTGCTAATAATTGGTAGTACAGAGATAGGTCTATAATTGTTAATGCAGTTTTTATCACCATTTTTAAAAATAGGGGTGACTCTCGCAACTTTGAAAGAGTTGGGGAAGATACCTTGAGAAAGGGATTGGTTGATAATATAAGATATGCACGGTGCTATTATATCAGCTATAGCCTTAAGAACTTTAGCCGAAAAATTTTTCAATCCACTTGATTTATTTTTCAAGTTGTTTATGCACGTAATTACATCGGAGGGATTAGTTGGCGTGAAAAAGAAAGAGTTAGGTTCACGAACATGGTCCATGTATTGCAAGTGGTCTCTGGGTTCACTGAAGACACTATCGGCTATATTTTTTCCTATGTTTACAAAAAAGTTGTTAAACACAGTTGCAATATCTTTTTTCTCGTGGTATTTTACATTTTCGTGAACGACGGACTCAATTGTTTTCGTAGTATTATTATTCGGTTTATAGCATGAATTAAGCAGGCGCCAAGTTTTTTTAATATCAGTTTTGTATTCAGTAAATTTGCGCGTGAAGTAGTCTCGTTTTGAGGTTCGTATTTGATTTGTCACATGATTCCTGAATCGGTTATACGTTACTTTAGATATTCGCCCTTCGTATAGTAAGGCTAGGTACGCTTGACGTTTCTTTATATTGATCACGATATCTTCAGTAATCCAGGGCTTATGTCTATTTTTCGGCGTAATTGTGCGGGTGATTATTGGGCAACACTGGTTATATGCGGTCGTTATAATTTCAGTTAAATTTAGTATTGCTTCATCAATGTTTATCGCATTATTGTCCCGTTCATAGATGTCTAATGATGGCATTAATTCTTCTAGAACAGTTCGCATTGTTCCCAAGTTGTATTCGTTTACACAACGAAATGAATAAGTATCAGCCTGTGGGCTGGAACAAGGATTATAGACATTTTTCTTGATGAGAAACACCGGGAAATGGTCAGATAAGTCAGAAGTTATTATTCCGGTAAGAAAATCAGTCGGATCTAACATAAAAATATTATCGAGTAACGTAGCCGATTCATAAGCAACACGCGTAGGTTTCGTGATGATTGGAAGGAAGGAGCTAGACTGAAAAACATTTATGAAGTTTGAGGTTTGCTCACAGCTATCATATTGTAGAAGATCGTAGTTGAAATCCCCGCAGATTATTATGTCATTATATAGAGACTTGTTGAACTGAGATATTATGCTTTGAAGCTCGTTCAGGAAAGAGACGTTACAAGCTGTTGGGGGCCTATATACTGTCCCAAGCACAATCCGTTTATCATTTTTCGTTAGTTCTATAAATAAAGTCTCAATATGTTCACGATTCATAGTTGCACTTAAAATGACTTTCGAAGATATATGTTTAGATATGTACGTACTGATGCCACCACCACGTTTGTTACTACGGAGTGAATGATGGCTATAATAGTTTTGAATTTGAATCAGGTCTTTAGATGAGTCGTCTAGCCAACTTTCGGTGAAACTGAGAACATCAAAATTGCTGTTCAGCTCAGTGATAGTACAAGATATTTCATCTATTTTCGGGTAAATGGATCTACAGTTCCAACATAATAGAGAAAAATCGTTACAGGTCTTCCTCATCGATTCATTGAATTTTTTAATATTTAGGTATTTACAGTTTCCAGTTTCATTTAGGTTTGGGTGCAGTCTATTCAAATGATTGAGATCTGGATCAATATTGTCGAATACGTCAACATGGTCAGTCATTAGAATTAAGAGACAGTAAGTAAAATGTGACGTAAAAATAAAAATGATAAAAGCTACAGGATCAAGGTAAAAATAAGGACATTCCTACTTATAATTAAATTAAAAAAAAAGAGAAACTAAAAACACACAGAGATTATTAGTCTAAATTGTCTGAAACCTAGTATGATTTCATAAGGAGAGCGCAAATTCAGTCCATGAGCAGGAACATTAGGGATCATAAATGGCAAATAATGTAGTTACAAGGCTGTCGTACCAGTGGTTTCCGCATGTAACACTTATAAGATGTAGCAAGGACGAAATGGATTTAAAAACGATGTGACAGTGAAGTTATTTATGGAATTTAAAAATCTTGACTATCTAAATTGTTTCCAGATTTAGAAACATCTACACGAGTCAAGTCTGAGCAGCAAGTTCGGTATGAGCATTCGATAAAAAGGAGAAAAGAAAGAAATTGAAAAACAATTTAGTAAGCAGCAAAACAAGGCTGCAAGGTCGACGTGGATGCCTTGAAGAGGTAAACGTAATTCAATCAAAAATCAAGAAGAAAACATGTGGACAGATATCAAAATAATATTAAACTCAATACGTCAGTCTAAAAAAAATACTAATCACGAATAATTTCCTCTGAGGACTTGCCGACATGTTGCAACAAGTACTTGTCTAGTTCTTCAGGTGTATTGATGGTTAGAGGTTTCTGAGTTACTTGGCCAGGTCCCTTTGGAGAGAAGACGTTGATATTGCCATCCAAACTTCTTGCGGGTCCTATTTGTTCCGGAAATTTTCGTTTGGCCAATCTCAGAGTGTACATTATACTTGCTCGCGAAGGTACTAATTATTCATTCACGTAGAGTTGTTCTGGTTTTGTCACACGACAGGCTGTCAGAACTTCTTGCTTCTTTTCGTATTTTCGTAGCTCAAAAGAGATGAGCACACATCTGTGGTCCTTCAAATTGGTTTCCTAAAAAATTTGATAGCCAATATTGTTTCTATGCAAAGAACTATCTTAAGCCTATATGAAATTGAGGATATGATAGAACTTCTAAAAAAGATGATTAATCGAAAAGAAGAACCGTTTGTATCAAGAACTATTTTGAGCGCTGTAATTTATCACGCTATTCATTTAGGGGACGATACCAGCCTTAAGTAACAAAACTTCTACGTAATTTCATTAATTTCTAAAAATTTTCTTTAAACCTGAAAAACAATTTCACAGATTAATATGAAGTAGCCGAAGCCGATAGAAAACAGAGCTAAATGATTCGTTATGTTCTTTCTTGTCTCTAATTTCGTGTCTCTAATTTCCGGGTTTGGTCGGCTGACCTCACTGGGTTCATAAGCGGGATGACCTCGGATGATAATTTACTTGGATGACCAGCCAAGCGAATAACGAAGTAAGGGCTACCATGGGGTAGGGTTACTAAAATTTTATTAATCATTCTGGAAAGCGCTTTTAATATATTGAACAATAAAAGGTGTCGATAACGTATTTATAAAAAATTTTGCTCACAAAACCGGGGCTCGCAGATATTTTTATTAGACGGAAAATGTATCTCCAGATTGAAACTAAAACTCAGAAGACACGCATGATATGTCAATCGTTATGATTGGAAAGAAAAAAAGAAAATTTGTTGGAATATCTACCTATCAAAAATAGATGCAGGGATACACATGCAAGAAATGTTCGCTTACAGCAACCGAACATTTATTCTTAGACACAAAACTAAACTGTTACATTATTTCTTCCGAAAAAATATTTGGTCACAATTCAAAATAATTTTAGCGAAAATTTCTTCGCAACCCTACCACTCCGATAGAGTTACTGTCACTAAGAAACTTATTTTTTTAGCAAGTGAATTTCATTAAAATGAAACGTTCGCAATAATAATATTATTATTTGTTAAATTAGGCGAATTTACTGCAATAATTTTCTTCACATGATGATCACAACTGAATAAAATCTGTCATGAATGAAAATATATGCATAATTGTGTAGCATATTTTGTTGCAATCATCTCTACTGGATAGGCTGAACAGTAAGAGTCAATTATTTTACGTTTCCACTAGAGTATGAAACGATACTTCACGTGCAGGTTTCCACAAGCTCAGACACACATAAGACCTGCTCTATAAACTTGAGGCTAGTTTCCAGCTCTGGAAGAAGTTCATTGAACCCTTGATCTTTTTATAATATCATCCAATATACTTTCACCTCTTTGGTTAGGTTGATTACCCTCCAAACTTACCTTTCTTTTCACATTCAAGCTCAATGAAAGGCTGTTTCTTTCCAGCTTGTATCTATTTTTCATTTAATTGAACAATGTAATGAAATAATTTACGTGAGGAATTAATCGGAAAAATCATTACTTAGAGCAATCACAATGGACGTGTTTAAATATAACTTTTTTTGGCCCGAATAAATTCAATGATTTCTGGGGCATCCTTTGCAAACATTATTGAACGTTTACATTTGCATTTAATCGCAAGCCTTTGGCCCGAACAAGACTAACAAATAACTGTTTTACGCCAGAGAATGGACATAACATCAGCTATATTACCATATTAGGCTGTGGTTCAGTCGAGAACTGCAGCTCAATATGAGAGTTAGATGAAGCTCAGTTTCAGAACAATAGGCCCATCATTTTAACCCATCTAATGGACAGAATACAGCTGTTTCTTTACTGGTAGTTTCATCAATACCTAGATAAAAAATAGCATTTAAAGTTCTTTTTAAATGCTCGGTAATTGATTATCCCACGAGCGTCAGAAGACATTGAGTTGTTAAGCCTTAATTTCAATGAAGTGGAAATTGCCCTGATAATGAGTTTTGCTTCAGTAAAACCGTTAAATTTAGGTTTCTTCGTTAAATGATTGTGATGGCCGGTTTGAGTAGATACGAGTTGCATGAAATCGTTATCGCACTTTTTTCGTAAATTTTATACATGAAATAACATAATTAAAATTTATAGGGATTGGTGAGTTAAGCTATTTCTAAGTAGTTGAATCAATCATTCGTATGTGCATTGGACGCTAAAAAAGTAGCCAATTTAAAAATGCTGTAGTTTATAAAATATAAGTTATAGAAGGTTGAAATAGATTACACTGAAAACAGCAGGATTTAAATTTTTATTCTATTTCGATAATTTATAGTGCATTGCATTTAAAATGGTAAGCGTTTGTTTGCAGTCTTCGAAATCTCCATAAAATGTTACGTCCTGGTAAAGAGACTTATTGAACAGCTCTGTTATATTAATGAGTTCTTTCAACAGCAGGGGACAGCTGCCAGGGGGCTGTGAACCAGTACTAAATCAAAACGTTCACCGCCTTTTAATAACCATTTAACGAAGAAAGATCCTGGATGATCATGATTCCCCCTAGCATTTGCAATAAGTTTTTTTACAGGGCGTCAATTTACAAGATGAGGCCGCTAGTCAGAGCATTGAATGATGAAAAAATATATAGAACGATGTATAACATCCAAAGCGATAATCACCAATTATATTATTAAGAAATAAATAGAATTACATTAATTAAACGGTAATGATGACAATTAAGTGATATATATTATCAGATAGAAATAATACACCAGCATTAAATCACTACGAATTATGTTCATTAAATTTGGCATAAAAAATTATTGTCTGCAATAATAATTACTTCTATAGCCAAGATAATTTATCTGATGAAAATGAAAAGTAATTGAGTGATTTAAAGTCATTACTTGATGGAAAAAACTGGAAAAGATATTGTAAAGAGATTGCTTGGAAAACTTCCATTACCTGAAATGCATTTGAAATTATCTTCTAATATTCAGTCAGAATAAATTCCGAACGGTTCATTCAACAATAAACATACTCGCTTTGCGGTCCAGGAACTAAAGTTCAAAAACGATTCAAGAAAGTCATCAAGGGGCTAACTCACGCGATCAGGCTTGTAAGAATCATGACATATTCTATTCACAATATCCAAAAACGAAAGACAGAAATTTTGCTGATGATATTCTAGCGAAAAGAGCCGCTAAAATTGCAACTCATCCAAATGAATCAGAATACGTTCGACAAGATGCTAAATTAGTTAACGCAATAATGGCAGTAAAAGCTAGTTGGCCTCAGAGTCCCATGAAACGTCAAAACACGCTCACTGAGGTCGGCGATAAAATCTTGAACGACGCATATTATAATCCTAAGATCGGTTATGTTGGAATGAATCAACTTGCTAAAAAATCCGGCTTATCTTCAATTCATGTACAGAATTGGTTAGAAACTCGAAAAAATCACACTCTACATAAACCAACACGACATAATTTTAAAACGAGAAGAGTGAACGTCGAAAATTTATGATCAATGGCAAGCTGATTTGGTTAACATGCAAAACTACAAAGATCAAGGAAAAAAAACTGCATTTTCACAGTAATTGACATTTTCAGTAAATATGCATAGGCTATTCCAATAAGTAAGAAGAGGGGGGGGAATTAATAAAAACTTCTTTTCAAAAGCTGCTTAAAAAACAAATTCTTTCAAAAGTTCAGACTGATAAAGGCTTATAATTTACAAATAAATCCACTCAAGGACTATTTACAAAACATAAAATTCAGTGGTTTAGTTCAGAAAATGAAACCAAAGCCCAAGTTGTGGAACGTTTCAACAGGACGTAGAAAACTAAATTATGGAAATTTTTTATATATATAAAACCTAAAAAAGGGGTGAATATTCTACAAGATCTAATGCAAAATTACAAAACAGCTATAATAGATCAATGAAAATTACACCAAACTAAACATCATTGGAAAAAAAAGTAAAAAAGGTTTATGATAACTTATTAATTCCTCCAACCGACCAAACTTTCATATCACGAGGATAAGCTAGGGTAAGTAAAAAACGTAGACTTTCGTAAGGATTATTTGCCGAATTTCACCGACTATTCACTGTATACCAAATACTGTCTAGAGAACCAATTACTCATAGCTTAAAAGACATGGATGGTGAAGAAATAAATGGAAAGCTTTATGAACAAGAACTTTCAAAATATAGTAGTGATGTTGATGAAACTGAGAAAATTCTTAAGAAAAGCAAAGGAAAAACTTTTGGTCTAGTGGAAAAGTTAAGATGAGCCTTCATGGATCACAGCAACTGAACTAAATGTCAGTTCAGGGTAAGCTTATATTAAGTTAGAGCATTTTCGAGTTTCTTTTTTTTAAATGGCGTTGATTGATATAAAAACTTAATCAGATTTACTGAATTTAATAAAGAGTTTGAAAAAGCGAATGACAAATGATACAATAATCGAACAAGATTTATACCACGATAAAAAAGTTTACAAACCTTTGATAGAACCTTTATCTAAAATTATTGAGGAAACTAAACAAACTAAGTTGGCTTTAAACGATATACCGTACCTCAAGAAAAACTTGAATCTATAGAAGGAAAACCTGCTGGGAAACTAGCTTTACCCTCTTCTAAATTCAACACTGGAGTTGGACCTATCGCATTGAATTTCTTGCGTTTTGCATGGAAACCTGCGATTGAGTATGACAAAGCTAATAGTATTCGATGGGATGATAGTAGAGTTATGTTTGAAAATAAAAAGGTAGACATTCTGGGTAATGATTTGAAAATTGGAGATAATGATACGAAGGCACAACTAGATTATGGGAACTATTAGCAAAGCAAAATCCTACCGGATGCTAAGACGAAGATGAAATCAATTATTAGGAGATGTTTGATTCAACTGGTGCCTCTTTGAGGGAAGATTGTACCCTAAAGCAAATAGGGGAGAGAAATAATCTAAATTTATCATGCCTTTTTATCAAATAGTTCAGCGAAGAGAAGCTCACTCTGCAGCTGAAGCAATTAGATCAGCAAGTCCATCAAGTCGTTAATCCAGTCGTGCACCAAATCTTGAATTAATGTATAAACCAAGTGTTAGACCACATCATGTATCAAGTTCTACAACAAACCCCAGCGTAGTAGAAAGTTCTGAATCCTCAAGTTCGAGTCGAGACCAAAGTCCTTTTACAAACCCAAGACGTAGTTCATATTTCAGCCTTTCACGAAGGCCTACTATAGGCCAACTCCTACTCCTATGCCTCCTCCTCCTCCTCCTCCCGGAGAGGATGATTCAGACGTTTTATTTTATTAGATTTTATTATTTTATCTTCTAACATCAATGATCTCATACAAAAAAATGAATGGGAAATTACTGAGCTTGAAAACGCTCTGCAAGAATTAAGTTCGACTAGGCGGTTTCTGTGCCTTTCAGTGACTAGTAAAAGGTTGAAGGTGAAATAACAAGTTGGTTCATTATTACTGGAAGAAAGTTTTCTTCGTTCCCCGTAATTTTTTATTTTTATTATTAGATAGAAGTTCCCGCTCTCCACATCCACGCCAGGCTCACAACATTTGCACCTGTGAAGAAGAACGAGAACTTAGAATTCAGAATAAACATAGTATGAATGATAAGAATATTTAAGTGACTATAGTAATTATAGTATCTTTTGCACAAAACCTGGTGGAAACACAATAACGGTCCAGTTCTAGGCGATCATCCATTCTAAAATAAGATGGCAAGGGGCGAGATCAGGAGTTTCACTGGCAGACTGTCTCATCTTATGAAAACTCTGGATTATGAAGTAGAATCCTTGTCAGACCTTCAAATGACCCCCAGTTAGTGGATCCACGCCTTCTCTCTTTGGATGGCTCGGACTCTCAGCGGCCGTGGACATAGTGGCGACGCTCGACGGTAGTCGTTCAAAAACGCAGTAACTGGTGGCTGAGGTTCAGTATCAAGCAGGGCTGAAGAGTCACCAGCGGACAAACCTTAATGCTGAATGGAGGATATGTTCTAACTGCTCCAGCAGTCTCGGGAAGCCCGTAAATCTTCTTCGGTTGTGTTGGTCAGCAAGCCAGTTAGGCGGATAAAACATGGATTCTACCAGTTTCCACCATAATTTTGTACAGATCATGTGAAAAGACATCAATTTTTGTTCGGTTCGGTTAACGTTGGAAATACAGGAGTTGTCAATGAACTGTAAATAATTACGTACGAACATTTAAAGCGATGTCTATTAAATGCTGCTGAAATTAAGATGTTGATTGATTTATTGGTTAAAAAGGGCATTAAAAAGCATGGTAATTAGACATAGAAAAAGTTATATCAGTGTAAATTTTAGTCCAGTAATGGAATTAAACAAAATTAAATTTCACGAAACAGCACTGGTTGGGTTAGACATTAATCCTTCCATTCCTAACACCAATGAAAATAATGAAAATTTTTATTACTAATTGCATGGCATTGATAATGTAATTACGATTCCAACGGGTTATTATGAAATAGAAAGTTTAAACGAATTCATTCAAAAATCATTAACAGGCTTCGTTGAAATCAAGGGAAATACTAATACTTTGAAATGTGTCATAGTTCTTTATTTACTTACGCTAAAAGTATTTTTCAATAAAGAAAACTCTTTAAATACATTGTTAGGATGTGGAGAAACTGTCTTTGAAGGTGTTGGACAACATGAAAGTATGAATATTATGAACATAATGTCAGTTGAAGCAATTTGTAAAACTTGAGGCAATAATTCATTGCAGCGCAATTAACGGCTCATGCCTCAACTGTTCTTTGCATAATATTCTGTATAATATTTTCCCCAACGTCCCACCAGGATATAAAATTGTAGAAAATCCAAACACACCAATTTATCTACCGATATATCAACCCTTAATATACGATTTGAGAATTTGGCTCGCTGATCAAAATGGACGTACTCTATATACTAAAGGTGAAGGAGTAACAACTGTTCGATTGCACTCAAGATCTAGAAATTAAAATAATTTGAAATAATTGTCTTTAAAAATGGACACTCTGAAATTAAATAAAACATTAAAGTTTATGAACCAATTGAAAAAACGGAAACGTTTAACTATAAACCACAAATAGGAATTGATTTCAATCGTGAAAATAACGATATCAAGATCATTATCCAAAATCAAGATCAGTTTAAATTACCATGGAAAGTTTTATTTAAATAGAAGTAGCTTTGAACAAAAATGGAAGTGATCATAATTTTAAAGACGAGAACATAAAATAATTAACAATGGATTAATGCATCTGTTTGATAGAGCTTCTTACAGAATGGGTAATAAGGAAATTGAAGGGTATAGTCACCCTGACATTACAACTCTAAAAGGATTATCTAGTTTTCAGCGAAATTAAAAAAAAACATGACATTCTTCTGGAACGTAAATACTAAGGAGAATGAAAATTCAAACAAAGGATTTAGAGATCGAAATGACTACTTAAGTTCAGCTAATGGGAAATTTAGCGCTATCCCACTTGAAAATGTGTTTGGATTTTGTGACAATCATAAAATAATTTTTGGAGTGAAACATGCCCTGACTTTGAGAAGTGAGAATTCTAATGCTACATTCAAATTGGATGAGAAAGATGCAAACCAGCAAGATAAAGTAGTTGATGGTAAAATTAGTATTACGAAATTATTTGGAAGATGCCGGCTTATAAACTGTCTGATGAATATAAAATCAAGCTATATCGTCAAATTAAGGATGAAATAACTTTGTCTATTCCTTTTTGAAAAGACAATTAGAACAAACAATTGTATTCTCTCAACAGCAATTCTTAGATGACCTCAACTCCAAATTCAGGATCTAAAACACCTCGATGTATAATTTTAGCATTCAAACAAACAACGGCATCTACGGATGCTTTTTTTCCAATTTCAAGCCTGATACATATCACCTTGTACATTGGATTTTCAAATGCCTTATAACTAACGCCAGGACGCCATGACGCTATCCCCCGGTCAAGACCGGTACCCATTTTAGACACTGGGTAGAGTGGGGTATTGTGCTTGGAATTTTTCCCCAATACCCAACAGAGAAAATCGCCATCCAGCGCCGGGGCTCGAACCGGCGTTTCCCGCACGGCAGGCAGGGCTTATAGACGCACGGCTATGGCGAGCATTCCAAACCAAGAAAAGTAATTCACAAGTTGTAAACGATGGAATATTCGATCATTGTAATTCGACGAATGTAAATATTCAGCTGAAAAACTAACGATACCCTGATCACATTTTGCAGATTGATTTCGATTCTAACAATTATGCTACAGCTTATAAGATGTTAATAGATTATGTACCTAATGAAAATTGTGCTATCGAATGCAGACACTTCAAATATTTGTATCCCATCTGTGTGTTTGATATCAACAGCTAAAATGAACGTATCAAAGCAGCTACAATTGATATTAAAATTAAAGCAGAATTTAAAACTAACATTCCTGATAATACGCATGCATATGCTCTGGTTCTATCTGATGGAATAATTCGATTACAATCTGACGGTGATAAAATGAACCTAAACTGCTAAAATTAAAACATATTCACATAATAATGTGTAAAAAATAATGTTCTGTAACGGGTAAGAAAAAACTAATACTGATAATCCTCATATCAACAAACTAAAAAAATGAAAATGATTTTTTAGGGACGATGTTTAGTTTGTAAAAAGATGAAAACATATTTTGGTCTCAATTAGAGGCCATATTTACAAGAAGCTGAAGAAGCTAAAGCTTCTTCAGCTTTAGCTGTTCTTTTTTACTATCGCGCCGCCAACCCTGAGCAAACCTACCAAAACCCGTGAATACAACTCTCGAAAAAAAAAACTGAATAGAACGGTGCGAGTTGTCTCACAGATTGTCGAGTGATTTTCGTTATTTTCTGATGCCCTCTATCAATGCTTAATTCTCATCTATAGTGCTTCAGGCTACTCAATTTAAACGATTAAAAAACTCAACTTAATCAAATAAACTTCAATTAAATGCTGAGTTCCGCGCAGCTAAACCGATCTGCTTGTTAACACGCTGATCTTGCGCTGAAACTCTCACTTTGAACCGTAGGTTCCTTCAAATTAACTCTATTTTCTACATTCTAAAATCAAATCAAACCTTCAACTATACTTTCTATTTTTCCAGCCTGGAGCACTTACCTTCGACTGATTTCCTCTAAATTTCTCAAATAAGACTTCTCCAAAAGTGTACACACACACTGAGTGCATAATTATCATCTCAGGTCAGTGGGTTTGCCGTAGATAGATCAATCCCCAAAATTTTGTCATAGTGCGTAAATACAATAGTCTAATCTAAAATTCCATTTCTTTACAATTGCACTTTTGTTTTCACCAACAGTAATACTGTCGTTCCTACTTCTGCCACTCCGGAGTCTGTAGCGGGTGAAGGTTTTTGGCTGTGCGACAGCACTGGTCGAGCTCTGGTTCTTTTGACGTTACCGACGTCATCGTTCAGTGTCAGCTTGAGCTACGCCTGGCCTTCCTTTCCGTTGCATCGGTAACGACGTGGAGCTAAATGAGACCTTGGTTCCAGCTTGGGTAGCGACCCGGCATAGGAAGCATCACGTTAAGCAGTCGTCTCTTCGAAGATGCTTGGAGACTAGAGACTGCTCCTCACTGGCGCTTCTCCTATTTTGCATCTCTTATTTTAACAAAATTAATATTAATCCTTTCAATAAATTTACTCAGCCATCCCTGACCTCTTGTCAGAAACAGCTTTATGTTATAAGTTGTTCTAAATTTACGCCGCAAATTTGAGCGGCAATTATTTGAATGTCAAAATTAAATTGAAAGTTGAAATTGTATTACATAACCTTGAAACGATTGTGTGAAATAGTCACCAAGGTTTACCTGTAAAACGCAACGCGAAGTTAATTGGTAAATATTTTGAAGATAGCGGTTCTATTCCTGATCCTAATGAAGTAAATGCTAAAAAAATTCCCTGTATTTGATGATATAGCAGCTGAAAAGAATCAGACACCAGATGATAATTTTTACACCCGAGGCAAGCATAACGATTGCAGCTCGATTTACTTTACTAAAAAATTTTATTTGTTACGTCGTCAGTCGATACGGACGGACGCAAACGTCTTGATTCGATTTGAATTTACGATTGCTGGTTTAAGAAATATTCACATAGATATTGTCACCCGAGACATGTCTTAAGAAGAATTCATAGAATTTTGCAGCGATACTTTCAGTATTCTTATAGCTACATAATAACAGACGAAGACGTTCACCCATAACAGGGAAAATATTTCAGGAATTAGAACCAAATTTATATTCCGAAGAAGTATTTTAAAGACTTTGTAAATACCTAAATTTTAAAATATCAGCCTTTACTTGTTCAGAGATTCCAGTATTATAAGTATTTAATAATATATTTTGAAAGTATAATTGAAATTACATATTAGTTCGACATTCAATTGGACTTCATTTTTCTTGATCAGAAATCTAAGATAGAACCAAAAAAACAGAGGATAATAGTTTGTACTAGAGGGATTTCGTACAAATGGTTTTAAGGGTTTTGAAGATTCATCCTTAATTGATGAAATTCATCAAAAACCCTAAACTGTGCTTGTAAGCCTACTT
Source organism: Morinoia aosen (assembly GCA_030386875.1). NCBI lineage: Eukaryota > Metazoa > Arthropoda > Malacostraca > Amphipoda > Talitridae > Morinoia > Morinoia aosen. The sequence goes on from CM059557.1 coordinate 75,163,942, forward strand.
ATATACTACTCATATGTGGATGACTTAATTAAATTGTATAAATTCTTTTCGCTAGTTCTCATACATTAATTCGTGGGGATTACATTTAATGAGACTTACTCACAATAAGCTGTTTATGCTGCTTAAAAGTATTCATTTGCGCATCGAACATTGCTCGTACGTTTTGAAAAGAACGTCAATCAAGGGAAATGGTAATATATTCTTTATTACACGGCAAAATGGTTATGATTCAAAGAATTCGTTGAAAACAAACGGTCATAAGTGTTCATGCTAGGCTTATATAGGTAACATTATTTCAATATAAAGTCCTGCCAAAAATGTGAATTTAGACTTGAAAAATTTTACACGCGTTTGATTGAACGCCGAAGTCTCGTTGGCTGGGCCACAGACTGCCAACGATTTTTCACCATGTGTTATAACTCAATATGTTCAAAGATTCTTCCTCGTTAACGTGGATCAGCCCAAGCAGAAGGACTAATTGACATCAGAATTCTCTCTTCCCGTTTGGTTCAGTTATTCTTACTCATTTAATTAGAGCAGCCTCAACGCCAATAAAATGACAAATCAGAAAATCGCGCAGACAGCGTATTCCAGTATTCCCCAGCTCGGTGGATACACAAAATATTCCGTCAGTTATGACAGAAATGCGTGCCTCGAGTTTAAATTCTGGTCGTAATTGAGTTGGTAATTTGGGTCACCTAGCACTGAAAAATGAAGTTGGGAATGATCTTAACTTCACGGTCATAGCTCCTGTTTACTTTGAGTGAAAAGATCGTGAATTTTTAAGGCTGCTTAGTGGAACTAAATATACGTGGCATTGAATGCCTCAACAATTATAGATGACCTCAAATAATATAATTCATACAGAAGCAGAATCGTGCCTAACTATTGCTCTTAGATATTAGGACCACATTTCAGGGATTATCAGTAAATTAGAGCGCATCTCTTCTTATGCAATTCTGAGGCAAACTTCAAAACACTCAATTTACACAATTAGGCTACATGTTCACATAATTAGATCACAATTGTTCGACAAAATATAAGTTTGACAATAGCAAAAAAGAATTAGATCGACAACGCAACGAAGATGAACAAAACGTTGAGAAATGAAGAAAACATTCTCAGGAAATAAAATTATATTTGTAGAAAAATTTCACGAACTTCTCGGAAAATTGGACATGATGACTCCAACTGAAAAGTAGGTGGTGGTCCTGAATGTTTAAACGATGTATTTTCGCGCATCATTAGGATCATTGCTGGAAACTATTGCAATTCTATGGTTGAAATATAACTACTTGCGCCCCCGGATAAATTCGAATACTTTTAGCACCTCTCGTGGAAACATTACGGTAAGTTCTAAGACCAGTCTCGAAGTTATATTTAACGTTTGTGGATACAAGCAAAGAATTGTATCAATTTAATTCACCGTATAGGTAATAAAGTCGACAAGATCTGGCAGTTCAAAATAAATTTAAGACTAGTTTTATTTCAGAGCAATAGGCTAAGCATTTTTAACCATTTTTAACGATCTCACAACCTGGAGCTTCCTCAATACCTAGGTAAGAAATAACAACCTAGACTTATTTTGAATGTCCCATAACAGTTTTTGCAGAGCTTTTAGAACGTATTAAATTCCAAGTCTTAATTCCAATGATGTGGGAACCGAACTGAAATCGATTTTTATTACCGTGAAAGTATGAATTTATTTAGTTTCTTTCTTTAATGGCCGTGATGACCAGCTTAAGAGGATACTAATCAATATTTAAGATCTTTATTGCTTCATCAGTTCAAGTTGTGCGCATGAAATAACACTAGGAAAACTAATGAACATCTGAGAGCTCAAGTATTTCTAGGTATTTGATTGGATCATTTGTATGGGCGTTGTATTCCGAGTTTCTAATGGCCCCAATGGCTCTTTTCTAGAGAGTCATTAGAGCCAAAAATAAAACGAATGTTTTATTTTTGCCATTCCCATACCATGCTTCAATATCATACCGGAGAAATGGATAGACTAATGCATTAGTCTGTCCATTAAACTAATACAGTCAATATTTTTTAATATTTTCAGGTAACATACCTTTGACTCGATTGAGAATTTTAATTCGTCTAGCTATTCTAGCACTTCTAGATGAGGTATGCTCTTTGGAAGTCAGACGCTAATGAAATGATAATCGCAGGAATTTCGATGAATTAGTTTGTCTACCTTGCCATCACCGATTTTGATGAGCAGAAGAGATATCTCTCACTTTTCGGAGAATTGATTACATTTAGCGTTACAGACATTGAAGATATTATTTTTTACATTAAACTGCTTCAAAAGTTTTTATAGCTTCCCATTTATCCTGTTTACCATTGTATTGTAGTTTTCCGAGAAAATATTCGCAGAAAAAGTATTACGCTCAGCGTAAAGTATGAATTTAAAAATGAAGAATATTTTGCAGCATCGTTGACTAATATCAAAACATGGAATATCCTCTAATTGATTTCCTTGGAAAGCCAATCCCTAAATTAAAAAGTTTAAAGTCAGAGGTACTAATTACGATAAATCGTTTACTCTTTATCGTGCATGATTTGAACCATCTATGAAAATCTCTTCTAATGGCATAATTCGGAGCTTCGACACAAATATCCCGTTATCAAAACAATCAAGCGCTCGTAAAAGTCAAAAAGTGCGGAGAAAACGTATTCTTAATAATCATAAGATCAAAATTTAAATGAATTGAGCATGTCAAAAAAGAAACAAGTGGGCGACTGGGACATCTGTGGAGCAGAGCATGAGACACGGTCGCCAGCCCCTTTAGTGAGTGCATGCTCATTTAATATGATGTAAAAATCCGCGCCCCGTTGTGAATGTCGCTTTCCCCCGCTCGGGAGAAAGTGAATGTTGCACAGGGGTGGAAAGGATAGCACCTTCTTCATGGGACTTCCAGCCATAGTGACACCCTGAACACAAATGATTATCGTCATAATCATTCACTTTATAGATGTACGTGGCCAAAATTAAATGTGACGAAATCTATAAAGCGATTCCATTGTGTTAATTACTAAAAATAAACCAATAGTTAAGTGTGGATAAATTATGTCTTTTTGTTCGATCGCACTCTATAAGTACCAGTTCAGATTGCGCTCGGAGATGCAAAGCTCATATTCCAGCAGCGAGTACTCCCCATATCGAATGTACTGTTCTTTTTCTGCTGTTGACTCGTGAAGGCATTCACAGACGATCATTTTGTATTACACTCAAACCTCGTTTTGTTGGTCATCGCGATTTCCTGAATCTCCCATTGTAGTGAATTGACTGAGCACTACACCCTATTTTGAACATTTTACTGTTGCATTTGCAACTTTTAACTACGTTTTCAAACAACTATTTCGACATCAAATTATAAATAAAGCTTTAGATTGCTCAATGAGCATTATCTTTTACATAATTTCATTCATTGATAGAGATTCATAACAAAATGCAGACTGATGTTATTGTTTGCTGTATATTGAAGTTGATCGTGAATTATTTTACTTCAAACTTCTTTCCCATCTAACGCGATGATTTCTACCGTTATCTGTATAGAAGAAAACGATACCGGAATTCCAAAGGATTGAAAAATATAAAAAAAGCTGTTGGTTATTTGGCTTAGCAACGGTAATGCATTAGGTACTACAACAGAGTACGGAGACTGGTTTAACGATGTTTCATACCAGTTTTTATTAGCAACAACAGAGATCCAAACCTTACTATACGCACGAGATATCCATAAGCATGTCAGTGCTAAAGTTTTATTCATGGAGCCCTATACTGGAACTCATGGACCAGGGAGTTACTATTGTTTTTAAGGGTACTTTTAGTGACACACTCCGAAATGCATTGTGGAAGCTACCACTGACCCCGAAATAAACTTCAGGTCTTATACTGGTGTCAATTCCCGGTTAAGACTTCTCTGATGGTATTAATAATTCTTAAAAAGTGCTTACAAAATTGTTTATGCATCATGCCTGGAGAAAACCCTCTAAAATTATTAAAGATAGCCTAAAACTGACTGAAAAAGGCAAAAAAATTGCGTCTATGAACCAGTTAAACTTGGTCACGTAGACAAGGACTTAAAGACATTACCATGACCGACTTAACTCAGTGATGATTGAGCCATGACAAAGAGTTAGGCACAAAAGAATTGCAGCATGTTGAACTTTTTTCTTGACAGTGACATAGAAACTGTGTTACAAGGCACTGTAGCCGACCATCAGCTGTTCCAGAATGTAATGAGCAACAAGCATTAGGAAAATTGTTTATGTTATTAAAACAAATGAAAAAACTTTGTAAGAAGTTCAGTGAAATGATAAAATGATGAGGCAATTTTACGCGACATTGGGTGACTGAATGAGTGCATCTATATAAAAATAAATTTATTAATATGAATACGACGTTATACTTATGTTTATTTTTCCTTTTTTCGGTCATTTTATCAATCAAATATTTCAATGTATTTTATTTGGATATTTTTGCACCAATGAAACAGTGCACAAACAATAATATTGTTTTTTTTGTGCCACACAGATTTTGAAACTTGATTATTTCCTGTTCATTAATGATGTATGTTGAAACTTAAAGTACAAAATATTTGTTTATAGAAACGTTTGTTTATTCCCTTGAAAGTTATATTGAATTCTATTTTTGATGCTTGTCTAACAATGAGATTTCCATAAAATACGTGTGCAAACATTATTACTAGTCCCCCTATTTTCCGTACCTCGTCATTTCCTGCAATCAGCAGTAACACATCTATTGTAAATAACAAAACTTAATTGTGTATTTTTAAAAAATATATATATTTTACAATAAAAATACTGTATATTGCTATCATTTGTTATTTAGCTGTGCAATCCGCATCTTCTTTATGTGATTGCTTTGGGCAGGTTTAACGAATGATAAATGCAAAACAAACATTGCATTATTTACAAGCACAATACAGCCAGTTAGGGCAGAACTCAACACATCAATAAAGTCAATGTCTTGAAATAACGTGTGCCAAAATTCTGTAGCTCCTTCACGGTTTTCATATTCACTGAAATTTCACACAGCGTCACTAAATTTTCTGCATCAGTTGTCTACTACACAAGCCGTGCTCTACTATTTTTCTAATACCTGTCTACTGCGTGTGTTGGTATGAAAAATGGCACATGGAAAATTTTCCCTCTTGATTCTGACATAGAATAGTAGGAGACACGTGCCAGACCAATGAACTTATCATGTGATTTTCATGTGCTTTTTCATCTCCCCTGCTTATCTTCCAGCGAGGCTTGGCTCCTAAATTTTATACTTCTTTCATGATTTTCTTGCTCCATGTCGAAAGAAGTGTTAAAGGTGATCCAATCCGTGTCAGATGGCAGAACTGTTTATATGCACTCTATATACACGTATAGAAAATTGATGCTACGCGGTTGGTAGACTTTATCGATACATCTGCATTAATTTCAAAATAACACCATCAAGCATGAATTTTGGGAACTCGTGTTCTAAAAGTACGCAACGTTGCGTACTTGATGTTCGTGAGGGAGTTGTTGTAGCACAGTGGAAGCCAGGAATTCAAAGGTCATTTTTGTATCAAACATATTTTACGATCGTCAGTTTGCATCAAGAACGGCTCCATCAATCAAATTAAAGAGAATAAAAACTAGCCTTACAATGCGACCAACGTTACGGTAAGAATATCGCTTATGTGCTATGAAACTGTTCAGAAAGTGATCAAATTAATGGCGATATTTGCAGAAATCAGTAATCTAATATTTGTGCTACGTTTGGTGTCCACGGAGTTCAGATTGTATCACAAATTGCAAACCTTTATCCCTAGATATTTTTGGCCTCTCTGGTCAATAGAGTTCTCAGATTACGCGTTTATTCCATGATTTGAGACTAGCGATAGACCCAGAAAAGATTATGAAAAGGTAACTACTAGTAACAAAAACTTGCATAATATTCAGAATTACCGTAACATTGTTGTACGAAACAGTGGTCAGAAACACCATACTAATGACAATAGATTTTCTTACACTCAAATTTGTGTGCCAGTGTACTGAATTCATAATCTTATTTAAAATCCTCTCACAAGGATGTACAATTTAATATAAAAAATTAGTTCAGTTTGCCAGTTTATAACTACCCTCCACCCTCTCACAACTAACAAATTTTCTTGACTCTACGATAATACAACTTATGAGACTATCAAATTTATTGTAAATAAAACCTTCAAATACAATAATAAACAGAAATAAAATCGGGAAATTTTTCACTATTTTGAAAGTTTACGAAATCCTTGAAATGAGATTTAAAATTTTTTTTCGACGAATTTAACCTTCCTATCTGCAGAACTTATGTGGCACTATCACACAGGAAAATGCAAGCAAAACTCTTCAAAATGTGCAAAAATAACGTTCATTGTTTCATTTTCACAGAAGTAAACAAAATTCTTAAAACTTCGTCCGATACTTTACTTCAGGGTGATGAATACGAAAGACTCGAATCTCCCGCGAGCACTGTGCGTACAATGGTGAATATGAAACGAAAACTCACTTAATAATTAAAATAATTAATTTATTCCAGGTTCTTGGTTGAAGCTAGCTCGGGTGTATGAGGGGCCCTTACGTAAAACACACGTGGCTGGCAGTTGCTGCATTGCGAAGAGCTGAGGTCTGGGAGATGCCACTCACGAAGCGAGGCGGCGGCCACCTGTCCGCGTCCTATAGATAGCGGCAGCCTTCAAAGCTGCCTTCCTGCTGGGAAAATTTGCCTCGTGTATCGCTGCAGCTTTCAATAACTCTTCAGTAGCGCTGTATTTTCTGAATAGAAATTTCTATCAATCAGAATCGATGACCCTAGGGAGTAATTTTCCAGTTTTGAAGACAATTTGAGCAGCTACCACGTGGGAACACGAGGATCTGATGATCCAGAGAGTCTCGCAAAGGGTGCAGCGTGCAGAGTAATGTTCTGCCAAATGATCTCGGGTGCGCACGTGTAAACTCAGGCATCATAAAATCAAGCCGAGATATAATTTATTGGTTCAAACTATCAGTGAGATACCCTTATAATCACAACTGCGTGACTGAACTGCAGCACTTCTACTCGTATACTGAGGCGACTGGCGAAAAAAGCCTCCTAAACAAAATATTTACTATTCAACAATTTTGCAGGGTTCAACGAAATGATTCAACTCTTTAATTGTGTTTAAAATGATAATTTCAAAATTATTATCATAAACGATACAACTCCTGAGAATAGTATGGTTGTTGATAATTTCTTCAAATATTTCAAGCGAATAAATTTTAGCAGCCTTTTTCTAGTGAAGTCAAACACAGCGAACGATGCTTGCCTCCCTTCTCTTCCCACCACTGTGGCCAGCCTCCCTTCTCTTCCCACCACTGTGGCCAGCCTCCCTTCTCTTCCCACCACTGTGGCCAGCCTCCCTTCTCTTCCCCCCACTGTGGCCAGCCTTCCTTCTCTTCCCACCACTGTGGCCAGCCTCCCTTCTCTTCCCACCACTGTGGCCAGCCTCCCTTCTCTTACCACCACTGTGGCCAGCCTCCCTTCTCTTCCCCCCACTGTGGCCAGCCTTCCTTCTCTTCCCACCACTGTGGCCAGCCTCCCTTCTCTTCCCACCACTGTGGCCAGCCTCCCTTCTCTTACCACCACTGTGGCCAGCCTCCCTTCTCTTCCCCCCACTGTGGCCAGCCTTCCTTCTCTTCCCACCACTGTGGCCAGCCTCACTTCTCTTCCCACCACTGTGGCCAGCCTCCCTTCTCTTCCCACTACTGTGGTCAGCCTCTCTTCTCTTCCTACCACTGTGGCCAGCCTCACTTCTCTTCCCTCCACTGTGGCCAGCCTCACTTCTCTTCCCACCACTGTGGCCAGCCTCCCTTCTCTTCCCACCACTGTGGCCAGCCTCCCTTCTCTTCCCACCACTGTGGCCAGCCTCCCTTCTCTTCCCACCACTGTGGCCAGCCTCCCTTCTTTTCCCTCCACTATGGCGAGCCTCCCTTCTCTTCCCTCCACTATGGCGAGCCTCCCTTCTCTTCCCTCCACTATGGCGAGCCTCCCTTCTCTTCCCACCACTGTGGCCAGCCTCCCTTCTCTTCCCACCACTGTGGCCAGCCTCCCTTCTCTTCCCTCCACTATGGCGAGCCTCCCTTCTCTTCCCCCCACTATGGCGAGCCTCCCTTCTCTTCCCACCACTGTGGCCAGCCTCCCTTCTCTTCCCTCCACTATGGCGAGCCTCCCTTCTCTTCCCTCCACTATGGCGAGCCTCCCTTCTCTTCCCACCACTGTGGCCAGCCTCCCTTCTCTTCCCTCCACTATGGCGAGCCTCCCTTCTCTTCCCCCCACTATGGCGAGCCTCCCTTCTCTTCCCACCACTGTGGCCAGCCTCCCTTCTCTTCCCTCCACTATGGCGAGCCTCCCTTCTCTTCCCTCCACTATGGCGAGCCTCCCTTCTCTTCCCACCACTGTGGCCAGCCTCCCTTCTCTTCCCTCCACTATGGCGAGCCTCCCTTCTCTTCCCTCCACTATGGCGAGCCTCCCTTCTCTTCCCACCACTGTGGCCAGCCTCCCTTCTCTTCCCCCCACTGTGGCCAGCCTTCCTTCTCTTCCCACCACTGTGGCCAGCCTCCCTTCTCTTCCCACCACTATGGCGAGCCTCCCTTCTCTTCCCACCACTGTGGCCAGCCTCCCTTCTCTTCCCTCCACTATGGCGAGCCTCCCTTCTCTTCCCTCCACTATGGCGAGCCTCCCTTCTCTTCCCACCACTGTGGCCAGCCTCCCTTCTCTTCCCTCCACTATGGCGAGCCTCCCTTCTCTTCCCCCCACTATGGCGAGCCTCCCTTCTCTTCCCACCACTGTGGCCAGCCTCCCTTCTCTTCCCTCCACTATGGCGAGCCTCCCTTCTCTTCCCTCCACTATGGCGAGCCTCCCTTCTCTTCCCACCACTGTGGCCAGCCTCCCTTCTCTTCCCTCCACTATGGCGAGCCTCCCTTCTCTTCCCACCACTGTGGCCAGCCTCCCTTCTCTTCCCACCACTGTGGCCAGCCTCCCTTCTCTTCCCACCACTGTGGCCAGCCTCCCTTCTCTTCCCACCACTGTGGCCAGCCTCCGTTCTCTTCCCACCACTGTGGCGAGCCATCCTTCTCCTCCCACCACTGTGGCGAGCCTCCCTTCTCCTCCCACCACTGTGGCGAGCCTCCCTTCTCTTAATGAAACTAATGTTCGATATAATTTTTATGAAAAATTTCAATTGCTTCTTTCTGAGGAGATTTATAGAGAAATCTCGGAAGAAAGATTTTCCTGTTCATGAGAAATACCACTCGAAGATTTTTAATTTTCATACAGTATGTCAATAAAAAGAAATATTGCCATAATTTTAAAAAGCGTGCATCAATTTACGCATTAAAATTAAAATTTGCTTGACAGAGATAAAAGAAGTCATGATTATAGAAATAACAGCCGATACTATATGGGAATTCTGGAAGACCAAGTTCATCTTATGGTTCAAGCGCAGTTTCCGGAAAGGAACGTCAGCTTTCATGATGAGAATGCCCCAATCCATACAGCTAGAATTGTTAAAGAATGGCACGAAGAACATTCTTATGAAGTTGAGCATCCCATCTGACCACTACAATCCCCAGATCTTAACATTATTGAGCATCTAGTTTTGGTTTTAGAGATTCAATTGAGAAATTGGTTTTCGCCGCCATTGTCTTTGAAAGAACTGGGAGGAGTTTTAACTGAAGAATGGGGTGAAATTCCTTTGGAAACAATTCATAGTTTGGATGAATCAATACCTCGGATAATTGAGGCTGTAAGTGCCTCATAGGTAGACCTATACCATATTAAAATATATTTTGTAGATTTTCTAAGGTGCATCCATTATTTTGTCCAACCCCTATACATACAGGCACGTGCCCTCTGAGTAGGCATATATATATTACATACACGTGCCCTCAAAGTAGGCAATGTAGGCAGTGCCTACCCTGAGAAGTGTAAATCGGCATCAACTATTTCTTTCTGTGACTAAAGATATCCAAGAATGTTAAATGAGTTGATCGAATTACTATGCTAGAAATATCAAAAAATTTGATGCATGTATTTGTAGATAAGGTAGGCACGATCCGCAATGCCTTTCATTCTTTGGATCTAAACTACTCAAAGTAACAATGTATTACAAGTGTCCTATCATTACTCAACATTATGTTATATTACAGCTATATTAGGCAAAAGTCGTTCTGCTTTCGTCTCAGCGGGCCTGACGTTTCTGGCACATGTTTTGATTACGATAAAAGCCACTTATAACTTCCTTGAATGTAATACGATATTATTTTATTCTCTTTTAACTTTTTACTATGTATTTGCCAATTTTCTACTCTAATAAATGCTCATTTCCTATTCATTTTATATTTTAGGGTGGTTTGAAATGTTTTCTGCAAAATTTTTCGTACAGTCACATAAAATGTAACATTCACTGCAGCTGAGGCAGTACGTGCGTTGCTCTCTGTTACAACTTGTGTGTGACTAAGTGAGGTTTTTGTTAGTGTTGTGTTATTTCTTTCACTGCAGCTCGTTTACACTGTATTTTCATTTTCTTTCATTTATCACAGTATAGATATTGTTTATCTTAGAACGTTTCTAAACCTTTCTTATGATGTCATTAATTAACTATATGCATAATGCCGAAAATTATGAAATCATAGATCTAGAAATCTTCAAATTAGAGTATGCTTACTTTAAAACAAGGGATTGAGCAGAAGGTAAAAATAATATAAGATCATGATAGAGTGAAAGAATCAAACTCTGAAAGAACTCTGAAAGAACCAAATAGCATTCAAGGTATAACTTTAGAAACGTGAAGAAACTTTCAATATTATCACAATGTCACGTTTATTTGACCTAATAACTAGGAAATAAACAAAACAAAGAGATTAAAATGAAGGACACAAATACTACGTATATTGCTGAAAAATCAACTAATATTCCAGCTATTAACAATAGATTAAACAAACTAAATTTCCATTATCAATAGTAATAACATAACCTGAAAACTAGAAGTCTTGAGGTATCAGAACATAGCTTAAGGTTAGCAAAGACAAGTCATTATCAATCAGTACATCATAGCATAACCTAAACACAAGAGAAGGTCGCTGTAGGCAACCACTGGTATAGAGTATAGACACACTAAAAGCGCAGAGTTGCCGCTTTGTGTGTGTGCGAGTAAAATGTATTGCATCAGCTGATATGCCCTGCAAGTAACTTGCCACGCATTTATTTCTAGTTTCTACTTTCTGTATATTTATTCAAGGGGAAATAAACGAATCAGAAATAAGCAGAATGAATTTGCAAGGCTTTTTAAGCATAAATTATTCATTATCAGTGCTGAGTGAATATTATATTTTCTACTCGTATGTATCATTTGTATGTATACGAACCTACAATGACTAGATATCAATGATAATATTAGGTAATATGCGGTGTTTTGTTTTTTTAAAAAAATTATCAACAAAAACATTGTATATTTTTTGCATTTTGTTAAAGTATTTTAACTCACTTTTGTGTACTTTCGGTTTTAAACAATTATAAATAGATTTCAGCAAAAACTAGAGTCAAAGGCACCACAAAATAGCGACTCCGACTCTGATTCCGATTGAGCGATTGAAAGAGAACGGAAAAGAAATGAGTCCAGCTCCTCTTCTGAATGTCAGGACATCAAACTAGTAAACTTAGCCTGAGAGATGCTTTAGAGAAATTAAAAGAGATCATGCAGAATCTTGGCAAAATTCGCCTCTCCGTTCGTTGGGACCATCCATGAATACAATACTCCACAGAGACTGAAGAACATCCCATACAAAAATCAATAGAAACAGCTCCCATCTTCGAGTTCGAGAAGCGAACGTGTAGCAAGACCTGTAAATCTGTTTTTTCTTCTACATCGCTTTCGGCGATAAAAAGAAATTTAACATACGACAAAAAAGCAACACTTAAAATAATCCAATTTGTTCAGAGTCTTTCGATATTAATGCCAGAGTGATCACTCCTAGACCAGAAGTTGCTTAGGCGATGGTATGGGCAGCCGCAACTGATACTAGAAGAAATCCTTTGATTTTTTTGATCAATGGATCAAAATTATCAAAGAAAACTACAGCAGCTTCATTCTGAAGGAATCATTGTTACCCTGGGCTAAATATATACCAACATGACTAGACAACCCTTATGAGGCAAAGAAAATACAAAAATGATTGCGTCCAATATTCCCCCTCCATTTCAAAAAAATAATGGCCTCCACCATCACAAGATCTGAATCCTTTCGGTTGACGTATCTGGTGTATCTAGAAGAGTAAGATGTCAAAAACACATTATCGAAGTTCTGATGCTCTGAAGACTAGATCGTGTACCAAGCGTCTCTACCGTGCTATTGATGTCAATGGTATGTGTATCGACTGAAGTGCTGAAATATTTCAAATTTACTTGACCCAATACTTATTTATTTGGCTGTATTTTCTTCCCTATTCTTCCTATTTTCTTCAATATATACGGCCAAAACCTTATAATGTTAATTATTGCACACCATGGACTGTACTAGTTTTTAATCGATAATCCTTTCCGACCTACGGATGTTTTGAATGTAGTGATGTAGTGATGAATGGTAATGTTTGAATGCAGTGATGACGTTTTGTAGCGTTCTGTACAGCCAACACCACACATTATTTCCGCCTGTAAATCAAAGGGATACGACTGAAATAAGTGTCTCGTACTTTTGATGCTAAAAATTTCTAAACCTAATCCTTTCCTTCAAAAAAGGCCCATTCAAAATAAGCAGAAATGCGTCCAACTTCTGATCATTCCCTACTCGAGTTTGATTGCGTGTCACTTCAAATCTTGAGTTGTCTTCGATTTCAACTTTAAGGAGTGAGAGGAGGAGTAGATAGATAGTGTATTACATTTCTCAATGAAATCTCAACGTTGGCCCCAACTTTGAATTTGAAGAGAAATTTCAAGTTCATTCGAAAGATTTATGATCATGGCTAAAACTTGG